>OV702283.1:333909395-336366062 GCA_916181665.1 Avena sativa
CAGGACACAAGATTGAGGTCACTCCACAATGCAGGACACAACAAGTCAACACACCAACCACAATCGTCTAGGGTTCCAATAACCCAAGAGAAACAAGCACCCAAGCTTGTGCTCGCCGAATCTCCATGGAGAACTCAAACCTATGCAAAAAATGCAAGGGCAAGTACTTATCTCCCAAATTCCAACAAAGCTACAAAAGTTATTGGGGGAATAAGGGAGGAAGAACACAAGAGGAGAACACAAACTCTCCAAGATCTAGATTGTCACGACCCGGGACCAGGGCTAGACGAATACCAGATCCTCATCTGATATAAGCCTAACCTAAATTCTGAAACGCGGAGGGAAAGATCGGTAACATTACAGAACATACAAACCATACATTAATAAGGTAAACTCTTAAGAGAGTTACAAACCAGTCATACAAGCCAGGGGTCACAGACCCATCATTACATCAAACAACGGAAGCAAACAAGTTGTTCTAAACAACAAACTTAGCAAAGGGCCTAAGAGGCCTTAAACAGAAGTAGCGACCCTTCCATAGATCCTAGGCTGCTTCCTCGGAACCCCAACTACTCATCGACTTCGACGTAGAAACCACCTTCAGTTGGAGTAGCATCATCTGTGGAAAACATCAACGAAGCAAGGCTGAGTACAGGGTGTACTCCGCAAGACTTATGGCTAGTGGAGTTATTTTGCATAAAGCCATCTTTTGTTTTCAAAACAAGAGGGAGAAGAAACTCGTCTAGTCAGATCATTTTCAAGAGGGGATAAGAAGACTACAACTCTAGCTCTTAGAATCATCTTTGATATCCACCAAGAACCATCATCAACAGAACCTCTCTTCCCGGACTACCCCCTCAACGACCCCGAGGAAGTATTCCGGATCTCACTTTAGTTGACATGTTTTAACATTCGGTTATAGTTCTCTATGATCTTCACGTCCATTCCCAAGTCGTCCATGACCGTGGACACGACTTTTCGAAAATATTAATAACCCTGCAGGGGTGCATAACTTTACTCACACGTACCAACCGATTCTTAATGCCAATATATTAGCCCTATTCCTCGGAAGGCCGACAAAGAGTGGTTGACCACGACCTTTACCTTGCTTTCGCCGAGACCATGAGTCACGCACTAAGGAGATGCCGCCGTAACGGGTCGAGTCCCGTAGTCGGTCCCTAGCGATGTGAACAGGGTTTGAGATTACGGATGCCGGGCATCTCCCATTCCCTTCCACGCTTACCTACCTGTATGAATGCACCTCCTTCACCTTCATTCAAGCACGACCAAGATGCATATGTCGAATGGAAAGCCCTAACTATGTGACTCATGGAATCTACTAGGCAAGTTAGTTGGTCGAGGGGTTTTCCAGTCCCCCGTGTGGTTGTACGCTCGTCTTGGTTAAAGAGGCAAGAACATCGGGTCCTAGGGGTGGCAAGTATGGGACTACAAAAACCACAACCTACGTGGCCTCCCATACAAGCCTTAGCATGTTTATCATCCATCTCTGATCACATCACCACATCCTACCATACTAGATTCATTGGCATCTCCGGTGCATCACCTGAATGATCAGCATTTGACCACTAAGCATGGCTAAGCTTGAATGAACTGTGGCACTAGCTATGCTCATAAGCCAAACCCTAGTTATGCTAGGAGCGGTGGATCAGGTATTTAGTTCACAAGGAGAAACATGCATCAGATAGGATTACTCTATCTACTGATAAAAGACTGTTGAACCGAATGCATATAACGATAATGAAATACTTTGTAAACATAGGATTCATATGTATGAGTGGGTCTTCGCTTAGCTAGATAGGTTTCATTTTTCTGAACATTTTGGTATATTATTTGTATTTTTCTGATTTAAAATGAATTAGTTATGAATTTCACAAATTTTAATTCATTTTAATCATTTTTTTTGGAATATTTAAAATAATTTCCAACTTGGGACCACATGTCAGACTTTTATTATTTTAAGAAAACATTTACAAAAATGATTAAAACCCTGATAGGCAGGGCCCACCTGTCATACATTTTCCATTTAATAAAATAATTACAGAAAACATTTATAGGAATTAGATAAAAGAAAAAGAAAAGGATTATTGCACAGGCATGACATCATGCAGACGTCAGCTAAGAGCAACCTTGCAGATCCTTGATGGATCTATCGATCCAGGGCTCGTGGGGATGCGCTGTGGGGATGGTTGGAGAGAGGAGAGTGCGGCGGGTCGAACTGTGGTGGCGCCGCCTCTTTTTGGTCGCCGGAGAGAGGATAACGACGACGAACTGCGGCGGTGAGAGGCGATGCATGGTGGAGAGGATGTCAGTGAGCGAGAGGAAGGGACAGAGGGGGTCTACGAGAACCAGTAGCTCACCCTGAGCGCGATGGTGGTGACGGTGATGCCGTGGGCGGTCTAGAACGACCCGAATCGACGAAGGTAATGGCGACGGCCGACGGAGGGGAAAACTCGATTCTGACGAGCACGAGGCCTCCCAGATCGCGTGGCTTGACGAGGACGATGACAGCGACACCGTTCTTCTCCTAGGCTACTCCACTGAGCTCGGGGCGGCCCAGAACATCGGCGGCGAGCGAGACTGACCGAGCTAGGGTTTCGACGATTTGGGGATATCGAGTAGAGAGGGCGAGAGGCGACGAGATGGGTATGGGGAGAGAGAGCGCAACGCGGCGGTTCTTATCCGCTGCTCCAGGGGCAGCGACGGGCATCGCGGCGCACAGGAGATCGACGGTGGGCGCGCTTCCAGGCAGTTGCTTGCTGGCGACGGGAAAGAAGAAAGGGAAAAGGCCGAAGGGGTATTCGGGCCAGGCTGGGCCGGCTTGGGCCCCGGGTGGGCTGGCTGCTGGCGGCAGAAAGAGAGAGAGAGGGAGGTGGGTTCGGCCCAGTTATAGTAGACTGATGTTTTTATTTCTAGAAATGTTTTTCTATTTTCTGATTTCCCTTTTGTATTTTGAATTTTAAATATGTTTTGAATAATTTCAAATCACAGGAACTTTTGTAATATAACTGAAAACACTATGGGGCCCTTGGTACTGATTGGGCTCCATTTGTTTTGAGAATTTTCAAAATATGGGAACCATTTGAATTGATTCAAAGAGAGAGGGAAAGCTATTAGGGTTTAGGGTTTTGTTTGTTCTTCATTGGGTGAATCAAAGTGCAAATGTTATGCATGCATGCAATGCTCAAACATGTCCTTATTTATATTACACAAAAGGTGGTATGTTATAGCTCTACCCCACTTACAAGAATCTCGACCCGAGATTCCTAGGTTTTAGAAAAGAAGGCAGGGTACTCAGATCGAAGACGATCTTCGCGTTCCCAGGTTGCTTCTGACTCAGAGTGATGAGACCATTGAACTTTCAGGAACTTGATGGTTTGGCGACGAGTCTTGCGCTCGGTTTCATCAAGAATACGAACAGGGTATTCTCGGTAGGTTAAATCATCTTGGAGATCCAAAGTTTCATGGTCCACACCACGAATGGGATCTTTGAAACAACACTTGAGTTGAGACACATGGAAAACATCATGTACCTCTAGAAAATTTGAAGGTAGATCCAATTTATAGGCAAGATCACCCCGCTTGGAGAGAATGCGAAAGGGACCAACGTAGCGAGGAGCCAATTTGCCCTTGATACCAAATCGATGGACACCCTTCAGAGGAGTGACCCGGAGATAAACTTGATCACCAACTTCATAATGAACATCAAGATGATGACGATCATAGTTGGTCTTCTGACGGGATTGAGCGACCTTCAGACTCTCTCGAATTATGCGAACTTGATCTTCTGCTTCTTGGATCATGTTCGGACCAAAGAATTGTCTTTTGCCGGTTTCGGTCCAGTTCAGTGGTGTTCGAGAGGTTCGCCCATACAAGAATTGGAAAGGTGCCATGCCCAAACTGGATTGAAAACTGTTGTTATAGGAGAACCCTGCAAAAGGAAGACCTTTCTCCCAGTTCTTTCCAAAGGATATGACACACGCTCTGAGCATGTCTTCAAGAATTTGATTCACTCTTTCAGTTTGACCACCGGTTTTAGGATGATAAGCTGTGCTGAAGGAGACATGAGTTCCTATTGCTTCTTGGAAACTTTGCCAGAATTTGGAAGTAAACAAACTTCCACGATCAGAGATGATCTTCTTGGGAACACCATGAAGAACTACGATCCGAGAGATGTATAGGTCAGCCATTTGACTAGCACGGATAGTTTCTCAAACCGGAAGGAAATGAGCAACTTTAGATAACTGATCAACTATTAACCATATGGCATCATTCCCTGCTTGTGTCCTTGGGAGTCCAATTTCATCCCATTTCCACTCAGGAATTTTCAACGGCTGCAGAAGTCCAGCAGGCCTTTGGTGTTCAGCCTCCACACGACGGCAAACGTCGCACTCTGCAACAAAGCGAGCGATTTCTGGTTTCATTCCACTCCACCAGAATCTTTGACGGAGATCTCGGTACATCTTGGTACCACCAGGATGGATAGACAGAGGGGATTTGTGAGCTTCCAAAAGAATTAAATCTTTGATTTTCCAACTGTTTGGAACCACTAGCCGGTTAGTGAAGTATAGAATACCTTGATCATTGACAGAGAAACATTTAGCTTCACCGCTTGCAACACGTTCTTTGATCTTGGTAACTTCATCATCTTGCTTTTGAGCTTCCTTGATTTGGTCCTCGAGAGAAGATTTTATTTCAAGGTTAGCAAGGAATCCACAAGGAACTACTTCAAGGTTAAGACGCTTGATTTCCTCATAGAGAGCAGGTTGGGCTTGTGAAATCATCAGATTGTTGCAATAAGACTTCCGACTTAGCGCATCAGCTACGACATTGGCTTTGCCGGGTTGATAGTTGAGACTGAAATCATAATCTTTGATGAGTTCCAACCATCGTCTTTGCCTGAGATTCAGATCTGGCTGGGTAAAGAGGTACTTTAGGCTTTGATGATCCGAGTAAAGTTCGCAATGGTTACCGATGAGGTAATGTTGCCATTGCTTAAGAGAATGAACAACAACAGCGAGCTCGAGATCATGGGTTGGATAATTTTTCTCATGTGGCTTCAACTGCCGAGAAGCATAGGCCACGACATGACCATCTTGCATCAACACACAACCGAGCCCTTGGAGAGAAGCATCACAATAGATGATGAAGTCCTTGCTTGTGTCCGGAAGGACAAGCACATGAGCGGTGGTTAGCTTAGTTTTCAAAGCTTGGAAGCTTTCTTCTGCCTTTTTTGACCATTCAAACTTCTTATCTTTCTTAAGAAGATCAGTCATAGGCTTGGCTATCTTGGAGAAGTTCTCGATGAATCGGCGGTAATATCCTGCCATTCCAAGAAAACTTCGGACCTCCTTGACTGAAGTAGGTGACTTCCATTCCAGGATGGTCTGAACCTTATCCGGTATGACAGCAACACCACTTGCAGACACAACATGACCAAGGAAGACGAGCTCTTGTAACCAGAACTCACATTTGGAAAACTTAGCGTAGAGGCGATATTCACGAAGTTTAGTCAATACCAAACGTAGATGTTCGGCATGCTCTTCTTCGGTCTTGGAGTAGATTAGAATGTCATCAATGTATACCACGACAAACTTGTCGAGATACTCCATGAAGACGGAGTTCATGAGCCTCATGAATGTGGCAGGGGCATTGGTCAACCCAAAGGACATCACTGTGTACTCGTAAAGACCATAACGAGTTGTGAATGCTGTCTTTGGGATATACTCCTTTCTAATCTTGATTTGATGATACCCAGATCTTAAATCCATTTTGGAGAAGACAGTGGCACCACTTAATTGATCAAAGAGGTCATTTATCCGGGGAAGTGGGTACTTATTCTTGATTGTCACCACGTTGAGTGGACGGTAATTAACCACCAATCTTGGAATATTTGTATCCCGCTTCTTGGCAAAGATGGTAGGGCAACCCCAAGAGGATGTGCTAGGTTGGATGTATCCTAGACCCTCTAACTCTTCAAGTTGCTTCTTCAACTCAACCAACTCATGAGGAGGCATGCGGTAAGGTATTTTGGAGATAAGAGCAGTTCCATGAACTAGCTCTATGACAAACTCCTCACTTCGATCAGGTGGCATGCCAGGAAACTCTTCAGGAAAGACATCTGGGAAATCGTAGACTACATGGACATATTGGATCTCGAGAGTGGGTAGGACATCCATGGCATACAACTCTGAGAAAGGTTTAATGACTGCTGACGGAGACTTTGAACCATCAGTCCAATACTTGACGGTTATGCCAACAGGAGAGTTCACAGAAACTGTTCTGAGTGCACAGTCAATGACGGCTTGATACTTGGTTAACCAGTCCATGCCCAGAATGACATCAATGTCACATGACTTGAGTGCAACGAAAGAAGTGGGGAACTTATGGTAGGCTATGTCAATCTCATTCCCGTGACTAACCATAGTGGTGAACCAGCTAGAACCCGGGGAATGGATGGTCAAAGGGGTGGACAAGGGTTCAAAATTTATCCCATGCTCTTGAGCAAACAAATTTGACATGAATGTATGCGATGCTCCAAAATCAAACAAGACTGTTGTGAGAATTGAATTGACACGGAGCGTACCTAGAATGACGCGTGGATCTTCCTGAGCTTCCTCAACAGTGACATGGTTCAGACGACCATGTCCAGCACCTTGAGATTTATCATTCTTCTTTGCCTGCTGATCATTGCGTCTGGCAGCCCTTTGAGAACACTCCCTTGATTAGTGACCAGGCTGACCACAGGAGTAACAGGTAAACCCAGTGTGAGAACCAGTAGGAGGATGATAGTTTGATCCACCAGTATTTGACTGTGGTTGACGATAGTTATTGCCAGAAGACTTGGGTGCATAGGGAGCACGAGGCACAACACTGTATGGAACAAAGACACGACACTTCTTGTTACCAGAGGAAGAAGAATGAGAATTTCCTTCTTCACGCTTCTGAGAGACTTCCATATCCTTCCTTCCATGCTCTAAGGTAAGAGCCTGATTGTGCAAGTCCTGGAAAGACTAGAACTTGAAAGGCAGCAACTCATAGCGAAGTGCAGGGTTAAGTCCCTGACGGAACAACTCTTGCTTATCTTCATCATTGGTCACATCCCTGGTTGCATAACGAGCCAGGCGAGTAAACTCACGCCCATAGGTTTCAATATCCTTGCGCCCCTGAGTTAGATCCAAAAACTCCCTCCTTTTTAGATCCATGATGGGCTTAGGGATATAAGAGGCACGAAATGCTGCAACAAACTCCTGCCAAGTAACAACATGTCCCTGAGCTTGCAAATTCTTAAAACCTTCCCACCAAACACCAGCCTCACCTTCCAGTTGATAGGTGGCAATGTTGACACGGTCAGCGGGACGGGCACGAAGAGCACTGAACTTGCGCTCTATGGTGCGGAGCCAATCATCAGCTTTTCAAGGGGCTCCTTGGAGTGGGTGAAGATTGGAGGAAAAGTGCGGATACAATCTCCAAGTGTGACACAATCGTCAGGACGACGTTCAGTGTTTTGCGCCACACGCTCCAGAAGGCGTTCATTCCTCAGACGGTTGGTCTCAATGTTGTTGAGAACCTCGGCCATTGTGGGAGGTGGCGGAAGTTACTGCTCAGCATTGTTGTTTCCTCTACGGCCAACAAAACCACGAGTACCAGTCGGCATCCTGAGGAGAAAACAGAAACCATGAGAATGGATTCACCAAAAATGGTACAACAAAGGATGGCAAAACCATATGAAAAGATCATGGTAGAGGTGAACATTTGGATGAAAACTATATCAATGCATTAAGTATGGCAGTAGAACAAGCATACGAAACGTATACGCTACCAACTTAGATACAAACCATAACAATGGAATGCACGCATGCCATGATACCAACAAGTCACAAAAGAGAAAAGAGAGCGGAATTAGAGGCATCCTTAGCAAAGTTTAAAAACAATGCTTCAGTTGCACAAACATATCTTAGAAACTCTGAGTCTTGCAACCAAGTACGGAGTACTAGGTAAAAACAACCCAAACCCGTATATCCTAAGAGTTTGAAATGATAGACGAGAAGTGAAAACTTTGCAAAGAAAACGAGGTAAGATAACTCAGCAATATAATAACCTTGGATAAGGAGTAAAAAGAGTCCTATTCAGAGTTTTGCAAATAATTTTAGCTTTCAAATAGTTTTCTCAAACTCTAGACTCGACATCGACCAGCTAGAAGGGTTTCCTACAGGCAGTCCTGCTCTGATACCAAAATCTGTCACGACCCGGGACCAGGGCTAGACGAATACCAGATCCTCATCTGATATAAGCCTAACCTAAATTCCGAAACACGCAGGGAAAGATAGGTAACATTATAGAACATACAAACCATACATTAATAAGGTAAACTCTTAAGAGAGTTACAAACCAGTCATACAAGCCAGGGGTCACAGACCCATCATTACATCAAACAACGGAAGCAAACAAGTTGTTCTAAACAACAAACTTAGCAAAGGGCCTAAGAGGCCTTAAACAGAAGTAGTGACCCTTCCATAGATCCTAGGCTGCTTCCTCGGAACCCCAACTACTCATCGACTTCGACGTAGAAACCACCTTCAGTTGGAGTAGCATCATCTGTGGAAAACATCAACGAAGCAAGGCTGAGTACAGGGTGTACTCCGCAAGACTTATGGCTAGTGGAGTTATTTTGCATAAAGCCATCTTTTGTTTTCAAAACAAGAGGGAGAAGAAACTCGTCTAGTCAGATCATTTTCAAGAGGGGATAAGAAGACTACAACTCTAGCTCTTAAAATCATCTTTGATATCCACCAAGAACCATCATCAACAGAACCTCTCTTCCCGGACTACCCCCTCAACGACCCCGAGGAAGTATTCTGGATATCATTTTAGTTGACAAGTTTTAACATTCGGTTATAGTTCTCTATGATCTTCACGTCCATTCCCAAGTCGTCCATGACAGTGGACACGGCTTTTCAAAAAGATTAATAACCCTGCAGGGGTGCACAACTTTACCCACACGTACCAACCGATTATTAACGCCAATATATTAGCCTTCTTCCTCAGAAGGCCGGCAGAGAGTGGTTGACCAGGACCTTTACCTTGATTTCACCAAGACCATGAGTCACGCACTAAGTAGATGCCGCCGTAACGGGTCGAGTCCCGAAGTCGGTCCCTAGCGATGTGAACAAGGTTTGAGATTACGGATGCCGGGCATCTCCCATTCCCTGCCACGCTTACCTACCTGTTTGAATGCACCTCCTTCACCTTCATTCAAGAACGACCAAGATGCGTATGTAGAATGGAAAGCCCGAACTATGTGACTCATGGAATCTACTAGGTAAGTTATTTGGTCGAGGGGGTTTCCAGGCCCCCGTGTGGTTGTACGCTCATCTTGGTTCAACAGGAAAGAACATCGGGTCCTAGGGGTGGCAAGTATGGGAATACAAAGACCACAACCCACGTGGCCTCCCATACAAGCCTTAGCATGTTTATCATCCATCTCTGATCACATCACCACATCCTACCATACTAGATTCATTCACATCTCCGGTGCATCACCTGAATGATCAGCATTTGACCACTAAGCATGGCTAAGCTTGACTGAACTGTGGCACTAGCTATGCTCATAAGCCAAACCCTAGTTATGCTAGGAGCGTTGGATCAGGTATTTAGTTCACAAGGAGAAACATGCATCAGATAGGATTACTCTATCTATTGATAAAAGACTGTTGAACTGAATGCATATGACGAGAATGAAATACTTTGTAAACATAGGATTCATATGTATGAGTGGGGCTTCGCTTTCCTTGTTTGTTGTTGGACTGGTACTGCTCTTCGATGGCGTTGACTTCAGTTTTGGGTTCGGTTCCTATTCGCGAGAACCAATCACGGGAAAAGAGAAAGCAACACTCAACACAGGGCATGTGCAATTCTCATACAATATGGATGATATGACAAGTTAAATAGTGTTGAATTGAACCCTAAAACATGTTTGGTCACTTTAAAGGGGGTTCCGAAGATCCAAACCCTCAAACAGGGGAATCATCGGAATCACCTATGGGGTTCAATTGGTTCTTCTAATTAAACTTGCTATCAAAGTTGATTAACAATGTATGATTATAGCTTAGCTAGATAGGTTTCATTTTTCTGAATATTTTGGTATATTATTTGTATTTTTTTATTTAAAATGAATTAGTTATGAATTTCACAAATTTTAATTCATTTTAATCATTTTTTTTGAATATTTAAAATAATTTCCAACTTGGGCCCACATGTCAGACTTTTATTATTTTCAGAAAACCTTTACAGAAATGATTAAAACCCTGACAGGCAGGGCCCACCTGTCATACATTTTCCATTTAATAAAATAATTACAGAAAACATTTATAGGAATTAGATAAAAGAAAAAGAAAAAGAAAAGGATTATTGCACAGGTATAACATCATGCTGACGTTAGCCAAGAGCAACCTTGCATATCCTTGATGGAACTATCGATCCAGGTCTCGTGGGGATGCGCTGTGGGGATGGTTGGAGAGAGGAGAGTGCGGTGGGTCCAACTGTGGTGGCGCCGCCTCTTTTTGGTCGCCGGAGAGAGGACAACGACGACGAACTGCGGCGGTGAGCGGTGGTGCACGGTGGAGAGGATGCCAGGGAGTGAGAGGAAGGGACAGAGGGGGTCTACGAGAACCAGTAGCTCACCCTGAGCGCGATGGTGGTGACGGTGATGCCGTGGGCGGTCTAGAACGACCCGAATCGACGAAGGTAATGGTGACGGCCGACGGAGGGGAAAACTCGATTCCAACGAGCACGAGGCCTCCCAGCTCGCATGGCTTGACGAGGATGACGACAGCGACACCGTGCTTATCCTAGGCTACTCCACTGCGCTCGGGGCGGCCCAGAACATTGGCGGCGAGTGAGACTGGCCGAGCTAGGGTTTCAGCGATTTGGGGAAATCCAGCAGAGAGGGCGAGAGGCGACGAGATGGGTATGGGGAGAGAGAGCGCAGCGCGACGGTTCTTATCCACGGCTCCAGGGGCGGCGGCGGGCATCACGGCGCGCAGGAGATCGACGGCGGGCGCGCTGCCAGGCAGTTGCTTGCCTGCAACGGGAAAGAAGAAAGGGAAAAGGCCGAAGGGGTATTCGGGCCAGGCTGGGCCGGCTTGGGCCCCGGGTGGGCTGGCTGCTGGCGGCAGAAAGAGAGAGAGGGAGGTGGGCTCGTCCCAGTTAGAGTAGATAGATGTTTGTATTTCCAGAAATGTTTTTCTATTTCTATTTTCTGATTTCCCTTTTGTATTTTGAATTTTAAATCTTTTTTGAATAATTTCAAATCACAGGAACTTTTGTAATATAACTGAAAACACTAAGGGGCCCTTGGTATTGATGGGGCTCCATTTTTTTTGAGAATTTTCAAAATATGGGAACCATTTGAAATTATTCAAAGAGAGAGGGAAAGTTATTAGGGTTTAGGGTTTTGTTTGTTCTTCATTGGGTGAATCAAAGTCCAAATGTTATGCATGCATGCAATGCTCAAACATGTCCTTATTTATATTACACAAAAGGTGGTATGTTACATAGATCCAAATGATTCCTTCACAAAGAATGGATTTGGCTTGGGGGAATTGCAGATCTATATATCCTCTCTCAAATCCCTCAAAAAGATGCAAGAATCATAAGAAGGGAAAGGGGAGAGGGAAAGCTCTTCAAGATCAACAATGGAGGAGAGAGAGAAAGCCAAGAACCAAGGAAAAAGCTTGTACCCATGAAGGGGAAGAGGAGCCCCTTTTAAAGGGTTACCAGATCTGACCGTTTGGGCATTTACGACCCTAGACGGAACTTCCGATGGGAGGCCAGAACTTCGGGTGGCACCTATCCAATGGTTAGAAAAACAGCGGTGCGATAACAGAAAAACGATCCTGGCCAGAACTTTCGCCGGTCCACTTGAACTTCCGCTGAGAACGGTACTACCGCTGGAAATTCCGACCGAAGTTCCGACAAATAGAGCACATAAAAAAGAGAAGTTACAGTACGTGAGCGGAAGTGAATCCATAATTTTATCCGGTACTACCAGCGGCAAATATGCCCGAGCGGTACTTTCGGTGCCTAGCCGGAACTTCCGGCTAGGGTGGTACTATCGCCTTAACTTCCGATCCAAATTTCCTCAAGTAGAACAAACCAGAAAAAGAGGATACAAAAGCTAAGCGGAAGAAGCACCAGAATTTCCACCAGAACTACCGGCGGCAAAATGCCCTAGTGGTACTACCGGTGGCTAGCCGGAACTTCCGGTCAGGGAAACTCCAGAAACCAAAACTGCAATAACTTTCGCATCCGAACTCCAAACAAGATGAAACCAATTTTTTGGAATCCAAAAAAGTTGGTTTCATCTTGTTTGGTGTTCGGACGAGAAAGGTATTGCAGTTTTGGTTTCTGAAGTTTTACTGACGGGAAGTTCTGGCTACCCACCGGTAGTACCGCTTGTTGGGCCACGTAGAGATAAAACAAAATTTTTCCCTTTAACGTGGTGATCCCAAGATCTAGCTGAGGTAGAAGGCCACGAGGTTTACCACTATACACGCAGTTGTGTATTACTGATGTAGCGCGTTAGTTGATGCAGTGCAGTCCTTTTTGATCTGATCATCCTGGTGCTGATCGTACAACACCTCTGCTGGCATCCACACGTACAAGGAGGAGCACCGGCGGCGAACTGCTAGGTTCGTATCGACGGCAGGACTTCTATGGAGCTAGGGTTTCCAACACATGGAATGACCTAACCGAACAACGATTAACCCTTCTGGGTTATTGTGCTCCACTATATATAGGGAGTGAACATGGGCTCCACTCTCGTGGCCCATTCACTAAAGCCCATATAACACTAGTCACCGCGAGTCCGACTCACTGACTTAGTCCTAATCCGGCATAGGTCCAACCCAACCAGATTTCCGGTTCAGATCCAATTCGAACTTGCTCCCGCTCTTAAGTGTGTGACCCCGCAGGCTCATGGCTACTTGTACACGATTAGAATCCGACTCTCAATCGATCAGTTGGTAGCGGCTCCTAGCAGAATGTGCCGACTCCCAAGTACCAATGAGTCATGACGACTTGCCTTTCCAATGGGACTTACGTCCGAGTCCCTTTTGCCTCACAATATGCCTTGTCAGACTATAGGCGAATATTTGTCATCCCTTAAATAGTTCGACTCTCTTCTCGATCCGAGATAAGTGATTCACCCGACTAACTCTTAATCGATCGCCTCGTTTAACACTTAACCGAGTCGTGCATGACCATGCTTCCTGAATCATATCATCCAAGAGGGCCCAGAGAATATATCTCCAAGTGGAGAGGCAAAATCCCATCTTGGTTATTCACATCACGCAGCTTGATTCTCAGTCGACCCGAACTCTGCCTTTATAACTGCCTAGTTACAGATCAGTGTTTGACAGAACCTAAGTTGGTGATCCTGAACTCGGACTATGCAATAACCTTAGGTCTAAGGATTACATTGATTGAGATATACAAATGACAACTTGTTCGTTGTACCTCAATTTGGGTCAATCCGACTCGCTAAACTCTTTAGACGAATCTGTGTAAGTTGGAATAGCATCTCCATGCCTATGACAAGTGGAACCGAGTCATCAAGCCAACTTTCACATTGGTCTAAGTTGTGTGTCCAGCACAACCTCAATGACCAAGGATATTTAGTACAAACAACATGAATGTATAGTTCCACAACCGAATCACATATTCAATGATACACATCAGATGTTTATACAAGGACTACTTAATATCTTTATGAATACAATGGGAAATCTTATCATACATGATTGCCTCTAGGGCATATTCCCAACAGTCTCCCACTTGCACTAGAGTCAATATTCTGACATCACATATCTAATCATCTAATGCCAATGGCTCTCAGGTGCGCCTCATGCTTCGGCCGTGGTAACAGCTTTGTCAACGGATTCGCAATATTTGCATTCGTGTGTACCTTGCATAACTTGATATCACCCTGATCCATGAACTGGCGAATCAGGTGGTACCGCATGAGTATGTTCTTGTTCTTCTGGTGTTGTCTAGGTTCCTTGGCTTGTGCAATAGCACCATTGTTGTCACAATACACGTCTAACGGATTGGACGAGCCCTGAACCACACCAAGATCCATGAGGAAATTCCTCATCCAAACAGCTTCCTTTGCTACCTCCGAGGCGGCAATATACCCAGCCTCTGTTGTAGATGCAGACACAGTCTCTTGCTTGGAACTCTTCCAGCTCACAGCACCTCCGTTTATAATAAACACATATCCAGATTGCGAACGAGAATCATCAGAGTCGGTAAGATAACTCGCATCCGTATAACCCTTTACACTGAGTTCATCTTCACCACCATAAAACAAAAACATATCCTTAGTCCTTCTCAAGTACTTTAGGATATTTTTAGCCGCTGTCCAGTGGATTTCTCCAGGATCAGCCTGGTATCTTCTCATAACACATATGAAACATCCGGCCTAGTACAAATGATGGCATACATGATGGATCCGACTGCAGAAGCATACGAAATCGCACTCATCCGACTTCGCTCATCAATTGTTGAAGGACACTGACTCTTGCTAAGTTTTACACCATGGGACGTCGGTAAGAACCCCTTCTTAGACGATTCCATGTTGAACTTCTTCAACACTTTGTCCAAATAAGTACTCTGACTCAATCCAATGATCCTCCTTGATCTATCTCTATAGATCCGGATTCCGAGGATATATGTTGCCTCACCCAAGTCTTTCATTGAGAAACTCCTTTCCAATGATTCCTTGGTTTCTTGCAACATCTGGACATCATTTCCAATCAATAATATGTCATCCACATATAATATTAGAAAGTTTACTTTGCTCCCACTAAACTTCTTGTATAAACAAGAATCATGATCACTCTTGATGAATCCAAACGATTTGACTACCTCATCAAAGCGAATATTCCAACTCCGAGATGCTTGCTTCAACCCATAAATGGATTTCTAAAGTTTACATACCTTGTCAGCATTAGCCGGATCGACAAAACCCTCGGGCTGTATCATATACACCTCCTCAGTTAAATTTCCGTTAAGGAAAGCTGTTTTGACATCCATCTGCCATATCTCATAGTCGAAATAGGCTGCTATCGCTAACATGATCCGAACCGATTTAAGCATCGCTACAGGCGAGAAAGTCTTGTCGTAATCAACTCCTTGAACTTATCGGAACTCCTTCACGACAAGACGTGCTTTATAGATAGAAACATTTCCATCCATATCAGTTTTCTTCTTAAAGACCCATTTGCACTCGACGGGTCTTGCACCGTCTAGCAGATCAACCAAGTTCCAAACTTGATTTTCATCCATGGACTTTAAGTCGAATCTCATGGATCCAAGCCATGACTCAGAATCAGATCCCACCATCGCTTCTGAATAATTTATAGGCTCATCACTGTCTAATAGTAACACATCACGAACACTTCGTAATCTCGCCGATCTTCGTAGTACAGGTGCTTCTGCCGGCTCAGCTACCAAGACCGGCTCAACCTCCAAGGTTTTTGCCGACTCTGTACTAGCCGGTTCCTTTCGAATTTCTTCGAGCTGCACCGTGCTCCCACTTACTCCCCAACTGAGAAACTCTTTCTCAAGGAAGACACCGTTCTGAGCGACACACACTTTGCCCTCTTCTCGGTTGTAGAAGTAGTAACCCAAGGTTTCCCTCGGATACCCCACGAAAATACACTTATCCGACTTGGCCGTAAGCTTGTCCGACTGAAGTCGCTTGACAAATGCTTCACAGCCCCAAATCTTAAGAAAAGACAAACTCGGCTTTTTGCCTGTCCACATATCATGCGGTGTCTTCTTTACCGACTTTGATGGTACTCTGTTTAGTGTGAACACCCCTGTTTCAAGAAAATAACCCCAAAATGATAAAGGCAGATCTTTCCGACTCATCATTGATCGTACCATGTCCAACAAGGTCCGATTCCGTCTTTCTGAAACACCATTCCTATGTGGTGTTCCTGGCGGAGTAAGTTGAGGAACTATTCCACAACTTTTCAGATGGTCATCAAACTCGTGGCTCACGTACTCGCCTCCTCGGTCCGACCGAAGAAACTTTATTTTCTTTCCTAGTTGATTTTGTGCTTCATTATGGAATTCTTTGAACTTTTCAAAGCCTTTCGACTTATGTTTCATCAAGTAGATATATCCATACCTACTCAAATCATCAATGAAGGTAAGGAAGTACTCATAACCACCCCTGGCTGTCGTGCTCATTGGTCCACATACATCACTATGTACCATCCCAACAAGTCGGACGCCCTTTCACAACTCTTTGTAAAAGGTGTCTTGGTCATTTTGCCGAGTAGGCAAGATTCGCATGTCTCGAACGACTCCAAGCCGAACGAAGTTAGGAGTCCATCATCATGGAGCTTCTTCATGCATTTCCAACTTGTATGACAAAGCCGACAGTGCCAAAAATAAGTCATGTTCAGATCATTTGGTTTCAACCTTTTAACATTTATGTGATAAACCGACTCACCATCAAGATTCAAAATAAATAACCCGTCCTGGACCGGTGCAAAGTCGTGAAACATATCATTCAAATACAAGAACAACCATTATTCTTGATATTCGACTCATAGCCTTGCCTCATCAAACATGAAGCAGAAATAATGTTTTGACTGAGCACTGGAACATAATAACAATTATTCAGTTCCATAATGAATCCAGAAGGTAAATGAAGCTGCATCGTGCCGACTTCCAACGTAGCAACTCTTGTTTTGTTGCCGACTCGAATATCAACCTCGCCTCTTCCTACGCTCCTAGTTCTTACCATTCCCTGCAACGAGTTGCAGATGTGATAACTGATCCGGTATCATATACCCAAGAACTATTAGGTGCATCAGCAAGATATATGTCTATAACATTGCAAACAAGTGTACCTGAGTCGGAAGTCATACCTCCACTCTTGGCCTTGTTGGACAAATACTTGTTGCAGTTCCTCTTCAAGTGGCCATCCGCCTTGCAGTAGAAGCAAGTGGATCTTGCTGAAGAAGATGGCTTAGTCCCTGAGGAAGCGCTTGGGACCGGGTCCTGAGCCTGCTTTCCTCCTGACTTAGCCTTCTTCTTAGTCCAAGAACTCTTCTTGAACTTAGCCTTATGCTGCACCATCAACACTTGACCGGCGCCCTTCTTGAGATCTGCCTCTGCCTGCTTGAGCATCCCATGCAATTTAGTGAGCTTCTTATCCATACCATGCATGTGGTAGTTCGAAATGAACTGCCCATATGCACTAGGAAGAGAGTTCAGAATTATATCCGTAGCGAACTCTTCGCTAATGGGGTAGCCAAGCCTCTCCAGAGACTGCACATAACCAACCATTTTGATCACATACGGACTCAGTGGATCACCATCCTTAATCTTGCAACTCAGCAAAGCCTGAGATATTTGATACCTCTCAGTCTTCGCCTGAGCCTGGAACATGCTTTTGAGGCTTTCGATCATATCGTAGGCCTCAACATGCTCGAACTGCTTTTGCAAGTCCGGTTCCATGTGAGCCAGCATAAGACAGCTAATATCCGTGGACTCATCCTTAGCCTGACGGTAGGCATTGGTGGTAGCGACAGTTGCATTCTCATTCGGCTCATCTGGAAGTGGGTTGTCTAGGACATGGTCCTTCTTTTCTTGTTTGAGAACAATTCTCAGATTTCGATACCAGTTGGTAAAATTAGTGTCATTCAGTTTATCTTTCTCAAGGATAGTTCTCAACGCAAAACCGGATATCTGAGAGTGACTGCTACTTGGTGCCATGATCTACAACAGAAAATTTGCAAAACACTTAAGACATGTATTCATAAAAGAGCAAGCATATTAAATACTTTAATACTTTATGCTCCCACTAGAACCAACACCCTTCCGATGGTTACTTAGTGATTCAGGATCCTAAATAAGCAAGTCGGCTAGTGAGCTTTAGCATCACCGCTAGCTGCCAAGTGATCTAGGTAGACAACTCCTTGTCAATCGTATCTCACACGACTCCTTTTGGACGGGTGGCATCACATGCCCCGGCTCCCGTCCGACTTTTCCCCGAGCCCCACAACCGTTGTGATAGACCCGTCTAGCTTACCCAGTGTTTCTGCAGTAAGAGTCCGACTCAAACCCACCTAGTCGGAAAGAATTGACAGCACCTCAATTTTATGAGCCCACTACCAAAAATGTCCGACTTGTGATGGTGCAAACACTGGCGGAAAACCGGCAAGACCTTCTTTGAGGGATTAAATTTTACCGACATGTACATCTCCTTGCTTGCCATCCGGGCTCTCCAAATAGCTACACTAGCTTAGTAAAGTAAATTACAATGAGAATCCTACATGCAGGTCGTTATACAAAAATCTGACAGCACCTAGGCTCCAGCCGGCTGACAAAAAACTGTGATTCGTAGATCACGTATGGATTACACACATACATCACATCCACATGAACCATACCATTCACAACTTCCTGCAAAAACAAGTTATGCATAGATACGCTATCTACCGGCGTTGTGAAACTCGGAACGACATCTAAGGTGCTACGACAGGGCGAAACTGGTGGTCCCGATTCGAACATGGATTCCGACCATTGTTCCGATTCGATCAAACTTTTTGATCTTCGATCACTGCCTCTGGATTTACGTGTCACAGTCTACCCTGATGGAGGAAGACGACCGGTAGGGGTATGTCGTTCCACGAACTCAGCAGTATGATCACGGAAATCAGATCTACCATTCCCCGAGTACAGTTGATCCAATCAACCTCGTACAAAACCGATCTATCTCATAGATCGACCACCAAACTGCACATAGATTTCATCTACAGCCAACCACATATCACATATGCGAGATCTCGAGCCTAAAACCAGAAGCTATCGCTCTGATACCACTGTTGGTCCACATAGAGATAAAAAACTTTTCCCTCTAACGTGGTGATCCCAAGATCTAGCTGAGGTAGAAGGCCATGAGGTTTACCACTAGACGGGCAGTTGCGGATTACTGATGTAGCGCGTCAGTTGATGCAGTGCAGTCCTTCGCGATCCGATCGTCCTGGTGCTGATCGTACAACACCTCTGCTAGCATCCACACGTACAAGGAGGAGCACCGGCGGCGAACTGTTAGGTTCGTATCGATGGCAGGACTGCCGTGGAGCTAGGGTTTCCAACACATGGAATGACCTAACCGAACAACGATTAACCCTTCTGGGTTATTGTGCTCCACTATATATAGGGAGTGAACATGGGCTCCACTCTCGTGGCCCATTCACTAAAGCCCATATAACACTAGTCACCGCGAGTCCGACTCACTGACTCAGTCCTAATCCGGCATAGGTCCAACCCAACCAGATTTCCGGTTCAGATCCAATTCGAACTTGCTCCCGCTCTTAAGTGTATGACCCCGCAGGCTCATGGCTACTTGGACACGATTAGAGTCCGACTCTCAATCGATCAGTCGGTAGCGTCTCCTAGCAGAATGTGCGGACTCCCAAGTACCAATGAGTGATGACGACTTTCCTTTCCAATGCGAATTACGTCCGAGTCCCTGTTGCCTCACGATATGCCTTGTCAGACTATGGGCGAATATTTGCCATCCCTTAAATAGTCCGACTCTCTTCTCGATTCGAGATAAGTAATTCACCCGACTAACTCTTAGTCGATTGCCTCGGTTAACACTTAACCGAGTCGTGCATGTCCATGCTTTCTGAATCATATCATCCGAGAGGGCCTAGAGAATATCTCTCCAAGTGGAGGGGCAAAATCCCATCTTGGTTATTCACATCGCGCAACTTGATTCTCAGTCGACCCGAACTCTGCCTTTATAACTGCCCAGTTACGGATCAGCGTTTTACAGAACCTAAGTCGGTGATCCTTAACTCGGACTATGCAATAACCTCAGGTCTAAGGATTACATTGATTGAGATATACAAATGACAACTTGTTCGTTGTACCTCAATTTGGGTCAATCCGACTCGCTAAACTCTTTAGACGAATCTGTGTAAGTTGGAATAGCATCTCCATTCCTATGACAAGTGGAACCGAGTCATCAAGCCAACTTTCACATTGCTCTAAGTTGTGTGTCCAGCACAACCTCAATGACCAAGGATATTTAGTACAAACAACATGAATGTATAGTTCCACAACCGGATCACATATTCAATGGTACACATCAGATGTTTATACAAGGACTACTTAATATATTTATGAATACAATGGGAAATCTCATCATACATGATTGCCTCTAGGGCATATTCCCAACACCGCTAGGGCATTTTGCCGCCGAAAGTTCCGGTGGAAGATCCGGCTCTCGTTCTGATCACATAATGTAACCTCTGTGTTTGATGTGCTCTATTTGGTGGAACTTTGGTCGGAATTTTTGCTGATACTTCGGCTCCCACCGGAAGTTCCGGTGAACCGGAAGAAGTTCCGACCAGTCTCTTTTTTTTGTCTTTCGCATTACAGTTTTCTGACCGTTGGCTGAGTGCCACCGGAATTTCCGTCCTCCCACCGGAAGTTCTGGCCAGGGTGATGAATGACCATAACGGGCAGATCTAGGAGCCCTTCAAAAGGGGCTCCTCTTCCCCTTCGTGGGTACTAGCTTTTTTTTGGTTCTTGGCTTTCTTTCTCTCTCTCCATTGTTGACCTTGAAGATCTTTGCCTCTCCCCTTTCCCTTCCTATGATTCTTGCATCCTTTTGATGTATTTGAGAGAGGAGATCTAGATATACAATCCCCCAAGCCAAATCCCTTCTTTATGAAGGAATCATTGAGATCTAGATCTTGGAGAGTGTTGTTCCTCCCTTATTCCCCCAGTAGCATTTTTTAACTTTGTTGGAATTTGGGAGTGAAGGACTATCCCTTGCATTTGGTGCATAGATTTGTGTTCTCCTTGGAGATTCGGAAAGTTCAAGCTTGCGGGCTTGTTCTCTTGGGTTCTTGGAACCCTAGACGGTTGTGTGGTTGGGTTGTTGACTTCTTGTGACCTTCTGTGGTTTTGTAGCCTTTTGTGGATTTGTTAGCCTTTTGTGGAGTTGTGGCCTTTTGTGGCTTTGTAGTTGGGAGCCTCCAATTGAGTTTTGGAGATAGCCCCATCCCTTTACGGATTTTGGTGACCGCCCTCAAGTGTCCCTTAGTGGATCTTGAGTAGGCCTTTGTGGCAAGCTCATGGGAGAAAAGGGTGAGCCTTTTGTGGCGCCGGTGAGTTGCGTGCCTTCGCATCCGGGGTGAGTCCTTGTGTGGAGTTGGGTGAGCATTGAGCTACCACACCCCCGAGGTGAGCCATTTGCAGTGTCCAGAGAGCATTGCGCCATCACACCTCTCCAATGGAGACGTGGCTTCTTTGGAAGTGAACTTCGGGATAAAAATCTTTGTCTCCGCGTCCATCGATTATCTTTCAACCGAGCCCTTTACTTATGCACTTTACTTTGTGATAGCCATCGTGCTTGAAGTATTATATCTTGCTATCACCTTGTTGCTTGTATAGCTTAGCACAGGTTGTTGGTGCACTTAGGTGAACTAAGTGGTTAGGTTTTGTTCTCAATAAATTAAATGTTAGTTTTATTCCGCATTTATTTGAGCCTAAACCGTAATAATTTTAAGAAGCCTATTCACCCCCCTCTAGGCGACGTCCATTGCACTTTCACTAGTGAAAACACAACTCAGGCTACGGAAGTTGTCTTTTAGCAACGTAGTGATGACTACGTCGCTGTCCAATGTGCTATATTTGCAACAATGGAACCAGATCTTCGAAGGAGGTTTGAAAACTAGGGTTGATGGAGCCCGTTACTTGTCGTGGGATGATTCGTTGGAAACCCCAAGAGCAAGGTATGAAGCAACACAGCAGCAAGTTTCCCTCAGTAAGAAACCGTGGTTATCGAACCAGTAGAAGGAAGGAAACGTCACACATGTGCTACAAGCAATGCGGAGACCTGCACACCACAAACTCAAGACTTTGCCCCAACGAATCAGTGAGGTTGTCAAGCTCACCGGTTTGCTGTAACAAAGGATTACATATGGTTTGGAAGGTAATGGTGGTTTGCACCAAGTAAACAGTAATAGTGGAAGATGTATCAATGGTAAAGATTGGACCGGGGTCCATAGTTCACTAGAGGTGCTCTCCTTAAATAAACAACATGGCATGAAGGGTAAACAAATTACAGCGGGGCAATTGACAGGAACTGAGCAAGGCATAACAATGCAATTACTAGTAAGAAAGATCCTATGAGGTTGATTGGGAAATACAACAATATACATAGACCGCCATCCAACTACATCTATGACTAGAAGTCCACCTTCAGATTATCATCCGAACCCCCTCCAGTATTAAGTTTCAAGCAACAAACATCTGCTTTAAGCAAAGTGTGTAAGGTAAAAAGTCCACATGTTCCATGAACAAGAGACCGTTGTTTTCTCCCTAGTAGCAACAACACATCTACAACAGAAGAGATTATTGTCACTTCCCTTGGAAACTAGAGGCATGAACCCACTATCGAGCATAAATACCCACTCTTGGAGTCACTAGCAACTACTTGGCCAAGATAACCACTAGCAAAGGAGAGCATGCAAGATCACAAACAACACAAACATGATAGAATCATAAATATAAAACCATTAATCAAACCAACATAATAATCTCAATATCCATCGGATCCCCGCAAACACAATATGCATGACTACAAATAGATTAGGTCATGATCATGAACGCAGCTCACAAGATCTATACATGAAAGCACAAAGGAGGAGATACAACCATCTAGCTACTACATGGACCTATAGTCCAAGGTGGAACTACTCATGCATCATACCGGAGAGAAGGCCTCCGGGATGATCTCCCCTCCGGTAGGGTGCCGGGAAGAACTTCAGACCCCCCGATCTAGGGACGATGGTGGCAGTGGCTACAGACGGTTTCGTGGATTTCTGATCGGGTACTCAGGGTTTCTGCATCGGGGGCTTCTTATAGGCGAAGGGGGAGACCGAGGAGGCGGCCATGGCGACCAAACCCTAGCCAGGCATGGGGTGGGGCCCACCCGTGCCAGGGGTGGGTCTGGCCCCTTTGGCCGGCCCCTCGGGCTCTCCTCTGGACTTCTTGTTCCCCACAAAAAGTTATTGACTTTGTCCTTCGTCCCGTCCAATTCCGAGAATATTGATTTACTAACTTTTCTGAAACCAAAAATAGCAGAAGACAGGCATCTGGCAGTGTTGCAACTTGTTAGTAGGTTAGTACCAGAAAACATGTAAAAAGCACCTCAAAGTGTGGACAAGTAAAGCAAAGTAGATACTAAACAAGCATGGATCATCAAAAATTATAGATATGTTTCCAACGTATCAGCATCCCCAAGCTTAACTCCTGCTTGTCCTCGAGTAGGTAAGTGATAAAAAGAATAATTTTTGAGGTGACATGCACCCTCACAATAAAGATCCAACCATTTGCAAGCATTGAAAGCTGGGATCAAAAAACTCTAAACATGTGCATGAAAGATGGAGTTCTAACAATAGTACATAGTAACTATGCATGCAACATGAAAGGCTACAAACAAAGATCATGAATAACATGCATTGAAAAACATTTGTTTGTTTCACATACAGAAAACATAGCATAGTGGCAATCAACTTGTCCCTCATAGAGTAGCAATTAGATGCATAGGACACCTGCAAAGTTCACAAGGGTGACTAGAAACAAATAGCACAAGAACAAGTAATGTCACAATATGCATCAATTAATATGTTTTGGAACACTGCACACAGAATGACAACTATGCTCTCTTAAAGGTGCCTAAAGGTAGAAGGTGGAGACTCAATAGTGGTTTAAGAAAGGCCTTTTTGTAAATGAAGCAGGGATTACAAGTTTCAAAAAGATCTTCCAAAAATTATGGTACTTGTTAGCTTTCAGCCCTCATTGCCCCTATCATAAGCATCTTGAAGTGGTTAAGGTTAAAGTGGCAAAGCTGGAGTATATGCTTGACAAAGTATTAGTTGGCAATCTCAAGTCCCTTGAATACGAGGGCCACACCTCATGCATACTCAACTTTGGGTCCAGGTAGGTTCTTGTCACTGTAAGTATTTGCATATCATTGAGAACTGCCAACGGGGTACCCCTTGCACATGGTACATGAGCTTTCCCATAACCAAAATGACAAGGCAAGCAGACAATGAGCATCTCAACATTCTTTTTATTTACCATATGCATAGCTTTTTATTGAGGATGCTTCATAGATAGCTCATTATGGTGATGTTGCAAGTTTCCACCATGATTAGGCATGGCTTAGGCTAGTGGCCCTGGCGTTTCTCTAACACATGATACAAACTCCATGGACTTACAAGTTCCCTATTTATTTCACACCGATGACATCCATAGACAAAAGAACATGATATCAACTGAGTACAACAAGGTACAAATGTAATGTTGAAAACGTTCCCCGTGACAGCACGGTTCTGCTAATTCCAAATTATAAGTGCAAGCATATACAACAAATTTGTCACAATGGTTCAAGTTTATTAGGGGAAAAGAATAAAGTGTGCCATCAAGTTTGTGAGGGCTTTAATCACTAAGTTTTCACATAACAAAATAGTTTTTAATTGGAAGATAGTTGAAAACAAGAATATACTTGGAATGGTGTAACACACCATGAATAGGAGTTTATAGTGGACAATTTGGAATAACTTGGTTTCTTGGGAGTTGGAGGCATGAGTAGAACTTACTCATACAAGTGGAGGCTAGCAAAAGACTGGGAGCAACCAACTAAGAGAGCAATAATAGCCAAAATCATGCAGTGCAACAAAGCATACTAATCAAAGCAAAGAGTGGTACTAAATGATCATAGAGGATAATGGTGACTTGTTAGAGTCATAACATGGTGTAAGAATGTGCCAAGTCAACCCAAGCAAAGCATCAAAGGAGAATACCACAATACTATGCTTTTGCATGCTAAAAAAACGCATAATTTCTTCAAGGCACACTAAGCAATCCCAACTATTTGGAACAAGAAATGCTACAACAATAATTACTAAGCATAATGCAAAAACAACACCTAGCATGTCATGCTAAAGTCTAAGTCATAGTCAATGCAAGCTCCTCTTGCACTTCAAGCAAGAACTTACTACTCCTTTCCAAACACCAACCACCCTTATTTGCAAAACAACACAGCGAGAACGGGGGTCAAAACTACTAAATCAAACTAAACAAACTAATCAAAGAAAACGAAAACTAAGACGCTCCAAGAACAACACAACTATGCATGAAACAATAAAAACGAAATGTCTAGACAGACCCGAGCCTTTTATTGATGAAGAAGGGGATGCCTTGGGCATCCCCAAGCTTTGACGCTTGTACCTCTTGGATATTTCTTGGGGTGACACCATGGTGGCATCCGCAAGCTTGAGCTTTTGTCCATTCTTCATCTCATTGCATCATTCTCTATCTACACCTGAAAATTTTCCTTTATACAAAACTTCACACAATCTTCATTAGCAACATTAGTTTATTCAAAATATATTAGACCACTGGCAAAGCTTTGGAACAGCAAGGCTTTTCATTAAAAACACAAGCTACTGACTCCTTCAAAAAAACTAAATTTACCTAAAGAGATCTCAAAAAGGAATCAATAAGAAGCAAATGCAAATAATGGCAGAAATCTGTCAAAACAGACCAGAAGGTAGAAACCGATTTTTTCGTACATCTTCTGTTGCTCAAATCAAAAAATGTTGAACTAACGAAAGTTAACTAACATACTGGGGGATTTATTCATAAATTTTTAGCTCAATACGAGTTACATATACTCCTCACGAATTTTTTTGGTGGAGGATAGAAATCTGTTTCGGGACAGCAACTCCCCAAATCTTACTTCCCTCTCATTAGAGGTCATTCTTGGCACAAAAAGCAAACAAAAAGTATAAGTAGAGGTCATTATAGAAGTAATAACTTCCAAGACTCAAGTAAACTTTTGGGTTATCTCCCAACAAGTACTTTTCTTAGACGCCTTTAAGTTAGGCACAAGAAGCAAGAAGAATCAAGTATTTTCAAATGAAGAAGCATTAACATTCATACCTGCAAATTCTTCAACTATGAAAGGTATCTCATCCAAATGGGTCTTGGAGGATCCCTTCTCATCTCTCTTTGGTCTACTACCTTCATCAAAAAGATTTTTAGGAGCAATCCAATCAAAATTCTTTTCAAAGGCTTCATGCATTCCAACAAGCTTAAAGGGAATGGGTATATTGAATTATTCTCTAGGTTTAGTTTTATCAGAAATACCCACAACATCTACACTTGAGCCTAGCATATTGAAACACTCAAAACCCTTTTTGGCTTCCCTAGCAACATCATGGAATTCTTTTGATAAAGTTTCAAGAATGAATTCCCTCTTTTCAGCATTCTTCTCTTCTTTTAGTTTTAGGAATAAAAATTGTATGAAGGGGTTAAGGCTAACAAACCTAGCCTCCAACATATGAACTAAAGAAGCTATAGCAATCTCATAATTAGGAGCAAGCTCTTCTACATATTTATTCTCAATGTCCTCATGCTTGCTAACATAATTAAAGAATTCTTCAAAATTATCTTTCCCAATTATGGAGCCACTACCTATTGCAAGGTCTTTCTAGGTGAACTTGGGGAGCAACATGGTGAGCTAGAGTAAGGTGGCAACTAGAGCAGGAACTAACTTTTTTGTGTTTTTGAGAAAAGCAAGCAAACCAAACTAGACAATTTTTTTGGGTTTTTTGAAAAGAGGCAAACAAAACCAAGCAAGAGAAACAAAGCAAACTAAAAACAAAGTAAAGAGAAAGGAAGTGAAGGACTCCCCTAGTGAAGACGTCCTTAGTGTAAGGTTCCCAACCTTTAATAAGGTAGAGATCCCTGTGATTGCAATGCTAGTCCCTGGATCAATAGCTATCATCCACAGTTAAGATGTAATATAAAGAAACAAAGGTCATAATACAACTTTATAACTAGGAATAAAATAATTTATTACATCTTACATAGCTCATTTGGCTATCTCATTACAATGCAGCAGAATATAACAATAGCATGGGGTCCTTCATCTTCAAAGTGCCACATGCAGACATGTTGGTTGTAGACTTGTAATCCTAATCATTAAACTTCACTAATAACAATCAAACCTGCAACATAACAAGTTACAGCCACAAGGGTCAATACATTTGAATTGTATTGGCAAGTGATACTATGGTAGTATAGTGGAGTCTATCATCTATATGCATTTGGCTAAGTGGAGCTTAGGCTTGCTTTGCTCAAAATAGATTTTCCTTATCATTTGAAAACACTAAGTTTTTGTTTGACAAAATCTTTCCCAAGGCATCTCCCAATAGAAATTGGTTATCCTTTAACCCTTGTTCAACCACAAGTTTCTAACTTAGAAATTGGGATGATGAGATTCTTGATAGCTTCCATGTCTTGATGCTCAAATTGTCCTTTGCCAGGGACATGGCTAAGTACTTAGATTTTTTACTCTGCAGAGGTTGTGCACTTTCCCCACAAGACTTGGTTTCACCAAGACAAGATCTTTCAGAAGCCTTCCCGTAGACCAAAATGGACGCGCTCCAACCTATCAAACCCCTACCACCAACTGTCCATTTGGCTAAGTTATTGCAACCTATATGATCCAGGTAGATCCCATAATGCCATGTGGCTGCACTTGAAGCTTCTCAACATTTGACATCTCAAATCTCTTTGTTCTTGGGTGGCCATCCACAAGTGAGATACACAAGGTTCACCAGTCCCTTGGCCTTGTGTAACCACTAAACACAAACCATTCCTTCCATTCCACCCAGGTGATTCATTAACTTAGTTGTTTTATTAAACAAAACACAAGTCCTCAGACTTAGAAATTTTCCATAGCATGAATTTATATTCCACCCTTGTTTTCTACTAGCTAAGCTAAGCATGATAGTAGTAGGAATCTTAACTTAGGAAATTTCTACTAAGGTTACATCTACTAGGATTTCCCATGGCATAGTTTATACTTAGCAAAAATTCCATGCAAGTCCTACTTAGAATCACTAATGCATAGTGAAAATAATGGGAAAAAAGTATGAAGCATCACTTGCCTTTTTGGTAGAGGGTATAAGTTCACTCCTTGATCTTTGCAATGTTCACACACTTCAAGTCACTACAATTCAATCAAGCAAACAATATTTCAATCTACCATTCAAGCAATTCATCACATAAAATGATAGAAACAAAACAATGCATGTAAGCATGCCAAAGATTGTTTATTTGAGAAAGTGGTTTCTAATGGTTCATAAACATTTTAAAACACCTAATGGTCATTTTATAAAGTGGTAAAATTATTTGCAAAAGGTTTCACTTTATAAACCATTTTTAAACCAAAGCTTTGTTTTATGTGGTGAAGAAATGCTTTTAATAAGGCAACATTCTATAGGTTTCACAAAATATGTTTTCAAACCATAAAACCTTGTGTTTAGGGTTAGAGAGTTTATTTCCAAAACATTTCTCAAAGGTTTTCTTCCAAAACCATTTTTAATAATTAAACCATATTTTTATTTGACTAGAAATGTTTTAAATCCAAGATTCATTCTTTTGTTTCACCAAATACATTTTTGAAACCACCAATTGATTTCTAGGGTCAGTAGGTTCAACACAAACCATTTGCCAAAGATTTTGTCTCAAAAATCATTTTAGAACAATTTTTATATTCTAAACATGCATACACAAGTTTCTGCAAAAACAATCAATTTAACAGAAGCAATTTACTAAAAAAGTGCATGGTTGGATAGGACTTGTCTTTCTGAATCCATTGATATAAAATTTGCAAAATTTGGACGTGTAGATTAAAAGTTATAGATTTTACAAAATCTAGCATCTAATAGATCAAATCTGTTTTAAATCAAACGGACAGGGACACGTGGCTAGATTCTATTCGCTGGTACCGTTTCGGTTGGATCAGCAATTCAGACCGTAGGATTTAACTGACATCGCACGGCGCAGATCGATAGATACCCCTTCGGGCTAAGGTTCTATCGCGTCCTTTGGATCAAAATCCAATGGCGCGCAGCACACTTGCCAACTAGTGGCGGCGCTGGCGGCGGCAGGTGGCGGCGCGGGCTCTGGCTACGGCGTCGCGCCGGTTACAGGAAGCGAGGCAGAGAAAGGAGTGGATCACCGAGTTCGCTGTGGCGTGGGGAAGCTCAAGGTAGTCCTTGCTAGCGAGGGGGCGCACGGGGATGACCTTAATCGGTCACCGAAGTTGAGCTGCGCCTCGGGCTCGCTCAGATGTCGTCGGGGGCGAGGCTACGTAGCGCGCTAGGACACGGAACAAGCGGCGTTAGATGCGGGTGAGTACACTGGTTATAGGCGTATCATCAAAAGGACAAGGGGTGGCCAGATTATTACCAGAGGCTTCGCCGGAGAGGAAACAGACGGTGGCGGCGGTGGTCGTCGTCGTTGCCAAGGTTCCGGGGCGCGCGGGGACGAGCTGGTGCTACGGGGAGGTTCGCCAGGAGGTGGGGATCACGCTTGTGTGCTCGAGGAGGCGAGGGGCGACGTCTACTGGCCGGAATCGCTCGCGGAGCTCGCCGGAGACAGCGGAAGTGCAGAGCAAAATGGAGGCAGCCTGGTGGCTCTCTGGCGGCGGGGTTTGAGGGGAAATGAAGGGGAGAGGGAGGGGATTTATCAGGCGTGATCACGGGATTAATTCGTCGAGCCATTGCAACGTATTTACTCTGAGAAGTTAACGGCAGGAAACAGACGGGAGGAGGGCGTGGTCTACGCGCGGGTGGAGAAGATGATGATGTGGCGTGGGGTCGCTTGGCAGCGAGAGAGAGGAGGAGGCGGTGGGGTCCGATCGTCAGTGATGGCGCGGGTGTGTGTCTGAGTGAGAAAACGCTTGGGCAGAGGGGGTGTAGGTGGGATGCGAGTTGGGCTTAGTGGGCTAGCTGGCTGGGCTGCTCCTTTTCATTTTTTTTGTTCAGATTGTTTTTCTTTCTCCTTTTCTTTAATTCTGTTTTGATTTTATTTAATCAATTCAAGCATCCATTTGAATTCAAACTTTTTTCAAATTTTGTGTAGCTTCAACACTGATTAGTAATATAATCTGAAGTCAATTTTGAAATAAAATTTTATTCTTTTTGGGGTCTTTTAGTTATTTAATTAGGCCCTTGTTTTAAATCAATTAAGATTTAATAATATTTTCAAACACCATTTAAGTTTCTAAAAACCTTCCAAATCTTTTTAGTAGGTTTTTATTTGTTTGATAGGGTGTCAACTAATTCAACTTGAATTATTTGGAGATTATTTTTAATATGATTCATTAATCATTTGAATTGGGTATTTGTTTTAATTCTCTAAAGTTTATTTGGAAGATTTCTTTAATCTTACTTAAGTTAAATTAAACAACTTTTATTTCACTTGGGTAAATTTCAAAATACTATTTTCTCATGAATTATATAATTATTCTTATTAGAGATTTGTCTTTATTAAAAATAGGGATAGAATGGTTATTGCCATTTTATTTTATTTTGAAAATTCTTTATCTTTTTATTTTATTTGGATTTGGATTATATTCATTCCATTTGCTTATAGATTAGGCCAAGATTTATTTGGTCTTTCAAATATTCTTTATTTAATATTTCTTTCTTCATCTTATAAAATCCATATCTTTTTATTTATAGATCCAAACTTGGTGATTCCAATTTGTAAAATCTTATTTAATATTTGTTTATCCTTTTAAATATCTTTAGGATTATTTGCTCACCATTTGGTATGGATTTTAGATAAGGGCTTTATTAGCTTTGTGAATTCAATTCCTTATCTTATTATTTCATAAGTTTTTATTTATGGTTCCAAATTAAGTGAAACCAATTTCTATGGTCTTATAATATTTCTATTTGTCCTTATTGATCATTTGTAAATGTTTGTTGACAAATTTTTATATGGATCAAATCCATAGGCTTGGAGATAACTTAGAAATGATTTTATTCCATTAGGGTTTAGGGTTTGGATTTATTTTCCCAGTGTTTAAATTTCCAGATGCATTTTATGAGGGATGCATTTCTTTTGATTTGGATTTTGTTGGATTCAAACTTTAATTAAAGTTTGTTCGAGATGGGATTTTAAGTTTCCATTTGGAAACAAAGTTTCTTTTCACCCTAAAATTCAACAATAATTTATTTTTTTTATTTATTTTTCACATAACAAGATTTGGAAAATCTTGGGATGTGACAGGCTACCACCCTTAAAATAAATCTCGTTCCGAGATTTGGGGAGGCTAGGGGTTACAAGTTGGCTCAAAGCATCTAGGGTACTACCACCCTTAAAAATTTCCAACTAAATTACATCTTGGTTTGCTTGGGATCTTGTTGAAATCTCTCTGGGCAAACATCTGCATAGTGTCCTTTGTTTCCACACTTGAAACATGTGACAAGGCTGAGATCCTTCATAGGCTTTATCTTGTGCTTCATCTTTTCTGGACAATTGCTTGCATAATGTCCTTGGTTACCACAATTGTAACATGTGATAAGATTGAGTTCTTCACGTATCTTCTGTGGACAAGTTGCTACATAATGGCCTTGCTCTTTGAAGTTGTTGCACCACACTTGGCTAATCTCCTTATACTTCTTCTTCTCTGGACATTCATTGGCATAGTGTCCCATTTCTTTGCAATGACCACATTGCACATGGATTTTGTCCTTCTTTTTCTTGGGTTTCTCCAAAGCTAGGAGTGCTTCTAGTTCATGTTCTTCATATGTTATCTCAAAGGTAGGAATATTTCCTGGTTTCCTTGACCTTTTCTTATTCCTTGGATAATACATATGTCTCCTCTTTGGTCCTTTAAATTGGGTCATATTGCATGGAGGTGCAAGCTGAGATTTTCCTTTGTATTCATCCTTCTTGGTAGACTTGGCTCTCTCATGGTAATCTGCAATCAGTTGTTGCACTCCACCTTGTTTCCTTTGTTGAACTATGGAATAGATGGGGAATTGGATAGGGACATGATTATTTCCTTCACATAAGTAACAAGTATCTTGAGATGTGGGGCATTGGTCAATTGGACGTTTCTCTTCACAATTGGGGCATTGATCTTCATGCTCCTTGGAAGTGTGATCCTTGTCTCCACAAATATTGCAAGCTTGGGTTTCTTCTAGAATATCATCTTTTTCATCCTTGTTGTCACAAACTTGTTTGGAAGAGTTGTTTCCCAAGTTGATCATTTGATCTGTCACCTTATGCAACAATTGGGTTTGGGTTTCCAAAAACCTTTGCATGGTTGGATCTACCTCACTGGTGTTAGCTATAAATTGAGCTGTCACTTGGTTCAACTGGGTTTGGGTTACTATGAGTTCTCTGATGTTGTCCTCTTGGTTGTTGTTGTTGTCACCATCCTTGATGTTGGAGTTTCTTGGAGAAGTCATCTGTTTGGGTTGGATTGGGATTAGAATAGGAAAAATATTTCTAAGGGAATAATTCTAGTCACACACATCACAATTCACACAAGCAATGTGCAAGAAATCACAAACAAACATTCCACTCAAACAACAAAGTTCAAGCACATTTTTAGGCAACCAAAAATATTTTTGTTACACCACATAAGTTGGTGGGTTTGACTTAAACTAAATATGGTGGTCCATCTATATGGTTCACTTGAAATCTTTCCATCCTCCTTGGTTGATTCTTCTTGAACAAGATGTTTGTATCCTTAGATAATTTCTTGCATCTTGGTCTCAAACTTCAAAGGTGATGATGGTTCCTTCTAAGTTGTATTCCCTTAGTCTTCAAGTCTTGAGCAAGATTTCTTGTCTCAATTGTAGTCCTTAGTGATATCCAAGGTTGAAGTCCTTGTTGAGACTAAGGTTGAAATCACTTGAAGATGTTGAAGTCATTAGAGTTGATGAAGTCCTTTGCACACGGTGAAGTCTTTGGGCATGGGGTAGGCTTTATCCATCAAATTGAAATAGAAGAGATGTAGAATCAAAACCAAAATTGTTGAGGAAAGAGTTTACAAGATTGTTTGTAAATAAGTTTTGGAACAAATACAACTCCTATTTTTCTAAGGGTTTTTGTCCAATCCTAGGTTTACAAATCCTACAGGCAACACAATGTTCTGATACCATCTGTAAGGTTCCCAACCTATAATAAGGTAGAGATCCCTGTGATTGCAATTCTAGTCCTTGGATCAATAGCTAGCATCCACAGTTAAGATGTAATATCAAGAAACAAAGGTCATAATACAACTTTATAACGAGGAATAAAATAATTTATTACATCTTACATAGCTCATTTGGCTATCTCATTACAATGCAGCAGACTATAACAATAGCATGGGGTCCTTCATCTTCAAAGTGCCACAGGCAGACATGTTGGTTGTAGACTTGTAATCCTAATCATTAAACTTCACTAATAACAATCAATCCTGCAACATAACAAGTTACAGCCACAAGGGTCAATACATTTGAATTGTATTGGCAAGTGATACTATGGTAGTATAGTGGAGTCTATCATCTATATGCATTTGGCTAAGTGGAGCTTAGGCTTGCTTTGCTCAAAATAGATTTTCCTTATCATTTGAAAACACTAAGTTTTTGTTTGACAAAATCTTTCCCAAGGCATCTCCCAATAGAAATTGGTGATCCTTTAACCCTTGTTCAACCATAAGTTTCTAACTTAGAAATTGGGATGATGAGATTCTTGATAGCTTCCATGTCTTGATGATCAAATTGTCCTTTGCCAGGGACATGACTAAGTACTTAGATTTTTCACTCTGCAGAGGTTGTGCACTTTCCCCACAAGACTTGGTTTCACCAACAACCTATATGATCCAAGCAGAGCCCATAATGCCATGTGGTTGCACTTGACGCTTCTCAACATTTGACATCTGAAATCTCTTTGTTCCTGGGTGGCCATCCACAAGTGAGATACACAAGGTTCACCAGTCCCCTGGCCTTGTGTAACCATTCAACACAAACCATTCCTTCCATTCCACCCAGGTGATTCATTAACTTAGTTGTTTTATTAAAGAAAACTAAAGTCCTCAGACTTAGAAATTTTCCATAGCATGAATTTATATTCCACCCTTGTTTTCTACTAGCTAAGCTAAGCATGATAGTAGTAGGAATCTTAACTTAGGAAATTTCTACTAAGGTTACATCTACTAGGATTTCCCATGGCATAGTTTATACTTAGCAAAAATTCCATGCAAGTCCTACTTAGAAATATCACTAAAGCATAGTGAAAATAATGGGACAAAAGTATGAAGCATCACTTGCCTTTTTGGTAGAGTGTATAAGTTCACTCCTTGATCTTTGCAATGTTCACACACTTCTAGTCACTACAATTCAATCAAGTAAACAATATTTCAATATACCATTCAAGCAATTCATCACATAAAATGATAGAAACAAAACAATGCATGTAAGCATGACAAAGATTGTTTATGTGAGAAAGTGGTTTCTAATGGTTCATAAACATTTGAAAACACCTAATGGTCATTTTATAAAGTGGTAAAATCATTTGCAAAAGATTTCACTTTATAAACCATTTTTAAACCAAATCTTTGTTTTATGTGGTGAAGAAATGCTTTTAATAAGGCAACATTCTATAGGTTTCACAAAATATGTTTTCAAACCATAAAACCTTGTGTTTAGGGTCAGAGAGTTTATTTCCAAAACATTTCTCAAAGGTTTTCTTCCAAAACCATTTTTAATAATTAAACCATATTTTTATTTGACTAGAAATGTTTTAAATCCAAGATTCATTCTTTTGTTTCACCAAATACATTTTTGAAACCACCAATTGATTTCTAGGGTCAGTAGGTTCAACACAAACCATTTGCCAAAGATTTTGTCTCAAAAATCATTTTAGAACAATTTTTATATTCTAAACATGCATACACAAGTTTCTGCAAAAAACAATCAATTTAATAGAAGCAATTTACTAAACAAAGTGCATGGTTGGCTAGGGCTTGTATTGCTGAATCCATTGATATAAAATTTGCAAAATTTGGACGTGTAGATTAAAAGTTATAGATTTTACAAAATCTAGCATGTAATAGATCAAATCTGTTTTAAATCAATCGGACAGGGACACGTGGCTAGATTCTATTCGCTGGTTACCGTTTTGGTTGGATTAGCAATTCAGACTGTAGGATTTAACTGACATTGCACGGCGCAGATCGATCGATACCCCTTCGGGCTAAGGTTCTATCGCGTCCTTTGGATCAAAATCCAACGGCGCGCAACACGCTTGCCAACTAGTGGCGGCGCTGGCGGCGGCAGGTGGCGGCCCGGCTCTGGATATGGCGTCGTGACGGTTACAGGAAGCGACGGAGAGAAAGGAGTGGCTCACCGAGTTCGCCGTGGCGTGGGGAAGCTCAAGGTAGTCCTTGCTGGCGAGGGGGCGCACGGGGATGACCTTAATCGCTCACCGGAGTTGAGCTGCGCCTCGGGCTCGCTCAGATGTTGTCGGGGGCGAGGCTACGTAGCGCGCTAGGACACGGAACAAGCGGCGTTAGATGCGGGCGAGTACACTGGTTACAGGCGTATCATCGAAAGGACAAGGGGTGGCCAGATTATTACCAGAGGCTTCGCCGGAGAGGAAACAGACGGTGGCGGCGGTGGCCGTCATCGTTGCCGAGGTTCCGGGGCGCGCGGGGACGAGCTAGTGCTACGGGGAGGTTCGCCAGGAGGTGGGGATCACGCTTGTGTGATCGAGGAGGCGAGGGGCGACGTCTACTGGCCGGAATCGCTCGCGGAGCTCGCCGGAGACAGCGGCAGTGCAAAGCAAAATGGAGGCAGCCTGGTGGCTCTCTGGCGGCGGGGTTTGAGGGGAAATGAAGGGGAGAGGGAGGGGATTTATCAGGCGTGATCACGGGATTAATTCGTCGAGCCATTGCAACGTATTTACTCTGAGAAGTTAACGGCAGGAAACGGCCGGGAGGAGGGCGTGGTCTACGCGCGGGTGGAGAAGATGATGATGTGGCGTGGGGTCACTTGGCAGCGAGAGAGACGAGGAGGCGGTGAGGTCCGATCGTCAGTGAGGGCGCGGGTGTGTGTCTGAGTGAGAAAACGCTTGGGCAGAGGGGGTGTAGGTGGGCTGCGAGTTGGGCTTAGTGGGCTAGCTGGCTGGGCTGCTCCTTTTCATTTTTTTTGTTCAGATTGTTTTTCTTTTTTCCTTTTCTTTAATTCTGTTTTGATTTTATTTAATCAATTCAAGCGTCCATTTGAATTCAAACTTTTGTCAAATTTTGTGTAGCTTCAACACTGATTAGTAATATAATCTGAAGTCAATTTTGAAATAAAATTTTATTCTTTTTGGGGTCTTTTAATTATTTAATTAGGCCCTTGTTTTAAATCAATTAAGATTTAATAATATTTTCAAACATTATTTAAGTTTCTAAAAACCTTCCAAATCTTTTCAGTAGGTTTTTATTTGTTTAATAGGGTGTCAACTAATTCAACTTGAATTATTTGGAGATTATTTTAATATGATTCATTAATCATTTGAATTGGGTATTTGTTTTAATTCCAATGGAATTAAATATAGTTTTAATTCTCTAAAGTTTATTTGTAAGATTTCTTTAATATTACTTAAGTTAAATTAAACAACTTTTATTTCACTTGGGTAAATTCCAAAATACTATTTTCTCATGAATTATATAATTATTCTTATGAGAGATTTGTCTTTATTAAAAATAGGGATAGAATGGTTATTGCCATTTTATTTTATTTTGGAAATTCTTTATCTTTTTATTTTATTTGGATTTGGATTATATTCATTCCATTTGCTTATAGATTAGGCCAATATTTATTTGGTCTTTCAAATATTCTTTATTTAATATTTCTTTCTTCATCTTATAAAATCCATATCTTTTTATTTATAGATCCAAACTTGGTGATTCCAATTTGTAAAATCTTATTTAATATTTGTTTATCCTTTTAAATATATTTAGGATTATTTGCTCACCATTTGGTATGGATTTTAGATAAGGGCTTTATGAAGGGTTACGTAGCATGGAAAACAAAAAATTTCTACCGCATACAAACAAACAAGCCAAGATCTATCTACTAGATTGTAGCAACGAGTCGATAGAATAACTCACCCTCGAAGATTCCAAAGTGTTTAACGAGAGCAGATTCTCGTGGGTGTTGTAGTCGTACTCTTCCCGATCTCAAGATCGCGTAGACAATCCTTCCGGCGCTGCGTTTCGGCAGCGCTCCCGCAGTCGGTCACACGTTCGGTACTCGATGAAGACCTTCCTCTCCCTTGTTCCAGTAGGCAGCGGAGGTTGTAGCACTCTCCTCGCGATTCCGGCAGCACAACGGCGTGGTGCCGGAAGTAGAGGGGAGATCTCGCAGGGCTTCGCCTTAAGCCGGAGCGAGTATGGTGGGCTATGAGAAATCCCTCGACGATCTAGGGTTTAGACACGCCGAGGAAGAGGTGCTAGAGCCGGCGGCTAGGGCTCGGTGGTGCCCAAGTCGGCGGCAAGGAGATCCCTAGGCGGCGGCGGCTTGGAGGGCGGCGGCGGCTAGGGTTAGGGTTTTCGGGGCAAGGGACTTGTGTGTCTCTAGGAGGGAGCCCCGACCCTCCTTATATAGGTGGAGGGGCCGGCCGGCCAAGGGTAGGGAGGGGAGTCCCTCCCCAACTCGGCTTGGGTGGTGCGCCGCCGGTTGGAGGAGGGAAACCCTCCCCAACTCGGTTTCCCACTCCTCCTCTTTCCAAAACTTGCCGTTTGACTTTCAAACTAGCCGTTTGACTTTTCAAAATAGGATTTGAATAAACCCTCTATTTTGAACAGCGATGACACCGAGTACATGATGCAATCATATCAACTTGATATAACACATTCATGTACCCTTCCCCCCGGAGTGCCGGACATTCCGGAACCTTCTAGAACATTCCCGATGAAAACACCGGAACCATTCTCCATCTCCGAAACAGGACTTTCCTTATATGAATCTTATTCTCCGGACCATTCCGGATCTCCTCGTGATATCCCGAATCCCATTCGAGACTCCGAACAACATTCGGTCTCTTTCTCATTATTTCATAACTACTCAAACAACGTCGAATCCTTAAGTGTGTCTCCCTACGGTTCGTGAATTATGCAGACATGATCGAGACACTTCTCCGAACAATAACCAATAGAGGAATCTGGAAATTCATATGGCTCCCACATATTTCCACGATTACTTTGCGATCGAATGAACCACTTACATATGATACCAATTTCCCTTTGTCTCACGATAGTTTACTCATCCGAGGTTATGATCGTCGGTATCTCTGCATACCTAGTTCAACCTCGTTACCGATAAGTACTCTTTTCTCGTTCCCGTGATATGTGATCCCTTGTGAGCCAGTCACATGCTTGCAAGCTAATTGGATGACATTTCACCGAGAGGGCCCAGAGTATATCTATCCGTCATATGGATGGACAAATCCCACTCTTGATCCATGTGTCTCAACCAATACTTTCCGAACACTCAATGCCACCTTTATAGCCACCCAGTTACGGTGTGATGTTTGATGTCATCAAAGCATCCATCCGGTAAAGGTGATATGCATGATTTCATGGTCGAAGGAATTAGGTTACTATGTATCAGAAAGCATATAGCAATTGAACTATTAAAATGACTTGATCTTTATGCTACGCTTATCTATAGGAGTATGTCCACCATATCATTCTCCTAACGATATGATCTTGTTGTTAATAACATCTCAATGTTCATGATATGGAAACCACAATCATCTATTAACCAACAAGCTAGTATTATATAGAGGCTTTACTAGGGACTTCAAATTAAGTTTACAAATCACACAAGTATTAATGTTTCCTTGTTAATACTATTATAGCATGAATGTAAACATTTATCATAAACACAAAGATATTATAATAACTACATTTATTATTGCCTCTAGGGCATATCTCCAACAGTCTCCCACTTGCACTAGAGTCATCTAATCTAGATTACATGGTAATATACCGAACACCCATGGCGGTTTGGTGCTGGTCATGTTTTGCCCTCGGGAGAGGTTTAGTCAACGGATCCGCCACATTCAGATCTGTGTGTACTTTGCAAATATTTATATCCCCATCTTGGATATGTTCTCGAATCGCGTGAAAACGTAGCTTGATGTGCTTCAGCTTCTTGTGTGACCTTGGTTCTTGCGCATTGGCTATGGCGCCCATGTTATCACAGTTGATAGACATTGGGTCCAGCGCACTAGGAACCACACCTAGCTCTGTAATGAACTCTTTCATCCATATCGCTTCTTGTGAAGCCTCCGAAGCAGCCATGTATTCCGATTCAGTTGAAGATCTCGCCACAACGCTTTGCTTTGCACTCCTCCAGCTAACTGCTGCACCATTCAAAATAAATACGTATCCAGATTGTGATTTAGAATCATCCGGATCGGTGTTCCAACTAGCATCGGTGTAACCATTAACAACGAGCTGTTCATCACCTCCATAAGAAAGAACCATATCCTTAGTTCTTCTCAAGTATTTAAGGATGTTTTTGACTGCTGGCCAATGATCCACTCCTGGATCACTTTGATATCTGCTAGTTAAACTAACAGCATATGCAATGTCGGGTCTAGTACATAACATGGCATACATTAGAGATCCTATGGCTGAGGCATAGGGAGTCTTACTCATCCTTTCTCTATCTTCTGCCGATGTCGGACTTTGAGTTTTACTCAAGGTCGTATTGGGCAACATGGGCAAGAACCCTTTCTTGTTATCTTCCATTCCAAACCTCTTTAGAACTTTGTCCAAATATGTACTTTGTGACAATGATATTTGGCGTTTTGATCTATCTCTATAAATCTTTATGCCTAATATGTAAGCTGCTTCGCCAAGATCCTTCACTGAAAAACTATTATTCAAATATTCCTTGACACTATTAAGAAGGTCTACATCATTCCCAATCAGCAATATGTCATCTACATATAGTATTAAGAATGCTACAGAGCTCCCACTCACTTTCTTGTAAATACAAGCTTCTCCATAAGTTTGTATAAAACCAAAAATTTTGATCACCTTATCAAAACGTTGATTCCAACTTCGGGATGCTTGCTTCAATCCATAGATGGACCGTTGAAGTTTGCATACCTTGTTAGCATCTTTAGGATCGACAAAACCTTTGGGTTGCATCATATACAACTCTTCATCAATGTCTCTATTGAGGAATGCTGTTTTGACATCCATCTGCCATATCTCATAATCATAATAGGCAGCAATTGCTAACATAATGCTCACAGACTTTAGCTTCGCTACTGGTGAGAAAGTCTCATCGTAGTCAACTCCTTGAATTTGTCGAAACCCTTTTGCGACAAGTCGAGCTTTATAGACAGTAACATTACCATCAGCATCTGTTTTCTTCTTGAAAATCCATTTGTTCTCGACAGCCTTCTGGCCATCTGGTAAGTCCACCAAAGTCCATACTTGGTTTTCGTACATGGATCCTATCTCGGATTTCATGGCTTCTTGCCATTTATTGGAATCTGGGCTCATCATCGCTTCCTCATATGTCTCAGGGTCATCGGTGTTGTCCACCAACATGACACTCATAACGGGATCATACCAATCTGGAGTGGTACGAGTTCTCGTTGACCTGCGAGGCTCTGTAGCAACTTCAACCGAAGTTTCATGATCATCATCATTAGCTTCCTCTCTAATTGGTGCAGGAACCACATGAACTTCTTCCGGTGCTGCGCTACTCGCAATTTCGAGAGAAGGTTCGACAACCTCGTCAAGTTCTACTTTTCTTCTAGTCACTTCTTTCGAGAGAAATTCCTTCTCTAGAAAGGATCCATTCTTGGCAACGAAGATTTTGCCTTCGGATCTATGATAGAAGGTATACCCAATAGTTTCCTTCGGGTATCCTATGAAGACACATTTTTCCGCTTTGGGTTCAAGCTTGTCCGGCTGTAACTTCTTTACATAGGCTTCGCATCCCCAAACTTTAAGGAACAACAATCTAGGTTTCTTCCCAAACCATAATTCATACGGTGTCGTTTCAACGGATTTAGACGGTGCCCTATTTAAAGTGAATGCAGCTGTTTCTAATGCATAACCCCAAAATGATAGCGGTAAATCTGTAAGTGACATCATAGAACGAACCATATCTAAGAGAGTTCGATTACGACGTTCGGACACACCATTACGCTGTGGTGTTCCCGGCGGTGTCAACTGCGAAAGTATTCCGCATTTCTTCAAATGCTCGCCAAACTCGTAACTTAGATATTCACCTCCACGATCAGAACGTAGAAATTTAATCTTCTTGTTACGTTGATTCTCTACCTCACTTTGAAATTCCTTAAACTTCTCGAAAGTTTCGGACTTATGTTTCATGAAATAGATATACCCATATCTACTCAAGTCATCCGTGAAGGTAAGAACATAACGATAACCACCGCGCGATGCTACACTCATTGGACCACACACATCGGTATGTATGATTTCCAATAAGTCCGTAGCTCGCTCCATCATACAAGAAAATGGAGTCTTAGTCATTTTACCCATCAGACATGCTTCGCATCTATCAAGTGATTCGAAATCAAGTGATTCAAGAAGTCCATCGGAATGGAGTTTCTTCATACGCTTCACTCCAATGTGACCAAGACGACAGTGCCACATATAGGTCGAGTTATCGCTCGATTTCAAACGTTTAGCCTCAATGTTATTAATATGTGTATTTCCACTATCGAGATTCAACAAGAATAGACCATCTATCAAAGGTGCATGTGCATAAAACATATTACTCATATAAATCGAACAACCATTATTCTCGGACTTAAACAAGTAACCGTCTCGCAATAAACAAGATCCCGATATAATGTTCATGCTTAACGCAGGCACCAAATAACAATTATTTAAGTATAAAACTAATCCCGATGGTAGATGAAGGGGTAGCGTGCCGACCGCGATCACATCAACCTTTGATCCGTTTCCCACGCGCATCGTCACCTCGTTCTTCGCTAGCTTCCGTTTATTCTGCAGCACCTGTTTCGAGTTACAAATATGAGCAACCAAACCAATATCAAATACCCAGGCACTACTACGAGTACTAGTGACATACACATCAATAACATGTATATCAGATATACCTTTCTTCTTGATTTTGCCGTTCTTCAAATCCGCCAAGTACTTTGGGCAATTCCGCTTCCAGTGACCTTCTCCCTTGCAGTAAAAAAACTCAGTATCAGGCTTGGGTCCAGCCTTGGTCTTCTTTGTCGGCGTGGTAACTTTCTTACCACCCTTCTTGAAGTGTCCCTTCTGCTTAGACTTGCCTTTCTTGAATTTGGTGGTCTTATTGACCAACAACACTTGGTGCTCTTTCTTGATCTCCACTTCTGCATACTTTAACATAGCAAACAGTTCTGGCAACTGCTTGTTCATGTTCTTCATGTTGTAGTTCATCACAAAGTTCTTGTAACTTGGTGGTAGTGATTGGAGGACACGGTAAATCCCCAAAGCATTAGGAATCACTATACCCAAGCTTTGAAGTTTGTTTACGTGCCCAGACATCTTAAGCACATGCTCACTGACGGAGCTGCCTTCTTCCATCTTGCAGTTAAAGAACTTTTCAGAAGCCTCATAGCTTTCAATTGCCGCATGAGTCTCAAAAATCAATTTGAGATCCTCGACAATATCATATGGGTCTGAATTCTCAAACCTTTTCTGAAGCTCCGATTCTAAACCATACAAGATAGCACACCGAACTATGGAGTACTGATTCTTCCGAGCGAGGTAAACATTCTTTACTTCATCGGTAGCATCAGCTGCAGGTGGGTCACCCAGCGGTGCATCCAGCACATAGGTCAAATTACTAGCTGTGAGGACAATCCTCAAATTGCGGAACCAATCCGCAAAGTTGCTTCCATTGTTTTTCAACTTTTCTTTCTCTAGGAACGCATTAAAATTGATGGTAGGGGCGGCCATTGATCTACAACATATTTGCAATAGTTTAGACTAAGTTTATGACAAATTGAGTTCAAATTAATAATAAAATTAATCTAGGTGAACTCCCACTCAAAACAATATCCCTCACATTGTTTTAGTGATCACACGAACCAAATCCACCACATCAACACCGATCATCACGAGAGTTGATATAGTTTCAATGGCGAACAATCGACATGTTCATCATATCTACTATATGATTCATGCTTTACCTTTCGGTGATCCGTGTTCCGAGACCATGTCTGTACATGCTAGGCTCGTCAAGATCAAACCTTAGTTTCTGCATGAGCAAATCTGGCTTGCTCACGTTGTATACACTTGCGGAATCTAACACACCCGATCATCACGTGGTGCTTCGAAACAACAAGCTTTAGCAACGGTGCTAACTAAGGGTGAACACTTTATGACTTGATATTCATGTGCATGAGGGATCATCTTATAATGCTACCGTCGTCTACTAAGCAATACAAGATGCATAAAGGATTAACATCACATGCAATTCATAATATGTGATATGATATGGCCTTTCTTCTTTGTGCTTCCGATCTCCATCTTCTAGCACGAACATGATCTCCATCATCACCGGCATTGCATCAAGGTCAATGACGCTTCTCCATGGTTGTCGTCCACCGGCTTCAACTATTACAACTTCTTTGAATAGACACGCGGGTCTTAACATAAATTAAAGACAACCATATGGCTCCTGCCGGTTGCCAACTTACAATAAGGAACATTGCATACATCAAATATAATCACAATCATGGCCATATCACATCACATCACACCCCTGCAAAACAAAGTTAGACGCCTCTACTTTCTTTGCATATTTTACGTGGTTTGGGGCTTTCAATAAGTGTCGATCTAACTTACGAACAAGAACCACAACATTGATACTAGTATTGTTAATCACCCGTTGTAAATTGGATCTTAACTATGCTAGGAGAAACAGGCACCCGCAAAGCCACTTATGCAATACAAGTTGCATGTCAAGCGTGGAGCAAGTCTCATGAACGATGTCATGTAAGGTTAGCCCGGGCCGCTTCATCCCAACATACCGCAAGATGCAAAGTACACAAGAAGCAATCGACAATAAAAGCATCAACGCCCACAATGACCATTGTGTTCTACTCGTGCAACAAATCTACATATAGACACGGCTCTGATACCACTGAAGGGTTACGTAGCATGGAAAACAAAAAATTTCTACCGCATACAAACAAACAAGCCAAGATCTATCTACTAGATTGTAGCAACGAGTCGATAGAAAAACTCACCCTCGAAGATTCCAAAGTGTTTAACGAGAGCGGATTCTCGTGGGTGATGTAGTCGTACTCTTCCCGATCTCAAGATCTCGTAGACAATCCTTCCGGCGCTGCGTTCCGGCAGCGCTCCCGCAGTCGGTCACACGTTCGGTACTCGATGAAGACCTTCCTCTCCCTTGTTCCAGCAGGCAGCGGAGGTTGTAGCACTCTCCTCGCGATTCCGGCAGCACAACGGCGTGGTGCCGGAAGTAGAGGGGAGATCTCGCAGGGCTTCGCCTTAAGCCGGAGCGAGTATGGTGGGCTATGAGAAATCCCTCGAAGATCTAGGGTTTAGACACGCCGAGGAAGAGGTGCTAGAGCCGGCGGCTAGGTCTTGGTGGTGCCCAAGTCGGCGGCAAGGAGATCCCTAGGCGGCGACGGCTTGGAGGGCGGCGGCTAGGGTTAGGGTTTTCGGGGCAAGGGACTTGTGTGTCTCTAGGAGGGAGCCCCGCCCCTCCTTATATAGGTGGAGGGGCCGGCCGGCCAAGGGGAGGGAGGGGAGTCCCTCCCCAACTCGGCTTGGGTGGTGCGCCGCCGGTTGGAGGAGGGAAACCCTCCCCAACTTGGTTTCCCACTCCTCCTCCTCTTTCCAAAACTTGCCGTTTGACTTTCAAACTAGCCGTTTGACTTTTCAAACTAGGATTTGAATAAACCCTTTATTTTGAACAGCGATGACACCGAGTACATGATGCAATCATATCAACTTGATATAACACATTCATGTACCCTTCCCCCCCGGAGTGCCGGACATTTCGGAACCTTCTAGAACATTCCCGATGAAAACACCGGAACCATTCTCCATCTCCGAAACAGGACTTTCCTTATATGAATCTTATTCTCCGGACCATTCTGGATCTCCTCGTGATATCCCGAATCCCATTCGAGACTCCGAACAACATTCGGTCTCTTTCTCATTATTCCATAACTACTCAAACAACGTCAAATCCTTAAGTGTGTCTCCCTACGGTTCGTGAATTATGCAAACATGATCGAGACACTTCTCCGAACAATAACCAATAGAGGAATCTGGAAATTCATATGGCTCCCACATATTTCTACGATTACTTTGCGATCGAATGAACCACTTACATATGATACCAATTTCCCTTTGTCTCATGATAGTTTACTCATCCGAGGTTATGATCGTCGGTATCTCTGCATACCTAGTTCAACCTCGTTACCGATAAGTACTCTTTTCTCGTTCCCGTGATATGTGATCCCTTGTGAGCCAGTCACATGCTTGCTAGCTAATTGGATGACATTTCACCGAGAGGGCCCAGAGTATATCTATCCGTCATATGGATGGACAAATCCCACTCTTGATCCATGTGTCTCAACCAATACTTTCCGAACACTCAATGCCACCTTTATAGCCACCCAGTTACGGTGTGGTGTTTGATGTCATCAAAGCATCCATCCGGTAAAGGTGATATGCATGATATCATGGTCGAAGGAATTAGGTTACTATGTATCAGAAAGCATATAGCAATTGAACTATTAAAATGACTTGATCTTTATGCTACGCTTATCTATAGGAGTATGTCCACCATATCATTCTCCTAACGATATGATCTTGTTGTTAATAACATCTCAATGTTCATGATATGGAAACCACAATCATCTATTAACCAACAAGCTAGTATTATATAGAGGCTTTACTAGGGACTTCAAATTAAGTTTACAAATCACACAAGTATTAATGTTTCGTTGTTAATACTATTATAGCATGAATGTAAACATTTATCATAAACACAAAGATATAATAATAACTACATTTATTATTGCCTCTAGGGCATATCTCCAACACTTTATTAGCTTTGGGAATTCAATTCCTTTTCTTATTATTTCATAAGTTTTTATTTATGGTTCCAAATTAAGTGAAACCAATTTCTATGGTCTTATAATATTTCTATTTGTCCTTCTTGATCATTTGTAAATGTTTGTTGACAAATTTTTATATGGATCAAATCCATAGGCTTGGAGATAACTTGGAAATGATTTTATTCCATTAGGGTTTAGGGTTTGGATTTATTTTCCCAGTGTTTAAATTTCCAGATGCATTTTGGGATGCATTTCTTTTGATTTGGATTTTGTTGGATTCAAGATTTAATTAAAGTTTTTTCAAGATGGGATTTTAATTTTCCATTTGGAAACAAAGTTTCTTTTCACCCTAAAATTCAACAATAATTTATTTTGTTTATTTATTTTTCACATAACAAGATTTGGAAAATCTTGGGATGTGACACTTAGCCTCCCCGACAACGGCGCTAGAAAAAGCTTGATGGCGCCCAGCACTTGTCGTGGGACGCTTCGTTGGAAACCCCAAGAGCAAGGTATGAAGCAACACAACAACATGTTTCCCTCAGTAAGAAACCGAGGTTATCGAACCAGTAGGAGGAAGGAAATGTCACACAGGTGTTGCAAGCAACGCGGAGACCTGCACAACACAAACTCAAGACTTTCCCCAACGAATCAGTGAGGTTGTGAAGCTCATCGGTTTGCTGTAACAAAGGATTAAACATATGGTGTGGAAGGTAATGGTGGTTTTTAGCAAGTAAACAGTAATAGTGGAAGATGTATCAATGGTAAAGATTGGACCGGGGTCCATAGTTCACTAGAGGTGCTCTCCTTAAATAAACAACATGGCATGAAGGGTAAACAAATTACAGCGAGGCAATTGGCAGGAACTGAGCAAGGCATAACAATGCAATTACTAGTCAGAAAGATCCTATGAGGTTGATTGGGCAATACAACAATATACATAGACCGCCATCCAACTGCATCTATGACTAGAAGTCCACCTTCAGGTTATCATCCGAACCCCCTCCAGTATTAAGTTGCAAGCAACAAACATCTGCTTTAAGCAAAGTGTGTAAGGTAAACAGTCCACATGTTCCATGAACAAGAGACCATTGTTTTCTCCCTAGTAGCAATAGCACATATACAACCGAAGAGATTATTGTCACTTCCCTTGGAAACTAGAGGCATGAACCCACTATCGAGCATAAATACCCCCTCTTGGAGTCACTAGCAACTACTTGGCCAACATAACCACTAGCAACGGAGAGCATGCAAGATCACAAATAACACATACATGATAGAATCATAAAGATAAAACCATTAATCAAACCAACATAATAATGTCAATATACATTGGATCCCCGCAAACACAACATTCATGACTACAAATATATTAGATCTTGATCATGAATGGAGCTCACAACATCTATACATGAAAGCACAAAGGAGGAGATACAACCATCTAGCTAGTACATTGACCCATAGTCCAAGGTGGAACTACTCACGCATCATACCGGAGAGAAGGCCTCCGGGATGATCTCCCCTCCGGCAGGGTGCCGGGAAGAACTTCAGATCCCCCTGATCTAGGGACGATGGTGGCGGCGGCCACAGACGGTTTCGTGGATTTCTGATCGAGTACTCAGGGTTTCTGCATCGGGGGCTTCTTATAGGCGAAGGGGGAGACCGAGGAGGCGGCCAGGGCAACCAAACCCTAGCCAGGCGTGGGATGGGTCCACACATGCCTAGGGTGGGTCTGGCCCCTCTGGCCGGCCCCTCGGGCTCTCCTCTAGACTTCTTGTTACCCACGGAAAGTTATTGACTTTGTCCTTTGTCCCGTCCAATTCTGAGAATATTTCTTTACTAACTTTTCGGAAACCAAAAACAGTAGAAAATAGGCATTTGGCACTGTTGCAACTTATTAGTAGGTTAGTACCAGAAAACATGTAAAAAGCACCTCAAAGTGTGGACAAGTAAAGCAAAGTAGATACTAAACAAGCATGGAGCATCAAAAATTATAGATACGTTTCCAACGTATCAAGGGTCAATATGAAATGATCATGGAATTAAGGGGCATGTTTGAGAAGCAAGCCCGAGCATAAAGATACGAGATATCTCAAGCTCTTCTGGATTGCAAGATGGCGGAAGGAGCCTCGGTTAGTGCCCATGTAATCAAGTTGCATGAGTATGTTCAAAAGTTGGAAGCGCTAGGCGTTCCCTTTCCTTATGAAAAAGGAACCGACCTAATCCTGCAATCATTTCTACCTAGATACGCTAGGTTTGTCATGAACTTCAACATGTATGGGATGAACAAAACATTGGCCGAACTATTCACGATGTTGAAGGTGGCTGAGAAGGACATATAGAAGAACACATATCATGTGATGATGGTGAAGAAAACCACTCACTTTAAGAAGAACAAGTTTGGGGGCAACAAGAAGAAGGCGGATGTGCGCCGAGCCTCTAACAAAGGCAAAGCGTCTAAGCTAGGTACTGCCCCGGATGCAGAGTAGTTCTTCTGCAAGGAGAAGGGTCACTGGAAGAGGAACTGTCCAAAGTACTTAGCGGAGAAAAATAAGTCTGGATCGTCTAGTTCATATATATTTGATATACATGTTATTGATGTTTGCTTGCAAGGTCCTAAGAGTAATTCTTGGAGTATTTCATACTGGATCGGGTCACATTGAACATAAACGCATGAAGAAGCTCCATAGTGATGGACTTTTGAGTTCACTATATTTTGAATTTTTGATGCATGTGAAGCATGTTTGATGGGAAAGATGGCCAAATCACCATTTAAGGATTATGTTGAATGTGCAAGTGACTTACTGGAAATAATGCATACTGATGTATGCGGTCCAATGAGTACACCTACATGCGGTGAATTCCTCTACTTTATAACCTTTACCGATGACTCTAGTCGTTATGGTTATATCTATCTTATGATGCATAAGTCTGAAACATTTGAAAAGTTCAAAGAGTTTTAGAATGAAGTAGATAATCAACATGGAAAGAAATAAAGTTTATACAGCTGGATCATGGAGGCGAATATTTTATTCCTGAGTTCAGCGAACATCTTAGAGCTCGTGGAATAGTTTCACAGCTTACACCTCTAGGAACACCCCAGTGCAATGGAGTGTCGAAATGGCATAATCGAACCTTGCTGGACATGGTGAGATCTATGATGTATTTATCTGATCTTCCTTTGTCATTTTAGGGCTATGCTTTAGAGACTGCGGCTTTTACACTCAATAGAGCGCCATCAAAGTCCGTTGAGACGACACCATATGAGTTGTGGTTTGGCAAGAAACCAAACTTATTGTTCCGTAAAATTTGGGGTTGCGAAGCTTATGTAAAACATTTGTAGACAAATAAGCTTGATCCCAAGTCAAACAAATGCATTTTTTGGTTATCCTAAGGAAACTATTGTATATTACTTATACCACCAAACTAAAGGCAAGATATTTTGTTTCGCGAGGAGGAACATTTCTCGAGAAGGAGTTTCTTGCTAATTGTTTGAGTGGGAGGACAATAGAGCTTAATGAGGTTATTGAACCTGAGAAAGATGGGCAGAGTAGCGCAGAACTAGAAGCCATTCTGGAAACACCTATGGCGCCATTATATGCTGCCACGCCTACAAGTGTTGTAGTCCTAGAAATTAATGCTCCTATTGAACCACATAGATCTAGTAGAGTTCATCTTCCGGTCGTAAGATTTGAAGATAAAGTATTATTGTTAGAAGATGATGAACCAGCTACATACAGAGAAGCTGTGATGGGCCCTGACTGCATTAAATTGCAAGAAGCCATGAAATCCGAGATATAATCCATGTACGAGAATCAAGTTTGGAACTTGACGGACCCTTCTGAAGGTGTAAATCCTATTGAATGTAAATGAATCTACAAGAAGAAAACATACGCGGATGGTAATGTTACCGTTCATAAAGCTCGACGCAAATGTTGTTTCAACAAATTCAAGGAGTTGACTATGATGAGACTTTCTCTTCTGTAGTGATGCTTAAGTATGTTTGGATTCTTCTAGAAATAGCTGCATATTACAATTATGAAATATAGCAGATGGATGTCAAAACAACGTTCCTGAAGGTGAAGCTAATCAAGGATGTGTACATGTTACAAGCCAAGGGTTTTGTTGATCCGAAAGATGCTGGAAAGGTGTGCAAAATTCATAGATCCATCTATGGACTGAAGCAAGCATCACGGAGTTGGAATCTTTGTTTTGATGAAGTGGTAAAGAGTTTAGGCTTCATCAAGAATGGACAATAGTATGTATACAAGAGGAGAGTGGGTGCTCGATAGCATTTCTAATACTATATGTGGATGACATATTTTTGATTGGAAACGATAAAACATTTCTTAACACTATAAAGAAATCAATGAAGACAAGTGTTTCGATGAAATATTTGGGTGAAGCAGCTTACATATTGGTCATAAGGATCTATAAAGATAGATTGTGGCACCTCATAGGGCTTACTCAAGATACATATCTAGGAAAAGTTTTGAAGAGGTTCAAAATGGAAGAATCCAAGAAGGGATCACTTCCAATGGTACATGGAAAAGCACTAAGAAAGAAGCAATGTCCTACGACAGATGCTGAGCGGAATGACATGAGTGAAGTTCCATATGCGTCAGGAATTGGTTCAATCATGTATGCCATGATATGTACAAGACGAGATGTATCATATTCTCTGAGTGTTACGAGCAGATACCAAAGTGATCCAGGTGTGAATCACTAGATAGAAGTAAAAAGTATACTTAGATACTTGAGAAGAACTAAGGATATTTTTCTCTTATATGGAGGTGACAAAGAGATCGTTGCAAGGGGTTACACCAATGCAAGCTTTGTCACTGATCCTGATGATTTTATATCTCAGTCCGGTTCTGTGTTCACCTTGAACGGGGGAGCGGTGAGCTGAAAAAGTTCTAAGCAAGATATGGCTATGGACTCTACAACAAAGGCGAAGTACATTGCAGCGTCAAATGCTGCAAAGGAGGGTGTCTGGATGAAGAAGTTCATCTCATAACTTGGTGTGGTTCCAAGTGCACTAGAGACAATGGAGATTCATTGTCACAACAATGGTTCCATCTCTCAAACAAAGGAACCAAGGTCCCACCAGAAGAACAAGCATGTACAACGTTGCTTTCATCTCATACGCCAGTTTATGCATGATGGTGACATCAATATGTGCAGTATTCATACATATCTGAATGTGGAAGATCCGTTGACAAAGTTACTCATACTTGCAAAGCATGAACATCACCGGGATGCCATAGGTGTTAGAATGCTAAATGTAAACTAGATTATTGACTCTTGTGCAAGTGGGAGACTGATGGAAATATGCCCTAGAGGCAATAATAAATGTGTTATTATTCATATTTCTGTTTCATAATTAAGTTTATCGTCCTGTGCTATAATTTTATTAGTTCCGAATAATGTGTATTTTTAGGAAAACCCTAATACATGTGTGGGATGATAAACACCATATAAATATATCCCTGGTCATGCCTCTATGACTAGTATGTATGTCAACGATAATTTCAGTTTACGAACTATGGGCAAAGTGACGATGAGATTGTGGTGTTTCCAGTGACATATGTGATCGGAGTTGTTGGAGAACAACGACGATGGATAGACCCAAACATGAGATACCGTGAAACGCATCATCAATACTGTTATCGGTTTAATCTCATAAAACATTATATTGCGTTTACTATACATAGTTTGACCACGAGACACATGTGAACTTGGGAACAATATGGACGTGGCAAGATTATCCAAATGTTGCTTGTAAAGAGTGATTATAAAGTTGATGCTTGTTCAAACGGGATGGTTCGCCAATCATTCACATGGTGCGATGGTGGAAATTGATACTCCTAATGATGGAGAGATATATTCTAGGCCCGCTCATGTACTATGATGTTCGTCATCGTCTGGCCAGACACGTGATCAACTTGTTGAACACAAAAATATTGATAGTACGGGATGAGTAAACTATACACGCCGGGCAACGAGAATAACCTATTATTTCATCTCGGGCAATGTAAAGTATCGACAAATCAATATGATATGTATCAGACTCAATACTATGGTTCACATGATAAAGAACTTCGTGTTCTTTGCGGGGGTTGCTACTTGTATCAAGACACTGATAGTAATCATTGTTCTCGGAATGAGTTCCGGACATGTTCACAAATATCCGAACCTACTGGGTCACACACTTAAGACGTGTACGACATTTTAGAATATGAGTACAAATGAGATAGTTAGATGAAGTAATTCCTAAAGGATGTTTCGGAGTGTCTAGGAATATTTCGGAGGGGTCCGAGATATCACCGAGAGTGGACGGAATGGTTCTGAACATTAAAATAGGACGCTGGGAATATTTTAGGAAGGTTTCAAATTAAATCGGAGGTGTCCAAAAGTTAATTTGGAAAGTTTCGGAATAAATATTTGTATTAATAATAAATAAGAAATTATTATTTATTAATATCCCACTGATCCCCATGGTCCGTAGGGCCGCATGGGCCCACTGGGCCACACGCGCGGGGGGGAGGGGGGTGGGTGGGGAGGGAACCCTGGCCAAATCGGCTAGGGCCTCCCTAGGCACCGGCGGGTAGAGGAGGTGATGTGGGGAGAGTCCATGTGGAGGGAGGAGTCCTTCCCGTTCTCAAACTTGCCCCCTAAGTTGGTTTTGGGGAGAACTCCGTATTTGATGTGGACTTCCTCTCTCTCTCTCATATTGGTGGAAGAAAGGAAAAGGAAGAATCCTTAGAGGATACACATCCTAGTCCTAATATCCTATATGGAGGAGGGAATCCTCTTATATAAGGAGGGGAAAGGGCCAAGGGAAAGACACAAGTTTCCACGCCCTAACCCGAGCCACCGCCACCGCTATCACTGCTTGTGCTGCCGCCTCGGCCCGGTTCTCTTCATCTTCCTCGTGTTCTCGTATTCATCACGTGGAGGAGATCTTCACCAACGCTCGTAGAAGATCCTTCTTATACCCCATCTATATCCAATCTTGACGGATGAAGGAGTGCTACCGGATATTCATCGACACATTCCCGCTTCATCCACGAGTGCTTGATCTAGCCTTGGCGAGGTGCCGTTCTCGTTGCACATGCGAATACTGATGGAGGTGTGACACTTGGAGCACTAGTTCTTTAGAGCCGTCCATGGGATAATACATCTCCTCACGACTCTCTAAGGCTTATTGCAGGGATAGACACACGATCAACCTCGTCATCGACAAACTTCCGCTAGTTCGACCAACGAGGGTATGTCCCATTACCTCACTCTTGTCTTGGATCTTGGTTATGCACTAGAAATTTTGTGTTTTTCATAGCATGTTCCCCAACATGTGCAACATAGCCACTCCTTCTAAAATATGGTTACCCAGCATAAATACAGTTTTCGTAGGTATAACCACCTTTGGGATGAATCTGTGATATGATCTAGGGCTATCTTTATGAAGATCTTAAAGCTAACACCGAGAAGACAAATTGGTCGATATTGTTGTATCTACACAACTTTTTTGGGTAGGAGAGTAATAACCCAAAAATTCAATTTAAATAATGGTAACTCTCGTATTTGCGATTGGGAAAACAAAGCCATTAAATCATTTGTAATGAAATCCAATTTTTTTTATAAAACTCTGCCAAAATCTTTATTATGTTACATATGAGAAATATATTTAAAGACTTTTCCTCAGTGAGGACCGCTATAAGAAGAGCATTCTCCTCTGTAGAAATATGTGGAATGGTCTCAACTAGTTCCTCCATCATTGAGAAACTATTATGGTCAAGCTCTTCGAAAATATTTTATAGAACTTACACTAGAACAACCGCGTTACTTAGAGATGGTTATTGCCCATAGGACGGTTTCTTGTTTCGGCTCAAGCGCATAGCCTCTAAGAGCACACCATCTGATCTGGTTTTCCTTTGCGGCCCTAAGATACACGATCTCAGATGGTGCAAAAAGCTAAATGCCTCTAAGATGTACGAGATGGAGACGGATAGTAGTCTTGACTGCTTGAATGAACTCCTCACCCTCAAATGGACCCTAGTAGGGACCATCTCCAATAGTGAGGCACCCGGAGTCAGATTCAATTATAAGACTGTCTCCAGAACTAGGACGCCTCGGATCAGATGGTTAAAGTGACCGTCTCCAGGACGTATAAACCATTTTAAATAGTACACATCATACTAATTCGAACTCAATCATAGATGACATGATACACAATCATGATTTAGCAGCTAGATAGAAAGATTAACTCAAGTAATTAGCAACCAGTCAATAGAAGACCATTATATTAACAATTAACATTAGCCAGTTAGTTGGGGAAATCTATACAAATTTAGTTATTATGTTATGGAAGGACATACAAAGTGGAGTCCATAAATCAAACAACTAGAATAATTAGTTCTTTCTAACAAATCAGCAATGCATTTATAATAGGTCGCCCAGTGGAAATTTTTGAACAAGAATATGTACCTATCCAGTATCTTTTTCATAAAAGCAAAAAAGGACAATTCTATTCTACTTTAAGTTGAATCTTCTCACAACCTTCTTCCATCCAGTCGTTAAGATTGCATTTGACCCAGCTCCCATCTTCATCCTAACCATCTTTGGCTTCTTACTGTTCATTTACCAAACATGGACACCAATAGGTTCATCAAGGAGATTCTTTAGGTATTTTCTTGTGAACTCAGCTCCAAATGTCTACGCAAGTACAAAGAATTGAAGATTAGCATGCTTGTGATTACTAGAAGTATTTAAATATCATAGGGTAGCTTGTTCATCACATGTTCAAGAATATATCATCTTACTCTTGCACTTCTTTTTCATAACAAATGAATAGGGCAACCTATAGACGTAGTACTTGATTTTTGGTGGAAATTCGGGTTCACACCAGTCTAAGAGAAAGTCCACATGAATTTCTTTCAGATACTTCCAAAAAGGCTCTGCTTCTCAAAATCAGTGTCCCCCCCTGTGTTGAGGCCCTGATGCAACAACATATAAAAATTTCAATGCGGTGGAATATTCATGTCTACCATCTAAATGCATACAAAAAATGACTGCAATTTTGATGTTCTTTGATATCTCTAAACTCAAGCCTCTCAGTGGGCTTTCATCTGATGACTGGAATTTAGAACAACCAAAGCTAATGCAAAAATTGTCATCGTAGAGGGCATTATTGCATAAATCACTACAAGTTCCCATCTATTAAATAGATATAGACAGAGAGCATCTTAATACAATCAAGATGCTAGCAGACTAATGAAGTGAAAATTAAAATAGATATAAACCAATGAAGTGACCATTAAATCAATATTGCTTAAAGGGCAACGAACAATGAGGAATCAATAAAGAATTATAGATTTTGAGATTTATACAAGGGTAAAAGAGCTAGGACAAATGGATGACAGCTGGGGAGGCTCTCCCGATGATGCTATCGGGTCTTTGCAGCTCGGTAACCATGAACCTTAAAATTGAGAAGCAAAATGGAAAATTCCATGCCAAAATTCCTAATCGAAGCTCTACATTAGGGTTTTGGGGGTTTGGTTTTCACGCATACCTACCAGGACGACGAAGGGGTCCTCGAAGGTGAGGGGGAGAATCCTCACCACAGGGGGCCGGAGGTGGTGGGAGGAGAGGCCTGGTACCGGAGGCGGCGGTAGTGGAGGACGGTATCAGCGGTTTACTGTGGTCTGGTTGGGTGGGGAAGAAAAAATGTGGTACATATCTGAAATATTTTTTCAAATATTTTCAGATCTTTGCCGCCAAGTACTAGTCTTAGACGGCTGCAAATGGAAAACGTCTCTAAGAACATCCGTTCTCCGAATATTTCATATTTTGCCTCCAAGTACTTTCCTAGCTAAGACGACTAGAAATTTGAAAAGAACTAATATTCAGAACTCCGGATATATTCAAAACTCCGGAGTTTGATTATCCTAAAATTTAAGAATCATTCATAATTTAAAGGCAAAGAAAGGTGTGTATACATGCTTGGTAGTGTGAAATAGAGTTCCCTAAGACTAAATGAGGTTCATACATTTAAGAAAATAATTGGCATAGTACAAACCTTGGATCTTACCCTGAAAGGCATGACGACTCCTAGTGTTCATGTGCTTGCTGCAGAGTAATAAGGTGCAAGTGTTTTGAATTTGACTAATTCAACTGTTTAATCATGAAGTGAGATCATTTGGTTACTTAAATATGAATTTTTTCACCAATATAATCTTTTTTCATGTATTCTTTGAAGGAAGTCCCATTGAGTGAACATTCGGAATTCTGGATATATTCGGAACTCCATATTTTGTTAACCTAAATTTTGAGAATTATTCATAATTTAAAGAAAAAGGAAGGTTTTTAAACATGCTTGGTAGAGTGAAATTGAGTCCTAAGAGTAAATGAGGCTCATACATTGAAGAAAATACATGGCGTAGTACAAACCTTGGATCTTAACCTGAAAGGTATGACCAACTCATAGTGTTCGTGCGCTTGCTGCAGAGCAATAAGGTGCAAGTGTTTCGAATTTGACTAAGACAAATGTTTAATGTTGATGTGATATCATTTGGTTACTTAAATATGAATTTTCCTGCAATTTAAACTCTTTTTTCATGTATTCCTTGACAATTATAATAAAATTGAGCACTAGAAATTTTTGGTAGTGTGTATGAGCATGATCAGTAATATAACTAAGCACTAGAAAATTAAAGGAAACTCCATATAAAGGATTTGATTAATAAACGAGGTACTTATAGTAGTTCAACCACCACAGACTGTATATATACATACTGTGTTACATGCAACACCAAAGTTAATAATTAACTTAAAAAAATAAGTAGGGGTATGTTGGAGATATTCCCTAGAGGCAATAATAAAAGTAGTTATTGTTATATCTTTGTGTTATGATAAATGTTTACATTCATGATTTAATAGTATTAACCGGAAACATTAATACTTGTGTGATTTGTAAACTAAATTAGAGTCCCTAGTAAAGCCTCTTTATAATACTAGCTTGTTGGTCAACAAATGATCATGGTTTCTGGGTCATGAACATTGAGATGTTGTTAACAACGAGGTCATATCATTAGGAGAATGGTGTGATGGACATACTCCTATAGATAAGCATAGCATAAAGATCAATTCATTTCAATAGTTTGTTTGCTATAAGCTTTTTGATACATAGTAACCTAATTCCTTCAACCATGAGATCATGCTAATCACCATCAACATAAGGATGCTTTGATGACATCAAACACCACACATAACTGGGTGGCTATAAAGGTGGCATTGAGTGTTCGGAAAGTATGTTTTGAGGCACATGGATCAAGAGTAGGATTTGTCCATCCATATGACGGATAGATATATTCTGGGCCCTCTCGGTGGAATGTCATCCGATTAGCTTGGAAGCATGTGACTCATAAGGGATCACATATCACGGGAAATATAAAAGAGTACTTATCGGTAATGAGGTTGAACTAGGTATGCAGAGATACAGACGATCAGACCTCAGATAAGTAAACTATCGCAAGAAAAAGAGAAATTGGTATCATATGTAAGTGGTTCATTTGATTGCAAAGTAATTGTAGAAATATGTGGGAGCCATATGAATTTCCATATTCCTTTATTGGTTATTGATCGGAGAAGAGTCTCGGTCATGTCTACATAATTCACAAACCGTAGGGGGACACACTTAAGGATTCGATGTTGTTTAGTATCTATAGAATGTAAGTAGGGAGACCGAATGTTGTTTAGAGTCTCGAATGGGATCCAGGATATCATGAGGAGATCCGGAATGGTCCGGAGCATAAGATTCATATAAGGAAAGTCCAATTCCGGAGTTCGGGAATGATTTCGGTGTTTTCACCGGAATGATCTAGAAGGATCTAGAAGGTTCACCGATCCTGAAGAGGAAGGGTGCATGATTGTGTCATGACTAAGTGGAATGATTGCGTCATGTCCTAGGTCATTTGGTTGGGCGTTTGAAAGAAAGAAATTAAACTCCAAATTGAAAGTCAAAAAGCAAGTTTGAAAAGTCAAACTAGGACAATGTATCCTAGTAGAGGAAGGAAAGAATCCTTCTCTCCCTCCACCACAAGCCAAGTAGGAGAAGGAGTTGGGAAGGATTCAAACTCTCCTCTCCCAAGCTGCCCTCCCTCTCATAAATAGAGGGGAGGGGGTGACCTCCAAGACACACAACACCTGCCCCTCCCCACACCACCGCAGCCGCAGCGCCGTCGCCGTAGGGCCACCGCCGCCGCACCAAGTCGCCGTCGACCTAGCCGCCGTTGACCACTTCCTCCTCTCCAGCCTCTAAACCCTATTTCTCCACCATAACCTGCTCCGTCCCCTGCAGGATATTCCCTCTAATTCCGACACCACGCCGTAGTGCTGCCGGAATCGCGAGGGGAGACCTACAACCTCCGCTGCCTACTGGAACAAGGGATAGGAAGGTCTTCATCGAGTACCGAATGTGTGACAGACTGCGGAAGCGCTGCCGGAACGCAGCGCCGGAAGGATCGTCTATGCGATCTTGAGATCGGCAAGTGTACGACTACATCACCCACGAGAATCTGCTCTCGTTATCCGCTTTGGAATCTTCGAGGGTTAGTACTCTAATCAACTCGTTGGTACAATCTAGTAGATATATTGTAACATCCCAGCATTAGATCTTAGAAATAAGCTGAAATCCGATGTGTGCATTGCATTCATGCATATAAAATCTGAATAATTTTCGCGCTTTTTAATAAAAGTTGTCAAAGTGATTGAAGCTTCTCTTAAGCTGATGGAATTGAAGTAGATCATCAAGTTGACTGCGATAAGTTTCAATATGACCTTTTCTAAAACCTTATTTTGGGTAAACATGATTTGATCTAAGGATAGATCAAATGCGGTAAAACTAAGACACCAACATATTACTTAAGGATTGATGTTAATCTTTAAGAGATCATACCCTAGTATTCATTACACAATTCATCAATACCAAATTGTGAATATAACTCAAGTAATAGGGATGTAACAACTAAATCTTGATCTATCTTAATCTTGTCTACCTATACCATGAGTATCATGGTAACACCTAACCTTAACTTTTAAGCGAGGTTGAGTAGGAAAGAAACTAAGACAATATCATTCATGTCGTGGGAATGACCACGGCAGATGCTGCAATCGGCAGCAAGTAGTAGAACATGGGGCATGGGCGGCCAGCCATCTGCGGTGCGAGATAAGGGCGGAGACACAAGGTTTTACTCAGGTTTGCCCCCCGGAGGGTAAAGAACTACTCCTGCTAGATTGTATTATGGAGATAGTACAAAGGGGCGAGATCGATGACTAGGCGGTGAGTCGCTTGGGTGTATGATGGAACGTGTCCTCTATGCGTACCCTAGGGAGGTTTATATAGGCTCACTCGCTAGGGTTTATATATTACAACCAAATTAGTTAAGGATTCGGAGGGTCTTTGACCTAGTCCGACTGGGCCTAGCTACGCTTCTAGGACTCCAGCTTCCAGTCGCCTGAGTCCTCGCCAAGTCTCGATCCAGTCGCCGTCCTGCAGGCCTACTCGCTGGCGTCTTGGGCCAATAGGAGACGTCCTGCTGGGCATACCCCGGTAGGCACATCCCCATCAGTAGTCCTCGAGGCCGTTGTTGATTCGTCGCAGGCGTTTGCTAGCAGTCGGAGTATGCGGGTCTAATGCGGAAGCCTAGTCGAATCGCCGGCAGACTCCTGAACAAAGGAAAGAACTAGTCATTTTAGTCGCAATAACGGCAATCAATCATATCGCAGCTTGGCGAGCGGGTCGGCGAGTAATTAGTCACTGTCATAGTGATCGGGTCGGCGAATCGTTGAGTCGCTGGAGGCAGCGAGTCGAGTGGACGAAGTTGGACCGTCAGTTTTGGTCAAACTAGTCGTTGGGTAATCCAACGGTAATATTGGCGTAATTACCGCGTAGTAACGGCTCCCGAAAATGGCGGGTAACAACCGGTATATAAGGAGAGTGAAGGGTGAAAGGGAAAAATGCTTCCCTCACTTCCTTCGATCTCGCGCATCCTTGTTTCCCCATTCCGCGCAGCGACCAGAACGATCCAGAGCGATCCGAATCCCACGATCCTCCAGCCGATGGCTCCTCCGACCAAACCATGGGGCAGATCCAAGTGCACGAAGGCACTGCTAAAATCATTCGAGGAGTCAGGGATCCTCCTGTTGGGAATATGCCCTAGAGGCAATCATGTATGATGAGATTTCCCACTGTATTCATAAAGATATTAAGTAGTCCTTGTATAAACATCTGATGTGTATCATTGAATATGTGATTCGGTTGTGGAACTATGCATTCATGTTGTTTGTACTAAATATCCTTGGTCATTGAGGTTGTGCTGGACACACAACTTAGACCAATGTGAAAGTTGGCTTGATGAATCAGTTCCACTTGTCATGGGCATGGAGATGTTGTTCCAACTTACACAGATTCTGCTAAAGAGTTTAGCGACTCGGATTGACCCATATTGAGGTACAACTAACAAGTTGTCATTTGTATATCTCAATCAATGTAATCCTTAGACCTGAGGTTATTGCATAGTCCGAGTTGAGGATCACAGACTTAGGTTCTGTCAAACGCTGATCCGTAACTGGGCAGTTATAAAGGCAGAGTTCGGGTCGACTGAGAATCAAGCTGCGTGATGTGAATAACCAAGATGGGATTTTGCCCCTCCACTTGGAGAGATATTCTCTGGGCCCTCTCATGAGATATGATTCGGAAAGCATGGCCATGCACGACTTGGTTAAGTGTTAACCGAGGCGATCGACTAAGAGTTAGTCGGGTGAATCACTTATCTCGGATCAAGAAGAGAGTCGGACTATTTAAGGGATGACAATTATTCGCCTATAGTCTGACAAGGTATATCGTGAGGCAAAAGGGACTCGGACGTAAGTCGCATTGGAAAGGCAAGTCGTCATGACTCTTTGGTACTTGGGAGTCGGCACATTCTGCTAGGAGCCGCTACCGACTGATCGATTGAGAGTCGGACTCCAATCGTGTCCAAGTAGCCATGAGCCTGCGGGGTCACACACTTTAGAGCGGGAGAAAGTTCGGATTGGATCTGAACATATAATCTGGTTGGGTTGGACCTAAACCTGATTATGAATGAGTTAGTGAGTTGGACTCACGATGACTAGTGTTATATGGGCTTTAGTGAATGGGTCGCGCGAGCAGAGCCCACGTTCACTCCCTATATATAGTGGAGCATCGTAACCCAGAAAGGTTAATCGTTGTTCGGTTAGGTCATTCCATGTGTTGGAAACTCTAGCTCCACAGCAGTCCTGCCGCCGTTCCGAACCTAGCAGTTCGCCGCCGGTGCTCCTCCTTGTACGTGTGGATACCAGCAGAGGTGTTGTGCGATCAGCACCAGGACGATCGGATCATGAGGACTGCACTTCATCAACTGACGCGCTTCATCAGTAATCCGCAACTGCGCGTCTAGTGGTAAACCTCGTGGCCTTCTACCTAAGCTAGATCTTGGGATCACCACGTTAGAGGAAAAGTTTTGTTTTATCTCTGCGTGGCCCAACACCTCCGTGCCGGGAGACGGCGCATCCCCGCGGCCGGAGAAGTGATTCCGGATCCGCGCGAAGGGAAATTCATCTGCTTCACTAGTCACCTGGAGCGGGGGCTTGGCTTCCCAACCTCCCTCTTTTTTCGGCGTTTCTGCGCCAATTACGGTATCCAGCCGTCGGATCTGGGTCCGCACAGTATCGAGCAGTTCGCCATTCTCGTGGTGTTCTGCGAGTGCTACTTGGGCTGCAGGCCCTACTTCCCCCTGTGGCAAGATCTGTTCCACGGGAGAATCAGCCGCGAAGAGACATGCGGCCCAATGCTAGCCGCGGGCGGCTTGACTTTCCAGCTAAAATCGAAGGCATCGTTCTTTGACTTGATGTTGCCCGCCAAAGCGGCGAACGAGTGGAAGAAGAGCTGGTTCTACGTCACCGAGTCGACTCCAGGAGAGGAAGTGGCGCTTCCAAGGTACTCCGCCGACCGGCCCGAGCCGCGTCGGCTACAAGTTACCAAACTCCCGCTGGAGCAGCGGATGGTCGTCGACGAGATGCTGCAGACCATTCGCAATTTGAAGAAGAAAGGCCTCCAAACCATCAACCTCTACAACTGCTAGCTCGGGCGACGGCTCGTGCCCCCGTCCAGCCGTGACCACTACATGTATAAATATACGGGCAAGGACGACCCGACGAATCCTGCCTCGTTGAGTGGAGACTCAATGACTACACCCTGGCCCTGAAGAAGATCACCCAGGTGGTGTATCTTGATGCGAAGTCCGGGGTCGCACCTTATACCGCGAGGTGCCTAGCTCCAACGGTAAGATGTTATTCCTTTTGCACTCACAGTCGTGGTTTGTGCATTCGCGGTTGTGCTAACGTTGTTTAGTTGATGCAGTTGTTTCAAGTGGTGGAAGGGTGGCTTCTGCCCGCAGAAGACGAGAACTCGAGCTCGTCTGCCCAGGACGGGAGCGAGTCATCGCCCGACAAGGGGAACATCGAGAGTGACGGTGGTGGTAACAACAACAATGAAGACGACGACCCCATGGAGGTTGTTGCCCCCACGGTTCGCAAGAATCGCGGACAGCACCAGCGCGAACTCGATGCCAGCAAGAACCTCGAGCCCCATGAGGACGACGACAACGAGCTCCCTAAGAACACCTCACACTGTGAGGCTACGCCGTCGAATAAGAAGCAAGCTCCTCCGAAGAAGAAGGTGAAGCCGACGAAGCCGGTGTCTCCGCCTCGGTCCGCGAGTAGCTCCGACGCAACTAGCTCGGCCGAGGAGACAGCGGCGCACGCAGCCATGGCGACTGGTGCTGCCGTCGCAATGGACGAAGTGCCGCTAGCGTCGTTGCCACCGCTGTTTGCCCCAGTCACTGGTTTGGGGGCCGCTCCAGCCGCAGGGGCCTCGCCGCCAAGGGGGGCTCCCACAACGATTGCCACGGAGGCTCCCGCCGTGGCTTCATCTTCAAAGAAACCATCAGTGTCTTGGGCACACAATGTGTTCGAGACGGGCCTCAGTCGGAAACTGGGGCCAGAACTAGAAAATCCGGCCAGCATCCGCACCGGCCTGCGATTTCTTCCGGTCGCCCAGTGAGTGCTCCTTGATCTTTTACCCGTCTGCTTGCTTTGTGGTTTGATCGGAGAGCTTTATTGACAGAGTTGTTTCACAGGACTGGAGTTAATAAGATAGGCCATCCTTCAGTGGCCAAGGTTCTGCCAGTCACCACAGAGGTGCCAGCTGATCCCTCGCGGAAGAGGAAGGGGGACGAAGTCATTGCTCCCGCCGAAGGCACCAAAAGAACAAAGGGCGACGTCATCATCACGGTCTCTGACGAACCGGCGGCTGCCCCGAGCGAGCCTCCAACCGCATTGGACGTAGCTCTGAAGGCCACGAAAGATGCGGGGTCGCAGTATACGGTTCTTGCTGGCTCAACCGATGCGGTCGATCCGACCGCGAGTGGTGCAGTGGCCACAGTGGCGACATTTCCTCGCTTTGTGGCGAAGGCCACCGCGGCGAGTGCCTCAGTGCCGTCGAGCCAGCTTCCTGGGGCCGCTGGCACGGAGGTTGAACAACGTCGTGGCCATACTCCGCTTGTGCTCGCATCGGTGGATGCGATGGAACTTCATGGCATGCTAGGTGATGCCATCCAGGTATGTCCATCATGTATGCCATGATTTGTACTAGGCCGGATGTTTCCTATGCTCTAAGTGTTATGAGCAGATACCAGGCTGATCCTGGAGAGATCCACTGGACAGCAGCTAAAAATATCCTAAAGTACTTGAGAAGGACTAAGGATATTTCTTGGTTTATGGTGGTGAAGATGAACTTAGTGTAAAGGGTTACACGGATGCGAGTTATCTTACCGACTCTGATGATTCTCGCTCGCAATCCAGATACGTGTTCATTATAAACGGAGGTGCTGTGAGCTAGAAGAGTTCCAAGCAAGAGACTATGTCTGCGTCTATAACAGAGGCTGAGTATATTGCCGCCTCGGAGGCAGCAAAGGAAGCTGTTTGGATGAGGAATTTCCTCATGGATCTTGGTGTGGTTCAGGGCTCGTCCAATCCGTTAGACGTGCATTGTGACAAAAATGGTGCTATTGCACAAGCCAAGGAACCTACACAACACCAGAAGAACAAGCACATACTCATGTGATACCACCTGATTCGCCAGTTCGTGGATCAGGGTGATATCAAGTTATGCAAGGTACACACAGATGCAAATATTGGGGATCTGTTGACAAAGCTGTTACCACAGCCGAAGCATGAGGCGCACTTGAGAGCCATGGGCATTAGATGCTTATACATGTGATGTCAGAAGATTGACTCTAGTGCAAGTGGGAGACTGTTGCGAATATGCCCTAGAGGCAATCATGTATGATGAGATTTCCCATTGTATTCATATAGATATTAAGAAGTCCTTGTATAAACATCTGATGTGTATCATTGAATATCTGATTCGGTTGTGGAACTATGCATTCATGTTGTTTGTACTAAATATCCTTGGTCATTGAGGTTGTGCTGGACACACAACTTAGACCAATGTGAAAGTTGGCTTGATGACTCGGTTCCACTTGTCATGGGCATGGAGATGCTGTTCCAACTTACACAGATTCGGCTAAAGAGTTTAGCGACTCGGATTGACCCATATTGAGGTATAACGAACAAGTTGTCATTTGTATATCTCAAGCAATGTAATCCTTAGACCTGAGGTTATTGCATAGTCCGAGTTGAGGATCACAGACTTAGGTTCTTTCAAACGCTGATCCGTAACTGGGCAGTTATAAAGGCAGAGTTCGGGTCGACTGAGAATCAAGCTGCGTGATGTGAATAACCAAGATGGGATTTTGCCCCTCCACTTGGAGAGATATTCTCTGGGCCCTGTCGTGAGATATGATTCGAAAAGCATGGCCATGCACGACTCGGTTAAGTGTTAACCGAGGAGATCGACTAAGAGTTAGTCGGGTGAATCACTTATCTCGGATCGAGAAGAGAGTCGGACTATTTAAGGGATGACAATTATTCGCCTATAGTCTGACAAGGTATATCGTGATGCAAAAGGGACTCGGACGTAAGTCGCATTGGAAAGGCAAGTCGTCATGACTCTTTGGTACTTGGGAGTCGGCACGTTCTGCTAGGAGCCGCTACCGACTGATCGATTGAGAGTCGGACTCCAACCGTGTCCAAGTAGCCATGAGCCTGCGGGGTCACACACTTAAGAGCGGGAGAAAGTTCGGATTGGATCTGAACATATAATCTGGTTGGGTTGGACCTAAACCTGATTATGAATGAGTTAGTGAGTTGGACTCACGGTGACTAGTGTTATATGGGCTTTAGTGAATGGGTCGCGCGAGCAGAGCCCACGTTCACTCACTATATATAGTGGAGCACCATAACCCAGAAAGGTTAATCGTTGTTCGGTTAGGTCATTCCATGTGTTGGAAACCCTAGCTCCATAGCAGTCCTGCCGCCGTTCCGAACCTAGAAGTTCGCCGCCGGTGCTCCTCCTTGTACGTGTGGATACCAGCAGAGGTGTTGTGCGATCAGCACCAGGACGATCGGATCATGAGGACTGCACTGCATCAACTGACGCGCTTCATCAGTAATCCGCAACTGCGCGTCTAGTGGTAAACCTCGTGGCCTTCTACCTAAGCTAGATCTTGGGATCACCACGTTAGAGGAAAAGTTTTGTTTTATCTCTGCGTGGCCCAACACCTCCGTGCCAGGAGATGGCGCATCCCCGCGGCCGGAGAAGTGATTCTGGATCCGCGCGAAGGGAAATTCATCTGCTTCACTAGTCACCTGGAGCGGGGGCTTGGCTTCCCAACCTCCCTCTTTTTTGGCGTTTCTGCGCCTATTACGGTATCCAGCCGTCGGATCTGGGTCCGCATAGTATCGAGAAGCTCGCCATTCTCGTGGCGTTCTGCGAGTGCTACTTGGGCTGCAGGCCCTACTTCCCCCTATGGCAAGATCTGTTCCATGGGAGAATCAGCCGCGAAGAGACATGCGGCCCAATTCTAGCCGCGGGCGGCTTGACTTTCCAGCTGAAATCAAAGGCATCGTTCTTTGACTTGATGTTGCCCGCCAAAGCGGCGAACGAGTGGAAGAAGAGCTGGTTCTACATCACCGAGTCGACTCTAGGCGATGAAGTGGCACTTCCAAGGTACTCCGCCGACCGCCCTGAGCCGCGTCGGCTCCAAGTTACCAAACTCCCGCTAGAGCAGCGGATGGTCGTCGACGAGATACTGCAGACCATTCGCAATTTGAAGAAGAAAGGCCTCCAAACCATCAACCTCTACAACTGCTGGCTCGGGCGACGGCTCGTGCCCCTGGCCAGCCGTGACCACTACATGTACAAACATACGGGCAAGGACGACCCGCCGAAATCCTGCCTCGTTGAGTGGAGACTCAATGACTACACCCTGGCCCTGAAGAAGATTACCCAGGTGGTGTATCTCGATGCGAAGTCCGGGGTCGCACCTTATACCGCGAGGTGCCCAGCTCCAACGGTAAGATGTTATTCCTTTTGCACTCACCGTCGTGGTTTGTGCATTCGCGGTTGTGCTAACGTCGTTTAGTTGATGCAGTTGTTTCAAGTGGTGGAAGGGTGGCTTCTGCCCGCAGACAACAAAAACTCGAGCTCGTCCGCCCAGGACGGGAGCGAGTCATCGCCCGACAAGGGGAACATCGAGAGTGACGGGGGTGGTAACAACAACAATGAAGACGACGACCCCGTGGAAGTTGTTGCCCCCACGGTTCGCAAGAATCGCGGACAGCACCAGCGCGAACTCGAGGCCAGCAAGAGCCTCGAGGCCCATGAGGACGACAACAACGAGCTCCCTAAGCACACCTCACACCGTGAGGCTACGCCGTCGAATAAGAAGCAAGCTCCGCCGAAGAAGAAGGTGAAGCCGACGAAGCCGGTGTCTCCGCCTTGGTCCGCGAGTAGCTCCGACGCAACTAGCTCGGCCGAGGAGGCAGCGGCGCACGCAGCCACGGCGACTGGTGCTGCCGTCGCAATGGACGAAGTGCCGCTAGCGTCGTTGCCACCGCCGTTCGCCCCAGTCACTGGTTTGGGGGCCGCTCCAGCCGCAGAGGCCTCGCCGCCAAGGGGGGCTCCCACAACGATTGCCACGGAGGCTCCCGTTGTGGCTTCATCTTCAAAGAAACCATCAGTGGCTTGGGCACATAATGTGTTCGAGACGGGCCTCAGTCGGAAACTGGGGCCAGAACTAGAAAAGCCGGCCAGCATCCGCACCGGCTTGCGATTTCTTCTGGTCGCCAAGTGAGTTCTCCTTGATCTTTTACCCGTCTGCTTGCTTTTTGTTTTGATCGGAGAGCTTTATTGACAGAGTTGTTTCGTAGGACTGGAGTTAAGAAGATAGGCCATCCTTCAGTGGCCAAGGTTCTGCCAGTCGCCACAGAGGTGCCAGCTGATCCCTCGCGGAAGAGGAAGGGGGACGAAGTCATTGCTCCCGCCGAAGGCACCAAAAGAACAAAGGGCGATGACGTCGTCACGGTCTCTGATGAACCGGCGACATTTAAATTGCGGGGTAGTTAAATAACTTGAACCATCTGAATAATTGCCGGGGCCTCGGTTCCGCTTAATATGACCTAATCGCATCGCACCTTTGCCATGCCATACATCATACATGCATCATGCTCGATCTTTTGCCGTAGTATTAAATAATGCATCCGGTGTTTATTCTAGTGTTTTGCTTCTTCGCGGATAAGGCCGTTGAGTTGATGTGAGCTTCGCCCCGATCTTCGGATGAACCTTCGGCAATGTTTTCAGGCGAGCATCTCCCCCTTTCTACCTATCTTACTTTTATAGTATTTATTCCCTCCTGTTGATCTATTGCTATCTGTGTTGCGATGCTCTAGATTTCGTACCCGTGATATCCCTTGAAGCCTTATATTGCCTTGGACACCTCCTATTACCTGTTGTTTGGTAGATAGCTGGACCTGCGCATCGTAGTCGCTTGCTCAAGTGCTGTTGCGTGTCGTCAAGTACCACAGTTGTTGGAGTATTGCCGTGTGTTTATTGTTGGAGATGATCAAGACTTTAATTACTGTTTAACAACTAAAATTGAAGTAGGTAAATGCAGAGGCACAGGTGGGCAATAGATGTTATTTGGTTGTTAACCGTCCACTTGTGTCCCGTAGGACCCCGAGTACTTGATACCTGTTCCTTGAATATTCGCGCTATCCACATCCGGGAGGATTATGGGACCCCCCTGAGCCAGAGCTTGATTCATTCTTATTTCTTGGGGCCACAAACTAGTTTGAGGTTTTATTTACTATCCTGTACTTATGCCATGCTTTACTGCTTTATTTAAAATTGTGCGAGGTACTGCACCTGTACTGTTTAGGTCAGCGGAGTGTTCTCGCGGTATCGACAAGCCCAGTCACATTTTCGGGTTCCCAGTCGTTTACAGCCACTGGCGCAAACCTTGAGTCCGTCTCGGAGTCGGCTAACTTCGTTGCGGGTGTACTCAATGGGGTGGCCCCCTGAAATATTTCTGAATCTTGTGATTGCTTTGTCGTGAAGGCCTCGTTGGGTTTTGATTTGGTTTTTCCGAGGTTGATCGAGTGTGTGTTGCTATTTGTGCACCCCTGCAGGGTAAAACTTTCTGAAAGCCGTGTCCGCGGTTATGGACGACTTGGAGCACAGTATCTCGATCATAGACAACTATAACTAAAGTAGTGCTATAAATTTGACTTTATAATGACTAGTAATCAGCTTCACTATAATGGAATGGCTAAATAAAATTGCCAACAATTGCTTGTTTGGGTTGTCGCTTGCTACCATTGTACCTGACTAGTAAGTATTGCAACTATAATGGAATGGCTAAATAAAAGTACCAACAACTGCTGGGTTTTGGGATGTCTAATGCTATTTGTATCTGACTAGTAAGTGTTGCAACTACAACAGAATGGTTAACTAAAAGTGCCCACTGTTTATTATATCAGGATGGTTATCTATACTTGACTAGTAATTGCTGCAACGATAATTGAATAAATAAAACTGCCAACTGTGTGAGTTCCTCGGTTGACTTCCTCGTTTGGTCTCGAGGGGGAAATACCAGGATGGGTATGTTTGGTGGTAGAATTAGGTTGGTTCCGAATAGGTCCTTCTTATCCCTCTCTTGTCGCCGACAGTTATATTGAGTCTCTATAGGTTGTTTAGTGCATGCTGCGCTGCCGCTTCAGTCCACCATACCTATGTAGGCGAGGACCGCCGAATTCTAGTCTCGCCGTGTACTGGCCTCAGTACTGACCGCTCTCTCTTTTTCCTTTGCCCTTTGTCGGCACCCCTTTTGTTTAAGCAGGTTTTGAGCTCGACGTCGTTAGCAGGGTTACCCTTTCGGCTTGGCCTGGGCAGGGTTATGGACGCCATTGGTTATTCTTCAGGGCTCTTAGCCCCTTTGCATCTTGTCCGTAGTCGGACGCTCTATCGTTTAAAGGTGATTTGGATCTTTGTTCTGTATATCTGTATTCTTGACTCATGGAGTCGTGTTGTATATATATATCTGTTCTGTGGGTCCCATCGAGGACTGTTGTGTAATGTTATTACTTCGTTTTCCACCCGCACGCAAGTGCCTGGTGGGCACCTTTGAATCGTTTCTATGCGGGTTTGGCGGGAAGCGCTGAAACTTGCATAGGGCCGATTCTGAGGGTGTTACAAAGTGGTATCAGAGCTCAGCAGTTGCGATACCCCACAAGTCCAGCCTGTAGGATAACCTAGCTAACGGCCGAAGTAGAGTGTCAAAACTATTTTTTGCAAAATCGGTTGGATAGTTCTGATTAGGTCTGATTTTACTCCTTACCCCTCTGCTGCTCTCCTCTCAGCTCTGCATGTTTTGAATCCGCTCTCTTCTCTCTCTTCGAGTCCAGGATTTCTCGTGGTTGGGTTCCGTCGTACCTTCAGGGTCTCGCTTCCTCCTTTGATAAAGGGGTTCTACCATCCGCTGTTCATGCTGTCTGAGGAATCCGTCTACTGTGGTACCATTCTTTGTTCCTTGTTTGTGCCTTCCGGTCTTTTCCGACGCGACGACATCATCTACGCCAGATCCGATGCAGAGTCTGCATCACTCCTTTGTTTCTGAACCTCGTTTGTCGAGATCTTCAGTCTGAATTCCGAGAGTTGGTTGCATAATCCGCCTATTCGTGTGCAGAGTAATGGTTTGGGTGCGCGATGGACTGATCACCATCCGACTACTCTTATCATTCGCTCTTGTACATCGAATCAGTGGATCCAGCAATTTTACTCCGTCCACGGAAGCTAGAGGTGGCTTTATTTGTTGATACCTCTACCTTCGACCTTTTGTTTCCGGAGTGTTTCCCTCGACGGTCACGGACAACGACCTCTTGTTAGTGGTGTCGCGAGGATCTACACGATGCAAGAAGATTCAGATCGCCGCCCTTCTTCCCGGTACCATGAGGCGGATCTCGAGGGCGAGATCCATTGTTAGTGGTGTCGAATTGTAGCACCCCGCAAAAACCACTACTAGAAAATCGCGTTGTTTTTGTGCATTGCATCATCCTGACCGCATGCTCATGTCATCATGCCACATTGCATTTGAGTGTCGTCATCATCCTGCATGGTTTTTGTCTAAACTATTTTCGAAACGCCTAGTTTTGTTTTCTAAATATTCCCCTTTCTATTTCAAAAGTCAAACCCCGGTCCGTTCGGATCTTTATTTGTCTAAACATATTTGCAACTATTTTGTTAAACAAAATAAAATAAATATAGTATAATAAAAACATATTTTATCCCCGGGGAGGCCGCCACCGGCCAGGCCCAAAGGGCCCAGCTGGCAGCAACCTACTACCCGTCCCAAACTAGACAAAACCTAGACATACCCTTCTCAAACCCTAACCCTAACCTATCCTACCCAAACCCCACCTACTCCCTCACCCCGCCGCCACTCACCTGGAGCGCGCGTCGGCGACCCACCCCACACTCCCACCGTACACACGCACACCACACACACAGAGCACGCACGCCACACCGACACCCACCTGCACACGCAACGCACCCACCCCTGGACCTGCCCCACCGCCCTCCTCTGCTCTCGCCCATCCCCACCTCCCGCTCGCGATGCCCCAACCCCGCTCGGCCCCGGCCCTTCCGCCGCTGCCTCCCCAAGCGCGGGCCGCCACCGCTGCCACCTCTCCTCGCCGCCCCCTCCTTCCTCCTCCCCGGCCGCCATGCCCGCCGCTGCGGCCCTCCTCTTCGCGTCTGCTAGCCGCAAGCCGCCGCCACCGTCGGTCCCTCCTCTCCTCGCCGGAAGCCTTCCCTGACCCTCGCCTCCGCCCCGCGTGCATCCCCGAGCCCGTCGGCGCCCCCTCCATGGCCGCCCGTCCTCGACCTCCCTCTGCGCTCGCCGTCACCGTGGGACCCCGTCGTCGGCCACCTCCTCCGCCTCCCCGTGCAGGCCCCCTCCCCGTCAGCATCCGGATTTCCTGGCCAGCGTCAGCCGCTGCCTGCTGCCCGAGCTCTCCCCGCGTGCGGCAAGCTCCGCAAGCCGCAGTCGCGCCTAGGTTGTCGTCCTACCTATCCCTGCAAGCTTCGCACTTCACTGAAAATGTCCCTGCCGCGTCTCTTCCTGCTAACCAGGGTCACCCTTGTTGGACAAGGCCATGTTGGAGTGGGTTTGGAGCAGCCACAACTGTTTCAGTAATCGAGGGGTGGTGTTGAAGATTGGTGGTGATGTTGCCAAGTATAAGTCGCTCGAGTTGTTATCGACAAGAGCTTCATCCGTCGAGATGCTCTGTGGTACACCAAGTTCTCCCCGGACAAGCGAGAAGACGTCTATCACGAACTCCAAGTCCTCGCGATATCCGAAGGCGAGGCTCCCGGAAGCTGAAGACCTTGTCGAATCCGAACCACTTCAGACCGTCAAGATCTCCTTCAGGGGACACCGAGACCCCCGGCCACTAGATCCATTGGCACGCCAAGACCACCGTCATGGAAACCGCAAGATCCACTTCCGAAATCCGAAGACCCCTTCACGGATCCCAACCCCGAAGACCGATCCTCGGAGCCCAAGATCTCCACAACCACCATGTGTGACCCTTTTTCCGTACCCCTATTTTATAAATGCCATATACATTGTTGCATATCAAATTGTACATGCTTGCACTCATATCATGTGGTTTGGGGGCTTTCGCTAATTCACCTTATAATTAAATATGGAGTCTATATGCGGGATATCTTTGTCTTATTCCGGACTCCATTTAAATTTGTGTAGCGAACCGGTGATATATTTTGCCATGCTAAGACAACATTTAAATTGCGGGGTAGTTAAATAACTTGAACCATATGAGTAATTGCCGGGGCCTCGGTTCCGCTTAATATGACCTAATCGCATCGCACCTTTGCCATGCCATACATCATACATGCATCATGCTCGATCTTTTGCCGTAGTATTAAATAATGCATCCGGTGTTTATTCTAGTGTTTTGCTTCTTCGCGGATAAGGCCGTTGAGTTGATGTGAGCTTCGCCCCGATCTTCGGATGAACCTTCGGGAATGTTTTCAGGCGAGCATCTCCCCCTTTCTACCTATCTTACTTTTATAGTATTTATTCCCTCCTGTTGATCTATTGCTATCTGTGTTGCGATGCTCTAGCTTTCGTACCCGTGATATCCCTTGCAGCCTTATATTGCCTTGGACACCTCCTATTACCTGTTGTTTGGTAGATAGCTGGACCTGCGCATCGTAGTCGCTTGCTCAAGTGTTGTTGCGTGTCGTCAAGTACCACAGTTGTTGGAGTATTGCCGTGTGTTTATTGTTGGAGATGATCAAGACTTTAATTACTATTTAACAACTAAAATTGAAGTAGGTAAATGCAGAGGCACATGTGGGCAATAGATGTTATTTGGTTGTTAACCGTCCACTTGTGTCCCGTAGGACCCCGAGTACTTGATACCTGTTCCTTGAATATTCGCGCTATCCACATCCGGGAGGATTATGGGACCCCCCTGAGCCAGAGCTTGATTCATTCTTATTTCTTGGGGCCACAAACTAGTTTGAGGTTTTATTTACTATCCTGTACTTATGCCATGCTTTACTGCTTTATTTAAAATTGTGCGAGGTACTGCACCTGTACTGTTTAGGTCAGCGAAGTGTTTTCGCGGTATAGACAAGCCCAGTCACATTTTCGGGTTCCCAGTCGTTTACAGCCACTAGCACAAACCTTGAGTCCGTCTCGGAGTCGGCTAACTTCGTTGCGGGTGTACTCAATGGGGTGGCCCCCTGAAATATTTCTGAATCTTGTGATTGCTTTGTCGTGAAGGCCTCGTTGGGTTTTGATTTGGTTTTTTCGAGGTTGATCGAGTGTGTGTTGCTATTTGTGCACCCCTGCAGGGTAAAACTTTCTGAAAGCCGTGTCCGCGGTTATGGACGACTTGGAGCACAGTATCTCGATCATAGACAACTATAACTAAAGTAGTGCTATAAATTTGACTTTATAATGACTAGTAATCAGCTTCACTATAATGGAATGGCTAAATAAAATTGCCAACAATTGCTTGTTTGGGTTGTCGCTTGCTACCATTGTACCTGACTAGTAAATATTGCAACTATAACGGAATGGCTAAATAAAAGTACCAACAACTGCTGGGTTTTGGGATGTCTCATGCTATTTGTATCTGACTAGTAAGTGTTGCAACTACAACGGAATGGTTAACTAAAAGTGCCCACTGTTTATTATATCAGGATGGTTATCTATACTTGACTAGTAATTGCTGCAACGATAATTGAATAAATAAAACTGCCAACTGTGTGAGTTCCTCGGTTGACTTCCTCGTTTGGTCTCGAGGGGGAAATATCAGGATGGGTATGTTTGGTGGTAGAATCAGGTTGGTTCCGAATAGGTCCTTCTTATCCCTCTCTGGTCGCCGACAGTTATATTGAGTCTCTATAGGTTGTTTAGTGCATGCTGCGCTGCCGCTTCAGTCCACCATACCTATGTAGGCGAGGACCGCCGAATTCTAGTCTCGCCGTGTACTGGCCTCAGTACTGACCGCTCTCTCTTTTTCCTTTGCCCTTTGTCGGCACCTCTTTTGTTTAAGCAGGTTTTGAGCTCGACGTCGTTAGCAGGGTTACCCTTCCGGCTTGGCCTGGGCAGGGTTATGGACGCCATTGGTTATTCTTCAGGGCTCTTAGCCCCTTTGCATCTTGTCCGTAGTCGGACGCTCTATCGTTTAAAGGTGATTTGGATCTTTGTTCTGTATATCTGTATTCTTGACTCATGGAGTCGTGTTGTATATATATCTGTTCTGTGGGTCCCATCGAGGACTGTTGTGTAATGTTATTACTTCGTTTTCCACCCGCACGCAAGTGCCTGGTGGGCACCTTTGAATCGTTTCTATGCGGGTTTGGCGGGAAGCGCTGAAACTTGCATAGGGCCGATTCTGAGGGTGTTACAGAGTGGTATCAGAGCTCAGCAGTTGCGATACCCCACAAGTCCAGCCTGTAGGATAACCTAGCTAACGGCCGAAGTAGAGTGTCAAAACTATTTTTTGCAAAATCGGTTGGATAGTTCTGATTAGGTCTGATTTTACTCCTTACCCCTCTGCTGCTCTCCTCTCACCTCTGCGTGTTTTGAATCCGCTCTCTTCTCTCTCTTCGAGTCCAGGATTTCTCGTGGTTGGGTTCCGTCGTACCTTCAGGGTCTCGCTTCCTCCTTTGATAACGGTGTTCTACCATCCGGTGTTCATGATGTCTGAGGAATCCGTCTACTGTGGTACCATTCTTTGTTCCTTGTTTGTGCCTTCCGGTGTTTTCCGACGCGACGACATCATCTATGCCAGATCCGATGCAGAGTCTGCATCACTCCTTTGTTTCTGAACCTCGTTTGTCGAGATCTTCAGTCTGAATTCCGAGAGTTGGTTGCATAATCCGCCTATTCGTGTGCAGAGTAATGGTTTGGGTGCGCGATGGACTGATCACCATCCGACTACTCTTATCATTCGCTCTTGTACATCGAATCGGTGGATCCAGCAATTTTACTCCGTCCACGGAAGCTAGAGGTGGCTTTATTTGTTGATACCTCTACCTTCGACCTTTTGTTTCTGGAGTGTTTCCCTCGACGGTCGCGGACAACGACCTCTTGTTAGTGGTGTCGCGAGGATCTACACGATGCGAGAAGATTCAGATCGCCGCCCTTCTTCCCGGTACCATGAGGCGGATCTCGAGGGCGAGATCCATTGTTAGTGGTGTCGAATTGTAGCACCCCGCAAAAACCACTACTAGAAAATCGCGTTGTTTTTGTGCATTGCATCATCCTGACCGCATGCTCGTGTCATCATGCCACATTGCATTTGAGTGTCGTCATCATCCTGCATGGTTTTTGTCTAAACTATTTTCGAAACGCCTAGTTTTGTTTTCTAAATATTCCCCTTTCTATTTCAAAAGTCAAACCCCGGTCCGTTCGGATCTTTATTTGTCTAAACATATTTGCAACTGTTTTGTTAAACAAAATAAAATAAATATAGTATAATAAAAACATATTTTATCCCCGGGGAGGCCGCCACCGGCCAGGCCCAAAGGGCCCAGCTGGCAGCAACCTACTACCCGTCCCAAACTAGACAAAACCTAGACATACCCTTCTCAAACCCTAACCCTAACCTATCCTACCCAAACCCCACCTACTCCCTCACCCCGCCGCCACTCACCTGGCGCGCGCGTCGGCGACCCACCCCACACTCCCACCGTACACACGCACACCACACACACAGAGCACGCACGCCACACCGACACCCACCTGCACACGCAATGCACCCACCCCTGGACCCGGCCCCACCGCCCTCCTCTGCTCTCGCCCATCCCCACCTCCCGCTCGCGATGCCCCAACCCCGCTCGGCCCCGGCCCTTCCGCCGCCGCCTCCCCAAGCGCGGGCCGCCACCGCTGCCACCTCTCCTCGCCGCCCCCTCCTTACTCCTCCCCGGCCGCCATGCCCGCCGCTGCGGCCCTCCTCTTCGCGTCTGCTGGCCGCAAGCCGCCGCCACCGTCGGTCCCTCCTCTCCTCGCCGGAAGCCTTCCCTGACCCTCGCCTCCGCCCCGCGTGCATCCCCGAGCCCGTCGGCGCCCCCTCCATGGCCGCCCGTCCTCGACCTCCCTCTGCGCTCGCCGTCACCGTGGGACCCCGTCGTCGGCCACCTCCTCCGCCTCCCCGTGCAGGCCCCCTCCCCGTCAGCATCCGGATTTCCTGGCCAGCGTCAGCCGCTGCCTGCTGCCCGAGCTCTCCCCGCGTGCGGCAAGCTCCGCAAGCCGCAGTCGCGCCTAGGTTGTCGTCCTACCTATCCCTGCAAGCTTCGCACTTCACTGAAAATGTCCCTGCCGCGTCTCTTCCTGCTAACCAGGGTCACCCTTGTTGGACAAGGCCATGTTGGAGTGGGTTTGGAGCAGCCACAACTGTTTCAGTAATCGAGGGGTGGTGTTGAAGATTGGTGGTGATGTTGCCAAGTACAAGTCGCTCGAGTTGTTATCGACAAGAGCTTCATCCGTCGAGATGCTCTGTGGTACACCAAGTTCTCCCCGGACAAGCGAGAAGACGTCTATCACGAACTCCAAGTCCTCGCGATATCCGAAGGCGAGGCTCCCGGAAGCTGAAGACCTTGTCGAATCCGAACCACTTCAGACCGTCAAGATCTCCTTCAGCGGAGACCGAGACCCCCGACCACTAGATCCATTGGCACGCCAAGACCACCGTCATGGAAACCGCAAGATCCACTTCCGAAATCCGAAGACCCCTTCACGGATCCCAACCCCGAAGACCGATCCTCGGAGCCCAAGATCTCCACAACCACCATGTGTGACCCTTTTTCCGTACCCCTATTTTTATAAATGCCATATACAGTGTTGCATATCAAATTGTACATGCTTGCACTCATATCATGTGGTTTGGGCGCTTTCGCTAATTCACCTTATAATTAAATATGGAGTCTATATGCGGGATATCTTTGTCTTATTCCGGACTCCATTTAAATTTGTGTAGCGAACCGGTGATATATTTTGCCATGCTAAGACAACATTTAAATTGCGGGGTAGTTAAATAACTTGAACCATCTGAATAATTGCCGGGGCCTCGGTTCCGCTTAATATGACCTAATCGCATCGCACCTTTGCCATGCCATACATCATACATGCATCATGCTCGATCTTTTGCCGTAGTATTAAATAATGCATCCGGTGTTTATTCTAGTGTTTTGCTTCTTCGCGGATAAGGCCGTTGAGTTGATGTGAGCTTCGCCCCGATCTTCGGATGAACCTTCGGTAATGTTTTCAGGCGAGCATCTCCCCCTTTCTACCTATCTTACTTTTATAGTATTTATTCCCTCCTGTTGATCTATTGCTATCTGTGTTGCGATGCTCTAGCTTTCGTACCCGTGATATCCCTTGCAGCCTTATATTGCCTTGGACACCTCCTATTACCTGTTGTCTGGTAGATAGCTGGACCTGCGCATCGTAGTCGCTTGCTCAAGTGCTGTTGCGTGTCGTCAAGTACCACAGTTGTTGGAGTATTGCCGTGTGTTTATTGTTGGAGATGATCAAGACTTTAATTACTGTTTAACAACTAAAATTGAAGTAGGTAAATGCAGAGGCACATGTGGGCAATAGATGTTATTTGGTTGTTAACCGTCCACTTGTGTCCCGTAGGACCCCGAGTACTTGATACCTGTTCCTTGAATATTCGCGCTATCCACATCCGGGAGGATTATGGGACCCCCCTGAGCCAGAGCTTGATTCATTCTTATTTCTTGGGGCCACAAACTAGTTTGAGGTTTTATTTACTATCCTGTACTTATGCCATGCTTTACTGCTTTATTTAAAATTGTGCGAGGTACTGCACCTGTACTGTTTAGGTCAGCGGAGTGTTTTCGCGGTATCGACAAGCCCAGTCACATTTTCGGGTTCCCAGTCGTTTACAGCCACTAGCGCAAACCTTGAGTCCGTCTCGGAGTCGGCTAACTTCGTTGCGGGTGTACTCAATGGGGTGGCCCCCTGAAATATTTCTGAATCTTGTGATTGCTTTGTCGTGAAGGCCTCGTTGGGTTTTGATTTGGTTTTTTCGAGGTTGATCGAGTGTGTGTTGCTATTTGTGCACCCCTGCAGGGTAAAACTTTCTGAAAGCCGTGTCCGCGGTTATGGACGACTTGGAGCACAGTATCTCGATCATAGACAACTATAACTAAAGTAGTGCTATAAATTTGACTTTATAATGACTAGTAATCAGCTTCACTATAATGGAATGGCTAAATAAAATTGCCAACAATTGCTTGTTTGGGTTGTCGCTTGCTACCATTGTACCTGACTAGTAAGTATTGCAACTATAACGGAATGGCTAAATAAAAGTACCAACAACTGCTGGGTTTTGGGATGTCTCATGCTATTTGTATCTGACTAGTAAGTGTTGCAACTACAACGGAATGGTTAACTAAAAGTGCCCACTGTTTATTATATCAGGATGGTTATCTATACTTGACTAGTAATTGCTGCAACGATAATTGAATAAATAAAACTGCCAACTGTGTGAGTTCCTCGGTTGACTTCCTCGTTTGGTATCGAGGGGGAAATACCAGGATGGGTATGTTTGGTGGTAGAATCAGGTTGGTTCCGAATAGGTCCTTCTTATACCTCTCTGGTCGCCGACAATTATATTGAGTCTCTATAGGTTGTTTAGTGCATGCTGCGCTGCCGCTTCAGTCCACCATACCTATGTAGGCGAGGACCGCCGAATTCTAGTCTCACCGTGTACTGGCCTCAGTACTGACCGCTCTCTCTTTTTCCTTTGCCCTTTGTCGGCACCCCTTTTGTTTAAGCAGGTTTTGAGCTCGACGTCGTTAGCAGGGTTACCCTTCCGGCTTGGCCTGGGCAGGGTTATGGACGCCATTGGTTATTCTTCAGGGCTCTTAGCCCCTTTGCATCTTGTCCGTAGTCGGACGCTCTATCGTTTAAAGGTGATTTGGATCTTTGTTCTGTATATCTGTATTCTTGACTCATGGAGTCGTGTTGTATATATATCTGTTCTGTGGGTCCCATCGAGGACTGTTGTGTAATGTTATTACTTCATTTTCCACCCGCACGCAAGTGCCTGGTGGGCACCTTTGAATCGTTTCTATGCGGGTTTGGCGGGAAGCGCTGAAACTTGCATAGGGCCGATTCTGAGGGTGTTACAGAGTGGTATCAGAGCTCAGCAGTTGCGATACCCCACAAGTCCAGCCTGTAGGATAACCTAGCTAACGGCCGAAGTAGAGTGTCAAAACTATTTTTTGCAAAATCGGTTGGATAGTTCTGATTAGGTCTGATTTTACTCCTTACCCCTCTGCTGCTCTCCTCTCACCTCTGCGTGTTTTGAATCCGCTCTCTTCTATCTCTTCGAGTCCAGGATTTCTCGTGGTTGGGTTCCGTCGTACCTTCAGGGTCTCGCTTCCTCCTTTGATAACGGTGTTCTACCATCCGGTGTTCATGATGTCTGAGGAATCCGTCTACTGTGGTACCATTCTTTGTTCCTTGTTTGTGCCTTCCGGTGTTTTCCGACGCGACGACATCATCTACGCCAGATCCGATGCAGAGTCTGCATCACTCCTTTGTTTCTGAACCTCGTTTGTCGAGATATTCAGTCTGAATTCCGAGAGTTGGTTGCATAATCCGCCTATTCGTGTGCAGAGTAATGGTTTGGGTGCGCGATGGACTGATCACCATCCGACTACTCTTATCATTCGCTATTGTACATCGAATCAGTGGATCTAGCAATTTTACTCCGTCCACGGAAGCTAGAGGTGGCTTTATTTGTTGATACCTCTACCTTCGACCTTTTGTTTCCGGAGTGTTTCCCTCGACGGTCACGGACAACGACCTCTTGTTAGTGGTGTCGCGAGGATCTACACGATGCGAGAAGATTCAGATCGCCGCCCTTCTTCCCGGTACCATGAGGCGGATCTCGAGGGCGAGATCCATTGTTAGTGGTGTCGAATTGTAGCACCCCGCAAAAACCACTACTAGAAAATCACGTTGTTTTTGTGCATTGCATCATCCTGACCGCATGCTCATGTCATCATGCCACATTGCATTTGAGTGTCGTCATCATCCTGCATGGTTTTTGTCTAAACTATTTTCGAAACGCCTAGTTTTGTTTTCTAAATATTCCCCTTTCTATTTCAAAAGTCAAACCCTGGTCCGTTCGGATCTTTATTTGTCTAAACATATTTGCAACTGTTTTGTTAAACAAAATAAAATAAATATAGTATAATAAAAACATATTTTATCCCCGGGGAGGCCGCCACCGGCCAGGCCCAAAGGGCCAGGCTGGCAGCAACCTACTACCCGTCCCAAACTAGACAAAACCTAGACATACCCTTCTCAAACCCTAACCCTAACCTATCCTACCCAAACCCCACCTACTCCCTCACCCCGCCGCCACTCACCTGGCGCGCGCGTCGGCGACCCACCCCACACTCCCACCGTACACACGCACACCACACACACAGAGCACGCACGCCACACCGACACCCACATGCACACGCAACGCACCCACCCCTGGACCCGGCCCCACCGCCCTCCTTTGCTCTCGCCCATCCCCACCTCCCGCTCGCGATGCCCCAACCCCGCTCGGCCCCGGCCCTTCCGCCGCCGCCTCCCCAAGCGCGGGCCGCCACCGCTGCCACCTCTCCTCGCCGCCCCCTCCTTCCTCCTCCCCGGCCGCCATGCCCGCCGCTGCGGCCCTCCTCTTCGCGTCTGCTGGCCGCAAGCCGCCGCCACCGTCGGTCCCTCCTCTCCTCGCCGGAAGCCTTCCCCGAGCCTCGCCTCCGCCCCGCGTGCATCCCCGAGCCCGTCGGCGCCCCCTCCATGGCCGCCCGTCCTCGACCTCCCTCTGCGCTCGCCGTCACCGTGGGACCCCGTCGTCGGCCACCTCCTCCGCCTCCCCGTGCAGGCCCCCTCCCCGTCAGCATCCGGATTTCCTGGCCAGCGTCGGCCGCTGCCTGCTGCCCGAGCTCTCCCCGCGTGCGGCAAGCTCCGCAAGCCGCAGTCGCGCCTAGGTTGTCGTCCTACCTATCCCTGCAAGCTTCGCACTTCACTGAAAATGTCCCTGCCGCGTCTCTTCCTGCTAACCAGGGTCACCCTTGTTGGACAAGGCCATGTTGGAGTGGTTTTGGAGCAGCCACAACTGTTTCAGTAATCGAGGGGTGGTGTTGAAGATTGGTGGTGATGTTGCCAAGTACAAGTCGCTCGAGTTGTTATCGACAAGAGCTTCATCCATCGAGATGCTCTATGGTACACCAAGTTCTCCCCGGACAAGCGAGAAGACGTCTATCACAAACTCCAAGTCCTCGCGATACCCGAAGGCGAGGCTCCCGGAAGCTGAAGACCTTGTCGAATCCGAACCACTTCAGACCGTCAAGATCTCCTTCAGGGGACACCGAGACCCCCGGCCACTAGATCCATTGGCACGCCAAGACCACCGTCATGGAAACCGCAAGATCCACTTCCGAAATCCGAAGACCCCTTCACGGATCCCAACCCCGAAGACCGATCCTCGGAGCCCAAGATCTCCACAACCACCATGTGTGACCCTTTTTCCGTACCCCTATTTTTATAAATGCCATATAAATTGTTGCATATCAAATTGTACATGCTTGCACTCATATCATGTGGTTTGGGGGCTTTCTCTAATTCACCTTATAATTAAATATGGAGTCTATATGCGGGATATCTTTGTCTTATTCCGGACTCCATTTAAATTTGTGTAGCGAACCGGTGATATATTTTGCCATGCTAAGACAACATTTAAATTGCGGGGTAGTTAAATAAATTGAACCATCTGAATAATTGCCGGGGCCTCGGTTCCGCTTAATATGACCTAATCGCATCGCACCTTTGCCATGCCATACATCATACATGCATCATGCTCGATCTTTTGCCGTAGTATTAAATAATGCATCCGGTGTTTATTCTAGTGTTCTGCTTCTTCGCGGATAAGGCCGTTGAGTTGATGTGAGCTTCGCCCCGATCTTCGGATGAACCTTCGGTAATGTTTCCAGGCGAGCATCTCCCCCTTTCTACCTATCTTACTTTTATAGTATTTATTCCCTCCTGTTGATCTATTGCTATCTGTGTTGCGATGCTCTAGCTTTCGTACCCGTGATATCCCTTGCAGCCTTATATTGCCTTGGACACCTCCTATTACCTGTTTTTTGGTAGATAGCTGGACCTGCGCATCGTAGTCGCTTGCTCAAGTGCTGTTGCGTGTCGTCAAGTACCACAGTTGTTGGAGTATTGCCGTGTGTTTATTGTTGGAGATGATCAAGACTTTAATTACTGTTTAACAACTAAAATTGAAGTAGGTAAATGCAGAGGCACAGGTGGGCAATAGATGTTATTTGGTTGTTAACCGTACACTTGTGTCCCGTAGGACCCCGAGTACTTGATACCTGTTCCTTGAATATTCGCGCTATCCACATCCGGGAGGATTATGGGACCCCCCCTGAGCCAGAGCTTGATTCATTCTTATTTCTTGGGGCCACAAACTAGTTTGAGGTTTTATTTACTATCCTGTACTTATGCCATGCTTTACTGCTTTATTTAAAATTGTGCGAGGTACTGCACCTGTACTGTTAAGGTCAGCGGAGTGTTTTCGCGGTATCGACAAGCCCAGTCACATTTTCGGGTTCCCAGTCGTTTACAGCCACTGGCGCAAACCTTGAGTCCGTCTCGGAGTCGGCTAACTTCGTTGCGGGTGTACTCAATGGGGTGGCCCCCTGAAATATTTCTGAATCTTGTGATTGCTTTATCGTGAAGGCCTCGTTGGGTTTTGATTTGGTTTTTCCGAGGTTGATCGAGTGTGTGTTGCTATTTGTGCACCCTTGCAGGGTAAAACTTTCTGAAAGCCGTGTCCGCGGTTATGGACGACTTGGAGCACAGTATCTCGATCATAGACAACTATAACTAAAGTAGTGCTATAAATTTGACTTTATAATGACTAGTAATCAGCTTCACTATAATGGAATGGCTAAATAAAATTGCCAACAATTGCTTGTTTGGGTTGTCGCTTGCTACCATTGTACCTGACTAGTAAGTATTGCAACTATAACGGAATGGCTAAATAAAAGTACCAACAACTGCTGGGTTTTGGGATGTCTCATGCTATTTGTATCTGACTAGTAAGTGTTGCAACTACAACGGAATGGTTAACTAAAAGTGCCCACTGCTTATTATATCAGGATGGTTATCTATACTTGACTAGTAATTGCTGCAACGATAATTGAATAAATAAAACTGCCAACTGTGTGAGTTCCTCGGTTGACTTCCTCGTTTGGTCTCGAGGGGGAAATACCAGGATGGGTATGTTTGGTGGTAGAATCAGGTTGGTTCCGAATAGGTCCTTCTTATCCCTCTCTGGTCGCCGACAGTTATATTGAGTCTCTATAGGTTGTTTAGTGCATGCTGCGCTGCCGCTTCAGTCCACCATACCTATGTAGGCGAGGACCGCCGAATTCTAGTCTCGCCGTGTACTGGCCTCAGTACTGACCGCTCTCTCTTTTTCCTTTGCCCTTTGTCGGCACCCCTTTTGTTTAAGCAGGTTTTGAGCTCGACGTCGTTAGCAGGGTTACCCTTCCGGCTTGGCCTGGGCAGGGTTATGGACGCCATTGGTTATTCTTCGGGGCTCTTAGCCCCTTTGCATCTTGTCCGTAGTCGGACGCTCTATCGTTTAAAGGTGATTTGGATCTTTGTTCTGTATATCTGTATTCTTGACTCATGGAGTCGTGTTGTATATATATCTGTTCTGTGGGTCCCATCGAGGACTGTTGTGTAATGTTATTACTTCGTTTTCCACCCGCACGCAAGTGCCTGGTGGGCACCTTTGAATCGTTTCTATGCGGGTTTGGCGGGAAGTGCTGAAACTTGCATAGGGCCGATTCTGAGGGTGTTACAGAAGGACTAAGGATATGTTCTTGGTTTATGGTGGTGAAGATGAACTCAGTGTAAACGGTTACACGGATGCGAGTTATCTTATCGACTCTGATGATTCTCGTCCGCAATCCGGATACGTGTTTATTATAAACGGAGGTGCTGTGAGCTGGAAGAGTTCCAAGCAAGAGACTGTGTCTGCGTCTACAACATAGGCTGAGTATATTGTTGCCTCGGAGGCAACAAAGGAAGCTGTTTGGATGAGGAATTTCCTCATGGATCTTTGTGTGGTTCAGGGCTCGTCCAATCCGTTAGACGTGCATTGTGACAAAAATGGTGCTATTGCACAAGCCAAGGAACCTAGACAGCACCAGAAGAACAAGCACATATTCATGCGATACCACCTGATTCGCCAGTTTGTGGATCAGGGTGATATCAAGTGATGCAAGGTACACACAGATGCAAATATTGCGGATCCGTTGACAAAGCCGTTACCACAGCCGAAGCATGAGGCGCACTTGAGAGCCATGGGCATTAGATGCTTAGACATGTGATGTCAGAAGATTGACTCTAGTGCAAGTGGGAGACTGTTGCGAATATGCCCTAGAGGCAATCATGTATGATGAGATTTCCCATTGTATTCATAAAGATATTAAGTAGTCCTTGTATAAACATCTGATGTGTATCATTGAATGTGTGATTCGGTTGTGGAACTATGCATTCATGTTGTTTGTACTAAATATCCTTGGTCATTGAGGTTGTGCTGGACACACAACTTAGACCAATGTGAAAGTTGGCTTGATGACTCGGTTCCACTTGTCATGGGCATGGAGATGCTGTTCCAACTTACATAGATTCGGCTAAAGAGTTTAGCGAGTCGGATTGACCCATATTGAGGTACAACGAACAAGTTGTCATTTGTATATCTCAATCAATGTAATCCTTAGACATGAGGTTATTGCATAGTCCGAGTTGAGGATCACAGACTTAGGTTCTGTCAAACGCTGATCCGTAACTGGGCAGTTATAAAGGCAGAGTTCGGGTCGACTGAGAATCAAGCTGCGTGATGTGAATAACCAAGATGGGATTTTGCCCCTCCACTTGGAGAGATATTCTCTGGGCCCTCTCGTGAGATATGATTCGGAAAGCATGTCCATGCACGACTCGGTTAAGTGTTAACCGAGGCGATCGACTAAGAGTTAGTCGGGTGAATCACTTATCTCGAATCGAGAAGAGAGTCAGACTCTTTAAGGGATGACAATTATTCGCCTATAGTCTGACAAGGTATATCGTGAGGCAAAAGGGACTCGGACGTAAGTCGCATTGGAAAGGCAAGTCGTCATGACTCTTTGGTACTTGGGAGTCGGCACGTTCTGCTAGGAGCCGCTACCGACTGATCGATTGAGAGTCGGACTCCAATCGTGTCCAAGTAGCCATGAGCCTGCGGGGTCACACACTTAAGAGCGGGAGAAAGTTCGGATTGGATCTGAACATATAATCTGGTTGGGTTGGACCTAAACCTGATTATGAATGAGTTAGTGAGTTGGACTCACGGTGACTAGTGTTATATGGGCTTTAGTGAATGGGTCGCGCGAGCAGAGCCCACGTTCACTCCCTATATATAGTGGAGCACCGTAACCCAGAAAGTTTAATCGTTGTTCGGTTAGGTCATTCCATGTGTTGGAAACCCTAGCTCCATAGCAGTCCTGCCGCCGTTCCGAACCTAGCAGTTCGCCGCCGGTGCTCCTCCTTGTACGTGTGGATACCAGCAGAGGTGTTGTGCGATCAGGACCAGGACGATCAGATCATGAGGACTGCACTGCATCAACTGACGCGCTTCATCAGTAATCCGCAACTGCGCGTCTAGTGGTAAACCTCGTGGCCTTCTACCTAAGCTAGATCTTGGGATCACCACGTTAGAGGAAAAGTTTTGTTTTATCTCTGCGTGGCCCAACACCTCCGTGCCAGGAGATGGCGCATCCGCGCGGCCGGAGAAGTGATTCTGGATCCGCGCAAAGGGAAATTCATCTGCTTCACTAGTCACCTGGAGCGGGGGCTTGGCTTCCCAACCTCCCTCTTTTTTCGGGGTTTCTGCGCCTATTACGGTATCCAGCCATCGGATCTGGGTCCGCACAGTATCGAGCAGCTCGCCATTCTCGTGGCGTTCTGCGAGTGCTACTTGGGCTGCAGGCCCTACTTCCCCCTGTGGAAAGATCTGTTCCACGGGAGAATCAGCCGCGAAGAGACATGCGGCCCAATGCTATCCGCGGGCGGCTTGACTTTCCAGCTGAAATCGAAGGCATCGTTCTTTGACTTGATGTTGCCCGCCAAAGCGGCGAACGAGTGGAAGAAGAGCTGGTTCTACGTCACCGAGTCGACTCCAGGCGATGAAGTGGCGCTTCCAAGGTACTCCGCCGACCGGCCCGAGCCGCGTCGGCTCCAAGTTACCAAACTCCCGCTGGAGCAGCGGATGGTCGTCGATGAGATGCTGCAGACCATTCGCAATTTGAAGAAGAAAGGCCTCCAAACCATCAACCTCTACAACTGCTGGCTCGGGCGACGGCTCGTGCCCCTGGCCAGCCATGACCACTACATGTACAAATATGCGGGCAAGGACGACCCGCCGAAATCCTGCCCCGTTGAGTGGAGACTCAATGACTACACCCTGGCCCTGAAGAAGATCACCCAGGTGGTGTATCTCGATGCGAAGTCCGGGGTCGCACCTTATAAGGCGAGGTGCCCAGCTCCAACGGCAAGATGTTATTCCTTTTGTAGTCACAGTCGTGGTTTGTGCATTCACGGTTGTGCTAACGTCGTTTAGTTGATGCAGTTGTTTCAAGTGGTGGAAGGGTGTCTTCCGCCTGCAGATGACGAGAACTCGAGCTTGTCCGCCCAGGACGGGAGCGAGTCATCGCCCGACAAGGGGAACATCGAGAGTGACGGGGGTGGTAACAACAACAATGAAGACGACGACCCCGTGGAGGTTGTTGCCCCCACGGTTCACAAGAATCGCGGACAGCACCAGCGCGAACTCGAGGCCAGCAAGAGCCTCGAGGCCCATGAGGACGACGACAAGCTCCCTAAGCACACCTCACACCGTGAGGCTACGCCGTAGAATAAGAAGAAAGCTCCGCCGAAGAAGAAGGTGAAGCCGATGAAGCCGGTGTCTCCGCCTCGGTCCGCGAGTAGCTCCGACGCAACTAGCTCGGCCGAGGAAGCAGCGGCGCATGCAGCCACGGCGACTGGTGCTGCCGTCGCAATGGACGAAGTGCCGCTAGCGTCGTTGCCACCGCCGTTCGCCCCAGTCACTGGTTTGGGGGCCGCTCTAGCCGCAGGGGCCTCGCCGCCAAGGGGGGCTCCCACAACGATTGCCACGGAGGCTCCCGCTGTGGCTTCATCTTCAAAGAAACCATTAGTGTCTTGGGAACACAATGTGTTCGAGACGGGCCTCAGTCAGAAAATGGGGCCAGAACTAGAAAACCCGGCCAGCATCCGCACCGGCCTGCGATTTCTTCCGGTCGCCACGTGAGTGCTCCTTGATCTTTTACCCATCTGCTTGCTTTGTGTTTTGATCGGAGAGCTTTATTGACAGAGTTGTTTCGCAGGACTGGAGTTAAGAAGATAGGCCATCCTTCAGTGGCCAAGGTTCTTCCAGTCGCCACAGAGGTGCCAGCTGATCCCTCGCGGAAGAGGAAGGGGGACGAAGTCATTGCTCCCGCCGAAGGCACCAAAAGAACAAAGGGCGACGACGTTGTCACGGTCTCTGACAAACCGGCGACTGCCCCGAGCGAGCCTCCACCACAGTGGATATAGCTCTGAAGGCCATGACAGACGCGGGGTCGCAGTATACGGTTCTTGCTGGCTCAACCGATGCGGCCGATCCGACCGCGAGTGGTGCAGTGGCCGCAGTGGCGACATTTCCTCGCTTCGTGGCGAAGGCCGCCGCGGCGAGTGCCTCAGTGCCGTTGAGCCAGCTTCCTAGGGTCGCCGGCACGGAGGTTGAACAACGTCGTGGCCATACTCCGCTTGTGCTCGCGTCGGTGGATGCGATGGAACTTCATGGCATGCTAGGTGATGCCATCCAGGTATGTCCATCATGTATGCCATGATTTGTACTAGGCCGGATGTTTCTTATGCTCTAAGTGTTATGCGCAGATACCAGGCTGATCCTGGAGAGATCCACTAGACAGCGGCTAAAAATATCCTAAAGTACTTGAGAAGGACTAAGGATATGTTCTTGGTTTATGGTGGTGAAGATGAACTCAGTGTAAAGGGTTACACGGATGCGAGTTATCTTACCGACTCTGATGATTCTCGCTCGCAATTCGGATACGTGTTTATTATAAACGGAGATGCTGTGAGCTGGAAGAGTTCCAAGCAAGAGACTGTGTCTGCGTCTACAACAGAGGCTGAGTATATTGCCGCCTCGGAGGCAGCAAAGGAAGCTGTTTGGATGAGGAATTTCCTCATGGATCTTGGTGTGGTTTAGGGCTCTTCCAATCCGTTAGACGTGCATTGTGACAAAAATGGTGCTATTGCACAAGCCAAGGAACCTAGACAGCACCAGAAGAACAAGCACATACTCATGCGATACCACCTGATTCGCCAGTTCGTGGATCAGGGTGATATCAAATTATGCAAGGTACACACAGATGGAAATATTGCGGATCCGTTGACAAAGCCGTTACCACAGCCGAAGCATGAGGCGCACTTGAGAGCCATGGGCATTAGATGCTTAGACATGTGATGTCAGAAGATTGAATCTAGCGCAAGTGGGAGACTGTTGCGAATATTCCCTAGAGGCAATCATGTATGATGAGATTTCCCATTGTATTCATAAAGATATTAAGTAGTCCTTGTATAAACATCTGATGTGTATCATTGAATATGTGATTCGGTTGTGGAACTATGCATTCATGTTGTTTGTACTAAATATCCTTGGTCATTGAGGTTGTGCTGGACACACAACTTAGACCAATGTGAAAGTTGGCTTGATGACTCGGTTCCACTTGTCATGGGCATGGAGATGCTATTCCAACTTACACAGATTCGGCTAAAGAGTTTAGCGAGTCGGATTGACCCATATTGAGGTACAACGAACAAGTTTTCATTTGTATATCTCAATCAATGTAATCCTTAGACCTGAGGTTATTGCATAGTCCGAGTTGAGGATCACAGACTTAGGTTCTGTCAAACGCTGATCCGTAACTGGGCAGTTATAAAGGCAGAGTTCTGGTCGACTGAGAATCAAGATGCGTGATGTGAATAACCAAGATGGGATTTTGCCCCTCTACTTGGAGAGATATTCTCTGGGCCCTCTCGTGAGATATGTTTCGGAAATCATGGCCATGCACGACTCGGTTAAGTGTTAACCGAGGCGATCGACTAAGAATTAGTCGGGTGAATCACTTATCTCGGATCGAGAAGAGAGTCGGACTATTTACGGGATGACAATTATTCGCCTATAGTCTGACAAGGTATATCGTGAGGCAAAAGGGACTCGGACGTAAGTCGCATTGGAAAGGCAAGTCGTCATGACTCTTTGATACTTGGGAGTCGGCACGTTCTGCTAGGAGCCGCTACCGACTGATCGATTGAGAGTCGGACTCTAATCGTGTCCAAGTAGCCATGAGCCTGCGGGGTCACACACTTAAGAGCGGGAGAAAGTTCGGATTGGATCTGAACATATAATCTGGTTGGGTTGGACCTAAACCTGATTATGAATGAGTTAGTGAGTTGGACTCACGGTGACTAGTGTTATATGGGCTTTAGTGAATGGGTCGCGCGAGCAGAGCCCATGTTCACTCCCTATATATAGTGGAGCACCGTAACCCAGAAAGGTTAATCGTTGTTCGGTTAGGTCATTCCATGTGTTGGAAACCCTAGCTCCACAGCAGTCCTGCCACCGATCCGAACCTAGCAGTTCGCCGCCGGTGCTCCTCCTTGTACGTGTGGATACCAGCAGAGGTGTTGTGCGATCAGCACCAAGACGATCTGATCATGAGGACTGCACTGCATCAACTGACGCGCTTCATCAGTAATCCGCAACTGCGCGTCTAGTGGTAAACCTCGTGGCCTTCTACCTAAGCTAGATCTTGGGATCACCACGTTAGAGGAAAAGTTTTGTTTTATCTCTGCGTGGCCCAACACCTCCGTGCCGGGAGATGGCGCATCTTCGCGGCCGGAGAAGTGATTCCGGATCCGCGCGAAGGGAAATTCATCTGCTTCACTAGTCACCTGGAGCGGGGGCTTGGCTTCCCAACCTCCCTCTTTTTTCGGCGTTTCTGCGCCTATTACGGTATACAGTCGCCAGATCTGGGTCCGCACAGTATCGAGCAGCTCGCCATTCTTGTGGCGTTCTGCGAGTGCTACTTGGGCTGCAGGCCCTACTTCCCCCTGTGGCAAGATCTATTCCACGGGAGAATCAGCCGCGAAGAGACATGCGGCCCAATGCTAGCCACGGGCGGCTTGACTTTCCAGCTGAAATCGAAGGCATCGTTCTTTGACTTGATGTTGCCCGCCAAAGCGGCGAACGAGTGGAAGAATTGCTGGTTCTACGTCACTGAGTCGACTCCAGGAGATGAAGTGGCGCTTCCAAGGTACTCCGCCGACCGGCCCGAGCCGCGTCGGCTCCAAGTTACCAAACTTCCGCTGGAGCAGCGGATGGTCGTCGACGAGATGCTGCAGACCATTCGCAATTTGAAGAAGAAAGGCCTCCAAACCATCAACCTCTACAACTGCTGGCTCGGGCGACGGCTCGTGCCCCTGGCCAGCCGTGACCACTACATGTACAAATATACGGGCAAGGACGACCCGACGAAATCCTGCGTCGTTGAGTGGAGACTCAATGACTACACCCTGGCCCTGAAGAAGATCACCCAGGTGGTGTATCTCGATGCGAAGTCCGGGGTTGCACCTTATACCGCGAGGTGCCCAGCTCCAACGGTAAGATGTTATTCCTTTTGCACTCACAGTCGTGGTTTGTGCATTCGCGGTTGTGCTAACGTCGTTTAGTTGATGCAGTTGTTTCAAGTGGTGGAAGGGTGGCTTCCGCCCATAGACGACGAGAACTCGAGCTCGTCTGCCCAGGACGGGAGCGAGTCATCGCCCTACAAGGGGAACATCGAGAGTGACGGGGGTGGTAACAACAACAATGAAGACGACGAACCCGTGGAGGTTGTTGCCCCCACGGTTCGCAAGAATCACGGACAACACCAGCACAAAATCGAGGCCAGCAAGAGCCTCGAGGCCCATGAGGACGACGACGACGAGCTCCCTAAGCACACCTCACACCGTGAGGCTACGCCGTCGAATAAGAAGCAAGCTGCGTCGAAGAAGAAGGTGAAGCCGACGAAGCCGGTGTCTCCGCCTCGGTCCGCGAGTAGCTCCGACGCAACTAGCTCGGCCGAGGAGACAGCGGCGCATGCAGCCACTACGACTGGTGCTGCCATCGCAATGGACGAAGTGCCGCTAGCGTCGTTGCCACCGACGTTCGCCCCAGTCTGGTTTGGGGGCCTCTCCAGCCGCAGGGGCCTCGCCGCCAAGGGGGGCTCCCACAACGATTGCCACGGAGGCTCCCGCTGTGGCTTCATCTTTAAAGAAACCATTAGTGTCTTGGGCACACAATGTGTTCGAGACGGGCCTCAGTCGGAAACTGGGGCCAGAACTAGAAAAGCCGGCCAGCATCCGCATCGGCCTGCGATTTCTTCCGGTCGCCAAGTGAGTGCTCCTTGATCTTTTACCCGTCTGCTTGCTTTGTGTTTTGATCAGAGAGCTTTATTGACAGAGTTATTTCGCAGGACTGGAGTTAAGAAGGTAGGCCATCCTTCAGTGGCCAAGGTTCTGCCAGTCGCCATAGAGGTGCCAGCTGATCCCTCGCGGAAGAGGAAGGGGGACGAAGTCATTGCTCCCGCCGAAGGCACCAAAAGAACAAAGGGCGACAACGGCGTCACGGTCTCTGACGAACCAGCGACTGCCCTGAGCGAGCCTCCAACCGCAGCGGACGTAGATCTGAAGGCCACGAAAGACGCGGGGTCGCAGTATACGGTTCTTGCTGGCTCAACCGATGCGGCCGATCCGACCGCGAGTGGTGCAGTGGCCGTAGTGGCGACATTTCCTCGCTTCATTGCGAAGGCCACCGCGGCGAGTGCCTCAGTGCCATCGAGCCAGCTTCCTGGGGCCGCCGGCACGGAGGTTGAACAACGTCGTGGCCATACTCCGCTTGTGCTCGCGTCGGTGGATGCGATGGAACTTCATGGCATGCAAGGTGATGCCATCCAGGTATGTCCAGTCCCCGAGGATCTGGCCACTGAATTTCAGTGGTTGGATTCTTAATTTTTTTGGTGTTATCCAGTCCCCGAGTGCCTAGTCGCTGAATTTCAGCGGCTGGGCACTTAGGAATTTCATTGTCCAGTCCCCGAGTTCCTAGTCGCTTAATTTCAGCGGCTAGGAACTTAGGAATTTCATTGTCCAGTCCCCGAGTGCCTAGTCGCTGAATTTCAGTGGCTGGGCACTTATGAATTGTTTGGTTGTTGATGTTGTAGTTGTTGCACAGGGCCTGCAGCGCGAATCGCCGAGTGGCTTGCTGCGAAGTGCCGAGTGGAGAAGGAGCTCGTCTCCGTCCAGGAGATGAACAAGGAGCTTCAAGCGGCTGCAGGTTAGTATATACCTTAATTGGCGTTCTTCGCTAACTTGTCGCGGTGTTGACCGTTTTTTCCTGGAAACAGATAGTAGTGCGGCTGAGGTGAAGGAGGCTCGCTAAGGCCTTGTCCCAGCAGGTGATTTGACGACGGCTCAGTCTGCTTTGAGCGTGGCGGAGAAGTGAATTGTCGATCTGGAGCGTGAGCTCAAGGAGGTGAAGGCGGAAGTGAGCTCGGCGGAAGGACGAGCCAAGGCCGTCGTCGCTTCTGCCACTGAAGAATGGAAGGTATCTGATGCGCTCGTTGCCGGGTTGCAAAATGACTTCTCCTCCCTTCAAAGTTTCATCACGGACCTATGCCGCCCACTGATTGGTAAGCTTTCCTTTAGCCGACTTCCGATTGCACGTACCACGTTGGGGTTTTGGTGCTTTTCTTACTGTTTGTTTGCATGCTGCAGGCCAGATCACTAACAATGTGGAAGAGGCGCAGTCGTACGACGCGCGGCAGTGTGTGACCACCCTGGTCTACTCAGCCGCGCTGTCAGCGACTTGCCTCCGGGCATACCTTTAGGAGATATCGCCCACGGAGGTGATTCCCAGCGACCTTGTCGAGGTATGGCGCTACCTAGAAAAGGCTCCGTCGGTCGTGGAATTCATGACGCGGTCGGCCTTCCGTCGTGGAGCGGCGACGGCGCTTAGCCTTGGTATCGCCCACTTCCCGGACAATTTTGACCTTGACGACGTCACGAGTGGTTACCCCTCGTCGACGGGCTCGGTGGAGATTGCCAAAGTGTTGAAGCCGACGGACCGAGCCGCGGTATACTCCGACCGCGTTTGGGCGATGGGCGACCTTATCCCCTACCAGGAGACGGTCGTCGCCCCCAATGACCCTGAGCCAAAGCACCGTGACTTCAAGGTGGAGCAACCGTTCCGTGCGGCGATGGCGGGCGAGCTGACGACGTACCCGTCGAACCCTTATGTGCCTTTTATCCGCAGCCGCAGGGACGATGGCGCATCTTCATCAAAGCATGTGGAATAGAATGTTTTGCCATTCAGCATTAGTATAGGATAACCATGTAATTCTCCTTGTACGCGATTTTTTTTGCTGCTATAAAGGAATGCTCGTGTTATTTTGTCAGTCGTTTTGCAATTGATGTTGGTTGTGCGAGTCCCCGAGCGCGTCCGCCCTTTTTATGGGTTTTACCTCGTTTTTATATGTTTTTTGAACTGTTAGTGAGTTAAGGTCGACTCGCCATGGCTCGGAAAGCCAGTCGCGTGGCGACTCCCAGGGGTGCTCTTTACTTGACCGTTTTCCCGGGAGCGAACGGGGTCAGGTCGCCGAGTCCCCGAGCGTGGTACTTGGCCGTTCTAGTCGCAAGCCCAAGGTAGGTGAGGACTAAGCGCGTTATGTTAGGCGCGTCACTCCTGCCTGATCCATACGATCAGTCGCATGGCGAGTCCTGGGCGTGCTCTCATACTTGGCGTTTTTTCCTAGCCGCTCGTCTTTGGTCTGGTGTCAGTCCCCGAGCGTGGTACTTTGCCATTCGAGTCGCTGCGTCGAGGATGCGGAGGACTTGGTCGCTGTGGGGAGCGAGTGCAGTTGTCTTGGCTCGGGGAGCCAGTCGAGCTAGGCGACCCCAATGGGGCTCCGGGTTAGCTTTTTTCATGGACGGTACGAAGCCTGAGTTTTCCCAGTGCCCTGGTACCGCACTACTTGGCCGTGCCGGTCACTTTGCCAAAGGTTGACTTCTGCGAATAGTGTAACGCAGGTATTACGAGTGCGAGTGGCACAAGACACGGAGAGTAGACGCAATTTGCGGTACCCAATTTGTTTTATTTCATAGAGGGTAGGGGGTACATGTCTGGAGTTCTAAGAGTAGAACTTCAGTAAGAGGTTTACATTCCATGGCCGCTTGACGTCGAGTTTTCCGTTGCCTCGGACGTCGGTGAGGTAGTAGGCGTCGTTGCCCAGGACTCGCCCGATGGCGAATGGTCCCTCCCAAGGGGGTGAGAGCTTGTGCATGCCTTTCTTGTCCTGGATTAGGCGCAGTACCAAGTCACCTTCCTGGAAAGTGCGAGTCCGTACTCGTCGAATGTGGTAGTGGCGTAGCCCTTGCTGGTAGATGGCGGTGCAGGAGCGAGCCAGGTCGCGTGCTTCGTCGAGTTGATCGACTCCGTCCTGTCGTGCGAGCTCGTTGTTGTCCTCCGTGTAGTTGACCACCCTGGGTGAATCGTGCTCTAGGTCGGTTAGCATGACTGCCTTGGCACCATACACCATAATGAAAGGGGTGAACCCTGTCGACCTGTTGACGGAGGTGCGGATGCCCCAGATAATGGAGGGGAGTTCTTCGACCCAGAACCCGGCGGTACGCTCGAGTGGGACTTGTACCATGGCTTCAGGCCGTGGAGGATGCTATGATTGGCGTGTTTTGCCTGGCCATTGGACTCCGGGTGGGCTACTGAGGCGAGGTCGAGTCAGATGTTGTGCTCCTCGCAGAACTCGGCCATGGCTCCCTTGGTGAAGTTGGTGCCGTTGGGGAACCCGTAGCGATATATGAGTTCGCGTAGGAATTTCTTAGCGGTCTTACCGTCGCACTTGCGGACTGGCTTAGCCTCCACCCATTTTGTGAACTTGTCGACTGCGACTAGGAGGTGGGTGTAGCCAGAGGGGGCCTTCTTGAAGGGGACTACCATGTCCATGCCCCACACGGCGAACGACCAGGTGATGGGGATTGTCTTGAGCGTTGAGCTCGGCACATGAGTCTGGTTGGCATATTTCTGGCATCCGACGCACCGCTGGACAATGTCGACAGCGTCTGCGTGTGCGGTGAGCCAGTAGAAGCCGTGTCGCATGGCCTTTGCGACCAGAGAGCGGGCTCCGACGTGATGTCCGTAGTCGCCGGAGTGGATGTCTTGGAGGATTTTGCGTCCTTCAGCGGGTTGGACGCAGCGTTGGAACACGCCGGTCACGCTGCGCTTGTGGAGCTCGCCGTTGATGATGACGAAGGTTTTGCAGCGGCGTGCTATCATCCGGGGCTCTGTTTCGTCTGCGGGTAGGGTGCCTCCCTCCAGGTAAGCAATGTACGACGCGGTCCAGTCGCTTGGCTCGGCGATTAGTGGGACCAGGGCTGCTTCTGGTTGCAGCGGAATTCCGATGTCGATCTCCCTTGGGGGAGAGACAGAGGGCTTGGTGATAGTGTCGAGGAAGACGTCGGCGGTTGGTGCGAGTCGAGCCAAGCCGATGCGAGAGAGTGCGTCGGCCTCCTCGTTCTTCCGCCTGTCGATCCACTCGACGGAGTAGCCTGCGAAGTGTCCTCCCAGCTGGTCCACTACCTGGCGGTATGCCGCCATGGTGGGGGAGACGGTGTCGCAGGTGCCGGGGACTTGCCCGACGACGAGGCCGGAGTCTCCTTAGCAGTGCAGGCGATTTATGTTCATCTGCTTGGCTGCCCTCATGACATGGATTAGCGCCTAGTACTCGGCCATGTTGTTGGTGCAGGGGGTGAAGTCGAGGTAGAGGACGTAGCGGAGCTTGTCGCCCTTCGGAGATGTTAGCACGATCCCCGCTCCTGCACCGTCCGCGTTCTTGGAGCCGTCAAAGTGTAGGTTCTAGTAATGGAGGTATGGCAGCTTCTCTGGCTGCTGGGCCTCCTCCTAGTCGGCGAGGAAGTCTGCGAGGGCCTGTGACTTGATCGCCTTGCGTGGCTCGTACTAGATGTTGTGGACGCCTATCTCGACGGCCCACTTGGCGACTCGCCCAGTCGCCTCGCGGTTGCGGATGATGTCCTACAATGGTGCTGAGGAGACGACTGTTATTGGGTGTTCCTGGAAGTAGTGCGGCAATCGCCTCTGCGCTCTAAAGACCGCGTATACCAATTTCTGGTACTGTGGGTAGCACTGGCGCGAATCGGTGAGGACTTCTCTGATGTAGTATACGGGTCGCTGCACCGAGCGTTCCTTCCCTTCCTCTGGTCGTTCGACGACCATGACGGTGCTGACGACGCGCTCGGAAGCCGCGACGTAGACCAGCATGGGCTCCTTGTCACGGGGGCAGCGAGTAGCGGTGCTGCGAGCAGCACCTCCTTGAGAGCGTGGAGCGCGTCGTCTGCCTCCTTGTCCCACTGGAAGGTGGGGTTCTTCCTCATTAGGTGATAGAGTGGCATCGCCTTCTCGCCTAGCCGGGGGATGAAGCGACTGAGAGCCGCGACTCGCCCAGCCAGCTTCTGGACGTCGCGCAGGCACTCAGGTCTTCCGAGTCGGGCGATCGTGTTGATCTTGGCGGGGTTCGCCTCGATCCCGCGCTTGGAGACGACGTATCCCAGTAGCTGTCTAGTAGGTACAACGAAGGTGCACTTTCCTAGGTTTAGCTTTATCTTGTACCATCGCGGGTTGGCGAAGGTCTCCGCCAGGTCGGCGAGTAGACCGCCCTGGCGAGTGGATTTCACCACCACGTCGTCGATGTAGACGTGGATATTGCGGCAAATTTGGCTCGCAAGGCACTCCTGCATGCACCTCTGGTAGGTCGCCCCGGTGTTTTTGAGGCTGAAGGTCATGGCGGTGTAGCAGAAGGCTCCGAATGGCGTGATGAACACCATCTTCTCTTCGCCCTCGACGGCCATTTTGATCTGTTTGTACCCAGAATAGGCGTCGAGGAAGCATAGCGACTCCGAGCCCGCGGTTGAATCGATGATTTGGTCAATCCGCGGGAGGACGAATTGCTCCTTCGGGCAGGCGCTGTTTAAGTTTGTGTAATCGATACACATTCTCCAGGTCCCGTTTTTCTTCTCGACCAGGACTGGGTTTGCCAGCCACTTGGAGTATTTGATTGGCCGAATGAAGCCTGCAGCAAGTAGATGCTGCACCTCCTCGTCGATTGCTCGGCGGCGTTCTTCATTGAAGGGCCACAGCGACTGCTTGACGGGTCACACTTTGGGGTCGGCGTTGAGTTTGTGCTCAGCGAGTTCCCTCGGGACACCAGGCATGTCGGATGGCTTCCATGCGAAGATGTCCCGATTCTCACGGAGGAACTCGATGAGCGCGCCTTCCTATGCTGGGCTCATGCCCGTCCCAATCATCACCGTCTAGCTGGAGTCGCCTGGACTAGCTCGACGGTGTGAGTGTATGTCGTTGCCGCGAAGGCGGTGAAGTTGCCACCCTCCGAATTGGGCTTCTTGAGTATGGTGGGGTCGTCGTTGTTGACCCCGCTCGCATACTTGGAGAGCTCCTCGGCGTGGTTGGCCTTCGCCGTGATGACGACATCAGCGAGTTCTGCCCCTTTGGCCTCACATTCTGCGGCCATGTCGGGGTCGCCATGGACAGTGATGATTCCACATGGCCCAGGGAGCTTCATCGCGTTGTACGCGTAGTGGGGCGCTGCCATGAATTTGGCGAACGCCTGGCGCCCCAGGACGCAATGGTAGGGGCTGTTGAACGGAACCAGCTGGAAGACGATCCACTCGGTGCGGAAGTTTGCTGGTGTGCCGAAGGTGACTGGCAGCGTCACCTTGCCGATCGGGTACGCCTTTCGACCGGGGACGATGCCATGGAAGTTGGTGTAGGTCGTCTCGATCATCGACTGCGGGAGCCGCAGTCGCCTGAAGGTGTCCAGGTATAGGATGTTGATGGAGCTGCCGCCATCCATCAGTGTTTTGGGGAGCCAGTAGTCTCCCACCTTGGGCTTGACCACTAAGGCGACTCGGCCCGGATATTCGATCCGTGGTGAGTGGTCCTCGCGGCTCCAGGAGATTGGTTGCTCAGACCAGTTGAGGAACTGGGGGATGTCTATCTGGGACACCGCGTTGACGGCTACGGCGTGGGCGATGACCTTCTTCTCGCGCTCCATGTTGAAGCCTATGAAGGTGTGGAGCGAGCCGGCGACACTGCCGAACTTTCCGCCGTTTGGCGGGTTGTTGTCGGGGTCTTCCCGCACGCTGTGCCTTCTCGATGTCCTTGAGAGAGTGGCAGTCGACGGTCGTGTGCGTGGCGGGCTTTCCTTCCCTGCTATGAAACACACAGGGTTGGTTGAGGAGAGCCGTGGGATTGAACCTCGGCTTTGCCTTGTAGTTGCCACCGTGGCGGTGCTGGCCTCCGTCGCGGCGGAAGCTCTTGGGTTCGCGCGACGCGTATCCGGCGTTGGCGACGAAGTCGACTCGCCCGTCACCGCGGCGTTTGCCAGTGAGGCGAGTGTTGCTGTAGAGTAGCTCAGGTCGCCTCCCATTGTCGTGGCCGCTTGTGCGGAAATTTCCTCCCGACTCATCATCGTTTTCTTGGTTTGGGTCCTGCTCCGCATACCGCTTTGCGATCTCCAGGAGGTCTGGTATGTTGTCGAGTGTTCTGTACATTCGCTTGAGCTTGGCGACCAGGGGCTCGTAGCGGCACGAGGTCTTGAAGAAGTGGATCGCGGTGTCCTGGTTGATTTCGGTCGCGTTATACCATAGGTCTTGCCACCATTAGACCCAACTGCGGGTCGACTCACGGGGTCCCTGGACGCATCGCTCTAGGTCCTCGATGGTGGTGGCGCGGGTGTATGAACCCTCGAAGTGCCTCACGAAGGTGTCGCGCATTTCCTCCCACGAATCGATGCTATCTGGGGGGAGGGTGTTAATCCACTGCCTGCACGCTCCCTCCATCATCAGAGGAAGGTAGCGGGCGGCGAGTAGGTCGGTGTGGCCGGCGATCCCCATCGCCATGAGGTAAGTGTCCATCCACATGGACGGATCATACGAGGGGTCGTACTTCTCGATATTCGTCGACGCGTTGAATTTCGCCGGGTATCTTTCGCCTTGGATCATCGGTCCGAAGCACTGGGGTCCGACTCGGCTCAATGATCCCCTTGGTTCGCTGTCGCGGCGGTTGGTGAGGGTATGCCTCAGGTCTTCAGGCTGGCGTGCGCGCCAGCTCTGGTTGTTGATGATGTGGGTGCGTGCGTCGACGGGTTGCCCGTTGGCGGCGACGAAGTTGTTCGCCGGCCGTGGGTCGTTGGTGGAGAGTGCCGCGTTCGCGGGTCGGTGTTGGAGCTGCATGGGCTCGGGTGGTGGGCAGTTAAGGGTATTCGCCGCCATTGGGCGGCCACTCGAGGCCACCCTGCTTCTTGATGAACGCGAATACATCTGACCCTGTGATTCGGCGCCCGCGTTTTGTTGCTCAAATGCTTTGGCGAGCAGAGCCTTGGCGTACTGGATCTGCAGGGCGCCTTCCTCGGTGACTTGGATGTTGTCAACTGCTGCTCGGCTCGCGACGACGTTGTCCATTGGGGTAGAGAACAGCGGGAGGCCGTTCGCATCTCGCTCTCGTGAGGAGACCATGATCCTTGGTTGATCCCTGGGGGGCGCGCGGTTGGGTGGTGGTGGGGCGCCATTGGCCGCCACGCCTGGTGGGGGTCGAGTGCTTCCTTCTGGCGGCGCGTTCTCACGGATCGCGCGCTCTGCCACGCGAGCCGGGTCGTTTTCATCGTCGAAGTTCAGGGCGCGCCCCTGAACGGTAGGGTTCAGGCGTGACCTGATTCGGAGTTGTTGATAGCGCGAAAGCTCCTGCGCTGTCACCTGCTCGAGGCGAAATTTTTCGCGCTCGGCTTGTTCCTGCGGACCGCCTCCGCCAGCCGCAGGCGGAGAGCCTCGACCTCTGTTGCCATCGCGTTTGGTGGGATCGGCGTGGAGAAGGGGTCTTCCGGGGGGTCGGCGCCAGTCGCCATGTGGGTCGTGGCGTGGCGACCGGTTCCATCGTGGAGGTCGGCGGAGTTCTCCGACCCGGAGTCAGAGTCGAAGATCCCAAGGATGGAGGGGTCCTCGAAGTCTCCGACGTTCGAGACCTGGGTGATGGATCCTGCGGGTGATGCGGCGACGATGGATCCGGCAGCCGACGCCAGGGTCGCCGAATCGGCGTCGTCGTTGAGGGCCGCGTCGTCTGCGGCCGCGGTGGTTTCGGCCACTTTGCTGTGGGCCGAGTCGTACTCGGAGGCGAGGCGGTGAATCATGCGGACCTAGATCTCAGAGAGCCGGTCGCGTGGAAGTGACTCGCGGATGCGAGCCGAGTCCTCCGAGACGATGACGTCGGTGAGACCAACGAAGAGGCTGATCGTGCCGACCGGCAGAATCACGCTATGTGTGACGGGTCGTGCCACCGGGACGTAGCTGCTCGCCAAGATCTAGAGCATCTCGCCGATCACGATCATGCGGCCGGTGGCGACCGACTCATTGATGGGCAGATTGGATCTCGCCGCAGAACACCAGCCTGACCGGCCAGGCCCCACGCTGGGCGCCACTGTCATGGGAATGACCACGACAGATGCTGCAATCGGCAGCGAGTAGTAGAACATGGGGCAAGGGCAGCCAGCCATCTGCGGTGCGAGATGAGGGCGGAGAAATAAGGTTTTACCCAGGTTCGACCCCCTGGAGGGTAAAGACCTACTCCTAGTAGATTGTATTATAAAGAGAGTACATAGGGGCGAGCTCGACGACTAGGCGGCGAATCGCTTGGGTGTATGATGGAACGTGTCCTCTATGCGTACCCTAGGAAGGTTTATATAGGCTCACCTCGCTAGGGTTTACAGATTACAACCGAATTAGTTAAGGATTCAGTGGGTCTTTGACCTAGTCCGACTGGACCTAGGTACGCTTCTGGGCCTCCAGCTCCCAGTCGCCTGAGTCCTCGCCAAGTCTCGATCCAGTCGCCGTCTTGCAGGCCCACTCGCTTTCGGCTTGGGCCAATAGGAAACGTCCTGCTGGGCATACCCCGGTAGGCACATCCCCATCATCTCTATTGGCCCATCCTTTTTGTGGCGGTCTTCCCGTCGACACTAGGTTTATATGTTTTATTATCCACCTCAATCATTATCATCTCTATTGAATCTTATTCTAATATATGTTGTTCATCAATGTTGAATAATCAACTATTGATTCCCCAATTCTTAACCTATCAATTCTTGATCTATTAACCTTGTCCTTCTCTTAGCATTCACTAAAGCTTATCAAGAAAGAAGAAAGATTAGGTTAATAGTAATGATAGTCTTAGAGGTCATCTAAAGGATGGGAGAGCTTGGAGAAAGTGAAATCAATATGATAGTTGGTGGAGTTAACTCACTCCTAAATGGATAGAAGAGTTATCTTGATTATATATTTTTATGGTGACAAAAAAGATTATAAGTATGAATATTGAAGATAGCTATAGGGAGTAATCTTATTGAATTAAGAAGGTATAGTCAATGCATAAAATATTCTACTCAGTAAAATGTACTGAGAAGATAATTATAATACCACCATAATATGATGAGAAGTTTGAATATAAGTTATTGGAGTTTAGTAGACATAAGATAATATGGCTAAGCTGAAGCTAGAGCAGCAGGGAATTATTGAAGTAGTGTTATTATTCTTACAAGATAGTAGACCTTGAGGAAAGTAGGTTTTGGTAGATACACCTAATGGAGTAATGTTAGTTATGAAGGATAAAGGAAGTAAATAATGGGAATGCGAAGCAACTACTAAATGAATTAGAGGATGATCATTTAAGTGGAATTAGATTCATAAGGAACACTTTAGAAAAGAGGATGATCCCTATGGGGAGATCTTGTTAGGCTTAGTGTCAAGCTCCTTGGATTACAAATGGATTTAGAAGGTGGAAGTGTTGGTAATATTGTTATTTTAAGGTAAGCTCATCATGTTAACCCATGAGGATGAATATGAAGAAGTAATATATCTAGGAAAGGAATTCCTTAAATAGGAGTACAAACTTATGAATAATGGAAGATAGGAATTCTTGGTAAACACTCAATTTTAAATCTTTAACCACACATATTATCCATCTTATCTGATTGATTTAACATCCTATTTCCACAATGCTTTATAGGGATATTTTCCTATAACAAATCCTTAAAATATGTTTTGTCACTTTCCAAACATTTAAACCATACATCCTAGGAACTTGAATTATTAAACCTTACTTTCAAGCCATTCTAAAAGAATAACTCCATTACTTTATATTAAATAATAGTATCATTTCTAATCATGAGCATAAAGTCAATAAGTCTTAAACTTTAAATGCTATCCCTAAATCTAAGATCTCATATAAAATTAAAGCCTTATAAAATAGATAGAAAGTAATGATAATCTTAAACCCCAAATTCTATGCAAGGTGTCACCAACCAATTATCTTAATACCATTTAAGTCTATGAGGATACCACTAACCACTTTAGTTCTCAAGAATTATATGTGTCCTATAATAAGATGGATCACTATGTAAAAATTTCTTTAATGATAAGTTGATAACAATCAAATCTCATGAATTAATAGTAATGCATTCCCTGACAAATCATGGTTTACTATGGAAAGAAAATTAATAATAAAGGCCCTTACAAAATATTAAAAGGATCTATATAAAGAAAATAAAGAAATATAAGACTATATAATAAAAAGCTCACAAAATGACTTTAAATACCATTCATCATTGCTGCAACTATTTAAGAAATAAATTCTATAAAGGAAATTTCAAACAAATGTGTAATATACAATCTGAAAACAAAACAGAAAAGATAAAAGGAAAACAGTAAGAAAAAACCGCAACCAGGCTGCAGCCCAAATCTCCTCTCCATTATGTACCGCCCACGTGCAGGACGCTTCGGCCCATTAGCAAGCCCAGCTTAACACCACAGTGACTGACGGGTGGGGCGCTGCTAGGGATCGCGGGTTGAGACAGCAATTTTTATAGGGGGTTTTCCGAAAAGAGCATGTCGTCGTCTTCCTCGCCTACTGGAAGCAGCTCGCTGGCCGGAGCTCCACCATCGATCATCTGTCGCGCTGTGATGCGTGCCGCCGCTTCTGGAGGAGGGGATAATAACGCGACTGCAATGTCCTCTCGTCCTCATCCTCTCACTCGCCCGCTCGCACTTCCTCTTATCCTCTCTTTTCTTCAAGGGCCGAAACCCTAGCCGACCAGAGTAAACCACCATCGTCAGTAGAGGTTGTTCCGGAGGCCATGGGGTAGTCAAGGAGAAGCGCCTCACCATTATTTTCGCTTAAGTGGTAGAAGTGAAGCAAGGGGCGCTCGAAATCATGCTGATTTTGTCGTTCCCTTTCGCCAGTGATCGTCGGAGTTCGTGAAAATCAGGCCGTATCGGAGCGCCATCATCATTGTCAACCACCGCAACAACACTAGGGTGAGCTACCGGTCCCAATGGACCTCTCTACTCTCTTCCTCTCGCTGTATAACATCATTGCGCCGTGCACCGCCATCGGCCACCATTGTTGTTGGTCACTGGAGTAGCTCCGGTGACCAAAAGTGGGTGGCGCCACCATAGCCAGGATCCTCGCGATGCCCTCTTTCCAACAAAACCAACCACAGCCTCGTGCGAGCACCCTAGCGATCGATTGATCTTCGATCTGTAAGGTTACTCTCTGATGACGTCATCGTGAGGTCATGCTCATGGCATCCCTCGCCACGTCGACATGTTGACCGGGTCCAATATTGACTAGTCTTCTGCATAGGTGGCATGTGACATGTACTGACCCCACTAGTCAGTAACTCTGGGTAGGTTAGGTCTGTGTGAAAAAAGTAATTACTATTTAGAATTTAATTAGAAAATGATATAATCTTATAAATTTAATATCTTTTGTTTTATAATTTAGGAAAATATGTTTAATATATGGAAATTTTCAGAAAAATAAAATCTACAACATAAAACTATTATCAATATCAATATGTTAATTATTTAATAAAGATTTTATAATTAATAAAACTTTGTTAATTCATATTTTAATAATGGTAAATGATAAAAATATAAATAATATACCAAAATTCCTTCAAAAATAAAAACTAAAACTTAATATTATAATCATATATTATTATTTCACTTAATTAATTATTTATTATTTATTAAGTATTTATAAAGTATTAAATTTTGTAAAAAACATATTTTAATATCTATAAATTAAAAAATAATAATTACATATTAAAACTATAATATTCCACCTTTAAGGCAAATAAAAACTTAATGCCTTAATTACTTGAATTTAAATCTAATTTCCTTACTTAATAATTCATATAAGGGTAAATAAAAATTGCTAATATTTCTAAAAAAAATTAGCCAATTAAGTCTAAGAAATAGTATTAGTCTTAAATATTGATAATAGGAAGACAAAATGGTTGAACACATTTTAAATACAATCTTTTTGAATTATCATTCAACCAAAACTGTAGATTAAATTGTAAAAGGATCCTTATCAACTATAAAATTTTCAAGAATAAATTGTGACTAAATAAAACCTTTTCCTTTACTTCCACCACAAGCGTGTTAAGATACCAAGACACTACAATGAATTAATAAGTAGTTAAGTAATTTTAATTCCTTGGTCAGAAACTATAACCACACCTTTATAAGAAGATAAATGTTCTTAATCCATTATAATAATAAGAAATCACTATTCAAATAAAAGTAATATCACTCTTATGTAACTTTAAATAAACATTATAAAATAAAGAAATATAAATGCCATAAGCATTACACTTTAAGTCCATCAATGCCTTTTAAAGTTAACTTTAGTCTACAAGGTTTTAAATATAATGCTAAAGACTTTAGTATGTATTTTATAGTTAACTTTGGTTTATTTTAATTAAGTCATAAAGCATCTCAAATCCAAACATTCAAGCAAAGCATAGACAACCTCAATCATATTCTAAAAAGCCATCAAGGTTGCTTAAACCTTAACAAAGAAATCTTTCCTTCAAATGTTATTCTTTTTGCAACTTCAAATAACAAATCTTAAGGTAATGTATCCAACACTTAATAACTAAACTTAAAAAACTTTCATCCTCATAAATAAATGACAATTAGTCATAATCAAATTATTTAAACTTTACTTGTATACTTTGGATTATAACACCTAAGTTCCTTATAAATATTATTACTGAAAAATAAAAATTTAAAGATAAAACAACTCTTATATAAGCAGTATTGTGTAACATTCCTCGTCTGTATACCTTATGAGTTGTGTGGTATTTTAAATACACATTGTCCTATACACCCTCACTGTAAAGTTCCCAACCTATAATAAGGTAGAGATCCCTATGTTTACAATGCTAGTCCCTGGATCAATAGCTAGCATCCACAGTTAAGATGTAATATCAAGAAACAAAGGTCATAAATACAACTTATAACCAGGAATTAAAATAATTCATTACATCTTACATAGCTCATTTGGCTATCTCAATTCAATGCAGCAGAATATAAAAATAGCATGGGGTCCTTCATCTTCAAAGTGCCATAGACAACATGTTGGTTGTAGACTTGTAATCCTAATCAACACACTTCACTAACATCAAACAAACCTGCAACATAATAAGTTACAGCCACAAGGGTCAATACATTTGAAATGTATTTGGCAAGTGATACTATGGTAGTATAGTGGAGTCTATCATCTATATGCATTTGGCTAAGTGGAGCTTAGGCTTGCTTTTCTCAAAATAGATTTTCCTTATCTTTTGAAAACACTAAGTTTTTGTTTGTCAAAATCACCCAAGGCATCTCCCATTAGAAATTGGTGATCCTTCAACCCTTGTTCAACCACAAGTTTTTAACTTAGAAATTGGGATGAGGAGATTCTTGATAGCTTCCATCTCTTGATGCTCAAATTGTCCTTTGCCAGGGACATGGCTAAGTACTTAGATTTTACACTCTGCAGAGGTGGTGCACTTTCCCCACAAGACTTGGTTTCACCAAGACAAGATCTTTCAGAAGCCTTCCCTTAGACCAGAATGGACGCGCTCCAACCTATCAAACCCCTACCACCAACTGTCCATTTGGCTAAGTTATTGCAACCTATATGATCCAGGTAGAGGCCATAATGCCATGTGGCTTCACTAGAAGCTTCTTAACATTTGGCATCTCAAATCCCTTTGTTCCTGGGTGGCTTTCCACAAGTGAAATACACAAGGTAAACCATAGAAATGGGCCTTGTATAACCACTCAACACAAACCATTCCTTCCATTCCACCCAGGTGTTTCATTCACTTAGTTGTTTTCTTAAACAAAACACAAGTCCTTGACTTAGAAATATTCCATAGCATGAATATAATCCACCCTTGTTTTCTACTAGCTAAGCTAAGCATGATGGTGGTAGGAATCTTAACTTAGGAAAATTATACTAAGGTTTCATCTAGTAGGATTTCCCATGGCATAGTTTATACTTAGCAAAATTCCATGCAAGTACTACTTAGAAATATCACTAATGCATAGTGAAAATATTAGGACAAAAGTATGAAGCATCACTTTCCTTTTTGGTAGAGAATATAAGTTCACTCCTTGATCTTGCAATACTCACACTCTTCAAATCACTACAATTCAATCAAGCAAGCAATATTTCAATCTACCATTCAAGCAAAACACATAAAATAATAGAAACAAAGCAATGCATGCAAGCATGCTAAAGACTGTTTTATTTGGAAAAGTGGGTTCTAATAGGTTATAAACATTCTAAAACACCTATTTGTCATTTTATATAAGTGGCAAAATCATTTGCACAAGATTTTACTTATAAATCATTTTTAAACCAAATCAATATTTTATGTGATTGAAAATGCCTTTAGCAAAGTAATAATCTTTATGGGGTTCACCAAATACATTTTTAATTCTAAAACTTGGTGTTTGGGGTTAGAGAGTTTAATCCAATTCATTTCCCAAAGATTTTTCTCCAAAAAGTATTTTTAACATATAAACAACATTTTTATTTGACTAGAAATGCTTTAATTCAAAGATTTATTCTTTTGCTTTACAAAATATGTTTTTGATTCCACAAGTTGATTTTTATGGTCAGTAGGTTAAAAAAATCCAATTGCCAAAGATTTTATCACAACAATAATTTTAGAATGAATTTTATACTCAAATTATGCCTACACAAGTTTCTGCAAAAACAATCATTTTTCCGGAAGAAATTCATTATACAAAGTGCATGGTTGGAAAGTAATTGTCTTGCTGATTCCATTGATATAAAATTTGCAAACTTTGGACGTGTGGTTTGAAAGTTATGAATTTTGCAAGTTTGAGTATCTAATACAATAGTTTATGTTTTTAAAACAAAAGGCGGGCCACGTGGCTGCTTCCTATTGGGCAAAAACTGTTCGCGTGGATCGATCAGCTCTGGCCGCAGGATCTAACTTAATCGCACGGCACAGATCGCAGGATACCTCTTCGCTTAGTTTCTATCGTAGTCACTGGATCTACATCCTACGACTCACAGCGATTGACCATCAGTTGGCGGCGCTGGCGGCGGCGAGTGGCGGTGCGCACTCTGGCTACGACATCGCGGCGACTACAGGAAGCGAGGGAAGAAGGGGAGGGGTTTACCAGAACCGCAAGAGCTTGCTGATGCTCAACGTGGTAGTAGCTCGTCGAGGGGCGCACGGTGGTGACGTGGATTGCTCACCAGAGAAGAGACAAACGGCGGTTGCTTACTGTCGAAGACGGAGGCGATGCTACGGTGCGGGCTAGGACACGAAAACGGCAGAGTTAGTTGCGGAAGGGGTCACTGGTCACAGGCGTATCATCGGAAGGATGAGGGGCAGTCAGAATGTTACCAAGGAAGTCGCCAGAGAAGGAGCAGACGGCGGCGACGTCTGTTGGAGACATTGTCGACGATGCATATCACGCTCGGGCGAGCTGGCGCTACGGAGAGGTTCGCTAGAAGATGGGGAGTGTCCCCGTGGAGTCTGGGAGGCAAGTAGGTGGCCGGGTTCACCAGAATCGGCCGGGAATGCCGTCGGAGACAGAGGTGATGTCGCAAGCAATACAGGCAGCCTAGGGGCTCCGGTGGTGTGAGGACTGGGGGAAAGTTAGAGGGGGCACGAACGCTTAAGTGTGCAAGGTCAGGGGAGATTAATGGAGGCAGTAACGCATATTGATGCCGTCTTCAACGGCCAAAAACGGCGAGGAGGGTTGGGGGCGTGGTCACCGCGGGTGAGGACGAAGCTTGCGTAGCGGTGGGCCTGGCGTTAGCGAGAGAGGGAGAGGGGAGATGGGGCCAGCGGTCAGTGGCTGAGTGGGTCTGGTCTGCGGTGAAAAAGAAACGCTTCGGGGAGAGGAGGGAGGAGGGCTGCTGGGCTTAGTGGGCTAGCTGGGTTGGGCTGGCTTTGCTCACTTTTTTCTGTTCTGTTTATCTTTTCTTTTTCCAATTCTAATATTCTGTTTTGATTTTGTTTGATTATTTCAAACAACAATTTGAATTCAATTTTCTACCAAACTTTGTGTATATTCCAATACTGTTTACTAATACATTTTAAAGTCAAATTTAGAATATTTCTTTTATTCTTTTTAGGGTCTTTTAATTATTTAAAATAGGCCCTTGCATTTATTCAAATAAGATTTAATAATGTTTTCAAACTCCATTTGAATCTAAATCTTTCCAAATCTTTTCAGTAGGTTTTATTTGTTTATTTGGGTGTCAAATAATTCACCTTGAATTATTTGGAATGTTTTTTTAATATGATTTATTAATCATTTAAAATTGGGTATTTGTCTTTATTCCAATGAGTTTAAATTCCATAAATTTTATTTGGAAGATTTCTTTGATCTTATTTAATTTAATTAAACAACTTTTATTCCACTTGGGTAAATTCCAAATATTATTTTCCCATGATATAATTAATCATTTCTAATAGGGATTTTGTCTTTATTCAAATGGAAATGGAATTTGGTTAATGCCATTTTATTTAATTTGAAAATTCTTTATCCATTATTTTTTTTGGATTTGGATTATATTTATTCCATTTTCTTATGGATTAGGTCAAGATTTAATTTGGCCTTTAAATATTTCTCATTTAATATTTTTATCTTTATCTTATAAAACCCATATCTTTTTATTTATAAGTCCAAACATGGTGATTCCAATTTGTAAAATCTTAATTGATATTTATTTATCCTTTTAAACATCTTTAGGATTAATTTGATCACAAATTGGTATGGATTTTAGATAGGTGTTTTATTGGCTTTGGAAATTCAATTTCCTTATCTTATTAAATTCATAAGATTTCATCTATGGCTCCAAATTAAGTGAAACCAATTTATATGGTCTTATAATATTTATATTTGTCATTCTTGATCATTTATAAATATTTGTTGACAAATTTTATATGGATCCAATCCATGATCTTGGAGATAACTTGGAAATGTTTTTACTCTATTAGGGTTTGAGGGTTTTGGTTTATTTCTCAAGTGTTTAAATTTCCTGATGCCATTATGAAGAATGCATTTCACTTGATTTGAATTTAGTTGGATTCAAACTTTACTCAAGTTTGTTCAAGATGGTGTCGTGGTATTGCCGACGAGTACGCCATGGAGGGGTCCTCACAGTGCGTGTTTAGATACGTGGGGTAAGGCGGACGGTTGACGGGTACGAGGTAACACAACTTACCCAGGTTCAGATCCCACAATTGTGGCGGAATCCTACTCCTGCTATAAATCACTATAAGGGCAATACGCCGAGTTACAGAGATAGGTTCGCTGTGCGAGGTGTGTGTAAAACAATGCCCTAAAGGCTCCCATAGGCCCGACTTATATAGTCGTCAAGTCCTAGGGTTACAGGGAAAAGTCCTAGCCAGACAGGTTACAGAGTTCTACACCGTCTATTACTAGTCTTGTGTATCTTGTACTCCAAGGCTCCGGGTACGCTGGTGACTTCACCGTAGCCTTCCTTTATCCGGCTTGGGCCTCCCTTTTGGATCCACCTAACTGGGCCGCCCAGCAGGCCATAGGCCATGCTACCGACTATGGGCCACCCGGGTTAGTCGGATAAGAGGCATGCTATGAGGATACCCATATAGCATATCTCCAACAGTAGACCCCGGAGAACTCCGAGATCTTGCACTGTCTTGCCTCTTCTCCTGGAATGCTCCGTCTAGATGGATGTCGGCAAATCGTCAAGCAATATCTTGTAGTCCTCCCAAAGAACCCTGCAAAGGTTTTCTCCGTCTTCGATAAGTAAGTCGTAGAAATGCTAAATCTTCCCTCGTACGTTTCTGTTGTCGGATTAAATCCGTCCATGCCGGAATCTTCGATGGGATGGCTCAGCTACCATGTCAGTTATGACGACGTAGGATGTAGGTCAGCGACGCCTCGTAACTCACACATGCAGAGAACGTAATCATATCCGATTTTCCCGCGCGAGCGATGCGAACTGTTGGCGACGGCGGTTGGAGATGTGGCGAAATTACCGCGCACGTTCACGAACACATCGTCTACGCGGCAACCGTCCGATTAGCGACCACAATCTGGCGGCGCTAGAGCCCCTGGAAGAGGAGCCAGACTCGCACAAAGGCGGATGGCGCGGCTCGGACATCACCGACCGCGACATCCAAGAGATGGTCACCGAAGGCTACCTTCCCGCGATGGAGGGGCTCGCCTGGCGGGCGGCGCCGGCCGGCGAGGTGACGCCTTCTCCCCAAGCCGGAGAGAAAGTGTACCTTAAGGCACAATTGGTACGCGGCGTTTCTCTGCCCATCTCCCACTTCTTTCTGTCCATCTTGAATCATTTCAAGGTCCAACCCCATAACCTCTCCCCCAATAGTATCTTAGTGCTTAGCAACTTCACGGCACTTTGTGAGGGTTACCTAGGGATTAGGCCTAGGTTAGATTTGTTTGTGTATTTCTTCACCATCAAACGTGAAGCCCGACACAGTAGGGAGGAGCTTAGGAACTATGGCACCATAAGCTTCAAGATCCGACCTAGCCGGCGGTTCCCCGACATAGTCGGCCACAAGTCGTGCAAAAACTGGCAGCGGACGTACTTCTACGGCCCTGACATTCCTTTGGCGGGCCGAGAAGTAACATACCCGGACTTCGTGGATGGAGCTGCCGCTGAAGTTTCCACATGGCGGTCCCATGCCTCCCTTCCCTCCGACCTCGACGCTTCTCGCGCAATAAGGCAGATTGAGTGGTTCGTAGAGACGGGTCTAACCGGCTTGGACCTAGCCATGTGCTAGTTCATTAGGCGGATCCAACCTCTGCAGCACCGCACGAAGTATATGCACGAGTACACCGGCGACCGAAGGGATACCCTCCAGATCTCCGAGGACAACTTCTCGAGTGACTCCATCAAGTTCCGCCATAAGGACATTGTCAAGGTGAAGGATAAGAAGCGTGGCTTCACCCTCACCTACGACATGTTCGTAGACGGAAAGTGCCCAAAGGTAGATATTTATTTTCCGTGTATGACATTGCTCCAGTTTTTCCGTCTTGCGAATACCATCTTGTCTAACACGAGGATTTCCCACTTAACAGCTTAGCGATCTAGAGGAGGGCAACCTAGCTGCCCAAATCTATGATCCAAAGATGAAGGAAGTCATGGTCGTGTCCAACGAAGATGCCCCGTTGGCGCGAAAGCGGAAGAGCTCCACCTCTGACGCTGCCGATGGAGGTAAGAAGAAGAAGACGGAGGGTGGAGCCTCCAAAAAGAGTACTGCCGCCCTGGAGGTGGAAAATAAGAAAGCCACCGGGATGTTTGCCAAAGCGCCCCCCCTAGTGTAATCTTCTCATTCTCCGACATTGTCTATTTATCTGTCTTGCTCCTGTACTTATGCATTTTGCACGTTTCAGGAAGAAAGCCACAACCAGCCTCAAGAAGTCCTCCAAGACTCTTGGGGCTTCTAGAAATATTAAAGATATGCTGCATCGCGACTCCTCTCCCGCCATCGCCCCTGCCACTCCTGCCGTCAAGCCCTCCTCTGCTCCGACAAGCTCCCAAGTCCAGGAGGCACCAGGTCCTTCCGCCATGGAAGTGGACTCTGGCGCTTCTACCGAGCTAGCTGTCGTCGGCGAGCAGGCGACGCAGGAGAGTGCTGCTCTTCAAATGGCTGAAGCTCCGGCTAAGGATGCCATCGGTAGCGGAAAGGCGGTGATGGGAGCTGGTACCTCTGCCGAAGGCGGCGCCTCTGCTCCCCAGAAACCCTTCGAGTTCCTGAAGATTTTTACCCGGCGCTCATGCCGAGTAACACAACTATGGTTCCTAGAGGAGTGCCGTCATCTCCGACGTGTGGTCTTGAGGAGCTACTCCGGCAAGCGGACATCTTGCAAGGAAACAGCATTGCCTTTGGCAAGCTGCTGGCCGAGAGCGCTACAAGCCTCAAGATCATCGCACTTGTAAGTTTCACTTTACCTTTTGCATTTCGTATGAGTATCCCACTGTAGCCCCCGAGGATGTAGACGGAAAACCATAGGTTTTGCATCTATATGCTCTAAGAGTGACTAAGTTAGAAAAAACTCTCACTGTAGCCCCCAAGCATTTAGATGGAAGAAATTATGCCAACTAGATGCTTTAAAAGTAGCATACACAGTGTTCATGATTTTTAATGCCGTAGCCCCCCAAGCTTCTAGTTGTAACTGAATTAGTTCCGACTAGATGCTTTAAAGAAAAGGTAAGCATTTTATGAGTTAAAAACTTTATACTGTATCCCCCAATCCTATAGTCGAGAACTGAATTAGCTCTGACTAGATGCTTAAAGAAAAGCTAAGCATATTGCTAAGTTAAAAACTCTCGCTGTAGCCCCCGAGCATCTAGGTGGAAAATCTCCGACTAGAAGCTCCAAGCAGACTAAACAACGACTTGACTTTGTATTTGTTTCCACAGAACGAGAATGCTCGGAGGGGCATGGCCAATGATAAGTACCAGAAGATGCGCGCAGACCTTGAAGCTGAAAAGGGTAAAACCGCCATCTTGAAGGAATAGATCATCAAAAACAAGAGTCTGTTTTCTTATTACGCGTTTCCGTCGTATTTTTGTGCCCATAATCTCCGAGTACTCAATGTGTACTTTGTTTTCCCCGACTTGCAGAGCATGTTGCCAAGGCTAAGGATATTGTCGAGCAGTCCAAGCACATCCAGCAGCTGGACAGCGAGAACAAGATCCTTAAGAAGGAGAGGGAAGAGATGCTGAAGATGCACGAGGATTCCATGAAAGCCCTGCAGGACTACGCCTCCGCGGAGATCAATCGCTTGAAGGAGGAGCTTGCGATCCTAAAGGATCAGAAGCAAGCTGCCGATGAGCAAAACCTTCTCCATAGCGAGGTGTTTAAGCTCCTCCAACAAGAGAAGGAATCCTTGGCGGACATCGTCTGGCAGGCCAAGGCCAGCATCTTCAGTAAGTGTCCTCCGCCTTGTAGTTCTGTAGTCTGGATACTTAGAATTTTTTGAACTCATGCAATCATTGTCGGAATTTTCAGTGCCCATGGGTTTATCCCGCTCGCCTCCTTCGGACAAGGAATGCATGATTCTTGTAGGGAACTTCATCAACACCGCCATTGCCCAAGCCAAGGAGATTGCCAAGCCCCTCCAGATCTATATCATGGCCTTAGACTCCATGGTGAAGTACTCGGAGATTCTGCGCCGAGCCCCCGAGCGTGTCGCAAGCTGGAAAGCTTCATGCGCACGGGCTGGCGCAAGGATTGCCGAGTTGGTAGATGTTGACGTCTTCGTGCCTAGGAACTTTCTCGACAATGCCAACCCGGAATCCTCCGAATCTCACCACAGCGCCGATGCTGAGGGTGATTCTCCGGCTGGTGATGATACGGCCTCCAAGTCTCCTGCACCCAAAGAGTGAAAAAAACTTTGTAATTTCTGTTTCACCTCTGGAGTGTGCGCGGGAAAAACTTTGTTGATGTAATCTTAAGGCGGAAAACAATGGTTATCATATCCTGCTACTTAAGAATTAAGTTTCATCATGTATATTTTTTTAAGCAAGTGCTGGCTTATCCATTACTCTAGTTCTTATGCTTGACTTTTCGTGAGTCGGAAGACTCGTTGTCAGAACCATGCGCTTAGGTGATGATGCCAATGGCACCGTCAATAACCTGAGCACAAAATCGCCGACAATAAGTGTCAAAAGTCACTACTCCAGAACCCACATAAAAACAACAAAGAACGTGTAGACCAGAAAACATAAGCTAACACCCGTAGGCGTAATTTTCACAAGTGCAATCGCAAGACTTGTGCATAAAAGTTTTATATGATCTGAAAATGAACACTAAAGGAGGTAGAAGACTCAGCAAAATGAGTGAACCAAAGAGCTTTATTTCATTGATCATATAAGAGGTACACGATTAGATAAAAAATGCTAAGTGTAGAAAGGACGTAGCTGTGCTATGTTCCATGGCCGATCAAGCTCCGGGTAGTCATCATCCGGGTCACGTCGCTTACGCTTGTGATCCTCGTTGGGTCTATCCTTGAGTTCGCGATTGTCGACAAGGTAGTAAGACCCATTGAGCAGCGCCTTGCTTATGATGAACGGTCCTTTCCATGGCGGGGATAAGTTGTGTGACTTCTTCTGCTTAAGTCGGAGCACCAAATCCCCCTCTTTAAACGAGCGATGCCGAACGCGGCGACTATGGTAGCTGCGTAGCTTCTGCTGGTAGATGGCGGATCTTTGGCATGCCAAAACGCGCTCCTCCTCGAGAAGGTCCACATCTAGGCGTCTGGATTCTTCAGCACCATCTTTGTCGTAGGCGGCAACTCTTGGTGCATCGTGGAGGATGTCGGAAGGTAGGATGGCTTCTGCTCCATATACCATGAAGTAAGGGGTGTAGCCGGTGGATCTGTTTGGTGTAGTTCGTAAACTCCACAGCACAGATGGCAATTCTTCCGCCCAGGCTCCAGCTGCTCTATGTAGCGGTGCCTCAAGACGTGGCTTGATTCCCTGCAGAATTAATCCATTGGCTCGCTCAACTTGACCATTGGATTGTGGGTGTGCCACAAATGCAAGGTCAAGTGGGATGCCTTTGTCCCAGCAATAGGCCTCCACTTCTCCAAGTGACAAGTTGATTCCATTGTCGGTGATGATGCTATGTGGGAGACCAAATCTCACCACTAGATCCCGGAAAAATCTGAGGGCAGTTGCCCCATCAAGATTTCTAATGGGTTTAGCTTCTATCCATTTGGTGAATTTGTCAACTTCTACAAGCAGATGCGTAAATCCACACGGTGTCGTTTGTAACGGCCCCACCATGTCTAGCCCCCAGACTGCAAACGGCCAAGTTATTGGTATTGTTCGCAATTCTTCAGTAGGAACATGTGGTTGTCGGGCATAATACTGGCATCCTGTGCTTGTCTGAACCAGCTTGTCAGCGTCCGTCTTCGCGGTCAGCCAGTAGAATCCTTGCTGGAAGGCTTTCGCGACCAATGATCAAGGAGTGGCGTGATGCCCACAATATCTGAGATGGATTTCGCGTAGGATTTCCATACCTTCTAGCTTGGAAATACACTTTAGGTATACACCAGTAGTGCTCCTCTTGTAGAGTTGCCCATTGATTATGGTATAAACCTTTGCTCGTCGTACTATATGCCGTCGTTCGACTTCATCGTCGGGCAAAGTTCCGTGTTCGAGATATTCCATGAACGGTTTTGTCCAAGCCGGAGGGATCTTTGTCACCATGTTGACGAAAGAGTGAGCTCTATCCGGGTTTTCGATGTCGGCTCCCTTCACGGATGGTGTGCATAGATGCTCTAGGAAAACTCCTGGCTGAATTTGCTTGCGCCCTGATCCAAGTTTAGACAGTAGATCAGCCGCCTCATTTTGCTCCCTAGGCACATACTTGACTTCGTAGCCCAAGAAGCTCTTGGCTATCTCATCCACTTTGTCGCGATATGCCCCCATCATAGGGTTCCACGCATTCCAGGTGCCAGCCACCTGCTGGGCAACCAAGTTGGAATCTCCACAGCAAACTATGCGCTTGATGCCAATATCCTTGGATACATGTAATCCGTGAATGAGTGCTTCATACTCCGCCATGTTGCTTGTAGCCTCGAAGTGGATCTGCAGAACGTAGTGTAGCTTGTCTCCTTTTGGTGACCGTAGCAATAGACTAGCCCCCGAGCCGTTGAGCAGCTTTGATCCGTCAAAGTGCATCACCCAGTACTCTGGTTCTGGCAACGGAGTGGCATCTGGCATCTCCGTCCAATCTGCAATAAAATCCGCCAAGGCTTGTGACTTGATAGCGTCGCGTCTCTTGTAGGTGATCTCGAAGGCGGCAAGTTCAATGCCCCACTTCGCGACCCTTCCTGTAGCGTCGCTGTTGTTGATAATGTCGGACAGTGGAGTCTTGCTCACTACTGTGATTGGGTTCTCCTGAAAGTAATGCCCCAGCTTCCGCGAAGCGAGGAATACTCCATAAGCTATTTTTTGGTAGTGCGGGTAACGCTGATTGGACTCCGTCAAGACTTCGCTTACATAGTAATTTGTTCGTTGAACTCCGTGCTCATAGCCTGGTTCCTTCCGCTCTACCACGACGACGATGCTGATAACCCGGTTGGTTGCCGCCATGTAAATTAATAGGGGCTCACCAGGCTCGGGTGCTGCAAGGATGGGCGCTGAGGAAAGAATCTCCTTGAGCTGCTTCAATGTTGCATCTGCCTCGTCTGTCCATGTGAATTTGTCCGCCTTCTTCAGCAACTTGTACAACGGCAGAGCCTTCTCTCCAAGTCGGCTGACGAATCGACTAACTGCTACAACACAACCTGTTAGTCGTTGGATGTCCTTTAGGCATGTCGGACGATTTATGTTTAAGATGGCCTTGATTTTCTCTGGGTTGACCTCGATTCCACGCTGGGAAACGATGAAGCCCAACAATTTGTCGGCTGGAACCCCGAAGATGCACTTCTTAGGGTTGAGCATCATGTTGTATTTCTGGAGATTATCAAAGGTTTCTTTTAAGTTGGAGATTAAGTCGTTTGACTTTTTAGACATCACCGCGATATCGTCCACATAGGCGTGAATGTTCCGACCAATTTGGTCGTGGAGGCAACGCTGCATTGTCCGCTGGTAGGTAGCACCTGTGTTTTTCAGCCCAAAGGGCATTGTGACATAGCAAAACATGCCGTATGGGGTAGTGAACGAAGTGGCCAATTGGTCCGACTTCCTCATCTTGATCTGGTGGTATCCTGAGTATGCATCGAGAAAACACAAAAGTCCGAGCCAGCCGTCGAGTCAATGACTTGGTCAATGCGAGGCAAAGCAAACGGATCTTTGGGACATGCTTTGTTCAAGCCGGTGTAATCAACACACATTCTTAATTCAGTAGTTCCCTTTTTGGGGACAAGTACAGGATTGGCCACCCATCGGGTGTGAAGGACTTCTCGGATAAAACCAGCCTTAAGTAACCTAGCTATCTCTTTGCCGATGGAGCGTCTCTTCTCATCTCCAAAGCGTCGTAGAGGTTGTTTCACTGGTTTACATTTTGGATCTATGTTTAAGCTGTGCTCGGCAAGTTCCCTAGGTCACCTTTCATGTCGGCAGGCTGCCAGGCAAAGATGTCCCTATTCTCACGGAGGAACTCGACGAGCGCGCTTTCCTATTTGGGATCCAGGTTCGTCCCAATGGCGGTGACCTTGGAGGCATCGCCTACCACAAGTTCCACCGGCTTGGTCTCGATGGCGGCCTTGAACGCAGGAGCGGAGTCGGAGATCTGCTTCTTCAACGCGGGCATCTCTGAGTCATTGACCTTGCTCTGGATCTCTTTGAATTCTACGCTGTGGAGGACAGCTTCTGCAACGGCTGCTTCATTGATCTCGCACAGTCCCTTGCCTTTGTAAAGCTTTCGGATACGGTGATGACACCGTTTGGTCCGGGTATCTTGAGCTTGTTGTAAACGAAGCATGGCTTGGTCATGAACGTGTGGAAAATGTCGCGGCCGAATATGACGTGGTACACGCTCTTCAAGGGGACCACCTCAAAGGTCATGCGCTCTTGGCGGTAATTATTAACGTTGCCAAAGGCTACCTGAAGTGTGATACACACAAGGGACCAAGCCTCCCGACCAGGAACTATGCCATGGAACACGGTGTTGGTCCGCCTTAGGTTTGCCTCCATCAAGTTCATCTTCTGCAGTGTATCCAGGTGTAAGATCCCTCCTTTGTAAAGGAAAGGATCCCTGTGATTGCAATGCTAGTCCCTGGATCAATGCTAGCATCCACAGTTTAAGATGAAGTACATAGAAACAAAGGTCATTATTACATGTCATTCCAGAGACAAACATAGTCTTTTACAACTCCATGGCCACAGGACTAATACAAGAGTTCAAATAAATAATAAGGTAAATAAGTCTTCATCTTCATGTGCCACAGGCAAGCATGTTGAGTGTAGACTCATGACTCCTAATCATCATCAGAATATCCTTCAACATCACAAGTTACAGCCACAGTGGGTCAATACATTGGAATAGTATTGGCAAGTGATACCTTAGTAGAATATTGGTGAGCTAAATACTATATGCATTTTAGCTAAGTGTAGCTTAGGCTTGCTTTTCTCAAAATAGGTTTTACCTATCAGTTGAAAACACTAAGTTTTTCTTTGTCAAAATCTTTCCCAGGAACCACCAATAGACATTGGGGTCCTTCACCCTTGTTCAACCACAAGTTTTTACTTAGAAATTGGGATGAGGAGATTCTTGATAGCTTCCATGTCTTGATGCTCAAGTTGTCCAATACCAGGGACATGGCTAAGTACTTAGATTCTTCCATCTGCAGAGGTTGTGCACTTTCCCCACAAGACTTGATTTTCACCAAGACAGGACCTTTCAGAAGCCTTCCCTTAGACCAAATGGACGCGCACCAACCTATCATCCCACTACCACCAACTGTCCAAATGGCTAAGTTATTGCAACCTATATGATCTAGGCAGAGCCCATATTGCCAAGTGGCTGCACTAGAAGCTTCTTAACATTTGGCCTCTCAAATCCCTTTGTTCCTGGGTGGCTTTCCACAAGTGAGATACACAGGTAAACCATAGAAATGGGCCTTGTGTAACCACTCAACATAAACCATTCCTTCCATTCCACCCAGGTGTTTCATTCACCTAGTTGTTTTATTAAGCAAAACACAAGTCCAAAGACTTAGAAATATTTTATCATAGCATGAATATTTAACCACCCTTGGTTGCTACTAGCTAGGCTAAGCATGGCATAGATAAACATCTTATCTTAGAAATTTCTAGCAATTCTACAACTACTAGGATTTCCCAAGCATAGCATATAAAGACCAAAAATTATCCATGCAAGTCTAGTAAAATAATCCTAATGCATATTTGAAAAACATAGGAGTAAAATCATGAAGCACCACTTTCCTTGGTAGTTTGGAGAGTAGCTACAATCCCCACAATCACAATCAATATTTGCACCAAGATCTACACATAAAATGATAGCACCAAATCACATGCAAAACAAATACAAGCAAAAATATATAGATGCATGCAATATTATATGTGATGATTTTCTATACACAACAAGACAAGTGCACAACACTGATTCATAAACATGTTCAAAACTTGCCAAACAATCTTTATTTGGACATTAAAACATTTCTCAAATAATTAATATACTCAAAATAGGCCTACACATGTTTCTGTAAAAATAACCATTTTAACAGAAACAAAACATTAAACACATTGCACAAATGTAAAGGGCTTTCTCTCCTGATTTCATTGATATAAAATTTGTCAAATTTGGACGTGGGAATTAAAAGTTATGAATTAAACAAGTTTAAATATCTAATAGTTCTAAATTCAGATTTTAAATCAAACTAACAGACACACGGCGTATTCCTATTGGTTGGTACCGGTTCGGCGGATCATGCTTGCGAGCCGCAAGATCTAAGTGACGATGCACGGCTCAGATTAAAACATACCGCTTCGCCCTCTAATCTAATCCTAGCCTCTAGATCTGGATCCAACGATCCTTGATGCTTTGACCACAGATGGGTGGCGCAATGGCTGCTGGCGGAGGCGACGGCTCTACCGGCGATCGATTGGCGATTCTAGCGAGGGATGGGGACAGTGGTGTTGCTTACCGACGTCGCAAAGTCGCGAGGAAGCTCGAGGTGCTGCTGGCGTGGACAAGGGCGTGTCGATGTGGCCGTAGGAGGTCGTCGGAGTTGAGCGTAGCGCCGGGTGCTCGGTGACGAAGACGTTGGCGACGCTCTGGATCACCCTAGAATGAACCAGAGGTATCAGGAGGTGCTCAAGACTATGGCGAATACTACTGGGTCAAGGAGAAGTCGAGGGTCGGTCGGGCTTTACCTCAATCTCGTCGGAGTCGAGCGACAGTTCTGTTGTTTGCGGGCACGAACGGTGACGGCAGCCTGGGTCATGAGAAAGGAAACAAAAGGCATCAGTGAACGCGCAAGGACACGCTGGTCACACTAGTTTGAACCAGAGACAGGGGGCGGTCGGAGCTCACCGTGATGGCTCGTCGGAGATCGTCGGTGCTGCGGTGGTGTGGGCAAGACTACGGGCAGCCTGGTGGCGTGAAGAGGAAATTGAGCGAGGGGAAATGAGAAGCGAGGAGAGGTGATCTTATAGCTGGAGCAGGGGCGGAAATCACTCGCCGAATCAATGCAATTAAGCGCGGCATCAGTGTGAGGAAACGGCAGCGGCGAGGTGGTCGTCGGCGTTGATTTAGGACGAAGGGGTGACATGGCAGTGAGGGCCCAGACGTCAGCGAGTGGGTAGGCGGGTGCGGGGTAGGAAATGGGGGAGAGGGGGAAAACGCTTGTGGGCTGGTTTCGCTGTTGGGCTAGAATAGTGGCGCCGGCCCTTTTCTTTTTCTTTACTCTTTTTCCATTTCTGTTTTAATTTTCTGAATCCATTTTTAAACAAATTCAAATGCCATTTGAATTCAAATTTGTTCTGGAGTTTTGTAGAGTGTTGTAGGGGTTCGTAGCATGGAAAACAAAAAATTTCTATCGCATACAAATAAACAAGCCAAGATCTATCTACTAGATTGTAGCAACGAGTCGATGGAATAACTTACCCTCGAAGATTCCAAAGCGGTTAACGAGAGCAGATTCTCGTGGGTGATGTAGTCGTACACTTCCGATCTCAAGATCGCGTAGACGATCCTTCCGGCGCTGCGTTCCGGCAGCGCTCCCGCAGTCGGTCACACGTTCGGTACTCGACGAAGACCTTCCTCTCCCTTGTTCCAGCAGGCAGCGGAGGTTGTAGCACTCTCCTCGTGATTCCGGCAGCACAACGGCGTGGTACCGGAAGTAGAGGGGAAATCCCGCAGGGCTTCGCCTTAAGCCGGAGCGAGTATGGTGGATTATGAGAGAGGGCTATTAGTGGTCTAGAGATTAGACACACCAATTAGAAGGCTCTAAACCGCAGGCTAAAGCAATTAGAAGCTCTAAACCAAAACGGCTCTAAACCGGAGATTAGAGGTAGAAACTTGTGTGTCTCAAGGAGGAGCCCTGCCCCTCCTTTTATGGGTGGAGGGGCCTTGGCGCGCCAGGGGAGGGAGGGAGTCCCTCCCCAACTCGGCCTAGGGCTGGGCGCCGGCCTGGAGGAGTTGGACTCCTCCTCCAAGTTGGTTCCAACTCCTCTTGCTTGTTTCCCACAGTTTCCTGTTTTAGCCGTTTGACTTTCAAACTGGCAATTTGACTTTCATGTTTTTGGAAAAGCAAGAACACTTAGTACATGAACAATCATTCAATGACACACTCATGTACCCTCCCCCCCCGGAGTGCCGGACAATCCGGAACCTTCTAGAACATTCCCGATGAAAACACCGGAATCATTCCCGAACTCCGAAACGGGACTTTCCTTATATGAATCTTATTCTCCGGACCATTCCGGATCACCTCGTGATATCCCGGATCCCATCCGAGACTCCGAACAACATTCGGTCACTTTCTCATAATACCATAACTATTCAAAACAACGTCGAATCCTTAAGTGTGTCTCCCTACGGTTCGTGAATTATGCGGACATGATCGAGACACTTCTCCGAACAATAACCAATAGAGGAATCTGGAAATTCATATGGCTCCCACATATTTCTACGATTACTTTGCGATCGAATGAACCACTTACATACGATACCAATTTCCCTTTGTCTCACGATATGTTACTTATCCGAGGTTTTGATCGTCGGTATCTCTGCATACCTAGTTCAACCTCGTTACTGATAAGCACTCTTTTCTCGTTCCTGTGATATGTGATCCCTTGTGAGCCAGTCACATGCTTGCAAGCTAATTGGATGACATTTCACCGAGAGGGCCCAGAGAATATCTATCCGTCATATGGATGGACAAATCCCACTCTTGATCCATGTTTCTCAACCAATACTTTCCGAACACTCAATGCCATCTTTATAGCCACCCAGTTACGGTGTGGTGTTTGATGTCATCAAAGCATCCATCCGGTAAAGATGATATGCATGATCTCATGGTCGAAGGAATTAGGTTACTATGTATCAGAAAGCATATAGCAATTGAACTATTTAAATGACTTGATCTTTATGCTACGCTTATCTATAGGAGTATGTCCATCAGATCATTCTCCTAACGATATGATCTTTTTGTTGATAACATCTCAATGTTCATGATAGGGAAACCACAATCATTCATCAACCAACAAGCTAGTGAAGTATAGAGGCTATACTAGGGACTTCAAATTAAGTTTACAAATCACACAAGTATCAATGTTTCCTTGTTAATACTATTATAGCATGAATGTAAACATTTATCATAAACACAAAGATATAATAATAACTACATTTATTATTGCCTCTAGGGCATATCTCCAACAAGTGTAACACTCATAATTCTGAGTATAAAAGCATGTGGTCTCACTGTATTACATTGGTCCTTCTGTTCAAACAAAAATATGCAGTGACATAACACTTGATTTGAACAAATTTTGAAAATGGTTTTAAATCCATATTTGTTTTGTAATCTTTGGTTTGAGCACTAGCAATCAAGAAAAACATTTTGAGAGCAACAAGGTTTGGTTTTGAAACAAATAATCTCCCTTTAAGAGTGGTATTTGATTAATGCTTGATCACATAAAATCATAGCTCCCAAGTTCGGTTTTCTTTCCAAAAAGAGTTTGAATTTGATCCCTAAATGATATGCATGCATGCATGATATGAAATCTTTGAAAACATGATTTTAGGATTGTTACACTAGGTACATGATGTTGATGCTGCTTCCACTATCCACCATGCACTTGGTGAACTCCACGTCTTCTATCAATGGGTTGATGACCATGGCGTACTGGTTCTCCGTGGGCACAAGGTCTGGGTGGTCCGTCCTGTCCCAAGTTATTGGAACTTCCGACCAGCGCAGGTATTGGGGGACTGGGGGGAGAGTTGCCATCAGGATCCTTAGAGAGGTCTTCTGTTGTCGAACGGTGGGGGTGCCAAGGAAAGTGTGGTAGACTGGGGCCTTCTTTGCGAAGGGGTTCTTGCCCTTGTCGTCGCTCTTGGCGGCGTGTTTGGGGTCAACATCCTCGTCCATGTCACTTGAATCCTTGGACTCCTCCTCCTTCTTCTTCCCCTTGCCCTTGCCTCGCGGTCTGTTCTTCCGACTTCGCTTATAGCCGGACTCCGGGTCTTCTTTGAGGTCGTTGACGAACTTGCAGTGTCGATTGGTATGGGTGGCCTTGCCGTTGGCGTCGAGGTGTACGAGGCACGGCATATCGTGGTACTCTTCGTAGGTTTGGGGAACGCGGAGCGGCGCCGAGCTGGTTTCACTTCCTCGCTGCTGCCCGTGGCCTGCTCCCCTTCCTCGGCCACGTTGTCCGCCTTCTCCTCGTCCTGCAAAAGTCATTGCGACCATGTTAGTAGATTACTTTTCTTCTGGAGCGGTTTTCCGCTTTGTACTGCTGTTCCTCCGAGCTTGAGTTGGAACGGCCATTGCCGGCAAAGAGCCACGGGCATCATCGTCGGCAGCTGCGAACTCACTAGCTAACTGAATCATCTGATTCAAGTCAAGCTGATGATTGTCCTGCAAGCGTTTCAGCTTATGTCGGAGCAACGTGCCCCTTTCCAATCCATCGATGAAGGCGGCCATGGCGGTCTGGGCGTGCACTCCTGCGCAGGAATTCTTCATATCCAGCCAGCGAGAGAGGTAGGCGCGAGATGTCTCGTCTTTCTCCAGCATGCACCGCTGTAGATCGCCCACCGTGCAGGGACGCTTATATGTACCATCAAAGTTCTTGGTGAATGCTTCTTGCATGTCCAGCCAGTTGTAGATAGATCTCTCCGGCAAGTCGTCGATCCATTGACGGGCCGTGCCTGCCAACATTAATGGGAGGTACTTGACGGCGACATTGGGGTTGCCTTCGGCAATCTCCACCGCGTTGCCGTAGTCCTGCAACCATGTGGCGGGCTTGGCGGTGCCATCATAGGGCTTGATGGTCTTGTCAATCCGGAAACCTTTGGGGTAAGTTGCGGACCCTATTGTAGGTCCAAAGAAACGTGGTCCCAGGTATGGTCCTTCCCGGGCCTCGTGGATCTTATCGATCCGCGAACGTGCATCGTATGGCTCCGGGTTCTTCTTCTTGTTGTCAACAGGGGACGGGCTGCGCGAACGACGCGGGCCTCTTCCGCCATGGTGACTGCTTGGTGGCGACGGAGGCGGAGGTGGTGGTGGGTTAGCCTTCTTGCTGTTACCCTCCTGCGATGCCCCACGCCTCTCGCGGTTGCTTGTCGGACGCGGAGGGTCGTGGTGTGACTGCTCTTTTGTCCTTGGTGGCGATCTTCATCATGACGGGTCTGTGCCGCGTTGTCGCGGATGACGATGCCGCACTGCTTTGGTGGAGGCATATCCGTGCGATGGTGAGTCTTGTAGTCTTCCTGACGTCGGGGGGATCGGGGCGATGGCGATGGGCGGCGAGGTTGGGCTCTTTCTCCGTGGTCGGAGGATATGGGGATAGCGTCCTTCCTGTTGCGCGCATCCCTCCGTCTTCGTTCTAATGAACCCGTCTGTGATCCGACATCTTGAGGAGATCTGTCCCTTGGCGGTTTGTACTGGCTAGATCGGCAGAGCGCTGGGTCAGACTCAAGACTCTGAGAGGTGCCTTTTCCTGCTGCTTTACCGCCTTGGCCACTAGGTCATAAACCTGTTCTACTGCCTCAGGCGATCTATCCTACTCCAGAAGGGTCTTGGCGATGGCGAGGTTAAGGAGTGGGGTGGGCATCACCTGCGTGCCTTCACTATCGATGTATGGCTTGGCCTGTGCCGGCTTCGAGGGAGCCCATCCTAGGTTGCACCGTACACCAGGATCGTTGATGACGCGAGCCGGAGCTTTCTTAGCCTTCTTCTGCTGCAGTAGAGTCTTGTACTCGGCTTCCATTGCTCTAGCTTTCTCTATGGACTTCTGCGCATTGACCAGATCTTGATCTAGTTTGGCGCCTTGCTCCGCGATGGCTTGCGCCTCCTCAAGCAGCTACTGGCGTTTCTCGTCAAGCTGAGTCACATTCCAGATATGATCAACGGTTAATGGCTCAACGAGGAGATTGCCGTACATCACTCTATCAGCTGGAGTAACATGGGCTGCTGTCGACGTAGATGCTGGAGGAGGCAAGTTTGCGGTGTTGTTGTTGCTTGGACCGGTGCCGAGTTCCTACGGCTGCTGCACTGGGTTAGGCGGAGGAGGCATGACCTTTGCGCGATCATTGTCGGCAACAATAAGTGGCCCCTTCCCTTTTTCAAGCGTCGTAGGCAGAGCTTGCCCGGGTTGGTCTTCATCCATCCCTGTCCCGATGGTGACGAACACCCCTCGGGACATGATGGTGTTATTACCTTGCTCGTCGCGCGAGTACTCCTCCTCCATCTCCTGCATAGCGGAGTCTAGCTCTTTTGGACTGAAGTCTATCTCCTCTGAATCTGCACTAAAATCAGCATAAAGTGCGTCAATGACAGAGTCGGAGGGTGCCAGGACTTCCTCGATGACGGGCGGTGGAGGTGCAACAGCCTCGACGATGAATGGAGGTGGTGGTGCTGCTGCGACGATGGCGGCCGGAGGCGGTGGTGGCTGAATCGGAGGGGCTCCGTCAATGAGCGCAAGCGCTGTCTGAGCTGCCGCTTCGGCCTCCGCGTAGTTGTTGACGGTGTTCACCATGCCTTCGAAGGTAAGTTGGCCTGACGCCTGTTGCCGCCTTAGAGAATTTCGGAGAAGCGTGCCATGGTCCAGTCCTTCCACAAAGTGATAGATGGCATCATCATTGGGGTAATTGGCTAGGTCGGCCTGTATGCGGAGCCATCTGGCGAGGTAGTCGCGGGGGTTTTCGCCCTCTCTCTGAATGCAGCGCGCCAGATCGAAGATGGTAACCACGCCGACGAACTTGGATCTCTGCTGTCCAGACGCACGTACAAAGCCGGCGGATTTGCAGTGATCTTTCACCTTTATATCCTGCACAGGGGCGGTTTGGGTGGGTCTTGAATTTTTCCGTTCTTTGCCGGCAAACCCCGAGGAGAGATCCGACATCGATCCTTCTGCGGACGTATCCTGCCCGTAGGCGGACCATGCGGGTCTTGATGCTTTCCGATCTTTGCCGGCAAACTCCGAAGAGAGATTCGGCATCGACCCTTTCGCGAACGTGTCCTTCCCGTAGGCGGTCCGTGCGGGTCTTGATGCTCCTCTGACTCCCAGGGAACTAGTGCCCGAGTCGGTTTCGCCGATGAAGAGGTGGATGTCTCTGATAGGAACGATCGAACACCGCGTAGGGTTCGTCTTCACCGGGATCAAGAACTCGTCGGGGGGGGGACAATCGGAACATTGCCGGATAAGAGAATGCGACCGATGGCTATGGTTTCGCCGATTCCCGCGAAGATCTTGGTCCTCGCCCGCTGAAGATCCTGAAGCGCCTCTTGCCCCACGGTTGGCGCCAACTGTCGTGGTATTGCCGACGAGTACGCCATGGAGGGGTCCTCACAGTGCATGTTTAGAGACGTGGGGTAAGGCGGACGGTTGACATGTACGAGGTAACACAGCTTACCCAGGTTCAGATCCCACAACGGTGGCAGAATCCTACTCCTGCTATAAATTACTATAAGGGCAATACGCCGAGTTACAGAGATAGGTTCGCTATGCGAGGTGTGTGTAAAACGATGCCCTAAAGGCTCCCATAGGCCCGACTTATATAGTCGTCAGGTCCTAGGGTTACAGGGAAAAGTCCTAGCCGGACAGGTTACAGAGTTCTACACCGTCTATTACTAGTCTTGTTTATCTTGTACTCCAAGGCTCCGGGTACGCTGGTGACTTCACCATAGCCTTCCTTTATCCGGCTTGGGCCTCCCTTCTGGATCCACCTAACTGGGCCGCCCAGAAGGCCACAGGCCATCCTACTGACTATGGGCCACCCGGGTTAGTCGGATAAGAGGCATGCTATGAGGATACCCATATAGCATATCCCCAACAGATGGGATTTTTAAGTTTACACTTAGAAACAAAAGTTTCTTTTCACCCTAAATTTCAACAATTATTTATTTTGTTTATTTATTTTTCACATTACAAAATTTGGAAAATTTTGGGATGTGACAGGCTACCACCCTTAAAAGAAATCTCGTCCCGAGAGTTGGGAAGGCAAGGGGTTACAAGTTGGCTCAAAGCAACTAGGGTACTACCACCCTTAAAATTTTTCCAACTAGATTACTTCTTGGCTTGCTTGGGATCTTGTTGAAATCTCTCTAGGCAAACATCTGCATAGTGTCCTTTGTTTCCACACTTGAAACATGTGACAAGGCTAAGATCCTTCATAGGCTTTATCTTGTGCTTCATCTTTTCTGGACAATTGCTTGCATAATGTCCTTGGTTACCACAATTGTAACATGCGACAAGATTGAGTTCTTCACGTATCTTCTGTGGACAAGTTGATACATAATGGCCTAGATCTTTGCAGTTGTTGCACCACAGTTGGCTAATCTCCTTATATTTCTTCTTCTTCTCTGGACATTCATTGCCATAGTGTCCCATCTCTTTGCAATGGCAACACTGCACTTGACTTTTGTCCTTCTTCTTCTTCTTCTTCTTCTTGGGTTTCTCTAAAGCTAGGAGTGCTTCTAGTTCATGTTATTCATATCTTATCTCAAAGGTGGGAAAGTTTCCTGGTCTCCTTGATCTTTTCCTTGGGTAATACATATGTCTCCTCTTTGGTCCATAAAATTGAGTCATATTGCATGGAGGTGCAAGCTGAGATTTTCCTTTGTCTTCATCCTTCTTGGTAGAAGTTTTTCTCTCATGGAAGTCTACAATCTGTTGTTGCACTCCACCATGTTTCCTTTGTTGAACTATGGAATAGATGGGGCATTGGATAAGGACATGATTATTTCCTTCACATAGGAAACAAGTAGCTTGAGATGTGGGGCATTGATTAGTTGGATGTTTCTCTTCACAATTGGGGAATTGACCTTCATGCTCTTGGGAAGTGTGATCCTTGTCTCCACAAATATTGCAAGCTTGAGTTCCTTCTAGAATATCATCCTTGACATCCTTGTTGTCATAAACTCCTTGGGAAGGATTGTCTCCCATGTTGATTATTTGACTTGTCATCCTATGCAACAGTTGGGTTTCCAAAAACCTTTGCATGGTTGGGTCTAAATCATTGTTGTTGGCCCAAAATTGAGTTTTCACTTGGTTCAAATAGGTTTGGGTTACTATGAGTTCTCTCATGTTAACCTCTTGGTTGTTATTGTTGTCATCATCCTTGATGTTGGAGTTTCTTGTAGTAGTCATCTGTTTGGGTTGGATTGGGATTAGAATAGGCAAAAGATTTCTAAGGAATCAATTCTAATCACACACATCACAATTCACTCAAGCAATGTGCAAGCAATCACAAACAAACATTCCACTCAAACAACAAGTTCTAGCACATCTTTAGGCAATAAAATATTTTTGTTACACCACATAAGTTGGTGGGTTTGATCTAAATTTAATATGGTGGTCCAACTATATGGTTCACTTGAGAGTATTCCATCCTTCTTAGTTGGTTCTTCTTGATAAATATCTTTGTAACCTTGGAGAATTTCTTGCATCATGGTCACAAAACTTCAAAGGTGACGATGGTTCCTTCTAAGTTGTATTTCCTTAGCCCTCAAACCTTGAGTAACATTCTTGTCTCACTTGTAGTCCTTAGTGATGTCCAAGTTGAAGTCCTTGGTGCAAATGAAGTTGCAAGTCTTTGATGATGTTGAAGTTGAAGTCATTGGAGTTGGTGAAGTCCTTTGCTCATGGTGAGGTCCTTGCTCATGGTGGAGGCTTTATCCATTATGTTGAAATAGAAGAGATGTAGAATTAAAACCAAAATGGTTGAGGAAATAGTTTACAAGATTGTTTGTAAATAAGTTTTGGAACAAAAATAACTCCTATTTTTCTAAGGGGTTTTGTCAAATCCTAGGGTTACAAATCCTATAGGCAACACAATGCTCTGATACCATCTGTAAGGTTCCCAACCTATAATAAGGTAGAGATCCTTGTGTTTACAATGCTAGTCCCTGGATCAATATCTAGCATCCACAGTTAAGATGTAATATCAAGAAACAAAGGTCATAAATACAACTTATAACCAGGAATTAAAATAATTCATTACATCTTACATAGCTCATTTGGCTATCTCAATTCAATGCAGCAGAATATAACAATAGCATGGGGTCCTTCATCTTCAAAGTGCCACAGACAACATGTTGGTTGTAGACTTGTAATCCTAATCAACACACTTCACTAACATCAAACAAACCTGCAACATAATAAGTTACAGCCACAAGGGTCAATACATTTGAATTGTATTGGCAAGTGATACTATGGTAGTATACTGGAGTCTATCATCTATATGCATTTGGCTAAGTGGAGCTTAGGCTTGCTTTGATCAAAATAGATTTTTCTTATCTTTTGAAAACACTAAGTTTTTGTTTGTCGAAATCACCCAAGGCATCTCCCATTAGAAATTGGTGATCCTTCAACCCTTGTTCAACCACAAGTTTTTAACTTAGAAATTGGGATGAGGAGATTCTTGATAGCTTCCATGTCTTGATGCTCAAATTGTCCTTTGCCAGGGACATGGCTAAGTACTTAGATTTTACACTCTGCAGAGGTGGTGCACTTTCCCCACAAGACTTGGTTTCACCAAGACAAGATCTTTCAGAAGCCTTCCCTTAGACCAGAATGGACACGCTCCAACCTATCAAACCCCTACCACCAACTGTCCATTTGGCTAAGTTATTGCAACCTATATGATCCAGGTAGAGCCCATAATGCCATGTGGCTGCACTAGAAGCTTCTTAACATTTGGCATCTCAAATCCCTTTGTTCCTGGGTGTCTTTCCACAAGTGAAATACACAAGGTAAACCATAGAAATGGGCCTTGTATAACCACTCAACACAAACCATTCCTTCCATTCCACCCAGGTGTTTCATTCACTTAGTTGTTTTATTAAACAAAACACAAGTCCTTGACTTAGAAATATTCCATAGCATGAATATAATCCACCCTTGTTTTCTACTAGCTAAGCTAAGCATGATGGTGGTAGGAATCTTAACTTAGGAAAATTATACTAAGGTTTCATCTAGTAGGATTTCCCATGGCATAGTTTATACTTAGCAAAATTCCATGCAAGTCCTACTTAGAAATATCACTAATGCATAGTGAAAATATTAGGACAAAAGTATGAAGCATCACTTTCCTTTTTGGTAGAGAATATAAGTTCACTCCTTGATCTTGCAATACTCACACTCTTCAAATCACTACAATTCAATCAAGCAAGCAATATTTCAATCTACCATTCAAGCAAAACACATAAAATAATAGAAACAAAGCAATGCATGCAAGCATGCTAAAGACTGTTTTATTTGGAAAAGTGGTTTCTAATAGGTTATAAACATTCTAAAACACCTATTTGTCATTTTATATAAGTGGCAAAATCATTTGCACAAGATTTTACTTATAAATCATTTTTAAACCAAATCAATATTTTATGTGATTGAAAATGCCTTTAGCAAAGTAATAATCTTTATGGGGTTCACCAAATACATTTTTAATTCTAAAACTTGGTGTTTGGGGTTAGAGAGTTTAATCCAATTCATTTCCCAAAGATTTTTCTCCAAAAAGTATTTTTAACATATAAACAACATTTTTATTTGACTAGAAATGCTTTAATTCAAAGATTTATTCTTTTGCTTTACAAAATATGTTTTTGAATCCACAAGTTGGTTTTTATGGTCAGTAGGTTCAAAAAAATCCAATTGCCAAAGATTTTATCACAACAATAATTTTAGAATGAATTTTATACTCAAATTATGCCTACACAAGTTTCTTCAAAAACAATCATTTTTCCGGAAGAAATTCATTAAACAAAGTGCATGGTTGGAAAGTAATTGTCTTGCTGATTCCATTGATATAAAATTTGCAAACTTTGGACGTGTGGTTTGAAAGTTATGAATTTTGCAAGTTTGAGTATCTAATACAATAGTTTATGTTTTTAAAACAAAAGGCTGGCCACGTGGCTGCTTCCTATTGGGCAAAAACTGTTCGCGTGGATCGATCAGCTCTGGCCGCAGGATCTAACTTAATCGCACGGCACAGATCGCAGGATACCTCTTCGCTTAGTTTCTATCGTAGTCACTGGATATACATCCTACGGCTCACAGCGATTGACCATCAGTTGGCGGCGCTGGCGGCGGCGAGTGGCGGTGCGCGCTCTGGCTACGACGTCGCGGCGACTACAGGAAGCGAGGGAAGAAGGGGAGGGGTTTACCAGAACTGCAAGAGCTTGTTGATGCTCAACGTGGTAGTAGCTCGTCGAGGGGCGCACGGTGGTGACGTGGATTGCTCACCGGAGAAGAGACAGACGGCGGTTGCTTACTGTCAAAGACGGAGGCGACGCTACGGTGCGGGCAAGGACACGAAAATGACGGAGTTAGTTGCAGAAGGGGTCACTGGTCATAGGCGTATCATCGGAAGGACGAGGGGAAGTCAGAATGTTACCAGGGAAGTCGCCAGAGAAGGAGCAGACGGCAACGACGTTCTGTTGGAGACGTTGTCGACGATGCAGATCACGCTCGGGCGAGCTGGTGCTACGGAGAGGTTCGCCAGAAGATGGGGAGTGTCCCCATGGAGTCTGGGAGGCAAGTAGGTGGCTGGGTTCACCGGAATCGGCCGGGAATGCCGTCGGAGACAGAGGTGATGTCGCAAGCAATACAAGCAGCCTAGGGGCTCCGGTGGTGTGAGGACTGGGGGAAAAGTTAGAGGGGGAACGGACACTTAAGTGTGCAAGGTCAGGGGGAGGATTAATGCAGGTAGTAACGCGTATTGATGCCGTCTTCAACGGCCAGAAACGGCGAGGAGGGTTGGGGGCGTGGTCACCGCTGGTGAGGACAAAGCTTGCGTGGCGGTGGGCCTGGCGTCAGCGAGAGAGGGAGAGGGGAGATGGGGCTAGCGGTCAGCGACTGAGTGGGTCTGGTCTGCGGTAAAAAAGAAACACTTCGGGGAGAGGAGATAGGTGGGCTGCTGGGCTTAGTGGGCTAGCTGGGTTGGGCTGGCTTTGCTCACTTTTTTTTCTGTTCTGTTTCTCTTTTCTTTTTCCAATTCTAATATTCTGTTTTGATTTTGTTTGATTATTTCAAACAACAATTTGAATTCAATTTTCTACCAAACTTTGTGTATATTCCAATACTGTTTACTAATACATTTTAAAGTCAAATTTAGAATATTTCTTTTATTCTTTTTAGGGTCTTTTAATTATTTAAAATAGGCCCTTGCATTTATTCAAATAAGATTTAATAATGTTTTCAAACTCCATTTGAATCTAAATCTTTCCAAACCTTTTCAGTAGGTTTTATTTGTTTATTTGGGTGTCAAATAATTCACCTTGAATTATTTGGAATGTTTTTTTAATATGATTTATTAATCATTTAAAATTGGGTATTTGTCTTTATTCCAATGAGTTTAAATTCCATAAATTTTATTTGGAAGATTTCTTTGATCTTATTTAAGTTATTTAAACAACTTTTATTCCACTTGGGTAAATTCCAAATATTATTTTCCCATGATATAATTAATCATTTCTAATAGGGATTTTTTCTTTATTCAAATGGAAATGGAATTTGGTTAATGCCATTTTATTTAATTTGAAAATTCTTTATCCATTATTTTTTTGGATTTGGATTATATTTATTACATTTGATTATGGATTAGGTCAAGATTTAATTTGGCCTTTAAATATTTCTCATTTAATATTTCTATCTTTATCTTATAAAACCCATATCTTTTTATTTATAAGTCCAAACTTGGTGATTCCAATTTCTAAAATCTTAATTGATATTTATTTATCCTTTTAAATATATTTAGGATTAATTTGATCACAAATTGGTATGGATTTTAGATAGGTGTTTTATTGGCTTTGGAAATTCAATTTCCTTATCTTATTAAATTCATAAGATTTCATCTATGGCTCCAAATTAAGTGAAACCAATTTATATGGTCTTATAATATTTATATTTGTCATTCTTGATCATTTATAAATATTTGTTGACAAAATTTATATGTATCCAATCCATGATCTTGGAGATAACTTGGAAATGTTTTTATTCTATTAGGGTTTGAGGGTTTTGGTTTATTTCTCAAGTGTTTAAATTTCCTGATGCCATTATGAAGAATGCATTTCACTTGATTTGAATTTAGTTGGATTCAAACTTTACTCAAGTTTGTTCAATATGGGATTTTTAAGTTTCCATTTAGAAACAAAAGTTTCTTTTCACCCTAAATTTCAACAATTATTTATTTTTCACATTAAAAAATTTGGAAAATTTTGGGATGTGACACTCACCAGCCTCAATAAGAAGCACAGATGCGAAACTTATCCAAAAGTGTAACACATTCTAAAGAAACCTTTCCATTTTCCAAACCCTAGATCAACGCTTATTCGGGGAATATAAACTTATCAAATTGCATTACATTACTTATGCATAATAGCATCCTGCTTCTTCAAACATTAGTCCTTACCGGACCAATGATGTCGATTTCAGATATTGGATCTTATATTTTCTTGAAGACCGTGAGTGCATAATATTGCAATCACAAAAGGCAAGTTCTCACTTGCTCATGTCCTTTGGTTATTTTCTGTAAAGTATTTTGCAAATCAAGTGTTGACATCACCTGCATTTCAAAAAGGTCAGAAAACACTATTTTCATAATAATACGATTATAGGTTATTTACCATGAAGTAATAACATGCTATGAAAGTTCCGATGGTAAAGGAACATATTATCTAGGACTTAACAACCAATGTCGCCAGTGATTCTTGCGCCGTATATCACGCGTTAACCATAAGATTTGGAATGGGACGGAGAAGTCAGCTGCATCTTCTTCCTCTCGCATGTAGCCGGATGTGCAGGTCGTGGTTGTTATCCTCGTAGCATACCTTAATTGGTAATTTGTAGAGGATATGCAGCATATGGGTGGGAACCCTCATCGTCCCACGATAGTTCTGGTATCTAACGGTCTATACAAACCATTGTTGTAATTCAATGGGTGGGCATGGTGTACACCAAGGAGGCATGCGGGGTCACGAAGGAGGTAGTGATTGCCTTGGATCATCTTCCGGGCCCCACATCATGGAATTGTGGAAGAGAATAAGCTTCCCGGTTGTGCAACAAAGAGTTGATCTCTCATGGGTAAAGTAACGCACTTCTGCAGAGTGTAAGAACTGTAACTTGTTACTCCCTGTTTCGGGAAGGAGCTGTGAACGCGGCAGGAAAGAAACTCCATGAAAGTTCTGGTGAACCCGTGAAGGCTGACGTACATAGCTTTTCAGAATAAAAGCAACCTTTGAAGAAATGTTTACATAAACCTTCATTGCCTACGACCTACGGTCTTTGGCTGTAGATATAGTTCATCAAACACTCCTTTCTAGTGAACTTGCTGAGTATGCTCGTACTCAACGTATCTTCTTAACCCTTGCTAGATTCCGAAGTCAATACAGACGATGTCTTCATCAACTATTACTCGAGGAAGTCTTCATCAGCAGCTCAAATTCTTTAAATCACTACAAGGAATGTGTTATTCTATGACCTTCTAATAGTGACCGTGAACAAAATCGTCATAGAGTTATGACGATTTTGCATGAGATGGTCGTAAGCAGTTCAAGAGGGCCTATACCCTGGAAAATTACGACGATTTTGCCAAAAATCGTCATAGTTACTTTAGATGAAATCGTCATAATTTGATGGAAGCAGCCTATGGTGTTACTTGTAGCTCACTATGACGATTTTAAATCGTCATATTGTCCAAATTAGCATAACTTGACATGAGTTGTCTGCCACCTCATCATTTACGCCTACGTGTCATTTTTATGTGTCAATTTTTGGCTATGTGACAATCCACGTGTCTCCTTTGCATCACACAAATATCCAGGGGTATTTTGGAGAAGTTGACGATGCCACCCAGAGAACCCAACCCCAATCCGCTCCCGTCCACACAATCCCTAATCGCCACCCTCCTGCCTCCGCTCCCCAAACCCTAATTGCCACCCTCTCGCCTTCGCCTCGCAGCGCCGCCACCACCTTCTCGCATTCGCCTCGCAGTGCCGCCACCACCATCTCGCAGCGCCGCCCCTCCCCGAAACCTAATTGCCACCCTCTCGCGTTCGCCCTGCAACGCTGCAACCACTGTCTCGCCTTTGCCCTGCAGCGCCGCCACCAGCATCTTGCCTCTGCCCCACCAGATCTCTTCCCCTTCCACAGAGCCGGATTTCCTCCTCCCACGAATCCGCAGCGCCACGACCTCGAGCGGCGGTGGCCATCTCCTCCTCCCATGCTTGTACGAGGAGCGGCGGCCATCCTCCCTGGAAGAGCACCCCACGGATGATCTTCTGCGAACCCTAGCGTCGGTCTTTCCGGCCCCATCAAGGACGACGATGTGGCGCTTCCCCAGGCTCACCGCTATCCCTCCCTGCCTCTTCGTCGACCTGATCATCGCACGCTCCGCCCTAGATCTTCTAGAGAGGTATGGTCTCCTCTAACCAACAAACTACCCAGATCGAATCCACCTTCTGGGTTTGAAGGGAGACATGCTCAATTATGGGATCTGTGATGCTATTCTTTAAGCGGATGGTGAGTATGATGACACGAGTGGTACCCAACATCAGAATCAGATGGCTCGTGCTTGTGTTTAGCGTCAATGCAATTTTTGTACTTTACCCGGTTTCTTACAAGTCTAAAATTGATAAGTGAAAAATATTTCTTTGCAGAAGCTGCTCTTTAGATTAGTGGTGGAATTTAGTTTAGATAAAAGAACAAAATTTAGTAGATTGTGTTTTACGTATATGTTCTTAAATCTAAAATGAAAACTATTTGGTTATAAAAATATTAGGAGGAGCCTGGATTTAGAGACGTATGGACAAGAATACTTTTGGTGATTTACTGAACTCGATAAAAAAACGCAGACATGAATTGGTGTGCTATAGTCTGCTACACTTCTGGATAGAGTTGGTTAGATGCAATTCCTATAAATCACATTTATGGTAGGTGGGATATATGATATATAATTAAGAGGGGGCCTAACTTCAGTTAACCAAATAAATAATCCTATTTCTTGTGATTAGCTTTATAGCTTGGCCAATTTCCCCCTTTATTATGTTTGCTGATATATCTTTTATTCTTTTTAGATTGCTTGGAATATCTACTTACTAAAGAGTGATATTTCTACAAAAAAGTGACCATATGGTCTGCTGGAACTTTCTTGTTATTGGTTAGCGACATTTTATTGCTATATCATCTCCAATGATCAAAACCTTGCCATGGAGAAGGTAATTAGCCTTGCATCAGCCATCAGGTAGTGCTTGACGTGTTTCAGAAATTTATATATCTATTATCACCATCATCCTGCTTTAAGTGTGTTCTTCTTGGTACCCTTGTTGGGTTCACAATTTGTTTTCCCCTGTAGTGCATGTGTAGTCTCTTTCATTTTTCCTTCAGATTGCCTCGACTTTGTTTGCACCTCTTTGTTGCTCGTGCGTTTGCACCTGTCAAGCATGCCTGGAATATCCATATTTACTCAATTATACTCATAAAAGGAATTAAATCATGACAGTCCTATCTCTGCCCCAGGTACCATTGCAGCCATCGCCGTTAGTGGCGTGTACTCTGGTTGGTCTAGCTATGCAGGCTCACTCTTGGGACACGATGAGGATGAAGATTTGTCGACTCTGCTAAATAATGTCTGGATGGCTGAGAGCTCAGAGAGTATTGAAGGAGTAGCAACAGAATTGGTCTGGTGAGCTCCTTGCCCCCTCCTCATGATAGTTGCTCCCTCTGGTGTGTTCTTGACTTGACTCCCGAGAAATAGATAAAGCTTGCTTCTTGATTGATTAACTTTTTCTATTGGACGATGGATAGAATTTGCATATAATTATATTTTGTGAGATGTCAGGATTAGCTTTGCGTGTTTGACAATTTGTGGGAAATATAAAACTAAAATTGTGCTCGCATATTTTTGTGGTACTGCAGTTGCTTTGTAATTTTTATGGTGTATCTTCTATAGTTGAAAATTTCACTAGATGGCACAAGGAAACACTCCTAGCTGTTTAGTTTTATTTCTTAAGCTTAGTGCCATATCTAATGGTCAACACAATTTCTGTACCTATCTCTATTTTGCAACTCCATAGAATGTTGTGATGGTGTCGCCATGGGCAACGCAAGGCAGTAGCTCCAGAATTAAGGAAACTATAACATGTGTTGACTTTGCTTCTGTGATTTTGCAATTATATGTTTGGTTCAACTCTGGCTCTAGCGGTTTAGCAGAGTTTTATATGAGCATGATTGCCAACATTTATCTTTCAACAATTGCATCTTGCTAGGATGTTTAAAGAAGAACACTTATTCTATGACCTAGCTATTTGCATCTTGCTAGAAGGATTCAGAATTATATGTGCATTTATTCTTAAAAAGGGATCAGTATTCTAACCACGGGTCATCTTATTGGAAGGGCGTGATATTTATAGGAATATGCGTTCAAACTTTTTGGCTGGCCTGCTATAATCTGGTTAATTTAGCATTATACTGTTTAAAGTGATATGTTTTGGGTATTACGGTAGGTACTATTGGCATAACAGAGATCTTATGCCCCGTAACTATTATAGACTATACTAATAGGAGTTTCATTTGTTGAATATCGAGTTAATGATTTACTTTGCAAATATCTATATACATAGATATGCCAGTGCACTATTTTTGCTGTCCTGATTTTGATCATCAGGCATATAGCGGGTTTTGTAATGTTTTTTACATTTGCTTTAGTGTTCATGTGTAATGCTTTATCTTTTAGCTCCTCACAATAATAATTCCACCATGAAGGATCTGCACACTATGCCTGCATATTGTCTCCTGAAAAAAGGGGTCCGAACGAAAATTTTAAGATCCAGTGATGCCCCCTGTTAATATACCTTTGCTAACTTTTTTTTTGCCAAGAGACGTCCAATACCATGCTTCATTGTTTTAAAGCCGATGGTTGTACCTCATCCCTTGATGTGTGTCTGTCAAATAAAAAGCCCTTGATATGTTGTATTCTCCCTATTGTTCGCAAAAACAGTTGACTGTCATTCTTCTGTATCTTGTGGAGAAGGAAAAACTATAGTCATATAAGTGAGATGACATGGTAGCCCATCTCCATTGAACCCTACTTATCTGATCTTGTGTTGATTTGTTTTGCAAAAATACAGAACTACATGATATAGACTAGAATTATCTAAAGGTATGTCGTTTTCCATGTGCCACATATTCTACTTTCTTTTTAGATTTCCTGCAAGTGCTTTCTTTAAATACTGTGGTTTCACGACATCTGCCTGAAACTTGTTTCTTTTATGGTAGTAGGCCAATTGCTCTAGGAAGCTGTTTGACAATGTACTACTATGTGAGCCACCAAAAGGAAAGCTAGCATCCATCGAGACACATTATGCTTGCTAGATTTGCTGATAAGGTCGCATCCATTTTGACTGTATTGCCTTCGCTTTGGGGCTAGATGGTGAATAGATGTATCAACAGCGCAATGTTAAGCGATGATCTCTAGGATGAAAGTGAATGGTGATAAACTATGGTCATTCACAAATTATAAAATGCTCCACATGTTTTGGATCTATGTGTACCATTATGATAGAACAAAAATCAGAGAATGTCACAAAATAAACTGATTATGGATGCTAATACATTATGTAAATTTTCTGCTACCCCTATTCTGGATTGCTAGAACTATATGTAAAATTTGCTGCTACCCATATTCTGAAACTACAAGCTTTGTTCATGTTTCAGCTGATCGTGCTGGAGTGGAGCTGCGCCACTTCAGGAGAGCGGAGGAGCTTGTTCGTGCAGCGATCCGAGGAGCTTGTCCGAGGTGTTGCAGTTGGTGCTATTTGCTAATAAGTGAATTTAAATACTGGATTGTAATCTTGGATGTGCATTTGTGAGCCTGCTATTTGCTGATAAATTATCTGCATGCTGTGTATTTGCTGAAAATGGTGTATTTTATTGATGTATTTGGAAACTCTGGTGTATTCTCTCGATTTATTGCATGGCTGAAGCAATTCCAGAAATGAAAATGCAAATTCTAGTTAAAAAATAGCAGAAATCTGGACTGGATGAAATATATTTGGGCTCTAAAAAGGCTGTGGCCCAAAATATATTGTAACAAATCTGAAAATAAATAAGTGTACCGTAAGAAGGCAAGGCCCAAAAGTGACAAACCTAAAAAGGCCAAGGCCTAGCAAATAAAAGGCTAGAATTATTGGGCCAGTCCATTTAGATCACTAAAATGGTCTGGGCTGATTTTGATTTAAGACGATTTCATTTCGTCACAATTTTGCCACGTAGGATCAGCCACGTAGGATCTGAGCTGGCCTGGCTAGATGGTCCATGACGATATTGGATCGTCATAGATGTTATGATGATTTAATATCGTCATAGACGGTTATGACGATTTTACCAAAAACGTCGTTATAGTTCATTTGCGACGCCCAGCTTTCGACGATCTCAAAATCGTCATAGAATCGTCATAAACGGACTACTATGACGATTCTGTGACGAAAATTGAGGGTCATATATAGACAGATTCCTTGTAGTGAATGAAGTCAAGGAGTTCAATATATATACCTCAACTGAAGTGAAGACGAGGATGCTGATTAGATAGAAATATATTTTCTAGCCATAGGACCCACTTCTGTAGAGTATTACAATAGCATCAATACCAGCCAAATAGTTTGGTGATAACCTTATTAGCATATTAGTTTTGAGTTATTTATTTCTGATTCTTCTTTGAAAGAAGTTCTTCCTCTTTCTTTAACCTAGATTGTTTTCTGGATCTTATGTAAAGAGTCGAGTTGTAAACTTTAGCCATGTATTGGACCTACTATGTTTTTGTTGTACCACTCTAAGGGATGTAATACTAGTGAACGATGTTTCATTGGTGTTATGTCAACGACTATAGTATACTACATCATGCATTGCTGGGTCACCACAGTTGGTATCAGAGCATATGCTTTGACCTTAGGTTGGAAACCTAGTAAATGGGTAGAAACTGTAGGAAATATATCTATAATAATAAAGAGTTCTCTAGTGACATGATGGATATTCAACTGAGAATAGTCCTATCATGTTGCTAGTGCGATAATTCTTTAGTAGGATTGCAATTTCGATCATTACCAAGAGTTTTAAGTCTATATGACTGATGATAATTTCTTATCTACAGTTCTACATGGCATCTCGATATCCACCCCGAAATGTTCAAGCGATGAACAAGACATTAAATGACTACAGAGGAGATTGGACAAATACTCTCCGACAACTTCTATGGAGTTTGGATTGTGAATCATGACTTTTGGTCAAGGTTTACAGTTACTATGATGGGCATGTATTAGCTAAATACTGTGTCATGATCATGCTTCCCAAGAAGTTAGGACTTAATGGAGAAATGCCATCAGGAGAGGCAAGGTGCATGGCATCTACATATCAGATTGCCGTAACAGCAGCCATAACCATGATCAGAGAACAAAAATCCCAAGTCTAGAAGGTAGTACTCACACCATTATACCCCATGAAACCTCAAACACGGAGCATGAGTTAGATCACTCTACTCTAATCCAAACTGAACCTACTCTAGCCGTAGAGTATATGGATCATTATCGGTCTTTACTAAACACTTACCATAACACTCACCAAGTCCTAGTTCAGGAGCTAGATACAGTCATTGAGGATTTTACTGATCCTGTTTAAGCCATGACACGTAGGAAGAAGTTAGATAAAGAAGCTAGGCATACCAAACACATCTTTTCAGGTGAAGTGTATGAGGAAACCGAATTCGATGATCCACAGTCATAAACCTACGCCTACTACCAAAATAAACCCTAGTCACCTGAAGATCCATGGACCAAGTATATCTCCGAACAAAAGGAATTGGCGAGAGCTATTCCAAATAACCCTGAGAAGAACCGTTATGAATGGGGAGTAGAATCTCAAGATGGAACTATAGGTAATCCCATACCTTGTGATACAGGTATCGGAGAAGAAACCAACTATAACCATAGGGAGCCTTATGGACCATATGGGGGTAATACTAATACAATCGACTTAGAGGAATATTTCGGTAGTTATTATACCAATATGTATGAATGGACCCAAGAGAAGGCGAAGGAACCATCTTACTTTGAGGAAGCGTTGTCGGAAGCGCAAGTATATCCTGTAGAAGATTACGCCAAGTCTAGTCATTTTTCAATGACTAATCTCATTCTAGGTACTTCTAATCAAGAATATGTACCTCCTGGATGCTCTTATGCTCCAGAAGGCAGTCGTAGGACTTCACGTCATCATGGATGGAATTCCCGAAAGCACTAGAAGAAGATGAAATTAAGAATGGAAGGAAGTCCGAAGGGATGAGTGCTTGAATAATGTGCATAGAGGGTAATGCGTATTGTAGTTTGAGAGGTTTGCTGAAATAAGTGAGGATATACTCACATGAACAAGAAGTTCTTGTAAGATAGTTGGGTAATGTATATGAGAGGCAAACCATTGGAACGTTCAGTTCATCTATAAATTATCTAAAACCTATGTATAATACCTGGTATATGTTGTTTATCGACTTTTGGATTTTCTTGAATGTTCTTAATTGGCTAGATCTGGACATGAAGTTTGACTTGGTGTGCAAATGCATGATGTAACACCCAATTATTACTTGATGTTATAGACTTAGATTGGAATGGAAATTCGTGTAAGGGAGTGATGGGTTCCGTAGACCAAGAAGGAGATTTACATGAAGAATGAAGTAACTAGAAGTAGTGAAATAAAGTTCAACCGCAATAGGTGATGTTTATAAGAAGATAATAAAGTAGTTATACCATATTCATGGAAGTATCAAGAATAAATACAACCAAGACGTTCTGGAACAAAGTGGTATTCAAGCTCTAATAATTCAGAGAGAATACCAGTATTAGGTCATAAATCATAGGATAATACCTACAACCTAGGATGATCCGCAGCTGGTATTTGATCCATAGTTGGTATTCTGAGCCACAGTCGGAATCTTGTCCGCAGCCGGTGTTGGTTGACATATTTAACTAGATCATCTTAATGGTTGCATAAAGAGCATAACACTTGTCCTAAGTTAAGTAAGTCACAAAGGAGTATAAATATTTAAGGCAACCGTCTTTCGAAATGTCTTGCAAAATCAAATCTACCAAACACAGAATGTCCAAACAGGAAATAGGTCAAGTAATGTTGAAGATTCACTTCAGAGATCCACAATTGTGTGGGTATATAGTAAACCTTTTGAGAAATCATAAATAAGTAGAGTATAAGTTGAACACAGACCAAAATGTGTGTTAGTAAGTCAATAATTACTATATAGGCATTATAAAGACCTTAGTAAACCCTAAGGGGGAGAGTACATAATAAATGTAGGAATTATTATCGAAATATCCGAGTAATGGAACTTGAATAGGTACTTAAGTTAATAGCAAAATATTAATTAAAAGCTGGAACGAATAAAAGCTTGAAAGTGATAGAATAGGTTAGTTCTAATGGGCTAATTTCCAAAGGGGGTGAATTAAATGTGTGCAAACATCAATTTATGAAAGGTCTACAAGTACAATCAATATTATGATAAATCAAAGGTAATCTTTTGGCCTTAACTATAGACTAACAAAAATTTAAAACCTTATTTTTGTGAGACTTCCTAGACCATACACAGAATAGTAAGGAAGTTCGAGGATTAAATAAAATAAGTTAGATTAGGATACCTAATCAGGATAAGGCACTAAAGAAGAGACCAAATTAAGGAGTTTATAATATGGACATATCTCTAAATAAGGATAGTAAAAGGAACTTTGGGGTATTGGAGACAACAAGTTATAGATTGTCAAGTGTGATAAGAATTCAAGGAAAAAGATCTGGTTATAGGATACTCCAATTATTTCCATCAAGAATACCATGGAGCTGAGACTTATCGTAACCAATATAAGACAAATCCCCATTCCGTAATGTGAGAGTATTGGAACTTCGAGGACGAAGTTTATTTTAAGGGTGAGAGTTTGTAACATCCCAGCATTAGAGCTTAGAAATAAGCTGAACTCTGATGTGTGCATTGCATTCATGCATATAAAATCTGAATAATTTTCGCACTTTTAAATAAAAGTTGTCAAAGTGATTGAAGCTTCTCTTAACTTGATGGAATTGAAGTAGATCATCAAGTTGACTGCGATAAGTCTCAATATGACCTTTGCTAAAACCTTATTTTGGGTAAACATGATTTGATCTAAGGATAGATCAAATGCAGTAAAACTAAGCCACCAACATACTACTTAAGGATTGATGTTAATCTTTAAGAGATCATACCCTAGTATTCATTAGGCAATTCATGAATACCAAATTGAGAATATAACTCAAGTAATAGGGATGTAACAACTAAATCTTGATCTATCTTAATCTTGTCTACCTATACCATGAGTATCATGGTAACACCTAACCTTAACTTTTAATTGAGGTTGAGTAGGAAAGAAACTAAGACAATATCATTCATTATATGTTTTATTATACACCTCGATCCTTATCATCTATATTTAATCTTATTCTAATATCTGTTGTTCATCAATGTTGAATAATCAACTATTGATTCCCCAATTCTTAACCTATTAATTTTTGATCTATTAACCCTGCACTTCTCTTAGCATTCACTAAAGCTTATCAAGAAAGAAGGAAGATTAGGTTAATAGTAATGCTAGTCTTAGAGGTTATCTAAAGGATGGGAGAGTTTGGAGAAAGTGAAATCAATATCATAGTTGGTGGAGTTAACTCACTCCTAAATGGATTGAAGAGTTATCTTGATTATATATTTTTATGGTGACAAAGAAGATTATAAGTATGAATATTGAAGATAGTTATAGGGAGTAATATTATTGAATTAAGAAGGTATAGTCAATCAATAAACTATTCTACTCAGTAAAAATGTACTGAGAAGATAATTATAATACCACCATAATATGATGAGAAGTTTGAATATAATTTATTGGAGTTTAGTAGACATAAGATAATATGGCTAAGCTGAAGCTAGAGCAGTAGGGAGTTATTGAAGTAGTGTTATTATTCTTACAATATAGTAGACCTTGAGGAAAGTAGGTTTTGGTAGATACACCTAATGGAGTAATGTTAGTTATGAAGGATAAAGGAAGTAAATAATGTGAATGAGAAGCAACTACTAAATGAATTAGAGGATGATCATTTAAGTGGAATTAGATTCATAAGAAACACTTTAGAAAAGAGGATGATCCCTATGGGGAGATCTTGTTAGGCTTAGTGTCAAGCGCTTTGGATTACAAATGGATTTAGAAGGTGGAAGTATTGGTAATAATGTTATTTTAAGATAAAGCTCATCATGTTAACCCATGAGGATGAATATGAAGAAGTAATATATCTAGGAAACAAATTCCTTAAATAGGAGTACAAACTTATGAATAGTGGAAGATAGGAATTCTTGGTAAACACTCAATTTTAAATCTTTAACCACACATATTATCCATCTCGTCTGACTGATTTAACATCCTATTTCCACAATGCTTTATTGGGATATTTTCCTATAACAAATCCTTAAAATATGTTCTGTCAGTTTCCAAACATTTAAACCATACAACCTAGGATCTTGAATTATTAAACCTTACTTTCAATCCATTCTAAAAGAATAAATCCATTACTTCACCTTAAATAATGGTATCATTTCTAATCATGAGCATAAAGTCAATAAGTATTAAACCTTAAATGATATCCCTAAATCTAAGATCTCATATAAAATTAAAGCCTTATAAAACAGATAGTAAGTAATGATAATGTATCATCCCAAAAATATTGAACAAGGTTATCAAATTCCAATCACCAAAATTAGGGTTAACAAAAACAAACAAAATAAGCTAATGGTCATTTTTGCCAATCTTGCTCACTAGACCACTTTGAGTGTTTCTAGTCCAAGATTTCAAACAGAAACAATTCCATTTATTTTCACCCCTTGCTAGACCAATTAAAAGTGAACCCAAGCCCACCTTTCAAACTCACAAAAACATTTGGCAACTTGATTCAAATGACAATTCAAAATTCAATCTAGTTCATATGTGAAGATCACCATTTGTCAAAACCCCATCAAACCAGTTCACCTTGAACTTTCCAGCTAACTAGAGACTACATAGTATGTGACTACAACCTTGTTCCCTCTCTAGCTCATAGCACCCTCTTAGTAGATCATCTAGCTCATTTAACAAAGCTTTAGCTCACTGTAAACTGGGCAAGGTCATCAATGGTGAGCATGCCCACGCTCAACTTGCCGTCCCATTGTCGACAACAAGCTAGGAGAAGCTCTAGCCTCGCCAACCTTGTCTGGGACACTGACCACCGTCCATCGCCAACCCCTGTCCAACGCCAAAGCAATGCCAGCCCCTGGACCACTCAGCCCGAGCGTGCCCAGCTTCTTTGCGAGCGTGCCGAGAGCGCTCCAGAGCGCCGCACGCGACACGCGAGGACAGACTGTGCGCCGCCTTCGCCGCTTGCGTGCATGATAACCACCCTTCCATGAACCGCCAGGACATGCCTGTTCGTCGCCACGCGACAAGGACAGCCCATGCGCCATTAAAAATTCCGTCGGACCCGCCTAGAGCACCGCATCATTCCAACCAACTCGCACCGCCCCACGCCTCGCAACCATGCCGTTGAGCTTCGACAGGGAGCACAATACCGTCCCCTACCGTCGCCCATGCCTTTAGCTCGCTGTGTAGCCGACCCCGATGAGCCCAGCCCGCGCCCTTCGGTCCCCTCGCTGCACTATAAATATAGGCCACCATAGTTCGATTTGAGCACACCATCACACTCCCCTCTCTCTCAGAACCACCCCACCTTATCCCCGGAGCAAGGGGAGCAGCAGGTCACCGAAATTTCGCCGGAGTCTACCGTGGTGGAGGAGAAGAGGAGTTGTTGATTGGCGCCGCCCAGGAGGATCCACTGGTACCAGGAGGTTTGCCGTCGTCGACTTTGTCATTCGCCCCCATCGTCGACCCTCGTCTGAGCCCCGGTGATCCTCACACGACCCCCACTGGTCACGCTAGGGTTTAGTCTCGCCGGCGTTCCCCGACTAAGACGACAAGCCACAACCGTTCGATTAGATGTTGATCGGATGGTTTAGATTGCCCCGTACCCCTTTGCACCCCCTGTCTCGCTGACAGGTGGGGACAACCACTTAAACCATCCCGCGCGCGCTGTGCATAGTGGGCCGGCCCAGTTAACATCCTGCTCGACCCAGTAGTTTGAATTTAGGTTTTTCCATTTAGTTAAAACTTAGTTCTGTACCTAGATTCAAAAATCAACCCAGGTCGATTCACTGAACCAAATTGCATGAAACCATTTTTTTTAGAAAGGTACTGGAATTCATAATCCAAGCCCGTTGGATTCAAATCAATTGGAATTGTAAATCACCTATAGTAAAAAATAACAAGGCAGAAGCTTTTCTGCATTTAAACATTTTTCAAAATACAACCATAAAAGCTTTTGAGTTGATTCCAACTCTCAAAAATCACTTTTGACAAGACCTTTCTGAATATATAAAAATATCTAGGTTTACTTGCAGAAATAATGGTCAAGCAATAAAAGGATGCCCCATAGGCATTTCTAGTCACTTTAATTAATTAAAATAAAAAGGTTAAACCTTATTAAATTGTGACACCACTTTAAATCACATTCCCAAGTACTTAAATATGTGGTGATGACATGTGTCAACATGAGCCCATGTTTTAGTTGGAGAATATTAAATCTTAAGTAGTTTTTCAATGAGTAGAAATTACTTTTCTAAAATAAAATAATTAAAACCTTGCCTGAATGTTTGTAATGTTTGTGATGATGCTAGATCATATAGTGTGAACCTTTGTGTGCTAAGTGTCACATCCCAAGATTTTCCAAATCTTGTAATGTGAAAAATAAATGAATGAAATAAAAAATTTGTTGATTTTCAGGGTGAGAAGAAACTTTTTGATTCCAATTGGAAACCTTCAAGCCTTTTTGATCAAGATAAATCCTAAAGGGATTTAAAAATATAAATAAACAATAAACTTAAAAATATTTAAAATTACTATTTTGGATCTTTTTAATAAAAGGATTTGGTTTTCAAAAGAAAAGGTAGATTTATAAATAAGGATTATTTAAGGAGCCAAAATAAAACTTGGCCAAGCTTTTGAAATAAAATATTTCTATTTGATAAAAATAGTAAAGGTTTATTTAAATAAAATAATAAGGATTTAATATCCAATTTTATTTAAGTAAAGGCTTTTCCCATTTTAAATAAACACTAAAACTTATTTAATTATTTTAAATAAGTTTTCCAAGTATTTTATATTCTCAAATAAAACCTACTGAAGAGTTTTGGTTTTATTTTATATTTCAAAATAAAGATTTTAATAAAACAAATCCTATTTGAATTAAATGAATAAGGTCTATTCATTTAATTATTATTGGACCCTAAAATAAAATGTTATTTTATTTTATTTTAAAACAAGTTTTCCAAGTATCTTATATTTTCAAATAAAACCTACTGTTTTGGTTTTGAAAATATTTAATTTCAAATGGAGATTTTAATAAATCAAATTCTATTTTTAATAAACAAGGTCTATTTATTTAATTAATAATAGATCCTAAAATAAAAATATTATTTTATTTTGGGACTTTGGTTTATGTTGTTAAACAGAATCAAATTCAATTACAAGTGTGGTGAATGTTTGAATAGATTTGAATGCTTGATTGGTTGTTTGAATTTCAAAACAGAAAAATAGAAATAGAAAAGGATAAAACAATCAGACAGAAAAAAATGTGAAATGGACTCGACCCAACCAGTCTGGCCCAGCAAGCCCAGTTCCAGCCCACCAACGCACCCCTCTGCAAAACGTTTTTCACCTAAAGTCTCACCAGCAGAGCAACTGACCGGTGGCCCCTCCTTCCCTTTCCTTCTCCCTCGCTGACAAGACGACCCCACATGGCCGCGTCATCATCTTCCTCGCGCTGACCCCGCCCCTCTCTCCTCACTACCGTTTCTGGCCGCGATTGAATCCTCTTAAATTCTAGTTACTGCCGCTGTTAAACCTCGCCGTGACCAAGCACATTCAAACGCCAGCGTCTCCCCTCCATTTCCCCTCTGTCTCCTTCCCCAAATGCGCCCCCAGGCTGCCGAATTTCGCTCGACATCGCCACTGTCTCCGACGACACTCCGGCGACAATTTCGACCGAACCGTGCCACCTCCTGCCTCCCCGACCAAGCACACATACTCCCCACTCCCAGGCGCACCTGCCTGTGCCTTTCGTTCAACCGCGGGCGTCCCAGAGCGTCGACTACAACAACCCCGAGCTCCGCCGCGTCTGTAAGCAACTCCGGCGATCCTTCTGGTAAGCACCTGACCGCCCCGCTCTTTCCCGGTGAAGCTCCCGCACTCCCCAACCTCGGCTGCATCTAACCATACCTTTGCTTTTCCTCGGGGCAAACCGCAGCACCGCCTCCGACCAGGACCAGAGCCGCCCGACGCCGTTCCCCACTCCGACAAGCAATCCTGCTAGAACAAGAGCGCCCCTCGACAAACAAACCACACGTTGAGAATCAGCACGACGCCACGAACACTGTGAGTATCTCCCCAGCCACCCTTGCTTCCTGTATCGCCGGCGCCGCCACCGTCTGGCCGCTCCGCCGCCAGTAGCCACCGCAGCGCCGCCCATCTATGGCTGGCACGATGTGCACCGTGGGATCTTGATCCGGCGCTCACGATAGATCCTTAGCCGAAGGGTTACGAATGATCCTGTGCCACACGATCTGACTTGATCCAACGCGCCAGAGCAGTCGATCCAACCGAAACGGTATGGACGAATCAGAACACGCCGCGTGTCACTAGATGATTTAAAACAGAATTTGAAAACAGATTTAGATGCAAATTTTAAACCCTTGTAACTTTTGATCCACACGTACAAAATTTGCAAACTTTATATCAATGGAATCAGTGGAGCAAGCCCTAGCCAACCATGCCATTTGTTTAGTAAAAAGTTTCTGTTAAATTGGTTGTTTTTGCAGAAACATTTGTATGCTTGTTTAGATTGTAAAAATTGTTCAAAAATGATTTTGGGGATAAAATATTTTGCAAATGGAGTGATTTAAATCTACTGACCATAGGAATCACTTTGTGGTTTCAAAAATATATTTGGTGAAGGAAAAGAATGATTCTTTGATTTAAAACCAATTCTAGTCAAATAAAAATATAGTTTATTTATTAAAAATGGTTTTTGAATAAAACCTTTGGGAAATGTTTTGATTTAAACTCTCTGACCCCAAACACCAAGTTTTATGATTTGAAAATGAATTTTGTGAATCCTATAGATTAATGCCTTAGTAAAAAATATTTCTACACCACATAAAATGATACTTTGTTTTGAAAATGGTTTATAAAGTGAAACCTTTTGCAAATGACTTTGCCACTTTATAAAATGACCATTAGGTGTTTTAAAATGTTATGACCCATTAGGAACCACTCTTTCAAATAAAACAAAGCTTGGCATGCTTGCATGCACTATCTTGGTTCTATGATTTTATGTGTTGTTTTGCTTGATTGGTAGATTGAGTTTGTGCCTTGCTTGATTGAATTGTAGTGACTTGAAGAGTGTGATTGTTGCAAGGACAAGGAGTGAACTTATACCCTATACCAAAAAGGCAAGTGATGCTTCATACTTTTGTCCCATTACTTTCACTATGCATTAGTAATTTTTCTAAGTAAAACTTGCATGGAATTTTGCTAAGTATAAACCTTGCTATAGGAAAACCTAGTAGATGAAACCTTAGTAGAAATTTTCCTAAGTTAAGATTCCTACTACTATCAAGCTTAGCTTAGCTAATAGAAAACAAGGGTGGAATATATATTCATACTATGGAAAAATTTCTAAGTCTAAGGACTTGTGTTTTTGTTTAATAAAACAACTAAGTTAATGAATCACCTGGGTGGAATGGTAATTGCTTGGTGGTTTTTGGTTGAGTGGTTCACAAGGCCCATGTTTATGGTTTTCCTTGTGTATCTCACTTGTGGATGGCCACCCAGGAACAAAGAGATTTGAGATGTCAAATGTTGAGAAGCTTCAAGTGCAGCCACTTGGCATTATGGGCTCTGCCTGGATCATATAGGTTGCAAGAACTTAGCCATATGGACAGTTGGTGGTAGAGTTTGATAGGTTGGAGCGCGTCCATTTTGGTCTAAGGGAAGGCTTCTGAAAGATCTTGTCTTGGTGAAACCAAGTCTTGTGGGGAAAGTGCACCACCTCTGCAGAGTGTAAAATCTAAGTACTTAGCCATGTCCCTGGTAAAGGACAATTTGAGCATCAAGACATGGAAGCAATCAAGAATCTCATCATTCAAATTTCTAAGTTAAAAACATACGGTTGAACAAGGGTTAAAGGATCTTCAATCTTTGATTGGTAGATGCCTTGCAAAAGATGATTTTGTCAAGCAAAAACTTAGTGTTTTCAAATGTTAAGGAAAAATCTATTTTGAGCAATGCAAGCCTCAACTCCACTTAGCCAAATGCATATAGATGATAGACTCCACCATACTACCATAGTACCACTTGCCAATACAATTCAAATGTATTGACCCTTGTGGCTGTAACTTGTGATGTTGCAGGTTGGATTGATTTAGTGAGGTCTGTTGATTAGGATTACAAAGTCTACAACCAACATGTCTGCCTGTGGCACTTTGAAGATGAAGGACCCCATGCTATAGATTTTCTGCTGCAATGTAATGTAATAGCCAAATGAGCTATGTAAGATGTAATAAAATTATGTTATTCCTGGTTATAAAGTTGTATTATGACCTTTGTTTCTTGATATTACATCTTAACTGTGGATGCTAGCTATTGATCCAGGGACTAGCATTGTAAACACAGGGGACTCTACCTTATTGAAGGTTGGGACCCTTACACTAAGTAGAGTAGTTACGAATTGTGTGGTGATTGTGTACTTCGTATTCATTTATAGACGCTAGTCCCGACCAAGGATACGAGGAGGAAGGAGAATACTACGAGGAAGAAGCCGAGGAGAACTTCAACCACTTCTCTGCACAAGGCAAGCTATTCTAACAAGCTTATACTTGCAATTATGCAAGACTCAATATACAAGTTAACTTAGCAAGCTATTATCTTAGCAAGCTAAGTTAAAACCATGCAAGTTCTACTTGCAAGCTTACACCACTTGATACCCATGCCTAGTTTTAATTGCAAGCTTAGTTATTTTATTTCTTTATCAAAGCTCTTTAGTCTGGTTTACTTAGTGACTTGTAGATTGTCGAAAGATGTTTAAAGGTAGCATAAAGAGCATAAAACTTGACCTAAGTTAGATAAATCTTGATGTCATCCTGAGGCATAAGATTGAACTTAGATCATTCACACTTGATTATCACCCCTCATTAGTGTTTACCCCACCTGTAGATGCTAGTGCTAAGAATAAAACTTGATCACTTAGATGGGAATACTTGGTGAAAATGGTTATGAAAACCCTAAAATGATGAGTCATTCTACTGAAATGTTTTGACATGTGTTCTTGAACACCAGATGATTTTGATGATGATAATGTTGAGGCATGAACCTTAGCCCTTTATAAAACTGATGGTTGTCTGGATGCGATACCATTCCAATTTTACCGTACAACAACAATACCCAAAATTTGGGTAGGGCTTGAGTGGAAGTTTATATACCTTAGTATGGGTTCCCTTGCGTCCAAGGTTTGAGCTGAGGCTACCTTGTGAAGATTGTCCACCTGTGCAGTTCCCAAGATGACAGTTGGTCATGGTTGGGAGGCCAAACTCACAGGAGAGGTGCCTATACTAGGGCGTGTAATTGAAAGGTTCGGATTGATTATCCACATACTGAGTATGGTGAATTCAGGATTGTTCCTGACGGATGTATCGAATATTGTGGTGAAAGTGTACCACCTCTACAGAGTGTCAAACTATTCGAATTGCCGCATCCGCGGTTATGGACAGTTGGAGTGGCCATACTATACCCTCGTTCGATGTTTTCAAAATGACTTGTGAAGTGAATCATGACTCTGACTTGACTACAACAAGGTTGTGATATGAAATCTCAAGTTCCCACTTAGGTATTATAAACCTTTCAACTAGTTTTATTTGCTTCTAAACTGAGTATAGATAAATCTGGCTTTTTTCAAAACAACCTAGAGCCTAGTACTTCCTACTCAAAACCACCTCACTTGTTAGTATTAGTTTGCGAGTACTTAAAGAGTACTCATGGCTTTGTCCCTGGCTATTCCCTTGGCCAGACTATGAAGAGGACTATTAGGAGGATGGACCGCAGAAAGGTTACGACAACTAGGATCATCTCCCATCGTTAGCATTGCCTGTGACCATGAAGATGGAGCTTCGCCCATGCTACCGTTATCATTACGTTATTCCGCAGTTTGATTGTATTAAGACAGGATCATGAGATCCTTTATTTGTTGTAAGACCTTATGTATGTTTGGAATGGATGATGTGCTGTGATATCCAATCTGTTATGTCTCGCAAAAATGGTAATCATGGTATTGCGATGTATGGCATAACAAGCATCTGGGATTAAAAATCTGGGTATTGACAGATAATCTTAAACCCCAAATTCTATGCAAGGTATCACCAACCAATTATCTTAATATCATTTAAGTCTATGAGGATAGCGCTAACCACTTTAGTTCTCAAGAATTATATGTGTCCTATAATAAGATGGATCACTATGTAAAAATTTCTTTAATGATAAGTTGATAACAATCAAATCTCATGAATTAATAGTAGTGCATTCCCTAACAAATCATGGTTTACTATGGAAAGAAAATTAATAATAAAGGCCCTTACAAAATATTAAAAGGATCTATATAAAGAAAATAAAGAAATATAACACTATATAATAAAAAGCTCACAAAATGACTTTAAATACCATTCATCATTGCTGCAACTATTTAAAGAATAAATTCTATCAAGGAAATTTCAAACAAATGTGTAATACACAATCTGAAAACAAAATAGAAAAGAGAAAAGGAAAATAGTAAGAAAAAACCGCAACTAGGCCACAACCAATCTCTCCTCTCCATTATCTACCGCCCACGTGCATGCCGCTTCGTCCCATTAGCAAGCGTAGATTGTCACCACAGTGACTAAAGGGTGGGGCGCTATCAGTGTTCGCAGGTTGAGACAGAAAGTTTTCCAGGGGGTTTTCTGAAAAGAGCACGTCGTCATCTTCCTCGCTGGCCAGAGCTCCACCGGCGATCATCTGTCGCGCTGCGATGCGTGACGCCGCTTTTGGAGTAGTGGATAGGAATGCCACTGCGATGTCCTCTCGTCCTCATCCTCTCACTCGCCCGCTCGCACTTCCTGTTATCCTCTCTTTTCTGCAAGGGCCGAAACCCTAGCCGGCCAGAGTAGACCACCATCTTCAGTAGAGGTTGTTTCGGAGGCCATGGGGTAGTCGAGGAGAAGCTCCTCGTCGTTCTTGTCGCTTGAGTGGTAGCAGTGAAGCATGGGGGTGCTCGGAATCATGCTGATTTCCCCATTCCGTTTTGCCGGTGATCGTCAGAGTTCGTGAAAATCAGGTCGTATTGGAGCGCCATCATCATCGTCAACCACCGCAATAGCACCAGGGTGATCTACCGGTCCCTATGGACCTCTCCACTCTCTTCCTCTCGCTGTATAACATCATTTCGCCGTGCACCGCCGCCGGCGACCACCGTTGTTGGTCACCGGAGTAGATCTCTGGTGACCAAAAGTGGGAGGCGCCACCACAGCCTGGATCCTCGCGACGCCCTCTTTCCAACAAAACCAACCACAGCCTCACGTGAGAAACCTAGCGATCGTTTGATCTTCGATCTGTGAGGTTGCTCTCTGATGAAGTCATCGTGAGGTCATGCTCATGTCATCCCTCGCCACGTCGACATGTTGACCGGTTCCAATATTGACTAGTCTTCTGCTTAGGTGGCCTGTGACATGGTACTAACCCCACTGGTCAGTAACTCTGGGTAGGTTAGGTCTATGTGAAAAAAAGCAATTTACTATTTAGAATTTAATTAGAAAATGATTTAATCTTATAAATTTAATATCTTTTGTTTTATATTTCAGGAAAATATGTTTAATATATGGAAATTTTTAGAAAAATAATATTTACAACTTAAAACTATTATCAATATCATTATGTTAATTATTTTAAAAATATATTATTTAATAAAGATTTTATAAATAATAAAACTTTATTAATTCATATTTTAATAATGGTAAATGATAAAAATATAAATAATATACCAAAATTCATTGAAAAATAAAAACTAAAACTTAATATTATAATCATATATTATTATTTCACTTAATTAAGTATTTATTATTTATTAAGTACTTATAAAGTATTAAATTTTGTAAAAATCATATCTTAATATCTATAAATCACAAAAATAGTAATTACATATTAAAAATATAATATTCCACCTTTAAGGCAAATAAAAACTTAATACCTTAATAACTTGAATTTAAATCTAATTTCCTTACTTAATAATTCATATAAGGGTAAATAAAAATTGTTAATATTCCTAAAAAAATTTAGCCAATTAAGTCTAAGAAATAGTATTACTCTTAAATATTGATAATATGAAGACAAAATGGTTTAACACATTTTAAATAAAATCTTATTGAATTATCATTCAACCAAAAGTGTAGATTAAGTTCTAAAAGGATCCTTATCAACTATAAAATATTCAAGAATAAATTGTGACTAAATAAAACCTTTTCCTTTACTTCCACCACAAGCTTGTTAACATACCAAGACATTACAATGAATTCATAAGTAGTTAAGTAATATTAATTCCTTAATCACAAACTATAACCACACCTTTATAAGAAGATAAATGTTCTTAATCCATTATAATAAGAATAAATCACTATTCAAATAAAAGTAATATCACTCTTATGTAACTTTAAAGAAACATTATAAAATAAACAAATATAAATGCCATAAGAATTACACTTTAAGTCCATCAATTCCTTTTAAAGTTAACTTTAGTCTACAAGATTTTTAAATATAATACTAAATACTTTAATATGTATTTTATAGTTAACTTTTGTCTATTTTAATTAAGTCATAAAGCATCTCAAATCCAAACCATTCAAGCAAAGCATAGACAACATTAATCACATTCTATCAATCATATTCTAAAAAGCCATGAAGGTTGCTTAAACCTTAACAAAGAAATCTTTTGTTTAAATGTTATTCTTTTTACCACTTCAAATAACAAATCTTAAGGTAATGTATCCAACACTTAATAACTAAACTTAAAAACTTTCATCCTCATCAACAGATGACAATTAGTCATAATCACATTATTTTAAACTTTACTTGTATACTTTGGATTATAACACCTAATTTCCTTATAAATATTATTACTGAAAAAATAAAATTTAAAGATAAAACAACTCTTATATAAGCAGTATTGTGTAGCATTCCGTTTGTATACCTTATGAGTTGTGTGGTATTTTAAATACACATTGTTCTATACATCCTCACCAGCCTCAATAAGAAGCACAAATGTGAAACTTATCCAAAAGTATAACACATTATAAAGAAACCTTTCCATTTTCCAAACCCTAGATCAACTCTTATTCGGGGAATACGAACTTATCAAATTACATTACATTACTTATGCATAATAGCATCCTGCTTCTTTAAACATTACTCCTTACCGGGCCAATGATGCTAATTTCAAATATTGGATCTTATATTGTCTTAAAGACCGTGAGTACATAATCTTGCAATCACAAAAGGCAAGTTCACACTTGCTCATGTCCTTTGGTTATTTTTTGTAAAGTATTTTGAAAATCAAGTGTTGACATCACCTGCATTTCAAAAAGGTCAGAAAACACTATTTTCATAATAATACGATTATAGGTTATTTACCATGAAGTATAACCTACTATGAAAGTTCTGATGGTAAAGGAACATATTATCTAGGACTTAACAATCAATGTCACCAATGATTCTTGCGCCATATATCACGCGTTAACCATGAGATTTGGAATGGGACGGAGAAGTCAGTTGTATCTTCTTCCTCTCGCATGTAGCCAGATGTGCAGGTCATGGCTGCTATCCTCGTAGCGTGCATTAATTGGTAATTCGTAGAGGATATGTAGCATATGGGTGGTAACCCTCATCGTCCCACGATATTTCTAGCATCTAACAGTCTATACAAACCATTGCCGTAATTCAATGGGTGGGCATGGTGTACACAAAGGAGGCACGCGGGGTCGCGAAGAGGGCAGTGATTGGCTTGGATCATCTTCTAGGCCCCACATCATGGAATTGTGGACGGGAATAAGCTGCCCGGTTGTGCAACAAAGTGTTGATATCTCATGGGTAAAGTAACGCACCTCTGCAGAGTGTAAGAACTATAACTTGTTACTCCCTGTTCCGGGAAGGAGCTACGAATGCGGCGGGAAAGGAACTCCATGAAAGTTTTGGTAAACCTGTGAACGCTGAAGGACATAGATTTTCAGAATAAAAGCAACCTTTGAAGAAATGTTTACATAAACCTGCATTGCCTATGACCTATGGTCTATGGCTATAGGTATAGTGCATCAAACACTCCTTTCTAGTGAACTTGCTGAGTACGCTCGTACTCAACGTATATTCTTAACCCTTGCTAGATTCTGAAGCCAATATGGACGATGTCGACATCAACTATTACTCGAGGAAATCTTCATCAGCAGCTTAAATTATTTAAATGAAGCCAATATATATAGCTCAACTGAAGTGAAGACGAGGATGCTGATTAGATAGGAATATATTTTCTAGCCATAGGACCCACTTCTGTAGAGTATTACAATAGCATCAATACCAGCCAAATAGTTTGGTGATAACCTTATTAGAATATTAGTTTTGAGTTATTTATTTGTGATTCTTCTTTGAAAAAAGTTCTTCCTCTTTCTTTAACCTAGATTGTTTTTTGGATCTAATGTAAAGAGTCGAGTTGTAACCTTTAGCCATGTATTGGACCTGCTGTGTTTCTGTTGTACCACTTTGAGGGATGTAATACTAGTGAACGGTGTTTCAGTGGTATGCTGGGTCACCGCATAGATCTTGGCTTGTTTGTGTTGATGCGGTAGAATTTTTTTGTTTTCCAAGCTACGAACCCCTACAGTGGTATCTGATATCCCACAAGTATAGGGGACCGTGTGTAGCCTTTTCGATAAGTAAGAGTGTCGAACCCAACGAGGAGCTAAAGGTAGGATAAATATTCTCTCAAGTTCTACCAACCACTGATATAACTCTATGCACAGTAAACATTTGCATTATCAAGGAAATAAAACTAGAGCAACAAAACGAGTATTAGAGAAAGCTTTGCAAGATAATAAATAACAAGAAAGTAAAGCTAGTTGCTGCAACAATAAAATACACTGAACTAACAGAATCATGAGTGTGGAATAGTTGTGGTAATTGTGGTGGATTTTTCCAAGATTGATTGGCGAATAAATCAGGTTCATTGTCTTCGATGCAGTTTTCTATGAGGGAGAGGCTAAATATACATGTGCTTCACTACTTGGAATTACATGTACTATATGATTGGATTGTTAGGAAACATCCGTAACTACTAACAAAGCATTAAGGTTTCCCCAACCATAGCCTTAAGTTAATGGTCCTCTTACTCCCATATGTTCAATGTTCCGGTTTGCGTCCTTAGGTTTCTGCCACTCCGGCAGAACTTCCCCCATCCTCTTACACATACTACAAACCCTATGATGTTTAATCCATGCGCGCACAAATATAATGGACACCAAAGGATTGTACCATATCAACATACAACTCTAATGAACCAAAGACGTTCAACCATTCAATCTAAGAACAAAGAAACTACACAAACATGACATAGATCATAGGATTATAACTTATAGCATCAAACACCATGTTTACATAGAACGATACCGAGGTGTGTGGGAGGATTAACCACTACATACTAGGAGGATTAGGTGATAAACATGGCGGTGAAGATGGGGAAGAGGGCGGCGGCGGCGCGGGGGACTCCTTCCCCACCGACGGTATTGTGGGGGAGCACTGCCCCTTAGCCCCCTTCCTTCATGGCTTCGATCCATGGGAGAGGAAAAAACGTGGCGTTGGTGGCTGCAAATTCATGGGTGGAGGTGTCTCCCACGAATTAGGTTTCCTCCCTTTATATAGCTTTTCGGATTCCCGTCACCCCATCTTGGGCTGCAGTAAATCGGGCCTAGCGGGCCCGTCCAGACTCGTAATCAGCTAAATTTTATGTCCAAAACGATTATCGCGAAATTTCCTACAGCTTTATAGTTGAAGAGTTTTCCGGTTGACACTGTTGACCTAAAACGTGACCATCTTCAAAAAGAGTTCTGAGATAGATTTGTGGAAAATCCCAATTTGACTCCAACAAGGGTTCCACTTGTATTCTTGATAATTCCTACACATCAAAGTATAAAATAGGAATATTGTGCACTTGTGCAACTATTAGTAGGTTAGTCCAAATAACTCATGAACTTTATGTAAAAATAAGTGTCAAAAGCATAATAATAGCATAAAACCATCAAAAATTATAGATACGTTATGGACGTATCAACATCCCCAAGTTAGGTCCTGCTCGTCCTCGAGTAGGTAAACGATAAAACAATATAATTTTTGAGGTGACATGCACCATAATAATCTTGATCAAACCATTTGCAAAGTATGGATAGCTGGGATCAAAGTAATCTACATGAGCATGAAAGATGTAGTTCTAACAATAAGGCATAGCAACCAAGTTGCAACATGAAAATGTTACAAACAAAGATCATGAATAACAATGCATTAAAAATGTTTGTTTGTTTCACATAAAGAAAACATAATAAGAGTGGTATTCAGCTTGTCCCTCATGGTATAGAAAATCGTAAATGCATAGGACACCTTCAAAGTTCATAAGGGTGACTAGATACAAATAGTTCAAGAACAAGCAATATCAAGATTATGAATCAATCAACAAGTTTTGGGACAATGCACATAGAACTAAGAATGACAACTATTCTCTCTTAATTGGTGCCTAAGGATAGAAGGTGGAGACTCAATATAATAGTGGAAGAAAGGCCCTTCAAAGGGAAGCAGGGATTTCAAGTTTCATAAAGAGCTTTCAAAAATTATGGTACTTGTTAGCTTTTAGCTCTCATTGCCCCTATCATAAGCATCTTGAAGTGATTAAGGTTAAAGTAAACAAACTATGGAGTATATGCTTGACAAAGAATAAGTTGGCAATCTCATGTCCCTTGAAAACGAGGGCCGCTCCTCATGTTACTCAACTTTAGTCACCGGTAAGTCCTTGTCATAGTAAGTACATGTGTATCATAGAGAACCGCCAATGAGGTACCCCTTGCCCAATGATACAGGAGCTATCCCATAACAAAATGACAAGGCAAGCAGACAATGAGCATCTCAGCAATCTTCTTATTTACCATGGGAAATGGTGCTTTTTTCTCTCTTTCCTCTTTTTTCATATTTTTTTCTTTTTCTCAATCTCTATCTCTTTTTTATAAGAAGAATGCTTCATAGATTGCTCACTATGGTGATGCTGCAAGTTTCCACCATGATTAGGCATGGCTTAGGCTAGCGGCCTAGGCGTTTCTCTAACACACATACATACTCCATGGACTTACAAGATCCCCTTTCATTTCACACCGACGACATCCATAAACAAAAGAGCATGATATCAACTGGTTGATATTTACAAGTGTTGAAAGCGTTCCCCGTGACAGCACAGTTCTGCTAGTCCCAACTTATAAGTGCAAGCATATACAACATAGATGACACAATGGTTGAAGTTTATTAGGGGCAAGAAAAATAAAGTGTGCCATCAAGTTTGTGAGAGCTTTAATCACTAACTTTCACATAACAGGTTTAATTTGGAAGATAGATAAAACAAGAATATACTTGGAATGGTGTAACACACCATGCATAGGAATTTATAGTGGACACTTTGGAATAACTTGGTTTCTTGGGAGTTGGATGCATGAGTAGAGCTTACTCAATACAAGTGGAGGCTAGCAAAAGACTGGGAGAGACCAACTAAGAGAGCAATAATGGCCATAATCATGCAAAGTGACAAAACATTACTAGTCAAAGCATAAAGTGGTACCACAAGTCAAAAACTAAATGATCATAGAGGCTATGGTGACTGGTTCATAGTCATAACATGGTGTGAGCATGTGCCAAGTCAACTCAAACAAAGCATCAAAGGAGAATACCACAATATTATGCTTTTGTATGCTAAAACAATGCATGATTCTTTCAAGGCACATTAAGCAATCTCAATTGTTTGGAATAAGCCATGCTACAACAATAACCACTAAGCATAGGGTCAAAACAAAATCAAACATGACATAAAAGGTCTAGGCCACAGTCAAAATAAACTCCTTTTGTACCACTTATAAGCATGACGCTTCCTAATCTTTTCCAACCCAATCACCTTATTTGAAACAACACAGCGAAAACGGGGGTCCAACCAATTTATTCAAGCAAACTAAGCAAACAAATACCAAAAACAAAAACTAAGACGCTCCAAGAACAACACAAAAGTGCATGAAACAATAAAACGAAGTGTCTAGAAAGACCTGAGATTTTTATTGATCAAGAAGGGAATGCCTTGGGCATCCCCAAGCTTTGACGCTTGTACCTCTTGAATATTTCTTGGGGGTGACACAGGGTGGCATCCCCAAGCTTGAGCTTTTGTCCATTCTTCATCTCATTACATCATTCTTTCCTTACATCTGAAAATTTTCCTTCATACAAAACTTCACACAATCTTCATTAGCAACATTAGTGCATTCAAAAGATAATAGACCTTTGGGTTTAGTTTCAAAACAGCAAAACTTTCACTAAAGACACAAGCTACTGTAGCAATTCCCTCAAAAAGCTCAATTTCCCAAAAAGAACCCTAAAAGGAATCAATAAGAAGCAAATGCAAATAATGGATGAAATCTGTCAAACCATACCAACAGGTAGAAACCGATTTGTCACATCCCAAATTTTTTCAAATTTTGAAATGTGAAAAATAAACAAACAAAAGAAACAAATGATGAAATTTAGGGGGAAAAGAAACTTTTTTCTTCTAAATGGAAACATCAAAACCTTAATTGAACAAAATTTGAATGAAAAAGCAAAAAATATTTTTGCAAAAAGATCAAATGCATTCATGCTTGTGTATCTTGAATTTGAGCACTTGGAAAAGTTAAACCTAAACCCTAAACCCTAATAAAAGAAATCATCATCAAGATCACTCCAAGACAATGGCTTTGTTCCATATAAAAATTTAGCAACAACATTTATAAATAATCAATATTGATAAACAAAAATATTACAATACCATGGGAATTGATTTCACTCTTTTTGGAGCCATGGATAAAAACTTATGATTTTTATAAGACAAAAGAAAGTATTCAAAGGCTAATAAAGCTCATAGCTAAAATAAATACCAAATTTGTGACCAAAACAATTATAAAGGATATAAAAAGATAAATAATTATTAAATAAAATTATACAAATTGGAATCACTATTTTTGGAACTATAAATAAAAAGATATGAATTTTATAAGACAAAGAAAGAAATAAATAAATAAATAAATAAATATATAAGAATTATTGCAAAGACAACTTAAACCATGGCTAAAATCCATAAGTAAATGGAATAAAGTATATTAAATATTATAAAAGGATAAAAGTTTATTTAAATAAAATTATATGGGCTTATGAACCATATCCAAATTTTATTTAAATAAAAGCCAAGGTGCCACACTCAATTTTAAATTATTAATAAATCATGAAAAATATTTGGAAAATTCTCTAAATGGACTAAATAACCAACTAAAAAACCTACTGAAAATATTTGGAGGAATTTTGAAATCAAATTGAAGTTTAAAGCAATAGTTTTGAATAAAAACAGAAAACAGAAAAAAAGAAAAGGAAAGATTTGAAAAAAAGGAAACCCAGTCCAGCCCAACACCTCTGACCTAACCCAGCCCACCAGCCCCCCGGGCCACTCCCTCTCCCCCTCTACTTTCTTTTCTTACCACACATAACCCCCCCTTCACTAACCAGCCGGCCCCACAGCCACATCAGCGTCGTCTTCAACCCCCGCGTGCAGAGACTGCTTCTCCCTCTGCCGTTTCCTATCGTTTTAAATTCGCGTGAATTCACTTAACTGCCGGCATAATTCCCTCCCTCGACCATGCTCTCTTAACCACCTCTCACTCCTCTCCATTTCCCCTCAAGCACCGCATCCACAGAGCCCCCAGGCTGCTCGGAATCGAGCTCCCACCGCCGCAGACCCCGTCGTTGTCTTCAGGCGCACCTATTGACACTTGCCATTTTTTTACTCGTGGCCCAGGAGCTCGCCTCCATCTTCGACTGCACACACCCGACAGTGAGCACATCTCCGACAGGGAATCGCTGTCGCACCCGCACACCCCTGCCTCGCCCACGACCTCCCTAGAGCTCGCTCGTCCCCGCGATCTCGGTAACCCCCTGACACCATCCCCTTACCCCCTATCCCCGCCGAAATGCCGCCACCAGGCGCATCGCTGCCATGCATCGCCAGCAGCGCCGCCTGATATGGTTATACCCTAAGGGTACACGATATTAGTATACCTGGTCCAACCCAAGGAAGGCCCACAAGAACATATGCGGCCTGTGGAGATTTTCGTGTGACCCAAGCCCATGACGTCTTCGGATCCTTGGGGAGCAAGACTAGAGTAGATAGAATATTCAAAGGAGGAAACCCTAATTTGTAACTGACTCGACCTAATGTCCGGGACCTGCCTATCTATATAAAGTCTAGGAGGGCACGACGAGAAGGGCACCTCTCCCCGCATACACACCTCCACGCCAGATTGCATCTGCGCACCCTTGTAGTTTTCGGTTCCGCCATAATCAAGGGCAGACAAGCAGGAGTAGGGTTTTCCCTCCGAGGGCCTGAACTTGGGTAAACCTCGTGTCCCCGTGTTGCTTGTTTGTTAACCGTTACGCGATCTCCAGCATCCCCATCTTCTCCAAAACCCAAGTGATGAACCACAAGTATAGGGGATCGTAACAGTCCTCACGGGTAGTATTACCCAATTTATTGATTCGACATAAGGGGAGCCAAAGAATACTTGCAAGCCTTAACAACTAAGTTGTTAGTTCAGCTGCACCTAGAAATAGTTCTTTCTCATGGAAGTTTATTAGTAGAAACAATTTGGTAGTAGCAAAAGCAACATCAATAGCAACAGTGAAACAACAGCAATAGTAAAAGTAACGGTAACAGTAGGATTCGAGTGCGGTAGGCATAGGGATGGATGGACGGGTGTTGCATGGACGATTCTAAACATGTAACTTCAAGATCTAGGGCATTGCAGATAAATAATAACAAGCATCCAAGTACTGAACAATCCTAGGCATGTGCTCCAAATATAGTCATACGTGCTCGCAATGAGAACTTGCACAACATCTTCTGTACAGCCAGCCCGTGGCAGCGGGGCCTCTAGGGAACTATTGGCAATTAAGGTGATCCTTTTAATAGAGCACCGGAGCAAAGCATTAACACTCCGTGAACACATGTGATCCTTACACCACAGCCATCCCCTCCGGTTGTCCCAATTATTATCACTTTGGGGCCTTTGGATCCGGACAATGATATGTGTACACAACTTGCAGATAAGATCATAATCAATACTATCATAATGATTCAATAATAAGTTAAGATCTGAGATCATGGCACTCGGGCCCAAGTGACAAGCATTAAGCACAACAAGTTGCAACAAAGTCAAATAGCACAAGAGATACTAGGCACTATGCCCTAACAATCTTATTCGATTACATGATAGAACTCATCCAATCCCTACCTTCCCCAAGACTAAAGTGGGGGATTACTCACTCATGGATGAGGGAAACATCGGTGGTTGATGGAGATGCATTGGTGATGATGATGGCGATGATCCTCTCAAAATTCCCTGTCCCGGCAGGGTGCCAGAACGGAGTTTTTAGATCCGAATCATGGTTGCTGGTGGAGGAGGCGAAGCGGAACTCTTTCTGGAAAACTATTGAACCCCCCTCAGTTTTTAGGTCGAAAGGCAACTTATAGGCATAGAGGGAGGCCGAGGGGGTGCCTGGGGTGGCTGCACACCCTCTAGGCGCGGCCAGTGGTGGGCCCGCTCCTAGGGTGGGTGTGGGCCCCCCCAGGCCTCCTCTCCGTCTCGTCTTCTGGCTCCGAGGATCTTCTTGTGAAATATAATTTTTGGCATATTTTCCGGGATTTTTCCTGATAGTTCATTTTCTGCACAAAAAGAAGACACCAAGGTAATTCTGCTGAAAACAACGTCAGTCCGTGTTAGTTGTATCCAAATCACACAAGATTAGAGGAGAAACAATAGAAAAGTGTTCGAGAAAGTAGATACGTTTTGGACGTATCAACTCCCCCCAAGCTTAGCTTATTGCTTGTCCTCAAGCAATTCAGTTGAAAACTGAGTGCAATAAAAGAACTTTCACGAAGACAATTGCTTCATATGATGTAAATATTCTCAGCACATGAGTAGATGCTTAGACAATTCATAATAAGGAGTATGCAACTAAGTCTACTCAATAGTCATTGCAAGATATGAAGAGAAACCAACTCAATAATAATAAGTAGCATGAAACATAAACATAAGCAACATTGCAATGCTCATAATAAGGTATGATAGAGTGGTATCTCACTTGCCTTTGTTTGAAGAGCACAATATAAATGCCAAGGCACCTATGAAGTTCACATGAAGACTAGAAGTAAAGATATCAGAGATACAAGCATCAAAGTCATGGCATAATGAACCAAGTTTTGGAACAAACACAAGAATGACAACTATGCTCTCAAGAAGGTGCTCATAGAATAAGTGGTGACTCAACAAAGTTGTGAAAATGGTTTTGTGAAGGTTTAAAAGGCTTCCCAATGCTGAAAGGAAGGTACTCATTAGCTTTGAGCTCTCATTGCCCCTATCATAGGCATCTTCATGTGGTTAAGGTGAAAGTGAGTTCCACTCTTAATCATATGATTGACAGACCATAGACTGGAAATCCCAAGTCCCATGAGTACGAGGGTTGCTCCGCATGATACTCAACTTTGGTCACCTGAAAGTTCTTGTCATTATAAATACATGCATATCATTGAGAAGCGCCAACGGTGTACCCCTTGCACATGGTACATGAGCTTTCCCATAACCAAAATGACAAGGCAAGTAGACAATGAGCATCTCAGCAATCTTTTTATTTACCATGTGCATAGATTTTTATTGAGGATGCTTCATAGATGCTCATTATAGTGTTGTTACAAGTTTCCACCATTATTAGGCATGGCTTAGGCTAGCGGCCTATGCGTTTCTCTAACACAATGTATAAACTCCATGAACTCACAACCACCCCTTTTATTTCACATCGTCGACATTCGCAAACAAAAGAGCAAAGAATCAACTGGATGATATATCCAACAGGTGTTGAAAGCGTTCCCCATGACAGCACGGTTCTGCTGACTCCCAGTATATAATTAGCAAGCATATAATTTTCATCAACTAGTCACAATGGTTCAGAATTATTAAGAGCAAGGAATAAAGTGTGCCATCAAGTTCGTGAGAGCTTTACTAACTAACTTTCTCAAAACAGACAAACATTTTATTTTGGAAGAAAACACGACATATGGAATATGCACTAAATAAGCAAATGATGCTAATAGGTAGGTATGGTGGACACAACCGACAATATTGGTTTTGGGTAGTTGGAAGCACAGGTAGAGCACATACTCAGTGCAAGTGAAGGCTAGCAATAGAGAGGGAGCGACAAACGAGAGAGCAATAACTGTCATAATCATGCTTTCAACAAAACAGGACTAACTATGGCTGAAAGTGATACAAGAACTCTGAGGCAAGATAAATCATCGAGGCTTACTGACTATTGATTAGTCATATGCATGCGTGAGCATGTGCCAAGTCGATTCACATGAACAGTCAGAGGAGGATACCACAATATCATACCAAAGTATGAATAAAACAATGCAAGAAAACATTCATATGACATGCTACAAACTATTAGCAAGATGGAGCTAATCATAGACAAGCAAGAACTAATAAGCATCCATAATGACATACACCTTACACAAACAGGCTAAGCATGCTCACAATGATGAGTATATGTACAAAAATGAAACAAATAGAGTTCGTTACCAGCCTCTTACCACACCTCGAGTTGTCTTAATCTTCATTATTGCCCTTCACTTGCGTGACATGAATAATTAACATGAAGGCAGCAAGATCAAGCCTCTGAGGAGCCAAAACTGTAGCATGTGGATCAACAGCAATGTTCAAGGCAGCAGCAACACGAGTAGCAATAATTCCCCCATAAATGGGTCCCTTAGCAGCTAAACGACGAGCAATGAGAGAACCAAGATTATACTTATCCTCATTGTTGAGCGCAGCAGCTAAGAAGGCCAATTGTGAAGGAAATATGCCCTAGAGGCAATCATAGAGATGATTATATTTCATATGTATCCATGAGTTATTGTAATGTTCTTTGAATATCCATATCAGGCAACTTGTATTGATTGGCAATTATGTGAATTGTTTGTGAAAATCTTTACTTGTATGGTTATTTAATAGTTGTCCCTAGTCGGAGTTCACGTGAGGACACACGTGAATATTTGACTAGCACATCGATTGGTTGATGACTATGTTTCGCAAGTCATAGACATGGAGATGTCAAACCAATGATGTGGACACATGTTATGAACATGGGGTTGGACTGACCCAACTTGAGACTGGCAATTAGGCTTGCAGCTCTCTCTACACATCGTGTACGTTTTGTCCTTAGACATGAGATTTTTGCATGTACTTGAGATGTGGATCGACCTACTTTGGGGCTATCAACCACTACTCCGTAACTGGGTAGTCATAAAGGTAGTTTTCGGGTTTTTCCTGGAGCATCTGCAAGGCATGGTCAATCAAGATGGGATTTTCCCCTCTATACTTGAAAGAGATATCTTTGGGCCCCTCGAGTGATCGGATCCAGAAATGCATGGTCGTGCTACATAAGGTTAAGAGTTAACCTAGTAAAGGGATTCTGAATCACAGTATCAAGAAAGGGAGGTCAGCTTGGAGCTAGACCAAATATCGTGAGGCAAAGGGAAAGACATGTACTAAACCTTGTGATGGTTCATCCGATATGATCTTTGTATGCGTTTAGGAGTTGGCACTTCTTGCTAGAGGCCGCTACCAACTATTGACAGAATAAGTGTATTTGTGTCATGTCTATACGTATATGAACCTATAGGGTCACACACTTAAGGGGTTGGAAGCCTGATGAGGATTGGATCCGAATTAGACCAGGCTTAGGCTTCTAATGGGCTGCTAATGTAGAAGCCCACTAGGGACGCCTATATAAGAGAGGGTGGGGCGAGATGACCAGGGTTAGACCATTCCACCCAGCTGCCATTCCTCATGCATGTGTTGCACACGCGGACCTAGCAGTCCAGCGTCTGATGCTTCCACCCCGCACGTGTGGATACCTCGGAGGTGCTACATCTGTGGCACTTGGACGAGCCGTGCAAGGGGAGCTACTCGTGGGACGAGTACAAGGAGGAGAGGTGGAACGTCTGCACTGCCTCGACGCGCTTCATCAATTCTGCAACAGCGCGTCTAGTGGTAATCCCGGTATCTATGACAACAGTATTCCTGGTTTACACGGTAGAAAATTTTGATTTGCGCTAGTGTAGCCTACCCGTATCCCTTCAAATTGATAGTTGGAAATATTACTAGTGTTCTCCCTACCAAGAACATGGTGGCAAGATAGTAGGCAAAATACCTGATGGCTTGAAGTTGAATGTTCTTTATATTCCCTCGCTGAGCTCTACGGTCATAATCATTGGTTATTCCTCGGTAAAGCTCCAAAAAATCAGCGAGTATAGCTTGAATCTTCTTTGATGACCTAGTTGTACCAAGTCCAAGGGCCTTGCAAAATTGCTTCAAAGTCATAGAATGAGCCCTGTCATAAATTTTGAAAGACACAGAAGGCTTGAACACACTATTAGTAAAGGAGAAACTCTCCACAAATGTTTTAGTAAGCAAAGCATATTGTGCTCTCTCATCCTACATGTAACTTGTTAGTCCAGCCCTCTGCACCAAAGTTATAAAATCATTAAGAATCCCAGCAGCTCGCAATAAAGTTTGTCAAGGAAAGGTGGAGGGGTGCGAATCCCCTTCATCTCTCTCGTCACCAAATCGTGGAGTGATGAGATCCTCATTGTATGAGGGTCTAGTACTGGTAGATGACCTTGGAATCCTTGCCCTTCTAGGTGCATCACTTTCAAATATGTCACCAAATGTGTGGTGGTCCATGACTTCCTTTTTCTGAAATTTTAAACAACCATCAAACCAAGTGATTTCTAAGTTGATAAATTATGAGCAACTACTATAGGAACTTGCTAAAGGACTACACATGCATCAAAACAAAGTTTCTAAGCAAATAACAAGCATGCAAGCTCAAACAACCTGTCACCTATAGCAGCAAAATACTCAAGGTACAATCTACCAAACACAAATCTAATTGGACAAGTGGAGGAGGCACATACCAAGGAGCAATCTCTCCAAAAATCAGCACTTGAGATGGGATGAACAAGGAGATCGAAAATCGCTTGCAAGAACAGCAAGAACTCGATCTTGAGCAAGTTTTCCGGTGTTTTTCGGGAGAGAGAAAGAAGGTGGCTTTGAGGAGGCAGCCTGGAGGGTCCCAGGTGGGCCAGACCCCCCAGGCATCGCCACCTGGTAGGCCGCGCCTACCAGGAATGTGGTGGGCTGGGGTGTCCCCCTGGGTCAACTCAGGTGCCACTCTGCCCCTTTTTTCGAGGAAAAAATTATTTTAAATTTTTTGCGATTTTTCGGGAAACTTTATTTTTGGCCAATTTTCAGGGTATGAAAATTGATTTTCTCGCAGAAACAGTTTTTTTCAGAAGAAGCAAAAGCAAACCAAAAGCAAAACTACAGGATCTCTAAGAATGTCAAACAAATAAACAACTAGCAAAACTAAAGCTAAAGCAAAGACTAGGAAGGAGAAAAGAAAAAGAAAGCAAGTATAACCACATTGGAAACATTATTTTGTTCATTAAAATCCTTTTGTTAACAAGGTTGATCAAGTCTTGTTACCAAAACAATCTTATATGAAACAAAACTTTGCATTCCACAAGGTGATTATGTTACCTCATACTTGATAGCAATGGTCGCAATCATAATAGTTTTAAAATATTCTTGTGGAATGGGACAATATATTTCTCCAACCTTGATGCTCTCAATATTTTCAATGGAATTCAGGAAATAGCTCTTAACAACCTTCTTGTGGAAATAGACAGTGTGCTCTTTGTCATTAATATTGAATGTTACTTTTCCTTGATTACAATTGATGATAGCACCTACAGTATCAAGAATAATAGACATATTATCATCTTCAGGCATTTCAAGCACAACAAAATCAGTTAGAACCATGGAATTATGAGCTACTTGAACAGGAACATCCTCACAAATACCAACAGGAATAGTAGTCGACTTATCAGCCATTTTCAAAGATATATCAGTTGGTATCAACTTTTCTAGTTGGAGTCTCTTGTAGAGAGAAAAAGGCATAACCCTAACTCCAGCTCCCAAGTCACATAAAGCAGTTCTAACATAATTATTCTTAATGGAGCAAGGAATAGTTGGTACACCTAGATCACCAAGTTCCTTTGGAACCTTACCATTGAAGTAATAATTAGCAAGTAGAGTAGAAATATCCTCATTAGGAATCTTCCTTTTATTAGAGACAATATCCTTCATATACTTTGAATAAGGAGGCAACTTAATAGCATCAGTCATAGGAAATTGCAATAATAAAGGCTTCATCCACTCACAAAACTTGTTGTAGTGTTCGTCCTCCTTTTACTTGTGTTTCTTACCTAGAAAAGGCATAGGTTTCTGCACCCAAGGTTCTCTCTTTTAACCATGTTTATTAGCAATAAAATCTTCCTTTGTGTACCTAGTGTTCTTAGTGTGCTTCTCGGGTTCTTCCTCACCTTCCTCCTTATCAGGAGACACATTTTTATCATTACCACTCTCAGTTTCAGCATCAGAGACAGATATACTATTAGGATCTACAGCAGGTTCAAGTGGTTCCTCAACTATCTTATGTTTCTTTTTCTTTCTCTTACAAGGACTACCACTACTCTCACCTTGTTGGGAATCCTGCTCTATTCTTTTAGGGTGTCCTTCAGGATATAAAGGATCTTGAGTAGCTATACCACTCCTAGTTCTAATTCCATAAGCATGTTTATCTCCTGAAGCATTAACTAGCATATCCTTTTGTACCTTAGCAAGTTGATCAAGTTGGGTTTGAACCATTTGAAAGTGTTTACAAAGCATTTTAATGTCATTAGAAGTTCTTTCCACAATATCTTTCAACTCATGGATAGCCCTAGAGTTTTCCAATAAATGATCCTGAACTTGTTTATTAAAATGACCTTGTTTAACAATAAAAATGTCAAGTTCCTCTAAACATTCATCAGGAGGCTTACCATAAGGAATATCACCTTCATCAAAGTATTGGAGAGAGTGTACCTCAATAGTAGATGAGTGGGGAATTGGCTTACATAATTCTTCTATAGGAGGTAGATTTTTTCACATCTTCAGCTCTAATACCTTTCTCCTTTAGACATTTCTTAGCTTCCTTCATCACTCCATCATTTAATGGAATAACTCCCCTTTTCTTTGGTGTGGGTGTTGGAATTGGTTCAAGGACAACTGGTTCAGGAGTAATATGCTCAGGTGTATTCAGGTCAGTTGAAGTCCAATCATCATAATTCTTGCTTATCTTAGTCATTAATTCTTCAGCATCTGTAGGAGTCCTTTTCCAGAAAACACAATCAGCAAAGCTATCTAGGTAGGTCCTAGAATCATCATTTAGTCCATTATAATAAATATCAAGAAGCTCATTCTTAGGTAATGGACATCCAAGATGTGCATGAATCAAGGAACAAAACCTTGTCCATGACCCAGGCAAATTCTCTTCTTCTCCCTGTTTAAAATCAAAAAGTCTCTGCAAAGCAGCATGTCTAGCACTGGGAGGAACATATTTCGGGAAGAAAGAAGCAATCAAGCAATCAGGTCTATCAATGGAACCTAGAGGTAATCTATTAAACCAAGCCCTAGCTTCTCCTTTTAGTGAAAAAGGGAAGATCTTAGTAACAAAGTACTTAAGCATCTTAGAATCATCAGAGAATAAATCACTCATAGTATTAAGCTCATTCATATGAGCCACAACACTCTCATTTTTAGTCCTACAAAAAGGTTCTTTCTCAACAATATCTAAATAAGATAAATCAAGAGAGAAATCATAATCTTCATCTTTAATATCTATGGGAGAAGTGGCAAACTTAGGATCAGAGGACAACTTAGGCATGATAGTACGTCTAGCAAGGAGACTCTTAATAGCACTAGTACCCTGTGTGTTTCGGCACTCTTCAACAAAATCATCAGTGAACTCAATGTAACAATCATTAATATCATAACTCTCACTAGGCTCAGGTGATCTAACATGTGTAACGGTGTCTTTACTAGGAGTTTTGGTATTTCCTAGACTAGCCATAGTAGCATCTAGAAAAGGACCTAATGAACCACTCGCATCAAGCACAGTAGAAGTAACATCATGAGTATCAAAAGCAGTTTCAGACTCAGCAGTAGTAGTAGTGTGTGTAGCATGTGTGTGTGGTGGTTGTGTAACAAGCTTACTTATAACAGATGGTGAATCAAGAGCAGCAGAGGTGTTTAGGACTGTACCTCTTCTTGTAGTGGATAGTAAAGTAGGGAAATTTCCATCACGAGACTTCCCATGATGAAAGGAGTAGCAGTGAACAATAATAGATCCAAGTGAACTTACAAATAAAGCTATGCTCCCCGGAAACAGTGCTATAAAATAGTCTTGATGACCCACAAGTATAGGGGATCGCAACAGTCTTCGCGGGTAGTATTACCCAATTTATTGATTCGACACAAGGGGAGCCAAAGAATACTTGAAAGCCTTAACAACTGAGTTGTCAGTTCAGCTGCACCTAGAAATAGTTCTTGCTCACAGAAGTTTATCAGTAGAAACAGTTTGGTAGTAGCAACAGCAAAGCAACAGCAACGGTGAAAAAGCAGCAATAGTAACAGTAACGGTAATAGTAGGATTCGAGTGCGGTAGGCATAGGGATGGATGGACGGGCATTGCATGGACGAGTCTAAACATGTAACTTCAAGATCTAGGGCATTGCATATAAATAATAACAAGCATCCAAATACTAAACAATCCTAGGCATGTGCTCCAAATATAGTCATACGTGGTCGCAATGAGAAGTTGCACAATATCTTCTGTCCAGCCAGCCCGTGGCAGCGGGGCCTCTAGGGAACTAATGGCAATTAAGGTGCTCCTTTTAATAGAGCACCGGAGCAAAGCATTAACACTCCATGACCACATGTGATCCTCACACCACATCCATCCCCTCTAGTTGTCCCAATTATTGTCACTTTGGGGCCTTTGGATCCGGACAATGATATGTGTACACAACTTGCAGATAAGATCATAAACAATACTATCATAATGGTTCAATAATAAGTCCAGATCTGAGATCATGGGACTCGGGCCCAAGTGACAAGCATTAAGCACAACAAGTTGCAACAAAGTCAAATAGCACAAGAGATACTAGGCACTATGCCCTAACAATCTTATTCGATTACATGATAGAACTCATCCAATCCCTACCATACCCAAGCCTACAACGGGGGATTACTCACTCATGGATGAGGGAAACATAGGTGGTTGATGGAGATGCATTGATGATGACGATGGCGATGATCCTCTCCAAATTCCCTGTCCCGGCAGGGTGCCAGAACGGAGTTTCTGGATCCGAATCTTGGTTTCTGGTGGCGGCGGAGGCGGAGCGGGACTCTTTCTAGAAAACTATCAAACCCCCCTCTATATTTAGGTCGATAGGCAACTTATAAGCGCAGAGGGAGGCCGAGGGTGTGCATGGGGGTGGCTGCACTCCCTCCAGGCGCGGCCAGTGGTGGGCCCATGCCTGGGGTGGGTGTGGGCCCCCCAGGCCTCCTCTCCGTATCGTCTTCTGGCTCCGTGGATCTTCTGATGAAATATAATTTTTGGCATATTTTCCGGGATTTTCCTGGTAGTACATTTTCTACACAAAAAAAGACACCAAGGTAATTCTGCTGAAAACAGCATCAGTCTGTGTTAGTTGTATCCAAATCACACAAGTTTAGAGTAGAAACAATAGCAAAGTGTTCAAGAAAGTAGATACATTTTGGACGTATTACCAAGATCATAACAATGGATATTGACGAGATCGAACCTCGTCAATTGGCGCCATCCGTGGGGATTTGGGGGTGCTGATTGTGCGATCGTGACGGTCCCAACCAAAGCGATCTATAACTCCTCGGCGACGGAGAGCCATTTCCTCTTCGGCGCTTTAGACTTCACCGCTCACCCGCCAGCCACCATGAAGGATTTCGAGCCTGTAGGCGACGGACTCCAAATTCTGTTTGGGAGCTTCTGCTTCCAGGTAGGACAAACCGGCACTCTCCGCCTCCTAGAGCGGGTGCCACCACCATCCATTAGGCCCGCCTCATGGACCCCGCATCCCAGCGTGCTACGCACGTCAACGCTGACAGACGAGTTGTACGATAGCAGCAGCTGCAACTCAGATCTGTGCGGCCCTCCATCGGATGAAGGAACCTACGGTTTCGGATACGAAAGCTGCGGCAGTAGTGATCCAGTCCGTGGGCGCTATCAGTGCGCCATGGTCATCCAAAGCGACGTGGAACAACAACCAGGTTCGGGTGCCCACGTACCACCACCCAACCCATAGGGTGGAAATAGAGGAAACGGGAGGCAACCGTCCCTCCTGCCGAATGAAGGCGACGACAACGCCTATCAGAAGATCAACCTCAACGAGGAAGGATGGTGCCAAGAACGCGAAGCCATGGCAGGCAATAAGATCCTGCCCGTGAATGCTTCACAGGATCTACTGATGGCATATCACCTGCTCCTCATCGGCGAGCATAATCGGCAGGTAAAGATGCAGGAGGACCTCGACAAACACAAGCAAGGGGCCTCAGAGTCCAGCGCGCGGCGAGCTGCGCTCTCTGCCGCTGGCGGATCCAGCTCGCAAGGCAACAATGCCAACAAGCATCGCTCTCCCATAGAGCATATGGAGCACGCCGCACACCCCGAGGTCACCAGAACCCTCAACGCGTCCTTCATGGAGTTGGACTTCAATGACAATGTCATACCAAAGACGCCGCAGACTACGATCATGGCAGCCACCACATACCTTGCGTCCCATCCAACCCCAGTGGGGGACCCGAAGAGGTCTATTCACAAGTCCGCGCTAGCCGGACTCGGACTCGTCGGAGCTGCACACCATGACGAGGCTCCTATGGAGTCGAAAAAGAAAGCTGCGGTCAGACTCAACCGCAGCCCCATGCTCTCATCCGACGAAGAGGAAGATGAGCATGATCTACCTCGACGATGCAAGATCCTGAGACGCCGCAGCCGCGACTATGATGCTCGAAGCGACCTCGCTCAGCGCAAAGTCGACAAGGCACGCGCCAAATGCACATGCTCAACTGAATCCGAAGAGGATGACGATGGAGAACTTTGTGGAGCTCGATGCTTCAGCAGATCTGTTCAATGAACGTGGATGCTGAAAAATTTCAAGCTTCCTTCGGACACTCCGAAGTTCGACGGGACGCAGGACCCGAAAGCCTGGCTCAGCGACCACCTGTCATCCGTCAAGCTGCACGGCGGTAACAAGAACACCGCCCTACAATGCCTTCAGCTGCAGCTGACAAGCGCAGCTCGAATCTGGCTCAGCAGCCTGTCTTCAGGCTCAATCCGAAACTAGGAATAGCTGGCATACACTTTCATCCGAAACTTCAAGGGCACCAGCAAGAGGCCAGCCTCGATCGAGGAGCTATGGGCCTGCACCCAATGAACGGGTGAATCCATTCACTCGTACATACTATGCTGGTCCAACATCAAGAACTCCACGGCACACATCTCCGAGGAGAGAACGATTGATGCCTTCAAGGATGGTGACAAGCTGTCAACACCCGGATTTGGTGGTAGCATTGTTGGTGTTGGTGGTAGCATTGTTGGTGTTGAACTTGGGTGGGGCACGGGTGAAATTGCTAGAGTTACCGGGGTTGTTGTGATTTCCTCCGGGTCTAGGGTTTCCACGGTTGGGATAGGTTGGACGGGTCATAGGGGGTCTGTTGGTTCTTGGGGCAAATCCTGGAGATGGGTTGGGGCGATACTTTGGGGTCTGATGGGTTCCTGGTTGATGCATCATGCGACGCTTGCGGTTCTCATTGGCCTGGTTGATCTTTCCTTCCATCTGGATAGCAGAGTCTACAAGGGCTTCAATATCAACAAAGGGGATATTGACTAACACCGTCTGCATCTCGTCATGCAGACCATTCAGGAATCTTTCTTTCTTCTTGGCTTCGGTGTCTATTTCGTCCGGGCCATACCTAGCTAATGACAAAAATTTGTCACGGTATTCCACTACAGTCATCCTTCCTTGCTTTAGCTCTCTGAACTCGTCTCTCATTCTCTTGATCAAACCTGGTGGCACATGGGTTCTGCTAAACTTGACCTTGAATTCCTCCCAGGTCATCATCTGGCCTCCGGTCATTGCACGAACACTGTTCCACCATGCCCTGGCATCTCCGGCTAGATAATGGGTGGCGAATAGGACTTTCTCGTTGGCTTCCACTCCTGCTACTTCTAAGTTATTTTCCATGGTTTGCAGCCAATCATCGGCATCTAGGGGTTCTTCCGACTTGGTGAAAACGGGTGGGTTGGTATTCTGGAAATTCTTGAGCTTAGATCCGTGGTTGTCCTGATTTCCATGGCCTTGGTTGTTGTGGGCTAGCTGGGCTATCTGTTGCAGAGTGGCTAGGTTGGCTTGACGTTCCGCTCTTTCAGCTTCGCGGTCAGAAGTCAACATTTGCAGGATCTGCATCATCGGGTCCGGGGTTGAACCACTTCCTCCACGTGGCATCTGAAGATTGATATAGATCGTGAGAAAAGAGGGAAATTGCTAAGGTTTTGGGTTTTTGAAAAGTTTTTAGAGTTTGACTCAAGTTTTCTAGCAACTTGCTTTTTCATTCATTCACTCATAGCACACAGTACAACACACACCACAACAAAGAAAAACAGATGGTTTTAAGAACCATTCTGGAAACTATGATACAGTGGGACCGACTACTACTCACTACGCTAGTGCTCAGTGCTACTACTCCTCGGAGTCTGTGGCTTCATCATCTTCATCATCATCGATGAAGGCGAAATCATCCTCATCGGTGAAGAAGTCCATGGCCTGATCCTCCAGAAAATCATCGTCATTGCTGAGATAGGAGTAAGGGTCTCCACGAAGATCCTCTCCTGCATTCTCCCTTTCCTCCAACTGCATGTCTCTCTCGTGGATGGTCTCTTCCAGAGATGAGATGCGATGGCGAAGATGGGCAATAATGCGCTCCTTCTTGTCAAGCTGACGGCGGCGAGATTTGCGATCCTTTGCTAGCATGGCGATGGTCTAATCCTTCGTATTGATGATGGCAGACTTGTGGTTGCAATAGTCACGGCAGTTGTCCAACTCTTGTTGACGATCATACATCATGAAGCTAAGGTAGTCCAATTGAGTCTTCAGCTCAGGGTGGTATGGGGCTTCCAGTGGTTGGCCATTTGCATCACGCCTTGGGCAAAACTCAAAGCGAGTACCCTTGATCTGATTGATGCTCTGCCCACACAGACGGGAAAGAGCTTCCTGCATTGCTCTGGCAAGTCCATCGAGCCAGTTGTTTTCCCTCAAGGTAAACTGGATTCCCTCCGCAGTGGGAGGTTCAATCTTTCCTCGGAGACTTGCAACAATTAGCCACTACAGATCTTCTCCTCCTTGATCATTGAGCTGAGCTCCGAAGAACTCGGGATGCGGATGCTCCAGAAGTTCCGAAAGCTGATCCAGATCCCTCTCAAAGATAAGGTCTCCACCATTCCCCAGTTGGTAAAACTTGCTGTACTTCACATCCATCTATAAAAATAGAGGATGAGTAGATTAGCAGAGTGATCAAGTGTGTCAAAATTTTATCTATTTTGCAAGAGTTTTTGAGGAACATGAAGTTTTATTAAAGAATTAAAGAGGTAAGAATGAGAATAAGTTTTCGTAAATATTTTTGTTCTTTGGTTTTGAAACTAAGTTTTTGGTTCAACGTCCCATATAACTAGGGTCTCCTATGGTCAGGATGGCTCTGATACCAACTTGTCAACACCCGGATTTTTCAATCCTAGATGCCTGTTATGCCATACATCGCAATCCCAGGATTACCATTTTTGCGAGACATAACAGAATTGGATACCATAGTACTTCATCCATTACAAACGATACATAAGTTCTTACACAATTAGGGATCTCATGATCCAGTTCTTAATACAACATCAAGCAGCGGAATACGTAATAATAACGGTAGCGTAGGCGAAGATCCATCTTCGGGGTCACAGGCAATGCTGACGATGGGAGATGATCCTAGTTGTCGTAACCTTCCGGGGGTCCATCTTCCAGGTACTCCTCTTCATAGTCTGGCCATGGGAATAGCCAGGGACAAATCCATGAGTACTCTTTAAGTACTCGCAAACTAATACTAACAAGTAAAGGGGTTTTTGGATAATAGGACACTAGGCTCTAGGGTTGTTTCGCAAAAGCCAGATTTATCTCTACTAAGTTCCAAAGCTAGTCACAATTTTATAACTCCTAAGTGGGATCTTGTAATTCAGGTCACAACTCTGTTGTGGTCAAGTCAAAGTCTCAATTCATTTCACAAGTCATTTTGAAAAGGTCTGACGGAGGAACAGTATGGCCACTCCAACTGTCCATAACCGCGGACGCGGCTATTCGAATAGTTTGACACTCTGCAGAGATTGTACACTTTCACCACAACATTCGATACATCCGTCAGGAACAAATCCTGAATTCACCATACTCAGTATGTGGATAATCAATCCTAACCTTTCAATTACACTCCCTAGTATCAGCACCTCTCCTGTGAGTTTGGCCTCCCAACCATGACCACTGTCATCTTGGGTACTACACAGGTGGACAATCTTCACAAGGTAGCCTCAGCTCAGACCTTGGCCGTGAGGGAACTAATACTAAGGTATATAAGTTTCCAGTCAAGCCCTACCCAATATTCGGGTATTGTGGTTGTACGATAAAATTGGAATGGTATCGCATCCAGACAACCATCAGTTTTATAAAGGGTTAAGGCTCATGCCTCAACATTTTCATCACCAAAATCATCAAGTGTTTGGAAACACATGTCCCAAAACATTTCAATAGAATGATCCATCATTCCAAGGTTTTCATAACCATTTTTCCACCAAGTATTCCCATCTAAAAGTTGATCAAGTTTTAAGCTTAGCACTAGCATCTACAGGGGAGGGTAGTAATAATGAGGGGTGGTAACTAGTGGAGTTTCACTAAGTCCAACCTTATATCTTAGGCGGATATCAAGGTTTCTAGCTTAGGCCAAATTTTATGCTCTTTATGCAACCTTCAGCACAACTGCCTGGTATCTACCAAACTCTTAGGTAACATCTAGGTAAGCTTGGATAAAGAAATAAAGTAAGAAGCTTGCCATAAAACTAGGATTGGTTTAACAAGTAGGTAGGATCACATATGCTTAAGGCATATAGTAGGCATGGTAACAAGTAGGGGTTTGTTGCATCAGTAGGGTATCTTGCAAGGGTTAGCTTGCATCAATATTAGTATAAGCTTGCATAGTTACTAGCTTGCCTTGTGCAGAGCAGTGGTTGAAGTTCTCCTCGGCTTCCTCTTCGTAGTATCCTCCTTCCTCCTCGTAGTATCCTTGGTCGGTACTAGCGTCTATGAATAAATACGAGGTACACAATCACCAAACAATACTTAACTACTTGCAATCACCACACACAAGGGTCCTATGGATGATCTAGCATCATCCCTAACATTACAAGGTTAAGGCTTGATTTAATTTCTTTTATTTTTTTTAGAAAAGTAATTTCTACTCATTGAAAAACTACTTAAGATTTAATATTCTCCAAACCAAATATGGGATCATGTTGACACATGTCATCACCACATATTGTAGTCCATGGGAATGTGATTTAAAGTGGTGTCACAATTTAATAAGGTTTTACCCTTTTATTTTAATTAATTAAAGTGGCTAGAAATGCTTATGAAGCATTCTTTTATTACTTGAACATTATTTCTGCAAGTAAACCTATATTTTTTTATATATTCTGAAAGGTATGGTTAAATGTGATTTTTGAGAGTTGGAATCAACTCAAAAGCTTTTATGGTTTGAATTTGAAAAATGTTTGAATGCAGAAAAGCTTATGCCTTGTTATTTTTACTATGGGTGATCTACAGATCCAAATGACTTGAATCCAACGGGCTTGGATTAAGCATTCACAGACCTTTCCAACAAAATTGGTTTCATTCAATTTGGTGTACTGAATCGATCTGGGTTGATTTTTGAAGTTGGGTACAGAAGTGTGTTTGAAATTAAAAAGAATAAGGTTTAATTTGAATTGCTGGGCTGCGCGGGAAATTCTAACGGGCCGGCCTGCTAAGCGCAGTGCTCCCGCGGGCTGCTTAAGTGGGTGTCCCCACTCGTCAGTGACACGGGGCTGGGCGAAGCGGCATGGGGCAACGTGGATCGTTCGATCTAGTTCTAATCCAACGGCTGAGGGTCATCGTCGACGCGAGACAACTCCGGCGAGAACGAAACCTAGCGCGGCCAGTGAGGGGTGCTGGGGGCTCACCGGGGTACGGGCAAGGGTCGGCGAGGCGGGCGAACGACGAAGTTGACGACAGCGAACCTCCTGGTACCGGTGGCTTCTCCTAGGGCGGCTCTAATCGCTGGCTCCCTTCTTCTCCAGAGGCGGCGAGCTCCGGTGAAATTCCGGCGAGGTGGTGCTCGGCTTGCTCTGAGGATGGTGTGGCATGGTCAGTGGGGAGAGGGGAGTGAGATGGTGTGAAGAAATCGTGCGGGGGTGGTCTCTATTTATAGTCGAGCGAGGGGACCGTCGGGGCGCACGGTGAGCTCGTCGGGGGCGACGTTACAGGCGGCTATAGGCATGGGCAAGGGTAGGGGACGGTGTTGTGTCTCCTGGCGATTCTCAACGACATGGTCGCGAGGCATGGGGCGGTGCGGCTTGGTCTGGAACGGGCGGTGCTCTGCGCGGCAGAGGCGGCGTCTTCGACGGCGGGCGGTGGCTGTATGGCACGGGGCGGCAAACGGGGATGTCTGGTGGTCTCCTGGGTCGGTGGTGATCGTGTGTGCACGCGGCGAGGGCGGCGCGCGGTCTGTGGGTGATGGTCGAGGGTGGCGCTCTGGAGCACGCTCAGCGTGGTGTGGGCGTGTCTCGTGCGCGTGGTCTAGGGCTTGGCAACGCTCGCGGCTGGGACAGGCAGTGGCGGTGGACGGTGGGCTGCCTCCCAGACATGCTGGCTAGGCTTGCTGCTGCTCCTAGCTTGCTGTCTACAATGGGGTGACATGGGGGTGCTCGGCTGTTCACCATTAATGGCAATGGCAAGCTCACAGGGGTGCTAGTGTTGTGCTAATCTTTCTAGATGATCTACTGGGTTGTGTGTGAGCTAACTAGGGAACAAGTTAGGCTCAAAACACTGCACACTATAGTGTTTGATGTTTTGTTTGATTTGTGTCTGCAACCTGTTTGATGAAATGGCCGCATGAAATCAAGTTTTGAATTTTGAAATGAATTTTGGTGGGTTTGCTAGATTGGTGCTGGTGAGTCTGCAGATGCTTGGGTTTTGAAAGTTGAGCTTGTTTGAGTGGGTTTTGGAAAAGTGGGATCTTCCCATATGAAGAAGATTCAATTTTGAATTGTCATTTAAAATATGCATTTGAAAGTTTCTAGATGATCACAAAGTGGGACTTGATACTCTGTTATGAGTACATTCAAGGGGTGCAAAGATCCAGAAAAGTTTCTGTTAGGTTTTGAAAGTTTGAGACAGCCAAAGTAGGCATGGGAGTTAAATTGGTCAAAATGACCATTCACTTCATATTTTTGTTTTGATTTACTTGTCTTAAGGAAAAGTGTGGGAAATGTTTTAGATGATGTTCTTTTCACCTAAGAAACATTTTACAAGCAATGGTTCACACAAACAAGGTGGTTTTTAAAGAAATTCAAAATCCATGCATACACATATATATGCATTCATGGGTTTACTTAGAAAAGTTTTTGTTAACCCTAATCTTGATGATTAGTGTTTTGATGATCTAAGTTTGGTATTTTTGGGATGTTACACAAGCGCCCGGACTTCAAGGAAGAACTTGGGCGCGTCAAGCCCAAGACACTCGACCACCTCATGCACATCGCCAACAGGTGGGCAGATGGCGAGGATTCCCTCCACTGAGAACATGACGAGGATGATGAATACGGCCACAAACGCGGACGCTGTAGCAAGCGAAGATCGTGCGTCTACGACGATCACGATGGGCCCGACATGGTTGCGGCTGGCTACGCCGAACGCCACAACAACAACCACAGCAGCGGAGGATACCGTGGAGGCAACTTCCGCGACGGAGGATGTCCAACATAAACATGGCAGTGTCGTGGCCGTGACGACGAACCCTCGGCATACAACAATTTGTCGGGTCCCTGTACCATCCACTTCTACATAGACAAACATGATGGCAAAAATAAGGCCAGCCACATGCTCAAGGACTACCGCGAGTTCTAGAAACTCTGCGAGGGCCTCACCCAAATGCGACGCCAGATCGTGAACCCTGGGTTCGGACCCGCACCTACAACAGGGGACATCACACATGGAGCTCCCCCACCACCACCCGTGGGACCGTCGAATCCAGCAATCGCACCTATGCCAAAAATAGCACAGGCATATACCCATCGCCAAAAGGATCCCGCATGATCCCGAAGGGATGCCCTACCAATTGGGAGCAAAAGAAGATCACCCGCCAAGTCAGCCTGGCTATGAACGCTCCGCCTGCCATCCCTAAGTACCTTAGCATCTCGGAGTCCTGCATCACATTCATTTGTTCGGATCACCCCCGCCATATCCCTCGGCCAGGTCATGATGCCCTGGTGCTTGAGGCGCAGATCAGAGGGTTCGAAATGAGCCACGTCTTCATGGACGGTGGCAGCGGCATCAACCTGATGTTCGCTAGCACCCTAGCAATAATGCGGATCCCGTTGTGCAGCCTGGAACAATCCGACACAATGTTCCACGACATCGTCCTAGGGAAGGGCATATACCCCCTGGGAAATATATGGCTCGACGTCATCTTCGGAAAGCCCGACAATTTTCGATGCGAGCGGCTAGAGTTCAAAGTGGTGGACTGGCCATCATAATACCACGCCATCCTCGGGCGCGTGGCATTCGCAAGGTTCCTGGCAGTACCGCACTATGCGTACCTGCTACTCAAGATGCCAGGGCCTAGGGGCGTCATCACGGTCCAGGGCAGCTTCACCCAATCCGACCACTGCGACAGAGACTTCAACAAAATATCCCAGTTGTTCGGTATGCAGGAGGAGCTCACGAGGCTTCGAGAGGTGACAGACAACGGGGCACCCCCAGTCTCCAGGCAAAACGCACCTGACATGTCGTTTGACTCTACAATCAACACGAAAAAGGTGCAGGTCCACCCAACGGATGCCTCCAAGACGGCGCTGATCGCCAACGACCTTAGCCCCGCATCGGAAAGCACGCTCGTCGAATTCCTCTGTGAGCGCTGGGAAATCTTCGCCTGGTGTCCTGTGGACATGCCAGGAGTTCCCAGGGAATTCACCGAGCATGCACTCAATGTGTTTCCGGACGCCAAGACCGTCAAACACTCCATTCGAAGATTGACCGAGCCACAGGCCGAAGCCGTCGGAGTCGAAGTCAATACACTGCTCGATGCCGACTTCATCCGGGAGATCAAGGAGAGCGAGTGGCTATGAAGGGCCACGCAGAGATAAAACAAAACTTTTTCCTCTAACGTGGTGATCCCAAGATCTAGCTGAGGTAGAAGGCCACGAGGTTTACCACTTGACGCGCGGTTGCGGATTACTGATGAAGCACGTCAGTTGATGCAGTGCAGTCCTAACGATCCGATCGTCCTGGTGCTGATCGCACAGCACCTCTGCTGGTATCCACACGTACAAGGAGGAGCACCGGCGACGAACTGCTAGGTTCGTTACGGCGGCAGGACTGCTGTGGAGCTAGGGTTTCCAACACATGGAATGACCTAACCGAACAACGATTAACCTTTCTGGGTTAAGGTGCTCCACTATATATAGGGAGTGAACGTGGGCTCTGCTCGCGCGACCCATTCACTAAAGCCCATATAACACTAGTCACCATGAGTCCAACTCACTAACTCAGTCCTAATCAGGTTTAGGTCCAACCCAACCAGATTATATATTTAGATCCAATCCGAACTTGCTCCCGCTCTTAAGTGTGTGATCCCGCAGGCTCATGGCTACTTGGACACGATAGGAGTCCGACTTTCAATCGATCAGTCGGTAGCGGCTCCTAGCAGAACATGACGAATCCCAAGTACCAAAGAGTCATGACGACTTGCCTTTCCAATGCGACTTGCGTCCGAGTCCCTTTTGCCTCACGATATACCTTGTCAGACTATAGGCGAATATATGTCATCCCTTAAATAGTCTGACTCTCTTCTCGATCCGAGATAAGTGATTCACCCGACTAACTCTTAGTCGATCGCCTCGGTTAACACTTAACCTAGTCGTGCATGGTCATGCTTTCCGAATCATATCTCATGAGAGGGCCCAGAGAATATCTCTCCGAGAGGAGGGGCAAAATCCCATCTTGGTTATTCACATCACGCAGCTTGATTCTCAGTCGACCCGAACCCTGCCTTTATAACTGCCCAGTTACGGATCAGCATTTGACAGAACCTAAGTCGGTGATCCTCAACTCGGACTATGCAACAACCTCAGGTCTAAGGATTACATTGATGAGATATACAAATGACAGCTAGTTCGTTGTACCTCAATATGGGTCAATCCGACTCGCTAAACTCTTTAGTCGAGTCTGTGTAAGTTGGAACAGCATCTCCATGCCCATGACAAGTGGAACCAAGTCATCAAGCCAACTTTCACATTGTTCTAAGTTGTGTGTCCAGCACAACCTCAATGACCAAGGATATTTAGTACAAACAACATGAATGCATAGTTCCACAACCGAATCACATATTCAATGATACACATCAGATGTTTATACAAGGACTAATATCTTTATTAATACAATGGGAAATATCATCATACATGATTGCCTCTAGGGCATATTCCCAACAGTCTCCCACTTGCACTAGAGTCAATCTTCCGACATCACATGTCTAAGCATCTAATGGCCATGGCTCTCAGGTGCACCTCATGCTTCGGCTGGGGTAACGGCTTTGTCAATGGATCCACAATATTTGCATCCGTGTGTACCTTGCATAACTTGATATCACCTTGATCCATGAACTGGCGAATCAGGTGGTACCGCATGAGTATGTGCTTGTTCTTCTGGTGCTGTCTAGGTTCCTTGGCTTGTGCAATAGCACAATTGTTGTCACAATACACGTCCAACGGATTGGACGAGCCCTGAACCACACCAAGATCCATGAGGAAATTCCTCATCCAAACAGCTTCCTTTGCTGCCTCCGAGGCGCCAATATACTCAGCCTCTGTTGTAAACGCAGACACAGTCTCTTGCTTGGAACTCTTCAAGCTCACAGCACCTCCGTTTATAATAAACACGTATCCGGATTGCGAACGAGAATCATCAGAGTCGGTAAGATAACTCGCATCCGTGTAACCCTTTACACTGAGTTCATCTTCACCACCATAAACCAAGAACATATCCTTAGTCCTTCTCAAGTACTTCAGGATATTTTTAGCCGCTGTCCAGTGGATCTCTCTAGGGTCAGCCTGGTATCTGCTCACAACACTTAGAGCATAGGAAACATTCGGCCTAGTACAAATCATGGCGTACATGATGGATCCGACTGCAGAAGCATATGGAATCGCACTCATCCGACTTTGCTCATCAGTTGTCGAAGGACACTGAGTCTTGCTAAGTTTTACACCATGGGACATCGGTAAGAACCCCTTCTTAGACGATTCCATGTTTAACTTCTTCAACACTTTGTCCAAATAAGTACTCTGACTCAATCCAATGAGCCTCCTTGATCTATCTCTATAGATCCGGATTCCGAGGATGTATGTTGCCTCACCCAAGTCTTTCATTGAGAAACTCCTTTCCAATGATTCCTTGGTTTCTTGCAACATCTGGACATCATTTCCAATCAGTAATATGTCATCCACATATAAGATTAGAAAATTTACTTTGTTCCCACCAAACTTCTTGTACAAACAAGAATCATGATCACTCTTGATGAAGCCAAACGATTTGAATACCTCATCAAAGCGAATATTCCAACTCCGAGATGCTTGCTTCAACCCATAAATGGATTTCTGAAGTTTGCACACCTTGTCAGCATTAGCTGGATTGACAAAACCCTCGGGCTGTATCATATACACGTCCTCGGTTAAATTTCCGTTAAGGAAAGTCGTTTTGACATCCATCTGCCATATCTCGTAGTCGAAATAGGCCGCTATAGCTAACATGATCCGCACTGATTTAAGCATCGCTACGGGCGAGAAAGTCTCGTCGTAATCAACTCCTTGAACTTGTCGGAACCCCTTCGTGACAAGGCGTGCTTTATAGATTGAAACATTTCCATCCTTATCAGTTTTCTTCTTAAAGACCCATTTGCACTCGATGGGTCTTGCACCGTCTGGCAGATCAACCAAGTTCCAAACTTGATTTTCATCCATGGACTTTATCTCGGATCTCATGGCTCCAAGCCATGACTCGGAATCAGATCCCACCATCGCTTCCGAATAATTTGCCGGCTCATCACTGTCTAACAGTAACACATCACGAACACTTCGTAATCTTGCTGATCTTCGTAGTACAGGTGCTGCTGCCGGCTCAGCTGCCACGACCGGCTCAACCTCCAAGGTTTTTGCCGACTTGCTACTAGCCGGTTCCTCTCGAATTTCTTCGAGTTGCACCGTGCTCCCACTTACTCCCCGACTGAGAAACTCTTTCTCAAGGAAGACACCGTTCCGAGCGACAAACACTTTGCCCTCTTCTCGGTTGTAGAAGTAGTAACCCAAGGTTTCCCTCGGATACCCCACGAAAATACACTTATCCGACTTGGCTGTAAGCTTGTCCCACTGGAGTCGCTTGACAAAAGCTTCACAACCCTAAATCTTAAGAAAAGACAAACTTGGATTTTTGCCTGTCCACATCTCATGCGGTGTCTTCTCTACCGATTTTGATGGTACTCTGTTTAGTGTGAACGCCGCTGTTTCTAGACAATAACCCCAAAATGATAAAGGCAGATCTGTCCGACTCATCATGGATCGTACCATGTCCAACAAGTTCCGATTCCGCCTTTCCGAAACACCATTCCTTTGTGGCGTTCCTGGCGGACTAAGTTAAGGAACTATTCCACAACTTTTCAGATGGTCATCAAACTCATGGCTCATGTACTCGCCTCCTCGATCCGATCGAAGAAACTTTATTTTCTTGCCGAGTTGATTTTGTGCTTCATTCTGGAATTCTTTGAACTTTTCAAAGGCTTCCGTCTTATGTTCAATCAAGTAGATATATCCATGCCTACTCAAATCATCAGTGAAGGTAATGAAGTACTCATAACCACCCCTGGCTGTCATGCTCATTGGTCCACATACATCACTATGTACTAGTCCCAACAAGTCGGACGCCCTTTCGCAACTCTTTGCAAAAGGTGTCTTGGTCATTTTGCCGAGTACGCAAGACTCGCATGTCTCGAACGACTCCAAGTCGAACGAAGTTAGGAGTCCATCATCATGGAGCTTCTTCATGCGTTTCCAAATTATATGACCAAGCCGACAGTTCCAAAAGTAAGTCATATTCAGATCATTTGGTTTCAACCTTTTAACATTTATGTTATAAACCAACTCACCATCAAGATTCAAAATAAATAACCCGTCATGGACGGGTGCAAAGCCGTGAAACATATCATTCAAATACAAAGAACAACCATTATTCTTGATATTCGACTCATAGCCTTGCCTCATCAAACATGAAGCAGAAATAATGTTTCGACTGAGCACTGGACATAATAACAATTATTCAGTTCCATAATGAATCCAGAATGTAAATGAAGTTGCATCGTGCCGACTTCAAACGCAGCAACTCTTGCTTTGTTGCCGACTCGAATATCAACCTCGCCTCCTACTACGCTCCTAGTTCTTACCAGTCCCTGCAACGAGTTGCATATGTGAATAACTGATCCGGTATCATATACCCAAGAACTATTAGGTGCATCAGCAAGATATATGTCTATAACATTGCAAACAAGTGTACCTGAGTCGGAAGTCATACCTCCACTCTTGGCTTTATCGGCCAAGTACTTGCTGCAGTTCCTCTTCCAGTGGCCATCCGCCTTGTAGTAGAAGCAAGTGGATCCGGCTGAAGGAGATGGCTTAGTCCCTGAGGAAGCGCTTGGGACCGGGTCCGGAGCCTGCTTTCCTCCTGACTTAGCCTTATTCTTAGTCCAAGAACTCTTCTTGAACTTAGCCTTATTCTGCACCATCAACACTTGACTGGTGCCCTTCTTGAGATCCGCCTCTGCCTGCTTGAGCATCCCATGTAATTCAGTGAGCTTCTTATCCATACCATGCATGTGGTAGTTCGAAATGAACTGCCCATATGCACTAGGAAGAGAGTTCAGAATTATATCCGTAGCGAACTCTTCGCTAATGGGGTAGCCAAGCCTCTCCAGAGACTGTACGTAACCAACCATTTGGATCACATGCGGACTCAGTGGATCACCATCCTTAAGCTTGCAACTCAGCAAAGCCTGAGAGACTTGATACCTCTCAGTATTCGCCTGAGCCTGGAACATACTTTTGAGGCTTTCGATCATATCGTAGGCCTCAACATGCTCGAACTGCTTTTGCAATTCCGGTTCCATGTGAGCAAGCATAAGACAGCTAATATCCGTGGACTCATCCTTAGTCCGACGGTAGGCATTGGTGGCTGCGACAGTCGCATTCTCATTCGGATCATCTGGAAGTGGGTTGTCTAGGACATGGTCCTTCTTTTCTTGTTTGAGAACAATTCTCAGATTTCGATACCAGTTGGTAAAATTAGTGTCGTTTAGTTTATCTTTCTCAAGAATGGTTCTCAACGCAAAACCGGATATCTGAGAGTGACTGCTACTTGGTGCCATGATCTACAACAGAAAATATGCAAAACACTTAAGACATGTATTCATAAAAGAGCAAGCATATTTAACGATTTAATATTTTATGCTCCCACTTGAACCAACACCCCTCCGATGGTTGCTTAGTGATTCAGGATCCTAAATAAGCAAGTCAGCTAGTGAGCTTTAGCATCACCGCTAGCCGCCAAGTGATCTAGGTAGACAACTCCTTGTCAATCGCATCTCATGCGACTCCTGTTGGATGGGTGGCATCACATGCCCCGGCTCCCGTCCGACTTTTCCCTGAGTCCCACAACCGTTGTGATAGACCCGTCTAGCTTACCAAGTGTTTCTGCGGTAAGAGTCCGACTCGAACCCACCTAGTCGGAAAGAATTGGCAGCACCTCAATATTATGAGCCCACTACCAAAAATGTCCGACTTGTGATGGTGCAAACACTGGCGGGAAAACCGACTAGACCTTCTTTGAGGGATTAAATTTTACCAACTATCTAATAAAGGTAAAACTAAGACATAACAATAACACAAAATAAAGCAATTATAATGTGAAATGGTATGGCTCTCTTCATGGCGATCTCCATCTCCACAAAGCCTGTAATCCGACTCGTGCCAACTCTGGTCACTTGCCGTCTTACTCCATGTCGCCGACATGTACAACGCCTTGCATGCCTTCCGGGTTTTCCAAACAGCTACACTAGCTTAGTAAAGTAAATTACATAGAGAATCCGACACGCAGGTCGTTATACAATAAAATGACAGCACCTAGGCTCCAGCCGGCTGACATAAACCGTGATTCGCAGATCACGTATGGATTACACACATACATCACATGCACATGAACCATACCATTCACAACTTCCTGCAAAAACAAGTTATGCATAGATACAATATCTACCGGCGTTGTGAAACTCGCAATGACATCTAAGGCGCTACGACAGGGCGAAGCCAGCGGTCCCGCTATCGTTCCGAAAACGTAGATCTCATCTATGATTCGGACATGGATTCCGACCATCATTCCGATTCGATCAAACTCTTTGATCTTCGATCACCGCTTCTGGATTTACGTGTCACAGTCTACCCCGATGGCGGAAGCCGACCGGTAGGGGTATGTCAGTCCACGACCTCAGCATTATGATCACGGAAATCAGATCTACCATTCCCCGAGTATAGTTGATCCAATCAACTTCGTACAAAACCCATCTATCTCATAGATCGACCACCAAAACAGCACATAGATCTCATCTACAGCCTACCGCATATCACATATGCGAGATCTCGAGCCTAAAACCAGAAACTATCGCTCTGATACCACTGAAGGGCCACGCAGAGATAAAACAAAACTTTTTCCTCTAACGTGGTGATCCCAAGATCTAGCTGAGGTAGAAGGCCACGAGGTTTACCACTAGACGCGCGGTTGCGGATTACTGATGAAGTGCGTCAGTTGATGCAGTGCAGTCCTAACGATCCGATCGTCCTGGTGCTGACCGCACAACACCTATGCTGGTATCCACAGGTACAAGGAGGAGCACCGGCGGCGAACTGCTAGGTTCGTTACGGCGGCAGGACTGCTGTGGAACTAGGGTTTCCAACACATGGAATGACCTAACCGAACAACGATTAACCTTTCTGGGTTAAGGTGCTCCACTATATATAGGGAGTGAACGTGGGCTCTGCTCGCGCGACCCATTCACTAAAGCCCATATAACACTAGTCACTGTGAGTACAACTCACTAACTCAGTCCTAATCAGGTTTAGGTCCAACCCAACCAGATTATATATTCAGATCCAATCCGAACTTGCTCCCGCTCTTAAGTGTGTGACCCCGCAGGCTCATGGCTACTTGGACACGATAGGAGTCCGACTCTCAATCGATCAGTCGGTAGCGGCTCCTAGCAGAATGTGCCGACTCCCAAGTACCAAAGAGTCATGACGACTTGCCTTTCCAATGCGACTTGCGTCCAAGTCCCTTTTGCCTCACGATATACCTTGTCAGACTATAGGCGAATATATGTCATCCCTTAAATAGTCTGACTCTCTTCTCGATCCGAGATAAGTGATTCACCCGACTAACTCTTAGTCAATCGCCTCGGTTAACACTTAACCGAGTCGTGCATGGCCATGCTTTCCGAATCATATCTCACGAGAGGGCCCAGAGAATATCTCTCCGAGTGGAGGGGCAAAATCCCATCTTGGTTATTCACATCACGCAGCTTGATTCTTAGTCTACCCGAACCCTGCCTTTATAACTGCCCAGTTACGGATCAACGTTTGACAGAACCTAAGTCGGTGATCCTCAACTCGGACTATGCAATAACCTCAGGTCTAAGGATTACATTGATTGAGATATACAAATGACAGCTAGTTCGTTGTACCTCAATATGGGTCAATCCGACTCGCTAAACTCTTTAGCCGAGTCTGTGTAAGTTGGAATAGCATCTCCATGCCCATGACAAGTGGAACCGAGTCATCAAGCCAACTTTCACATTGTTCTAAGTTGTGTGTCTAGCACAACCTCAATGACCAAGGATATTTAGTACAAACAACATGAATGCATAGTTCCACAACCGAATCACATATTCAATGATACACATCAGATGTTTATACAAGGACTAATATCTTTATGAATACAATGGGAAATATCATCATACATGATTGCCTCTAGGGCATATTCCCAACATGCTAGCCAACACTGTGCTGGTCCCTAAAAAGGATACGGACATCCTGCAGATGTGCGTGGACTTCATGTCGCTCAACAAGCACTGCCCCAAGGATCACTTCCCTCTACCACAGATCGATCAGATCATCGATTCATCTACAGGTTGCGAGAAACTCTCCTTCCTTGATGCCTACTCAGGGTACAACCAGATTCGACTAAAGGTCGAAGATCAGGAGAAAACAGCGTTCATCACGCCGTTCAGAGTGTTCTACTATGACACCATGCCCTTCGGGCTGAAGAACGCAGGTGCCACGTAGCAGTGGTGCATGTAGGCCTGTCTGAAGAACCAGATCGGTCAAAATATACAAGTCTATGTCAACGACATAGTCATCAAGACAAGGGAAGCCAAGACATTGATCGACGATCTCCGCGAGACGTTCGATAACCTTGATCACTACAAGATCAAGCTAAATCCAGAAAATTGGGCCTTCGGCGTCCCATTTGGTTAATTACTTGGCTAATTCATCTCCCAGCGAGGGATCGAGGCGAACCTGAAGAAAATCCGGGCCATACTGACCATGGAGAAGCCGAAAACATCAAGGGTGTCCAACAACTAGCTGGGCGCATTGTGGCGCTAAGCAGATTCATCATCTGCATGGGTGACAAGGCCCTACCTTTCTACCAGCTGCTACGCAAAGCAGACAAATTCGAGTGGACACCCGAAGCAGACGACGCATTCGAAGATCTGAAGTGACTGCTCTCCACCTCGCCTGTCCTGGTCACGCCAAAGGACCGCGAGACTCTGCTGCTATACATAGCAGCCACGCACCAGGCGGTATGCACCGTACTCGTGGTCGAACAACCCGAAGAATGCAAGACCCATGGGGTCCAACGCCCAACTTACTACCTCAGTGGGGTACTGACGCCAATCAAACAGAGGTACCCTCACTACCAGAAGCTCTCCTACGGTGTGTTCATGATGGCTCGTTGGCTGAGCCAATACTTTTAGGAGCATCAGATAATATTCGTCAATGAGGCGCCACTCTCCAACATCCTGAACAATCCCAAAGCCACGGGATGCATAGCCGTGTGGGGAATCGAGCTATCCCCTCTAGACATAGTCTACGAGCGGCGCAAGGCGATCAAATCTTAGGTCCTCCCTGACTTCTAGTTCAATGGTTGGAGCTCCAGCCGCCGGACACCCCGGACATGACGCAGTCATGTACGATGCACTTTGACGGCTCCAAGCGCGAGGCTGGAGTAGGAGCTGGCATCATACTGATGTCCCCGCAAGGTGACAATATGAAATACGTCCTTCGGATGAAATTTCACGCCTCCAACAACGAGGCCGAATACAAGGCCCTCATCCATGGCATGAGGATGGAAAAGATCTGCGGCGCAACACGCCTAGTCATCTACGATGACTCGAACCTCGTCGTCCAGCAAACGATGAACGAGTGTGACGCCCACGCTGCCAACATGATCGCGTATCGCGTGCTCTACAACTCACTCGAAGGAGACTTTGACGACTGCGAGCTTCGCCACGTTGGAAGGGAAAGCAACGAGGAGGCCGATAGACTCGCCAACATCGGCTCCACCTACGCACGGGTGCCACCAGGTGTGTTCCTCGAACAAATCTGCGTACCCTCTATCAAAAGGAAATTCCTCAAGGGATCACCCGAATAAGCAGAGAACTTGGGGGCTGCGCTACCCAAAGGACAGGAAGGACCTGAAAAGCTCGACATGAAGGTCGAGTTGGTTAGCCTGATGCAGTCATGGCAATCGAAGAAACATGGACGCAGTCGTACCTTCGGTACCTGATAAACAGAGAACTGTCTGATGACCCGACAAATGCCCAGCGCATATCTCGCCGGTCCAAGGCCTTCACCATCATCAACGGAGAACTATGCAGGCGTAGCATTTCGGGTGTACTCGAATGGTGCGTCACCATCGGTGATGGCAAAACCATCCTCCAAGACATCCACGAGGGCATCTATGGCCATCATGAGGGCAGCCGCGCCCTCGTCGCCAAAGCTTTACGATCTAGATTCTACTGGCCAACGGCCATGAACGATGCCAAGGACATTGTCTAGAGGTGCAATGCCTGCCATAGGTTTGCGGACAAGACACACGCACCAGGTTCGGAGCTCAGGCCCATACCTTTGGCCTGGCCCTTCTCCCAATGGGGCCTCGACATGATCGGCAAACTACCCAAATCTTCGAAAGGAGGCCACGTGTACCTCCTGGTCGCAGTCAAAAAGTTCACCAAGTGGATCGAGGCCATGCCTGTCACCAACCAAAAGGGCAAAACAGCCGCCAAGTTCTTCGAGTCCATAGTATACAGGTTTGGCGTGCCGCACAACATCATCACGGAAAACGGGTTGAACTTCATCTCCAAAGAATTCCAGGACTTCTGCGAAGGCCTTGGCATCAACATATCATACGCCTCCATGGCGCATCCACAGACCAACGGGCAGGTCGAAAAGGCCAACGGTCTTGTAGGCAGTGGCATCAAGAAACGCCTACTCATCCCACCCGAACGACTTGCGGGAGCCTGGGCAGAAGAGCTACCCTCCGTCCTCTGGAGCCTGTGTACCATGCCAAACAGCTCAACTGGTTACACGCCATTCTTCATGGTGCACGGATCCGAAGCCGTGCTACCTGCAGAAGTACTCCATAAGGCCCCATGGGTCGTCTCCTATAGCAAAGTCGAATCATCGGCTGCACTCGAAGATACCGTCGACACACTCGACGAAGCACGCGACATCGCCACGGCTCGCTCAGCGGTCTACCAGTAGAGCATTCGCAACTACCACAGCCGCTGGTTGCGCCCAAGGTCCTTCGTCGAAGGAGACCTCATCCCGCGACTCAAGCAAGAGAGGCCGAAGAAGCTCGAGTCGCCCTGGGAGGGACCATACATCGTCACCGAAATCATCCCAGGTGGCGCCTATCGCCTCAAGGACGTCAAGTCAGGAGTCGCATACTCCAACCCATTAAACGTCGCACAACTGCGACACTTCTACCCCTAGCTATCTTTTTACTTTCAATAAGGCTACTCAGCCAAACAATGTATCTCTTTGTTACGATATGTAAACCTGAGTAGCTGACCGCGTTAGGCTAACGAAAAGGACATGCATACAACAAAACACCACGTGCTCACACAAATAATCTTTACAAAGGGCACAAAAAGCCCACTCAAAATATATACAAGTTTTACATCTATCTTTTTACATGGTCTACCTATTCTGAAGGATCACACGCGCCCGATGCTCAAAAAGATCCACGATCTCTTCGGCACACTGCCTAATAACCGCATAGTGCGGGCGCATATCCTAGAGGCTACCGTCTGGTCGAAGAGGCAGCCCAGTCACCACCATCGCAAGGTCAACATCAGGGCGATGCAACCGAACAAGGGAAATGGCAGCCTTCACGCCTATAACCAACTAGTGTCGCACCAACTCCCTCACATGGCTCACGTCTCGAAACTTCGCCAGCAAACCCCAAAGGGTTGAGGGTGCCTCGTCTACAGGGAACATGACGTACAAAATCGACGACATGGAAGTCTGCGCCTGCTTCCGCACCCGCGAGACTTGATGCACACGATCCTGCACCGTCACAAGGACGGTGGCTCGGTCACGATCAATCTAGAAGAAGCCTCCAGCCTCCAAGTCTTTTTGGTTCAGACAGTTGATCCAAATCGCAACACGTTCCTTCTCCTCCCTGGGAACAAGGTTGACACCTGCAAAGCATTCAGGATAAGATAACAAGGCGCACCCAAAAACGAGCAGCAGCTCAAGAATACTTACATTGAAGTTGTTCGCTCAACTGCCGCAACTCCCCCATCAGATACTCCTCCCTGGCGGTAGCTCGCTCAGTCTTCGACTTTCACACGTCTGCGTGGCCCCGAACGCCAAGGATCTCCTTCTCCACGCTACAGACGCGATCGCAAAGGAAAACAAGCTGCGACGCATCATCCAACGATGGTTGTGGATCTGGCGCAGTCGAAGTACCAACGGGTGCACCACCTGAAGGACCCTAGAAGGCAAACAGGCAAGGAGATAAACATCACAAACATATCTGGAAATAGCCCGAAAAAACACTTTATATACATTAAAGGCCACTACGTGGCACAAGGAAGGATTGTTCAGCAACAAAAACATACATTACAAAAGAGGATACACTATCCTAAACTACAACAGAGGAGCCTAGTCACCCGCATCCAGAGTGGCCTCAGAGCCGGACTGCCTGCTCTTAACCTCCTCCTGCTGCTTTGCCGCGTACTCCGCCAACAGGTCAATAAGCTTCGGCCCATAGCGCTTACAGCGTGAGGCATAAAGAGCAAAGGCTACCTCTGAGCCGTCTAGAGAAGTTGGCATCTGTAAGGTTCCCAACCTATAATAAGGTGATATCCCTGTGTTTACAATGCTAGTCCCTGGATCAATAGCTAGCATCCACAGTTAAGATGTAATATCAATAAACAAAGGTCATAAATACAACTTATAACCATGAATTAAAATAATTCATTACATCTTACATAGCTCATTTGGCTATCTCAATTCAATGCAGCAGAATATAACAATAGCATGGGGTCCTTCATCTTCAAAGTGCCACAGGCAACATGTTGGTTGTAGACTTGTAATCCTAATCAACACACTTCACTAACATTGAACAAACCTGCAACATAATAAGTTACAACCACAAGGGTCAATACATTTGAATTGTATTGGCAAGTGATACTATGGTAGTATAGTGGAGTCTATCATATATATTCATTTGGCTAAGTGGAGCTTAGGCTTGCTTTGCTCAAAATAGATTTTCCTTATCTTTTGAAAACACTAAGTTTTTGTTTGTCAAAATCACCCAAGGCATCTCCCATTAGAAATTGGTTATCCTTCAACCCTTGTTCAACCACAAGTTTTTAACTTAGAAATTGGGATGAGGAGATTCTTGATAGCTTCCATCTCTTGATGCTCAAATTGTCCTTTGCCAGGGACATGGCTAAGTACTTAGATTTTACACTCTGCAGAGGTGGTGCACTTTCCCCACAAGACTTGGTTTCACCAAGACAAGATCTTTAAGAAGCCTTCCCTTATACCAGAATGGACGTGCTCCAACCTATCAAACCCCTACCACCAACTGTCCATTTGGCTAAGTTATTGCAACCTATATGATCCAGGCAGAGCCCATAAGGCCATGTGGCTCCACTAGAAGCTTCTTAACATTTGGCATCTCAAATCCCTTTGTTCCTGGGTGGCTTTCCACAAGTGAGATACACAAGGTAAACCATAGAAATGGGCCTTGTATAACCACTCAACACAAACGATTCCTTCCATTCCACCCAGGTGTTTCATTCACTTAGTTGTTTTATTAAACAAAACACAAGTCCTTGACGTAAAAATATTCCATAGCATGAAAATAATCCACCCTTGTTTTCTACTAGCTAAGCTAAGCATGATGGTGGTAGGAATCTTAACTTAGGAAAATTCTACTAAGGTTTCATCTACTAGGATTTCCCATGGCATAGTTTATACTTAGCAAAATTCCATGCAAGTCCTACTTAGAAATATCACTAATGCATAGTGAAAATATTAGGACAAAAGTATGAAGCATCACTTGCCTTTTTGGTAGAGAATATAAGTTCACTCCTTGATCTTGCAATACTCACACTCTTCAAATCACTACAATTCAATCAAGCAAGCAATATTTCAATCTACCATTCAAGCAAAACACATAAAATAATAGAAACAAAGCAATGCATGCAAGCATGCTAAAGACTGTTTTATTTGGAAAAGTGGTTTCTAATAGGTTACAAACATTATAAAACACCTATTTGTCATTTTATATAAGTGGGAAAATCATTTGCACAAGATTTTACTTATAAATCATTTTTAAACCAAATCAATATTTTATGTGGTTGAAAATGCCTTTAGCAAAGTAATAATCTTTATGGGGTTCACCAAATACATTTTTAATTCTAAAACTTGGTGTTTGGGGTCAAAGAGTTTAATCCAAATCATTTCCCAAAGATTTTTCTCCAAAAAGTATTTTTAACATATAAACAACATTTTTATTTGACTAGAAATGCTTTAATTCAAAGATTTATTCTTTTGCTTCACAAAATATGTTTTTGAATACACAAGTTGGTTTGTATGGTCATTAGGTTTAAAACAATCCAATTGCCAAAGATTTTATCACAAAAATAATTTTAGAATGAATTTTATACTCAAATTATGCCTACACAAGTTTCTGCAAAAACAATCATTTTTCCAAAAGCAATTCATTAAAAAAAGTGCATGGTTGGAAAGTAATTGTCTTGCTGATTCCATTGATATAAAATTTGCAAAATTTGGACGTGTGATTTGAAAGTGATGAATTTTGCAAGTTTGAGTATCTAATAGAAAAGTTTCTGTTTTTTAAACAAAAGGCTGGCCACACGGCTGCTTCCTATTGGGAAAAAATGGTTCACGTGGATCGATCAGCTCTGGACGCAGGATCTAACTTAATTGCATGACACAGATCGCAGGATACCTCTTCGCTTAGTTTCTATCGTAGTCACTGGATCTACATCCTACGGCTCACAGCGATTGACCATCAGTTGGCAGCGCTGGCAGCGGCGAGTGGCGGCGGGCGCTCTGGCTACGACGTCGCGGCGACCATAGGAAGCGAGGGAAGAAGGGGAGGGGTTTACCAGAACTGCAAGAGGTTGCTGATGCTCAACGTGGTAGTAGCTCTTCGAGGGGCGCACGGTGGTGACGTGGATTGCTCACCAGGGAAGAGACCGACGGTGGTTGCTTACTGTCAAAGATGGAGGCGACGAAACGGTGCGGGCTAGGACACGAAAACGGCGGAGTTAGTTGCGGAAAGGGTCACTGGTCACAGGCGTATCATCGGAAGGATGAGGGGCAGTCAGAATGTTACCAGGGAAGTCGCCGGAGAAGGAGCAGACGGCGGCGACGTTCTGTTGGAGACGTTGTCGACGATGCAGATCACGCTCGAGCGAGCTGGCGCTACGGAGAGGTTCGCCAGAAGATGGGGAGTGTCCCCGTGGAGTCTGGGAGGCAAGTAGGTGGTTGGGTTCACCGAAATCGGCCGGGAATGCCGTCGGAGACAGAGGTGATGTCGCAAGCAATACAGGCAGGCTAGGGGCTCCGGTCATGTGAGGACTGGGGGAAAAGTTAGAGGGGGAACGGACACTTAAGTGTGCAAGGTTAGGGGGAGGATTAATGGAGGCAGTAACGCGTATTGATGCCGTCTTCAACGGCCAGAAACGGCGAGGAGGGTTGGGGGCGTGGTCACCGCGGGTGAGGACGAAGCTTGCGTGGCGGTGGGCCTGGCGTCAGCGAGAGAGGGAGAGGGGAGATGGGGCCAGCGGTCAGCGGCTGAGTGGGTCTGGTCTGCGGTGAAAAAGAAACGCTTCGAGGAGAGGAGAGAGGTGGGCTGCTGGGCTTAGTGGGCTAGCTGGGTTGGGCTGGCTTTGCTCACTTTTTTTCTGTTCTATTTCTCTTTTCTTTTTCCAATTCTAATATTCTGTTTTGATTTTGTTTGATTATTTCAAACAAAAATTTGAATTCAATTTTCTACCAAACTTTGTGTATATTCCAATACTGTTTACTAATACATTTTAAAGTCAAATTTAGAATATTTCTTTTATTCTTTTTAGGGTCTTTTAATTATTTAAAATAGGCCCTTGCATTTATTCAAATAAGATTTAATAATGTTTTCAAACTCCATTTGAATCTAAATCTTTCCAAATCTTTCTAGTAGGTTTTATTTGTTTATTTGGGTGTCAAATAATTCACCTTGAATTATTTGGAATGTTTTTTTAATATGATTTATTAATCATTTAAAATTGGGTATTTGTCTTTATTCCAATGAGTTTAAATTCCATAAATTTTATTTGGAAGATTTCTTTGATCTTATTTAAGTTAATTAAACAACTTTTATTCCACTTGGGTAAATTCCAAATATTATTTTCCCATGATATAATTAATCATTTCTAATAGGGATTTTGTCTTTATTCAAATGGAAATGGAATTTGGTTAATGCCATTTTATTTAATTTGAAAATTATTTATCCATTATTTTTTTGGATTTGGATTATATTTATTCCATTTGCTTATGGATTAGGTCAAGATTTAATTTGGCCTTTAAATATTTCTCATTTAATATTTCTATCTTTATCTTATAAAACCCATATCTTTTTATTTATAAGTCCAAACTTGGTGATTCCAATTTGTAAAATCTTAATTGATATTTGTTTATCCTTTTAAATATCTTTAGGATTAATTTGATCACAAATTGGTATGGATGTTAGATAGGTGTTTTATTGGCTTTGGAAATTCAATTTCCTTATCTTATTAAATTCATAAGATTTCATCTATGGCTCCAAATTAAGTGAAACCAATTTATACGGTCTTATAATATTTCTATTTGTCATTCTTGATCATTTATAAATATTTGTTGACAAATTTTATATGGATCCAATCCATGATCTTGGAGATAACTTGGAAATGTTTTTATTCTATTAGGGTTTGGGGGTTTTGGTTTATTTCTCAAGTGTTTAAATTTCCAGATGCCATTATGAAGAACGCATTTCACTTGATTTGAATTTAGTTGGATTCAAACTTTACTCAAGTTTGTTCAAGATGGGATTTTTAAGTTTCCATTTAGAAACAAAAGTTTCTTTTCACCCTAAATTTCAACAATTATTTATTTTGTTTATTTATTTTTCACATTACAAAATTTGGAAAATTTTGGGATGTGACAGGCTACCACCCTTAAAATAAATCTCGTCCCGAGATTTGGGAAGGCTAGGGGTTACAAGTTGGCTCAAGGCAACTAGGGTACTACCACCCTTAAAATTTTTCCAACTAGATTACTTCTTGGCTTGCTTGGGATCTTGTTGAAATCTCTCCGGGCAAACATCTGCATAGTGTCCTTTGTTTCCACACTTGAAACATGTGACAAGGCTGAGATCCTTCATAGGCTTTATCTTGTGCTTCATCTTTTCTGGACAATTGCTTGCATAATGTCCTTGGTTACCACAATTGTAACATGTGACAAGATTGAGTTCTTCACGTATCTTCTATGGACAAGTTGATACATAATGGCCTAGCTCTTTGCAGTTGTTGCACCACACTTGGCTAATCTCCTTATATTTCTTCTTCTTATCTGGGCATTCATTGGCATAGTGTCCCATCTCTTTGCAATGGCAACACCGCACTTGACTTTTGTCCTTCTTCTTCTTGGGTTTATCCAAAGCTAGGAGTGCTTCTAGTTCATGTTCTTCATATCTTATCTCAAAGGTGGGAAAGTTTCCTGGTCTCCTTGATCTTTTCCTTGGGTAATACATATGTCTCTTCTTTGGTCGATAAAATTGAGTCATATTGCATGGGGGTGCAAGATGAGATTTTCCTTTGTCTTCATCCTTCTTGGTAGAAGTTGTTCTCTCATGGAAGTCTACAATCTGTTGTTGCACTCCACCTTGTTTCCTTTGTTGAACTATGGAATAGATGGGGCATTGGATAGGGACATGATTATTTCCTTCACATAGGAAAAAAGTAGCTTGAGATGTGGGGCATTGATTAGTTGGATGTTTCTCTTCACAATTGGGGCATTGACCTTCATGCTCTTGGGAAGTGTGATCCTTGTCTCCACAAATATTGCAAGCTTGAGTTCCTTCTAGAATATCATCCTTGACATCCTTGTTGTCGTAAACTCCTTGGGAAGAATTGTCTCCCATGTTGATTATTTGACTTGTCATCCTATGCAACAGTTGGGTTTGGGTTTCCAAAAACCTTTGCATGGTTGGGTCTAAATAATTGTTGTTGGCCCAAAATTGAGTTGTCACTTGGTTCAACTGGGTTTGTGTTACTATGAGTTCTCTCATGTTGACCTCTTGGTTGTTATTGTTGTCACCATCCTTGATGTTGGAGTTTCTTGGAGTAGTCATCTGTTTGGGTTGGATTGGGATTAGAATAGGCAAAAGATTTCTAAGGAATCAATTCTAATCACACACATCACAATTCACTCAAGCAATGTGCAAGCAATCAAAAACAAACATTCCACTCAAACAACAAGTTCTAGCACATCTTTAGGCAATAAAATATTTTTGTTACACCACATAAGTTGGTGGGTTTGATCTAAACTTAATATGGTGGTCCAACTATATGGTTCACTTGAGAGTATTCCATCCTTCTTGGTTGCTTCTTCTTGATCAATATCTTTGTAACCTTGGAGAATTTCTTGCATCATGGTCACAAAACTTGAAAGGTGACGATGGTTCCTTCTAAGTTGTATTTCCTTAGCCCTCAAACCTTGAATAACATTCTTGTCTCACTTGTAGTCCTTAGTGATGTCCAAGTTGAAGTCCTTGGTGCAAATGAAGTTGGAAGTCTTTGATGATGTTGAAGTTGAAGTCATTGGAGTTGGTGAAGTCCTTTGCTCATGGTGAGGTCCTTGCTCATGGTGGAGGATTTATCCATTATGTTGAAATAGAAGAGATGTAGAATTAAAACCAAAATGGTTGAGGAAATAGTTTACAAGATTGTTTGTAAATAAGTTTTGGAACAAAAATAACTCCTATTTTTCTAAGGGGTTTTGTCCAATCCTAGGGTTACAAATCCTACATGCAACACAATGCTCTGATACCATCTGTAAGGTTCCCAACCTATAATAAGGTAGAGATCCATGTGTTTACAATGCTAGTCCCTGGATCAATAGCTAGCATCCACAGTTAAGATGTAATATCAAGAAACAAAGGTCATAAATACAACTTATAACCAGGAATTAAAATAATTCATTACATCTTACATAGCTCATTTGGCTATCTCAATTCAATGCAGCAGAATATAACAATAGCATGGGGTCCTTCATCTTCAAAGTGCCACAGGCAACATGTTGGTTGTAGACTTGTAATCCTAATCAACACACTTCACTAACATCAAACAAACCTGCAACATAATAAGTTACAGCCACAAGGGTCAATACATTTGAATTGTATTGGCAAGTGATACTATGGTAGTATAGTGGAGTCTATCATCTATATGCATTTGGCTAAGTGGAGCTTAGGCTTGCTTTGCTCAAAATAGATTTTCCTTATCTTTTGAAAACACTAAGTTTTTGTTTGTCAAAATCACCCAAGTCATCTCCCATTAGAAATTGGTGATCCTTCAACCCTTGTTCAACCACAAGTTTTTAACTTAGAAATTGGGATGAGGAGATTCTTGATAGCTTCCATGTCTTGATGCTCAAATTGTCCTTTGCCAGGGACATGGCTAAGTACTTAGATTTTACACTCTGCAGAGGTGGTGCACTTTCCCCACAAGACTTGGTTTCACCAAGACAAGATCTTTCAGAAGCCTTCCCTTAGAAAAGAATAGACGCACTCCAACCTATCAAACCCCTACCACCAACTGTCCATTTGGCTAAGTTATTGCAACCTATATGATCCAGGCAGAGCCCATAATGCCATGTGGCTGCACTAGAAGCTTCTTAACATTTGGCATCTCAAATCCCTTTGTTCCTGGGTGGCTTTCCACAAGTGAGATACACAAGGTAAACCATAGAAATGGGCCTTGTATAACCACTCAACACAAACGATTCCTTCCATTCCACCCAGGTGTTTCATTCACTTAGTTGTTTTATTAAACAAAACACAAGTCCTTGACTTAGAAATATTCCATAGCATGAAAATAATCCACCCTTGTTTTCTACTAGCTAAGCTAAGCATGATGGTGGTAGGAATCATAACTTAGGAAAATTCTACTAAGGTTTCATCTACTAGGATTTCCCATGGCATAGTTTATACTTAGCAAAATTCCATGCAAGTCCTACTTAGAAATATCACTAATGCATAGTGAAAATATTAGGACAAAAGTATGAAGCATCACTTGCCTTTTTGGTAGAGAATATAAGTTCACTCCTTGATCTTGCAATACTCACACTCTTCAAATCACTACAATTCAATCAAGCAAGCAATATTTCAATCTACCATTCAAGCAAAACACATAAAATAATAGAAACAAAGCAATGCATGCAAGCATGCTAAAGATTGTTCTATTTGGAAAAGTGGTTTCTAATAGGTTATAAACATTCTAAAACACCTATTTGTCATTTTATATAAGTGGCAAAATCATTTGCACAAGATTTTACTTATAAATCATTTTTAAACCAAATCAATATTTTATGTGGTTGAAAATGCCTTTAGCAAAGTAATAATCTTTGTGGGGTTCACCAAATACATTTTTAATTCTAAAACTTGGTGTTTGGGGTCAGAGAGTTTAATCCAAATCATTTCCCAAAGATTTTTCTCCAAAAAGTATTTTTAACCTATAAACAACATTTTTATTTGACTAGAAATGCTTTAATTCAAAGATTTATTCTTTTGCTTCACAAAATATGTTTTTGAATCCACAAGTTGGTTTCTATGGTCAGTAAGTTCAAAAAAATCCAATTGCCAAAGATTTTATCACAAAAATAATTTTAGAATGAATTTTATACTCAAATTATGCCTACACAAGTTTCTGCAAAAACAATCATTTTTCCAAAATCAATTCATTAAACAAAGTGCATGGTTGGAAATTAATTGTCTTGCTAATTCCATTGATATAAAATTTGCAAAATTTGGACGTGTGGTTTGAAAGTTATGAATTTTGCAAGTTTGAGTATCTAATAGAATAGTTTCTGTTTTTAAAACAAAAGGCTGGCCACGTGGCTGCTTCCTATTGGGCAAAAACAGTTCGCGTGGATCGATAAGCTCTGGCCGCAGGATCTAACTTAATCGCACGACACAGATCGCAGGATACCTCTTCGCTTAGTTTCTATCGTAGTCACTAGATCTACATCCTACGGCTCACAGCGATTGACCATCAGTTGGCAGCGCTGGCAGCGGCGAGTGGCGGCGCGCGCTCTGGCTACGGCGTCGCGGCGACCATAGGAAGCGAGGGAAGAAGGGGAGGGGTTTACCAGAACCGCAAGAGCTTGCTGATGCTCAACGTGGTAGTAGCTCTTCGAGGGGCGCACTGTGGTGACGTGGATTGCTCACCGGAGAAGAGACAGATGGCGGTTGCTTACTATCGAAGACGGAGGCGACGCTACGGTGCCGGCTAGGACACGAAAATGGTGGAGTTAGTTGCAGAAGGGGTCACTGGTCACAGACGTATCATCGGAAGGACGGGGGGCAGTCAGAATGTTACCAGGGAAGTCGCCGGAGAAGGAGCAGACGGCGGCGACGTTCTGTTGGAGACGTTGTCGACGATGCAGATCACGCTCGGGCGAGCTGGCGCTACGGAGAGGTTCGCCAGAAGATGGGGAGTGTCCCCGTGGAGTCTGGGAGGTAAGTAGGTGGTTGGGTTCATCGGAATCGGCCGGGAATGCCGTCGGAGACAGAGGTGATGTCGCAAGCAATACAGGCAGCCTAGGGGCTCCGGTGGTGTGAGGACTGGGGGAAAAGTTAGAGGGGGAACGAATGCTTAAGTGTGCAAGGTCGGGGGGGATTAATGGAGGTAGTAACGCGTATTGATGCCGTCTTCAACGGCCAGAAACAGCGAGGAGGGTTGGGGGCGTGGTCACCGCGGGTGAGGACGAAGCTTGCGTGGCGGTGGGCCTGGCGTCAGCGAGAGAGGGTGAGGGGAGATGGGGCCAGCGGTCAGCGGCTGAGTGGGTCTGATCTGCGGTGAAAAAGAAACGCTTCGGGGAGAGGAGAGAGGTGGGCTACTGGGCTTAGTGGGCTAGCTTGGTTGGGCTGGCTTTGCTCACTTTTTTTCTGTTCTGTTTCTCTTTTCTTTTTCCAATTCTAATATTCTGTTTTGATTTTGTTTGATTGTTTCAAACAACAATTTGAATTCAATATTCTACCAAACTTTGTGTATATTCCAATACTGTTTACCACATTTTAAAGTCAAATTTAGAATATTTCTTTTATTCTTTTTAGGGTCTTTTAATTATTTAAAATAGGCCCTTGCATTTATTCAACTAAGATTTAATAATGTTTTCAAACTCCATTTGAATCTAAATCTTTCCAAATCTTTTCAGTAGGTTTTATTTGTTTATTTGGGTGTCAAATAATTCACCTTGAATTATTTGGACTGTTTTTTTAATATGATTTATTAATCATTTAAAATTGGGTATTTGTCTTTATTCCAGTGAGTTTAAATTCCATAAATTTTATTTGGAAGATTTCTTTGATCTTATTTAAGTTAATTAAACAACTTTTATTCCACTTGGGTAAATTCCAAATATTATTTTCCCATGATATAATTAATCATTTCTAATAGGGATTTTGTCTTTATTCAAATGGAAATGGAATTTGGTTAATGCCATTTTATTTAATTTGAAAATTCTTTATCCATTATTTTTTTTGGATTTGGATTATATTTATTCCATTTGCTTAAAATATTTCTCATTTAATATTTCTATCTTTATCTTATAAAACCCATATCTTTTTATTTATAAGTCCAAACTTGGTGATTCCAATTTGTAAAATCTTAATTGATATTTATTTATCCTTTTAAATATCTTTAGGATTAATTTGATCACAAATTGGCATGGATTTTAGATAGGTGTTTTATTGGCTTTGGAAATTTAATTTCCTTATCTTATTAAATTCATAAGATTTCATCTATGGCTCCAAATTAAGTGAAACCAATTTATATGGTCTTATAATATTTCTATTTGTCATTCTTGATCATTTATAAATATTTGTTGACAAATTTTATATGGATCCAATCCATAATCTTGGAGATAACTTGGAAATGTTTTTATTCTATTAGGGTTTGAGGGTTTTGGTTTATTTCTCAAATGTTTAAATTTCCAGATGCCATTATGAAGAATGCATTTCACTTGATTTGAATTTAGTTGGATTCAAACTTTACTCAAGTTTGTTCAAGATGGGATTTTTAAGTTTCCATTTAGAAACAAAAGTTTCTTTTCTCCCTAAATTTCAACAATTATTTATTTTGTTTATTTATTTTTCACATTACAAAATTTCGAAAATTTTGGGATGTGACAGCATCTGGGAAGTGATGATGCGGCAAATCCAGCTCCGCTCCGGATGCCATGGCCATGGCCAACCCCATAGAGGCGCCGATGCCCTTCTGCTTGCGCTTGTAGGCCACAGGGGCATCCTCTGACAGCGCATCCGCTAGAGAACCAACATCCTGAAGGGCCACGCCCCTGGGTACGATCTCCTTGTAGAAACACCGGAGAACTTCCTTGGCCTTAGCAAGGGAGCCAGCAGAAGTGCTGCAGCGATCTTCGATCGCTGTGGTGGCATCATCTAGAGCGCTCCTGTGCTCCAAGACACTGCGATCAAACGCAATGACCGAGGCATCTGGCGCAAAGAAGAATAGGCAGGAGTCGAATAAGGACATGAAGAAAGAGCAGTCGAAAATCCAAAACACCAATTTGAATACAAGACACTTACGGGAGAACGCCTTGACTGCAGCCATCAGCCTGTCGGCCATCTCCTTCTCATGAACAACAGCTACAGCAGCAAGCTCCTTCTCGCGATCCGCGGAATCCTTCCGCAGGCGCTCTTGCGCCTTAGCAGCAACGGCCACCTCCTTCTCCAGACGCTCCTTCGCCTCAGCAGCATCCGCAGCCTTCTTCTCCGCTTGACCGAGGCTCTTGTTGAGAGCGTCCAGTCGACGAAGGGCAGCGTTGTTCTCTTTTGCAAACAAACCAAACATGCACATGAGCAACACAAGCATTTTTCGTGCGACAGACGAACATAAATGAGCAATGTATAGAACCTTGCAGCTGCCTCATGCTGGCCTCTAGCGCCAGATGCTGCTGAATGAGAAGGTTCGCGCTATGCACAAAGGGCTGCGAAACGAAGGAGAAGTAAATAATCAAGAAAGCATTTGAAAAAGGGCCTGGGGGCTACGTCTCGTAAAGAGCAGAACATTCAATAGAACAACCCGAAAAGGGCTCGGGGGCTCCCCAGGACGAAAAAGAAAGCAACTTACGTGCTCAAATGGAGACTTCGAAGGTCCACCGGGGGTCTTCTGAGTAACAACCACCCGAGCGTCTGGCAGAGAGGGATTCGGGGCATAATCCTTAGAGTCAGCCACCATCTGAGAGTGAGGAGCTCTCAGCTTCGACTCCCCTACGGCCTCCTGAGCGCCCTCACTAAGAGAACCCTCCGAGGATTGGCTGCAAGAAATAGTATTGATCAAGACAATAAGAAAAGTTGCGCATGAAAGATACAAAACAAAAGGCATCCGAAGGTACTTACGAGTCAATGTCGCTCAAGTTGAATACGGACGACACCTTCTCCTTCTTCTTCTTCTTAGCTGGCGGCTGCGGAGCAACTTCCTGCAGAGGCACAGCTGGGAAAGGTGTGTAAGAAGCGCCGTCCTCCTCGCCGTGGTGCACAAGGAAGGATGGGTCCCTAGGCGTCGGCGGAGTCGAGGCATCTGAAGACTCGCTCGGACTCCGTGCTCACTTTCGGGTCCGCCCCTCGCTAGCCTTGGGGGCTTCATGAGTTGGCGACTGCGTCGGCGGAAGCTCAGACTCAGAGTCTACCTCCTAATTGTATGGTGCCTCGCTATATTTCTCAGGCAGAGGGGGCATAGACCCCGTAACCTGGAGGCGCTGCAAGCAAAGACAAAAAACAGACATGAGGAACTACAACAAGCAAAAATGCACGGCAAAGCGCAACACGTATGAACAATCTTCACATTCAAGGCCCCTTTACTGGCGCTAAGAGGGGGGATCAGCGAATCCCTCGGCAGGTCCTTACTATCCTTGTACTTTAGCAGATGGCGGAGGGCCCTATCAAGATCACCCGAAGATAATTCTTCAGATGACACTCTGGTGGTATCACTAGGGCTGGCATAGAGAAACATTGGGTGCGCCCTGGCTTGGAGCGGCTACACCTGGCACTTGAGGAAGGTGCGGATGATGTTGAATCTGTTGACCTCCTTGCCTGGCACCAGTTGGAGAGCCTCCACTCGCTGGTAGAGCATCTCCACCTCTGCCTCTTCGCCCCCCAAGATGTGGTTTTTCCATGATCTCTTCTAAACGATCTTTTGCTCGGAGTCAAAGGGGGCAAGACCAAATTGCTGACCGCCCAGCTTGACATTGCAGATGTAAAACCACTTGCGACGCCAATACTGAACGGACTCACAAATGGAGAAGGAGAAAAACTTGACAAAGGGACAAAGAGAAATGATGCAGCCGCCGCGCGGATAGACTTCGCCGGTGCCGGACTGCCTCTTCACGGAATAGAGTTTCTGGAAGAGACCAAAGTATGGCTCGATGCCGATCCAGCACTCATAAAGCGTGATGAAACACGGAATGTTAAGAAGGGAATTGGGAGACAGATGATGAATCTGAATGCCATAGAGGAAAAGAAGCCCACAAAGGAACTTGTGGGGAGGAAGAGACAAACCGCGAAGAATAAACGCAACGAAGATCACCCGAAAACCAACGGGTGGGCGAGGGATTACCTCATCACCGGGGATCTTGACGTCCTCCTTCTTTTGCAGGATTAACCCCGCCTCGCGCAACTTGCGCAGATCGGTGTTGCGCACGTCGAAGCGCCTCCACTTGCCATCAGTGTTGCGCACAGGGGCGGCAACCTTCTTGCCACCGTCATTAGCACTCGAGCCTGCTCCGGCGGAGGCCTTCTTCGACTTCACCATTGTGGAGCGTCGACAGCGGCAGTGCGCGCGCAAGAACGAAGAGGGAAAAGATCGAAGAGCGTCCAGTGCACACGAGGACGAGCTCGTGAAAATGGAGGAAGTGAAAGCAAATGGCAAAGGGTGAAAACAAACCACTGTTTTCCCCATAGTTATAAGGATGAAGATGACGAACATGAACCATTGATCCAGAAGCCCTAACGCTAGGGTCAGATCCAACCGTACATGTGTCAACACAGCAACGAACCGTCGCCCGCACACCGTCCACTATGCATGGAAATCGAGGAGACGCCATAATTCTCGCCACGACGCGCATGACTAGTCAACGTCAAGTCAGAAAGTGGGACCCACGTTCGTCCTGTTACGTCACCTCTGGCACCGCAAAAGGTTGAGGTCATCGATTGTCAGCACTGACGTCATCAAGCAGCCTAGCAACGACTAGAATTTTTCGACTGATCAAACAAGTACTTCCTCGAATCTATGATTCGGAAAACTACTCGGGGGCTACTCCTATCAGGAGCGTTGGTCGCGCACCCGAAGGACGATTGATGAAAAACAACTCGCAAGCTATCTTCGAGTCCTACGTTGAGTCCACGACTCCACTAAGGACTCGGGGGCTACTCCCATAGCTAGGATTGATCAAGCATCCACAAAAATTGTGTCCTATGGACCTGAAGCTCAATTAACTGAACTAAAGTCTCTGCTCGAGTTTACGACTCGAACAGACACTTGGGGGCTACTCCCATAGGGATCTCTGGCCGCGCACCCTATGAATTATTCGACTGGGATCCTTTGGATCAAACACGACAAAAAATTTCCTGGCAACTTTTCCCAAACCAATGCTAAGTGAGAAGCATCCTCCTAGGCCACCCGAAACACCTCCGCGGTGATAACATTTCGGATGTTGTTTCTGCGACGCAAAGATAAGACCTGCAGATATCATCTGATGGCCTAGTAACGCACCTGACCGCGCTTTTGCCAGTAAAAATCCGTGTCAACGGGCACGAGGAAAATCCTGATGGATGCGTTGGGTACATCACTCGAAAACTACTGGGATTTGACTCCTGTAAGACCTCAGCAGTCTGAGTCGAATTACGCCAGCATCCATTCCAGATTCGAGTTTAGGGAGTAGAGTTTGAAGAAGATCGTGTTGTTTTGTTCTAAGACAGTTAACTGACCCTGATCCGTCAGGAGAGTCAGGCACAGACATCAACAATCCCTACGAACTAAAATCATTCTTTCTCTTATGAATAGAAACAGCTGCACCCAAAAGATTGAAGAGTCCATAGCCGAATCTACGATTCGACTGAACACTCAGGGGCTACTGACATGGTTATACCCTACGGGTACACGATATTAGTATACCTGGTCCAGCCCAAGGAAGGCCCACAACAACATATGCGGCCTGTGGAGATTTTCGGGTGGCCCAAGCCCATGACTTCTTCGGATCCTTGGAGAGCAAGACTAGAGTAGATAGAATATTCAAAGGAGCAAACCCTAATTTGTAACCAACTCGATCTGATGCCTGGGACCTTCCTATCTATATAAAGTCTAGGAGGGCACGGCGAGAAGGGCACCTCTCACCGCACACACACCTCCATGCCAGATTGTATCTACGCACCCCTGTACTTTTTGGTTACGCCGTAATCAAGAGCAGACAAGCAGGAGTAGGGTTTTCCCTCTGAGGGCCTCAACCTAGCTAAACCTCGTGTCCTCGTGTTGCTTGCCTTTTAACCGTTACGTGATCTCCAGCATCCCCAGCTTGTCCAAAACCCAAGCTCATAACAATGGGCATTGACGAGATCGAACCTCGTCACCGCCCATCCTTGGCCAGCGTGCTCAGATTCGTTGGATCTAAATCTAAAGGTCACTTAACGAAAGGGTACGGTTTTATATGGACCGTGCAACCCCACTTAGATCTAACACCTCACATCGCTTGATCCAGCCAAAACGGTATCAATAATTCAGAGTATGCTGCGTGTACAGAGTTTTGATTTTAAAATCCAGATTTTACCTATTAGATGTTTAAATTTGTAAAATTCATAACTTTTGTTATGTAATTCCAAAAATTACAAATTAGGTGTCTATGGATTCGAAAAAATGTGAATTTTGTATCTATGGCCTTAGTTTGGTCATTTTCTTCTAAAAAATAGAGTTTTATGCAGAGACTTGTTTAGGGCTATTTCGGGTATAAAAGTTGTTCTAAAAATTATTTTTGAGTAAATCCTTTTGCAAATGGTTTTGTTTTAACCCTCTGACCATAAACACTAACATTTGAAATTAAAAATATATTTTGTTGACACTAGAAATTATCCCTTTGAATAAAATCATTTCTAGTAAAATAAAAATGATTTAAATAACCAAATTACACTAACTTGGTTTCGATTGAAATTCTAGTTTTATAAAAATTCTAGTAAGTGTTTGAAATATTTAGAACCTTGTTAGAAACAACTTTTTCAATAAAATAACCTTTTGCATTCTTGCATGCATTTCTTTTTTTTCTTGTTTTGTTTTGTTATTTTGTATTGTAGTTTTGAGCGTGTACTTTTGCTTGATTGTTGTAGTGAATTTGAGGAGTGTGATATTTGCAAGATCAAGGAGAGTACCTAGAATTTCTACTAAAAAGGCAAGTGATACTTTGGTCATCAAAAGTCCTATCTTTTCAATATTGCATTAGTAATATTTTTGTAGTATGCATGATAAGACTATTTTGTATATTTCTATGCTATGGTAAACCTATAGTATCTACCTCGGTAGAATTTCCTAAAGATAGGAGACATGGTAAGTTTAGAATGCTTAGTATAGCAATATAGAATTGTGGGTGGAAATCATGATATGATGTCTTATGAAAATACAAATATTGTTTTGGACTAATGAAAACAACTGATGTTAATGAAACACCTGGGTGGAAATGGGACCTGTATGGATCGATTTTGTTGAGTGGTTACCCAGGGCCCATGTCTATGGTTTACCCTGTCTATCTCACTGGTGGATGGCCACCCAGGAACAAAGATATTGGAGACATTCTTGTCGCGAAAGCTTCCAGTGCAGCCACATGGCATATGGGCTCTGCCTTGACCAACTAAGTTGTTAGAACTCAGCCAGATGGACAGAAGGTGGTAGTCATGATAGGATATAACACATCCATGGTGGTCCGAGGGATTGCTTCTTAACAGTTTCGTCTCGATGCATGTCGAGTCTTGTGGGGAAAGTGCACCACCTCTCGAGAGGGTAAAATTAAGTACTTAGTCGTGTCCCCGGTTATGGACAATTTTGAGCAATCAAGACAGTGAAGCAGTTCAAGAATCTCATCACTCTAATTTCTCTAAGTTAAAACTTGTTGGGTGAACAAGGGAAGAACCAGGTGTGTATCTAGTGTGCCATGTCTAATGAAGTGTTTTGAAAAAGAGAAAAACTATTTTACAAAGGATAGGGAAAAATTATTTTATGCAAAGGCCAGCCAAAACTCCACTTAGCCATATATTCATGTAGATGTTAGATTCTCCATATCATTATGATATCACTTGCCAATACAATTCAAATGTATTGACCTTTGTGGCTGTAACTTATCATGTTGTGATACATCATAAACATAACTATAATTTTTGATGTTTCATGCTTTTTTAGTATCCACTTTGCTATGTTTTGTCTACACTTTGAGGTATTTTTGTACACTTTCTGGAACTAACCTATTGACAAGATGCCACAATGCCAGTTTCATGTTTTCTGCTATTTTTGGTTTTAGAAAGCTAAAAAATGAATATTCTCGGAATTGGACGGGACAAAAGCCAAAGTTCATATTTTCCCCAGAACGATACGGAAAATGGAAGACGAGACGGAGGAGGACACGAGGGTGGCCACACCCTAGGTGGGCGCGGGTCCCACCCTGGCTGCGCCCATAGGGCGTGTGGGCCCCCTGGACCTCCACCGACCTTGACTCCTTCGCTTATAAGAAGCCCCCGACTCAGAAACCCTAAAGCATCAACCAGAAAGCCACGAAAAGTTCCGCAGCGCCACCGCCACTGAAGGGGAAATTCGGGGGACAGAAAGTCTCGTTTCTGGCACCTTGCCAGGACAGGGAAGTGCCCCCGGAGCCATCTCCATTGATCTCCACCACCATCTCCATCACCGTTGCTGATTCTCATGATGAGGAGGGAGTAGTTATTCCTCGAGGCTAAGTGCTCTACCGATAGCTATGTGTTCATCTCTCTCTCTCTATGCGTGATATTGTTCTGGTCATGAGCTTTGTAATCTAGTAGATCTACCTTGCTACTCAAGTGCTTCAATATATCTCTGCTCTCCCCACGTGTATGAAAGTGACAGCGTGCATACCATGGTGGCACTTAGGCTAGAGTCTACATAAATACTCATCATTCATTAATAGATCTATGCTTTTCGCCACGTGTGTGAAAGTGACAGTGTGCACGCCGTGTGTGGGACTTAAGATAGATTATATATATATTTGTTATGAGTTATATTTGGAGTTGGATGTCTCTATAAAATTGTGGTGTTTGTTGGCACCACCTAGCGCTCAAGGTGACAGTGTGGGGTTATCTAGATGGGGAAGGCGGACTTTGAGGTGTGCTTTTGTAGGCCTATCGTGGATTAGAGTGTCCAACCGGAGAGTAGTTCAGGGTAGTATCATGAAGAGAATATATTTATTGAGAGTGTTCACTAGTGAAAGTATGATCCCTAGGCCTTGTTTCTAAGCATTGAAATGCCGTTTGCATCTAGATATGTTGCATGTTTGCTTGCTTCCATCTTTATTTCAGTTTTCCTTTAGTTTCTCCCACATCAACAACAAGTCAGAAGCTCTTTTCTGGCACTATTACCACTTGTATTTCACTATCTCTTTGCCAAACTAGTGCACCTATACACCTCACAAGTGTATTGGGTGTGTTGGGGACACAAGAGACTCCGTGTATCTTGATTGCAGGGTTGCTTGAGAGCGATACCTTTGACCACTTCCTCCCTGAGTTCGATAAACCTTGGGTAATCCACTTAAGGGAAACTTGTTACTATTCTACAAACCTCTACACTTGGAGGCCCAACAACTATCTACAAGAATATAAACGCGTAGACATCAAGCTATTTTCTGGCGTCGTTGCCGGGGAGGTAAGGTAAAAGGTACTCACATCCTCCAGTGTGAGTGCTCGAAGTTATTTCCTTTAGATTCTGCAATTTTGTCTTTTTGTTTCTTGTTTTCACTAGTTAGGCTTAATGGAAAACAACAACAAAATTAGAGAGCTTTTTAGTATTTTTCCTAAGTTAGAACTTGAGTGGTTTGAAAAGAAAATTAAATAACCTATGGAACTTTCTTTGCATGCTAATAGCAATGTTATTAGTATAAATATTTTGAACACCATTGTTACTAATGTTATGGAAACGTCTAAGCTTGGGGAAGCTAGTTTTTATGATAAAGATCTTTTTAGTTCCCTAGCTTTAGGGAAGAGAATTTGCTCTTATGATACTTTATCCCCATATGTGGTAATTCTAATGATACTTGTGATATTTTAAATCCACATACTGAAAGTGTCCCTTTTAAAATACCTATTGAAATTGTTGAATGTTTTATGAATAACTGCTATTTTGGAGATGGAACTTTCCATCCTAGTGATCATTTACTTTTTATACATGCATTATGCGAGTTGTTCAAGTGTGCATGTATTTCAATGGACCAAGTTAAGAGGAAGCTATTCCCTTTCTCACTTAGGGACAAAGCAAGGGAGTGGTATGAGCTATTAGATGATCCTCATCATTTGGAGTGGAAGGAACTTGAATCTCTCTTTTACTCTAAATTTTATCCTCCTCATGAAATTCATAAAGATAGGAATTATATTTATAATTTTCACCCTCATGATGGAGAAAGTCTTGCCCAAGCTTGGGGAAGATTGAAGTAACTAATGCTCAAATGTCCAATTCATGAGCTCCCCAGTAATATTATTATCAATAATTTTTATGCAAGGCTTTCAGGACATTACAAGGACTATCTAGATACCTGTTTAGAGGGACACTTCACAAGTAAGAAGGTCAAAGCTAAGTGTGATCGTCTTGAAACAATTCAAAGCAATACCGAAGATTGGGATAACAACAAAGGTAAAGAACCAGGTATAAACTATGAGTATGATTGCATTAAGTCTTTCGCTGAAACTATTGGTTTTCAAGAGCTTAGTGCTAAATATGGTCTTGATCCTTAAATTATTGTTAGATATTATAGAGCATTTGATTCCCATATTAATGCTCCTAAAGAAAAGTGGGACATGTATCATGAACCTTTTAAAGACACTTGCATGGAAAATCAAAATGTTATTAATGATTGCAATAAACATGCTCAAACTTCTGAAAGTACTATTTCTTATAAGCATGTTAATTTTTGTGGTATGCATAGACCTTGTGAGAAGAATCAAATGGAAGAAGAATATTGTATCACCCACTCGAATGAAAAAACCAGAACGTGTTATAAGGCTCTAAATGATCTTGGTAAAAAAATTGTGCCCTCTGTGAACTCTGCTATGAAGTGGGGCATTTCAATTTTCAATGCTCAGGCCATAATAATAACCTTTGTAATACAATGAGTACTGCAAGCTTGTATTGTGATAACGTGATCACTGGTAATCAACATGATGAACTTACATTATTTTTGGGGTGTGAAGAGTTATCAAGAAAAACTTCTTTGGTAGACATGAGTGCTTTTGGTATGAATTGCGTCCTGCGTGGGTGTCATCTTTATTGTGTTGATAATTGCCACGCGAATACTTACATACAAAATATTATAAAAGATGATATTTTACCAAAATATGACAGGACTAATATGAGTTTTGTTCTTATTAATGAAAAAGAGGAATCCTCCAAAGTTTCTTCTATTGTCTCTAACAATAAACCAGGGTATGTGGAGAAGCTTCCTTTAAAGCCTCTGCCTCCTAAAGAGGAGAAGAAGAAGAAGAAGAATAAGAGGAGGAGTAGAAGGAGAGAGGAAACGGTATCTTCCCCTAAGCATTTTGCTCCTATAGTAGTTTTTACTAATGAGTCTGAACTACACGATGTTCCTATGCCTGTTACCTATATTAGTAATCATGATTGGGAAAAGCACACTACTTTGATATTGAAAATCTCTTTGGCACCAATTCTGAAAATGATAATATTAATAATTGTTGTGCTATTAGTGCTCTCCATGTTCCTTCCAATGATGATATGTTTACAAATGAACACACTTGGGAAGATAGCTATTCTATTGCTTATGATGATACTATACCTCCAATGTATGATGACTGCAATGATGATTATGATATTTCCAATCTACCTGCTATCGAGGAGAAAATTGATTGTGATTACAATATGCCTCCTATATTTGATGATTATGGTGATGAGAATAACAATGATAGCTATTTTGTTGAATTTGCTCTCACTGCAATTAATAAGAATGACCATGCTTATGTGGAGAGTAATAATCATTTTATGCATGTGGATCATGATAAGAATGTTTTATGTGATAGTTGTATTGTTAATTTTATTCATGTTGCTACTGAAAGTTATTATGAGAGAGGGAAACACGGTCTTACGTATCTCAACAATATTATGTTTCCCCTCTTTATGTTGAAAATCTTGAAGTTGCACTTGTTTTGCTTTACTATGCTTGTTGCTTTGTGCTTTCATGACTTGTTTCTTTACAAGTTTATTTTGCATAGGAAGTGGGTTAGACTTAAATGTCTTTTAAATTTGCTTATTGATGTTCTCTTTTACTTCAATTCATATTTTTTATGTGAGCATCTTCTCAAACTATTAAGCCTAACTTAAAGGCGTTAAAGAAAAGTACTTGTTAGGAGACAACCCAAGAGTTTTCTTGAGTCTTCGAAGTTATTACTTCAGTAATGACCTCTCCTTATCCTTTTTGTTTGCTTTTTGTGTCCCAAGAATGAACTCTAATAAGAGGAAAGTAAGATTTGGAGAGTTGTTGTCCCGAAACAGATTTTTGTGCTCCACCGTAAAAATACGTGAGGAGTCTCTATAAGTCGGATTGAGCTGAAAATTTACGAATAAATCCCCCAGTATGTTATATAACTTTATTTAGTTCAACACTTTTTGATTTCAGCAACATAAGGTCTTCGAAAAAATCGGTTTCTACCTGCTGATCTGTTTTGACAGATTTCTGCCATTATTTGCATTTGCTTCTTACTGATTCCTTTTTGGGTTCTTTTTAGGAAATTGAGATTTTTGAAGGAGTTTATATAGTAGCTTGTGTTTTTAGTGAAAAGTTTTGCTGTTCTAAAGCTAAACCGAAGGGTCTATTATCTTTTGAGTACACTAATGTTGCTAATGAAGATTGTTTGTATGAAGGAAAATTTTCAGGTGTAGAAAGAGAATAATGTAATAAGATGAATAATGGAACAAACCTCAACCTTGGGGATGCCACCCCGGTGTCACCCCAATAAATATCCAAGAGGTACAAGCGTCAAAGCTTGGGGATTCCCAAGGCATCCCCTTCTTCATCAATAAAAAGCTCAGGTATTTCTAGACACTTCGTTTTTATTGTTTCATGCACTGTTGTGTTGTTCTTGGAGCATCTTAGTTTTAGTTTGCTTTGCTTAGTTTGTTTTGTTTGCTTGAATAAAGTAGTTTGGACCCCCGTTCTCGCTGTGTTGTTTCAAATAAGTTGATTGGTGTTGGAAAGGAGTAGAAAGTTCTTGCTTGAAAGTGCAAGAGGAGCTTGCTTTGACTGTGACTTAGACTTTAGAATGTCATGCTAGGTGTTGTTTTGACCTTATTCTTAGTGACTTGTTCCAAACAATTGGTAATTGCTTAGTGTTCCTTGAAAGAATTATGCGTTGTTTTAGCATGGAAAAGCATATTATTGTGGTATTCTCCTTTGATGCTTTGTTTGGGTTGACTTGGCACATGCTCACACCATGTTATGACTATGAACAAGTCACCATAGCCTCTATGATCATTTAGTCCTTGACTTGTAGTACCACTCTATGCTTTGATTAGTAATGTTTTGTCGCTCTACATTATTATGGCCATTATTGCTCTCTTAGTTGGTCGCTCCTAGTCTTTTGATAGCCTCCACTTGTATGAGTAAGCTCTACTCATGATTCCAACTCCCAAGAAGCCAAGTTATTCCAAAGTGTCCACTATAAATTCCTATGTATGGTGTGTTACACCATTCCAAGTATATTCTTGTTTTCAGCTATCTTCCAATTAAAAAGTATTTTGTTATGTGAAAACTTAGTGATTAAAGCTCTCGCGAACTTGATGGCACACTTTATTTTTCTTGCCCCTAATAAACTTGAACCATTGTGTCATCTATGTTGTATATGCTTGCACTTATACGTTGGAATTAGCAGAACCATGTTTTCATGGGGAACGCTTTCAACATTGCACTTGTACTTTGTACACAGTTGATATCATGCTCTTTTGTCTATGGATGTCGTCGGTGTGAAATGAAAGGGGATCTTGTAAGTCCATGGAGTTATGTATTTTGTGTTAGAGAAACGCCTGGGCCGCTAGCCTAAGCCATGCCTAATCATGGTGGAAACTTGCAGCATCACCATAGTGACATCTATGATGCATTCTTCTTATAAAAAAGAGATTGAGAAAAAAGAGACATATTGAGAAAAGAGGAAAGAGAGAAAAAAGCACCATATCCCATGGTAAATAAGAAGAGCTGAGATGCTCATTATCTGCTTGCCTTGTCATTTTGGTTATGGGAAAGCTCCTATACCATGTGCAAGGGGTACCCCGTTGGCGTTTCTCTATGATACAGATATACTTACTATGACAAGAACTTGCAAGTAACTAAACTTGAGTAGCATGAGCAGCGTCCCACGTATTCAAGGGACATGCGATTGCCAACTTATACTTTGTCAAGCATATACTCCATAGTTTGTTCACTTTAACCTTAATCACTTCAAGATGCTTATGATAGGGGCAATGAGGGCTGAAAGCTAACAAGTACCATAATTTTTGGAAGCTCTTTTTGATACTTGAAATCCCTGCTTCCCTTTATGAAGGGCCTTTCTTCCACCATTATATTGAATCTCCACCTTATACCTTTAGGCACCAGTTAAGAGAGCATAGTTTCCATTCTTAGTTCTATGTGCATTGTCCCAAAACTTATTGATTGATGCATATTGTTGATATTGCTTTCTCTTGAACTATTTGTATCTAGTCACCCTTATGAACTTTGAAGGTGTCCTATGAATTTATGTTTTGCTACTCCATGAGGGACAAGATGAATGTCACTATGCTATGTTTTCTGTATGTGAAACAAACAAACATTTTTCAATGCATGTTATTCATTAATCTTTGTTTTTAACATTTCATGTTGCATGCATAGTTGCTTTGTCTTATTGATAGAACTCCAACTTTCATGCTCATGTTTACAGTTCTTTGATCCCAGCTTTCAATGCTTGCAAATGGTTTGATCTTGATTTTTATGGTGCATGTCACCTCAAATATTATTCTTTTTATCACTTACCTACTCGAGGACGATCAGGAGTTAAGCTTGGGGATGCTTGATACGTCATAAACGTATCTATAATTTTTGATGTTCCATGCTTGTTTACTATCCACTTTGTTATGTTTTGTCTACACTTTGAGGTATTTTTATACACTTTCTGGAACTAACCTATTGACAAGATGCCATAGTGCTAGTTGCCTGTTTTCTGCTGTTTTTGGTTTCAGAAAGATAAAAAATCAATATTCTCTCAATTGGACGGGACAAAAGCCAAAGTTCATATTTTCCCCTGAACGATACGGAAAATCGAAGACGAGACGGAGGAGGACACCAGGGTGGCCACAACCTAGGTGGGAGCGGGTCCCACCCTGGCTGTGCCCACAGGGGGTGTGGGCCCCCTGGACCTCCATCGACCTTGCCTCCTTCGCCTAAAAGGATCCCCAGACTCAGAAACCCTAAAACATCGACCAGAAATCCACAAAAAGTTCCGCAGCGCCGCCGCACCGAAGGGGATATTGGGGGATAGAAAGTCTCTGTTCCGGCACCCTGCCGGGACAGGGAAGTTCCCCGGAGCCATCTCCATCGATTTCCACCACCATCTCCATCACCGTTGTTGATTACCATGATGAGGAGGGAGTAGTTCTTCCTCGAGGCTAAGGGTTCTACCGGTAGCTATGTGTTCATCTCTCTCTCTCTCTATGTGTGATATTGTTGTGATCATGAGCTTTGTAATCTAGTAGATGTACCTTGCTACTCAATTGCTTCAATACATCTCTGCTCTCCCCACGTGTATGAAAGTGCCAGCGTGCATACCGTGGTGGCACTTAGGCTACAGTCTACATAAATAATCATTGTACTTTAATAGATCTATGCTTTTCCCCACATTTGTGAAAGTGACAGCATGCATGCCATGTGTGGCACTTAAGCTAGATTATATGTGTATTTGTTATGAGTTATATTTGGAGTTGGATGTCTCTATGAAATTGTGGTGTTTGTTGGAACCATCTAGCGCTCAAGGTGACAGTGTGGGGTTATCTAGATGGGGAAGGCGGACTTTGAGGTGTGCCTTTGTAGGCCTACCGTGGATTAGAGTGTCCAACCGGGGAGTAGTTCAGGGTAGTATCATGAAGAGAATATATTTATTGAGAGTGTTCACTAGTGAAAGTATGATCCCTAGGCCTTGTTTCTAATCATTGAAACGCCGTTTGCATCTAGATCTGTTGCATGTTTGCTTGCTTCCATCTTTATTTCAGTGTTCCTTTAGTTTCTCCCACGTCAACAACAAGTCACAAGCTCTTTTCTGGCACCGTTACCACTTGTATTTCACTATCTACTCGCCGAACTAGTGCACCTATACACCTAACAAGTGTATTGGGTGTGTTGGGGACACTAGAGATTTCTTGTATTTTGATTGCAGGGTTGCTTGAGAGGGATACCTTTGACCACTTCCTCCCTTAGTTCAATAAACCTTGGGTAATCCACTTAAGGGAAACTTGCTGCTATTCTACAAACCTCTGCACGTGGAGGCCCAACAACTATCTACAATAATAGAAGTGCGTAGACATCATGTTGCAGGTTTGTTTGATGTTATTGAAGTTTGTTGAGTAGGTATTACAAGTCTACAACCAACATGTTTTCCTGTGGCATATGAAGATGAAGGACTCCATACTTTATAGATATATATATGCTGCTCTGTATTAAGATAGCCATATGAGCTATGTAAGTTGTAATGAACTATTTTATTCCTGGTTATGAGTTGTAATATGACCTTTTTTCTTGATATTACATCTCAATTGTGGGTGCTAGCTATTCGATCCAGGGACTAGCACTATAAACATAGGGACTTGTACCTTATTGGGTTCAGGCCTCTACATATGGTATCAGAGCACTGTGTTTCCTATAGGATTGTAACCCTAGGATTGGACAAAACCCCTTAGAAATAGGAGTTGTATTTGTTATAACTTATTTACAAACAATCTTGTAAACTCTTTCCTTAGAATTTTGTTTTGTTTCTATATCTCTCCCTTTTCAACTTGATGGACAAAGACTTCAACATGAACAAGGACTTCAACATCACCAAGACTTCAGCTTAAACATCTCAAAGGACTTTCAATTTTCGATTCACCAATGGACATCAACATCAAAAGGACTTCAACTTGGACATCACTAAGGACTACAAGTGAGATAAGAATAATACTTAAGACTTGGAGACTAAGGAAACTCAATTTAGGAGGAACCATTATAGACATTACCTTTGAAATTTGTGACCAAGATGCAATAATTTCTTTCAAGGATACCATGATCTTGTTCATGATGTAATAGCTAAGAAGAAATATTGAGTGATCTCATGTGATAACCAATAGTTGGACCACCATACTAGTGTTTAGTTTAAATCGACTTGCTGGTCATTTATTGATCATACCAACCTATGTGGTATAGCAAAATATTTTTGTTTGCCTAAGTTGTGCTTATACCTTGTTGATTGAGTGGAATGCATGATTGTGATTGCTTGTACATTGTTTGGTGTGAATTGTTGTGTATGAGTAGAATTCTTTCCCTATAAATCGTTTTTCTATTCTAATCCCAACCCAACCCAAACAGATGACTTCTCCAAGAGACCACAACACCAACATCAAGGATGGTGACAACAACAACCTAGAGATGCACATGACAGTGCAGCTTCTAGCAACCCAAACTAAGTTGAATAAAGTGACAACCCAGTTTTTAGCCAACAACCACAACAACATTGATTTAGACCCAGCCATGCTAAAATTCTTGGGATCCCAATCCCAATTGTTGCAAAGGATGACCAATCAGATGATGAACATGAGAAGCAACCCTTGCCAAACAGATTGTGACAACAATGATTTCAAGGATGATATTGTGGGAAGAACACAAACCTGCAAAATCTGTGGAGACATAAGACACACTTATAAAGAGCATATTGACCAGTGCCCAAATTGTGAAAGAACTAATCATGTCCCTATCCCACATCTCAAGTTAACTGTTTCCTATGTGAAGGAACTAATCATGTCCCTGTCCAATGCCACATATATCCTATAGTTCAACAGATGAAACATCAAGCTAAATATGGAATATATCAAGTCTTTGGAAACATCCATGAAGGTACAACTTCCACCAAGAATGATGAAGACAAAGTCAAATTTCAGTATGCAAAAGAGGAAACGTGGACATTATCCTAGGAACCGTTCTAAGAATCTAGGAAGTTTTCCTACATTTGTGGTGAAATATGAAGAACATGAACTAAGAGACCTCCTAGCCTTGGAGAGACCCAAAAAGAAGAAAGGCCAAAGAAACAAACAAGATATAGTGATACCAAAGATAAAGAGGGATATTAGCCAGGTGATGTGCCACAAATGCAAAGAGCTAGGCCATTATGCATCAAATTTTCTAGAAAAGGATAAGAACAAGACAATCAAACTTGGAAAGGACCTTAACCTTGTCACATGTTTCAAATGTGGTAATAAGGGACACTATGCAAACAACTTTCTAGAGAAGTTACATCAAGACACCAAGTAAGCCAAGATGTAATCTAGTTAAATCCTTTTATGGGTGGTAGTACCTTAGTTGTCTTGAACCCAACTTGTTGTTTCTAGCCTTCCCGAATCTTGGGACGAGATTCCTTTTAAGCGTGGTAGTCTGTCACATCCCAAAAAATTTCAAATTTTGAAATGTGAAAAATAAACAAACAAAAGAAACAAATGATGAAATTTAGGGGGAAAGAAACTTTTTGCTTCTAAATGGAAACATCAAAACCTTACTTCAACAAAATTTGAATGAAAAACAACAAACAAATTTTCAAATAGATCAAATACATTCATGCTTGGATTGTATCTTGAATTTGAGCACTTGGAAAAGTTAAACCTAAACCCTAAAACCTAATAAAAGAAATCATCATCAAGATCACTCCAAGACTATGGCTTTGTTCCATATAAAAATTTAGTAACAACATTTATAAATAATAAATATTGATAAAAAATATTACAAAACCATGGGAATTGATTTCACTCTTTTTGGAGCCATGGATAAAAACTTATGATTTTTATAAGATGAAAGAAAGTATCCCAAGGCTAATAGAGCTCATAGCTAAAATAAATACCAAAATTGTGAACAAAATAATTCTAAAGGATATAAAAAGATAAATAATTATTAAATAAAATTATACAAATTGGTATCACTATTTTTGGAACTATAAATAAAAAGATATGAATTTTATAAGACAAAGAAAGAAAAAAGAGAGAAAGAAATAAGAATTATTGCAAAGACAATTTAAACCATGGCTAAAATCCATTAGTAAATGGAATAAAAGTTTATTAGATATTATAAGAGGATAAAAGTTTATTTAAATAAAATTATATGGGCTTATGAATCATATCCAAATTTTATTTAAATAAAAGCCAAGGTGCCACACTCAATTTTAAATGATTAATAAATCATGGAATTTTTTTGAAAAACTCTCTAAATGGACTAAATAACCAACTAAGCTTTTGTATAAAACCTACTGAAAATATTTGGAGGAATTTTGAAATAAAATTGAAGTTTAAATCAATTGTTTTGAATAAAAACAGAAAAAAGAAAAAAAGAAAAGGAAAAGATTTGAAGAAAAAAAAGGAAACCCAGTCCAGCCCAACACCTCTGGCCTAACCGAGCCCAACAGCCCACCCGGGCCACTCCCTCTCCCCCTCTAATTTCTTTTCTTACCACGCAGAACTCCCACCCCTTCACTGACCAGTCAGCCCCACAGCCACATTATCGTCATCTTCAACCCTCGCGTGCAGCGATCGCTTCTCCCTCCGCTGTTTCCTCTTGTTTTAAATTCGCGTGAATTCACTTAACTGCCGACGTAATTACCTCCCTCGACCATGCTCTCTTAACCCCCTCTCCCTCCTCTCCGTTTCCCCTCAAGAACCGCATCTAGAGAGCCCCTAGGCTGCTCGGAATCGAGCTCGCACCGCCGCAGACCCTGTCGAGCTCCGGCGACAATTATGGTGAACCTCGACCACCCCTTGCCCTCCGAGTCACCCTATTCTACTCATTGTCTTCAGGCTCACCTATTCACACTTGACATTTGTTTACTCGTGGCCCAGAAGCTCACCTTAGTCTTCGACTGCACGCACCTAACGGTGAGCACATCTCCGATAAGGAATCACCACGACCCTGCCTATCCCACGACCTCCCCCGAGCTCTCATCGTCCCCGCGAACACGGTAACCCCCTCACACCATCCCCTTACCCCCTAGTCCCACCGGAACGCCGCCACCAGGCGCATCGCCGCCGCGCGTCGCCAGCAGCGCCGCCCATCCCTGGCCAGCGTGCTCGGATCCGTTGGATCTAAATCTAAAGGCTACGATAGAATCACTTAACGAAATGGTATGGTTTTATCTGGACCATGCAACCCACTTAGATCTAATGGATCGGATCGCTTGATACAGTTAGAAACGGTATCAACCAATCAGAGTCTGCCGCGTGTACAGAGTTTTGATTTTAAAATCTAGATTTTACCTATTAGATGTTTAAACTTGTAAAATTCATAACTTTTGTTCTGTAATTCCAAAAATTACAAATTAGGTGTCTATGGATTCATAAAAATGTGAAATTTTTATATATGTCCTTAGTTTGGTCATTTGCTTCTGAAAAAGTAGAGTTTTATGCAGAGACTTGTTTATGGCTATTTTGGGTATAAAAATTGTTCTAAAAATTATTTTTGAGTAAATCCTTTTGCAAATGGTTTTGTTTTGAACCCTCTGACCATAAACACTAACATTTGAAATTAAAAATATATTTTGTTGACACTAGAAATTATCCCTTTGAATAAAAGCATTTCTAGTAAAACAAAATGATTTAAATAACCAAATTACACTAACTTGGTTTCGATTGAAATTCTACTTTTATAAAAATACCAGTAGGTGTTTGAAATGTTTAGAACCTTGTTAGAAACAACTTTTCAATAAAATAATCTTTTGCATGCTCGCATGCATTTCTTTGTTTTCTTGTTTTGTTTTGTTATTTTGTATTGTATTTTTGAGTGTGTACTTTTGCTTGATTGTTGTAGTGAACTTTGAGGAGTGTGATACTTGCAAGAACAAGGAGAGTACCTAGATTTTCTACTAAAAAGGCAAGTGATACTTTGGTCATCAAAAGTCCTATTTTCAATATTGCATTAGTAATATTTTTGTAGTATGTATGATAGGACTATTTTGTATATTTCTATGCTACGCTAAACCTATAGTATCTACCTTTGTAGAATTTCCTAAAGATAGGAGACATGGTAAGTTTAGAATTCCTAGTCTAGCTATATAGAATTGTGGGTGGAAATCATGATATGATGTCTCATGAAAATACAAATATTGTTTTGGATTAATGAAAACAACTGATGTTAATGAAACACCTGGGTGAAAATGGGACATGTATGGATGGATTTTTGATGAGTGGTTACCCCGGGCCCATGTCTATGGTTTACCCTGTGTATCTCACTTGTGGATGGCCACCCAGGAACAAAGAGATTGGAGACATTCTTGTCGCGAAAGCTTCTAGTCCAGCCACATGGCATATGGGCTCTGCCTTGACCAACTAAGTTGTAAGAACTCAGCCAGATGGATAGAAGGTGGTAGTGATGATAGGATGGAACACGTCCATGGTGGTCTAAGGGATTGCTTCTGAAAAGTCTCATCTCGATGCATGTCGAGTCTTGTGGGGAAAGTGCACCACCTCTCGAGAGGGTAAAATTAAGTACTTAGTCGTGTCCCCGGTTATGGACAATTTTGAGCAATCAAGACAGTGAAGCAGTTCAAGAATCTCATCACTCTAATTTCTCTAAGTTAAAACTTGTTGGGTGAACAAGGGTAACACCTGGTGTGTGTCCAGTGTGCCATGTTTGATGAAGTGTTTTGAAAAAGAGAAAAAATATTTTACAAAGGATTGGGAAAACTTATTTTATGCAAAGGCCCGCCAAAACTCCACTTAGCCATATATTCATGTAGATGTTATATTCTCCATATCATTATGATATCACTTGCCAATACAATTCAAATGTATTGACCCTTGTGGCTGTAACTTATCATGTTGCAGGTCTGTTTGATGTTAGTAAAGTTTGTTGAGTAGGGATTACAAGTATATAACCAACATGTTTGCATGTTGCATATGAAGATGAAGGACTCCATTCTTTATAGATATATATCTGATGCTCTGTATTAAGATAGTTATATGAGCTATGTAAGTTGTAATGAACTATTTTATTTCTGGTTATGAGTTGTAATATGACCTTTGTTTCTTGATATTACATCTCAACTGTGGGTGCTAGCTATTCGATCCTGGGACTAGCGCTATAAACACACAGACTTGTACCTTATTGGGTTCGGCCTCTACACAATTTTTTCGAAGACCTTCTGTTGCTCAAATAAAAAAGTGTTGAACTAACGAAAGTTAGCTAACAACCACGGGGATTTATTCAGAAAATTTCAGCTCAATCCAACTTACAGAGATTTTTCAAGAATTTTTACAGCGCAAAATTCTGTTTCGGGACAACAACTCCCCAAATCTTACTTCCCTCTCATTAGAGGTTATTCTTGGCACAAAAATCAAATAAAAAGGATAAGGAGAGGCTATTACAAAAGTTAGGCATAAGAGTGGCAAGAAGTACTTTTCTCCCAAGAATTACTTTTCTCCCAAGGATTTGGATAGCAACTCCCCAAATCTTACTTCCAAGACTCAAGAAAACTATTGGGTGAGCTCCCAAGAAGTACTTTTCTTCAACGCCTTTAAGTTAGGCATAAGAAGCAAGATTCAAGTATTTTCAAATAAAGAAGCATTAAGAGCAACTTTTGTTTTAATAGGTGAGGCAAAAGGTATTCTATACCTTTCTTGAATGGGAATTGATATTTAATGGTGCCTTTCTTCAGTTGAATAGCGTTCATGGGAAGATTTTTTTTGGTTTCATAGGCATGAACACAAGTGTTCAAGGTCGACCCCCACTTAACCATTACTCATCTTTCCAATCACTTCCCTTCTTGAAAATGTTTTAGGTAACAAGTACAACTAATTTTTTTGTAATTCGCAATCCCTATCCATACTAAGATAGAGACCAACTTAAAACTGAAAGTAATAACTTACTTATAGATAAAGCAAACAAGTGCACACAAGAATATTCACCCACACACTTGCTTCCTGGCAACAATGCCAGAAAAGGTCTTGATATCCCACAAGTATAGGGGATCGTGTGTAGCCTTTTCGATAAGTAAGAGTGTTGAACCCAACGAGGAGCTAAAGGTAGGATAAATATTCTCTCAAGTTCTATCAACCACTGATATAACTCTACGCACACTAAACGTTTGCATTATCTAGGAAATAAAAGTCGAGCAACAAAACGAGTACTAGAGAAAGCTTTGAAAGATAATAAATAACAAGATAGTAAAGCTAGTTGCTGCAGCAATAAAATTATAACATCCCAAAAATATTGACCAAGGTTATTAAATCCCAATTACCAAAATTAGGGTTAACAAAAACTTTTGTTAATTAAAAACCATATGAATGCATGAGTGTATGTGATGATTGCATGAATGCTTGAATGGACTTGTGTGATTGTTGTGAATAGCAAGGAATGGTTTAAAGATGAAAACAACATCATCTAAATCAAATCCAAGCAGAAACAAATCAAGAGAAATTCAAAAACAAACAAAACAAGCAAATGGTCATTTTTGCCAATCTTGCTCACTAGACCACTTTGATTGATTCTAGTCCAAGATTTCAAACAAAAACAAATCCATTTCTTTTCACCCCTTGCTAGACCAAGTGAAAGTGAACCCAAGCCCACATTTCAAACCCACAGAAACATTTGGCAACTTGATTCAAATGACAATTCAAAAAATAATCTAGTTCATATGAGAAGATCACCATTTCTCAAAACCCAACCAAACCAGTTCACCTTGACCTTTCCAAGCAACCAGAGACTACATAGTATGTGACTAGTACACCCACCAAGTTTCACTCAAAAATTCAAATTCAAATCTCTTGTGTCCATTTCATCAAACACCTTCTGAACACAAATCAAATAAAACATCAAACACTATAGTGAGCAGTGTTGTCCCTAACTTCTCTCCTCTCTAGCTCACAATACACTCTCAGTAGATGTTCTAACTTATTTAACAAGCCCTAGCTCACTGTAAGCTTGGCAATGTCATCAATGGTGACCCTGCTCGAGCCCAACTTGCCACCCCATGTCGACAGCAAGCTACGAGCCTCACCAAGCCTAGCCACCTTGTATGGGACAAAAGCCACCGTCCACCACCACCCTCTGTCTAGTGCTCAAGCCCTATCAGCCACTGGACCACCCTAGAACCGCCGTGCCCTATGCCTCTGTGCCATTCCAAGAGCGCGCCAGAGCACCGCGCTCGACACGCGAGCACATACCGCGCCCCGCCTTCGCCGCCCTCATGCATGATCACCACCGCCCCAGGAACCGCCTAGACATGCCCGTTCGCCGCCGCGCGGACTGTAGACGTTGTGCGCCATTAAATTTCCCTTCGGACCCGTCCAGAGCATCGAAGTGTTCCGACCAATTTGCACCGCCCCACGCCTTGCCACCATGCCGTTGAGCTTCGCCAGGAGGCACCGCACCGTCCCCTACCCCCAGCCATACCGTTAGCTCACTGTGACGATGACCACGACAAGCTCCACACGCACCATTCGGTCCCCTCGTCGCACTATAAATAGAGGCCTTCCCCGTTTGATTTCAGCACATCATCTCACTCCCCACCTCTCACTGATCACACCCACTCATCCCGGAGCAAGGCGAGCACTAGGTGGCCGGAATTTCGCCGGAGCTTGCCGCTGCTGGAGGAGAAGGGCGCCGTCTATTGGACCCACCCCGAGAGGAGCCACCGGTAACAGGAGGATCGTCGTCGTTGACTTCGTCGTTCGCCCCCATTTCTGACCATCACCGGAGCCCCGGTGAGCCGCCACTGACCCCCACTGGCCGCGCTAGGGTTCGACCTCGCCGCGTTCTGTTCGGACATGGATGATGAACCTCAGCCGTAGATCTAGCTTCTAATCATATGGCCCTAATCATCCCGTACCCCTTCGCACCCCTGTCTCACTAACTGGTAGGGACAGCCACTTAAACCCGCCCACGCACGCTATGCGCAGCGGGCCGGCCCAGTTATCACTCCCGGTGACCCAGTAGTTTACATCTAGATTTTTCATTATAGTTTCAAACCTAGTTCTGACCAGAGATTCAAAAATCAATCCAGAGAGTTCCAGTGAACCAAATTGCATGAAGCCAATTTTGCAAGAAAGGTATTGAAATTCTTAATCCAAGACCGTTGGATTCAAACCATTTGGAATTATAGATCACCTATAGTAAAAATAACAAGGCAGAGACTTTTCTGCATTCAAACATTTTTCAAAATTCAACCGTAAAAGCTTTTGAGTTGATTCCAACTCTCAAAATTTGACAAGACATTTCCAAATATATAGAAATATCTAGGTTTACTTGCAGAAATAATGGACAAGTAATAAAAGAATGCCCCGTAGGAATTTCTAGTCACTTTATTTAATTAAAATAAAAAGGTTAATCATCCTTAAATTGTGACACCACTTTAAATCATATTCCCAAGTACTGAAATATGTGGTGATGACATGTGTCAACATGATCTCATGTTTTAGTTGGAGAATATTAAATCTTAAGTAGTTTTTCAATGAGTAGAAATTAATTTTCTAAAATAAAATAATTGAAACTAGTGCTTTATTTCTTGTGATAATAGTGATGATGCTAGATCATCTAGTGTGAACCTTTGTGTGCTAAATAGAGTAGTTAAGTATTGTTTGGTGATTGTGTACCTCATATTTATTTATAGACGCTAGTAATAACCAAGGATACAAAGAGGAAGGAGGATACTATAAGGAAGAAGTAGAGGAGAACTTCAGATGAGAACTGCAACCACTTCATTGCACAAGGCAAGCTTCACAAAGCAAGCTAAAACTTGCAATTTATCTTACCTAGCAAGCTACTATCTTAGCAAGCTTCACAAGGCAAGCTAGAACTTTGCAAGTTAAGCCTTGCATTAGAACTATGCCAACTAGATGCATTAAACATGCATTAGTTCCACCACTTGATTATACCAAACCCAGTTTTACTTGCAAGCTTGATTCTTTTATTTCTTTATCAAAGCTTTTATTTGTGTTTACTTAGTAATTTGTAGAGTTAGGAAAGGATTTTAATGGTAGCATAATGCGGTGACCCAGCATACCACTGCATGTGTAGTACACTATAGTCGTTGACATGACATCCACAGAACACCATTCCGTAAATGTCACATCCCTCAGAGTGGTACAACAGAAACATTGCGGGTCCATATTACAAATGTACACACATTATTATTATTATACCGGAAGTTCAAGACTTCCAAAAGATTCAACTTACAAACCAAAATATAAAGTGTTTCAGCGGAATTTAAAAGTAGCAACTCCGACTAGGAGTTGAGCTCAGCAGCTTATTCTATAGAGTTCATGCTGCTTGGCTCCATTAGTTACTACTAACTAGGTACTTAATTTTACTCGTTCTCATCGACACCGTAGTGGATCTCGTAATCCACTCCTTCAACTCCTCCGGACCGATCAGGTTCCTCGTAGAAAACATCTTCTTGACATTCGGCTTCATACATTGGCATGTCTTCGGGATCCTCGGAATCTAAGCAAGGGATCAAAGGAAATAATGAGTAACAGCGTTACCCAACAAGTTCATTATATGCAAGGTGGGAAGTTTGATGCTCTAACTACCACCTCGGATTATAAATCCTTGGCACTATGCAGTTTTTGTAAATCTTTCTTCAAAGATTGATTTTATTCTAAAAAACTATGACAATCAGCCTTCACAGGTTGACCAGAACTTTCATGGAGTTCCTTTCCTGCCGCGTTCGTAGCTCCTTCCCGGAACAGGGAGTAACAAGTTACAGGTCTTACACTCTGCAGAGGTGCGTTACTTTACCCATGAGAGATCAACTCCTTGTTGCACAACCGGGCGTACTTTCCTGTCAACAATTCCATGATGTGGGGCCCAGTGGTTGGTCCAAGCCAATCACTTCCCCTCGCATGCCTCCTTGGTGTACACCATGCCCACATAATGAATTACGGCAATGGTTTGTACAAACCATTAGATGCCAGAACTATCGTGGGACGATGAGGGTTCCCACCCATATACTGCATATCCTCTACGAATTACCAGTTAATATGCACGCTACGAGGATAACAGCCACGACCTGCACATCCGGCTTCATGCGAGAGGAAGAAGATACAGCTGACTTCTCTGTCCCATTCCAAATCTCATGGTTAACGCGTAATATATTGCACTAGAATCACTGATGTCAGGGTTATTAAGTCCCTACTTGATCATCATTGTTGCAAATAGAACCCTAAGTTCTATTGCTCCATTATATCACCACTTAGGATGATATCTATGATTTCTTTATTTATGAAAATAATATTTTCTTTCTTTTATAGCATATATGATAACACACAATTTGCAAATACTTTGATAAAGACTCTTCAAAGGACATGAGCAAGTGATGAACTTGCCTTGTGATGGCAAGGTAGTGAAGTCTGATGCTTGCACTGGACCTTGAGCTTCTAGTTCTACAAAAACATCATTATTGCCCGGTAAGGACAATATTTAAAGAAGCAAAGATGATTATGCAAGTAATGTAATGCATTTACCCCAAAAAGTTCCTTTTTAGTAATAAAGGATTTATAAATATTACTTTTTAATATTTATAACATATATTGAGTTATTTTATTTTATTTGACTTTTATTGATTTAATAATTCTTTTAGGAATTATTAATTATACATTAAAAATGGTGATTAAATATTTATTTAGTATTTTTATAAAAAACTACAATATTAATACATAATGAAAGTGAATTTTAATTAATTTTATCACCCTTCAATAATTTTGTAAAATTCAATAAGGAATATATAATTTACAAAATTCCTAATAAAATTTAATGTCTAAAATTTTATATTTTAATTTATTTGAGTAGTTTGGATTTTTGTGAATCCAAAAAAAAATTATTTATAATTTTTGGACTTTTATTTTATTTCTAGAATTTTATTAAGTCCATGGGTATTTTGGTCTTTTCTTTTTATTGAAACAGGCCTGGAATTGTTTCTGGGCTGATTATTCTTATTGGGCCCTAGTGGCCCATTTAGTTTTAGACAAAAGAGCCACCCCGAAGGGTCTGGCCCAGCTTGGCCCACTCCTTACTGCCTCTCTCTCTCCCTCGACCTTATCCTCTCCTCCTTTGACCCCGACGTCGTGGCCGGAGATGCCGCCACCGTCGGCCGTTCTAGTCACCGCCATGTTGCAATTGGGGGTTGTCGATGATTCTCATTCGTTCTATCCAATTGGATTTGAGCCCGGGGATCTCCTACAATGGGTCGCTGCCTCTCTGAACCGTACGGTTTAGGGTTTGGCATGTGTTCAAGTGCTACTTCCGCTGTCGTGGTCTCGCCTATGGTGGTGTGGTGGATTCGCGTGCTGCTGTGGCCGCCGCCATGGCAGGTGCAGGTTGCAGCGCCCCCTGGGGGCTCCCTCTGTTGCCGCGGGTTCGTCGGCCAATCTGCTTCCTCTTCAATTTCTTCAGCGAGGACCTACGGTGAGTTTGGTTCCTTCCCCCTGGTGCTTTCTCTTGCTACTGTCTAATTCAGATTAAGATGATCATCCATTTAGGGTTCCTGCTATGTTCTTGTTCATGTACTGGATGAATTGATTCATGTTTGATGGTTTGTACACATGCTAAATGTTTATTGGCCTGAAGCTTGTTGTTTAAAAATGATAGATGATGTTCCTGGTGGCTTACTAGATGATTTGATGCTTAGATTACATCTGATTAAGATGATATTGTTGTTTGGGAAACATGCTTGGTTAAGCTAATCATCTGATAGCTTTCCACTGTTTATTTGATTCATGGTCATGATTATGATAAGATACAGCTACTATCTTAGTGTTGTTAGCTTAGGAATTAACATGTGGTTTGAGATCATTATGATCTCAAACAGTTAAGTGTATCATAGGAATATCCTAGTTATGATTCATGTTTTTCAGGAAAATGATTAGTTAGTTGATTGTCTGAATCTATGATGATTTACTGTCTTTCCTAATTCATATTGGATTGTTCTTGTGACACCATCATGTATGGCACACAAGTTTGATTCTAAACCATGGATTTGGTTAGTTTATGATTAAGACAATCTTGGCTTTGAAAGATAAATATAGATGCTCTTATTTGAATTCCCTAAGACCAGTGATGTTGGTCTGAGGCTTAGGGATTCAAATCTTATCTAATTGGTTCATCTAGATAGTCCTGGTAGTGGTACCAACTATTCAAATGATAGTGAGCTTGATCATGTTATGGATCCTATGGATTTGTTCCTAAGGTTCTACCCTTCCTTTAGGGATGTGCCTAGAAATAGATCATAGGTATATGCATGATTGAATGGTAAAATATAGTTTGACAACCAGAGCAAGGATGTTGCCCTGAGCTCTAGTTGGATCTTGGTACTTTGTTGTTTTCCTTTAGAGTTTAAAATAAACCCCTATGATGGATTCACCCCACTTGGGTGCTTTCTAAGGGTTTGTTTTATAAAACAACACATGCTTTCCCTGAATAAGATGATTAGATTATGTGAAGGTTTTATGAAACTCACCACATAATCTGATGATGGTGTAGTAAGTTGAGGATGATGATCTTGATCTAGTTTTGCTGGACTCCTGTGCTTTCTCTTGAGCTAGCCTGCTCCTCCTAGCTCATGGGCTTGATCTTGCTATCCACCTGATCCATTCCCCTCCTTATGTCACCATCCTGGTGATGTTTGGTTGATCCTTGGTTGGTGTGGTTGCTGGATGTGGTGCTTGGTTTAGCTGCTTTCTACACTGGTTGTTCTTGTGTGTTGTGCAGTGGGGTGATGCACTAGTGCCCCCCACGGCTGTGCTGTGGTTTTTTTCAGATTGGGCTATGCTTGTGAGGTCAACAGCACACCATATGCATGTTGGTGTGTGTACAGCTTGTGTGCCTGCTATGAACTTGTGGATATGTTCAGAATCTGGATGTTTACTTTTACCTGGTTACTTTCATCTGGCTGGTGAATTTGTCCCTCTTGGGTGTCATCTGACTTCTGGCTTTGAATTTATGAAAGATGGAATCTTTCCTATTGGTGAAACTTGCCCCTTTTATAACATTTCTCAATGATGAATTTGTCAAGTGCATTTCACTGACATGTCTGAGAGAAATAATACTAACACTAATATTCTTTTGTTTTTTAGTCTTTGTTTTGCAGGTACAAAGATAAAGATGAAGATTTAGTTTAGATTTAGATATAAGATAGTTAGTAAATATTCCATTGTAATTTTCTTATTCTTTTATAATTTTCTTTTATTATTCACGTAATCTTTATTTTATTCAATTGTAATAAAGATTATATTATTATTAATAAAGAATATTCCTATTCTTTGTAAATTTACTTTTGTATGTTATGTGGATGACTCAAATAAGTTATAATTTTATAACTTCATTATATGTATTGATGATAAGAAATAGACTTTATATTCATTATTGTTTATCTTTGGATAGAATTCAAGTTATAATATTTATCTCTTAATTGAATTAAGATTCAAAATTTATATCTAATTCATTTGAATTATAATTCAAACACTCAAGTCTAATATTTCAAATCCATTTGAAAACACATAACTCATTAAGATCATCTCAAAGTTTATAACAATCATCCTTTAAGACTAAACCTAATCTCAAATTATGAAAGAAACATTGATCACTTAGGTTTTTTTATTTGGCAACAATTTTACCCACATTTTCATAGATGAATGCATGCAACAATTCATATTCCTAAATGTACCCTTCGTTAGGTCCTAAATGCTGGGATGTTATAGACTTCCCCCCTTAAATTAAACTTCATCCCGAAGTTTGTGGAGATGTTATTGAATAATTCTGGATAAGCTTTTCTTAAATCCTCTTCTTTCTCCCATGTGGCTTCTCTTTCAGGGTGATGTTCCCACTGTACCTTGCAATATTTGATTGCTCTATTCCTCAATCTTTTCCAGTTTTCTTGCAGAATCTTACAGGGCTTTTCAATATAAGTCAGGACTGCTTGTAGTTCTATCTCTTGATGTGTGATTACATCATGTGGAACTTTCAAACATTTTACAAGTTGTGACACATGGAAAACATTATGCACTTGAGCCAATCTTGATGGTAACTCTAAAGCATAAGCTATAGTTCTGTTTTGACTCAGTATCTTGAATGGTGTGATATATCTTGGACTCAATTTCCCTTTAATTTCGAATCTTTTTACTCCTTTCATTGGACTTACTTTCAAATAGACCATATCTCCCACTTCTGGATGCCATGATCTTCGACTTTGATCCGCATAACTTTTCTACCTGCTCTGGGCTATTTTCAGTCTATCCCTGATCTTATCAATGATGTCTTGTCTCTCCTTGATATAATCTGGCACAAATTCTTTGCTGCTTCCAGGTTCATACCAACATATTGGTGATCTACACTTCCTTACATACAGAACCTCATATGGAGCTGCCTTTAGACTACTCTGATAGCTATTATTATAAGAAAATTCTGCCAATGGTAGGTGATCTTCCCATGTTCCTCCAAAATCTAGTGCACAAGCTCTCAACATGTCTTCTAGTATTTGATTTGTTCTTTCAGTTTTACCTCCTGTCTCCGGATGATATGCCGTGCTGAAATCTAATTTTGAACTAAGTGTTGCATGCAATTGCTTCCAAAATGCTGAAGTAAACACTGATCCCCTATCAGTTACGATCTTTTTGGGTACTCCATGCTTACTTACTATCTCTTTGACATATACTTCAACTAACTTCTCAGCATTATCCTTTTGGTTCACCGGAATGAAATGTGCACTCTTTGTAAGTCTGTCCACAATTACCCATATCATATCCTTCCTTTTTTGTGTCATAGGCAATCCTGTAATGAAGTCCATACATATTTCCTCCCATTTCCATTCAGGAATTTCTAAAGGTTGTAATGGTCCTGCTAGACTTTGATGTTCAGCCTTCACCCTTTGACAAGTATGACATTCCGATACATATTTAGCAATATCTCTTTTCATGTTATTCCACCAGAATAGTTCCTTTAAATCCATATACATCTTAGTACTCCCCGGATGTATAGAATATGGTGTATCATGTGCTTCTTTGAGTATGACATTTCTGATCTTAGTCACATCTGGAATACACAGACGGTCTTGGAACCATAAAGACCCATAATCCCCAAGGCGAAAAACTGATTTTTGCCCTTGAGATATCCTTCGAATTCCCTCAGCAATAAAAGGATCTTCTTCTTGATGTCTAAAAATTTCTTGCTTAAGATCACTATCATCCTCTGCAACTACCTGCATAGTAGCTAATCCTCCAAGAACCTCTGTTCTGATGAATTGAAGTTCTAATCTTTCCAAGTCCATTTGTAATTCTTTTGGTAGCTCCTTGTTGCTAGGTTGAGTATCTGCACTCTTTCTGCTTAAAGCATCTGCCACAAGATTTGCTTTCCCTGGAGTGTAGTTGATTGTTAAATCATAATCCTTGATTAGTTCCAACCAACGCTTCTGTCTCATATTCAATTCCTTTTGAGTGAAGAAATATTTGAGACTTTTATGGTCAGTGTATAACTCACATCTGGCTCCATAAATAAAATGCCTCCATCCTTTCAGTGCAAAAACTACTGCTGCTAACTCTAAATCATGAGTTGGATAATTGACTTCATGTGGTTTCAATTGTCTTTAAACATAAGCAATCACTTTCCGATCTTGCATTAATACACAACCCAAACCTTCTTTAGATGCATCACAGTATACGGTGAAGTCCTTCCCTGTTTCAGGAACTGCTAAGATTGGAGCTGTGGTTAATCTAGTCTTCAACTCTTGGAAACTTGCTTCACATTTCTCATCCCACTTGAATGGTGTATTCTTCCTTAATAATTTGGTCATTGGTGCAGCTATTTTGGAGAAACCTTCAATGAATCTTCGATAATAACCAACCATTCCTAAGAAACCTCGAATTTGCTTCACATTGGTCGGTGCAGTCCACTCTAGTACCGACTGGACTTTAGATGGATTCACAGCAATCCCATCCTTACTGATCACATGACCGAGGAATTCTACCTCATCTTTCCAGAACTCACACTTACTGAACTTAGCATAAAGCTTATGTTCTCTTAAAGTCTGCAATGCTATTCTCAAATGGTCAGCATGCTCTTCCTTATCCTTGGAATATATCAGAATATCATCAATAAAGACGATGACAAACTTGTCCAAATATGGCATGAAGATCTTGTTCATCAGATTCATGAATATTGCCGGTGCATTGGTCAAACCAAATGGTACTACCAGATACTCATGTTGTCCATATCTTGAGACAAATGTTGTTTTTGGAACATCTTCCGGCTTGATTTTTATTTGATGGTATCCAGATCTTAAATTGATCTTTGAAAATACTCCAGCTCCTTTCACTTGATCAAAAAAATCTTGAATTCTTGGTAAAGGATACTTATTTTTTGATAGTCACGTTGTTCAGATTTCTATAATCACCACACATCCATCTTCCACCATCTCTCTTATCCACAAAAATTACTGGTGTTCCCATGGAGATACACTTTCCTGTATAAATCCTTTTCTCGCTAACTCATCAATTTGCTCTTTGAGTTCTTTCAACTCTTTGGGTCCCATTTTATATGGTGCTTGAGCTATTGGTGCTGTACCAGGTATTAGGTCAATGGTGAAATCTATCTCCTGGTCTGGTGGCATTCCCGCTAACTCTGTTGGAAAAACATCTTGGAATTCATTAACTATAGGAATCTCTTCTAATTTAACTTCTTTCATTGAATTCAACTGCAGATCCACCATGATATTACTGTGTTTATCTGCTTGGTAAACTATCCTTGCTCCCCTTGGAGTTTTGATTGAGACAGTTTTCTCCTCACAATTTATCTGACCTCCGTGTTCCATCATCCAATCCATCCCCAGCACTACTGCAATTCCCTTCAAAGTAGTCACATAAAGGTCTGCGAAATATGTACAACCATAGATCGAGATAACCTGATCTTATTTTATGTGGCGTACAATCACATTCCCTCCTGTCGTAACTACGGTCATAGGACTTTCTAACGTTGCCCTTCTAATCCCGAACTTATCAAAAAATTCTTCAGAAATGAATGAAGTAGTTGCACCAGCATCAAATAGAACTTTTCCGGGATTGGTAAGGATATTGAGCCTACCTATAACTGCATGCTCCGAATTATCCACCTCCTCGAGGGTTGCGCAGTTCAGTTTTTCTATAGGTCGGTTTCTCTTGCCATTGTTGTTCTTGCCATTATTTCCTCCTTTATTGGGTTGTCCATTACCTCCACTAGCTTGTCCTCCTCCCTTGGTAGGCCATCCTCCTGGTGGTTTGCTCGGACAATCTGGCTTGATATGCCCCTTCTGACCACAACCATAACAGATCACTACAGGATTTTTGTATTCCCTCTAGAAATGCCCTGGAATTCCACAATTGTTACAGATAACATTCCTTCTTAGATTGGATTGATTTCCACCACTGCCCTTGTTATTGTTATTGTTGTTGTTGCCATAATTCCTATTCCGAGGTTTGAACTCCAGGTTTGATTTAGGTTTACTTGCCTAAATTCTCTTAGTTTCCTTCTTGGCTCTCTTCCTCCGATCCTATTGGACATTCTTGTAGTCATTCAAAAGTAATGGCTCCATCCAACAACTGCTGATAAGTTTGCTTATTGGCTAACCTTAGCTGCATCTTCACAAATGGAGTTAATCCACGCAAGAAATGCTTCTTCCTCTTCTCTTCAGTGTTAACATCCTCCTCAGCATAACGAGACAGTTGGCTAAACTCCGGATGTACTTCATGACACTAGTATATCCTTGCTGAAGCTCCTCAAATTCTCTCCGCTTCAACTCCATGAAACTTTCCGGAACATGATATTCACAGAATCTCTGCTTGAACTCCTCCCAGGTAAACTCCCTTCCTGGTTTTTGGATGGCTAACTGACTTTCTGTGACACCCCGGTTCTGAAAAGACCGTGGCCTCTATGTGACATGCCAATCCCTGGATCGGTTCATTGGCCCACAATAGAGTAAGATAGATAATATAGCAAAATAACCGTGTATCATGATCTACAAAGATCCAGAGTACCATTATTACAATATAAAATCTTAGCATAAAGCTAGCTCAAATTATTCAGGTAGCAGCATAAACATATAAATCCTCCAATCTTCAAATTGCCCACAAGTGAACAAGTGCCGAGTGGAGTACCGTGGCCTATATCGATTACTCAGAATCGGAATAACCTGCAACATGAAACGTAACAGCCCCGAAGGGTAAATACATGGAATGTATGGCAAGTAGAGCTAGTAATGGAGACAATAGTACTAACATCTACATGCATATTTGGCAAGTGGAGATGTGTCTGGCTTGCATTTGCAAATACATTTGTCCTACTTTCATAAACAGTTTTGAATTTTCTTTGAAAAGTTCCCAATTAAGTTAACCCAACAATATTAAAGCAATTATGAAATTAGAATGAGCGAGAAGCATGTCATGGAGTCAATATCTAGCAACTCAGATGTCCGTAACCGGGGACACGCCTAATCGATTAGATTATACACTCTGCAGAGGTTAGTACACTTTACCCATGTGACTTGGCCAGCCCAGCTCGTACCATCACTCTCATTTTGGGTGATGATAGGGAGAAGACCAAGAAGATACTGTTCGGGAAGTAGCTCCTCAATCCCGACGCGCACCGGTCCAACCTACCAAAATTCTACATCTCTGGATACGTGGGTTCGAGTTACCACAACATACTAAGTCCAACCAACCGCCCATTTCATTATTGGCACATGGTTGTACACGTAAGCTACACAATAAAGAAGTCAATCATTCTCTCTTGATACCTGGGTGCCTTTCCGCAATGAAACCACCAAAACTTATCAATACCATCACACCCAGGGGGTTCATTGATTAAGTTGTTTTAGTTTTCACAAACCAATACTTTGAGAAAACGAGTATCAATGATGTAACCCAGCCCTCGTTCAACATAGCATGGCTAAGCACATCTACCAACGGTGTTTCATCTACAAGGAAAGCCCTACCACATAATAGGACATAGCATAGCGATAGTATCATCCTACATGTGCTTCTACAAAATACACGACAATGCAATGAAAATAGTAGGACGATATCATGAACAAAGTAGCATCTACTTGCCTTGGTTGTAGCAGTCTGGAGCACAATCCTCACACGAACAAGCGTTGCACTCAGCACAATCTACACGACACAATTGCAATCATAAACAAACAATCCACAACACATGCAACAAATATGATGCATGAATGCAAGAACGACAAGTGAATTGGTGCTACAGCTGCACCACAACATCCTATAACATAACACTACCGATTGCATGCATGAAAAATAGTTTTAGCGCTAGGGAAACTAATAGACAAAAGTAATGCTCACAACTAGAGCTAGAATTTAAATAATTCACTACCGGTAGTATACTGTTCGTAAAATCATGGGAAAATTCTACCGCAAAGGCATCACTGTAAAGAAACAGTACCAATTGGAATTACTCAAAAAGGAGTTGTAGAACTTCCCGAGTAATTAAAACACTGCAGAAATCCATTAGACAAATACTGCAGAAGTTTTTACTGTAAGCCTATCTTTTTAATTCACGACGAGATTCCCCTCGTTCACACGAGTTCAGGGACATATCACACGCGATTTTTGGAGCTACAGATCTTTTTCTACGAATTTTATTCCTCCAAAAAGGCCATTAACTAGTTTGATTAAACTGTACTAAACCTGACAGTAAAAGTCTGAACCAAAGGTACAGCGAGATTCTACACAACTCACTGAACCCGTACATATTTTATTTGCAATTTTTGGCCAAGCGGTTTAATTTCTACGCGATTTACAAGATTCTACCGAGATCTGCCAACTAAAAGGATTAGCGAAATTGACCCAGTCAACTGTGTCTGTTGACTGGTCAACTAGTCCGCTGACTGGGCGCTGACTGGGCGTCTGACTAGTCAACGCCTGAGTCTGACCGGTCAACTAACGATCTAGGCCGCTGATCTGAGATCTGACGGTGGCTGCTGTCTTACCGGAAACGGATGGCGAAACGGACTCCGGAAGGTGCGGCGAGTTCCGGACGGCGGCGACGATCACTTCCGGCGACGAGATCCTCCCTGCGCGGATACACAAGGTCAACTAACGGTCGGCAAAACAAATACGCGCGTGAGGCGGCGCGTACGTGCGTGTTTGCGTGCATGCAATAACGCGCGCGTGCGCGTGCGGGTATACGCGTGGCAGTGCATGCGGCAGCGCGCAGCGCAGCGGCGCGGCGCGCAAGCAGCAGCAGCGCGCGCGGCTTGCGGCAGCGTAGCGGCGGCGGCGACAGCTAGCGGCGGCGGCGGCGATGTGGGCGGGTGGCGGCGTGCCCGCGGTGGGAGGCGGCGATGGTGGCGTCGGCGGCGGGGCGGGTGCTGCTGGCGGCGGCGGTGACGAGATGCGGCGGCGGCGGGCGGTCTCGGTGACGGGAACGGAGAGGCGGCGGCGAGGCGCACCTGGCGGCGGCGACGGCGGTGGCCGCCGGCGGCGGAGGCAGGGTCCGGCGGCGGCGGCGGGCTCGCCTCGGGCGGCGCGCGCGGTAGGAGGAGATGGCGGCGGGGTCGATCGCGTGGGGCAGGAGGCGGTCGAGGCGGCGGGGTCGTGGGCACGGTTACCGAGGCAGGCGGTGGGGTCCTCTTAAAAGAATTCTGCGCGGAAACCTAAACTGAAACGGCCCGTGGTTGGACTCCGATTCGGAAATCGGTCCAGATTTTCGGACCGTTTTCCGGCGGTTTACTAAAACATCCGAGTCTTTTGCATATGAACTCCGATTGGATTGATTCTCGCGCCTACGGGTTCGTATCGTCGAGGGGAACAACCTTCAGTCGAAGTTTGCGCGAAAACTCGAAACTACAGGGGTGGTTGTTGCAAGTCTCTCTAAAGCCTCCCGTAGGAAACTCGTAGCGAAACAAAATGGGGCTTTGAAGGTGGCGTCTCACCGAACCTTCCTACTCGACGGTTTTGCATGGAAAGATATGATGCAATGACATGAATGATATGCAGTCAGACGAACGATCTAAAATTTGGGATGTGACAAGACTAACCCCCTTAAGATGAATCTCGTCCTCGAGATTCGGCGCGGCTAGCAAATAGGTGTGGGTAATCCTCTCGGATGTCATCCTCACGCTCCCAAGTGGCTTCTTCCTCGGTGTGGTGGCTCCACTGTACTTTGCAAAACATGATTGTCTTGGTACGGGTAGTCCTTTCTGCTGTCTCCAGAATCTTGACCGGTTTCTCCTCGTAGGTCAAGTCGTTCTCAAGCTGAACCTCCTCTAGCGGTACAGTGTCTCTTAACGGTGTATCCACCATCTCCGGATGGCACTTCTTCAGCTGGGATACGTGGAACACGTTGTGAACAGCAGACAGAGCCTCTGGAAACTCCAACTGATAAGCAACTTCTCCTTTGCGTGCTAAGAACCGATACGGTCCAATAAATCGAGGTGCCAGCTTACCCTTAATTCCAAATCTCTTGATTCCACGAAGCGGTGATATTCTAAGGTATGCTCTATCACCTATCTCATACACCACTTCTTTGCGCTTGGCGTCAGCGTAGCTCTTCTGCCTTGATTATGCTACTTTCAGCCTATCTCTAATCAAGGCGACCTTCTCCTCAGCGTCCTTGATCAAATCAGGTCCAAACAGCTGACGTTCTCCTACTCCATCCCACAGCAATGGGGTACGACATCGTTTTCCATACAATACATCGAACGGTGACGCCTTGATGCTGGTTTGGTTGCTGTTGTCGTAGGAAAACTCCGCATACGGCAAATTCTCATCCCAACTGGATCCATGAGCCAAGGCGCAAGCTCTCAGCATGTCTTCCAAAATCTGATTCACCCTCTCGGTCTGTCCATCAGTCTGTGGGTGAAACGCTGTGCTAAACTCCAGTCTAGTACCAAGTGACTCGTGCAGCTGGCGCCAGAAGTGTGAGGTAAATTGGGTGCCTCTGTCAGATACGATACTCTTGGGAACTCCATGTAGGCACACAATCCTGTCCATGTAAATCTTGGCCAACTTTGCACTCGTATAAGTCGTCTTCATTGGTATAAAGTGGGCTACCTTGGTCAACTGGTCGACCACTACCCAAATAGAGTCATATCCTGACCTGGTCCTGGGCAGTGCTGTGATAAAATCCATTCCCACTCTATCCCACTTCCAATCCGGCACGGGCAATGGTTGCAGCAGTCCTGCTGGCTTCTGATGTTCTGCCTTCACTCGGCTGCATACATCACATAGGGCAATATGCTCCGCGATGTCTCCCTTCATGTTGTTCCACCAGAATCTATCCTTTAGGTCCATATACATCTTCGTATTGCCCGGATGTATGGAATATGGTGAGTCATGAGCTTTCTGCATAATCAACTTCCTTATCTCGGGATCGTTGGGGACGCACAAACGATCTCCGTACCACAAGTTTCCTTGCTCATCCTTGCGGAATTCCCTTGCTCGACCTTCCTTCATCTTTTCCTTAACTTCATCTATCTCTTTGTCTCCTATCTGAGCCTTTATGATCCTGTCCTGTAGCGTTGGTTGGACTTCCATTGTTGCTAAGTACCCTTCAGATACTACCTCCAGTCTAAGGTCCTTGAATTGCTTGCACAAGTCCTCAGGCAATTCACCAATTGTCAATCCATTGGCATAAACCTTCCGGCTTAGAGCATCAGCTACTACATTGGCCTTTCCTGGGTGGTACTGTAGATTCATATCATAGTCCTTGATAAGCTCCAACCATCTCCTTTATCTCATGTTCAGTTCCTTCTGTGTAAATATGTACTTCAGGCTCTTGTGGTCGGTGTACACATCACAGTGTTTTCCCATTAAGTAATGCCTCCATACCTTGAGCGCATGAACCACTGATGCTAACTCCAAGTCGTGTGTGGGGTAATTCCGCTCATGGTGCTTGAGTTGTCGCGAGGCATAAGACACTACTCTCCCATCTTGCATCAGCACACTCCCAAGTCCCTGTCGAGAAGCATCGCAGTACACTTGGAAATCCTTCTGAAGATCTGGTAAACACAGAACAGACGCAGTTACTAGTCGACGCTTCAGTTCCTGAAAGCTGGCTTCACATACGTCTGACCATTCAAACTTCCTCTCCTTCTTCAGAAGTTCAGTCATCGGCTTAGCAATCTTAGAAAAGTTTTCTATGAACCTCCGGTAATATCCAGCAAGTTCCAAAAAGCTTCGAATCTCTCCTGCATTCTTGGGCGCTTCCCACTCTGTTACTGCAGTCACTTTGTTCGGATCAACAGCAATTCCTTCTCCTGACACTACGTGTCCAAGAAATCCAACAGTGTTAAGCCAGAATTCACACTTGCTGAATTTGGCATACAGCTTGTGTTCCCTTAGCTTCTCCATAATCAGTCTCAGATGTTTCTCATGCTCAGCATCATCCTTGGAATATATCAGTATGTCATCGATGAATACCACCACGAACTTGTCCAAATACTCCATAAATACCTTGTTCATCATGGTCATGAAGTATGCCGGGGCATTCATTAGTCCAAAAGACATAATTGTATACTCATATAAACCATACCTAGTGGTGAAGGCGGTTTTCGGTACATCCTCCTCCCGGATCTTCAATTGGAAGTAGCCAGATCGCAAATCAATCTTGCTGAACACCTTTGCTCCTTCCAGTTGATCGAACAAATCATTTATGTTAGGCAGAGGGTACTTGTTCTTGATGGTTACTTCATTCAGCGAACGATAGTCCACCACTAATCTCTTGGTGCTGTCTTTCTTCTCCACAAACAGAACAGGTGCTCCCCATGACGACGCACTAGGCTGAATGAATCCCTTTTCCAGCTGCTCCTTCAACTGTTTCTTCAATTCCTTCAGCTCATCGACATCCATCTTATATGGTTTCTTTGCTATTGGTCTTGTTCCCGGCAGCAGGTCGATAAGAAACTCTACATCTCTGTCAGGTGGCATACCTGGCAGCTCTTCCGGAAACACGTCGGGGTAATCCCTAATCACTGGCACAGTATCCATGCTAACCCCCTTAAGAGAATTCAACTTACACCTTCCTGGTCGTGCAGCCGACTTGAATCTAATCCTCTTACCATCCGGGGTTTTAAGTGAAACAGCTCGCTGTGCACAATCTATGTGTCCCCCATGCATAGACATCCAATCCATACCCAGAATAACATCTAATCCCTGTGAATCCAACACTACCAAATGTGCAATGAAGTTGTGTGTTCCAATTCTCACAGTTAAATCGCGGCATCCCGCACTAGCTATCATATCTCCTCCAGGTGAACTCACTCTAATAGACCTCTTCATAGACTCAGTAGGTAACTTATACTTATCCACAAATGCCCTTGATATGAATGAATGCGATGCACCAGTATCAAAAAGTATAAGTGCAGGGTAAGTGTTGATTGGGAACTTACCAATCACAAGGTCAGGCTCATCTAGAATCTCCTCCACATTCATGTGGTTCACTGTGGCCTTCTCGCCGTTGGTTGGCTTGAGTCCTTTCCTCTCCGGACAGTTGTCAGCATAGTGTCCCTTCTGCCTGCACTTGAAGCACGTCACCTCACTCAGATCCTTCTTCACGAAGTTGCGATCACGGTTGCGGTCATGTCCACCGTGTCCTCCAGAGTGGTGAGAGTGTCCTCCCTTGTGGTTGTGGTGGCTGCTCCTATGGTTGTCATGACGATGTCCATCGCGGCGGTCATGGCTCCCATGGTCACTTCCTCCCTGCTTGGGGTATCCATCATATGAAGTGCGAGTCTTGTGGTGTGAACCAGAGTGGTGATTGTTGTTCTTTCTCTTGCGGTTCTCCACTTGCTTGTGCTTCCCCTCCAAGATCCTGGCCTTGTCCATAAGCTCCTGGAAAGTGGGGCAGTAAACCACAAGTAGCTGTACTGAAAGCTCATCACTGAGGCCATCCAGGAATCTCTCCCTCCTTTTGGCATCAGTGTCAACATCCTCAGGTGCATAACGGGACAGGTTGTTGAACTCCTCAATGTACTCGGCCACGGAACGATTGGTTTGGCGCAAGTTGCGGAACTCCTTCCTCTTCAGGCTCAGAACTCCTGAAGACACGTGGTTGGTCCTGAAACCTTCCTCAAACATAGCCCAAGTCACGGTATCCAGCGGGTGGGTGATCTGAAATGTGTCCCACCAAGAAGCGGCTGGTCCCTCCAGTAGGTGAGCGGCAAACCTCACCTTCTTAGCATCAGTGCATCCGACAGTCACTAAATCCTTGTTGACTGAACGCAACCAATCGAGAGCAACCATTGGTTCTGTTGCAGTAGAGAACTTAGCTGGCCTTAACCTCAGAAATCTGGTGAGAGCATCTCCCTGAGGCTGATTGTTTCCATTGTTGTTGTTATGGTTTGCCATGAACTGGGTCATCACTTGAGTCAGCTGTGCCTGAGCTGCCATGAGCTGCTCCATCTCAGTGGGTTGGCGGCGAGGAGGCATCTGCGGTTCAGCATAGGTAAGTTTAGAAAGAATCAACTACGACAATAGGATTCTACCCATGCATATGATCAATCAACAACAAACAATAACAGACAATCACAAGAAAGCAACACATCAACAAACAAGCGGTCCAGCAACATCCCAGGTGTTATCCTAGCAGTATATACCTACTGAAATAGTTTTGCAAGAGTTGGCAATGGTTAACTAAACAATAGATGATCTAAACAGCAAAAACAGCAATCTGCCAGAACAGTCCAGCAGCGTTCACGAATTTTTCCGCCTGACTTAAACTCGTCAGAAAAATTGGCCAATTTTTGTGCATATGGCACAGAGAGTTTCGCATCAGCCCAATTTGTTTCAGATTTTTCAGAGTTACCAGAAAAATATGAAAAATCGCGCAGTACTGCTGTATCAGCAAAAAACTGCAGCGAAAAAAATAACACAGATAGTAACCAAATTGCCATAACTCTTTCATAAAATTCGCACAAATAATTCCTGGGATATTGGAGTACACAAATAAGCAACTAAACGCTTTTAAACTAACACGAACTAAGTTTCACAACGATCGAGACTAATCCTAACGAATTCGCCTAACGAGGACTAATTCGTGGACTTCTATCTACTTCTTGAAGAGATTGAGGTAGGTCATTGCGGTCATGCGTTGGCGCTTCGGCTCGCGGTACAACCATGGCGGCGGAGTGTACACCTCTCCTGAACCATCACTTGAGACTTCAAACTCCACCTCTTCTGGATCCTCCTCTTCTTCTTCATTCTCAGCTGCAACAGCAACAACTTCATCTCCTCCACCATCATCGTCTCCATCATCATCATCCTCGTCCTCATCATCATCATCGTCTCCACTGTCATCATCATCCCCATTATTGCCATCATCTCCATTGTCATCATCAGAGGGTGGATTCAGCTGTGCTTGGAGAGCGGCAATCTGGGCTGTCATAGCTTCAATGGTTTGGTCCCTTTCCTGGACGGTCCCTTGCAATTGTTGTATGTTCTGGGTATTCTCTTGCACAGTGCCATGAAGATGTGCTATGGTTTCATCTCTGGCTATCAGGGCAGTCTCCAGAACTCCCACAGCTTCATGCAAAGTGTCTATTTCCTGTCCTTGGACCACCATTCCATTGCTAGTAAAGTCTGCAATCTCCTTCAACATCCTCACCTTCTCTGCTAGAGCTCCATTCTCTCTTTCCATGTCCTCTATGTGCCTCCGACGGGGCGGCATGTTGTTCCTGTCGCCCGGGGTAATCACAATGTTCCCTTCTTCATCACGCCTTCCATAGTCACAGTAAGGTGAATCTGCAGGCAGTAGGTGTCGGACATAGTGGCACTGGCGAGACAGGGCTTCATGTATGGCCAAGTTGATTCCAAGTCCCCAATTGCAGTATATCTTGGTGTAGACCAAGTGCGCGGGGTTTGGCAAGACGACATCTCTGAATATGAAGGTAGTGATCTCCCATGCATCCTCTCCGTATCATCGGTGTACAACCTTCTTCCCTTGAACATAGGCAGTGGCAATCCCAATGACTGAGAGAGCTGAGCTAACTGCCTTGCAAAGGGCCTTGGTGACTCCATGGTGACATACTCAGTCCTGACGTCTCCCATATATCAAGTAAAAGAGGAAAGTGTGAGAATAGCATATGGTAAGAATTTACGAGGGTGAAAGGCATAAGATGAAAGACAGAGTTAATATAGGCTTTAATAATTCTATGGCTTCCTAATCCAATCCTAGGTCACGATCCTACAGTCGACACACGGGCTCTGATACCATCATGTGACACCCCGGTTCTGAAAAGACCGTGGCCTCTATGTGACATGCCAATCCCTGGATCGGTTCATTGGCCCACAATAGAGTAAGATAGATAACATAGCAAAATAACCGTGTATCATGATCTACAAAGATCCAGAGTACCATTATTACAATATAAAAGCTTAGCATAAAGCTAGCTCAAATTGTTCAGGTAGCAGCATAAACATATAAATCCTCCAATCTTCAAATTGCCCACAAGTGAACAAGTGCCGAGTGGAGTACCGTGGCCTATATCGATTACTCAAAATCGGAATAACCTGCAACATGAAACGTAACAGCCCCGAAGGGTCAATACATGGAATGTATGGCAAGTAGAGCTAGTAATGGAGACAATAGTACTAACATCTACATGCATATTTGGCAAGTGGAGATGTGTCTGGCTTGCATTTGCAAATACATTTGTCCTACTTTCATAAACAGTTTTGAATTTTCTTTGAAAAGTTCCCAATTAAGTTAACCCAACAATATTAAAGCAATTATGAAATTAGAATGAGCGAGAAACATGTCATGGAGTCAATATCTAGCAACTCAGATGTCCGTAACCGGGGACACGGCTAATCGATTAGATTATACACTCTGCAGAGGTTAGTACACTTCACCCATGTGACTTGGCCAGCCCAGCTCGTACCATCACTCTCATTTTGGGTGATGATAGGGAGAAGACCAAGAAGAGACTGTTCGGGAAGTAGCTCCTCAATCCCGACGCGCACCGGTCCAACCTACCAAAATTCTACATCTCTGGATACGCGGGTTCGAGTTACCACAACCTACTAAGTCCAACCAACCGCCCATTTCATTATTGGCACATGGTTGTACACGTAAGCTACACAATAAAGAAGCCAATCATTCTCTCTTGATACCTGGGTGCCTTTCCGCAATGAAACCACCAAAACTTATCAATACCATCACACCCAGGGGGTTCATTGATTAAGTTGTTTTAGTTTTCACAAACCAATACTTTGAGAAAACGAGTATCAATGATGTAACCCAGCCCTCTTTCAATATAGCATGGCTAAGAACATCTACCAACGGTGTTTCATCTACAAGGAAAGCCCTACCACATAATAGGACATAGCATAGCGATAGTATCATCCTACATGTGCTTCTAAAAAATACACGACAATGCAATGAAAATAGTAGGACGATATCATGAACAAAGTAGCATCTACTTTCCTTGGTTGTAGCGGTCTGGAGAACAATCCTCACACGAACAAGCGTTGCACTCAGCACAATCTACACGACACAATTGCAATCATAAACAAACAATCCACAACACATTCAACAAATATGATGCATGAATACAAGAACGACAAGTGAATTGGTGCTACAGCTGCACCACAACATCCTATAACATAACACTACCGATTGCATGCATGAAAAATAGTTTTAGCGCTAGGGAAACTAATAGACAAAAGTAATGCTCACAACTAGAGCTAGAACTTAAATAATTCACTACCGGTAGTATACTGTTCGTAAAATCATGGGAAAATTCTACCGCAAAGGCATCACTGTAAAGAAACAGTACCAATTGGAATTACTCAAAAAGGAGTTGTAGAACTTCCCGGGTAATTAAAACACTGCAGAAAGCCATTAGACAAATACTGCAGAAGTTTTTACTGCAAGCCTATCTTTTTAATTCACGATGAGATTCCCCTCGTTCACACGAGTTCAGGGACATATCACACGCGATTTTTGGAGCGACGGATCTTTTTCTACGAATTTTATTACTCCGAAAAGGCCATTAATTAGTTTGATTAAACTGTACTAAACCGGACAGTAAAAGTCTGAACCAAAGGTACAGCGAGATTCTACACGACTCACTAAACCCATACATATTTTATTTGCAATTTTTGGCCAAGCGGTTTAATTTCTACGCAATTTACAAGATTCTACCGAGATCTGCCAACTAAAAGGATTAGCGAAATTGACCCAGTCAATTGTGTCTGTTGACTGGTCAACTAGTCCGCTGACTGGGCGCTGACTGGGCGTCTGACTAGTCAACGCCTGAGTCTGACCGGTCAACTAACGATCTAGACCGCTGATCTGAGATCTGACGGTGGCTGCTGTCTTACCGGAAACGGATGGCGAAACGGACTCCGGAAGGTGCGGCGAGTTCCGGACGGCGGCGACGATCACTTTCGGCGACGATATCCTCCCTGCGCGGATACACAAGGTCAACTAACGGTCGGCAAAACAAATACGCGCGCGAGGCGGCGCGTACGTGCGTGTTTGCGTGCATGCAATAACGCGCGCGTGCGCGTGCGGGTATACGCGCGGCAGTGCATGCGGCAGCGCGCAGCGCAGCAGCAGCGCGCACGGCTTGCGGCAGCGCAGCGGCGGCGGCGGCGATGCGGGCGGGTGGCGGCGTGCCCGCGGTGGGAGGCGGCGATGGTGGCGTCGGCGGGGCGGGTGCTACCGGCGGCGGCGGTGACGAGATGCGGCGGCGGCGGGCGGTCTCGGTGGCGGGAACGGAGAGGCAGCGGCGAGGCGCACCTGGCGGCGGCGGGGTCCAGCGGTGGCGGCGGGCTCGCCTCGGGCGGCGCGCGCGGTAGGAGGAGATGGCAGCGGGGTCGATCGCGTGGGGCAGGAGGTGGTCGAGGCGGCGGGGTCGTGGGCACGGTTACCGAGGCAGGCGGTGGGGTCCTCTTAAAAGAATTCTACGCGGAAACCTAAACTGAAACGGCCCGTGGTTGGACTCCGATTCGGAAATCGGTCCAGATTTTCGGACCGTTTTCCGGCGGTTTACTAAAACGTCCGAGTCTTTTGCATACGAACTCCGATTGGAGCGATTCTCACGCCTACGGGTTCGTATCGTCGAGGGGAACAACCTTCAGTCGAAGTTTGCACGAAAACTCGAAACTATAGGGGTGGTTGTTGCAAGTCTCTCTAAAGCCTCCCGCAGGAAACTCGTAGCGAAACAAAATGGGGCTTTGAAGGTGGCGTTTCACCGAACCTTCCTACTCGACGGTTTTGCATGGAAAGATATGATGCAATGACATGAATGATATGCAGTCAGACGAACGATCTAAAATTTGGGATGTGAAACTTTCCCACCATGATGTTGCAGGTCCAGTCAGCAGATGAGTTGTATACCTCAATTTTTCCTCATCATTGCAACCCACAGTTTTTAGCTTCCTTTCTGTATCTGCTATCCAATCTTCTGCATCCATTGGTTCAAGAGCTGATGCAAGAGGTAACGGTCTTGCATTCTGGAAATCAGATAGACTCACTCCTCCACTTTCAGGTGCCCTCTGATTTGTTCGCCCCAACAACTCTTCCATGAACTTGTTCTGGGTCTTGCATCATTTGCATGCATTGCATAAAGTTCTGATCCATTAACGGCCTCATTGGTGGTGGTGGTAGTGGTAATGCTTCTTGGTTTGCTGCATCTGCATCGCCCTTTTCCTTGGCCTCTCGCTCCATCCGATGCTGCTCAGTTTCCATTTCTACACCCGTATCCATGACCCTCTAGTCCTGCAACATAAAGCGAATACTCATAATTAAATCATGCACATGTGTTATGAGCTCGACTTTACGCACAGAACTAGTCACACAATGAAGATCCAAAGAAAATCCAAATGTGCATTTCACATATTTTACATAATGATACAAAGTCATTACAACATATACCATATTGGTATCATTACAAAACTACCTTATTACTTGGGTACAATACACAGTACTTGATACTATTGACCATGTTCATCGTACATGCCTGATGTCCAAACATGATGACGTGTTGTTCGTCGCATAGTTTGTGGAATATATGGCCTTCCAGAAGGAACATACTCTGTATCTGAAGTGTCAGGACTTGAGTCATTACTCAACCTGAGCGCATTGACTCCCTCCAGCTCAGCTGAAAAGTCTTCAGAAACATATTCAACATTATCTCCAGCCTGCATCTCCGGAGCTTCATTTCTGGAGTTGTCAACAGGATACACAGATCCCGCTGCTCCCCAGGTGCTCTCGTGGGCAAGATAGTTAAACACTGGATAATGTATATTCCCTGGGTTGTGAGAAGATGTTGATGATTCAGACACTCTCTTCTCAGGATCTTCTTCTTCATCCTAGTTATCTATTGACATGGTATTTCTACTACTATTATTAGGGTTCATCCTTGCACCCATCCAACTAGATTGTCCAACATTCCTGTCGGAACCATCTGTGGACATCTGGTGTTCATGAGATCCATTATATCATCCCATTCTCCAACCATCTGAATTCTCAATAGGAAGTTCTAATTCAGAACCATCCTCTGAGCCCTGTGGTACTACATACCGCATATCCATAGTAGGATCATGTGTAGGTTCAGGTCTTGGTGAATAAGGATATGGTATAAAAGATTCCGGATCTATAGGTATATCCTTAAAGATAGGTGTTGCACTACTACTTGATTATTTCTCTAACTGGAATGATAAATGCTTCCTCCATTCCGGATCAGTTAGATCCTCCAACATGTCATTTTTGTCTTCAACAATCACTTGATGAGTCTTATAAAAAGACGCAATGAGTGTCCGGTATCTATCCATAAACTTGGAAGCTAACTTAGGATACTCCTTAACCAAATTAAGATGATCCGGTATAGGTTCCGAGTCTATAGAATCATGAGGTATCATAGAGAATGTGCTACCTTCTAGCTCCTTGGTTTTCTGCTCCCAGATATTAGCTATCGCCTCCGCAACAGCAACATGATAGGCTGCTAAATGACTCCTACCTTCTCCTATAGGTAGATCCTGATATAATCCAAGCTTCTCTGGAAGTTGGATACTCACACGATACTTGGATAACATTCGACCATCGAGGTAAGTGATAGTGTTTACTGGAATTCTAGTTGGACAACTAAAGAGCTTTAAAAGTTTACGAAGTTGGTCTGTGAATGATCCTTGATAATCATCAAGAGTCTCCTCTTTCCTTACCAAAGTCTGTTTTGGAAACTTTGGTGCCATATCTCTGTATATCAGAAAAATAACCTTGATTAGTATCCAATGACATATTGCATCATAACAAAGAATTATCGCACTAAAATATATAACGGAATATTCTCATTTGAATACCCAATATATTACTTTTATAGAATTCTTTATCGTTGCTAAATTTCCCTACAGGTAATACCCTTTACTAGGTTTCCAACCTAAGGTCAAAGCAATTTGCTCTGATACCAACTAAGGTGACCCAACATACCACTGCATGTGTAGTACACTATAGTCGTCGACATGACATCCATAGAACACCATTCCGTAAATGTCACACCCCTCAGAGTGGTACAACAGAAACATTGCGGGTCCATATTACAAATGTACACACATTATTATTATTACAATACCGGAAGTTCAAGACTTCCAAAATATTCAAATTACAAACCAAAATATAAAGTGTTTTAGCGGAATTTAAAAGTAGCAACTCCGACTAGGAGTTGAGCTCAGCAGCTTATTCTATAGAGTTCATGCTGCTCGGCTCCGTTAGTTACTACTAACTAGGTACTTAATTTGACTCGTTCTCATCGACACCGTAGAGGATCTCGTAATCCACTCCTTCAACTCCTCCGGAATGATCAGTTTCCTCGTAGAACACATCTTCTTGACATTCGGCTGCATACATTGGCACGTCTTCGGGATCCTCGGAGTCTAAGCAAGCGATCAAAGGAAAGAATGAGTAACAGCGTTACCCAACAAGTTCATTATATGCAAGGTGGCAAGTTTGATGCTCTAATTACCACCTCGGATTATAAATCCTTGGGACTATGAAGTTTTTGTAAATCTTTCTTCGAAGATTGATTTTATTCTGAAAAACTATGACAGTCAGCCTTCACAGGTTGACCAGAACTTTCATGGAGTTCCTTTCCTGTCGCATTCATAGCTCCTTCCCGGAATAGGGAGTAACAAGTTACAGTTCTTACACTCTGCAGAGGTGCGTTACTTTACCCATGAGAGATCAACTCCTTCTTGCACAACCGGGCGTTCTTTCCCATCCACAATTCCATGATGTGGGGCCCAGTAGTTGGTCCAAGCCAATCACTGCCCCCTTCACGACCCCGCATGCCTCCTTGGTGTACACCATGCCCACATAATGAATTACGGCAATGGTTTGTACAAACCGTTAGATGCCAAAACTATCGTGGGACGATGAGGGTTCCCACCCATATGCTGCATATACTCTACGAATTACCAATTAATATGCACGCTACGAGGATAACATCCACGACCTGCACATCCGGCTTCATGCGAGAGGAAGAAGATACAGCTGACTTCTCTGTCCCATTCCAAATCTCATGGCTACCTCGTAATATACGGCGCTAGAATCACTGATGTCAGGGGTTATTAAGTCCCTACTTGATCATCATTGTTGCAAATAGAACCCTAAGTTCTATTCCTCCATTATATCACCACTTAGGATGATATCTATGATTTCTTTATTTATGAAAATAATATTTTCTTTCTTTTATAGCATATATGATAACACACAATTTGCAAATACTTTGACAAAGACTCTTTAAAGGACATGAGCAAGTGATGAACTTGCCTTGTGATGGCAAGGTAGTGAATTCTGATGCTTGCACTGGACCTTGAGCTTCTGGATCTACAAAAACATCATTATTGCCCGGTAAGAACAATATTTAAAGAAGCAAAGATGATTATGTAAGTAATGTAATGCATTTACCCCAAAAAGTTCCTTTTTAGTAATAAAGGATTTCTAAATATTAATTTTTAATATTTATAACATATATTGGGTTATTTTATTTTATTTCACTTTTATTGATTTAATAATTCTTTTAGGAATTATTAATTATACATTAAAAATGGTGATTAAATATTTATTTTGTATTTTTCTAAAATACTACAATATTAATACTTAATGAAAGTGAATTTTAATTAATTTTATCACCCTTCAATAATTTTGTAAAATTCAATAAGGAATATATAATTTACAAAATTCCTAATAAAATTTAAATGTCTAAAATTTTATATTTTAGATTATTTGGGTAGTTTGGATTTTTGTGAATCCAAAAATATTTTTTTTATAATTTTTGGACTTTTATTTTATTTTCTAGAATTTTATTAAGTCCAAGGGTATTTTGGTCTTTTCTTTTTATTGAAACAGGCCTGGAATTGTTTCTGGGATGATTATTCTTATTGGGCCCTAGTGGCCCATTTAGTTTTAGACAAAAGAGCCACCCCGAAGGGTCTGGCCCAGCTCGGCCCACTCCTCACTGCCTCTCTCTCTCCCTCGATCTTATCCTCTCCTCCTCTGACCCCGACCTCGTGGCCGGAGATGGCGCCACCGTCAATTTCCGCCACCGTCGGCCGTTCTGGTCGCCTTCATGGTGCAATTAGGGGTTGTCGATGATGCTCGTTTGTTCTATCCAATTGGATTTGAGCCTGGGCATCTCCTGCAATGGGTCAATGCCTCTTTGAACCCTAGGGTTTGGGGTTTGGCATGTGTTCAAGTGCTACTGCCACCGTCATGGTCTCGCCTGTGGTGGTGTGGTGGATTCGTGTGCTGCTGTGGCCGCCGCTGTGGCAGGTGCAGGTTGCAGAGCCCCATGGGTGCTCCCTGTGCCTCCGCGGGTTCGTCGGCCAATCTGCTTCCTCTTCAATTTCTTCAGAGAGGACCTACGGTGAGTTTGGTTCCTTCCCCCTGGTGCGTTTTGTGCTTGCTGATTTGATGCTAGATGTTGGCTGTGTCCTCTCTTGCTACTGTCTGATTCAGATTAAGATGATCATCCATTTAGTGTTCCTGCTATGTGCTTGTTCATGTACTGGATGAATTGATTCATGTTTGGATGGTCTACACATGCTAAATGTTTATTGGACTGAAGCTTGTTGTTTAAAAATGATAGATGATGTTCCTGGTGGCTTACTAGATGATTTGATGCTTAGATTGCATCTGATTAAGATGATATTGATGTTTGGGAAACATGCTTAGTTAAGCTAATGATCTGATAGCTTTCCACTGTTTATTTGATTCATGATCATGATTATGATAAGATACAACTACTGTCTTAGTGCTGTTAGCTTGGGAATTAACATGTATGATCTCAAACAGTGAAGTGTATCATAGGAATATCCTAGTTATGATTCCTGTTTTTCAGGAAAATGATTAGTTAGTTGACTGTTTGAATCTATGATGATTTACTGTCTTTCCTAATTCATATTGGATTGTTCTTGTGAAACCATCATGTATGGCAGACAAGTTTGATTCTAAACCATGGATTTGGTTAGTTTATGCTTAAGACAATCTTGGCTTTGAAAGATAAATATAGATGCTCTTATTTGAATTCCCTAAGACCAATGATGTTGGTCTGAGGCTTAGGGATTCAAATCTTATCTAATTGGTTCATCTAGATAGTCCTGGTAGTGGTACCAACTATTCTTTATTGAATCAAAGCTTGGAAAAATGATAGTGAGCTTGATCATGTTATGGATCCTATGGATTTGTTCCTAAGGTGCTACCCTTCCTTTAGGGATGTGCCTAGAAATAGATCATAGGTATATGCATGATTGAATGGTAAAATATAGTTTGACAAACATAGCAAGGATGTTGCCCTGAGCTCTGGTTGGATCTTGGTACTTTGTTGTTTGCCTTTAGAGTTTAAAAGAAACCCGTATGATGGATTCATTGGGTGCTTTCTAAGGGTTTGTTTTATAAAACAACACATGCTTTCTCTGAATAAGATGATTAGATTATGTGAAGGTTTTATGAAACTCACCACAGAATCTGATGATGGTGTAGTAAGATGAGGATGATGATCTTGATCTAGTTTTGCTGGACTTTTGTGTTGCTCTTGAGCTAGCCTACTCCTCCTAGCTCCTGGGCTTGATATTGCTGTCCACCTGATCCATTCCCCTCCTTATGTGACCATCCTGGTGATGTTTGGTTGATCCTTGGTTGGTGTGGTTGCTGGCTGTGGTGCTTGGTTTAGCTGCTTTCTACATTGGTTGTTCTTGTGTGCTGTGCAGTGGGATGATGCACTAGTGCCCCCCACGGCTATGCTATGGTTTTGTGAGATTGGGCTATGCTTGTGAGGTCGACAGCACACCATATGCATGCTGGAGTGTGTACAGCTTGTGTGCCTGCTATGCACTTGTGGATATGTTCAGAATCTGGATGTTTACTTCTACCTGGTTACTTTCATCTGGCTGGTGAATTTGTCCCTCTTGGCTGTCATCTGACTTCTGGCTTGGAATTTATGAAAGATGGAATCTTTCCTATTGGTGAAACTTGCCCCTTTTATAACATTTCTCAATGATGAATTTTTCAAGTGCATTTCACTGACATGTCTGAGAGAAATAATACTAACACTAATCTTCTTTTGTTTTTTTAGTCTTTGTTTTGCAGGTACAAAGATAAAGATGAAGATTTAGTTTAGATTTAGATATAAGATAGTTAGTAAATATTCCATTGTAATTTTCTTATTCTTTTGTAATTTTCTTTTATTATTCATGTAATCTTTATTTTATTCAATTGTAATAAAGATTATATTATTATTAATAAAGAATATTCCTATTCTTTGTAAATTTACTTTTGTAAGTTATTATGTGGATGACTCAAATAAGTTATAATTTTATAACTTCATTATATGTATTGATGATAAGAAATAGACTTTATATTCATTATTGTCTATCTTTGGATAGAATTCAAGTTGTAATATTTATCTCTTAATTGAATTAAGATTCAAAATTTATATCTAATTCATTTGAATTATAATTCAAACACTCAAGTCTAATATTTCAAATCCATTTGAAAACACATAACTCCTTAAGATCATCTCAAAGTTTATAACAATCATCCTTTAAGACTAAACCTAATCTCAAAGTATGAAAGAAACATTGATCACTTAGGTTTTTTTATTTGGAGAAAATTTTACCCACATTTTCATAGATGAATGCATGCAACAATTCATATTCCTAAATCTACCCTTTGTTAGGTCCTAAATGCTGGGATGTTACACATAAAGAGCATAAAACTTGGCCTAAGTTAGATAAATCTTGATGTCATCCTGAGGCATGAGATTGAACTTAAATCAGTCACACTTGATTACCACCCCTCATTAGTGTTTACCCCCACTTCTAGATGCTAGTGCTAAGCATAAAACTTGATCACTTTAGATGGGATTACTTGGTGAAAATGGTTATGAAAACCTTAGAATGATGATTCATTCTACTGAAATGTTTTGACATGTGTTCTTTAACACCAGATGATTTCGATGATGAAAATGTTGAGTAATGAGCCTTAGCCCTTTATAAAACTGATGGTTGTCTGGATGCGATACCATTCCAATTTTACCGTACAATCATAATACCCGAAATTTGGGTAGGGCTTGATTGCAAATTTATATACCTTAGTATGGGTTCTCTTGCGGCCAAGGTTTGAGTTGAGGCTACATTGTAAAGATTGACCACCTATGCAGTTTCCAAGATGACAGATGGTCATGGTTGGGAGGCCAAACTCATAGGAGAGGTTCCTATACTAGGGTGTGTATTGAAAGGTTAGGATTGATTATCCGCATACTGAGTATGGTGAATTCAGGATTGTTCCTGACGGATGTATCGAATATTGTGGTGAAAGTGTACCACCTCTGCAGAGTGTCAAACTATTCGAATAGCCGCGTCCGCGGTTATGGACAGTTGAAGTGGCCATACTGTTTAGTCGTCAGATGTTTTCAAAATGACTTATGAAATGAATCATGACTTTGACTTGACCACAACAGGGTTGTGATATGAAAATTCAAGTTCCCATTTAGGTGTTATAAAACTTTCAACTATCTTTCTTAGCTTCTGAACTCAGTTAAGGTAAACCTGGCTTTTTGCAAAACAACCTAGAGCTTAGTATTCCTATTCAAACCCACTTCCCTTGTTAGTCTTAGTTTGCGAGTACTTAAAGAGTACTCATGGCTTTGTCCCTGGCTATTCCCGTGGCCAGACTATGAAGAGGACTATCAGGAGGATGGACCGTAGGAAAGTTACGACAACTAGGATCATCTCCCATCGTCAACATTTCTAGTGACCATGAAGATGGAGCCTCGCCCATGCTATTGTTATTATTACGTTATTTTGCTGCTTGATTGTATTAAGACTGGATCATGAGATCCATTATTTGTTGTAAAACCTTATGTATGGTTTGTAATGGATGATGTACTGTGATATCCAATCTGTTATGTCTCGCAAAAATGGTAATCCTGGCATTGCGATGTATGGCATAACAGGCATCTGGGATTAAAAATCCGGGTGTTGACAAGTTGGTATCAGAGCCATCCTGACCATAGGAGACCCTAGTTAGAATGGACGCTTGAATCAAAAACTTAGTTTCAAAACAAAAGAAGTGAGTATTTATGAAAACCTATTCTCATTCTTATCACTTAGATTCTTTCATAAATAATCATGTTCCTCAAAAAATTCTTGCAAACTTACATAAAATTTGACACACTTGATCACTCTACTAACTTACTCAGCCTACATTCTTATAGATGGACGTGAAGTATAGCAAGTTCTATCAGTTGGGAAATGGAGGGGATCTCATCTTTGAGCGTGATTTGGACCAGCTCTCAGAACTTCTGGGGCGCCCGCACCTCAAGTTCTTCGGATCTCAGCTCAACAATCAGGAAGGAGGATAATTGAAATGGCTGATTGTTGCAAGTCTCAGAGGGAAGATAGACGCCCCCACCTCGGAGGGAATGCAGTTCACCTTGAGAGAGAACTACTGGCTCAATGGACTTGCCAGGGCCATGTAGGAAGCTCTTGCCCGTCTGTGTGGGCAGAGTATCAATCAAATCAAGGGTACCCGCTTTGAGTTCTATCCAAGGCGTGATGTTATGGGACAGCCACTGGAGGCACCATATCACCCTAAGTTGAAGAATCGAGTGGACCACCTCAGATCCATGATGTCTGATCGGAAGAAGGAGTTACACAATGCCCGCTCCTACACAAACCATAACTATGCCATCGCTATCAAGAAGGATTAGACCATCGCCATGCTGGTGAAGGATCGTCAGTCTCATCGCCGTTAGCTTAACAAGAAGGAGAGCATCATTGACCGCCTTCATGACAGGATCACCGACTTGGAGGAGACCATCCACGAGAGAGACATGCAGCTTGAGGAGAGAGAGAATGCAGGTGAAGACTTTCGTGGAGACCCCTATTCTTATCTCAGTGACGATGATGACTTTCTAGAGGATCAAGCCATGGAATTGTTCACCAATGAGGATGACTTCTCCTTCATTGATGATGAGGATGATAAGGATGATGTAGCCATCGATTCCGAGGAGTAGTAGCACTTGAACACTAGCATAGTGAAGTTGTATCCGGTCCCACTGTATCGTAGTTTCACAGAATGGTTCTTAAAACCATATGTTTTCCTTGTTGTGCTGTGTGTTTGTATTGTGTGCTATGAATGAATGAACAGGAGGTTGCTAGAAAACTCTGAGGCAAACTTCAAAAAAAATTCCCAAAACAAAACCCCGGAACCATAGAAATTTCATCTTTTCTCATGATCTATCTCAATCTTCATATGCCTCGCGGAGGAAGCAGTTCATCCCCGGACCCCATGTTGCAAATCTTGCAAATGTTAGTTTCAGACCGCGAAGATGAAAGTGCCTAACATCAAGCCAACTTAGCCACCCTCCAACACATATCACATATCCAACAATAACCAAGGCCATGGAAACCAGGACAACCATGGATCCAAGCTCATGAACTTTCAGAACACCAATCCACCTATCTTTACTAAGTCTGAAGAGCCCCTAGATTGTCACGACCCGGGATCAGGGCTAGACAAATACCAGATCCTCATCTGATATAAGCCTAACCTAAATTCCAAAACCCGCAGGGAAAGATAGGTAACATTACAGAACATACAAACCATACATTAACAAGGTAAACTCTTAAGAGAGTTACAAACCAGTCATACAAGCCAGGGGTCATAGACCCATCATTACAACAAACAACGGAAGAAAACAATTTTTTCTAAACAACAAACTTAGCAAAGGGCCTAAGAGGCCTTAAACAGAAGTAGCGACCCTTCCATAGATCCTAGGCTGCTGCCCGGGAACCCCGACTACTCATCGACTTCGATGTAGAAATCGCTTTTAGTTGGAGTAGCTTCATCCATAGAAAAACATCAATGAAGCAAGGCTGAGTACAAGGTGTACACCGCAAGACTTGTGGCTAGTGGAGTTATTTTTGCATAAAGCCATCTTTTGTTTTCAAAACAAAGAGGAGAAGAAGCTCATCTAGTCAGATCATTCTAAAAAGGGGATAAGAAGACTACAAATCTAGATCTTCGAAGTCATCTTCGATATCCACCAAGCACCATCATTAACTGAACCTCTCTTCCCGGACTACCCCCTCAAACAATCCCGAGGAAGTATTCCGGATCTCACATTAGTTGGCCAAGTTTTATCATTCAGTTATAGTTTTTTATGATCAAAGAATCCGTTCCCAAGTCATCCATAACCGTGGACACGGCTTTTCGAAAAGATTATAACCCTGCAGGGGTGCACAATTTACCCACACGTACCAACCGATTCTTAATGCCAAATTATTAGCCCTCTTCCTTGGAAGGCCGGTAGTGAGTGGTTGACCACGACCTTTACCTTGCTTTCGCCGAGACCATGAGTCACGCACTAGGGAGATGCCGCCATAAGCCGTTCCCTAATGATGTGCGCAGGGTTCAAGATTACGGATGCCGGGCATCTCTTGTTCCCGGCCACACTTACCTACCTGTTATGAATGCACCTCCTTCACCTCCATTCAAGAACAACCAAGATGCGTATGCCGAATGGAAAGCCCGACCTATGGGACTCATGGAATCTACTAGGAAAGTTAGTGAGTCGAGCGGGTTTCCAGGCCCCCGTGTGGTTGTACGCTCGTCTTGGTTCAAGAGGCGAGAACATCAGGTCCTAATGGTGGCGAGTATGGGACTACAAAAACCACAACCCACGTGGCCTCCCATACAAGCCTTAGCATGTTTATCATTCATATCTGATCACATCACAACATCCTACCATAATAGATTCATTCGCATCTCTAGTGCATCATCTAAATGATCAGCATCAGACCACAAAGCATGGCTAAGCTTGACTGAGCTGTGGCACTAGCGATGCTCATAAGCCAAAACCTAGTTATGCTAGGAGCAATGGATCAGGTAGTATAGTTCACAAAGGGAAACATGCATCAGATAGGATTACTCTATCTACTGATAAAAGACTATTGAACCAAATGCATATGGCGAGAATGAAATACTTTGTAAACATAGGATTCATATGTATGAGTGGGGCTTCGCTTGCCTTGTCCGTTGTTGGACTGGTACTGCTCTTCGGTGGTGTTGACTTCAGCTTCGGGTTCGGTTTCTATTTGCAAGAACCAATCACCGGAAAAAAGAAAGCAACATTCAACACATGGCATGTGCAATGCTCATACAATATGGATGATATGAAAATTTGAATAGTGTTCAAATGAACCCTAGAACATGCTTGATCATTTTAAATGGGGTCCGAAAGGTCCAAACCCTAGAATAGGGGGATCCTCGGAATCACCTATGGGGTTCAATTGGTTCTTATAATTAAAATTTCCATCAAAGTTGGTTAACAATGTATGATTATAGCTTACTTAGATAGGTTTCATTTTTCTGATCATTTTGGTATATTATTTGTATTTTTCTGATTTAAAATGAATTAGTTATGAATTTCTCCAATTTTAATTCATTTTAATCATTTTTGGAATATTTAATTTAATTTCTAACTTGGGCCCACATGTTAGACTTTTATTAATTTCATAAAACATTTACAGAAAAGATTAAAATCCTGACAGGCAGGGCCCACCTGTCATATATTCTTGTTTATAGAAAATATTTACAAAACAATTAATAATAGAAAAAGAATTACTGCATCAGGTTGACGCCAGGCTGACGTCATCTAGAGCTTGATCCTCAGATCAAGACTCGGTCCACCGAATCCGGGCGCGCCTGGATGCGTGGTTGTGGGCGTTGTAAATAGGGCGTCGCGGGGAGCAAGATAGTGGCGCCGCCGCCTAGAAATGGTCAGCGGAGACGGCGGAGCAACGACGGCAAGCGGCAGCGGTGTCGGGCTCACGCGGGGAAGAAGATACAGAGGGAAAGGGGAGGAATGGAGGGGTGCGTTAGCACCGTGGGCTCACCGCGAGCACGACAGGTTTGGTGGCGATGATCGGGGAGGCCGGATGGCAACGGATCGACGGCATGAACTGTGGCGGCCGTCGGTGCTTCGAGCTCGATTCCGGGGAGAGGAGGGCGTTCCAGCACATGAGCTTCGAGGGGAAGGACGAGGGAGGCGAGGCGCATCCAACGATGGTGTCGGCTTGAGCTGGGGTGGGCGGAGATGGCGGGGACGAGCGGTTGCCGACAAACTAGGGTTCGGCCATGGCGAGAAGAAACGAGGAAAAGAGGGGGAACTGGCAGGCTAGGGTTCTCGGCGGCGATGTTGGCGAGTTTATAGACGACGGCGGGCGGTGGAACGAATCCTGGCACACGCCGGCGTCGATGGACGGAGGCGGTGTCGACAGTGAGCTACTTGCTCATTGTCGACGAAGACGACGCGGAACAGAAGGGCTAAAGCGGTACGGGGCCAGGGACAGGCTACTCCTGGGCTAAGCTGGGCCGGCTGCGCACTATGCTGGCGGCAGAGAGGGAGGGGAGGAGAGGTGGGCTCGGCCCAATAGAGCTAGGAACTTATTTTCTTTATAGGAAAACTGTTTTATTTTTCTGTTTTTTCAATTTCTGTTTGTATTTCCAATTTTCAAACTATTTTGAATAATCCAAAAATACCATATACTTTTATAAATATTTAAAATGCCATGGAGACCCTTTATAACCATTTGGGTTCCAAACCTCTTTATACTTTTCGAATATATCAAAACCCTTTTGAATTCATTTCAAGTAGAGAGGGAAGCTATTAGGGTTTTATTTGTTCTTACTTGATTAAACCAAAGTGCAAGTATTATGCATGCATGCAATGCTCAAACATGTCTTTATTAATATTACACAAAAGGTGGTATGTTACATAGATGTCGATGATTGGCTTCAAACCATGGAGAACAACTTAGAAGTTGCAGGAGTGGAAGCCGACGAGAAAGTACTGTTTGGCACCCACTATCTGGCCGGAGACACAAGAGCATGGTGGAACAACGTTCGTTCCATGAATGGAGGACAAATGATGACTTGGGCTGAATTAAAACTCAAGTTTAGCAGAACCCATGTGCCACTGGGTTTGATCAAGAGGATGAGAGATGAATTCTGAGAACTGAAGCAAGGGAGGATGACAGTAGTGGACTACCGCGACAATTTTTTGTAATTTTCTAGATATGCACCGAATGAGATTGACACTGAAGCCAAGAAGAAGGAGATATTCCTGAATGGTCTGCATGATGAGATGCAGACAGTTTTGGTCAACATCCTGTTTGCTGACATAGAAGCCTTAGTCGATTCTGCCATTTAGATGGAAGGAAAGATCAACCAAGCCAATGAGAACCGCAAGCGTAGAATGATGCATCAACCAGGAATCGACCATACCCCAAATTATCGCCCTAAACCGTCTCCAGGATTTTCCCCTAGAAACAATAGACCCCCGATGAACCGTTTGACCTATCCCAACCGTGGAAACCCATGGCCCGGAGGAAACCACAACAACCCCTGCAACCCCAGAAATTTCAGTCGTGCCCCGCCCAAGTTTAACAACAACAATGCCGCCACCAACACCAATACTGCCCCAAGAACTGGAAGCAATGATGTGCCTGTTGCAGCAAAGGACAAGTCGCAGGTGACTTGTTATGAATGTGGAACTAAGGGTCACTATTCCAATGAGTGCCCCAAGAAGATTGCTGCAGCCCCCAATGTGAATGCCCCAGCTCAGTAGCAACATCGTGTTCACCCTGGAAGAAGATTTGCCCCAGGAAATTCGCTCAACCGCAACGGCCGTCTGTTTCTCATGAATGCTAAAGAAGCCCAAGAAGCGCCAGATGTCGTGCTGGGTATGTTTTCTGTTAACTCAGTACTTGCAAGAGTGTTGTTTGATTCTGGAGCATCGCACTTGTTTGTTACCAAAGAATTTGCATGCACTAGTAAGAGTCAACCAACAAAATTGAAGCATATTATGATAGTTCAAATACCTGGTTCAACCACCAAAGCTAGACAAATTTGCAAGGCCGTACCTATCTGAATCCATGGCATAGATTTTTATGCTAATCTAATAGTACTCGGAACTAAAGGTTTGGAAGTAGTACTAGGGATGGATTGGATGTCGAAACATAAAGTATTAATCGACTGTGTCAAGAAATCCATAACCATGAACAGTACAGCCGGAATATCAGTAGAGTATATATCTGAAACCTTGCCCCATCAATTCAATTGCAACAAGAGTCTAGCCCAACCAACCATTGACCAAGTCAGAGTAGTGTGTGAATACCCCGATGTATTTCCAGATGTTTTGCCCGGTATGCCCCCAGATCGGGATATCGAGTTTATCATTGAACTAATCCCTGGAACCGGACCCATAGCCTAGAGACCTGTCACATCCCAAGATTTTCCAAATCTTGTAATGTGAAAATAAATGAATAAAATAAAACTTTGTTTGATTTTCAGAGCCAGAAGAAACTTTTTGGATTCAATTGGAACTTCAAACCCATTTGAATTAAATAAAATCCTAAAGGGATTCTTAAAGGTAAACATTTGATAAAAGAAAATAAAATATTTTGGAATTACTATTTTGGAATCTTTTTATAAAAGATTTAGTTTTCAAAAGAAAGGTGGATTCATAAATAAAGATTATTTTGTAAAGACAAATTAAACCTTGGCCAAGCTTTGGATTTAAAACATTTTGTTTTGAATAAAAATAGCAAAAGTTTGTTTAAAAATAATAAAGGATTGCTAAATAAAATAATAAGGAATTAATATCCAAACTTTATTTTAAATAAAAGGTTTTATCATTTTAATTAAAATATCAAAACTTATTAAATTATTTTAAATAAGTTTTCTAAGTACTTTATTTTCTTAATTAAAACCTACTGAAGTGTTTTGGTTATATTTTAGATTTAAAAATAAAAATTATAATAAAACAAATCCTATTGGATTTAATAATGAAAGTCTATTATATTTAATTAATAATGGACTCTAAAATAAAATGTTATTTTGTTTTAAAAATAAGTTTCCAAATATTCTATATTTCCCAAATAAAACCCACTTATTGGTTTTGAAAATATTTAGGTTTCAAATAAAGATTTTATTAATAAAATCAACTCCTATTTGATTAATAAACCTTGGCCCATTTTATTTAATTAATATTTGACCCTAAAGTAAAATAATATTTTGTTTTAAACAAGTATCCAAATATTATTTACTTCCAAATGATACCTACTGATTTGATTTTTAAAACATTTGGATTTCAAATGGAAATTTTATTAAATAAATCAAACACTATTAATAAATTAAAGATCCATTTTATTTAATTAATAAATGGATCCAAAATAAATAAAATATTATTTTATTTTGAGATTTGGATTATGTTGAAAAAACAGAATCAAATTCAAAGTAAAGTTGAGTGTTTGTTTGATTGTTGTTTGAATGTTTGAATAATTGTTTGAAATAACAAATCAGAAAATAGAAAAGAATAAACAAACAGGCAGAAAAAAAAATGGAAGTGGACCAGACCCAACTAAGCCAGCCCAACAGCCCACTTAGCCCAGCTCCCCCTCACCCGAAAGAAAACATTCCTCACTCTGTTTCCGACCCACACCGACGCTGACCAGAGGACCCCACCTTCACTCCCTTTCTTTCACTGCCAAGCGGACCCACCCTTCTCTGTTCATCGTCTTCAACCGGACTCCGTCGCCCTGACCGTTGCAGTGAGTTACTCCGGCGATTGATTGCACGTGAAGGAGGCCTTGATTTCTCGTAATAACCACGCCCCTTTAAACTTCAGTCACTCCTCTCCGTTTCCCCTCTGCCCCCTCCCCAAAGCACGCCTCCAGGCCGTCGCAATTTGTCCTCGAACAGCTCCGTCTCCGACGAGCTTCCACCGACGAATACGGCCGAGCCACACCACCTCCTGCCTCCCCGAGCACACGAGCACACTCACCACTCTCTTACGCATCTCCTGGTACACTTCGTTCAACCGCGGGCGCCCCAGGAAGCCGTCTTCGACAAAAGTTCTGAGCGCCGCCGTCTGTCTCGCCTCCGTCGAGCTCCTCCGGTAATTCCAGACCACCCCGACCCCTTCCGTTCACGCACACATCTTTGCCATGGTCTTGCGCAGCTAACCCCGTCCTCCGTTTTTCTTCCCGTGGACCACAGCGTCATCCTCGACCTCGACCGCACGCGACCGTCGCCAGAACCAACTCCGGCGAGAAATCCTGCCCGTCCCCGTGCGCCCCTTGCCACGACGACCACACGAACAGCATCACCTCATCCTCGCGACTTTGGTGAGCTTGCTCCCTCACTGTTTCGTTTCCTGCCTTGCCAGCGCCGCCGCCAACTGACCGCTCCGCCGCTCGCCGGTAACATCCCGCTGCCAGTTCTTGGCCAGGCAGTAGCAGCCGTCCGATACAGATCCGAGGCACACGATTGAATGACTTACCGAAGGGGTATCGAGCAACCAGTGCCGCACGATCCACTTTAGATCTAACGTTCCACAGAGCCGATCCGGCCGAACCGGTATCGACCAATGAAACAGCGCCGCGTGTCACCTATTTGGTTTAAAACAGAATTTGAAAACAGAAACTTTTGCAAACTTCAAACCCTTATATCTTTGGATCCACACGTCCAAATTTGACAAATTTTATATCAATGGATCCAGGAGAACAAGCCCTAGCCAACCATGGCCTTGGTTTGACAAATAGTATCTGTTAGCTTGTTTGAATTTGCAGAAACATTTGTGTACTTGTTTAGATTAGAAAAATTGTTTAAAATTGAATTTAAGGATAAAACCTTTGCAAATTGGATTGTTGTGACCTTACTGACCCTAGGAACCAACCCATGGTTTGGAAAATAAATTTGGAAAAGTTTGGAATGGATTAATTAGTTTAGTCCATTTCTAGCCAAATAAAATTGTTGATTCTATTATAAAAATGTTTATGGAAAGAAAAACTTTGAGAAAATGGTTTGGACCAAACCTACTAACCTAAAACACCAAGCTTTGCAATAGCAACTCATTTGGTGAACAACTTAAGAGTTTTACCTTAATAAAAACAATTTTCACCACATGAAATGAAGAATGGATTTAAATAGTTTTTGGACAAAACCCTCTTGCTAAATGACTTTGCCACTTTGGTAAATGACCAATTTGGATCTTACAAAGTTTAGAAACCCCATAGAGACCCCTTTGCAAAATAAAACTATCTTGTGCATGCTCCCATGCATGACTTAGATTCCATTACTTTGTGTGTGTGAAGAATTGTTTGTTTGACTTTGGTTTGGAATGTGAATTGAATTTGTGTTTGCTTGATTGATTTGTAGTGAAGTGTGAGACTAGAAAGATCAAGGAGTGAACCACCATTCCCTACCAAAAAGGCAAGTGATGCTTCATACTTTTATCCCATTACTTTCACTATGCATTAGTGATTTTGCTAAGTAAAACTTGCATGGATTTTGCTAAGTATAAACCTTGCTATAGGAAACCTAGTAGATGAATCCTTAGTAGGATTTTCCTAAGTTAATATTCCTACTACTATCAAGCTTAGCCTAGCTAATAGAAAGCATGGGTGGAATATATATTCACGCTATGGAAAAATATTCTAAGTCTAAGGACTTGTGATTTTGTCTAATAAAACAACTAAGTTAATGAATCACCTGGGTGGAAGTGGAAGGATTGGGTTATGTTGAGTGGTTCACAATGCCATAGGCTTGGATTGTGTATCTCACTTGTGGATGGCCACCCAGGAAACAAAGGGATTTGAGATGTCAAATGTTGAGAAGCTTCAAGTGCAACCACTTGGCAATATGGGCTCTGCCATGATCATATAGGTTGCAAGAACTTAGCCATATGGACAGTGGGTGGTAGTGTTTGATAGGTTGGAGCGCGTCCATTTTGGTCTAAGGGAAGGCTTCTGAAAGATCTTGTCTTGGGAAACCAAGTCTTGTGGGGAAAGTGCACCACCTCTGCAGAGTGTAAAATCTAAGTACTTAGCCATGTCCCTGGTAAAGGACAATTTGAGCATCAAGACATGGAAGCAATCAAGAATCTCATCATTCAAATTTCTAAGTTAAAATCTTGTGGTTTGAACAAGGGTTGTTTGAATTCTTCAATCATTGATGGAAAGATGGCTTGGTACAAGGATCTTGAAATCTTTGATTGAGAAAAATGATTTTGTCAAGCAAAAACTTAGTATTTTCAAAAAGATAAGAAAAATCTATTTTGAGCAATGCAAGCCTCAACTCCACATAGCCAAATGCATGTAGATGATAGATTCCACTATACTACCATAGTATCACTTGCCAATACAATTCAAATGTATTGACCCTTTGTGGCTGTAACTTGTATGTTGCAGGTTTGATTGATTTTAGTGAAGATTTATTGTTTAGGATTACAAAGTCTACAACCAACATCTGCCTGTGGCACTTTGAAGATGAAGGACCCATGACTATATTTATTCCGCTGCAATGTAATGTAATAGCCATATGAGCTATGTGTGATGTAATAAAATTATGTTATTCCTGGTTATAAAGTTATATTATGACCTTTGTTTCTTGATATTACATCTTAACTGTGGATGCTAGCTATTGATCCAGGGACTAGCATTGTAAAACACAGGAGGGATCAATCTTATTAAAGGTTGGGACCTCTACAGATGGTATCAGAGCATTGTGTTGCCTGTAGGATTTGTAAACCTAGGATTGGACAAAAACCCTTAGAAAAATAGGAGTTGTATTTTGTTCCAAAAAAAACTTATTTACAAAAACACTTGTAAACTCTTTCCTCAATCATTTTTGTTTCAACTCTACATCTCTTCTACTTCAACTTAATGGAAAAACCTACCCCATGACCAAAGACTACACCATATGCAAAGGACTTCTTCAACAACTTCAACTCTAATGACTTCAACATCTTCGACTCTAATGACTTCAACATCTTCAGCATGTTCACCAAGGACTTCCAACTTGGAAACTACTAAGGACCACAAGTGAAACAAGGAAATCTTACTTAAGATTTAGAGACTGAGGGAATGCAAAATAAGAAGGAGCCATCAACAACTTTGAAGTATGGTAACCAAGAGTTTTTCTCAAGGAAACCATGAGCCCAAGAAAGAAGAAGCAACCAAAAAGAAGATGGAAAGATCACAAGTGAACCATATAGATGGACCACCAAATTTTAGCAAAAACAAAACACCAACTTATGTGGTGTAACAAAAATATTTTGTTGCCTAAGTATGTGCTTGAACCTTGTTTGAGTGAAATGTTTGTTTGTGATTGCGTGCACATTGTTTATGTGAATTGTGATCTGTGTGATTAGAAATAATTCCTTAGAAATATTTTGCCTATTCTAATCCCAATCCAACCCAAACAGATGACTACCCCAAAGGATTCCAAGGTTGATGACACCAACAACAACCAAGAGAACAGCATGAGAGAACTTATAGCAACACAAAACCAGTTGAGCCAAGAGACAACTCAGCTTTTAGCCAACAACAATGGACTAGACCCAGCCATACAAAGGATATTGAAACTTCAATCCCAATTGTTGGAAGGAATGGTTACTCAAATGATCAACATGAGAGAAAACTTTTTCCAAAGAGCTAATGACAACAAGGATGACAAAGATGCTATTCTAGAAGGAACCCAAGCCAATAATAGTTTTAGAGACAAGGATCATGCATCCAAGGAACATGAAGATCAATACCCCAAGAAGAGAGAAAGATCTCCCACTCATGAAGAACATGAACTAGAAGAACTCCTAGCTTTGGAGAGACCCAAAAAGAAGAAGAAGGACATAAGCCAGTTGCAATGTTACAATTGCAAAGAGATGGGACACTATGCCAGTGAATGCCCAGAAAAGAAGAAGAGACAAGAAGACAAACAAAAGCTAGTGAAACCCAAGATAAGAAAGGATTTTAGCCAAGTGATTTGCAAACACTGCAAAGAGTTAGGACATTATGCAAACTACTGTCCAGAAAAGATGAAGCATAAGATAAACCAGCCTATGAGAGATATCAGCCTTGTCACATGTTTTAAATGCAAAGAACTAGGCCACTATGCAAACATTTGTCCAGAAAGGATGGAGAACAAGTTAAACAAGCCTATGGAAAAGCTCAACCTTGGCCCATGAGTCAAGTGTAGAAATAAGGCAAAAGTTGGCTTAGAGAAGTTTTTCCAGGACCCAAGAAGGCCAATATGTAATTTTTGTTTGAAAATTTTTAAGGGTGGTAGTACCCTAGTTGTTTGAACTTGCTTGTAAACCCCAGTCTTCCCAAATCTCGGGACGAGATTTATTTTAAGGGTGGTAGCCTGTCACATCCCAATATTTTCCAAATCTTGTAATGTGAAAATAAATGAATAAAATAAAACTTTGTTTGATTTTCAGAGCCAGAAGAAACTTTTTGGATTCAATTGGAACTTCAAACCCATTTGAATTAAATAAAATCCTAAAGGGATTCTTAAAGGTAAACATTTGATAAAAGAAAATAAAATATTTTGGAATTACTATTTTGGAATCTTTTTATAAAAGATTTAGTTTTCAAAAGAAAGGTGGATTCATAAATAAAGATTATTTTGTAAAGACAAATTAAACCTTGGCCAAGCTTTGGATTTAAAACATTTTGTTTTGAATAAAAATAGCAAAAGTTTGTTTAAAAATAATAAAGGATTGCTAAATAAAATAATAAGGAATTAATATCCAAACTTTATTTTAAATAAAAGGTTTTATCATTTTAATTAAAATATCAAAACTTATTAAATTATTTTAAATAAGTTTTCTAAGTACTTTATTTTCTTAATTAAAACCTACTGAAGTGTTTTGGTTATATTTTAGATTTAAAAATAAAAATTATAATAAAACAAATCCTATTGGATTTAATAATGAAAGTCTATTATATTTAATTAATAATGGACTCTAAAATAAAATGTCATTTTGTTTTAAAAATAAGTTTCCAAATATTCTATATTTCCCAAATAAAACCCACTTATTGGTTTTGAAAATATTTAGGTTTCAAATAAAGATTTTATTAATAAAATCAACTCCTATTTGATTAATAAACCTTGGCCCATTTTATTTAATTAATATTTGACCCTAAAGTAAAATAATATTTTGTTTTAAACAAGTATCCAAATATTATTTACTTCCAAATGATACCTACTGATTTGATTTTTAAAACATTTGGATTTCAAATGGAAATTTTATTAAATAAATCAAACACTATTAATAAATTAAAGATCCATTTTATTTAATTAATAAATGGATCCAAAATAAATAAAATATTATTTTATTTTGAGATTTGGATTATGTTGAAAAAACAGAATCAAATTCAAAGTAAAGTTGAGTGTTTGTTTGATTGTTGTTTGAATGTTTGAATAATTGTTTGAAATAACAAATCAGAAAATAGAAAAGAATAAACAAACAGGCAGAAAAAAAAATGGAAGTGGACCAGACCCAACTAACCAGCCCAACAGCCCACTTAGCCCAGCTCCCCCTCACCCGAAAGAAAACATTCCTCACTCTGTTTCCGACCCACACCGACGCTGACCAGAGGACCCCACCTTGACTCCCTTTCTTTCACTGCCAAGCGGACCCACCCTTCTCTGTTCATCGTCTTCAACCGGACTCCGTCGCCCTGACCGTTGCAGTGAGTTACTCCGGCGATTGATTGCACGTGAAGGAGGCCTTGATTTCTCGTAATAACCACGCCCCTTTAAACTTCAGTCACTCCTCTCCGTTTCCCCTCGGCCCCCTCCCCAAAGCACGCCTCCAGGCCGTCGCAATTTGTCCTCGAACAGCTCCGTCTCCGACGAGCTTCCACCGACGAATACGGCCGAGCCACACCACCTCCTGCCTCCCCGAGCACACGAGCACACTCACCACTCTCTTACGCATCTCCTGGTACACTTTGTTCAACCGCGGGCGCCCCAGGAAGCCGTCTTCGACAAAAGTTCTGAGCGCCGCCGTCTGTCTCGCCTCCGTCGAGCTCCTCCGGTAATTCCAGACCACCCCGACCCCTTCCGTTCACGCACACATCTTTGCCATGGTCTTGCGCAGCTAACCCCGTCCTCCGTTTTTCTTCCCGTGGACCACAGCGTCATCCTCGACCTCGACCGCACGCGACCGTCGCCAGAACCAACTCCGGCGAGAAATCCTGCCCGTCCCCGTGCGCCCCTTGCCACGACGACCACACGAACAGCATCACCTCATCCTCGCGACTTCGGTGAGCTTGCTCCCTCACTGTTTCGTTTCCTGCCTTGCCAGCGCCGCCGCCAACTGACCGCTCCGCCGCTCGCCGGTAACATCCCGCTGCCAGTTCTTGGCCAGGCAGTAGCAGCCGTCCGATACAGATCCGAGGCACACGATTGAATGACTTACCGAAGGGGTATCGAGCAACCAGTGCCGCACGATCCACTTTAGATCTAACGTTCCACAGAGCCGATCCGGCCGAACCGGTATCGACCAATGAAACAGCGCCGCGTGTCACCTATTTGGTTTAAAACAGAATTTGAAAACAGAAACTTTTGCAAACTTCAAACCCTTATATCTTTGGATCCACACGTCCAAATTTGACAAATTTTATATCAATGGATCCAGGAGAACAAGCCCTAGCCAACCATGGCCTTGGTTTGACAAATAGTATCTGTTAGCTTGTTTGAATTTGCAGAAACATTTGTGTACTTGTTTAGATTAGAAAAATTGTTTAAAATTGAATTTAAGGATAAAACCTTTGCAAATTGGATTGTTGTGACCTTACTGACCCTAGGAACCAACCCATGGTTTGGAAAATAAATTTGGAAAAGTTTGGAATGGATTAATTAGTTTAGTCCATTTCTAGCCAAATAAAATTGTTGATTCTATTATAAAAATGTTTATGGAAAGAAAAACTTTGAGAAAATGGTTTGGACCAAACCTACTAACCTAAAACACCAAGCTTTGCAATAGCAACTCATTTGGTGAACAACTTAAGAGTTTTACCTTAATAAAAACAATTTTCACCACATGAAATGAAGAATGGATTTAAATAGTTTTTGGACAAAACCCTCTTGCTAAATGACTTTGCCACTTTGGTAAATGACCAATTTGGATCTTACAAAGTTTAGAAACCCCATAGAGACCCCTTTGCAAAATAAAACTATCTTGTGCATGCTCCCATGCATGACTTAGATTCCATTACTTTGTGTGTGTGAAGAATTGTTTGTTTGACTTTGGTTTGGAATGTGAATTGAATTTGTGTTTGCTTGATTGATTTGTAGTGAAGTGTGAGACTAGAAAGATCAAGGAGTGAACCACCATTCCCTACCAAAAAGGCAAGTGATGCTTCATACTTTTATCCCATTACTTTCACTATGCATTAGTGATTTTGCTAAGTAAAACTTGCATGGATTTTGCTAAGTATAAACCTTGCTATAGGAAACCTAGTAGATGAATCCTTAGTAGGATTTTCCTAAGTTAATATTCCTACTACTATCAAGCTTAGCCCAGCTAATAGAAAGCATGGGTGGAATATATATTCACGCTATGGAAAAATATTCTAAGTCTAAGGACTTGTGATTTTGTCTAATAAAACAACTAAGTTAATGAATCACCTGGGTGGAAGTGGAAGGATTGGGTTATGTTGAGTGGTTCACAATGCCATAGGCTTGGATTGTGTATCTCACTTGTGGATGGCCACCCAGGAAACAAAGGGATTTGAGATGTCAAATGTTGAGAAGCTTCAAGTGCAACCACTTGGCAATATGGGCTCTGCCATGATCATATAGGTTGCAAGAACTTAGCCATATGGACAGTGGGTGGTAGTGTTTGATAGGTTGGAGCGCGTCCATTTTGGTCTAAGGGAAGGCTTCTGAAAGATCTTGTCTTGGGAAACCAAGTCTTGTGGGGAAAGTGCACCACCTCTGCAGAGTGTAAAATCTAAGTACTTAGCCATGTCCCTGGTAAAGGACAATTTGAGCATCAAGACATGGAAGCAATCAAGAATCTCATCATTCAAATTTCTAAGTTAAAATCTTGTGGTTTGAACAAGGGTTGTTTGAATTCTTCAATCATTGATGGAAAGATGGCTTGGTACAAGGATCTTGAAATCTTTGATTGAGAAAAATGATTTTGTCAAGCAAAAACTTAGTATTTTCAAAAAGATAAGAAAAATCTATTTTGAGCAATGCAAGCCTCAACTCCACATAGCCAAATGCATGTAGATGATAGATTCCACTATACTACCATAGTATCACTTGCCAATACAATTCAAATGTATTGACCCTTTGTGGCTGTAACTTGTATGTTGCAGGTTTGATTGATTTTAGTGAAGATTTATTGTTTAGGATTACAAAGTCTACAACCAACATCTGCCTGTGGCACTTTGAAGATGAAGGACCCATGACTATATTTATTCCGCTGCAATGTAATGTAATAGCCATATGAGCTATGTGTGATGTAATAAAATTATGTTATTCCTGGTTATAAAGTTATATTATGACCTTTGTTTCTTGATATTACATCTTAACTGTGGATGCTAGCTATTGATCCAGGGACTAGCATTGTAAAACACAGGAGGGATCAATCTTATTAAAGGTTGGGACCTCTACAAGACCATATAGTATGAACCCGTTTGAATTAGTGGAGCTGAAGAAACAACTAGATGCTATGCTAGAGATAGGATTGATCCAACCAAGTGCTTCACCATGGTGTCTTGTTTTGTGGATAAGAAAGATGTAGGTAACCGTTTGTGTACGGATTATCGGAAGTTGAATGATGTCACCATCAAGAACAAATACCCACTACCGGAGATAGAAGACCTGTTTGACCAGTTGACCGATGCCAAAGTGTTATCTAAGATTGATCTTAGAACTGGTTATCATCAACTCAAGATTCGTGTAGTGGATATTCCAAAGACTGCCTTTACCACCAGATATGGACTGTATGAGTACACTATCATGTCTTTTGGATTAACCAATGCCCCGCTTATTTCATGAACCTCATGAATAAGATTTTTATGGACTTCCTGGATAAGTTTTTCGTTGTTTTCATCGATGACATTCTGATCTATTCAAATCAGAAGAAGAACATGAGCTACACCTGAGGACCATCCTTGGAACCCTTAGGGAGAATCAGTTGTATGCCAAGTTTAGCAAATTTGAATTTTGGTTACAGGAGGTAGGATTCCTCGGACATATTGTATCAGCCGTAGGAATTTCCGTTGACCATGCAAAGGTGAAGGATGTTGAACAATGGCAAGCCCCAACCACTCAAACCCAAGTTCATGCATTTCTCAGATTAGCGGGATATTACTGTAAGTTCGTAGAAGGATTCTCGAGTATCGCAAGACCCATGCCCCAATTGTTCAAGAAAGATAAGAAGTTTGAATGGACAGACAAATGTGAAGCAAGTTTTCAAGAACTTAAGAAGATATTGATCTCAGCCCCAATCTTGATCATGCCGGATATCACGAAGCCTTTTGATGTGTATTGTGACGCATACAAGATCGATCTCAGATGTGTGCTTATGCAAGAAGGTAAAGTTATATCTTATCTATCCCGACAACTGAAGCAACATGAGCAGAATTACCCTACCCATGACCTTGAACAACCAGTCGTAGTTCTAGCCTTGAAGACCTAGCGGTATTACCTTATGGGTAACCATTGTGGCATTTATTCAGAGCATAAGAGCCTAAAGTATATTTTCACTCAGAAGGAGCTGAATATGAGGAAAAGGAGATGGATAGAGCTAATAGTGGACTATGATTTGGACATTCACTATCACCACGGTAAAGCCAATGTGGTAGCAGATACCCTTAGCCTATTGCTGTGTCGCTTGAACTCTATGATTCTGAAGGAGCAACCAAGTTTGCACAAAGAGATGGAGGATTTTCGAATGGAATTAGTAAGTGAAGGATTTTTTTCTAGCACAGAACTTCAACCCACCTTGATCAGTCAGATCAAGGAGGCGCAGAAAGGAAATGCTAGTATCGATGGAATCAAATGTCGTATCGGTACATGCAAAGTACCCTAATTCATCAAAGATGAAGAAGGTGTCATGGTATTGCCGAGGAGTACGCCATGGAGGGGTCCTCGCAGTGCGTGTTTGGAGACGTGGGGGAAGGCGGCAGGTTGACGGGTACGAGGTAACACAGCTTACCCAAGTTCAGATCCCACAACGTTGGCGGAATCCTACTCCTGCTATAAGTCACTATAAGGGCAAAACGCCTAGTTATAGGGATTGGTTTGTTGTGCGAGGTGTATGTTAATCGATACTAGGTCCTAGGGTTACAGGAAAAGTCCTAGGCGGACAGGATACAGAGTCCTACACTGCTTACAACTAGTCTAGCGTGTCTTGCACTCCAAGGCTCCGGGTACGTCGGTGACTCCTCCATAGACTTCCTTTATCCGACATGGGCCTCCCTTTTGGATCCATCTAACTGGGCCTCCCAGCAGGCCATGGGCCATGCTACCAACTGTGGGCCACCCGGGTTATCCGGATAAGAGACATGCTATGAGGATACCCATATAGCATATCCCCAACAGTAGCCCCCGAAGAACTCCGAGATCTTGCGATGTCTTGCCTCTTTAGGTTGAATGCTCCGTCTAGATGGATGTTGGCAAATCGTCAAGCAATATCTTGTAGTCCTCCCAAGAACCCTGCACGGCTTTCTCCGTCTTCAACTTGTAAGTCGAAGAATTGCTGAATCTTCTGTCGTACTCTTCCATAGCCGGACTGGATCCGTCCATGCCAGAATATTCCGATGTGATGGTTCACCTGCCAGTGACAGCTATGACGATGTAGACATAGGTCATCGACACCTCGTAACTCACACATGCAGAGAACGGAATCATGTCCGCTTTTCCCGCACGAGCGATATGAACCGTTGGCGGTTACAGTTTGGAACGTGGCGAAATTTCCGCGCACGCGCCCGCACACGTCGTCCACGCATCAACCATTCGATCGTTTTGCACGAATCTTGATGTCGGAGGTTATAAATTGTAACTGCGGTGGAATTTTACTTTTCACCTCATTCTCCTCCTGCGTCGTCTTCTTCCTCCAGCGAGAACCTCCTCGAGCCCTCCGCGCATTTCGCGAAAAACCCTAACCCTTCAATCCTTCCAGTCACCACCTCCTTCCTCCCAATGGCCAGCAACAGCTTTTCTCCCTCCATGGCGGCGTCCGGTCATACTGCGGCGAAGCCGACGAGCACCGTCCACGTGCCCCCAGAGGGCCTAGTGCTGCCCAAATCAGCGGTGATAGAATCCGCCGGCGGCGACAACAATCCAGCAGCGCTGGGGCTGCTGGAAGAGGAAGGTGATTCCCACAAGGGGGATTAGTGTGCTTCGGACATCACGGACCGCGATATCGAAGAACTGCTCGTCGAGGGATACCTCCCTGCGATGGAGGGGCTCGTCTGGCGGGCGGCGCCGGCCAGTGAGGTCACCCCTTCTCCCCAAGCCGGAGAGAAGGTATATCTCAAGGCTCAACTGGTACGCGGCGTCTCCATGCCCATCTCCAATTTCTTCCTAGCTGTCCTTAGCCATTACCGAGTACAGCCTTAGAACCTCTCCCCCAATAGCATCCTCGCGCTTAGCAACTACGCGGCGCTCTGTGAGGGTTACTTAGGGATTAGGCCTAGGCTAGATCTCTTTGTCTATTTCTTCACCGTTAAGAGGGAAGACCGAGCCAACAAGGATGAGCTCAGGAACTGTGGGACCATTAGCTATAAGATCCATCTTGGCCGGCAGTTCCCCGACATCGTCGGCCACGAATCTTGCAAGAACTAGCAACGGACGTACTTCTACGACCCAGACATCCCTCTGGCTGGCCGAGAAGAAACGTATCCAGACTTTTCGATGGAGCCGCTGCCGAAGCACCAACATGGAGGTCCCAAGCCATCCTTCCCTCTGACGACGAAGCCTCCCACGCCATTAGGCGGATAGAGTGGTTCGTAGATACGGGTATGACCGGGTTGGACCTAGCCATGTGCTGGTTCGTCAGGCGGATCCAGCCTATGTAGCACCGCTCCAAGCTTATGCATGAGTACACTAAGGAGAGGAAGGATAGCCTCCACATCTCCGAGGACAACTTCTCGAGCGACTCCATCAAGCTCCGCCTCAAGGACATTGTTAAGGTGAAGGACAAGAAGCATGGCTTCGCCATCACCTATGATATGTTCGAGGAGGGCAAGTGCCCAGAGGTACCTGTTTATTTTCCGAGTATGACTTTTACTCCAGTTCTTCCATCTAGACATTGTCATCTTATCTAACACATTGGGATTTCACTTAACAGCTTAGCAGTCTAGAGGCGGATAGCATGGCTGTCCAAATCTACGACCCCAAGATGAAGGAAGTCACCGTCGTGTCCGACGATGATGTCCCGCTGGTGTGAAAGCGGAAGAACTCCACCTCTGACGCTGCCAACGGAGGCAAGAAGAAGAAGATGGAGGGTGGAGCATCCAAGAAGTCCACTGCCGCCCTGGAGGCGGAGAAAACAAAAGTTACTGGGATCCCTTTTGCTAAAGCTCCACCTATTGTGTAAGCTTCATTTCCTCCGACATTGTCCATTGCTTGTCTTATTCCTGTACTTATACTTTTTGCATGTTTCAGGAAGAAGGCCACTACTAGTTTGAAGAAGTCCTCCAAAACTTTAGGGGCTTCTAGAAATATTAAGGATATGTTGCATTGTGACGTGTCTCCCCACGCATCTCCCACCATCGCCCCTGTCACTCCCAGTGTCCAGCCTACGTCTGCCCGGACAAGCTCACTGACAAAGGATACATCTGGCCCTTCCACCATGGAAGTGGACTCAGGTGCCCCCGCGGAGCTTGTCATTGTCGGCGAACAGGCAACGCAAGAAAGCACCGCGACTCAAATGGCTGAAGCTCCGGCTAAGGATGCCATTGGTAGCGGCAAGGCGGTGGTGGTGGGTGGAACGTATGCCGAAGGAGGCACCTCCTCACCCAGGACAACCGTGGAATTCCTGAAGATAGTATACCCGACACTTACGTCGAGTAGCTCCGCTTTGGTTCCTGGTGCGGCGCCGACATCTCCAACCTGCAGCCTTGAGGAGCTTCTCCGGCAAGCAGAAATCTTGCAAGGAAACAATCTTTCCTTCGGCAAGTTGCTTGCTAAGAGCACTACCAACCTCAAGATCATCGCACTTGTAAGTTTTATTTGCCTTTTGCATTTCACATGAGTATCCCACTGTAGCCCCTGAGGATTTAGACGGAAAACCATAGGTCTTTGCATCTGAATGCTCTAAGAGTGACTAAGCTAGAAAACTTCTCACTGTAGCCCCCAAGTATATAGTTTGAATGAAATATTCTGACTAGATACTTTTAGAGTAGCATACACAGTGTTTGTAAATTTCAATATTGTAGCCCCCAAGCCTCTAGTTGTAACTGAATTAGTTCTGACTAGATGCTTAAAGAAAAACTAAGTATATGATAGAGTTAAAAAACTTTATACTGTAGCCCCCAAGATTCTAGTTGAAAACTGAATCAGTTCCGACTAGATGCTTAAAGAAAGACCAAGCATATTGCCAAGTTAAAAAACTCTCACTATAGCCCCCAAGCCTCTAGGTGGAAAGTTATCCAGCTAGATGCTCCAAGTAGACTAAATATCGTTAAATTTTCTTTCCACAAAATGAGAATGCTCGGAGAGGCGTGGCCAACGAGAAGTACCAGAGATGCGTGCAGACTTGGATGCCGAAAAGGGTAAAACTGCCTTCTTGAAGGAACAAATCATCAAGAGCAAGCGTCTGTTTTTCCTTTCTTTTTCGTATTCCGACTTGGTCTTGTGCCCGTCATTCTCCGAGTACTCACTGTGTACTGTTCTTTCTCCTACTTGCAGAAACCATTGCCAAGGCTACGGATATCGTAGAGCAATCCAAGCACATTGAGCAGCTGGATAGCGAAAAGAAGATCCTTAAATAGGAGAGGAAGGATATGCTGAAGATGCACGAAGAATCCATGAAGGTTCTGCAGGAATCTGCCGACATGGAGATGAACCACTTGAAGGAGGAGATCGTGATGCTAAAAGAGTAGAAGAAAGCTGCCGATGAGCAAAACGAACGCAATCTTGAAGCATACAAGATCCTCCAACAAGAACGGGATTCCATGGCAGATGCCCTTCATCAGGCTGAGACTAGCATCTTCAGTAAGCTTATTCTCCATCTTGTACTTCTGTAAGATGGATACTTTTGAAATTTTGTTTGATTGAACTCATGCGTTCTCTTGTCGAAAATTTGCAGCTCCTATTGGTTTGACCCAGTTGCCTCCTCCACTAAAAGAATGCATGCTCGTTGCCGGCAACTTTATCAACACCGCCATCACGCAGGCCAAGGAGATAGCCAAGCACCTCCAGATCAACATCAAAGCCGGAAAGCTTCATGTACCTGGGCTGGCGCGAGGATGGCACTATCAATGGTCAAGGCGCACTACAAAAATGCCGACATCAACATGATGACCTCCGGTATCCCCGACATGGATGACGAAGGCCAAGCGATAGACCACAAGGCTATCTTGGCATTGGTCATGGGTTTTGATACCAGAGTCGCCGAGTTGGTCGACCCTAACGTCTTCGTGCCTATGGAGATCATTGATGGTGATAACCAAAGCTCCTCCGAGTCCCTCAAAGCTGCCGACTTTGAGGATGATGGCTCTCCTTCTACTGATGACGCTGCATCCAAGTCGTCTGCGCCAGAGATATTGAAAACAATATGTAATATTTGTTTCCTATGGAATTTGTATGCGGAAAAAACTACTTGTTTAACTTAAGGTGGAAAAAACAATGGTTGTTATTTCCTGCTACTCAAGAACTGGTTCCAGTATATATATATATTTTTTAAGCAAGTACATGCTTATTCATTACTCTAGTTTTTATGCTTGACTTTTCGTGAGTCGGAAGACTCGTTGTCGGAACCATGCGCTTAGGCGATGATGCCTAATGGCACCGCCAATAACCTAAGAACAAAATCGCAGACAATAAGTGCCAAAATTCACTACTCCAGAATCCACATAAAAACGACAGAGAACGTGTAGACCAGAAAACTTAAGCTAACGCCCGTAGACGGAATTTTCACAAGTGCAATCGCAAAGCTTGTGCATAAAGGTTTTATACGATCCAAAAATGAACACTAAAGGAGGTAAAAGACTCAGAAATATGAGTGAACCAGAGAGCTTTATTTCATTGATCATATACTATGTACACAATAGATAAAAAATGCTAAGTGTAGAAAGGACGTAGCTGTGCTATATTCCATGGCTGATCAAGCTCCGGGTAGTCATCATCCGGGTCACGTCGCTTACGCTTATGATCCTTGCTGGGTCTATCCTTCAGTTCACGATTGTCAACAAGGTAGTAAGACCCATTGGGTAGCACCTTGCTTATGATAAAAGGTCCTTCCCATGGTGGGGATAATTTGTGTGACTTCTTCTGCTTAAGTCGGAGCACCAGGTCCCCCTCTTTAAATGAACAATGCCAAACGCGGCGACTATGGTAGCTGCGTAGCTTCTGCTGGTAGAGGGCGGATCTTTGGCATGCCAATACACGCTCCTCCTCGAGAAGGTCCACATCTAGGCGTTTCAATTCTTCAGCGTCATCTTCGTCGTAGGCGGCAACTCTTGGTGAATCGTGAAGGATGTCGGAAGGCAGGATGGCTCCTGCTCCATATACCATGAAGTGAGGGGTGTAGCTGGTGGATCTGTTGGGTGTAGTTCGTAAACTCCACAGCACAGATGGTAATTCCTCCGCCCAGGCTCCAGCTGCCCTATGCAATGGTGCTTCTAGACGTGGCTTGATTCCTTGCAGAATTAGTCCATTGGCTCGCTCAACCTGACCATTGGACTGTGGATGTGCCACAGATGCAAGGTCAAGTCAGATGCCCTTCTCCCAACAATAAGCTTCCACTTCTCTGAGTGACAAGTTGATGCTGTTGTCGGTGATAATGCTATGTGGGAGACCAAATCTTACCACTAGATCCCGGACAAACCTAAGGGCAGTTTCCCCATCAAGATTTCTAATGGGTTTAGCTTCTATCCATTTGGTGAATTTATCAACTGCTACTAGCAGATGCGTAAACCCACATGGTGCCGCCTGCAATGGACCAACCATGTCCAGCCACCAGACTACAAACGGCCAAGTTATTGGTATTATTCGCAATTCTTCAGCAGGAACATGTGGTTGTCGGGCATAATACTAGCATCACATGCATGTCTCAACCAGCTTGTCGGCGTCCGCCTTCGCGGTCAGCCAGTAGAATCCTTGCTGAAAAGCTTTAGCTACCAACGATCAAGGAGCGGTGTGGTTCCCGCAATCTCCGAGATGGATTTCACTAAGGTTTTCAATACCTTCTTTTTGGGAAACACACTTAAGGTATACACCAGTTGTGCTTATTTTGTAGAGCTGTCCATTATGGTATAGCCCTTTGTTCGATGTACTATTTGCCGTCTTTCGACCTCGTCATCGGGCGAAGTTCCGTGTACGAGATATTCCATGAACGGTTTTGTCCAAGCCGGAGGGAAATTTGCCACCATGTGAACAAAAGAGTCAACTCTGTTCGGGTTGTCTATGTCTTCTCCCTTCACTGATGGTGTCTGTAGATGCTCCACGAAAACTCCAGGCGGAATTCACTTGCGCCCTGATCCAATCTTAGACAGTAGATCAACCGCCTCGTTTTGCTCCCTAGGTACATACTTGACCTCGTAGCCCAAGAAGCTCCTGGCTATCTCGTCCACTTCGTCTCGATATGCCACCATCATAGGGTTCCGCGCGTTCCAGGTTCTAGCCATCTACTGGGCAACCAAGTCGGAATCTCCACAGCAAACTATGCGCTTGATGCCAATATCCTTGGCTACGCGTAGTCCGTGAATGAGTGCTTCATACTCCGCCATGTTGTTCGTAGCCTCGAAGTGGATCTGCAGAACGTAGTGTATCTTTTTACCGGTTGGTGACTGTAACAGTACACCAGCCCCCGAGCCATTGAGTAGCTTTGATCCATCAAAGTGCATCACCCAGTATTCTGGATCCGGCATTGGGGTAGCATCTGGCATCTCCGTCCAATCTACGATACAATCCGCCAAGGCTTGTGATTTGATAGCGTCGTGTCTCTTGTAGGTAATCTCGAAGGCGGCAAGTTCAATGCCCCACTTCGCGACCCTTCCTGTAGCGTCGCTCTTGTTGATGATGTCAGACAGTGGAGCTTTGCTTACAACTGTGATAGGGTGCTCCTGGAATTAGTGACTCAGCTTCCGAGAAGCAAGGAACACTCCATAAGATATCTTCTGGTAGTGCGGGTAACGCTGCTTGGATTCTGCCAACACCTCGCTTACATAGTTAACTAGTCGTTGAACTCCGTACTCATGCCCTGGTTTCTTCCGCTCTACCACGATGATGATGCTGATTACCCGGTTGGTGGCCTCCATGTAAACTAACATGGGATCCCCAGGCTCGGGTGCTGCAAGGATAGGCGCTGAGGAAATTATCTCCTTGAGCTTCTTCAATGCTGCATCTGCCTCGTTCGTCCACGTGAATTTGTCCGCCTTCTTCAGCAACTTGTATAGTGGCAGAGCCTTCTCTCCAAGTCAGCTGCCAAACCGATTAACTACTGCAACGCAACCTGTTAGCCGTTGTATGTCCTTTAGGCATGTCGGACGGTTTATGTTTAAGATGGCCTTGATTTTCTCTGGGTTGACCTTGATTCCACGCTGGGAAACGATAAAGCCCAACAATTTACCGGCTGGAACCCCGAAAACGCACTTCTTAGGATTAAGCATCATGTTGTATTTCCGGAGATTATCAAAGGTTTCTTTTAAGTCGGAGATTACGTCGTTTGAATTTTTAGACATCACCTCTATATTGTCCACATAGGCGTGAATGTTCTGACCAATTTGATCGTGCAGGCAATGCTGCATTGTCCGTTGGTACGTAGCACCTGCGTTTTTTAGCCCAAAGGCCATCGTGACATAGCAAAATGTGTCGTAAGGTGTAGTGAACAAAGTGGCCAATTGGTCTGACTTCCTCATCTTGATCTGGTGGTATCCGGAGTATGCATCGAGAAAACACAAAAGCTTCGAGCCAGCCGTCGAGTAAATGACTTGGTCAATGCAAGGCAAAGCAAACGGATCTTTGGGACATGCCTTGTTCAATCCGGTGTAATCAACGCACATTCTTAATTCTTTGGTTCCCTTTTTGGGGACAAGTACAGGATTTGCCACCCATCGGGTGTGAAGGACTTCTCGGATAAAACTAGCCTTAAGTAACCTAGCTATCTCTTTGCCTATGGCGCATCTCTTCTCGTCTCCGAAGCGTCATAGAGGTTGTTTCACTGGTTTACATTTTGGATCAATATTAAAGTTGTGCTCGGCAAGTTCCCTAGGTACACCTTTCATGTCGGAAGGTTGCCAGGCAAAGATGTCCCTGTTCTCACAGAGGAACTCGAGGAGCACACTTTCCTATTTAGGCTCCAGGTTCGTCCCATGGCGGTGGTCTTGGAGGAATTGCATACCACAAGTTCCACCGGCTTGGTCTCGATGGAGGCCTTGAATGCTGGGGCAGAGTCAGAAATCTGTTTCTTCGATGCGGGCATCTCCGAGGCATCGACCTTTCTATGGATTTCCTTGAATTCTTTGCTGTAGAGGACAACTTCTACATAGGTTGCTTCTCCAATCTCGCGGTCCCTTGCTTTGGTAAAGCTTCCGAATACGGTGATGACATCGTTTGGTCTGGGTATCTTGAGATTGTTGTATACCAAGCATGGCTTGGCCATGAAGGTGTGGAATATGTCACGGCCGAATATGACGTGGTACACGCTCTTGAAGGGGACCACCTCATAGGTCATGCATTCTTGGAGGTAATTATTGACATAGCCAAAAGCGACCTGAAGTGTGATTCACCCAAGGGACCGAGCCTCCCGACCAGGAACTATGCCGTGGAAGATGGTGTTGGTCCGCCTTAGGTTTTCCTCCGTCAAGTTCATCTTCTGCAGCGTATCCAGGTACATGATGTTGATGCTGATTCCACTATCCACCATGCATTTGGTGAACTCGTTGCCGTCAATCAAGGGGTTGATGACCATGGCGTATTGGTTCTCCATAGGGATGAGGTATGGGTGATCCTTCCTGTCCCAAGTAATTGGAATCTCCTACCAGCGCAGGAACTAGGGAACTGGGGGTAGAGTAGCCATCAGTATCCTCATGGAGGTTTTATGTTGTCGGACGGTGGGGATGCCAAGGAAAGTGTGGAAAACTGCCGCCTTCTTCTCGAAGGGGTTCTTGCCCTTGGTGTCGCTCTTGGTGTAGTGCTTGGGGTCAACGTCCTCGTCCATGTCACTTTAATCCTTGGACTCCTCCTCCTTCTTCTTCCCCTTGCCCTTGCCTGATGGTCTGTTCTTCTGAGTTCGCTTGTAGCCGGACTCCGGGTCCTCTTTGAGGTCGTTGACGAACTTGCAATGGCGATTGGTGTGGGTGGCTTTGATGTTGGCAACGAGATGTACGAGGCACAGCATATCACGGTACTCCTCGTAGGTTTGGGGAACATGGAGCGTTGCCGAGGTAGTTTCAATGCCTCGCTGCTGCACACGACCAGCTCCCCGTCCTCGGCCACGCTGTCCGCCATTACCTCGCCCTGCAAAAGTCATAGCGACCATGTCGGGGTTTTGCTTTTCTTCAGGCGGCGTCTTTCGCTTTGTGATGTTGTTCCTCCGATCTTGAATTGGAACGGCCGTTTCCGGCAGGAAGCCGCAAGCATCATCATCGGCAACCGTGAACTCACTGGCCAACTAAATCATCTGGTTCAAGTCTAGCTAGTGATTGTCCTGCAGGCGCTTCAGCTTATGTCGGAGCAACGAGCCCCTTTCCAACCCATCGATGAAGGCGGCCATGGCGGTCTGAGCGTGCACTCCTGTGCAGGAATTCTTCATATCTAGCCAGCGAGAGAGGTAGGCGCGAGATGTCTCGTCTTTGTCTTGCACGCACCGCTGTAGATCGCCAATAGTGCAGGGACGTTTGTACGTACCCTCGAAGTTCTTGGTGAACGCTTCTTGCATGTCCAACCAATTGCAGATGGATCTTTCCGGCAAGTCATCAATCCATTGACGGGCTGTGCCCGCCAACATCAATGGGAGGTACTTCACGGCAACGTTGGGGTTACGCCCGGCGATCTCCACCGCGTTGTCGTAATCCTGCAACCATGTAGCTGGCTTGGCGGTGCCATCAAAGGGCTTGATGGTCTTGTCAATCCGGAAACCTTTGGGTAAGTTGCGGACCGTATCACAGGTCCAAAGCAATGTGGTCCCAGGTATGGTCCTTCCCGGGCCTCGTGGATCTTGTCTAGACGGGAACGTGCATCGTATGGCTCCGGGATTCTTTTCTTCTTCCTGCCATCAGGGGATGGGCTGCGTGAATGACGAGGGCCTCCTCCGCCATGTTGGCTGCTAGGTGGCGACGGAGGTGGAGGTGGCGGTGGGTTAGCCTTCTTGCTGTGACCCTCCTGCGACGCCTCACGCTTGTCGCGGTTGCTTGTCGGACGCGGAGGATCGTGGCGCGATCTGCTCTTGTGTCCTTGGTTGCGCTCTCCATCATGACGGGTCTGCTCCGCGTTGTCGCGGATGACAATGCCGCTCTGCCGTGGCCGAGGCATATTCGCATGACGGTGACCCTTAGAATCTTCGCGTTGTCGGGGGAAACATGGTGGTGGTGATGGGCGACGATGTTGGGCCTTGCCTCCATGGTAGGAGGATATGGGTGTTGGGCCACGCAGAGATAAAACAAAACTTTTTCCTCTAACGTGGTGATCCCAAGACCTAGCTGAGGTAGAAGGCCACGAGGTTTACCACTAGACGCGCGGTTGCGGATTACTGATGAAGCGCGTCGGCTGATGCAGTGAAGTCCTCACGATCCGATCGTCCTGGTGCTGATCGCACAGCACCTCTGCTGGTATCCACACGTACAAGGAGGAGCGCCGGCGGCGAACTGCTAGGTTCGTTACGGCGGCTGGACTGCTGTGGAGCTAGGGTTTCCAACACATGGAATGACCTAACCGAACAACGATTAACCCTTCTGGGTTACTGTGCTCCACTATATATAGGGAGTGAACGTGGGCTCTGCTCACGCGACCCATTCACTAAAGCCCATATAACACTAGTCACCATGAGTCCAACTCACTAACTCAGTCCTAATCTGGTTTAGGTCCAACCCAACCAGATTACAGATTCGGATCCAATCCGAACTTGCTCCCGCTCTTAAGTGTGTGACCCCGTAGGCTCATGGTTAATTGGACACGATTAGAGTCCGACTCACAATCGATCAATCGGCATCGGCTCCTAGCAGAACGTGCCGATTCCCAAGTACCAAAGAGTCATGACGACTTGCCTTTCCAATGCGACTTACGTCTAAGTCCCTTTTGCCTCACGATATACCTTGTCAGACTATAGGCGAATATATGTCATCCCTTAAATAGTCCGACTCTCTTCTCGATCCGAGATAAGTGATTCACCCGACTAACTCTTAGCCGATCGCCTCGGTTAACACTTAACCGAGTCGTGCATGGCCATGCTTTCCGAATCATATCTCACGAGAGGGCCCAGAGAATATCTCTCCGAGTGGAGGGGCAAAATCCCATCTTGGTTATTCACATCACGCAGCTTGATTCTCAGTCGACCCGAACCCTGCCTTTATAACTGCCCAGTTACGGATCAGCGTTTGACAGAACCTAAGTCGGTGATCCTCAACTCGGACTATGCAACAACCTCAGGTCTAAGGATTACATTGATTGAGATATACAAATGACAACTAGTTCGTTGTACCTCAATATGGGTCAATCTGACTCGCTAAACTCTTTAGCCGAATCTGTGTAAGTTGGAATAGCATCTCCATGCCCATGACAAGTGGAACCGAGTCATCAAGCCAACTTTCACATTGGTCTAAGTTTTGTGTCCAGCACAACCTCAATGACCAAGGATATTTAGTACAAACAACATGAATGCATAGTTCCACAACCGAATCACATATTCAGTGATACACATCAGATGTTTATACAAGGACTACTTAATAACTTTATGAATACAATGGGAAAACTCATCATACATGATTGCCTCTAGGGCATATTCCCAACAGTCTCCCACTTGCACTAGAGTCAATCTTCCGACATCACATGTCTAAGCATCTAATGCCCATGGCTCTCATGTGCGCCTCATGCTTCGGCTGGGGTAACGGCTTTGTCAACGGATCCGCAATATTTGCATCCGTGTGTACCTTGCATAACTTGATATCACCCTGATCCACAAACTGGCGAATTAGGTGGTACCGCATGAGTATGTGCTTGTTCTTCTGGTGTTGTCTAGATTCCTTGGCTTGTGCAATAGCACCATTGTTGTCACAATACACGTCCAACGGATTGGACGAGCCCTGAACCACACCAAGATCCATGAGGAAATTCCTCATCCAAACAGCTTCCTTTGCTGCCTCCGAGGCGGCAATATACTCAGCCTCTGTTGTAGACGCAGACACAGTCTCTTGCTTGGAACTTTTCCAGCTCACAGCACCTCCGTTTATAATAAACACGTATCCGGATTGCGAGCGAGAATCATCAGAGTCGGTGAGATAACTCGCATCCGTGTAACCCTTTACACTGAGTTCATCTTCACCACCATAAACCAAGAACATATCCTTAGTCCTTCTCAAGTACTTTAGGATATTTTTAGCCGCTGTCCAGTGGATCTCTCCAGGATCAGCCTCGTATCTGCTCACAACACTTAGAGCATAGGAAACATCCGGCCTAGTACAAATCATGGAGTACATGATGGATCCGACTGCAGAAGCATATGGAATTGCACTCATCCGACTTCGCTCATCAGTTGTCGAAGGACACTGAGTCTTGCTAAGTTTTACACCATGGGACATCGGTAAGAACCCTTTCTTAGACGATTCCATGTTGAACTTCTTCAACACTTTGTCCAAATAAGTACTCTGACTCAATCCAATGAGCCTCCTTGATCTATCTCTATAGATCCGGATTCCTAGGATGTATGTTGCCTCACCCAAGTCTTTCATTGAGAAACTCCTTTCCAATGATTCCTTGGTTTCTTGCAACATCTGGACATCATTTCCAATCAGTAATATGTCATCCACATATAAGATTAGAAAATTTACTTTGTTCCCACTAAACTTCTTGTATAAACAAGAATCATGATCACTCTTGATGAAGCCAAACGATTTGACTACCTCATCAAAGCGAATATTCCAACTCCGAGATGCTTGCTTCAACCCATAAATGGATTTCTGAAGTTTGCACACCTTGTCAGCATTAGCCGGATCGACAAAACCCTCGGGCTATATCATATACACGTCCTCGGTTAAATTTCCGTTAAGGAAAGCCGTTTTGACATCCATCTGCCATATCTCATAGTCGAAATAGGCTGCTATAGCTAACATGATCCGAACTGATTTAAGCATCGCTACGGGAGAGAAAGTCTCGTCGTAATCAACTCCTTGAACTTGTCGGAACCCCTTCGCGACAAGGCGTGCTTTATAGATTGAAACATTTCCATCCATATCAGTTTTCTTCTTAAAGACCCATTTGCACTCGACGGGTCTTGCACCGTCTGGCAGATCAACCAAGTTCCAAACTTGATTTTCATCCATGGACTTTATCTCGGATCTCATGGCTCCAAGCCATGACTCGGAATCAGATCCCACCATCGCTTCCGAATAACTTGCCGGCTCATCACTGTCTAACAGTAACACATCACGAACACTTCGTAATCTTGCCGATCTTCGTAGTACAGGTGCGGCTATCGGCTCAGCTGCCACGATCGGCTCATCCTCCAAGATTTTTGCCGACTCGCTACTTGCCGATTCCTCTCGAATTTCTTCGAGTTGCACCGTGATCCCACTTACTCTCCGACTGAGAAACTCTTTCTCAAGGAAGACACCGTTCCGAGCGACAAACACTTTGCCCTCTTCTCGGTTGTAGAAGTAGTAACCCAAGGTTTCCCTCGGATACCCCACGAAAATACATTTATCCGACTTGGCCGTAAGCTTGTCCGACTGAAGTCGCTTGACAAAAGCTTCACAACCCCAAATCTTAAGAAAAGACAAACTCGGCTTTTTGCCTGTCCACATCTCATGCGGTGTCTTCTCTACTGATTTTGATGGTACTTTGTTTAGTGTGAACGCCGCTGTTTCTAGACAATAACCCCAAAATGATAAAGGCAGATCTGTCCGACTCATCATTGATCGTACCATGTCTAACAAGGTCCGATTCCGCCTTTCCGAAACACCATTCCTTTGTGGCGTTCCTGGCGGAGTAAGTTGAGGAACTATTCCACAACTTTTCAGATGGTCATCAAACTCATGGCTCATGTACTCGCCTCCTCGGTCCGACCGAAGAAACTTTATTTTCTTGCCGAGTTGATTCTGTGCTTCATTCTGGAATTCTTTGAACTTTTCAAAGGCTTCCGACTTATGTTTCATCAAGTAGATATATCCATACCTACTCAAATCATCAGTGAAGGTAATGAAGTACTCATAACCACCCCTGGCTGTCGTGCTCATTGGTCCACATACATCACTATGTACTAGGCCCAACAAGTCGGACGCCCTTTCGCAACTCTTTGCAAAAGGTGTCTTGGTCATTTTGCCGAGTAGGCAAGATTCGCATGTCTCGAACGACTCCAAGTCGAACGAAGTTAGGAGTCCATCATCATGGAGCTTCTTCATGCGTTTCCAACTTATATGACCAAGCCGACAGTGCCAAAAGTAAGTCATATTCAGATCATTTGGTTTCAACCTTTTAACATTTATGTTATAAACCGACTCACCATCAAGATTCAAAATAAATAACCCGTCCTGGACGGGTGAAAAGCCGTGAAACATATCATTCAAATACAAAGAACAACCATTATTCTTGATATTCGACTCATAGCCTTGCCTCATCAAACATGAAGCAGAAATAATGTTTCGACTGAGCACTGGAACATAATAACAATTATTTAGTTCCATAATGAATCCGGAAGGTAAATGAAGTTGCATCGTGCCGACTTCCAACGCAGCAACTCTTGCTTTGTTGCCGACTCGAATATCAACCTCGCCTCTTGCTACGCTCCTAGTTCTTACCAGTCCCTGCAACGAATTGCAGATGTGAATAACTGATCCGGTATCATATACCCAAGAACTATTAGGTGCATCAGCAAGATATATGTCTATAACATTGCATACAAGTGTACCTGAGTCGGAAGTCATACCTCCACTCTTGGCTTTGTCAGCCAAGTACTTGCTGCAGTTCCTCTTCCAGTGGCCATCCGCCTTGCAGTAGAAGCAAGTGGATCCGGCTGAAGGAGATGGTTTAGTCCCCGAGGAAGCGCTTGGGACCGGGTCCTGAGCCTGCTTTCCTCCTGACTTAGCCTTCTTCTTAGTCCAAGAACTCTTCTTGAACTTGGCCTTATTCTGCACCATCAACACTTGACTGGTGCCCTTCTTGAGATCCGCCTCTGCCTGCTTGAGCATCCCATGCAATTCAGTGAGCTTCTTATCCATTCCATGCATGTGGTAGTTCGAAATGAACTGCCCATATGCACTAGGAAGAGAGTTCAGAATTATATCCGTAGCGAACTCTTCGCTAATGGGGTAGCCAAGCCTCTCCAGAGACAGCACGTAACCAACCATTTTGATCACATGCGGACTCAGTGGATCACCATCCTTAAGCTTGCAACTCAGCAAAGCCTGAGATACTTGATACCTCTCAGTCTTCGCCTGAGCCTGGAACATACTTTTGAGGCTTTCGATCATATCGTAGGCCTCAACATGCTCGAACTGCTTTTGCAAGTCCGGTTCCATGTGAGCAAGCATAAGACAGCTAATATCCGTGGACTCATCCTTAGCCCGACGGTAGGCATTGGTGGTTGCGACAGTCGCATTCTCATTCGGCTCATCTGGAAGTGGGTTGTCTAGGACATGGTCCTTCTTTTCTTGTTTGAGAACAATTCTCAGATTTCGATACCAGTTGGTAAAATTAGTGTCGTTCAGTTTATCTTTCTCTAGAATGGTTCTCAACGCAAAACCGGATATCTGAGAGTGACTGCTACTAGGTGCCATGATCTACAACAGAAGATATGCAAAAACACTTAAGACATGTATTCATAAAAGAGCAAGCATATTAAACATTTTAATATTTTATGCTCCCACTAGAACCAACACCCCTCCGATGGTTACTTAGTGATTCAGGATCCTAAATAAGCAAGTCGGCTAGTGAGCTTTAGCATCACCGCTAGCCGCCAAGTGATCTAGGTAGACAACTCCTTGTCAATCGCATCTCATGCGACTCCTGTTGGACGGGTGGCATCACATGCCCCGGCTCCCATCCGACTTTTCCCCGAGTCCCACAACCGTTGTGATAGACCCGTCTAGCTTACCGAGTGTTTCGGCAGTAAGAGTCCGACTCGAACACACCTAGTCGGAAAGAATTGGCAGCACCTCAATTTTATGAGCCCACTACCAAAAATGTCCGACTTGTGATGGTGCAAACACTGGCGGGAAAACCGACTAGACCTTCTTTGAGGGATTAAATTTTACCGACTATCTAATAGAGGTAAAACTGAGACATGACAATAACACAAAATAAAGCAATTATAATGTGAAATGGTATGGCTCTCTTCATGGCGATCTCCATCTCCACAAAGCCTGTAATCCGACTCGTGCCAACTCTTGTCACTTGCCGTCTTACTCCATGTCGCCGACATGTACAACGCCTTGCATGCCTTCCGGGTTCTCCAAACAGCTACATTAGCTTAGTAAAGTAAATTACATAGAGAATCCGACACGCAGGTCGTTATACAATAAAATGACAGCACCTAGGCTCCAGCCGGCTGACAAAAACCGTGATTCGCAGATCACGTATGGATTACACACATACATCACATGCACATGAACCATACCATTCACAACTTCCTGCAAAAACAAGTTATGCATAGATACAATATCTACCGGCGTTGTGAAACTCGCAACGACATCTAAGGCGCTACGACAGGGCGAAGCCGGCGGTCCCGCTAGCCGGATAGCGGGCGGGGATCGAAGGGGCAGCGCCCCTCGCGGATTCCGACCATCGTTCCGATTCGATCAAACTCTTTGATCTTCGATCACCGCTTCTAGATTTACGTGTCACAGTCTACCCCGATGGCGGAAGCCGACCGGTAGGGGTATGTCGTTCCACGACCTCAGCAGTATGATCACGAAAATCAGATCTACCATTCCCCGAGTACAGTTGATCCAATCAACCTCGTACAAAACCGATCTATCTCATAGATCGACCACCAAACAGCACATAGATTTCATCTACATCCTACCGCATATCACATATGCGAGATCTCGAGCCTAAAACCAGAAGCTATCGCTCTGATACCACTGTTGGGCCACGCAGAGATAAAACAAAACTTTTTCCTCTAACGTGGTGATCCCAAGACCTAGCTGAGGTAGAAGGCCACGAGGTTTACCACTAGACGCGCGGTTGCGGATTACTGATGAAGCGCGTCGGCTGATGAAGTGAAGTCCTCACAATCCGATCGTCCTGGTGCTGATCGCACAGCACCTCTGCTGGTATCCACACGTACAAGGAGGAGCGCCGGCGGCGAACTGCTAGGTTCGTTACGGCGGCTGGACTGCTGTGGAGCTAGGGTTTCCAACACATGGAATGACCTAACCGAACAACGATTAACCCTTCTAGGTTACTGTGCTCCACTATATATAGGGAGTGAACGTGGGCTCTGCTCACGCGACCCATTCACTAAAGCCCATATAACACTAGTCACCGTGAGTCCAACTCACTAACTCAGTCCTAATCTGGTTTAGGTCCAACCCAACCAGATTACAGATTCGGATCCAATCCGAACTTGCTCCCGCTCTTAAGTGTGTGACCCCGTAGGCTCATGGTTAATTGGACACGATTAGAGTCCGACTCACAATCGATCAATCGGCATCGGCTCCTAGCAGAACGTGCCGATTCCCAAGTACCAAAGAGTCATGACGACTTGCCTTTCCAATGCGACTTACGTCTGAGTCCCTTTTGCCTCACGATATACCTTGTCAGACTATAGGCGAATATATGTCATCCCTTAAATAGTCCGACTCTCTTCTCGATCCGAGATAAGTGATTCACCCGACTAACTCTTAGCCGATCGCCTCGGTTAACACTTAACCGAGTCGTGCATGGCCATGCTTTCCGAATCATATCTCACGAGAGGGCCCAGAGAATATCTCTCCGAGTGGAGGGGCAAAATCCCATCTTGGTTATTCACATCACGCAGCTTGATTCTCAGTCGACCCGAACCCTGCCTTTATAACTGCCCAGTTACGGATCAGCGTTTGACAGAACCTAAGTCGGTGATCCTCAACTCGGACTATGCAACAACCTCAGGTCTAAGGATTACATTGATTGAGATATACAAATGACAACTAGTTCGTTGTACCTCAATATGGGTCAATCCGACTCGCTAAACTCTTTAGCCGAATCTGTGTAAGTTGGAATAGCATCTCCATGCCCATGACAAGTGGAACCGAGTCATCAAGCCAACTTTCACATTGGTCTAATTTTTGTGTCCAGCACAACCTCAATGACCAAGGATATTTAGTACAAACAACATGAATGCATAGTTCCACAACCGAATCACATATTCAGTGATACACATCAGATGTTTATACAAGGACTACTTAATAACTTTATGAATACAATGGGAAAACTCATCATACATGATTGCCTCTAGGGCATATTCCCAACAATGGGGATAGCATCCTTCCTGTTGCATGCATCCCTCCTTCTTCGTTCTGACAAACCCGTTTGGGTCCCGACATCAAGAGATCTGTCCCTTGGCGGCTTATGCTGGCTAGACTGGAAAATTGCTGGGTCACAATCAAGCCTCTAAGAGGTGGCATTTTCCTGTTGTTTCACCGCCTTGGCCACTAGGTCATAGACCTGGTTCACCGCTTCGGGTGATCTATCCTGCTCCAGAAGGGTCTTGGCGGCGGCGAGGTTGAGGAGAGGGGTGGGCATCACCTGCCTGCCTTCGCTGTCAGTGTATGGCTTGGCCTGTGCCGGCTTCGAGGGAGCCCATCCTAGATTTCACCGTACTCCAGGATCGTTGATGACGCGAGCCGGAGCTTTCTTGGCCTTCTGCTGCTGCAGCAGAGTCTTGTACTCGGCCTCCATTGCTCTAGCTTTCTCAATTGACTTCTGCGCATTGGCCAGATCTCGATCTAGCTTTGCGCCTTGCTCCGTGATGGCCTGCGCTTCCTCTAGCTGCTGCTGTCACTTCTCGTCAAGATGGACCACACTGCGAATATGAGCCACGGTCATAGGCTCAACGAGGAGATTGCCATACATCACTCTATCAGCTGGAGTGACTTGGGCCGCATCAGACGTAGATGTCGGAGGCGGCGGGTCTGGGGTGTTGTTGTTGCTCGGACCGGTGCCGAGTTCCTGCGGCTGCTGCACTGGGTTAGGCGGAGGGGACATGACCTTTATGCGATCATTGTGGGCAGCAATAGGTGGTCCCTATAGTGAATTCATAAGTATAGTGAATTCATACGTAGTTAAGTAATATTAATACCTTGATTACAAACCATAACCATTCATTTATAAAAACATAAATGATTCTATTCCATTATAATCTTGAGAAACCACTATACCAAATAAAAGTAATACCATTCCTAGTTAACTTTAATGGAACCTTATGAAGTGAACAAAGTACAATTATCATAAGCAATATACCTTAAGTCCATCTATGTCTTTAAAGTTAACTTTAGTCTACAATACTTCAAATACTATGCTAAAGACTTTATTATGTGTTTTATAGTTAACTTTGGTCTGTGATAATTAAGTTATAAGCATCTCAAGTCCAGACTATTCAAGCAAGCATAAACAATATCAATCACAATCTATCAACCATATTCTAAAAACTATCAGGATTATTTAAACCTTAATAAAGAAACTTTTTCTTCAAAAGTGATTTGTTTTGCCACTTTATTCAATAGATGAGAATTAATCGTAATCACATTACTTTATACTTTACTTGTATACTTAGGATTGATAACACTTAAGTCCTTTATAAGTGACATTACTTGCAAAGTAAAATTTGAAGATAAACAATTATTGTATAAGCAATCTTGAGTAGCACTCCATGTTTGTGTATCTCATTATTTTATGATATTATACATGCATGTTATTTCACACACACTCACAAGACTTAATAAGAAGCACAAGTATGAAACTTATCTAAAAGGACAACACATTCTAAAGAAATCATTTCTAGTTTCTAAACCCTAGATCAACGTTATCCTCGGAATTCGCGTTTATCAATTGCATTAAATTACTTATGCATAATAGCATCTTGCTACTTTAAACATTAGTCCTTACCGGACCAATGATGCTTATTTTAGATATTGTATGTTTTATATTGTCTCGAAGATTGTGAGTGCATAATCTTGCAATCACAAAAGGCAAGTCCACACTTGCTCATGTCCTTTGATTATTTTCTGTAAAGTATTTTACAAATCCAGTGTTGTCATCACCTGCATTTGAAAAAGGTCCGAAAAAACTATTTTCATAATAATATGATTATAGGTTATTTACCATTAGGTAATAACCTCCTATGAAAGTTCCGGTGGTAACGGAACATATTATATATGATTTAAGAACCAATTTAGCCAGTGATTCTTTCGTTGTATATTACGCGTTAACCATGAGATTTGGAATGGGAAAGAGAAGTCAGCTGTATCTTCTTCCTCTCGCATGTAGCCAGATGTGTAGGTCTTGGTTGTTATCACACGTAGCATGCATATTAATTGGTAATTCGTAGAGGATATGCAGCATATGGGTGGGAACCCTCATCGTCCCATGATAGTTCTGGCATCTGACATTCTGTACAAACCATTGCCATAATTCAATGGGTGGGCATTATGTACACCAAGGAGGCATGCGAGGTCGCAAAGGGGGCAGTGATTGGCTTGGATCATCTACTAGGCCCCACACCATAGGAAGTGTGGATGGAAAAGATCGCCCGGTTGTGCAACAAGGATTTTATCTCTCATGGGTAAAGTGACACACCTCTGCAGAGTGTAAGAACTATAACTTGTTACTCCCTATTCCGGGAAGGAGCTGCGAACGCGGTGGGAAAGGAACTCCATGAAAGTTCTAGTAAACCCGTGAAGGCTGACGGACATAGATTTTCAGAATAAAAGAAACCTTTGAAGAAATGTTTATGAAAACTTGCATTGCCTTCGACCTACGGTCTGTGGCTGTAGATATAGTGCATCAAACACTCCTTTTATAGTGAACTTGCTGAGTACACTCGTAATCAACGTATCTTCTTAACCCTTGCTAGATTCTGAAGCCATTAAGACGACGTCTACATCAAGTATGCTCCAAGAATCATCATCAAAAGCTAAAAGCTCTTTAATGAAGTCAAGAAGGTCAACATATACACCAACTCAAGTGAAAACGAAGTTACTGATTAGATAGGAATATAATCTCTAGCCATAGAACCTATTTCTGTAGTGTATTGCGATAGCAGCAATGCCAGACCATTAGTTAAGATACTAGTCTTAATAGTATGATAGTTTTTGAGTTATTTATTTCTGATTCTTCTTTGTGAGAAGTTTCTTTCTCTCTCTTTAACTTAGAGTGTTCTCTAGATCTTGTGTAAAGAGTTGAGTTGTAACCTATAGTCATGTCTTGGACCTGCTGTGTTTCTGTTATACCACTCTAAGGGATGTAATACTAGTGAACGGTGTTTCATTGGTGTTATGTCAACGACTATAGTGTACTACATCATGTAGTGGTATGCTGGGTCACCGTAGCTGGTATCAGAGCACATGCTTTGACCTTAGGATTAAAACCCTTTTAGGAAGATCTGTAGGTTGGATAGTGACTATAGGAGCCATCTTATCTAAACCAAATATTATTATGGCTGGTGATGAATATACACTTGAGGATAACCTTGTCACGCTTAAGTTGGATGCTTTGGTCATCTTTCTTAAAAGTTGTTATCCATATTTTTCTTGGTATAGTGATAGTCCCAAGAGGGTAGAACACCATTAATATGTCTTAAAGTAAGCTAAAACAGTAATGTGGAATATGACTAAGTTTAGGATATCATATGGGTAATTATTCATCTTTTCTTAGTAAGGTGCTATTTAGTGTCTTCCGAAGGAGACATAATCCACCAAGATACTTTAGGAAATCTAATTGGTCATAGTAGATTAGGATCAAGTTTAAGACACCAATTGAAGTACTCTTAAATGGTGTAGCCTAACCCTAGAATTCATGTAAGACAGTGGAATCTTATGGTTAGTTAATAATCAAAGACAACATGATAAATATCATTAGGATAAATGTTGAGGTAATGAGTAGTAATCATGTGGGATTCACTTGAGGATTCTATGTGATGAAGTGAAATTATGTTTAGACTTAATGATAGTGTAGTGAGAAACAAAGTCATCATGGTTAGATTAGCTCTTAAATCATGATTGAAAGAGCATTTTCCTATCCCTATGATTTTGATGTTTAATACAATACACTTATCGGTTTAATAGTGTGCTAAGCGTATCACAGGGTTGATAAGGGTGTGACACAAATATTGGCATAACTATTCCCTTTGTGAAAAACCAATGTGTCAAACGGTAGTACCGGAAATACGACCGGTACTACCGCTTGACACCGGTACTACCGGTTCAAGTACAGGTTGGAACCGTGCAAAATTGATAAGGGTGGGTCTTAGTCAGTACCATCCGGTACCACGGAGAGGCACTACCGGTCCAACCGGTAGTACCGCTTGAGACAAGCGGTACTACCGCTTGGACACGGTCGTACCGCTCGGCAGTATCGGACCGTTCTGAAGAAAATCCACCCCTCTCTATTTTGCTCAGTACCAAGTGGTACTTGGGACCGGTACTACCGCCCGGACCGGTAGTACCGCGTCATACGACCGGTACTACCGCTTGGGGGTAGTACCGCAAGGGCGATACCGGCCAAACCTGAAGAAGGCTCGACCAACTGAAGCATCTCCGGTATCGGGTCTGGTACTGGACCGGTAGTATTGCTTGCCAGCGGTACTACCGCTTGAGTATAGGTACTACCGGTGCATTAATGGCTCCAACGGCCATATTTCATGGAGGGGTATAAATACCCCTCCACCTACCTTGGGACAAGCTGCTCAGCCACATTAAAGTCAAAGACCACCATTGGAGCCCATTGGAGCCACCCAATCTTCAAGATCTCCTCATTCCACCACCCAAAGTCCTTGATCTTTGGGGAATCGAAGGAGGAGGCCCCGATCTACTACTTCACCAAAAGAGATCTTCATTTCCCCCTCATTTCATTGAGGGCCCCTTTTGCTCTAGTGTTTTCTTGGAAACCCTAGTTCTTGTTTTGGTTCTTACAAGCTTGTGTTTGATTGCTTTGACAGCTTGGTTGTATTTGGGAGCCCCCGATTAAGTTGTGGATGTGTGCCCCAAACTTGTAACGGTGCCGACTTCCACCTTGAAGGTTGCCGATATAGTGGAAGGTGAATCGATCCCGTTGGGGTGAGATTCATCGGATAACAAGGGAGGCCTTTCGTGGCGTTTGTGGTTACAAACCGCCCCTCTCCAAACGTAGACGTACTTCCCCTCAAAAGGAAGGAACTATGGGAAACAAATCCTTGTGTCTCCGCGTCCACTATTTTGGTTACTTCTATCCTTTACCGCACCTTACTTACTTGTTACTACTTTGTGTTAGGTTAGCTCTTGCATAATTGTCATTTAGGTAAATTCACCGTAGTTGCATTATCTAGAGAATTTACCTTATTATCAAACCTTAATTTGAAAAAGAAGAAAATTTGAAGTAGAACCTATTCACCCCCCCCCTCTAGGTGCCCATATGATCCTTTCAATTGGTATCAGAGCCTCGGCTCTCTATTCGGGCTTTAGCGCCTAAGAGAATATGGGTAGCAATGAAGGGGATGGTGGTAGTGAGCTGACACCGGTGACCATGGAAGATCTCAAAAACTTGGAAACAAGATTGAGCTCTTCCTTGGTCAGCGAAGTCAAGAAGATGATCGAGCAACTTCTTAAAGACAAAGAAGGATCATCACCCCCATCTCCTCAAGAGGATCAACCATCCATTTTACCTAAAGGGAATACGTCGGTATCCCCCGAGGGTATGGTGGTGGGGGGAAACTAGACAACGTTAATTCCTCCACACACAATGATGGTGGGAAGGGTGAGCACCGTGATTCATGGTACTCTCCCGACCCTCCAATCCCTCACCCTCATGTATACAATAGAGGTGACCCACCTAAGCTTGAAGAATCTTCTACTTTTGCTCAATGGCAATCACTAATGAGAACTCATATGCGCAGCTCTTGCATTGAAATTTGGAACATCATCGAGCATGGACTCTTTATTGGGGATCCAAACAACTTGACAAGAAGAGAGATTGTTAATAGTCAACTCAATGCCACTGATTTGCATATGATTCAACAAGGTTTGGGGACAAAGGATTATCCACACATTGAGCACTTTAGCATTGCCAAGGAAGCTTGGGATGCTCTGTCACATCCCAAGATTTTCCAAATCTTGTAATGTGAACAATAAATAAACAAAATAAATAATTGTTGAATTTTAGGGTAAAAAGAAACTTTTGTTTTTAAATGGAAACTTAAAATTCCATCTTGAACAAACTTTGGATAACATTTGAATCCAACTAAAATTCAAATCAAGTGGAATGCATTCCTCATAAAATGCATCTAGAAATTTAAACACTTGGAAAATAAATCCAAACCCTAAACCCTAATGGAATAAAATCATTTCCAAGTTATCTCCAAACCTATAGATTTAATCCATATAAAAATTTATCATCAAACATTCATAAATGATCAAGAATGATAAATAGAAATATATTAAACCCTATAAATTGGTTTCACTTAGTTTGGAGCCATAGATAAAATCTTATGAATATAATAAGATAGGGAAAAGTAATTTCCAAAGTTAATAAATCACTTATCTAGAAATCCATACCAAATGGTGAGAAAATAATCCTAAAGATATTTAAGAGGATAAACAAATAACAAATAAGATTTTACAAATTGGAATCACCAAGTTTGGATCTATAAACAAAAAGATATGGACTTTACAAGATAGAGAAAGAAATAATAAATGAGAAATATTTAAAGGCCAAATTTAAACTTGACTAAGACCATAAGCAGATGGAATGAATATAATTCAAATCCAAATGAAATAAAAGGATGAAGAATTTCCATATAAAATAAAATGGCACTAACCATTCTATACCTATTTTAATAAAGACAAATCTCTAATAAGAATAATTATATAATTCATGAGAAAATAGTATTTTGGAATTTACCCAAGTGAAATAAAAGTTATTTAATTCAACTTAATTACGATTAAATAAATCTTCCAAATAAAAATTTAGGGAATTAAAACTATATTTAATTCCATTGGAATTAAGACAAATACCCAATTCAAATTATTTATGAATCATATTAAATACTTTCCAAATAATTCAAGATGAATTATTTGACACCCTATTAAACAAATAAAAACCTACCGAAAATATTTGGAAGGTTTAAGAATTTAAATGGTGTTTGAAAATATTATTAAATCTTATTTTGATTTAAAACAAGGGCCTTTTGAATAATTAAAAATACCCCAAAAAGAATAAAGTTTTATTTCAAAATTGACTTCAGATTATATTACTAATCAATAGTTAAACCTACACAAATTTTGGTTGAAGTTTGAATTCAAATTGATGTTTGAATTAATTAAGCAAAATCAAAACAGAAATTAGAAATGGAAAAAGAGAAAATCATTCTGAATAAAAAGAAGTGGACAAGGTCGACCCAGCCCAGCCTAGCCCACTAAGCCCATCAGTAGCCCACCACACACCCCCTCCCCTGAAACGTTTTTCTCACCGCGGAATGAACCCACTCACTCGCTGAACGCTGGACCCCACCTCCTCTCTTCCTCTCTCACTGACGCCAGGCCCCAGCGCCAGCTCCCTTCTTCCTCACCCTCCCGCTGACCTCGCCGGCCGTTGCTGCCAATGAATGCCGGCGTGAATACGCGTTAACCACGCCATTAAACGACCCCTCGATCACGCCTACTAAAGCGCCTTCGCCCCCTCTCTCATTCCCCTCACTCGCCAGAACCTCTACGCCTCCAGGCCGCCCTGATTTGTGCTTAGACCACGCTCTCCTCCGACGAGCTCGCAATCAACTTCCGGCCACCACCGTCAGTCCCACTGCCGCCTGAGCACACGAGCTTGCTCGCCAGCATCCTCTGGACCTCCCAGCACTTTTCCCTTGCTCGTGCCCTCCCCAGAACCTCGACAATGACGACCACTGCACCTCGCCACCCTCTGCCTCGACTCCGGCGACTCCACACGGTGAGCTCTGACCTCCCTCTCCCCTCTTTTTGATACTCCTGTGCGCGCCACGACCTTGCGCATCGGACCATGTCTTCCACTCGTCTTAGCGCGCTCTGTATCTTCGCCACCAACGACGTCTGAGCGCAACAGACGGTGACCACTACTCTGACGAGCAATTGTCGACCACCCCGTGCGCCCCCTGCCTCCCCGAGAACACGTTGAGCATCAGCATTGTTCAGCGAATCCGGTGATCCCCCTCTCTCTCTTTCTCGCTTCCTGCATCGCCGGCGACGCCACTGCCAGGCCGCCGCCGCCGCGCGTCAGAGTCCAGCGCCGCCAGTTCTAGGTCATTACACTAGGACTATTGGATCTTGATCCCGAGGCTTAGATAGAATCACTTATAAACGAAGGGGTATGTGATCTGTGCCATGCGATCAAGTTGGATCCTTCGGTCTGTGTCTGTCGATCCACGCGAAACGTTTTCAGCCAATCAAATTGCTCCACGTGGCCTAGAGTCTGTTTTAAAAACAAGATTTGTTCTATTAGATGTGCCAATTTGAAAAATTCATAACTTTCAAACCACACGTCCAAATTTTACAAATTTTATATCAACGGATTCAGCAAAACAAGTACTTTATGACCATGCACTTTGTTTAGTAAAATGCTTCTGTTAAATTTATTGTTTTTGCAGAAACTTGTGTATGCATGTTTATTATATAAAAATTGTTCTAAAATGATTTTTGAGATAAAAACTTTGGCAAATGGTTTGTTTTGAACCTACTGACCATAGAAATCAATTTGTGGTTTCAAAAATATATTTGGTGAAGCAAAAGAATAAACTTTTGATTTAAACCATTTCTAGTCAAATAAAAATAATGTTTATTTATTTAAAATGCTTTTGGGAGAAAATCTTTGGGAAATGTTTTGGAATAAACTCTCTGACCCCAAGCACCAAGTTTTATGATTTGAAAATGTATTTGGTGAACCCAATAAAAATTATTACTTTGCTAAAGACATTTTCAACCACATAAAATAATGATTTGGTTTGAAAAAAATGGTTTATGGATAGAATCTTTTACAAATAGTTCTACCACTTATAAATGACCAATAAGTGTTTTAGAATGTTTATAGCATGTTATAAACCACTTTTGTAAATAAAACAAAGTTTGGCATGCTTGCATGCATTGCTTTGTTTCTATTATTTTATGTGATGTTGCTTGAATGGTAGATTGAAATATTGCTTGCTTGATTCAATTGTACTGATTTGAAGAGTGTGAATATTGCAAGATCAAGTAGTGACCTTATATTCTCTACCAAAAAGGAAAGTGATGCTTCATACTTTGTCCCATTATTTTCACTATGCATTAGTGATATTTCTAAGTAGGACTTGCATGGAATTTTTGCTAAGTGTAAACTATGCCATGGGAAATCCTAGTAGATGAAACCTTAGTATAATTTTCCTAAGTTAAGATTCCTACTACTATCATGCTTAACTTAGCTAGTAGAAAACAAGGGTGGAATATATATTCATGCTATGGAATATTTCTAAGTCTGTGGACTTGTGTTTTGTTTAACTTAGCCAAATGGACAGTTGGTGGTAGGGGAATGATAGGTTGGAGCGCATCCATTCTGGTTTAAGGGAAGGCTTCTGAAAGATCTTGTCTTGGTGAAACCAAGTCTTGTGGGGAAAGTGCACCACCTCTGCAAAGTGTAAAATCTAAGTACTTAGCCATGTCCCTGGCAAAGGACAATTTGAGCATCAAGACATGGAAGCTATCAAAAATCTCCTCATCCCAATTTATAAGTTAAAAACTTGTGGTTGAACAAGGGTTGAAAGGATCACCAATTTCTATTGGGAGATGCCTTGGGAAAGATTTTGCCAAGGAAAAACTTAGTGTTTTCAAATGATAAGGAAAATCTATTTTGAGCAAAGCAAGCCTAAGCTCCACTTAGCCAAATGCATATAGATGATAGACTCCACTATACTACCATAGTATCACTTGCCAATACAATTCAAATGTATTGACCCTTGTGGCTGTAAGTTATTATGTTGCAGGTTTGTTTGATGTTAGAGAAGTTTATTGATTTAGGATTACAAGTCTACAACCAACATGTCTGCCTGTGGCACTTTGAAGATGAAGGACCCCATGCTATTGTATATTCTGCTGCATTGTAATGAGATAGCCAAATGAGCTATGTAAGATGTAATAAATTATGTTAATCCTGCTTATAAAGTTGTATTATGACCTTTGTTTCTTGATATTACATCTTAACTGTGGATGCTAGCTATTGATCCAGGGACTAGCATTGTAAACACATGGATCTCTACCTTATTAAAGGTTGGGAACCTTACATGCTCTCACTGTGTTGTTTGTTGGAAATGAGAGTATGAGGAGGAACCGATATGATGCTCTAAGCAATGAAGCTGAAGGCTTCTACATGAAAGAAGGTGAAGATCATGAAGACATGTACCGAAGGCTCAAGACCACCGCCACCCCTTTTAGGAATGTGGGTGCCTCACATGTGGATGATGCTTGGATAAAAAGGAAATATGTGAGTGCACTCATGCCTTTTGAGCCCACCGACTTGAAGAGCTTACAAGGAAGACACAACTACCATCTCATGACCTCAAATGAAGTTATGCAAGAGATGGCCGCTTTCAAGGTTGCCGCCAAAAGTCCAAAGATGCCCGTGCTCGTGCCCTAGGTATGAGCAATGTTGTCAATGTTGCTTTGAAGGGAAAAGTTGTGGACCATGGGGATGAAGATGATAGTGATGAAGGGCTTTCCATGGACCATCCCGATGAAGTCAAGATTGCTCATGGACAATATATGGCTTTCTATGCAAAGAACTTTTGGAAGAACCCCGCCAAGGCCAAGATGGAAATGCAACGGAGAAGCAATCCAAATGGGAAAAGAGAGAATACCACTAGGTTGAGAACTTGCTTCAATTCTGGTGACCGCTATCACTTTGTAGTAAGTTTACCCTATGAGAAGAGAGAAGATCATGGTGGCAAGCTTGTGTTGAAGAAGACTCTCAAGGCACCTTACAAGAAACCTTTCATCAAAAAGAATCCCATCAACAAGAAGTCGGGAGAAATTGTCTTGATCACTCATGAAGAATACTCCTCCGACAATGAAGATGATGAAGATGACGAAGAGGAAACTTCTCATGGTGTGGCTGCTCTAGCCACCACCTCTACTCCGACATTCTCACCCTTCGATTCTCCAAATGAGAACTCTTCCACCAAGACCGTCACTTGCCTTATGGCAAGAGGAACGGAGGTATCCTCATCATCCCTCTCTACTCACTTAGATAATGATGAGATGTCTCTTGATGTTAAAAAGGAATTAATTGCCTTTGATGAGTTTATGACTAACCTAGAAGGTGATGCTAAGCTACATTTTGGAAACATCTTAGATCAACTCTCACATACTCAAGAGCTTACAGATGTAAGATGTAAACTTGGGCATGAACATATGATTGAGCTAGAGGCTTTAAACAATGCTCTAGAAGAAGAACAAGAAACTAGGTTGTCACTTGAATTAAAACTTGTAGGGCTTGATGAGGCCAATGACATTATTGTTAAAAAACTCATCAAAGAGCGTGATCATGCTATTGCTAAATACAAAAGGGCTAAGAAGGACAAGATTGAGTTTGGTGTGGTTCATGAAAAACTTGCCGAGGACTTTAGTTTGCTTAACAAGGCTCGCAAGGTCTTGGAGAGTGAACTCTTGTCACTCACAAAGTCCCATGAAACGCTTCAAACTCAATTGGCCAATATTCCTTCACCTAGTAACTTCATTCCATCTAGTAGCACAACTATTCTTGAAGAGAATTCTAGGTTGAAGGGGGAGCTTGCTAAGGCCACATTTCCACAAGGCAACAAGTCCATTGATGATATTTTGAGCAAGCAAAGGCTTAGTGGTGATAAAGGGGGCATTGGTTTTGTTTCCAAAACCAATAAGAATAACAATAAGAAGAATAAGGACAAGACCGCACAAGAGACCAACAAGACCATTGTGGAGAGTAAGACCAAAAGTGGTAAAACTATGTCTCATGATGATTTTGCGGGAAGTGCTAACCCTCACTATGTTCTAATGCGTGGTGATGTGTATGCACAATATGTTGGTCCTTATGATGGTTATATTGCTTGGTCTATTTGGGTTCCCAAGACCCTTGTTGCTAACAAAAGAGGACCCATTGAAAAATGGGTACCTAAAAATTAGCTTGATCTTTTGTAGACTTATGCTTCCGAAGGGTCAAAGTGGGTGCTTGATAGTGGTTGCACAAGTCATATGACCGGAAGCTCGTCTATTATCAAGGACTTAAAGCCAAATGATGATCTAATCACCGTGACATCTGCCGACAAGTCAAAGTCTATGGTAATGGGTTTTGGCAAAGTTGTGGTTGCTCACGACATTACACTCGTGAATGTCATGCTTGTTGAGACCCTTGGGTACAATTTACTTTCAGTCTGTGCTCTTGGAAAGATGGGTTTTTCCGTCTTTATACATACTGATCTTGTGGTCCTCATGTGGAGCAAGTCTCTCAAGGTCGCTTTCGTTGGGTATGTCGAACATGACTTGTATGTGGTGGACTTTTCGGGGCAAGCCACTACAAGTGCGATTTGCTTATTCGGAAAGGCCGATGTGGGTTGGTTATGGCATCGCCGACTAGCCCATGTCAATATGAGAACTTTGCAAAGTCTCCACAAGGAGGGCCATATTGTTGGACTAAAAGAAAATGTTTCCTTTGCCAAAGATCGTGTTTGCACGACATGTGTTCTAGGGAAGATGCATGATGCTCCTCATAAGCCTAAGAACCGCATCAAGTCCACCAAGATCTTGGAGCTCCTTCACGTGGACCTCTTTGGTCCTCCATCTCATGCAAGTCTTGGTGGGAAGAAATATTGCTTGGTGATTGTTGATGACTTTTCAAGATACTCTTGGGTTTATTTCTTCAAGTTGAAGAGTGAGACTCAAAAGTCTTTTATCGACTTCATCAACTTGGTTCAACGGCAATACAATGCTCCCGTGTTGATCATAAGAAGTGACAACGGCACCGAGTTCAAGAACTACACCTTGAATGATTTCCTTAGTGATGAGGGGATTAAACATCAATATTCCGCTGCATACACCCCTCAACAAAATGGTGTGGCCGAAAGGAAGAACCGGACTCTTATTGAGATGGCTAGGACCATGTTGGCGGAGTTTAAATCTCCATACAACTTTTGGGCCAAAGCCATCTCCACCGCTTGCCATGCGTCAAACCAGCTCTACCTCCGCAAAGAAATCGACAACACTCCATATGAAATACTTACCGGTAACAAGCCCAACATATCTTACTTCCGGGTGTTCGGTTGTAAGTGTTTCTATCTCATAAAAGGTGTTCGTTTGTCTAAATTCGAGTCTAAAGCATTAGAGGGTATTTTTGTTGGCTATGGTCTCGAATCTCACACTTATAGAATCTATGATAAGCTCTCCGGAGCCGTCATAGAATCTTGTAGTGTGACCTTCGAAGAATATGATGGTCCCGAAGGGGGCGTGCTGATGCTTGTGATGCAGATGATGAAATGCCTCAGGATGCCATAGGAAGAATGGGTGTGGGATATATCCGCCCCATTGAGGAACCCCTTATGGCGGATCGAGAAGAACTATGCTCCACTCAAGTGGAGCCCTCATCTTCACAACCTCAACATGCTCCATCCACCGAAGAGGACATTGACTCAAGCCAAAGACAAGATGTGGACCCTCAACATGGTGATCAAAGTGTCAACTCCAGTCAAGGGGAGCTTGGTCCATTCGACGGATTGTCAAGTGGTGCCAAGTCAATTTGTCAAGGAAGATCCGTACAAGCTGCTTTGAGACAAGCTCATATTGAAGCTAGAAGTGCACTTGATCAAGACCAAGGTCAATCTTTGCCTCCCAATGTAGAGGATGACTCCAATGATGATCAACGTCAAGTTGATGGTCAAGACGAGGATCAGAATGATGAAGAGGGTCCTCCAAGAAACAACACGGAGATCCACGCTCGTCGTGAGGCCAGAAAGGAAAGAATGTTGGAAATAAGAGATCACACTCTACAAAATGTAGTTGGTGACCTAAGGAAAGGTATTTCCACAAGAGCACAATTGAAGAGGTTGAGTGAACACCAAGCTCACATCTCCATGATTGAACCAAAGAAAGTGTGGGAAGCTCTTGAAGATTCGTATTGGTTAGAGGCTATGCATAAAGAGCTCAACAACTTTGAGAGAAACAAAGTATGGAAGTTAGTTGAGAAGCCAAAGGATTGCCGCAATGTTATTGGAACAAAGTGGATATTCAAGAACAAGCAAGATGAGCATGGAATTATTGTAAGGAACAAGGCTAGATTGGTTGCACAAGGGTATTCTCAAATTGAAGGCATTGATTATGGAGAGACTTATGCGCCCGTGGCTCGCCTTGATTCCATCCGTATCCTTCTTGCTTATGCGGCACATCATAACTTTAAGTTGCAACAAATGGATGTAGAAAGTGCATTTCTTTATGGTCCTTTAAATGAATTGGTATATGTTAAGCAACCCCCGGGATTTGAGGACCCCAACTACCCAAACCATGTCTACAAACTTGATAAGGCGCTCTATGGGCTCAAGCAAGCCCCACACACATGGTATGATCACCTTAAAGAGTTATTGTTTGACCGTGTCTTTGAGGTTGGGAAAATCGATCCCACTCTTTTTACTAAGAGGGTCAATGGGGAGATTTTTTTATGCCAAATATATGTTGATGATATTATATTTGGCTCATCTAACAAAGCTTTTAATGATGAATTCTCAAAGCTTATGACTAGTAGGTTCCGGATGTCTTTGATGGGGGAGTTGAGAGTATTTCTTGGCTTTGAGATCAAGCAAGTTAGATGAGGGACATTATTCAATCAAGCCAAGTATACTCAAGATATGCCCAAGAGATTCAAAATGCAAGATTTAAATGGAGCTCCTACTCCCATGGCTACAAAGACTCATCTAGAACAAAATCCAAATGGTAAAGATGTGGATCAAAAGGTATACCGGTCTATGATTGGTTCTTTGCTTTACCTTTGTGCATCTAGACCTGATATTGTGTTGAGTGTAGGTGTGTGTGCAAGATATCAAGCGGCTCCTAATGAAAGCCATTTAATGGCGGTCAAGAGAATCTTTCGATATTTAGTTCATACCCCATTTTATGGTCTTTGGTATCCTCAACGCTCAACATTTGCTCTTTGTGGATACACGGATTCGGATTGGGCGGGGGACAAGGATGATAGAAAATCAACATCCGGGGCTTGCCAATTCCTTGGTAGGTCCTTGGTATGTTGGTCTTCTAAGAAGCAAAATTGTATATCTCTCTCCACCGCCGAAGCCGAGTATGTTGCTGCCGCTAGTGCTTGCACTCAATTTCTATGGATGATGCAAACTTTAAAGGAATACGGTGTCCATTGTGACAAAGTGCCTCTTCTATGTGACAATGAAAGTGCCATCAAAATTGCATACAACCCGGTGGATCACACAAGGACAAAGCATATTGAGATTCGTCATCACTTCATTAGAGATCATGTTGCTCGAGGTGATATTGATCTATCCTATGTTTCTACCAAAGATCAACTTGCCGATATCTTCACGAAGCCACTTGATGAAGCAAGGTTTTGCTACTTGAGGAATGAACTAAATATTGTAGATTCAAGGAGCTTGACTTGATTATCTTGCACTGTAAGGTTCCCAACCTTTAATAAGGTAGAGATCCCTATGTTTACAATGCTAGTCCCTGGATAAATAGCTAGCATCCACAGTTAAGATGTAATATCAAGAAACAAAGGTCATAATACAACTTTATAACCAGGAATAAAATAATTCATTACATCTTACATAGCTCATTTGGCTATCTCATTACAATGCAGCAGAATATCTATATAGCATGGAGTCCTTCATCTTCAAAGTGCCATAGGAAATCATGTTAGTTGTAGACTTGTAATCCTATTCAACACACTTCACTAACATCAAACAAACCTGCAACATAATAAGTTGCAGCCACAACGGTCAATACATTTTAATTGTATTGGCAAGTTTCACTACTATGTAGAAATAAGTGGATCCTATCATTACATGCATATTTGGCTAAGTAGGGTTTATGCTCATTTGCAGGAAGCAATATAGTTTTTTCCTATCTTTTAAAAATAGTTTTTGATATTTTGTTAAATCTTTCTGAACTCCTTGGAAAACTCCAAGTTCTTATAATCCCTTGTTGTCACCATCAAGTTTTACTTTGAGAAATTGGAATTTCGAGATCTTCCATAGCTTCAGGCCTTAGTTGCTCAGAGTTGTCCGTAACCGGGGACACGGCTAAGTACTTAGAATTTTTGATCTTCTGCAGAAGTTGTACACTTTACCCACATGACACAATCTCGTCTTGATGCCACCAGTGGCCGCTGGATAAGTACTCACAAAAATGGAGTACTAGCAGATCGAGAATGTGACAAAGTCTTTCCATAGAAGTCCTCCCAATACACAATGCTAGCTTGTCAACCAGGCACCAATGTAGGGATATATTTCCCTTACACAATTCTAGTTAACCTGAAGATGCCAATGCATGGGTCTTCCACTATGTAGTTGACTAAGCCAGAGCCCATTTAACATGTGGCTGTACACGGAAGCCACTCTACGAGAAACATGTTCAATCTCTAAGTCCCTGGGTGGTTTTCTTCTAGTGCACATCCAAAAAGACAGCCATATAAACATGGTTCCCTTTGTTTCCACCTTGTCCAAAACTTGAGTATCCTTGTCCACCCAGGTGGTTCATTGAGTACTTGTTTTATTATATAAAACATATATCTTTTCAACACTTCATATAGTCATATCATGTATCCCATCCCAAATATATAGCAGGGCTAAGCATACTACAATTACAATGTTTTCACTAAGGAATATATAAGGGTATCCTTTTAGGATTTAGCATAGCATAAAATATAGTAGTCCTTTCCATGCATGTTTCAAAAATCCACTGAGTGTAATGAAAATAGTAGGACATGGATGATAGTGTCACTTGCCTTTTTAGTAGAGAATATTGGTTCACTTCTTGATCTTGCAAATATCACACTCTTCTAACTTCACTACAATTCAATCAAGCAAACACATATTCAACTAGCATTCAAACAATTTATCACACATAAAATAACAAAAACAAGGTCATTCATGCAAGCATGCAAAAGATAGTTTTATTTGGTAAAGTGGTTTCTACTAGGCTCTAATCATTTTAAAGCTCAAAGTGGTCATTTAATAAAGTGTAAAACCATTTGCAAAAGGTTTTATCTCATAAACCAAATATTATGCTAAGGTGATATTTTATGTAGTTGAAAATATCTTTTAGCAAAGTAATAACTTTATATGGTTCATCAAATATGTACTTAATCTCAAAACTTGGTGTTTAGGGTCAGAAGTTTTGAATCAAATCATTTTCCAAAGGTTTTACTCAAAATTCATTTCTAAACCATAAACAATATTTTTTATTTGATTAGAAATGAGCTAACTCAAATATTTATTACTTAACTTTACAAAATACATTTTAAATCCATAAGTTGGTTACTATAGTCAGTAGGTTCAAAACAAACCATTTTGCAAAGATTTCACCTTAAAAATATATCTAGAACAATTTTTATATTCAAATTATGCCTACACAAGTTTCTGCAAATTCAACCAATTTTGCAGAAGAAAAACATTAAACAAAGTGCATGGTTGCAAATTACTTGTTCTGCTGAATCCATTGATATAAAATTTGTAAAATTTGGACGTATAGAATTAAAGTTATGAATTTTACAAGTTTGCATATCTAATAGATTCTAATTTCTGTCTTAAATCAAATTCTGTCCACGTGGCGCTTCCTTACTGGTCGATACCGTTTCGCGTGGATCGCCCTCTGTGAGTCATTGGATCTTATTTAAAACGCGTGGCTCAGATGGATACATACCCCTTCCGTTATGAATCTATCGTGACGCTTAGATCTAGATCCTACGGTGCACAGCAGCTCGACCAGAAACTGGCGGCGGCGCGGCTCTGACGGTGGCGTTGGTGACGATTCTGGAAGCGAGGGAGGGAGAGAAGGTGCTTACAGTGATCGCGGTGACGCTCTGATGCTCAAGGTCCGGTCAGCTCGTCGAGGGGCACTCTGGTTCTAGGGGGATTTCTCGCCGGAGTCGGTGGCGGCGTTGGACTAACTCGGTTGTCGACGGGGGCGAGGCTACAGGTCACCCTAAGGCAAACGAGAGGGGGCGTTAGACGCGTACTGCACGGGGAATCATGGTAGCATCAACTAGAAGTACCGGGGCGTTCTGAGCTTACCAGGGGGAGCTCTCCGAAGAAACGGCAGAAGACGGTGGTGCTTGGTGTCGAGGTTGCTGACGCTAGGGGACGCGCGCGGGTGAGTGGAGCACACGGGCAGGTGCGCACGGGACTGGGGAGTAATATCGCGTGCAGTGGGAGGCGAGGGGCAGTTGGTTGGCGCCGGAATCGACGGAAGACCTCGTCGGAGCAGAGAAGGTTTGAGCTCAGCCTAGAGGCAGAGAGGAGGTGCTGCTTGGGGGAAATAGGACAGGAGAGCGTGGCGTTTAATCGAGCGTGGTCACTGGCGAGTTTAATCCGGCCATCAACGCGAATTCAAGAGGATTTAATCACGGCAGTAAACGGCGAGGTCGAGGGGAACGGTCGACGCGGGGTTGATGACGATGAGGTGGCCAGTGGGTCCCTTTCGTGAGCGAGAGTGAGGGAGGGGGAGTGGGGTCGCAGCGTTAGTGACTTCACGGGTTCTTTTCTGGGTAAAAACGGTTCGCGAGTGGGGGGAGCTGGTGGGCTGCGAGTGGGCTTGCTGGGCCTGTTGGCTGGGTTGGGTTTGATTCATTTTTTATACTGATTGCTTTTCTTTTTCTGTTTTGAATTTTCTGATTTGATTTTCATTCAAATAATTCAAACTCCAAATCAATTCAAACCACCACCAAACTTTGGGTATATTTTAATTCTGTTTAACAACATATTCCAAAGTCAAAAATAACATAATTCTTCTATTCTTTTAGGATCTATTAATAATTAAATAAATAGACCTTAGTCTTTATTTCAAATAGGATTTAATTTATTTTTTAAAACTCTATTTGAAATCCAAATAATACCAAAACCTTTTCAATAGGTTTCATTTGAAAAAAAACACTTGGAATTTTTATTTAAAATACTTTAACAAGTTTTTGTGTTTATTTAAAATGGAAAAAGCCTTTACTTAAATAAAATTGGATATTAATAAATCCTTATTATTTTATTTAAATAAACCTTTACTCTTTTTATCAAATAGAAATATTTTATTTCAAAAGCTTGTCCAAGATTAAATTTGACTCTTTAAAAAAATAGTCCTTATTTATATTTCTACCTTTGCTTTATAAAACTATATCTTTTTATTAAAAGATCCAAAAATAGTGATTCCAACTATTATAACTTTATTTATTAATTGTTTATCTTTTTAAATCCCTTTAGGATTTTATTCGATCAAAATATGTTTCGATGTTTCCAATTTGGATCAAAAAGTTTCTTCTCACCCTAAATTTCAACAAAATTTTATTTTGTTTATTTATTTTTCACATTTCAAAATTTGGAAAATTTTGGGATGTGACAGGCTACGACCCTTAAAAGAAATCTCATCCCGAGATTTGGGAAGGCTAGGGTTACAAGTTGGCTTGAAGACAACTAGGGTACTACCACCCTTAAAAGAAAGTCTCATAGGGTTAAATTGATGGTTCACTTGACTATGGTTTCAACACTTGATATCCAGACAAGGAATCCTTATTTGATTCTTTTGAGTTAACTAGTTCTTTACATCCACTTCTTCTATCTCTTCAAAGTTCCCATCCATGTCAATGTGGTTCACATGTCCTTTCTAGGTCACATTGGAGTCATTTCCATTGGAGTTTCTAGCATCCTTTTTCTTTTTCTTCTCAGCATAGTCTGATGCATAGTGTCCAAGTTCCTTACAATTATAGCACTACAACTGGCTAATATCTTTCTTCCTGAAAGTATCATGTTGGTTCTGACCAAGGTCATCTCCATTGTCAGTATCATTTCCATTATTATCACTTCCATTGTTGTTGTGGTGATACTGATGTGGTTCAGAATCTTCATTGCTCTTTTTGAATGAACGCTTCTTTTGTGATGATCCTGAGTGATACTTGAGTTTATGCTTCCTCTTTCTGTTCTCAACTTGATTCATCTTGTTTTCCAAGATGGTGGCTTTGTCACAGAGTGATTGATAAGTTGGTACATAGGCAACAACTAGCTGCAGGTTCAACTCATCATTAAGTCCTTCGAGAAATTTCTCCTTTCTCTTAGCATCTGTATCAACTTCATCCGGTGCATAGCGTGCCAGATTGTTGAATTCTTCAATCTACTCAGCCACACTAAGGTGACGTTGTTTCAGATTGTGGAATTCCTTTTTCTTCAAGTGCATCACTCCAGATGAGATGTGAGCTGTACGGAAACCATCCTCAAAAATAGCCCAAGTCACATCTTCAAGGGGAGTGGTGATCTGACAGTTGTCCCACCATGTTGCTGCTGGTCCTTCAAGCAAAAATGCTGCAAACCTAACTTTTTCTTCGTCGGTGCAGCCAACAGTAACTAAGTCCTTATTCACGGAACGTAACCAATCATTGGCTTCCATTGGATCAGTTGTTCCAGAGAACCTTGCAGGCCTTAGTTTCAGAAACCTGGTGAGCATATCATGTGCTGGAGGATTATTCTAGTTGTTGTTGTTGTTCTGATTCTATATGAACGTGGTCATCATCTGCATCAGTTGAGTTTGGCCTGTCATCAACTGTTGCATCTCGGTAGTGATGTTGTTGTTGTTTTGGTTGGGGTTGGCACGTCGGGGAGGCATCTATTGGCTTGATAGGGATAAGTATTGATGGATAGGTTTTAAGAAGTTCTAACACACAACTCAAAACAACCAAGTTCAATCGAACAATCAACAAGCAACTATCCACTTAACAACTTATGAGCTTAACTCATGAGTTGAAGGAGACAACAAGTTTTCTTGAAATAAATAACTTAGTATAATCATACCTCATAGGTCAATATGATCCATACTCTAACTTGATATCAATGTCTTTGGTAGGCAGTCTAATGTCTCTTGGTTCTCACTTGTAGTCCTTAGTGATGTCTAGGTTGAAATCTTTGGTGGAACTAAAGTGGAAGTCATTGGTCATGGTGAAGGCTTTGACAATCAATTTGAAAAGGAAGAGATGTAGAATCAAAACCAAGAGGTTGAGGAAAAAGTTTACAAGATTGTTTGTAAATAAGTTTTGGAACAAATACAACTCCTATTTTTCTAAGGGTTTTTATCCAATTCTAGGGTTACAAATCCTACAGGAAACTTGATACCATCTATAAGGCTCCTAACCTTTAATAAGGTAGAGATCCCTGTGTTTACAATGCTAGTCCCTGGATCAATACCTAGCATCCACAGTTAAGATGTAATATCAAGAAACAAAGGTCATAATACAACTTTATAACCAGGAATAAAATAATTCATTACATCTTACATAGCTCATTTGGCTATCTCATTACAATGCAGCAGAATATCTATATAGCATGGATTCCTTCATCTTCAAAGTGCCACAGGCAATCATGTTGGTTGTAGACTTGTAATCCTATTCAACACACTTCACTAACATCAAACAAACCTGCAACATAATAAGTTGCAGCCATAAGGGTCAATACATTTGAATTGTATTGTCAAGTTTCACTACTATGTAAAATAAGCGGATCCTATCATTACATGCATATTTGGCTAAGTAGGGTTTAGGCTCATTTGCAGGAAGCAATATAGTTTTTTCCTATCTTTTAAAAATAGTTTTTGATCGTTTGTCAAATCTTTCTGAACTCCTTGAAAACTCCAAGTGCTTCTAATCCCTTGTTTTCACCATCAAGTTTTACTTTGAGAAATTGGAATGTCGAGATCTTCCATAGCTTCAGGCCTTAGTCGCTCAGAGTTGTCCGTAACCGGGGACACGGCTAAGTACTTAGAATTTTTGATCTTCTGCAGAAGTTGTACACTTTACCCACATGACACAATCTCGTCTTGATGCCACCAGTGGCCGCTGGATAAGTACTCACCAAAATTGAGTACTAGCAGATCGAGAATGTGACAATGTATTTCCATAGAAGTCCTCCCAATACACAATGCTAGCTTGTCAACCAGGCACCAATGTAGGGATATATTTCCCTTACACAATTCTAGTTAACCTGAAGATGCCAATGCATGGGTCTTCCACTATGTAGTTGACTAAGCCAGAGCCCATCTAGCATGTGGCTGTACACGGAAGCCACTCTACGAGAAACATGTTCAATCTCTAAGTCCCTGGGTGGTTTTCTTCTAGTGCACATCCAAAAATATAGCCATATAAACATGGTTCCCTTTGTTGCCACTTTGTCCAAAACTTGAGTATCCTTGTCCACCCAGGTGGTTCATTGAGTACTTGTTTTATTATATAAAACATATATATTTTCAACACTTCATATAGTCATATCATGTATCCAATCCCAAATATATAGCAGGGCTAAGCATACTATTGTTTTCACTAAGGAATATATAAGGGTACCCTTTTAGGATTTAGCATAGCATAAAATATAGTTGTCCTTTCCATGCATGTTTCAAAAATCCACTAAGTTTAATGAAAATAGTAGGACATGGATGATAGTGTCACTTGCCTTTTTAGTAGAGAATATTGGTTCACTTCTTGATCTTGCAAATATCACACTCTTCTAACTTCACTACAATTCAATCAAGCAAACACATATTCAACTAGCATTCAAACAATTTATCACACATAAAATAACAAAAACAAGGTCATGCATGCAAGCATGCAAAAGATAGTTTTATTTGGTAAAGTGGTTTCTACTAGGCTCTAATCATTTTAAAGCTCAAAGTGGTCATTTAATAAAGTGGTAAAACCATTTGAAAAAGGTTTTATCTCATAAACCAAATATTATGCTAAGGTGATATTTTATGTAGTTGAAAATATCTTCAGCAAAGTAATAAATTTATATGGTTCATCAAATATGTTCTTAATCTCAAAACTTGGTGTTTAGGGTCAGAAGGTTTGAATCAAATCATTTCCCAAAGGTTTTACTCAAAATTCATTTCTAAACCATAAACAATATTTTTATTTGACTAGAAATGAGCTAACTCAAATATTTATTCCTTAACTTTACAAAATACATTTTTAAATCCATAAGTTGGTTCCTATGGTCAGTAGGTTCAAAACAAACCATTTTGCAAAGATTTCAACTTAAAAATATATCTAGAACAATTTTTATATTCAAATTATGCCTACACAAGTTTCTGCAAATTCAACCAATTTTCCAGAAGAAAAACATTAAAAAAAAGTGCATGATTGCAAAGTACTTGTTCTGCTGAATCCATTTATATAAAATTTGTAAAATATGGACCTGTAGAATTAAAGTTATGAATTTTACAAGTTTGCATATCTAATAGATTCTAATTTCTGTTTTAAATCAAACTCTGTCCACGTGGAGCTTCCTTACTAGTCGATACCGTTTCGCGTGGATCGCCCTCTGTGAGTCGTTGGATCTTATTTAAAATGCACGGCTCAGATGGATACATACCCCTTCGGTTATGAATCTATCGTGACGCTTAGATCTAGATCCTACGGTGCACAGCAGCTCGACCAGGAACTGGCGGCGCTCGACGGTGGCTGGCGGCGGCACGGCTCTGGCGGTGGCGTTGGCGAAGATTCTGGAAGCGAGGGAGGGAGTGAAGGTGCTTACAGTGATCGCGGTGATGCTCTGATGCTCAAGGTGCGGTCAGCTCATCGAGGGGCGCTCTGGTTCCAGGGGGATTTCTCGCCGGAGTCGGTGGCGGCGTCGGGCTCGCTCAGTTGTCGACGGGGCGAGGTTGCCGATGCTAGGGGACGCGCACGGGTGAGTGGAGCACACGGGAAGGTGCGCACGGGACTAGGGAGTAAGATCGTGTGCAGTGGGAGGCGAGGGGCGGTTGGTCGGCGCCGGAATTGATAGAAGACCTCGTCGAAGCAGAGAAGGTTTGAGCTCACGATTCTCGCAGCCTGGAGGCAGAGAGGAGGTGTTGCTTGGGGGAAATGGGAGAGGAGAGCGTGGCGTTTAATCAAGCATGGTCACTGGCGAGTTTAATCCGGCCATCAACGCGAATTCAAGAGGGTTTAATCGCGGCAGTAAACGGCGAGGTCGAGGGGAACGGTCGACGCGGGATTGATGACGATGAGGTGGCCAGTGGGTCCCATTCGTCAGCGAGAGTGAGGGAGGGGGAGTGGGGTCGCAGCGTCAGTGAATTCGCATGTTCTTTTCTGGGTAAAAACGGTCCGCGAGTGGGGGGAGCTGGTGGGCTGCGAGTGGGCTTGCTGGGCCTATTGGCTGGGTTGGGTTTGATTCAAAAAAAATTTATACCGATTGCTTTTGTTTTTCTGTTTTGAATTTTCTGATTTGATTTTCATTCAAATAATTCAAACTACAAATCAATTCAAACCACCACCAAACTTTGGGTATATTTTAATTCTGTTTAACAACATATTCCAAAGGCAAAAATAAAATAATTCTTTTATTCTTTTAGGATCTATTAATAATTAAATAAATAGACCTTAGTCTTTATTTCAAATAGGATTTAATTTATTTTTTAAAACTCTATTTGAAATCCAAATAATACCAAAACCTTTTCAGTAGGTTTCATTTGAAAAACAAAACACTTGGAATTTTTATTTAAAATACTTTAACATGTGTTTATTCAAATTGGAAAAAGGCTTTACTTAAATAAAATTGGATATTAATAAATCCTTATTAATTTATTTAAATAAACCTTTACTCTTTTTATCAAATAGAAATATTTTATTTCAAAAGCTTGGCCAAGATTAAATTTGACTCTTTTAAAAAAATAGTCCTTATTTATATTTCTACCTTTGCTTTATAAAACTATATCTTTTTATTAAAAGATCCAAAAATAGTGATTCCAACTATTATAACTTTATTTATTAATTGTTTATCTTTTTAAATCCCTTTAGGATTTTATTTGATAAAAATAGGTTTTGATGTTTCCAATTGGGATCAAAAAAGTTTCTTCTCACCCTAAATTTCAACAAAATTTTATTTTGTTTATTTATTTTTCACATTTCAAAATTTGGAAAATTTTGGGATGTGACATGCACTCTCACCTAATACTTGACCCATATTTGGTTTAGGTGTAGGCATGGACATAGGGGGAGTGCGGTCATAATTGATTGGACCATCCCTCCCCCCATTATGCGCAAAGCAAACAAATTCCTCTTAATATCATTTTGTGATATGTGAGCTTAATGATGAGTTTTGGTAATGGACCCAAGATATATCTTCGTGGTGCCAAGCCGAGTATACTCAAATATGGTGTCCTAGGCCACCGCCCCCTCTCAATCAAGAGGTTGATGTGCTTACTCGTGTTTGTCATTTTTTATTTGATTTTTACTCATGATTGTCATCTTGTGAATTGCCTTCACCGTTCTTAGTCTCATGCACTCTAGTTTGGTTTTTAACTTCCTTTTTCTCGATTTTTAGAGTTCATGTGCTTCCCAGCTCACTTGTATTAACCCAAGCCTCCTTACTCCCTCACGAAAACCCTCTCTCTATCTGTACAAGAATCACCTTATGTTTCCTGGCTTTGGAATCAGATGGGACCGGTACTATCGGATGTACGAGCGGTACTACAGGACCTGGCTAGTTCCCAGGTCGTCTCCTGGAAGAACTGCTCCAGGAACGGTACTACCGCCCACATGTCCGGTACTCCCGGTTGGGGAACCGGTACTACCGCTTACGAGCGGTACTACCGCTTCAGCAACCGGTACTACCGGTCGGCGTTTTCCTGATATATATTGGACGTGCGTGGGGAGGCACCCCTCAGTGCCTCATTCGTTCCCACGCCCTCCACTCGTACCCGCGCCACCGCCGAAGACTTTGAAGCCGCCGGAGCCCTGCCGTGCCTTCCTCTCCCCGGATCCCCATTGGATTCGGCCTCTTGGCGGGCTCCCACCTCTTTCCAACGCCATGGATCCCGGTACAACCGCCCTTTCTCTCTCCATTTGATTTTCTCCTTAGATCTAGGTTTTGGCTTAGATTTGTGGAGAAATTGACATATTGAAAGGTTATACGCCATATGCTTCCCTTGTTACCGAGTAGAATCATCTATTTACAGTTTAATGCCGTCAATTTGGTCGTTTCCATCAGATCTGACGAACTTGTGCCGCTCAACCGGTAGTACCGGAACTTTTTCCGGTACTACCGCTTGCAAGCGGTACTACCGGTCGTCAGGTCCGGTAGTACTGGCCCAAACTGACCGCATTTTTTCTGCTTCATATTGGATTCTCTCGTTTGCTCCTTGATTCTTGTGCCCTTACCCCCTTGCTATCCTCCCTTATGCTTTCACAGATGCAGGTGGTTCTCGGGGTGCGCGCAAGCGTTCCAAGACTAGCCATGAGATTGTTGAGGAAGAGAAGGAATCTGAGGAAGAGGTTATGCCACAGCCAAGACACCGTTCCAAGTTGCCTACCACTCGAGGTGGTCGTGGGGGTCGTGAGGGGGTTACCAAGCGCTCTGCTGGGCGTGGCAACGCCCCTCCCTCTCGCCCCCTTCCGCTTGGCGTACCAAAAGTCTCAGCTCAGGGCCATCTGGGCCAAGGAAACTGTCAGACATCTCTGAGTCAGAGTTTAGGGCTCTCCGAATTGAAAATGCATACTCCCGCAACCGGAGCGAGGCCAGGGAAGACAGTCTCTTCTTCGATGATTTCCAAGAGCGTGTTTATCATGAGGTTCTTTTGACCAATATCCAGATGGTGGTGCCTCAGCAGTGGATTGACATGGGGCACATTAACAAGAATCTTGACTACTTTGCTGAAGCTAAGGAAATCTGCTGTCACCTTGGCTTGTTCCCCATTATGGAGTTCCAGTATGACTATGATCCACTCCTTATTTGCCAGTTTTATGCCACTGCACATTTCTACACTGGCCGTACTCGGAAGATCACCTAGATGACTCAAGGTGCTATCAAGGAAGCTACTCTTGCGGAGTTTGCTGCAATATTGGGGTATGAAGATCGCGGCCGGGACGTTCCTTGTGGTTTTTGCTGTCACATGCGGGATCACCCCTCCAAGAAGGATGTCCTTACACCTCTGTATATCCGGTGCCATGGGATTGCTGGCAAGATCAAGGATCTTCTCCCCACATATGACATTCTCCATGGCATTTTCCGTGAGACTGTTGCTCCTTGTGCGGGCAACAAGGATGAGATACATGGGTTCTCTGTTGACTTGTTGTTCAACACCTTCCTCAACCGAGACTCGGGCACTCCTCTTGATGTGTCAGACTTCATATGGAATGAGATGGTTGCTGCTGCACACTCTCGGAGGGTTCCACCATTTGCTCTTTATATTATGGCCCTCATTGTGTCAAAGTGCCCCGTCATTGCTAGGACACTCTCCACTCGCTCTCTCATTGTGCACATGCCAAAGGCACTCAAGATCAAGACACATGCTAAACCTCGCGTTGCGACAGGTGAGGAGGATGAGGATGACTCTGAGGATGCTGACAGTGGACATGACACTGACTATGTTATCTCCCGTCGCAAGAATGCTAAGCCCTCTTGGGCCAAAAGGATGGAGGTCAAGCTCAAGAAGATCTTTTGCTTCCAGGTTGACAACCAGAAGCGCATTTATGAGGCGCATGTGTATGCCAAGAAAGCCAGTGCTCGGCAGAAGGACATGATGGCTTCTCAGGGTTTGACCGTCTCCGAGGAGTCCGAGAATAACATCACTCCCGAAGATCAGTGGATCTCTCAGCACAGCCGTTGGGACGATGATGTCTCTTCCTCGCACCGCGCCCCACCCCCTTACGAGGAGGACCTTGAGGAGGAGGAGGATGATTGACCGTTGGGACGGTAGTCTTGCACTTGTCCCTTTTTGGCGTCTTGATGCCAAAGGGGGAGAAGTTGCACTTTAGGCACGGGTGTTGCATGGGAAGTCACAAGCTCGTTCTTATTTTGATCCTTTTATTGCTTGTGAACTTCGATTTCCCTCTATTTATGTGTGAGACTATGTGGTCATGTAGTGGTTATATCATGGACCCATCTTATGAGACTATGTGGTTTATTTCATTGGATCCATCTTGTGATGATATGCATTATCTATTGTCTATATATTTCTCATCACATGCTATTATGCAAAGGTATGATTTCAAATGCTAGTATCAATATTCGTGCATCCATGTTGGGTTTGTAAAATAGAGGGGGAGGTTTGTCTCTACACATCTAGGAGGAGCCCCGTCTCTATTTTACAAATCTCATATGCTTCCTATTTAAATCATCTTGCAAAAGTGTATTGTCATCAAACACCAAAAAGGGGGAGATTGAAAGAGCATTTTCCTATCCCTCTGATTTTGATGTTTGATAACAACACACTTATCGGTTTAATAGTGTGCTAAGTGTATCACAGGGTTGATAAGGGTGTGACACAAATATTGGCATAACTATTCCCTTTGCGAAAAACCAATGTGTCAAACGGTAGTACCGGAAATACGACCGGTACTACCGCTTGACACCGGTACTACCGGTTCAAGTACAGGTTGGAACCGTGCAAAATTGATAAGGATGGGTCTTAGTCAGTACCATCCGGTACCACGGAGCGGCACTACCAGTCCAACCGGTTGTATCGCTTGAGACAAGCGGTACTACCGCTTGGACATGGTCGTACCGTTCGGCAGTATCGGACCGTTCTGAAGAAAAGCCACCCCTCTCTGTTTTGCTCAGTACCAAGCAGTACTTGGGACCGGTACAACCGCCCGGACCGGTAGTACCGCGTCATACGACCGGTACTACCGCTTGTGGGTAGTACCGCAAGGGCGATACCGGCCAAACCTGAAGAAGGCTCGACCAACTGAAGCATCTCCGGTACCGGGTCCGGTAGTATCGCTTGCCAGCGGTACTACCTCTTGAGTATAGGTACTACCGGTGCATTAATGGCTCCAACGGCCATATTTCGTGGAGGGGTATAAATACCCCTCCACCTACCTTGGGACAAGATGCTCAGCCACATTAAAGTCAAAGACCACCATTGGAGCCCATTGGAGCCACCCAATCTTCAAGATCTCCTCATTCCACCACCCAAAGTCCTTGATCTTTGGGGAATCGAAGGAGGAGGCCCCGATCTACTACTTCACCAAAAGAGATCTTCATTTCCCCCTCATTTCATTGAGGGCCCCTTTTGCTCTAGTGTTTTCTTGGAAACCCTAGTTCTTGTTTTGGTTCTTACAAGCTTGTCTTTGATTGCTTTGACAGCTTGCTTGTATTGGGAGCCTCCGATTAAGTTGTGGATGTGTGCCCCAAACTTGTAACGGTGCCGGCTTCCACCTTGAAGGTTGCCGATATAGTGGAAGGTGAATCGATCCCGTTGGGGTGAGATTCATCGGAGAACAAGGGAGGCCTTTCGTGGCGTTGGTGGTTTGAAACCGCCCCCTCTCCAAACGTAGACGTACTTCCCCTCAAAAGGAAGGAACTACGGGAAACAAATCCTTGTGTCTCCGCGTCCACTATTTTGGTTACTTCTATCCTTTACCGCACCTTACTTACTTGTTACTACTTTGTGTTAGGGTAGCTCTTGCATAATTGTCATTTAGGTAAATTCACCGTAGTTGTATTATATAGAGAATTTACCTTATTGTCAAACCTTAATTTGAAAAAGAAAAAAAATTTGAAGTAGCACCTATTCACCCCCCCTCTAGGTGCCCATACGATCCTTTCAATGATGTATAGGTAAAACATAACAAGATTATGGTGAGATTAGCTCTGAAGCCATGATGAGACTATAAATATGACAAGAAATTAGTAAATCATTTTGGAGTAGAAGTAAGATAATAATATGGTAGAACTATGATAGAAGTCATAGGTGTCATATATTGTGATAACCTTCAATTTTGGGGGATCAATAGAAACTTATTAGTCTTTTTGAGAGATCATGTGAGGTTAGTTACTAAATAAGAAAGGTTGGTTATAGTTAATCCTTTCAAAAGTGAGACCAAAGGTTAGTCAAAACCAAATTGAGACCATTTTTCTTAAATTTATCTTGTTGCAACTGAGCAATTAGGGTAAATATTGAGACAAGGTATAGTTTGACCCTATGTGCTAAGTATCACAATGTAAACCTATAGGAGGAGGTGTCAGATACTACACAACTAAGTCTAAAGTCTAGAGATATTATACTCAACTACTAAATTTCGGGCTTAGAATATTGTGTGTTATATGTATCACATTTGGATTTATTGTTTTTTCTTGGATCTTCTTGATTGACTAGATCTGTACATGAAGTTTGACTTGGTGTGCAAATGCATGTTGCAACATCCAGTTACTCCTTGATGTTATAGAACTACATAGGAATGGGAATTTGTGTAAGGGAGTGACGATTTCCAAAGACCAAGATGAAGCCTTACATGAAGAATGAAGCCAAGTGTAAGGAGTATCAAAACAATTTGAAGGACGGATCAAGTTTATATTATTACTAAATAGTAATAAGAAGGAAGATTAGTGTGGAAATATATGGAGCAACAAGAAGTAATAAACTTAAAGTTCATTCAAAGTAGGTAATGTTGCTAAGGAATTAATGAAGTAGTAGTACCTAGTTCATGGAAGCATCATGAATTAGTACAAAGAAGAAGCTTTGAACCAAAATGGTATTCAATCTCTGACAATTCAAAGAGAGAATTTCAATAGTATGTCAGAAACTGTAGGGTAATTCATACACCCTAGGATGTTCCACATCTGGTATTTGTCCGCAGCCGGTATTTGGTTAACATAGTTAACTAGATCATCTTAATGGTTGCATAAAGAGCATAAAACTTGGCCTAAGCTAAGTAAGACCTAAAGAAGTATAAAACTTATGTGACCGTCTTTCGAGAATCTTCGCGAAAATTGACCTATAAAAGCGAAATGTCCAAATAGTAAGTAAGACAAATAATGCTGAAAGATTCACTTCGGAGATCCACAATTGTGTGGATACACCATACAATCTTTCATGAGACCCTAACTAGGTAGAGAATAAGCTAGACAAAGCCCTACATTCTAGTTATGAAGCCGATGGTTACTATATAGGCAGTTTAGAGACCATTAGTAAACCCTAAGGGGAGAGTAAACAATTTGTGGAAGTATTGTTATCCGAATTCCAAGTAAAGGTTGGAGAAGAAATACTAACCTATGACAACTTAAGCCTTATTTTCATCAGGTTAAAAGGAGTCATTATTATTGAAGTATTTTCGAAAGTATGTCTGGATGAAAGATCGAAGTGTACTTCAAGGTAGTAGTACTCAAACCTTAAGGTAATTAATAGATGAAAGTTGAAGGGATAATGAAAATATTATCTAAAGCTTGCTAAGACAAAATCTTAGGAGGGATAAAATAGATTAATCTTAATAGACTGAGTCTAGAGGAAACAACTCTTAAGGGATCCTTAAGAGGTAATAAAGCACATCCAATTAGACATGTATAAAGGAAACAACAAGAAATTCCAATGGGTATGGACTAAATGAGTTCAAAACCAATCTTTGGAAGGAATACCAGTAAAAACCATGCAATGACAAACCAAGAATTTAGTCTTTTGGTCACAAGTATTGTCTAATAAAATTTAGAACCCTGTTTTAGTGAGACTTCCTAGATCTTATATAGAATAATAAGGAAGTTTGATGATCAAGTAAAGGAATTGGATTAGGATACCTAATCAGGATAATGAACTAAAGAAGAAACTCCAGTTTAAGGATTTTATAATTAGGACCAATGTGATAATTAATGGAGCTAATTCACTCCTGAATGAATAGAAGAGTATCTGAGATAAAAATTCAAGGAAGATATTTGGATATGGGATATACAATTATTCCCATTGAGGTTACCAGGGAGTTGAGACATATTGTAATCATTGCTAGACAATTCCTAACTCCGAAACATGAGAGTATACGAACTTCGAGGACAAAGTTTATTTTAAGGGGGAGAGTCCGTAACATCCCAGCATTAGAGCTTATAAATAAGCTGAACCCAGATGTGTGCATTGCATTCATGCATAGAAAATGCGAATAATTTTCTCCCTTTTGAACAAAACTTGTCAAAGTGATTGAAGCTTCTCTCAACTTGATGGAATTGGAGTAGATCATCAAGTTGACTGCGATAAGTTTCAAAATGACCTTTGCTAAAAACATTATTTTGGGTAATGGTAATTTGATCTAAGGGTGGATCAAATATAATGTAACTAAACCATTACACATTGATTAATGATTGTAAATTAATCCTTATGTGATCATCCCATGGCATTCATTTCAATAACCATGAATACCAAAATATGAATATCATTCAAGTAACAAGAATATAATAACAAACTCTTGATCCACTTTATCCTTATTTATATTTACCATGAGTATCATGGTAATATCTAACCTCAACTCTTTAGTGGGATTGAGTAGGAAGGAAACCAAGTCAAGATCATTCACCATATATCTTTCTTTCCATATCAATCCTTATGGAATCCTATCTCAATATCTGTTGTTCATCAATGATGAGTAATCAACTATTGATTCACAAATTCTTAATCTATCAATTCTTGATCTATCAACTCTTGACCATATCATAACATTCACTTAAGGCCTATAAAGAAATAAGTAAGAAGGGGTGAATAGTAATGCTAGATTTAGATATCATCTATAGGATGGGAGTGATTGGAGGAAATCAAATCAATATGGTAACAAAGAAGATTACAAGGATGAATTCTGAAGATAAGTTACTAGGAGTAATCCTATTGAATAAAGTAGGAATAGTAAATGAATAATCTCTCTTAGTCAGATAGATACACTGAGAAGATAATTATAATACAATTGTAGTGTTGTATTGATGAAGGCCTTGATTAGCCAACTGGAAACCTAAACCATAAAGGATCAAAGGATTATAATGATCATGCTTTAGTCACCAAGATTGAATGCTTATATCATGTATAAGTGACATTGGTGGATAGAACATGATTGAACCCTAGTATAGATATGTCATTCTAGGTTAGCCATGACAAGTCACATTAATATAATGTGAGGTTGGAGTATTAGATACTGGAGTTAAGTAGAGACAAGATAGCATGATTAATATGATGTTAGAGTAACATTGGATTAAAGAAGTAGTATTTTCCTCTTTGGAAATACTAAGCACTTGAGGTGAAGTAGGATTTGATGTATACATCTATTGAAGTAATATTAGTGAAGGGTTATTAAGGAAGAGTATGAAAGTAGTTAGAAGTAACCACTTAATGGATTAGAGGTGATCATTAGTGAAGTGGATGATATAACCATGTATAGACATGAGAAGTTTATAAAAAGCTTCAGTGACAAGCTTATAATATTTATAAGTGAGATTACAGAATAATTTGGGAAGTAAGAGAGTAATCATCCAAGGGGAATTAGATTCATAATAAATATTCTAGAGATGAGAATTATCTATATGAGAAAATAAGGAAGAGCTTTAGTGTCAAACTCATTGGATTTACCAATGGAATTAGAAGGAGAAGTTATTAATAAAAGTAATTGCAGTAAAGCTCATCATGTTAACACATGATGATGGATATGAAGAAGTAGTATATCTAGGAAAGGAATTCTTTAAGTAGAAATCAAGAATTGTGAAGTATGGAAGATAGGAATTCTTGGTAAACACTAAACCCTAGGGTAAGCATTTATAATTTCAAACCCTAAGTACTATGTTAGTTATAATAAATATATACATTGCTATTTCCTAAATTCATGGGAATAATATTAACCATATTAATTCTTCAGTATATCATGCATCAAATAATGAAATAGGATCATAATATAAAAATTCCCTCCAAACTCTAAATTAACTAGAACTAAGTTTTATAAATAACTAAGGAAATATCATATAATAATCCATGATTTATTATGGAAAGAAAATGAATAACAAAATCCCTTACCAAATATTAGAAAGATATATATATGTATATATATATAAGAAAATAAAGAAAGGTAACATTATATAATAAAAGTTCACAAATTGATTCTAAATAACTTTATGATTGCTGCAAGTATTTAGCAAAGAAATTCCATTAAGAAAAGTTAAAACAATTGCCTAAATAAAAATCTGAAAATGAAAACATAATATAGAAAATGTAGAGGAAAAGAAAATAAATAGATTAGCCCAGTTCTTGGCCGAGGCCCATTTCCTCTCTTTCCTATCTACCGCCCATAAGATGTAACATCCCTAAAATCATGATTTCAAAGTTTGCATATCATTCATGCATGCATATAGTTTTGAGATCAACTTCAAACCAAATTCAAAGAAAACAGAAGCACATAGTGCTATCATTTTATGTGAGCAAATTTAAATCAAATGGCCAACCCCATTTGAGAGCTTGAATGTTTTAAACCAAGTTTATTTGTTTCCCACTAATGTTGTTTGCGCGGGTGGACCAAGAAAGAGGCAGGCGATTGGGTCCTTCCCATCCTCTGCGATGTCAGTCTCTTTGTCATTCTTTCACCCTAAAAAGTAGCGAAGTTTTTTGAGTGTAGAGTTTGAACAAAATTTTACAAAATAAAATGGTTTCAAAACCATTTTCAATCATTTGCAAACCAAGTGCTAAGTCACTGTTATTTTGTCTTTCCAAAAATGACCAAGCCAACTCAAAGTGACCACTTGATTTTATGTCCTGAAATGTGATTGTTGCACACTGCAAAAATCCCAAAAAGATTTGAATTCAAATAGATTTTGAATTCATTTGAAAATCAATCCAGAAAATCAAATCAGAAATAGAAAAGGAATAAAGAAAAAGAAAAGGGTCGGCGCCAGACTTTGGGCCCAACAGTGAAACCAGCCCAGCTAGCCCACCCGGGACCAGCCTCTCTCTCTCGCACGCGCAGACGCACCCACGGAGACACTGACGCTCGGACCCCACTCCCTCTCTGCTCTATTTCGCTGACAAGCGAGCCCCGTCCACGCTGTCATCGTCTTCCCCAGATTTCCGCGCACGAACACCGCCGCTGGCCGTTGCTGCGTTGATTCCGCGGTGTAATTGGCATTGAATCACTGAGCGTTTCTTGTCGAGCCTCTGCCTACTTAAGCCCCTCCCTCTCGCGGCCATTTCCCCTCACCCAATTTCCTCTCCACGCCACCAGGCTGCTCGCAACTCGCTCGACGCTGCCGCTGTTCCGACGACCTCGCCGACGAATTCCGGTGAGCACCGTGTCCCCCTCTGTCCATGACTCATGCTATCAAGCTCAGCAACTCCTTGCGCATCTACTGACACACCCCGTTTGTTCTCGCATGGTCTGTAGCCTCGGCAACAACTTCAACCGAGCGCCGCCGCTCTCTGCACGAACTCCGGCGACCTCTCCCCGTAAGTACCAGCCGCCCCTTGCCCTCTGACTGATACGCCTAGGATCCCCATCGTCTCGTGCATCTAACGGTGCCCTCCTTTTGACTTAGCGTGACGCAAAACCTCGCCAACGTCGACCAGCAGCCGTACCCGACGCGTCCACAAACTCCGGCGAGGAATCCCCGACGACTCCGAGCGCCCCTTGCCAAGCCACCTCCACGTTGAGCTTCGCCTCGTCCCTGTGGTTCTGGTAAGCACACTCTCCCCTCCCCGGATGACCTAGAACGCCAGCGCTGCCACTGACAGACGCGCCGCCGCCAGTCGCCGCCGCCAGCGCCGCTAGTCTGTGGTCGAAGCAACAGCAGCCGTTGGATGTAGATCTTGCGGATTAGATTAGATCTGAGCGAATCATTTTCTTTCAATCTGGCCCGTTGGATCTGACTTGATCCGACGGCGCGGAAGCTTGATCCGGAGCGAATCGGTACCAGCCAATAGGATAGCGCCGCGTGGCTAGGGTTTAGTTTAAAAACAGAATTTGAATCAGATTTATATCCAAATTTGATTTGGCTATAACTTTTGATTCCCACGTTAGAATTTGACAAATTTTATACCGTTGGATTCAGGAGAACAAGCCCTTTCTGTTTGTGCAATTTTTTTAGTGTTTAGCTTCTGTTAAAATGATTTTATTTACAGAAACTTGTTTAGGACTATTTCGAGCATATGAATTGTTAGGAAATTGTTTTAGTGTCAAACAAACTTGGTTTAGAAAGTTTTTGACTTGGTTATGATTCAGTACTGTGCACTTGCTTGGTTGAGTTTTAAAAATCATCACTTAGCATTTTTTTTGCATGCATGCATATGTATTTATGTTTGTTTGTATATGTTGTGTGTAATTTGTTGCTACCATTCTTTGTGTAGACTTTGGTGCTAGTGATTTTGATTGTGAAGAGTGCTACTCTCCCAACTACCAAGGCAAGTGGTACTTCATGAATATTCTATCCCTATATTTTTATACAAGCATTAGAAATATTTTGCTAAGTCTTGCATGTTACTATTTTTTTTGCCAAATGCCATGTTGGGAAATCCTAAGTAGTTGTAGAATTGCTAGGAAATTTCTAAGTTAAGTACTATCTATGCCATCCTTAGCCTAGATAGTAGCAAACAAGGGTTGGTAAATTATACATGCTATGATGAAAATATTTCTAAGTCTTTGGACTTATGTTTTTCTTAATAAAACAACTAAGTCAATGAATCACCTGGGTGGAATGGGACTTGATTGGTGGTATTTGGTTGAGTGGTTACACAAGGCCCATGGCTATGGTTTACCTTGTGTATCTCACTTGTGGAAAGCCACCCAGGAACAAAGGGATTTTAGAGGCCAAGTGTTGAGAAGCTTCTAGTGCAGCCACTTGGCAATATGGGCTCTGCCTGGATCACATAGGTTGCTAGAACTTAGCCATTTGGACAGTTGGTGGTAGTGGGAATGATAGGTTGGAACGCGTCCATTTGGTCTAAGGGAAGGCTTCTGAAAGGTCCTGTCTTGGTGAAACCAAGTCTGGTGTGGAAAGTGCACAACCTCTGCAGATGGAAAAATCTAAGTACTTATCCAAGTCCATGGCAATGGACAACTTGAGCATCAAGACATGGAAGCTATCAATAATCTCATCACTCCAACTTCTAAGTAAAAACTTGTGGGTGAACAAGGGTGAAGGACCTCAATGTCTATTGATGGTTCCTTGGGAAAAGTTTTGACAAATAAAAACTTAGTGATTTCAACTAATAGGAAAAACCTATTTTGAGCAAAGCAAGCCAAGCTACACTTAGCCAAATTGCATATAGTAATATAGTCCACCTAAATTTTACCAAGGTATCACTTGCCAATACTATTCCAAAGTATTGACCCACTGTGGCTGTAACTTGTGATGTTGCAGGTTACTCTGATGCGGATTAGGTGTCATGAGTCTACACTCAACATGTTTGCCTGTGGCACATGAAGATGAAGACTTATATTTATATACTTATTCAAACTCTTGTATTAGGCCTGTGGCCTTGAGTTGTAAAGACTATGTTTAACTCTGGAATGGATGTAATAAATGACCTTTGTATCTGTGTACTTCATCTTAAACTGCGGATGCTAGCAATGATCCAGGGACTAGCATTGCAATCACATGGATCCTTTTCCTTTACAAAGGAGGGATCTTACAGATGGTATCAGAGCACTGTGTTGCCTGTAGGATTATGACCCTAGGATTGGAAACCACTAAGGAAAAAATTTCAACTTCTACACTTGTCTATTCTTCTCGTAAAACTTTTTTAATCTTCTCTCTCATCTCTATTTGTAGATGAACTCCATCAACGAAGCCGTGAGGAAAGGACCACTCATGACAATGACTTTGGAGTGTGAGACAGAATTTCCCAAGGCTCTCAAGGACCTCATGGTTGCATTAGAGATACAAGGTGCAGCTGTGTACAAAGGTTTTCCAGTGATGGATGAAGGAGTGGAATACTGGTGGGTGCAACTTCACTTGTATAAAAACAAGGAAGACAACCATCAGGAAAAAGGATTCTGCATGTTCACCAATTCAGTGGTGCACCCTACATTCTTTGAATCAGCAAGGGATGCAGCTTGGAAGACCATCAAAGAACTTGGTGACAGAGTCAAGTGCAGAATGCTCAACCTCCAAAATGATCTAAGGAAAGAGAAGTAACATACCCAAGAGTTGGAAGCTAACAACCAAACCTTAAGAGGAGATATTATAGACTTAGTGATGGAATCATGTGAGCAAGATAGGATGATTGCTTCTAGAAACATTGTGTTAGCCAACAGATCCAGTGAGATAGGATTGTAAACGTACTTCGTTAGTTGGACCACCACCTATCACCCTATTTTCCAAAATGTTGCTTTAAAATAAGATTGAACCTTGGTTGATGTAATGGTTTCATGTATGCATGACTTGTGTGTTTTGCTTCCCAAGGATATGTATGTGTTGTTATGTCTTTTGTTTTATCATGATTGTGTTGTTCTAACTTTTCTATCTTATAAATATATGCCTATTACCATCAGCACTGTTGAGGAGTTCCAGGTTACCCGCTTTGGTCCTCGTATCGTTGAGCTTATTACTTTGCTCAATCTCCCTCTTCCCACCATCATGGTGCATCCCCTCACCAAGTTTGAGAGGAAGGACCTCTGGGGCTTCAAGGTGAACCAGCCCGGACGCCAGACAGAGGCTACTACGGAGGCCATCGTCTTCAAGCTTATGCACGATGATAGGGAGAGAGGCATGGAGGTAGTTATGCAGGATCTGATAGGACGTCTGCTAGGGCGACACTCCTGACAGGTTAGAGGTACCCACTTCCACGTCTTTGGAAGACGTGATGAGGATGGAGAGTCCATTGACTTCGAGGATGATTCGAGGGACGCAGCAGAGCCGATACGCCTGTACCTCCAGGACTTAGAGTCTCTCATTAGGCACGTGGACACGGACATGACCAATGTCATGCTCAGTAATGACGAGCTCCAGGTGCAGCTTCGCGAGAAGGACAAGCTCTTCGCGCAGCAAGACGAGATAGTCAAGGAAATGGAGGCAAAGTTCGAGACCCAGGACAGGAAGTTCAAGAGTCAGGAGAAGCGTGTCCAGGATAGGAACTAGAAGATCCGGGATATGACTGAAGAACTGCAGTCCAAGGACTTCGAGCTAGAGCAGCAGCAGACGGTGATTGAGAGGCTTCGTTCCCAGAAGAGGGCTCTCAAGGCCAAGATAGAGACCTTGACCACTAGCATCGAGGAGAACAAGACCGCGATGGAGAACGCATGTCTTACCTTTGTCGAGGAGGAGATTGATGCCGATGAGTAGACTTGACTACTCGTTTATCTTTCGTTATCATACTTGTTATTTGAGAACTTGTTATTGGACCATCCGACATGTGGATGGCTTGCTACTTGTGTGTTTTACTTTGTGAACTTGTTATCTGGTTGTTGAACTTTTATCTTGTGTTGCATGCTTGTGTTTTCTTATGTGATGTAATGTGCATGAAAGCATCTATGGGTATCTCATTCTTATCTCTATTTGATCAAACCACAAATGCCTCCCCGTCGTGCAAACCCCAACCCCAACAACAACAACAACATCACTCCAGAAATGCAACAAATTATGACTGCTCAAACTCAGCTAATGCAGATGATGATGACGTTCATCCAGAACCAAAAAAATAACAACAACAACAACAATAACAACAACAACAACAAAAATAACAACAACAACCCTCCGGGCTTTGATATGCTCACCAGGTTCTTGAGATTGAGGCCAGCAAAGTTCTTAGGGACGACTGATCCCATGGTGGCCAATGATTGGCTACACTCAGTAAACAAGGACTTGGTAACCGTGGGCTGTACGGATGCTGAAAAGGTCAGATTTGCAGCACATCTGCTGGAAGGGCCAGCCGCCACTTGGTGGGACAACTTCCAGATCACCACTCCCATAGATGACGTGACATGGGCTATCTTTGAGGATGGCTTTCGCACTGCTCATATCTCATCAGGAGTGATGGGTCTGAAAAAGAAAGAGTTCCACAATCTGAAGCAGCGCCACCGCAGCGTGGCTGAATACATTGAGGAGTTCAATAATCTGGCGCGTTATGCACCGGATGAAGTTGACACAGATTCCAAGAGAAAGGAAAAATTTCTTGAAGGCTTGAATGATGAGCTAAATCTGCAATTGGCTGTGGCGTATGTTCCCACTTATCAGTCGCTCTGTGACAAGGCTGCTATTTTGGAGAACAAAATAAAGCAAGTTGAGAGTAGAAAAAGAAAGCACTCCGACAAGCACAGCTCGGAATAGTCTCACAAACGGTCTCACTATGATGACAGCGGAAGCTCAGGATCCCACAAGCATGGGAAATTCAACAAGCACCACAACCACAACCGTCATGACAACAAGCATCACCGTAGTCATGGCAATGACAAGTACAAGAACCACAAGAGTGGACATAAGAACCACCACAGTGGAAATGGAAGTGGAAGTGGAAGTCAGCCTGTTAAAAGAGACATCAGTCAGGTTGAATGCTTCAAATGCAAGAAGATGGGGCATTATGCAAATGAATGCCCTGAAAAGAAAGTTGAAGGACCTATCAAGCCCAATCCTTTCCAGAAAGGACAGGTGAACCACATCAATGTGGAGGAGGTCTATGAGGAGCCTGATGCTGTTGCTGGTAAGTTTAGACTCAATTCTATTCCAGCATTTGTACTCTTTGATACTGGTGCATCTCATTCATTCATATCAAGAGCATTTGTTGAAAGAAATGAACTACCGGTAGAAACTATTGGGTGTCCTATAAAAGTAAGTTCTCCTGGTGGAGAAATGATAGTGAATTCTGGATGTCATGATCTAGTCATAGAATTTGGGAAGTATAAGTTTCCCGTTAACTTGATAATGCTAAACTCCCAAGGATTGGATGTCATTCTGGGAATGGACTGGATGACTAAGTACAAAGGAGTGATAGATTGTGCCAACCATACTGTCTCACTCACAACTCTAGAAAATAAAAGGATCAGATTCAAGACCAACTTTGAAGCAAAAAGGAGTATGCTTAATTCTCTTAAGGGGGTTAGCATGGATAGTGTGCCAATTGTGAGTGAGTATCCGGATGTGTTTCCGGAAGAATTGCCGAGAATGCCACCAGATAGATATGTGGAATTTCTGATAGATTTGATACCAGGGTCTGGACCAATAGCAAAGAGACCGTATAAAATGTCAGTTGATGAACTGAAAGAACTCAAGAAGCAACTTGGAGAACAGTTGCAGAAAGGATTTATTCAACCAAGTTCTTCATCTTGGGGAGCCCCAGTTTTGTTTGTGGAGAAGAAAGATAGAAGTCAAAGGTTATGCATAGATTACCGTTCACTCAACGAGGTAACTATCAAGAACAAATACCCTTTGCCTAGAATCAATGACTTGTTTGATCAGCTAGAAGGAGCATGTGTGTTCTCAAAGATTGATCTAAGGTCAGGATATTTTCAACTCAAGATAAGGGAACAAGACATACCTAAGACAGCATTCACTACAAGGTATGGATTGTATGAGTATACCGTAATGCCTTTTGGCTTGACGAATGCTCCATCATACTTCATGAATATGATGAACAAGGTGTTCATGGAATTTCTTGACAAGTTTGTTGTCGTTTTCATCGATGATATCTTAGTCTACTCCAAGAGCAAAGAAGAGCATGAAGGACATTTGCGTTTGATACTTGAGAAATTAAGAGAGCATAAACTTTATGCCAAATTCAGCAAGTGTGAGTTCTGGTTGGAGGAAGTTGGATTTCTTGGTCATGTCATGACAAAGGATGGTGTAGCAGTTGATCCTGCTAAAGTTTCAGCTGTGACTGAATGGGAATCTCCCAAGTCCGTGAAACAAGTTCGTAGTTTCCTTGGCTTAGCAGGTTACTACAGAAGGTTCATTGAGAATTTCTCTAAGGTAGCTAAGCCCATGACTGAATTGTTAAAGAAATACAAGAAGTTTGCTTGGTCTGAAGGTTGTGAACTCAGCTTTCAGGAATTGAAGAAGAGACATGTGACAGCACCAGTCTTGTGTCTACCTGATTTGGAAAAATATTTCCAAGTATATTGTGATGCATCTCATCAAGGTTTGGGTGCAGTACTTATGCAAGACGGTAAAGTTGTGGCATATGCCTCGAGACAACTCAAAACTCATGAAGTAAACTATCCTACTCATGATTTGGAGTTAGCCTCTGTTGTCCATGCACTAGAGACATGGAGACACTATCTTTTGGGAAAGCGTTGTGAAGTGTTCACGGATCACAAAAGTTTGAAGTATATCTTCACCCAGAAGGAAATTAATATGAGACAAAGAAGATGGCTAGAACTTATCAAAGACTATGACTTAAGTTTGCAATACCACCCCGGTAAAGCAAATGTTGTAGTAGATGCTCTAAGCCGTAAGGTTTTTGTGAATGGCCTTACCAAAGGAGAATTGCCAGATGATCTGTGTACCCAATTTAGAAAACTCAGATTGGAGATTGTGCCTGAAGGACATCTCATGTATTTGGATGTTCAACCCACTTTGTTGGACAAGATCAAAGAAGCCCAGAAGATTGATAAGGAAATTGAAGAGATTAAAGAAAAGATTGGCAAAGGAAAATCCAAAGGGTTCCATGAAGACGAACAGGGTACTTTATGGCATGGGAAACGTATCTGTGTTCCACAAGACCCGGAGTTGCGGAAACTGGTTTTGCAAGAAGCACACAACTCTCCGTATTCTATTCACCCGGATAACACCAAAATGTACATGGACATGAAATAAAGATTTTGGTGGAATAATCTCAAGAAGGACATCGCCGAACATATTGGTTTGTGTGATGTGTGTAGTAGAGTGAAAGCGGAGCATCAGAAACCAGCAGGCTTGCTTCAACCACTACCTATTCCTGATTGGAAGTGGGACAAGATTGGTATGGATTTCATTACCGGATTACCAAGGACCAGGTTAGGGTATGATTCCATATGGGTAGTAGTGGATCGCCTAACTAAAGTGGCTCATTTCATACCCGTGAAGACAACCTATACGAGTGCTAAGTTAGCAAAAATTTACATGAGTAGAATTGTATGTCTACATGCAGTGCCCAAGAGTATTGTGTCTGATAGAGGAACCCAATTCACTTCCCATTTTTGGAAATAGCTACATGAATCATTGGGAACGAGGTTGGAATTCAGTACTGCTTTTCATCCTCAAACCGATGGACAAACAGAAAGAACTAATCAGATTCTTGAAGACATGTTGAGGGCGTGTGCCTTAGACTATGGAGCCAGTTGGGATGAAAGTCTGTCTTATGCAGAATTTTCTTAACAACAGCTATCAAGCCAGCATGGAGATGGCACCATTTGAGTTTCTCTACGGAAGAAAGTGTACGACCCCATTGTTATGGAATGGTGTGGGAGAAAGAAGTTTATTCGGGCCAGATCTTATCAAAGAAGCCGAGGAGAAGGTCAAGTTGGTTAAGGACAGGTTGAAGATAGCACAGTCCCGACAGAAAATCTACGCGGATCCTAAGCGTAGAGAAGTCACCTACGAAGTGGGTGATAGAGCCTATCTTAGAGTGTCACCACTTCGTGGAGGGAAAAGGTTCGGAGTCAAAGGAAAATTGGCACCAAGATATGTTGGGCCATTCAAGATTTTCAGTCGCAAAGGAGAAGTTGCCTATGAAATTGAACTGCCAGAATCTCTGTCAGCTGTCCATAATGTGTTTCATGTAAGTCAGCTTAAGAAATGTCATCCAGAAATGGAAGAAACTTCTTTGAAGGATACTATACCTTTGGAGGAGGTTCAACTGGAAAGTGATCTCACTTATGAAGAGAAACCTATCAAGATTCTTGAGACTGCAGAAAGAGTCACAAGGACTAAGACTATCAAGTTTTGCAAAGTGCAGTGGAATCATCATTCCGAAGAGGAAGCAACATGGGAAAGAGAAGATGATCTTCGGAAAGACCACCCTCACCTATTTGCTAGCCAATCCGAATCTCGAGGGCGAGATTCACCTTAAGGGGGTTAGATTTGTAACATCCCTAAAATCATGATTTCAAAGTTTGCACATCATTCATGCATGGATATAGTTTTGAGATCAACTTCAAACCAAATTCAAAGAAAACAGAAGCACATAGTGCTATCATTTTATGTGAGCAAATTTAAATCAAATGGCCATCCCCATTTGAGAGCTTGAATGTTTTAAACCAAGTTTGTTTGTTTCCCTTGTTGATTGGATTAAGTTTAGAGTTTGAACAAAATTTTACAAAATAAAAATGGTTTCAAAACCATTTTCAATCATTTGCAAACCAAGTGCTAAGTCACTGTTATTTTGTCTTTCCAAAAATGACCAAGCCAACTAAAAGTGACCACTTGATTTTATGTCCTGAAATGTGATTGTTGCACGCTGCAAAAATCCCAAAAAGATTTGAATTCAAATAGAGTTTGAATTCATTTGAAAATCAATCCAGAAAATCAAATCAGAAATAGAAAAGGAATAAAGAAAAAGAAAAGGGCCGGCGCCAGACTTTGGGCCCAACAGTGAAACCAGCCCAGCTAGCCCACCCGGGACCAGCCTCTCTCTCTCGCACGCGCAGACGCACCCACGGAGACACTGACGCTCGGACCCCACTCCCTCTCTGCTCTATTTCGCTGACAAGCGGGCCCCGTCCACGTCGTCATCGTCTTCCCCAAATTTCCGCGCACGAACACCGCCGCTGGCCGTTGCTGCGTTGATTTCGCGGTGTAATTGGCATTGAATCACTGAGCGTTTCTTGTCGAGCCTCTGCCTACTTAAGCCCCTCCCTCTCGCGGCCATTTCCCCTCACCCAATTTCCTCTCCACGCCACCAGGCTGCTCGCAACTCGCTCGACACTGCCACTGTTCCGACAACCTCGCCGATGAATTCCGGTGAGCACCGTGTCCCCCTCTGTCCATGACTCATGCTATCAAGCTCAGCAACTCCTTGCGCATCTACTGACACACCCCGTTTGTTCTCGCATGGTCTGTAGCCTCGGCAGCAACTTTAACCGAGCGCAGCCGCTCTCTGCACGAACTCCGGCGACCTCTCCCAGTAAGTACCATCCGCCCCTTGCCCTCTGACTGATACGCCTAGGATCCCCATCGTCTTGCACATCTAACGGTGCCCTCCTTTTGACTTAGCGCGACGCAGAACCTCGCCAACGTCGACCAGCAGCCGTACCCGACGCGTCCACGAACTCCGGCGAGGAATCGCCGATGACTCCGAGCGCCCCTTGCCAAGCCACCTCCACGTTGAGCTTCGCCTAGTCCCTGCAGTTCTGGTAAGCACACTCTCCCCTCCCCGGACGACCTAGAACGCCAGCGCCGCCACTGACAGACGCGCCGCCGCCAGTCGCCGCCGCCAACGCCGCTAGTCTGTGGTCGAAGCCACAGCAGCCGTTGGATGTAGATCTTGCGGATTAGATTAGATCTGAGCGAATCGTTTTCTTTGAATCTGGCGCGTTGGATCTGACTTGATCCGACGGCGCGGAAGCTTGATCCGGAGCGAATCTGTCAACACCCAGATTTTTCAATCCTAGATGCCTGTTATGCCATACATCGCAATCCACCATTTTTGCGAGACATAACAGAATTGGATACCATAGTACTTCATCCATTACAAACGATACATAAGTTCTTACACAAATAGGGATCTCATGATCCAGTTCTTAATACAACATCAAGCAGCAGAATACGTAATAATAACGGTAGCGTAGGCAAAGCTCCATCTTTGGGGTCACAGGCAATGCTGACGATGGGAGATGATCCTAGTTGTCGTAACCTTCCTGGGGTCCATCTTCCAGGTACTCCTCTTCATAGTCTGGCCATGGGAATAGCCAGGGACAAAGCCATGAGTACTCTTTAAGTACTCGCAAACTAATACTAACAAGTAAAGGGGTTTTTGGATAATAGGATACTAGGCTCTAGGGTTGTTTTGCAAAAAGCCAGGTTTATCTCTACTAAGTTCCAAAGCTAGTCACAATTTTATAACTCCTAAGTGGGATCTTGTAATTCAGGTCACAACTCTGTTGTGGTCAAGTCAAAGTCTCAATTCATTTCACAAGTCTTTTTGGAAAAGGTCTGACGGGGGAACATTATGGCCACTCCAACTGTCCATAACCGCGGACGCGGCTATTCGAATAGTTTGACACTCTGCAGAGATTGTACACTTTCACCACAACATTCGATACATCCGTCAGGAACAAATCCTGAATTCACCATACTCAGTATGCGGATAATAATCCTAACCTTTCAATTACACGCCCTAGTATAAGCACCTCTCCTGTGAGTTTGGCCTCCCAACCATGACCAGCTGTCATCTTGGGTACTGCACAGGTGGACAATCTTCACAAGGTAGCCTCAGCTCAGACCTTGGCCGTGAGGGAACTCATACTAAGGGATATAAGTTTCCAGTCAAGCCCTACCCAATATTCAGGTATTGTGGTTGTACGCTAAAATTGGAATGGTATCGCATCCAGACAACCATCAGTTTTAAAAAGGGCTAAGGCTCATGCCTCAACATTTTCATCACCAGAATCCTCAAGTGTTTGGAAACACATGTCCAAAACATTTCAATAGAATGATCCATCATTCCAAGGTTTTCATAACCATTTTTCCACCAAGTATTCCCATCTAAAAGTTGATCAAGTTTTATGCTTAGCACTAGCATCTACAGGTGGGGGTAAGCACTGATGAGGGGTGGTAACTAGTGGGGTTTTAACTAAGTTCAAACTCATGCCTTAGGATGACATCAAGGTTATCTAGCTTAGGCCACATTTTATGCTCTTGATGCAACCTTCAGCACAACTGTCTAGTATCTACCAAACTCTTAGGTAGACTCTAAGTAAGCTTTGATAAAGAAATAAAGTAAGAAGCTTGCCATAAAACTAGGATTTGGTTTATCAAGTGGGTATGATCACATATGCTTAAAGCATATAGTAGTCATATCACAAGTATGGGTTTGTGGCAGCAGTAGGGTATCTGTCAAGGGTTAGCTTGCATAGGTATAGTATCTTGCAAGTGTTAGCTTGCACATTCACTGGTAGTATTAGGCTTGCATTGGTATAGTATCAGCTTGCATAGGTCAACTTGATTAGTAAGGCTTGCCTTGTGCAGAGCAGTGGTTAAAGTTCTCCTCGGCTTCCTCTTCGTAGTATCCTCCTTCCTCCTCGTATCCTTGGTCGGTACTAGCGTCTATGAATAAATACGAGGTACACAATCACCAAACAATACTTAACTACTTACAATCATCACACACAAGTGTCCTATAGATGATCTAGCATCATCTCTAACATTACAAGGTTAAGGCTTGGTTTGAATCTTTTTTATTTTCAGAAAAGTAATTTCTACTCATTGAAAAACTACTTAAGATTTAATATTCTCCAGACTAAGTATGGGATCATGTTGACACATGTCATCACCACATATTGTAGTCCATGGGAATGTGATTTAAAGTGGTGTCACAATTTAATAAGGTTTTACCCTTTTATTTTAATTAATTAAAGTGGCTAGAAATGCTTGTGAAGCATTCTTTTATTGCTTGAACATTATGTCTGCAAGTAAACCTATATATTTTTATATATTCTAAAAGGTATGGTTAAATGTGATTTTTGAGAGTTGGAAACAACTCAAAAGCTTTTATAGTTTAAATTTGAAAAATGTTTAAATGCAGAAAAGCTTCTGCGTTGTTATTTTTACTATGGGTGATCTACAGATCCAAATGACTTGAATCCAACGGGCTTGGATTAAGCATTCACAGGCGTTTCCAACAAATTTGGTTTCATTCAAGTTGGTGCACTGAATCGATCTGGGTTGATTTTTGAAGTTGGGTGCTGAAGTGGGTTTGAAAAGAAATAGAAAAGTTTTAATTTGAATTGCTGGGCTGCGCGGGAAATTCTAACGGGCCGGCCTGCTAAGCGCAGTGCTCCCGCGGGCGGCTTAAGTGGGTGTCCCCACTCGTCAGTGACACGGGGTTGGGCGAAGCGGTATGGGGCAACGTGGATCGTTCGATCTAGTTCTAATCCAACGGCTGAGGGTCATCGTTGACGCGAGACAACTCCGGCGAGAACGAAACCTAGCGCGGCCAGTGAGGGGTGCTGGGGGCTCACCGGGGTACTGACGAGGGTCGGCGAGGCGGGCGAACGACGAAGTCGACGACGGCGATCCTCCTGGTACTGGTGGCTTCTCCTGGGGCGGCTCCAATCGCTGGTTCCTTTCATCTCCGGCAGTGGCAGGCTCCAGTGAAATTCCGGCGAGGTGGTGCTCGCCTTGCTCTGAGGATGGTGTGGCACGGTCAGTGGGGAGAGGGGAGTGAGATGGTGTGAAGAAATCGTGCGGGGGTGGCCTCTATTTATAGTCGGAGGCGACGTTACAGGCGGCTAATGGCATGGGCAAGGGTAGGGGACGATGCTGTGTCTCCTGGCGATGCTCAACAACATGGTCGCGAGGCATGTGGCGGTGTGGTTTGGTCTGGAACGGACGGTGCTCTGCGCGACAGAGGCGGCGTCTTCGACGGCGGGCGGTGGCTGTATGGCACGGGGCGGTAAACGGGGGTGTCTGGCGGTCTCCTGGGTCGGTGGTGATCATGTGTGCGTGCGGTGAGGGCGGCACGCGGTCTGTGGACGCTGGTCGAGGGTGGCGCTCTGGCGCACGCTCGGCATGGTCTGGGCATGGCTTGTGCGCGTGGTCCAGGGCTTGGCAACGCTTGAGGCTGGGACAGTGAGTGGCGGTGGACGGTGGGCTGCCTCCTAGACAAGGTTGGCACGGCTAGTTCTTCCTCTAGCCTGTTGTCGACTATGGGGTGGCATTGAGGTGCTCGGTTGTCCACCATTAATGACAATGGCAAGCTCACAGGGGTGCTAGTGTTGGGCTAATCTTTATAGATGATCTACTGAGTTGTGTGTGAGCTAACTAGGGAATAAGTTAGGCTCAAAACACTGCACACTATAGTGTTTGATGTTTTGTTTGATTTGTGTCTGCAACCTGTTTGATGAAATGGCCGCATGAAATCAAGTTTTAAATTTTGAAATGGTTTTTGGTGGGTTTGCTAGATTGGTGCTGGTGAGTCTGCAGATGCTTGGGTTTTGAAAGTTGAGCTTGTTTGAGTGGGTTTTGGAAAAGTGGGATCTTCCCATATGTAGAAGATTCAATTTTGAATTGTCATTTAAACTATGCATTTGAAAGTTTCTGGATGATCACAAAGTGGGACTTGATACTTTGTTATGAGTACATTCAAGGGGTGCAAAGATCCAGAAAATTTTCTGTTAGGTTTTGAAAGTTTGAGACAGCCAAAGTAGGCATGGGAGTTAATTTGGCCAAAATGACCATTCACTTAATATATTTGTTTTGATTTACTTGTCTTTAGGAAAGGTGTGGGAAATGTTTTAGGTGATGTTTATTTCACCTAAGAAACATTTTACAAGCAAGGGATCACACAAACAAGGTGGTTTTTAAAGAAATTCAAAATCCATGCATACACATATACATGCATTCATGAGTTTAGTTAGAAAAGTTTTTGTTAACCCTAATATTGGTGATTAGTGTTTGATGATCTAAGTTTGCTATTTTTGGGATGTTACAGAATCGGTACCAGCCAATAGGATAGCGCCGCGTGGCTAGGGTTTAGTTTAAAAACAGAATTTGAATCAGATTTATATCCAAATTTGATTTGGCTATTACTTTTGATTCCCACGTTAGAATTTGACAAATTTTATACCGTTGGATTCAGGAGAACAAGCCATTTCTGTTTGTGCAATGTGTTTAGTGTTTAGCTTCTATTAAAATGATTTTATTTATAGAAACTTGTTTAGGACTATTTTGAGCATATGAATTGTTAGGAAATTGTTTTAGTGTCAAATAAACTTGGTTTAGCAAGTTTTTGACTTGGTTATGATTCAGTACTGTGCACTTGCTTGGTTGAGTTTTAAAAATCATCACTTAGCATTTTTTTACATGCATGCATATGTATTTTTGTTTGTTTGTATATGTTGTGTGTAATTTGTTGCTACCATTCTTTGTGTAGACTTTGGTGCTAGTGATTGTGATTGTGAAGAGTGCTACTCTCCCAACTACCAAGGCAAGTGGTACTTCATGAATATTCCATCCCTATATTTTTATACAAGCATTAGAAATATTTTGCTAAGTCTGGCATGTTACTATTTTTTTGCCAAATGCCATGTTGGGAAATCCTAAGTAGTTGTAGAATTGCTAGGAAATTTCTAAGTTAATTACTATCTATGCCATGCTTAGCCTAGCTAGTAGCAAACAAGGGTTGGTAAATTATACATGCTATGATGAAAATATTTCTAAGTCTTTGGACTTATGTTTTTTCTTAATAAAACAACTAAGTCAATGAATCACCTGGGTGGAAAGGGACTTGATTGGTGGTTTTTGGTTGAGTGGTTACACAAGGCCCATGGTTATGGTTTACCTTGTGTATCTCACTTGTGGAAAGCCACCCAGGAACAAAGTGATTTTAGAGGCCAAGTGTTGAGAAGCTTCTAGTGCAGCCACTTGGCAATATGGGCTCTGCTTGGATCACATAGGTTGCTAGAACTTAGCCATTTGGACAGTTGGTGGTAGTGGGAATGATAGGTTGGAACGCGTCCATTTGGTCTAAGGGAAGGCTTCTGAAAGGTCCTGTCTTGGTGAAACCAAGTCTGGTGGGGAAAGTGCACAACCTCTGCAGATGGAAAAATCTAAGTACTTAGCCAAGTCCATGGCAATGGACAACTTGAGCATCAAGACATGGAAGCTATCAAGAATCTCATCACTCCAACTTCTAAGTAAAAACTTATGGGTGAACAAGGGTGAAGGACCTCAATGTCTATTGATGGTTCCTTGGGAAAAGTTGACAAAGAAAAACTTAGTGATTTCAACTAATAGGAAAAACCTATTTTGAGCAAAGCAAGCCAAGCTACACTTAGCCAAATTGCATATAGTAATATAGTCCACCTAAATTTTACCAAGGTATCACTTGCCAATACTATTCCAAAGTATTGACCCACTGTGGCTGTAACTTCTGATGTTGCAGGTTACTCTGATGAGGATTAGGTGTCATGAGTCTACACTCAACATGTTTGCCTGTGGCACATGAAGATGAAGACTTATATTTATTTACTTATTCAAACTCTTGTATTAGGCCTATGGCCTTGAGTTGTAAAGACTATGTTTAACTCTGGAATGGATGTAATAAATGACCTTTATAAATGTGTACTTCATCTTAAACTGTGGATGCTAGTAATGATCCAGGGACTAGCATTGCAATCACAGGGATCCTTTTCCTTTACAAAGGAGGTATCTTACATAAGAAGTAGTAGCCACTTTTCTCTTCCACTTTGTTACGGCCCACCTGGCCCAGAACTAGCCCGCTAGGAGCCCATACCCCTTCGGCCTCTATTCTTTGTCGTCTTCCTCGCCGGCGAAAGCTGCTGTGTGCCACCGCGGCTGTCGTCGATCTCCGCCGCGCTGTGATGCGTGCCACCGCTGATGGAGGAGGGGATAAGAACGCCCACGTCCTCCTCTATCCATCCATACCAGTATCACTCGCTCTCGTCCTCTGTCTCTCGAGTTCCTCTTTTGGTCGAAACCCTAGCTACGAGTTGCCGCCGTTCTGAGCTTCCCCGTGCTCCATTGTTCAAACACACGTCTTAGTCATGTTCCCCTGAGCCTCATTGCCGAAAGAGTTGAAGTGGGGCGCCACGAGTCGATGCAGCGACCTCGTCTTCCCGAAGTCCGGCAGTCGTCGTCCACCTCGATTCCGACTACCCTGAGTCTTCTAAAGCCCATCAACGACATGTTGGTGAGCTCGCGGTGCTCTGTCACCCCTTTGTTGCCTTGCTCTCTTCCTCCATCTCGCTTGCGTCATGCACCTCTGTCCGCCGCCGCAGATGCTCGTCGGAGCTAGTGCTCCTGTGACCATTTCGGGGCGGCGCATCCACAGTTCCACTCTCCATCACATGCCTTTCCAACGTAAACCTCCACAACCGCGCGCATACACCAAATCACGAGATCAATCTCGATCTGAGAAGATCAGCTCGGGTGACGTCATCCCGAGCGTCACGCTCACATCACCACTACTCAGTCAGTTGGTATTACCTAGTATTTGCACATGTGGCATATGACGTGGTACTGACCCCACTGGTCAATGACCTTGGGTAGGTTTAGCTTAGGTACAAAAAGTCTTTTCTGTTTAGGAATTAGATAAGAAATTATAAGATCAAATATAAATATTTCCTGAAATGTAATAAAATGATTTAATCTTGTTTAATTAGTAACTTTTGTTTTGTAATTTAGAAAAATGTGTATAATATATGAAAATTTGTAGAAAAATAAAATCAATCACTTAAAACTATTATCAAACATTATTATGTTAACAATTTAAATAATTATTATTTAATAAAACTTTGATAATTCATATTTTAATAATGGTAAATGTTAAAATATAAATAATATACCAAAAATCTTAGAAAAATAAGAGCTATAATTTAAAACTATAATCATGCATTATTACTTCACTTAATTAAATATTTATTATTTATTATTTATTTATAAATAATAAATCTTATAAAAATCATATTTTATTATTTATGAATCACAAAAATAAATGTAATATACCAAAATGATCACAAAAATAATAAATACCTGTTAAAAATATAATATTCCACTATTCAGGTAAATAAAAATTTAAAACACTTTAGCAACTTGAATTTAAACCTATTTCCTTAGTTGATAATTCATATAAGGGTAAATAAAATATATTAATTTATCTAGAATTAGCCAATTAAGTCTAATAAATAGTATTAGTCTTAAATATTGATAATATTAAGTCAAAATGGTTCAACACGTTTTAAATACAATTTTATTGAATTATCCTTTAACCACAAGTGTAGATTATTTTCTAAAAGGATTTTTATCCATTATAAAATCCTCAAAGAATAATTTGTGACTAAATTAAATCTTTTCCATTTACTTTAACACAAAGTTTATCAACATACCAAAACACTATAGTGAATCCATAAGTAGTTAAGTAATATTAATACCTTGATTGCAAACCATAACCATTCATTTATAAAAACATAAATGATTCTATTCCATTATAATCTTGAGAAACCACTATACCAAATAAAAGTAATACCATTCCTAGTTAACTTTAAAGGAACCTTATAAAGTGAACAAAGTACAATTATCATAAGCAATATACCTTAAGCCCATCTATGTCTTTAAAGTTAACTTTAGTCTACAATACTCCAAATACTATGTTAAAGACTTTGTTATGTGTTTTATAGTTAAATTTGGTATGTTATAATTAAGTTATAAGCATCTCAAGTCTAGACTATTCAAGCAAGCATAAACAATATCAATCACAATCTATCAACCATATTCTAAAAACTATCAGGATTATTTAAACCTTAATAAAGAAACCTTTTCTTCAAAATTTATTCATTTTGCCACTTCAGTCAACAGATGACAATTAATTGTAACCACATTACTTTATACTTTACTTGTATACTTAGGAATGATGACACTTAAGTCCTTTATAAGTGACATTAATTGCAAAGTAAAATTTGAAGATAAACAATTATTGTATAAGAAATCTTGAGTAGCATTCCATGTTTATGTATCTCATTATTTTATGATATTATACATGCATGTTATTTCACACACACTCACAAGCCTTAATAAGAAGCACAAGTATGAAACTTATCTAAAAGGACAACACATTCTAAAGAAATCATTTCCAGTTTCCAAACCCTAGATCAAGGTTATCCCTGGAATTCACGTTTATCAATTGCATTACATTACTTATGCACAATAGCATCTTGCTTCTTTAAACATTAGTCCTTACCGGACCAATGATGCTGATTTCAGATATTGGATCTTTTATATTGTCTCGAAGACCGTGAGTGCATAATCTTGCAGTCACAAAAGGCAAGTTCACACTTGCTCATGTCCTTTGATTATTTTCTATAAAGTATTTTACAAATCCAGTGTTGTCATCACCTGCATTTGAAAAAGGTCTGAAAACTGTCACATCCCAAAATTTTCCAAATTTTGAAATGTGAAAAATTAAATAAACAAAATAAAACTTTGTTGAAATATAGGGTGAGAAGAAACTTTTTGATTCCAATTGGGAAACATCCAAAACCTATTTTGATCAAATAAAATCCTAAAGGGAATTAAAAAGATAAATAATTAATAAAGAAAGTTTTGATAGTTGGAATTACTATTTTAGATCTTTTAATAAAAAGATTTGTTTTTCAAAAGCAAAAGGTAGAATTATAAATAAAGATTATTTCTTAAAGCCAAATTAAAATCTTGGCCAAGATTTTGAAATAAAACATTCCTATTGGATAAAAAGTGTAAAGGTTTAATTAAATAAAATAATGAGGATTTAATATCCAATTTTATTTAAGTAAAGGCTTTTCCATTTTAAATAAACACTAAAACTTATTAATTTCTTTTAAATAAGTTTTCCAAGTGTTTTATTTCCAAATAAAACCTACTGAAATGATTTTGGTATTATTTAGATTTCAAATAGAGATTTTAATAAAACAAATCCTAATCTTTACTATTAAAAAGAAGTTGGTGTTGGTACGTCCACTTTGACATAAAACATCCACTTTGACATCAAACATTGAAACAATCTAGACCGTCCAATTGCTTGCGCATCCAATACGTTTCTAAACATAAGAAAGTATATTATGTACCATTAATTAGGAGATATGCTAATCATCTGTTTCCCCTAAAATTTCTTGATTTTTGGAAGGAAATGTCTCTAAGAAAAGGTCTTGATTTTTGGAAGGAAATGTCTCTAAGAAAAGGACGTGGGACAAGAAAGAGAAGGAAACAATAGTAACCCCCGATTTGTTTCATCCTGAAATTTTGAAACAAATCAAATCAATTATTAACTAGAGATTGTTTTTATCCTACTCCCTCTGTTTCGGTTTACAAGTCCTGCACGTAGTTCTATGTCACCAAATTGAGCAACTTAGTATGATGTATATATTACAAATAATATATCACCGGAAACTTTAGACTTTGTATTTTTCAATGATATAATTTTTATATTATATAATTCAAATTATATAGGTCAAATTGATAACCTATATATATGCGTAGGACTTGTAAACAGAAACGGCGGGAGTATTATTAGTTTAGAAAAAAATCAGTCTATCATTAACTCACGGGATGTATTCCCGGTAGTATCCATGGAGACGCATGCAACAAGTCCAAATATGAGCGAGGCGTCAATGCCCGAGATATTTAACATCCGACCTTGGCCGTAAAAATTTTGACTGAATGATCGGTTTTTTATACACCGAAATTTTCGCACAATTCAATTTTGTGAGCACAAAAGTTTTCTTTTATGTGAGCGAGGCATGCAATAAAATAAAAAAGGAGAGGTTGTATCTCCCGCTTGGCATTCTCTTCATTCTCTCTCGTGAGACCACATAAATGCATCACCAGCGGAACTGGTGGATCAACTGGAATTTTTTCTTCTGAAGATGACTAACCGGAACTCAATCCGAGAAGGGCAAAAATATGTATCCAATCTTAATTAAGATTATGACTATGTAGTTTTGGAGCAAGTTCGGCACTCCGGCCTCGCCTTAAACTCCTAGGCTGAATTGGTCTGCATCCATGTTCCAGCTCGATCGGCATGACCTCAGAGACACATAATAGAACTTGGGGTCTATGAGCAAGTTTGCATAAAGTGAATGAATCTTCAATTTTTTATTAATACTTAGTATTACTCAAAAAACGAATCTTAAGTTTTTTATTAAGACATATTTACTCTTCAAATTTTCATGAAGACATATATTCGTTCCATAGACCGCTCCTAATGACATATTCACAAGGACCACGTGTAGGTTCATGGTATGGCCTAGGGACCTTCACCATCAGAGGCTGAGTAGATGATATGCACAATTTAAGGCATGACCTAAGTAGATCAGATGAGATGGAAATAATAGCGGGTTGGAAATGTAAGGTGTGATAGATATAGAATAGAAGCAGATTAGATCAGATCTTATTGCACAAACACGATATTAGATTTGATCCAGACTATAGACAAGTTTGATTTTGATCAATGTTATCATTAAATAGACAAAATGCCCTTCATAAGATTTTTTAAAATCAATGAACGTATATAAAACCATTATACTCCACGGCTAAATTCTCCAAAGTATAGCTACTTACAATTATACGAGCAAGCTAAGATAAAATAAAAAAAACTCCTTAATAAAATTTCTTAATGGTGCCCAACAGAGAGAAAACAGAAAAATCCACACAAGATTGTGTACCTACAATATAATCAAGTATGAAAAAGACAGAGTTTGAGCAAGGTGGAACCTTAATGTTCTTATAAATACTACAGGCGGTATTTTTTACACATGAGTATTCACATCCATTACATATTACATCATATATATTGTGAGTAAACAAAAGACCGTAGCAACGCACGGGTATTCAGCTAGTTGAATTAATAACTAAGGACTATTTTATTTAATTATTAAATAGATCCTAAATGAATAAAAGAATTATTTTATTTTGAACTTTGGTTTGTGTTGTTAAACAGAACTAAAAATTATACAAAGTTTGGCAAAGGATTTGAATTCATTTGAGTGTTTGAATTGTTGTTTGAAAATCAAAACAGAAAATCAAATAGAAAAAGGAAAAAGTTTCTGTATAAAAAAATGAAACAAACAGCAGCCCAACCCATCTGGACCAACAGCCTAGCTCCAGCCCAACTAAACCCCCCACGCGCGAATTGTTTTTCACTTACACGCGCACCCGCGAGGTCACTGAACGCCAGGCCCCACTCCTATTTTCTCCACCTCGCTGACAGCACGGCCCAACACACCTGTTCATCGTCTCCCCCACGACCGTTCTTCCCCTGCCATTGCTGCCGATTGAATGCGGCGTTGAATTCGCGTAAATGACTGCGTTAATCCTACCTGCGACCATGCTCGTTAAACCTCCCATTCCTCCTCGCCATTTCCCCTCAAACAGCTCCTCCTCTCTGCCACCAGGCTGCCCCGAATTAGCTTTGCACCGCCGCTGCTCCGACAACGTCTCCGAGCGATTCCGGCCACACCCCGCCACCCCTCACCCCCCTCTGCACGCTAGCACATTCCCCACCTCCTGGCGCATCTGCCTGTGTGCTCCATTCACTCGCGCGTGCTCCAAAACGTCGACTTCGACTTCACCTGAGCACCGCCGCGACTGTCCTTCTCCGGCGACCTCTCCCTGGTAAGCCTCGACCGCCCCAGCACCCCCTTTTGATGCTCACAACATCCCCAGATCAGCCCGCATCTAACTATGCCCCTACTTTACCTCGGGGCTACCTGCAGCCTCATTCCCGACGACACCTGAGCGTGTCCGACGCCGCCACCGACTCCGGCGAGGAATTGCCGCCGTCCCTGTGCTCCCCTCGTCAAACCAACAGCACGTTGAGCTTCGTCACCACCTTGCAAACACGGTGAGCCCTCTCCCCCTCTCCCTCGCTTGCTGTAGCCGCCGCAGCGCCGCTAGCCGACCATCGCCGCCGCCAGCCGCCGCGCAGCGCAGCGCCGCCAGTGCTTGACCACGCGACCATGTCCGTTAGATCAGAAACCGTTGGCTGAGATAGATCTAACCAAAGGGGTACGCGCCCATCTGAGCCACTAGATCTAACTTAAATCCTACGGCTCGCAGAGGCCGATCCACCCGAAGCGGTACCGGCCAATTAGGTTGGGCCACATGTACTGGTTTTGATTTAAAACAGAATTCTGAATCTGATTTGTATGCAAACTTGTAAAATTCATAACTATAAATCTACATGTCCAAATTTTTCAAATTTTATATCAATGGAATCAGCAGAACTTGTTCTTTGCAACCATGCACTTTGTTTAATGTTTTGCTTCTGGAAAATTGGTTGAATTTGCAAAAACATGTGTAGGCTTATTTTGAATATAAAAATTGTTCTAGGTAAAATTTTATTGTGAAATCTTTGCAAAATAATTTGTTGTGAACTTACTAGCCCTAGGAACCAACATATGGATTTAAAAATGAATTTTGTGAAGTTTAGGAATAAATACTTGAATTAGCTCATTTCTAGTCAAATATAAATATTGATTTTGATATGGAAATGATTTTTGAGTAAAATCTTTGGGAAATGATTTGATTCAAACCTTCTGACCCTAAACACCAAGTTTTGTGAATTAACAACTTATTTGATGAACAATATAAAATTATTTCTTTGATAAAAGCATTTTCAACCACATAAAATATTGATTTGATTTAGAAATGGTCTATAGATAAAACCTTTGGCAAATGGTTTTACCACTTTAGAAAATGACCACTTTGAACTTTATAATGTTTAGAGCTTAGTAGAAACCACCTTTGCAAATAAAAGTATCCTTTGCATGCTTGCATGCATGACCTTGTTTCTATTATTTTATGTGTGATGAATTGTTTGAATATTGGTTGGAATGCTAGTTGAATCTATGTTTGCTTGATTGATTTGTAGTGAAGTTAGAAGAGTGTGATATTAGAAAGATCAAGAAGTGAACCAACATTCTCTACCAAAAAGGCAAGTGACACTATCATCCAAGTCCTACTATCTTCATTACACTTAGTGGATTTTGTAACATGCATGGAAAGGTTTACTATATTTTATGCTATGCTAAATCCTAATAGGATACCCTTATATTTTCCTTAGTGGAAACAATGTAGTTGTAGTATGCTTAGCCCTGCTATATATTGGGATGGGATACATGTTAAGATTATATGAAGTATTGAAAAGACTTATGTTTTATATAATAAAACAAGTACTCAATGAACCACCTGGGTGGACAAGGATACTCAAGTTTTGGACAAGGTGGCAACAAAAGGAACCATGTTTATATGGCAATCTCTTTTTGTTGTGCACTAGAAGAAAACCACCCAGGGACTTAGAGATTGAACATGTTTCTCGTACAGTGGCTTCCGTGTACAGCCACATGCTAAATAGGCTCTGGCTTAGTCAACTACATAGTGGAAGACCCATGCATTGGCATCTTCAGGGTAACTAGGATTGTGTGAGGGAACTTGAAACCCTACATTGGTGCCTAGATGACAAGCTACCATTGTGTATTGGGAGGACTCCTATGGAAAGACTTTGCCAGATTCTCAATCTGCCAGTACTCCATCTTGGTGAGTACTTATCCAGCGGCCACTGGTGGCATCAAGATGAGATTGTGTCATGTGGGTAAAGTGTACAACTTCTATAGAAGATCAAAATTATAAGTACTTAGCCGTGTCCCCGGTTATGGACAATACTGAGCAACTAAGGACTGAAGCTATGGAATATCTCGACATTCCAATTTCTCAAAGTAAAACTTGATGGTGACAACAAGGGATTTTTGAAGCACTTGGAGTTTTCCAAGAAGTTCAGAAATTTTTTGACAAAAGATCAAAACTATTTTGAAAAGATAGGATAAAACTATATTGCTTTCTGCAAAAGAGCCTAAACCCCACTTAGACAAATATTCATGTAATTGATAGGATTCACTTATTTCTACATAGTAGTGAAACTTGCCAATACAATTCAAATGTATTGACCCTTGTGGATGCAACTTATTATGTTGCAGGTTTGTTTGATATTAGTGGAGTTTAATGATTAGGATTTCAAGTCTACAACCAACATGATTGCCTGTGGCACTTTGAAGATGAAGGACCCCATGCTTATAGATATTCTGCTGCAATGTAATGTGATAGCCAAATGAGCTATGTAAGATGTAATGAATTATTTTATTCCTGGTTATAAAGTTGTATTATGACCTTTGTTTCTTGATATTACATCTTAACTGTGGATGCTAGCTATTGATCCAGGGACTAGCATTGCAATCACAGGGATCCTTTTCCTTTATAAAGGAGGTATCTTACAGATGGTATCAGAGCACTGTGTTTCCTGTAGGATTGTAACCCTAGGATTGGACAAAACCCCTTATAAAAATAGGAGTTGAATTTGTTCCAAAAACTTATTTACAAACAATCTTGTAAACTCTTTCCTCAACCTTTTTGGTTTTGACTCTACGTCTCTCCTATTTCAACTTGATGGATAAATCCTTCACCATGACCAATGACTTGAACACCTTCAACTCCAATGACTTCAACATCGTCAGCATTTTCACCAAGGACTTCAACCTTGGATATCACTAAGGACTACAAGTGAGAACCAAGAGACATTAGATTGCCCACCAAAGATATTGATATCAAGTTAGTGTATGAATCATATTGACCTATGAGGTATGATTATACTAAGTTATGTATTTCAAAAAAACTTGTTGTTTCCTTCAACTCATGAGTTAAACTCATAAGTTGTTAAGTGGATACTTGCTTGTTGATTGTGTGATTGTTTGATTGAACTTGGTTATTTTGAGTTGTGTGTTAGAACTTCGTAACAACCTATCCACCAATACTTATCCCTATCAAACCAACAGATGCCTCCTCGTCGTGCCAACCCCAACCAAAACAACATCACCCCTAAGATGCAGCAGATGATGGCAGCTCAGACACAGTTGATGCAACAGATGACCACATATATACAGAATCAGAACAACAGCAACAATAATAACAACAACAACAACAATCAGAATAATCCTCCAGCACTTGACATGCTCACCAAGTTTCTGAAACTTAGGCCTGCAAGATTCTCTGGAACAACTGATCCAATGGAAGCCAATGATTGGTTACATTCAGTGAACAAAGACTTAGTGACTGTTGGCTGCACTGACGAAGAAAAAGTAAGGTTTGCAGCATTTCTGCTTGAAGGACCAGCAGCAACATGGTGGGACAACTTTCAAATCACCACTCCCCTTGAAGATGTAACATGGGCTATTTTTGAAGATGGATTTAGAACAACTCACATCTCACCTGGAGTGATGTACTTGAAGAAAAAGGAGTTTCACAATCTGAAACAGCGTCACCTCAGTGTGGCTGAGTATATTGAAGAATTCAACAATCTGGCATGCTATGCACCAGATGAAGTTGATACAGATGCTAAGAGAAAAGAAAAATTTCTTGAAGGGCTTAATGATGAGTTGAACCTGCAGCTAGCTGTTGCCTATGTCCCAACTTATCAATCACTCTGTGACAAAGCCACTATATTGGAAAACAAGATGAAACAAGTTGAGAATAGAAAGAGGAAACATAAAATCAAGAATCAATCAGGATCATCAAAAAAGAAGCATTCATTCAAAAAGGGCAATGAAGATTCTGAACCACATCAGTATCACCACTACAACAATGGAAGTGAGAATAATGGAAATGATAATGACAATGGAGATGACCTTGATCAGAACCAACATGACACTTTCAAGAAGAAAGACATTAGCTAGTTGCAATGCTATAACTGCAAGGAACTTGGACACTATGCATCAGACTGTCCTGAGAAGAAAAAGAACAAGGATGCTAGAAGAGCCAATGGAAATGACTCCAATGTGACCCAGAAAGGACATGTGAACCACATTGACATGGATGGAAACTTTGAAGAGATAGAAGAAGTGGATGTTAGAAACTAGATAACTTAGTTGAGTCAAATAAGGATTCCTTGTCTGATATCAAGTGTTGAACCTATAGTCAAGTGAACCATCAATGTAACCCTATGAGACTTTATTTTTAAGGGTGGTAGTACCCTAGTTGCCTTGAAGCCAACTTGTAACCTCTAGCCTTCCCAAATCTCGGGACGAGATTTATTTTTAGGGTGGTAGCCTGTCACATCCCAAAATTTTCCAAATTTTGAAATGTTAAAAATTAAATAAACAAAATAAAACTTTGTTGAAATTTAGGGTGAGAAGAAACTTTTTGATTCCAATTGGGAAACATCCAAAACCTATTTTGATCAAATAAAATCCTAAAGGGAATTAAAAAGATAAATAATTAATAAAGAAAGTTTTGATAGATTAAAATCTTGGCCAAGCTTTTGAAATAAATATTCCTATTGGATAAAAAGTGTAAAGGTTTAATTAAATAAAATAATGAGGATTTAATATCCAATTTTATTTAAGTAAAGGCTTTTCCATTTTAAATAAACACTAAAACTTATTAATTTATTTTAAATAAGTTTTCCAAGTGTTTTATTTTCAAATAAAACCTACTGAAATGATTTTGGTATTATTTAGATTTCAAATGGAGATTTTAATAAAACAAATCCTAATTGAATTAATAACTAAGGACTATTTTATTTAATTATTAAATAGATCCTAAATGAATAAAAGAATTATTTTATTTTGAACTTTGGTTTGTGTTGTTAAACATAACTAAAAATTATACAAAGTTTGGCAAAGGATTTGAATTCATTTGAGTGTTTGAATTGTTGGTTGAAAATCAAAACAGAAAATAAAATAGAAAAAGGAAAAAAGTTTCTGTATAAAAAAATGAAACAAACAGCAGCCCAACCCATCTGGCCCAACAGCCCAGCTCCAGCCCAACTACCCCCCCCCCCACGCGCGAATCGTTTTTCACTTACACGCGCACCCGCGAGGTCACTGAACGCCATGCCCCACTCCTATTTTCTCCACCTCGCTGACAGCACGGCCCCACACTCCTGTTCATCGTCTCCCCCACGACCGTTCTTCCCCTGCCATTGCTGCCGATTGAATGCGGCGTTGAATTCGCGTAAATTACTGCGTTAATCCTGCCTGCGACCACGCTCGTTAAACCGCCCATTCCTCCTCGCCATTTCCCCTCAAACAGCTCCTCCTCTCTGCCACCAGGCTGCCCCGAATTAGCTTTGCACCGCCGCTGCTCCGACGACGTCTCCGAGCGATTCCAGCCACACCCCGCCACCCCTCACCTCCCTCTGCATGCTAGCACATTCCCCACCTCCTGGCGCATCTGCCCATGTGCTCCATTCACTCGCGCGCTCTCCAAGACATCGACTTTGACTTCACCTGAGCACCGCCGTGACTGTCCTTCTCCGGCGACCTCTCCCTGGTAAGCCTCGACCGCCCCATCACCCCCTGTTGATGCTCACAACATCCCCAGATCAGCCCGCATCTAACTATGCCCCTACTTTACCTCGGCGCGACCTGCAGCGTCATTCCCGACGACACCTGGGTGTGCCCGACGCCGCCAACGACTCCGGCGAGGAATTGCCGCCGTCCCTGTGCGCCCCTCGTCAAACTAATAGCATGTTGAGCTTCGTCACCGCCTTGCGAACACGGTGAGACCTCTCCCCCTCTCCCTCGCTTCCTGTAGCCGCCGCAGCGCCGCTAGCCGAGCGTCGCCGCCGCCAGCCGCCGCGCAGCGCCGCCAGTGCTTGACCACGCGACCATGTCCGTTAGATCAGAAACTGTTGGCTGAGATTAGATCTAACCGAAGGGGTACGCGCCCATCTGAGCCACTAGATCTAACTTAAATCCTACGGCTCGCAGATGCCGATCCACCCGAAGCGGTACCGGCCAATTAGGTTGCGCCACGTGTACTGGTTTTGATTTAGAACAGAATTCTGAATCTGATTTGTATGCAAACTTGTAAAATTCATAACTATAAATCTACACGTCCAAATTTTGCAAATTTTATATCAATGGAATCAGTAGAACTTGTAATTTTCAACCATGCACTTTGTTTAATGTTTTGCTTCTGGAAAATTGGTTGAATTTGCAGAAACATGTGTAGGCTTATTTTGAATATAAAAATTGTTCTAGGTAAAATTTTAATGTGAAATCTTTGCAAAATGATTTGTTGTGAACTTACTAACCCTAGGAACCAACATATGGATTTAAAAATTAATTTTGTGAAGTTTAGGAATAAATACTTGAATTAGCTCATTTCTAGTCAAATATAAATATTGATTTTGATATGGAAATGATTTTTGAGTAAAATCTTTGGGAAATGATTTGATTCAAACCTTCTGACCCTAAACACCAATTTTTGTGAATTAACAACTTATTTGATGAACAATATAAAATTATTGCTTTGATAAAAGCATTTTCAACCACATAAAATATTGATTTGATTTAGAAATGGTCTATAGATAAAACCTTTGGCAAATGGTTTTACCACTTTAGAAATGACCACTTTGAACTTTATAATGTTTAGAGCTTAGTAGAAACCACCTTTGCAAATAAAACTATCCTCTGCATGCTTGCATGCATGACCTTGTTTCTATTATTTTATGTGTGATGAATTGTTTGAATATTGGTTGGAATGCTAGTTGAATCTATGTTTGCTTGATTGATTTGTAGTGAAGTTAGAAGAGTGTGATATTAGCATGATCAAGAAATGAACCAACATTCTCTACCAAAAAGGCAAGTGACACTATCATCCAAGTCCTACTATCTTCATTACACTTAGTGGATTTTGTAACATGCATGGAAAGGTTTACTATATTTTATGCTATGCTAAATCCTAATAGGATACCCTTATATATTCCTTAGTGGAAACAATGTAGTTGTAGTATGCTTAGCCCTGCTATATATTGGGATGGGATACATGTTAAGATTATATGAAGTATTGAAAAGACTTATGTTTTATATAATAAAACAAGTACTCAATGAACCACATGGGTGGACAAGGATACTCAAGTTTTGGACAAGGTGGCAACAAAAGGAACCATGTTTATATGGCAATCTCTTTTTGTTGTGCACTAGAAGAAAACCACCCAGGGACTTAGAGATTGAACATGTTTCTCGTACAGTGGCTTCCGTGTACAGCCACATGCTAAATGGGCTCTGGCTTAGTCAACTACATAGTGGAAGACCCATGCATTGGCATCTTCAGGTTAACTAGGATTGTGTGAGGGAACTTGAAACCCTACATTGGTGTCTGGATGACAACCTAGCATTGTGTATTGGGAGGACTCCTATGGAAAGACTTTGTCACATTCTCAATCTTCCAGTACTCCATCTTGGTGAGTACTTATCCAGCGGCCACTGGTGGCATCAAGATGAGATTGTGTCATGTGGGTAAAGTGTACAACTTCTATAGAAGATCAAAATTATAAGTACTTAGCCGTGTCCCCGGTTATGGACAATACTGAGCAACTAAGGACTGAAGCTATGGAATATCTCGACATTCCAATTTCTCAAAGTAAAACTTGATGGTGACAACAAGGGATTTTTGAAGCACTTGGAGTTTTCCAAGAAGTTAGAAAGATTTTGACAAAAGATCAAAACTATTTTGAAAAGATAGGATAAAACTATATTGCTTTCTGCAAAAGAGCCTAAACCCCACTTAGCCAAATATGCATGTAATTGATAGGATCCACTTATTTCTACATAGTAGTGAAACTTGCCAATACAATTCAAATGTATTGACCCTTGTGGCTGCAACTTATTATGTTGCAGGTTTGTTTGATATTAGTGGAGTTTAATGATTAGGATTACAAGTCTACAACCAACATGATTGCCTGTGGCACTTTGAAGATGAAGGACCCCATGCTTATAGATATTCTGCTGCAATGTAATGTGATAGCCAAATGAGCTATGTATGCAGAGATACCGACGATCAAAACCTCATATAAGTAAACTATCGTGAGACAAAGGGAAATTGGTATCGTATGTAAGTGGTTCATTCGATCACAAAGTAATCATAGAAATATGTGGGAACCATATGAATTTCCATATTCCTCTATTGGTTATTGATCGGAGAAGTGTCTCGATCATGTCCGTATAATTCACGAACCGTAGGGAGACACACTTAAGGATTCGATGTTGTTGAGTAGTTATGAAATGATTAGTAAGAGACCGAATGTTGTTCGGAGTCTCGGATGGGATCCGGGATATCACGAGGAGATCCGGAATGGTCCGGAGAATAAGATTCATATAAGGAAAGTCCTGTTTCGGAGTTCGGAAATGATTCCGGTGATTTCACTAGGAATGTTCTAGAACGGTCTAGAAGGTCCGGCACTCCGGAGGGGGAAGGGTACATGGATGTGTCATGACAATGTGGAATCGTTGCATCATGTACTAGGTCACTTGGCTAGGCAATATGATGAGAGAAATCAAATCCAAGTTTGAAAGTCAAACGCCAATTTGAAAAGTCAAATCTGAAGTTTGCTTGGTGGAGGGAGAGTAGGAAACCGACTTAGGGAGGAAGTCCTACTACCTCCACCCGCCGGCCAAGGAGGAGGAGTTGGAGGAGGACTCCCTCCTCCCAACCGCCTCCCTCCCACCTATATAAGGAGGGGTAGGGCGCCCCCTCCCAACACACCTCAAACCCTAGCTCCTGGCGCCACCACCTGCTGCTGCCGCCGCCTAGGGCCTCCTCCCAAGTCACCGACTACGGTTTCCCCAAACCCTAGCCGCTGGCTACACCCCTCCCCTTGGTGCTTCTAAACCCGAGATCGCCAAGTCACCTCTCTTGCTCCACCATACTCGCTTCGGCTTAAGGCGAAGCCCTGCGAGATCTCCCCTCTACTTCCGACACCACACCGTCGTGCTGCCGGAATCACGAGGAGAGTGCTACAACCTCCGCTGCCTTCTTGAACAAGGGAGAGGAAGGTCTTCATCAGGTACCGAACGTGTGACCGACTGCGGGAGCGCTGCCGGAGTGCAGCGCCGGAAGGATCGTCTACGCGATCTTGAGATCGGCAAGTGTACGACTACATCACCCACGAGAATCTGCTCTCGTTAACCACTTTGGATCTTCGAGGGTTAGTATTCTATCGACTCGTTGCTACAAATTAGTAGATAGATCTTGGCTTGATCATAGATTAGATCTTGATTGTGTGTTCATGCGGTAGAATTTTTTTGTTTTCCATGCTACGAACCCCTACTGTGGTATCAGAGCCGTGTCTATATCTAGATCTGTTGCACGAGTAGAACACAATGGTCATTGTGGGCGTTGATGCTTTTGTTGTCGATTGCTTCTTGTGTACTTTGCATCTTGTGGGATGGTGGGATGAAGTGGCCCGGGCTAACCTTACATGACATCGTTCATGAGACTTGCTCCACGCTTGACATGCAAGTTGTATTGCATAAGTGGCTTTGCGGGTTCCTGTTTCTCCCAACATAGTTAAGATTCAATTTACAACAGGTGATTGACAATACTAGTATCAATGTTGTGGTTCTTGTTCGTCAGTTAGAACGACACTTATTGAAAGACCCAAACCACGTAAAACATGCAAAGAAAATTAGAGGCGTCTAACTTTGTTTTGCAGGGGTGTGCTGTGATGTGATATGGACATCATTGTGATTATATATGATGTATGCAATGTTCCTTATTGTAAGTTGGCAACCGACAGGAGCCGTATGGTTGTCTTTTAAATTATGTTAAGACCTGCATGTCTATTCAAAGAAGTTGTAATAGTTGATGCTAGTGGACGACAACCATGAAGCGTCGCCATTGACCTTGACGCCACACCGGTGATGATGGAGATCATGTTCGTGCTTGAAGATGGAGATCGGAAGCACAAGAAGAAATGCCATATCATATCACATATTACGAATTGCATGTGATGTTAATCCTTTTATGCATCTTGTATTGCTTAGTTCACGACGGTAGAATTATAAGATGATCCCTCAAGCACACAATTTCATGTTTTAAAGTGTTCATCCTTAGTAAGCACCGTTGCTAAAGCTCATTGTTTCGAAGCATCACGTGATGATCGGGTGTGTTAGATTCTGCGAGTGTATACAACGTGAGCAAGCCAGATTTGCTCATGTGGAAGCTAAGGTTTGATCTTGACGAGCCTAGCATGTACAGACATGGTCTCGGAACACGGATCACCGAAAGGTAAACACTACAAGGATTCAGGTCTATTGCAACAGCAAGATTTGTGGCAGTAAGTGCTGAATTGTGGCAATAGGTACCTATTGCCACGACATGAATTTCGTTGCCAAGCGTTGCAACAGGATGCATGGTAATAGGTTATTGCCACGAAAACCAAATGGTGGCAACAAAGCGTGCTATTACAACGGCCATGTGACAAGTTGCCACGTTTTATCTCGTGGCAGCACGCGCTTAATGCCACAATTTGTTTATGGGGATAGCTTAATGCAACAACCATCAAAACCATGGCGATTGGTTGTTTGTGGCGATAGGCATTTGTGGCAATAGCCTATTCCAACAACAGTTGTTTCGTGGCGCATGCCCTTCTGTGGTAATAGCCAATTGTTGCAGTAGACCCAAACCCTATAGCAACAACTCTTGTTTTCGTGGGTACACCTCTTTCGCCACCAACCCTATCTTTGTGGCATTAATTTATGGCAACAACTCTCTAAATTTGGTAACAAAAAATTGCAACATACTAGCTAGCTTTGATGGTGACAGATAGGCGCCACTAGTATTTACTAGTGGCACACCTCTCATGTACGCCACCTTTATAGTGTGCCACTAGTAGCAAAAATTGGTACCCACTAGTAATGTATATGGAAAACTAAAAATACTCCAAATTTACAAAATACAACCTAAAAGGAAAAATAATTTAAAAACAAGAAATGAAATGAAATCATACTTTTTATTACAGTAAGAATATTACAATGTCTTTACAAGTATCCAATAAAAGGAAAATTGCAAGAAAATAGCCTAAAGCTACTCTTCTAGTAATCTTATCTTCTTTTTATTCACTTTATCCCTGCAAAATGGAACAAAAATAAAAGAAAAGAAAGAAACATGATCAGATACTAACTGTAATAGAGATATTCTTCTATAACAGATGGAATATCAATTTCCCAAATACTAGTAGCTAGAACCCATCAAGAAGTAGCATAGCTGGTGAAATAAATCACCAGTGAGTAGCACACATAAGAACCAGATTATATCCAAGTTAGATGTACAATCAAATTATGCTAGCCCATGATCAGATCCACCATACTATAACCTGTCACTAGCAGTGCAATACTATGTCTAGTAACTACAGAGCAAGCACACCCACAGACACCAGGCGACCCAAAAAAAGGATAACCTAACAAATATGGAAACAAGGAAGCTCACATATATGTGTACTTTAAATATACAACCAAATGTTGCATGGAAAGCTACATGTTTAAATTCCTATATTCCTGTCATTTAAGCAAATATATATGTTTGTTTCAAACCTACAGGACAACAAATGAATATTTAAACAGAAGTACTATTGTGCCAAGTAGCGTCCATCTTTTCCTTGATCATAAGAAGTCAGTAATAAGTTACCATCACGTGAGTACTCTTATTATCATGCTGCCAGTCATCATTTTCTTCAAAATAATTCGAGTGAGTATTAGCTACTCAATCCCTGAAAAGTAGTTGTAGGCAAGAACAGAAGTCAACATCGAGCACAAAGCTACTCCTACCATTTCAAACAAGCATAATATGTTCTCGACACACAAAGTTCTTGACACAATGGGGACAACGGGTAAGATGATGCTGGCTAGCCAAGAAAATATCATTTCTCACCAAAAAGATATCGGGCAATGATATAAGAACCAAATACTAAAAAATTAAGCAACACATAGAAGTAGATCCGATGAGGGCATTAAGCAACCTAAAAGGCCCAAAAAATTCCTATGCTACTGCAAGAAAGCAATACCAAAGGACCACAAGCCCTCACCCTGCATTTTATGGCTACGTGTTCTCCTGCAAACCAAACAACCACACTCACTATACTGCTATTTCGATCACGCTTTTGCATGTTCCTTGGTTAGTAAGAAGTGTAAAGTTAGTGAGAGAAATATCCGACACATATATGAAAACCTGATCAACTAGGTTATTCTAGTGCATATCCAAGCAAAGCATAGAAACAATAGTCCAATGACCTCACTCGAGGATCAGAGGAATTATACACATACCCACGGTCAGTAGTTCTAAATGGTTTTCATTGCTTACACAAAATACATCAGCAAGAAAGTATATATAGGTGCACAGATAAAGAAAAAATCCAGTTAGACTGCTATAACTATAGCTTCTAGTGCAATAACTATACCTCCTGGAGGACAATCTTGCATGTAATTGGAACATGAGCAGCCTCACATAGTACCCTCCCTCACAAGCACTATTCTATTTAACTAATTCCTCCAACACATAGCGAGGGTGGTGGTTCTGCAACCATAAAAATTCATGATCAAATATGATAAATGAAAGCTCACAAAGACTCCCTGGTAATTAATCCAGGCTAGTCTGATATCAAGTGCTAGTTATACATTTGCCAATTACACATATCCCATTTTCATGAGGTTTTAGCAAGTACAAAGTACATGCAACATGCAACGTTAGCAAGTATAGTATACTGACAAAATAATTCTTGTTTGGCTATGTACTATTGATACATAGTCAGACACTTGCAGCAGTGTATGATGCATATCTTGCATAGTGAAGGAAAATCAAGACACAAGACCACCAATTTGTTTTTCAAAACAAATAACTGACATTAGTGTTTAAATACATATTTTTGTACCAACTAGTGTTCCAATAAGATAAACTAGAAATGTGTCTTTTTAATACAGGAACTAAAAAACAACAAATATAGAATCTGAAGTTCAAGCACGTGCGATCAGCAAATAGAATATACTGAATTTTTAGACAGTTACTCCAGTTAACAGTGCATACCATGAGCTGAAGGATGACAGAGAGGTCAAATGATCTGAAGGAGAATATAACTGGGCTACTTGCACACACTACCGCGGTTGAGCAACATCAAGAAACATCTAAGTATATACCATTATTTTCGTTAACAAATCACCTCAAAATAACTCCAACATCAAATGCCACAGATGCTTGTTGTAATGTTGTACCGAACCTAGCAATGTAAAGGATGATCCTTGAATAATCGATTGAGCAGAACATGCCAATGCCATTATGCAAAACAACAGGCAAGGAAACAACACAAATGTTTAGTGATAGTTCGAAGCAAAGAGTAATTTGAGAGTCTAATCAACTAGTTCTGAAACTATATACCTCATGATCCCATCATAGTGTTACCGTAAGCATTGGAGAGCATGCTCTTATCACGTAGCAGCCAGCAATGCTCGTATTCACTTGTTAACTACAGATTGACCCGATACAATGATAAAACTACTACTTGAGTCACTTAATTTGCTAATAAGAAACAGTAGGTTGCCCTTGTACATTTGCCAATTAATTTGCTAGAAGGTTGCATGCTCAGACCTCAGAGGGGGCAGAAACGCCATGGAGAAAAACCACTATGTGGCTGGTTCTAGCATTACAAGAAAGCAAAGTACTCAAGTTATACTACTACACTACTGTTTATGGGGAACATGCAATAGAAGAAAAAGATGCTTAATGGTACTCAAGTTATATACTTTTTTAACGAGAAATTAAAGCTGTGTTGAGATTTAACTAGAAAATAAGATTGAGAACCAAAAACATTCTGAATTAGTAAAAGAAGATGTGATCAAGAAAATACACTTCTTCCATATGTACAGATCTAACTACTCGGAGAATATAACCCATGAGTTCACACCAAATCAATAAAAGTTGATATCGAATTTTTTACATGAACAGATAAGAAGACAGAAAGGGAAGAAAATATGGCATGCACGAGAAGCAGACTCACGAGCTTTTGTCGGAGCACAGCTGGAAGATTGATTTGCGTCAAGAGGCAGTCAAGATATGACTCGGTCGGCAGCTTGCAAGATCTGCCGCAGGAACTCATTATCTTAGGGATGAATAAGGCTTGAACTAGAAAAAGAAACGAGGTTGGGAGAAAGTGTAGGGGCTAACCTTAGTCGATGGATAAGCAAGAAGGGCAGCACGACCAGGCTGTTGTCGTCGCCGGTGGGATAGGAGCTCGAGCAGAGCAGATCTTGGGGGCAGCAGAAGGACGACTGTCGTACAGGGAGGGGCCGGAGAGTAGGAGGGGGAAGAATTACCAGAGGACAGAGGACGGTCGCCTGAGTTCGGTCGGCCGGAGGTCTCGTGCCTAGCATCGCAGGCTACCTGTTGCGCGCGAGCAGAGCGGAGCGAGCGAGGCCAGCGCCTAGCATCCAACACAAAGTTAGCGTTCAGATCGGCCACCATCCAAGGCTGGGAGGAGCTCTGATACACCGTAGATGTTGATTCGCGGTCGTACCGGAGCACGGATCGGCGGGGAACCAGTGCCACAGCGAGGCTACTGGCGAGAGGCTAGCCAATTTGCACGGTGGCGCCGGTATTTGGGGGAGAGGCGCACGGAAGCCCGAGAAGACGTCCCACGACTAGGGAGGGCCCTCGGAGGAGCGCACCACCATGGCGTCCGGTGGCGCGCGGGGCATGGCAGTCGGCGAGGCCAACGACCTCGCGATAGTGGCCGGCTGCGGCAGCTGGAAGGACGGGACGTCCCACGACCAGCTACCGCACGCGTCCGCCATTGGCGCCGGGACGGGCGAAAACCCTAGATCGAGGGAAGGGGCGCGGGGAGGCGGTCGCGCCTGAGGTTTTGGGCGGGACGCGGAGGCGAGGCGGGGAGGAGGGGTCAATACATGGGGTGGATCTCGATCTGGAGGGAGGATGGACAATTGTGTTTTCTGGGAGGAGTGGTCATCCGTTGAACGAGATCAGATGGTTGAGAACGAGGCTTGGTTGGGCGATCCGTGTTTGTCTGGTCTCTGCAATCTCAATGGATGAGAGGGTGCGCCACTAGTACGTATAAACGGTCCATCTTAATATATTCCATTAGTAGTAAATTTATCTATAAGCATTTTTCTAGTAGTAAAAATTAAATTTCGTGATGTCAAGTGGTTATTTTTGTTGATGCTCATATGTATATTATAATGCCAAGTCTAAATTAATTTTACATACATAAATATTTATTTATTACGGTATTTATAGGTAAAATATATTGCTTTATATATTAAAAAAAGCAGTGAGTGAGCCAATGAATCAGTGGTTTTACCGGTTAAAACCTGAACCGATAGATTCACCGGTCTGATTTTTTAAACTGTGGGCCCATGTGGTCCACCTTAATTGATTGTATGGAATATCGTTACAACACCTTGCTCTTTATTTCTATAGTAGTGGGTTGTTTTAATATCCTCTAAATATTGCCACGGATGGATAACTTGTAGTAGTAAACAATATTTATTGCGACGCAGTGAAATTGAGGCAAAAAAATACACTTTCACGACAAATATGTAGTCTGTTGCAATAGATGCAATTTTTTTGCAACAACATTGGTACCTATCGCAACACGATACAGTTGCCACGATATCTTTCTGAATATTACCATGAATAACTCTTTTGTTGCGAGACCTAGTTCCTATTGCATCAAAATGACTAATTCGCGCAACGGGATTTGGTTGTCGCAATATCAGAGCCATATTGCAGCGGCCATGCCAATTATTGCAATACAGAGCCCTCTATTGCAACAAAAAGAGTATTTATTGCGGCAAAACTTGTTTGTCGCAATATGAACAACCTAATACCACAAATTGGGTATTTGTGGCAATATTGCATTTTATTGCGACAAAATGTGGCTGTAGCAATAAATATTGTTGCAATAGACCGGATTTCCTGTAGTGAAAGCATGAGTCATATAGTAGATATGATGAACATGTTGATTGTTCGCCATTGAAGCTACATCAACTCTCGTGATGATCGGTTTTGATGTGGTGGATTTGGTTCGTGTGATCACTAAAACAATGTGAGGGATGTTGTTTTGAGTGGGAGTTCAACAACAATATGATTAAAAGTTGAACACTATTTATCATAAATTAAATCAAAGTGAATTTGCATAGTTGTTGTAGTCATTGGCATCCGTTTACCACCTTGCGCCTAGTTATAATTGAGATAATAGAACTATAGAATTCTGGTTAGTTACTTTACGAACTGGTATCATATTGTTTTGAATTGTTAATCTAAAGTTTAAAAGTCCCATTGCAAGCTTTCAGTAAGTTTCGATTACTCCGTGAAGTTTAATAGTTGGTATTAAATCAAGAGTAACAATTCTAGTGTTAGTATATAAGTATCATGTTTATCTCTATGATTCTTGATATTTGAGAGATAGTTTCAATATCAAGGTAATCTAGGAGTTGAAAGAGTTGTTTCAGAAACCATCATGTATGGAAGATATTGCGATATCTGAAATGATGTTTTGGTTACAACATGATAGAGTATAATATGACAAAGTTAATGTTCTCATATTTGATGATAATTTATAAAAGGTTGGAGACACTAGTTGTCCTAATCCTCCAAAAGGTTTTGGAGAGTAACATTATACCCACGATTCACTGTTATAAGCTAAAGTAGCTTGATCATGAATAAATCCATGATAAGGGTGAATATTTGATATAGGTAAAATGTTTACTACACCAAGAGATTACTAAAGAAAGGAATTTGAAAGAACACCAAACATTTGATGATGGTGATCTACTTCAAAGTGCAAGTCCAAAGACATTTGTATTTAACTATACACGCTTTGGACTATGTGTCATGTGTATGGCTCCACTATTGACGATAGATTATTTCAAACTGAAAGGAAATACTGAAAGAGAATCTCATAAATATATGGCAGAAAAGAAAAGACTAGAATTGTTCAGCTTAGGTATATAGAGGATATACGTGTTATGGTTGTATTCTTTGCTTGTTAAACAATCTAGTTCTTGAGTATTGGATACTGAATTTGTTGGTATGAATCGTCATACGAAACAACAAAATTCATGAACTACAACGGCCTAAGTAACTAGCAAAAGAATATGTGATGATGTTCACTACTAGGAAAATGGCTATAGATAATCCACACTTCTGTGGCGCACTTGCTAGTGGTGCCCCACGTGTAAAATAGGCGTGGCGCATTGCCCACAGGTGCCCTACGGCTAACTGTCATAAGCATGGCGCACATGGGGGTGGTGCGCCACGGCTATGTGTGGGCCAGGGCACATGTGGCCACATCACACATACCCGTAGCGCACTAGGTCAAGGTGCGCTACGGATGTGTCACTTATCCGTAGGGCACCTTGACCTAGTGCGCTATGGGCATGTTTGCTGCTGCAGCTGGGTCAACTTAGCCGTAGGGCACTAGGGCATAGTGCCCTACGGCTAAGTGGCATGCACCAACTCCACCCCCCTTGGATCGCCTTTTTAGGTTTTGCAAAAAATAAAAGAAAATAATAAACACTTCAAAAAATAAAATCCTTTCATCTTTAGGTAGGTAATGTGGTATAGTTTCTAGGAAAATTAACAAACATGAGTTTCCACTTTTTCTTCAAAAAAAAGTTATGCCACGGTAAAAAGGCAGTAACTTTTGCATACGATATCGAAAAAAATCGTATAATATACCAAAATGACGAGAACGAGATTTCGCATCTGCTCGCAACGACCTTTGGTCATTTAGCGATTTTTTAGATTTTCAAAATTCGAAAAGAGTAAAAAGTTACGGTCAAAAGACCGTTTTTTCCTGTAGAAAGAAAAAATAGAGGGAAACTTACCCGTAGCGCACCACCACCTAGTGCGCCACGAATAAGCTTGGGCGGGATTCAAATTTGAATCACCACCCTGCCCACCTACCCCTCAACTTTCCCTCCCCCTTTACCTTCTCCTTCTTCCTTCTCCTTCTCCTTCCCATTTTCCCCCTACACCTATCTCCGGCGTCCTTGCTTCGGTCTCTTCCTCTCCTTCAAGTGACGGTGGCACGACGACGGCCTTCTCCTCCTCCTCGCAGCATCGACGGGCGACGGCGGCCTCCTCCTCCTCCTCCTCATAGTGACGACTGGCGACGACGGCCTCCTCCTCCTCGCAGCAACGACAGGCAACGGCGGCCTCCTCCTCCTCGCAGCGACGACATGCGACGGTGGCCTCCTTCTCCTCACCTACCTTCCTTCCTCCCTCTCTTCTTCTCTTCCTCCCTCTTGTCGTACCTCCCCTTCTCTAACCATCTACTGCCTCGATGCCGGCAAGGAATACCACGGGCACGGCCTCTCGCACCTCCCTGCGGTGGTAGGTCGTGGCCACGACCATGCTCCGGCGAGGCGACACGACGGCGGCGCACGGACCCGATTGCTTTTGCAATTCAAAACGAGGGTGTTTTTTGCAATTTTTTTGTTTTTTGAAAAACACATCCGTGGCGCACCCTGTACCCCTAGCCGTGGCGCACCTGGTAATGCGCCACGCCTATCTCGACACAACCGTGGCGAACCATGCAGTGCGCCACGGCTATGAGATAGCCGTAGCGCGAGGCCCGTGGCGCACTGCTAGTGCGCCACGGAAGGCCTTTTCAGGTGCGCCACGAATAGGTGTTTTTCTAGTAGTGGTTCATCGAGAACAAATAAAGGGTTATTGTGTTGCTCGTTAAACATCAAAGCTTGCCTTCAAGATTTGTTTTATTAGGTATTATGAGAACAAAAGGGTTGTTCAAATAACTGTCGTAATCCATAAAAGATGGATGATTCACAAATCTCGTTGGAGAAATCACATCCATAAAACTAGTGCTAAAAATGTCGAAAGACAAATTGATTAAAAGATCACTTAGGAAGTGACATCGCCGTTTAAATTATATTGAAAAGAAAACATGAACAAACTCCATGTGGATGGAATTTTGGAGTCTTTTTTATTTTGATCAAATGACGCTTGTGAAACTTTCCTAGAGATAATTAAAACTTCGTTCATAGGCCAAAAGGGAACGAATGACTGGCTTATTGGAACTTGTACATATTGTTGTATGAAGTCCATTATGTGTAGTCAAGAGCGATGGATTTCAACTTCATACGCTTTCTCCGAAAATTTGAGTGAATATATGAATATTTACTTAATAAGGATGAAGTATGAAACATTTGAAAAGTTCAAAGACTTTCAAGATGAAGTGCAAAATCATTGTAACAAGAATATAATTAGTTTATGATAAGATCATAAAGGAAGATATTTGAGTTACAAGTTTAGCATAATACCTAAGATTTAAGGAATCGTTCCGTGGATTTGCATTTCCCAAAACACCATAAGAGTATGGAGCGTTCGAGATATGTAATTAAACCTTGTTTGACATGGTAAGATCAAAGGTGTAATTCATAAAACTACCATTATATTTTAAAGATTAAAAGCTTTAGAGACTACCGTTTTTCCACTAAAAAGAGCTCCATCATAATCTGTTGAAATGACACCATATAAAGTTATGGTTTGGGATAAAAACCCAAGTTGTCCTTTCTTAAAAATTGGTATGCTATACATAAGAAAGATGTTTGCAACCAAAATCGGATGAACATATCTTTGTATGTTATTTTGAATAATAGTTAAGTAATCCTCCATAACACCGAAGGCAAAAGTGTTTGTCGCTTAGAACATCAAGTTTCTTTGAGAAGGAATTTTCCGTGAAAAGATAAGTGGGAGGACAATAGAACTTTGATAAGGTTAAAAGAACCTTAGCTATATGTGCAAAGTTGTGAAGCGCCGAAAAGTGTTCCGGAGGCAGCAACAATGCTCATGGCTCACGTACCTCAAAGGTTGTGGTTACGGAGGTCAAAGTTTCTATTGAACCAAGTAGGTCGGGTAAACAATCAAATACCAAGATTTGAGGTTTGAATCATTATTTGGTAATAATGAACCGACTACATGCAAAGAAGCGATGATGGGCCCTGACTCCATCAAATGGCTTGAAGCCATAAAATCCGTGATAGTTCCATACACGAGAAATCAAGATTTGAACTTGAAGGACCCTCGATGAAGGTGTAAGACCTTACAGTCGTGTTTGGATCTATAAAGAAATAGACATGGATGTTTCACATCTATGAAATAATCGACGTGTTGGGAAAGAGTTCACAACAATGTTCAAAGGTTGTATATAACAAGATTTGATCTTTCATAGAGATATTTAGTCTAGACGGATTAATGTAGCAACCACTACATATAATTTTGTTATGTGGTAGTTGAATAAACAAAACAAGTTCTAATATAATTGTTACCTAGGACATGTGCATAACACGGTCCATAGGGTTTTGTTAATTCAAAGGATGCTAAAAGCATATGCAAACTTCAATGGTTGAAGCAAGCATTACGGAGTTGGAATCTTCACTATGATGAAACTATTAAAGGAGTTTAAATTCGTCGGAGACGATGAAGATGCTTGCATTCGCAAGAAATTAAGTGGGAGCGCTAAGACATGTTTCTAATACATTATGTGGAAGACATATTGTTGATTGAAAATGATGTATCTTTTATTAACACATATTAAGAATTTCATCCTGATGAAAGACTTAGGCAAAACCCAAATATTTGGCATCAATAGACGCTAATATGGTTGTGCCAAAAGTACATAGATGATGTATTGAATGAGTTCAATATAGAAACTACAAGAAAGGTTCTTGTCGCACAGAAAGGATTGAATGAGTTCAGTATTGATGATATATTCAAGTGTATCGACACTTGGTAAGTGGAACAAAGATTCAAGTATAGATTGATACTTGATGTATGAAATCACAAAGAGTATTTATATCAATCATACTGTGATATGTACAAATCCAGATATGTCCTATGCTCTAAATGTTATGAGCATATACCAGAATGATTCATAAGATGATCATTGGACGATAGTAAGGATATTCTTATGATCTTTTGGAAGAACTAAGAGTATATTATTTTGTAGAAGTGACAAATAGATGGTTAGTTCATTGTAAAAGTGCTACATTGATACTATTTTTGTCACAAAGTACAAATTAAGTTTATCTCAATCTAAACTAAGGGTGGCACAATATGATGGAAAGTGAGTTCCATAATGAATTTGGATGAGTTCCAAAGTTAAGACATTGTGACAGATACTACAACAAAAGGCTAAGTATATGACTGCTATAATAGCAGCAAAATAGGGCATTTGTGTCAAGTAGTTTGTTATCAAACTAGGTGTGGTTCACAGCGGGATAGTACTATGAAGATATATTGTATGACAATATTATCAACATGTTTTAACCCCAAAGAACTAAAGGTCTCACCAAAGGACCAAATTTATACAAAGCCATCTCATTAGTGAATGAGTGATGCGTAGAGACGCAAAGACATGCAATTACACACTGTAAGGGTCCCAACCTTTAATAAGGTAGAGTCACCTGTGTTTACAATGCTAGTCCCTGGATCAATAGCTAGCATCCACAGTTAAGATGTAATATCAAGAAACAAAGGTCATAATACAACTTTATAACCAGGAATAACATAATTTTATTACATCTTACATAGCTCATTTGGCGCTCGACAGCTGCGCGCGGCGGCGACGGTCCAGCGACGGGAAAACTGGCGATGCAGGAAGCTAGAAGGGAGGGGAGTATGCTCACCGTGATCGCAGAAGCCTGGGGAAGCTCAACGTGGAGTCGTCTTGGCAAGGGCGCACGGGGACAGGAGGAATCACGGTTGCACGCGGTCGTGGTCGAGGACGGTGCTACAGGTCACGAGTGGGGAGTGTGCTCGTGTGCTCGGGGAGTCAAGGGGTGGCGAGGTTGGGCCGGAATCGACTGGGGACGGTGGTCGGAGCAGTAGTGCTGCGAGCTCGATTCAGGGCAGCCTGGTGGCGTTCAGGGCGCGGAGTCTGACGGGAAAGGAAGAGGAGACGCAGGAGGTTAAATGGGCGTGGTCGCGGGGTGGATTAATGCGGCAATTTACGCGAATTGATCACCGGCGTTACCTGCTGCAACGGTCGGGTGTCGTCTGCGCGAGGAAGAAGATGAGCTGGAGGGGTGGGGTCGGTTGGTCAGCGAGAGAGAGGAGAGGGGAGTTGGGTCCACTGGTCAGCGTCTCTGTGGGTCAGTGAGCGAGTGCGAAACGTTTTCTGCGGGAGTGAGGAACTGGGCTGTTTGCTGGGCTTAGTGGGCTGTGTCTGATTCTTATTTTTTCTTTTTCTTTCAAATGTTTTTCCTTTTCTGTTCTTATTTTCTGTTTTGAAAATCAAACAACAAATCAAACAATCCAAACTAAATCAAACAATGCAATTGAATTTGGTTCTGTTTAACAACATAAACCAATTCCCAAAATAAAATAATATTTTTATTTTAGAGTCCATTTATAATTAAATAAAATGGACATTAGTTAATAAATCAAATGGATTTTATTTTAATAAAAATCTCCATTTGAGATCTATATATTTTCAACACCAAATCAGTAGGTTTTATTTGAAATTTTGAAACACTTGGAAAACTTATTTAAAATAAGTATATAGGTTTGATATTTTAATTAAAATAGTGAAACCTTTATTTCTAATAAACTTGGATATTAAATGCTTATTAATTTATTTTAAAATATACTATTTACTTAATTTTATCAAATAGAAATATTTTATTTCAAAGGCTTGGCCAAGTTTTAATTTGGCTTATAAAATAATTCCTCATTTAATTTCTTCCTTCTTATTTTAAAATCAAATCTTTTATTAAAAGATTTTCAAAATAGTGAATCCAATTATTTTATTTTTCCTTTATTAAATGTTTATCTTTTTAAATCTCTTTAGGATTTATCTTGATCAAAATAAGTTTGAAAGTTTCCAATTGAATTCAAAAAGTTTCTTCTCACTCTGAAAATCAACAAAGTTTTATTTTATTAATTTATTTTTCACATTACAAGATTTGGAAAATCTTGGGATGTGACAAAAGATTTTACAAGATTGTTTGTAAATAAGTTTTGGAACAAATACAACTCCTAATTCTAAGGGGTTTTGTCCAATCCTAGGGTTACAAATCCCACAGGCAACACAATGCTCTGATACCATCTGTAAGGGTCCCAACCTTTAATAAGGTAGAGTCCCCTGTGTTTACAATGCTAGTCCCTGGATCAATAGCTAGCATCCACAGTTAAGATGTAATATCAAGAAACAAAGGTCATAATACAACTTTATAACCAGGAATAACATAATTTTATTACATCTTACATAGCTCATTTGGCTATTGGATTACATTGCAGCAGAATATCTATAGCATGGGGTCCTTCATCTTCAAAGTGCCACAAGCAGACATGTTGGTTGTAGACTTTGTAATCCTAATCAACACACTTCACTAAATCAATCAAACCTGCAACATACAAGTTACAGCCACAAGGGTCAATACATTTGAATTGTATTGGCAAGTGATACTATGGTAGTATAGTGGAGTCTATCATCTATATGCATTTAGCTAAGTAGAGTTGAGGCTTGCATTGCTCAAAATAGATTTTTCCTTAACATTTGAAAACACTAAATTTTTGCTTGACAAAATCATTTCTCCCAATCAAAGATTGAAGATCCTTTAACCCTTGTTCAACCACAAGTTTTTAACTTAGAAATTTGAATGATGAGATTCTTGATTGCTTACATGTCTTGATGCTCAAATTGTCCTTTACCAGGGACATGGCTAAGTACTTAGATTTTACACTCTGCAGAGGTGGTGCACTTTCCCCACAAGACTTGGTTTCCCAAGACAAGATCTTTCAGAAGCCTTCCCTTAGACCAAAATGGACGCGATCCAACCTATAAAACCACTACCACCAACTATCCATATGGCTAAGTTCTTGCAACCTATATGATCCAGGCAGAGCCCATAATGCCAAGTGGCTGCACTTGAAGCTTCTCAACATTTGACATCTCAAATCTCTTTGTTCCTGGGTGGCCATCCACAAGTGAGATACACAAGGAAAACCATAAACATGGGCCTTGTGAACCACTCAACCAAAAACCACCATTCAAGTCCCATTCCACCCAGGTGATTCATTAACTTAGTTGTTTTATTAAACAAAATCACAAGTCCTCAGACTTAGAAATTTTTCCATAGTATGAATGTATACTCCACCCTTGTTTTCTATTAGCTAAGATAAGCTTGATAGTAGTAGGAATCTTGACTTAGGAAATTTCTACTAAGGTTTCATCTACTAGGATTTCCTATAGCAAGGTTTATACTTAGCAAAATTCCATGCAAGTTTTACTTAGAAAAAATTACTAATGCATAGTGAAAGTAATGGGACAAAGTATGAAGCATCACTTGCCTTTTTGGTAGAGGGTATAAGTTCACTCCTTGTCCTTGCAACAATCACACTCTTCAAGTCACTACAATTCAATCAAGCAAGGCATAAACTCAATCTACCAATCAAGCAAAACAACACATAAAATCATAAAGTCAAAGTAATGCATGCAAACATGCCAAGCTTTGTTTTATTTGAAAAAGTGGTTCCTAATGGGTCATAAACCTTTGAAAACACCTAATGGTCATTTTATAAAGTGGCAAAGTCATTTGCAAAAGATTTCACTTCATAAACCATTTTCAAAACAAGGTATCATTTTATGTGGTGTATGTAGCATCCCATTTGTCTAACAATTGTAATGCTACTTGGTCTAGTAATATAAGGGCTACTTCATATATATAATTGTTGCATCATCATTATATCATGCTCATGTCATCATGCCACCTTGCATTTGAGCATCATATAAAACCCTTTTTGTGTTGGTTCTTCTCTCATATGCATTATCAATTGTATTTGTCTCTTGATTTTGTATTTGGATATTGATATATTGTTTAAATGCCCAAGTTGAGTTGGGGGCATATCTTTTATTCCACTCCACCACCTTTTCTTTCACCACCTTATAATTCCACCATTCCATTATCCATGAGCTTGTATTCTTTTTTTTCTTTTGTATTTAATCTAGCTCATGGGAGATAGGATGGATCTAATTCAAATTCTTTTGCTTGGCCTTTACTCCACATTTGGGGATGCATAGGAATTATGCCATTCTTATTATTTTGTTTTCACAAGATTAAGACATGGCATTTAATACCCTTGCATGGGCCATGCAACCATAACCATCCTTTGGCCTCTTTGAATTTTATTTGAATTTTGAGTGGATCATCTTCCTTTTCCTTTACCCCTCTTTTGCTTGATCTAGTTGGTCTTGTTAACAACCACACTACACCTCCCTCTCTTTCCATCACCTTCATCTCTTTTCACCCCTCCCCTCCATGCATGGTCATGTGGATCCTATCAAGAACCTTAAACCACCCTCTCTCTTAATTTCTTTCTCCAAAATGCTCTCACCTAAGTTAAAACCTAACCCTAACCCCTCATCTACCTAGTTACACCCTACCACTACCTTGGGAACCATCTAACCTAACCCCTCTCCCTCTCTAGCTAACCCTAAGCCATCACCCCTCTCCCTCTCTAGCTAACCCTAAGCCATCACCCCTCTCTCACAAACCCTAACCCGAGGCTCCCTCTAACCCTAGCTCTAACCGTGCCTCCCTCTCTCTCTCTCCCTCTCTTCTCTCCCTGCCATGAGGGCCCCCTAGCCCGAGCCTCTTCTCCAACCCTAGCTCACCCGAGCCTACCTCCCCTCTCCTCCTTTCTCCTCTCTCCCTGCCTGCATGCCCCACACCGAACCACCCCCTCCTACCTGCCCTTGACCCCACCTGGAAACCCCTACCTGCCCCTGTCCTGCCCCAGCTCGATCACGTGAGAGGAGGAGGAAAGGTGGCCGAAGCCACCTTTCTCTGCCCCACTCCCCCACGACACCCCCTCTCCCTCCCGTCCTTATCTACTCCCTCTCCCTCGCTACTGCCTCCCCCAGATCCGCCCCAGGGCCTTGCCCTTCCTCCCCTCTTCTCCACCGCAACCATCTACACCGTCGCCGTCCACCCGTCGGTCTCCACCATCCCCGACGATCCAGGAGGCGTAGGCGGGCAGGAGTTTGTCGGCAAGGTCGAGGAGGCCCTCCGCATCGTCCCTGTACCCGCAGACGAGGAGGAGGAGGACCAGGAGCCCCAGGCCGACGCCGCTCCGACGAAAAACCCTAGCTCCGCTCGGCGCCAGCTCCGTCAATGATCCCCTGCATCCCGGCCCGATCCACCACCTCTGGCGCACTCCCGGTGAGCTACTGCACCTCCCTGACATCCTCCCGCTGTTTTTCGCTTCCTCGACGAGCGCATCCCGGCGACGAACGCCCTCGGTGCACGGCAGGTTCGTCATCGTCTGGTTGTCTGCGCATCGCGTTACCTCATCTCGCTGCGTAGCCGAACCCTTCCACAACCCTCCTAGCCACCGCAGCGGTAACCGCCGCCGCGCGCGCACGCGAGGTCGCGGGATCGAGCCCTGCGCGCCCCTGTTTCCTCTGATGCGTGGCGTCTTCAGTTTCGTCAGTCAACTAGGAAGAAAAACAGTAGCATGGCCATCTTGCAGATACCCCCCCCACCTTTTTGCCCCGCAACCCGCGGTCCAGCTATCCCCACCTGTCAGCCTCCCAGCCGTTTTGCAAAAAGGTACCCCAGTTTCCACCGCCCCAACCCGCGCTCCCTTCGCCGCGACACGTGGCTGACCCTCCCCTCTCGCTGTCATGTGGGCCCGGCCCCACCGTCGGACCTACCGGTCAGCGACCTGAGCTAGCTAAGGCCGCGGTACATAAGCTTTTCTGAGCGCTGCGTTGCCCAGTCAGCTTGGCCCCACTTGTCACTGACTGTGGCTAAGTCTGGGTCGAGTAACAAAAGCTTTTCTGTTTTCTGTTTTAATTCAAACCTTTTTCAAATTTAATTCAATTCAAAATTCAAAACAGATTTATAATAACTTTTAAAATACAAATCCAAATAATGCAAATGATATATGTTTTTAGATCATAAAAATGTGAGGATTTCAAATATGCCATCCAAAATATATTTTGGGCATTTAAAATTTCAAGTTGAATTAAATTACCATAGAATGCCCTTTTCTTAATTAATTAATAACTTTTGACAAGTTTGAGGTTTTATTTACTATCCTGTACTTATGCCATGCTTTACTGCTTAATTTACGATTGTGCGAGGAGCACCTGTACTGTTTAGGTAAGCGGAGTGTTTTCGCGGTATCGACAAGCCTAGTCACATTTTCGGGTTCCCAGTCGTTTACAGCCACTGACGCAAACCTTGAGTCCGTCTCGAAGTCAGCTAACTTCGTTGCGGGTAGCTTAATGGGGTGGCCCCCTGAAATATTTCTGAATCCTGTGATTGCTTTGTCGTGAAGGCCTCGTTGGGTTTTGATTTGGTTTTTCCAAGGTTGATCGAGTGTCTGTTGCTATTTGTGCACCCCTGCAGGGTAAAACTTTCTGAAAGCCGTGTCCGCGGTTATGGATGACTTGGAGCACAGTTGCTCGATCATAGACAAGCATAACTAAAGTACCGCTTTAATTTGACTAAGTAATTGACTAGTAAATAGTGCAACACTCATGGGATGGATAATAAAACTGCCAACGGATGGGGGGTTGTTCGTCCGCTTCCTCGTTGGTAAGCGAGGAGGAGGATGGATCTGTTGATATTACTGTTATAACTGTTGTCATTAATTCACGGACATCCGTCTATCTTTGGTTAGGCGGATGGTTAGCGAGTATCTATAGAATTGTTAGGTTTATCTTTTGCTGCAATTGCGTCACCCCAGGTTGTGTCCCCTTTAGAGGCATAAAGACTTGCTGAGTACCCCTAGGGTCTCACACGATAAATTATTTGATTCAGATGAACAGGTACACTCACAAGATGGATACTGGGTGGAGGAGGCGGATGATGTGGGCAACGATCGTTCGGTGTAGAGATTCCGGGAACGGGGATCCGTGAGATCTGTGGGCGGGATGTGTTTATTTATGAGGCATCTTATGCCGATTTGCTTCTTATCCGTACTCGGATCTTGTTTGCCGCTTCCGCCTGATACTCTGATGTTTGATGTATGAGGAGATATCCTAAACTATTATATCTATCTAGGATATTTGGATCTTGCCGTATGGCGTTGCAATATTTCCTCTCTTTTTAGATGGAATGGCTCTGATGTACTGTTGTATGGTGGCTTGCATACATATGCATTTGTGTATGTAGTTGATCCCTTCGCCTGCCGATTATGCCGCCCGTTCTTGTCCCGATGTGTGGAAATGGTTGGGACGGCCGAAAGGTCTACCTGTGAGTGGCATTTGGGCCCCACCATACTATTTCAACCATTTCCGCTCATCCAGGCTTGTAACTAGGAGCGTAATTCACCGAGGTAGTTACAATTGGTATCAGAGCCATCCCGCCCTTCAGGGTCTCAGCCAAATGGTCGTTGTCAGTCTAGCAAATATTTTTGGTAGTTATGTATACTAGGGAAAAACAAAACCTGAGAGTAGGACTGCTTCCATTTTTCTTCTTACCCACCCACCCACCCTTTTCTGGTAAGGAAGTGTAACGTTTTCAATCCTCTTCTTAAAAGTTCAAACTAGGATTCACGTGTTCTGGGTTTCCGTAGTACCATAGGTTGTGTGTTTTTGTGTGTGTGTGTGTGTAATTCCTTGTCTATCTGTTGCATCCAAGTTGTTATCTCAATCGGCCTTTTGGTTATCAACTGTTGGTACATTCCATACCGACAGGCTTTTGCAAACCGACGTGATCTATCTGATTCATTGTATACCGCCGCGATCTGTCTTACTCTTTGTTATCCGACGTTATCTTGTTTGGGGTGTTCGTTCCGTAGTTACTAATCTTTAGGTTCATCGTGAGAAGAAGGGGTTGGGATATGTGTTCTATTTATTCATGTGCGGAGTAATGATTTGAGTGCGGGATGGAGTCGCGACCATACCACTACTTTTATCATTCGCTTTTGTATATTGAATTGGTAGAGTCACTAATCTTTATTCGTTAAGTGATTTTGCACATCTATTGGTATTTTAATGCCGAAATTTGTGGAAATTTTTTTCTTTGATATATCTGTGTACCACACTCCTTTTCAGTCGTGTGCGATATGCTTAACATCTCCTAGGTGCTTTGAACTTTGTTGATATTTTAATATCATCTTAGTAAATTGTATCCTTTAATCTTGGTTAATTCCATCTTGGTACTATTTTGGATTATTATTATTCTCCATTATAGTACTGACTTGTGTTTTATATCAATCACAGGATGGCACCACCACGCCGTTCTGATGAGGACATACCACCTTAACTGGGGTCCGCGTTGTCAAACATTGGCAATGCCTTGGCAGCAATGCAGCAGAACCAGCAGCGTTTTGAAGAGAGTGTTCGGAGGAATGAGTTTGCTCCGCTACCTACACCTCCCAAGCGAGGAGACATCGAAAGCTTCCTGAAGTTCAACCCGCGACAATTTGATGTTTCTGATCAACCACTTGATGCTGATGATTGGTTGCGTGAGATGTCAAGGCTACTGGAGACTGCTGATGTTCCTGAGCAAGAATGGGTAAAATGTGCTACTCACCTTCTGAAGGGAGATGCAGCTCTCTGGTGGGAGAATTACCTGAAGGCAAACTGCACTGGTTTTCAGCCTACTTGGGAACAGTTCACTGGAGCATTCAAAGAGCAGTATCTGTCAGAAATTGTCATGGAGAGGATCAAGGAAGTGTTTCTCAACCTCAAGCAGGGAAATGACAATGTCAATACCTACATCAGGAACTTCATGAACCTTTCTCGTTATGGTGGCGATGAGATCTCCGATGACAAGAAGAAGCAAAAGAGGTTCCGGCAAGGGCTCAATGCATCGATTAAATATGCAATCACACATGCAAGGACAGCGTCTTTTCTGGAACTTCAGCATACAGCTCTGCAGGAGGAAGCAAGTAGGCAAGTGTTTGAGGAGTCAAAGAAACACAACCGTGATGCAGCAAGCTCTTTAGCTATGTCAGCTCCCTCTAAGCGTCGTGTCTGGGTTCCTAACACCCCACCGTCGCTCCCGGCTCCACCAAGACCTGCAAGCTACGCGGCAAGGCCACCAAACTCCCTCACTGCTACTCCCAGGGCTACAACCACCACTACCCTGGAGCGCCTGGCGGAGTCCCTGGCTACGTTGCTCCACGTCCACCTGGTGCTTGTTACACGTGTGGAGACACTGGACATCTAAACTGGAACTGTCCGTTGAAAAACAAAGCTCTTCCTCCACCACCTCCAAGATCTGCGACAAGCTCTCCTATGGTCCGTGCACCACCACCTCGGGCTCTCAACATCAACACCAAGCCCGGGTCTACTGTTGCTCATGCCAACTGTGTCAACGCCGCTCAAGCTGAGCATGCACCTATAGTTGTGATGGGTATGCTATCCGTTAACACAGTCCCTGCACAAGTTTTGTTTGATTCTGGTGCATCGCATTCTTTCGTTTATCACAAGTTTGCAAATGAGAATGAGTTAGCGTTGGATCCTCTCCTTAAGCGGTTAATGGTCCTTTCTCCTGGAGCAAAGATGGCAGCTTCTAAAATCAGCCATGACAATCAAATTGAGATTGGTGGCTCTTCGTTCTCGGCGTCCTTAATTGTTCTGGGCAATTCTGACATTGATGTCATCTTGGGCATGGATTGGTTGACAGCAAATGCAGCTGTGATTGATTGTGCTGAACGCTCGGTTTATCTGAAGATTCCTGAAGGCCATATAGTCTATTCTCCAAGTCTGCCTCCTGCTATCCAGCTTTTCTCTTTGGCGGCTCTGAATGATGATGCTATGGAAGCTATTCAGAGTGTTCCGGTGGTCTGTGAGTTCCCAGATGTCTTTCCTGAAGAGTTGCCGGGTATGTCCCCAGATCGTGAGGTTGAGTTTGTAATTGAGCTTGAACCTGGAACGGCTCCTATCTCCAAGCGGCCTTATAAAATGGGTCCTGCTGAGTTGGCTGAACTCAAACGTCAGCTTGATGAACAAGAGAAGTTGGGTTTCATTCAACACAGTACTTCTTCTTGGGGTAGCCCAACAATCTTTGTGAAGAAGCGAGACAGGACTGATAGACTTTGTGTTGACTATCGGGCTCTCAATGCTAAAACCATCAAGAATAAATATCCCCTTCCGCTGATTAATGATCTCTTCGATCAGCTAGCTGGAGCTGTGGTGTTCTCTAAGCTTGACTTGAGAAGTGGTTATCACCAAATCAAGATTCGCAAGGAAGATGTTCCTAAAACAGCTTTCACCACCCGCTATGGCCTGTATGAGTACACAGTCATGTCTTTCGGTCTCACCAACGCACCTGCTACCTTCTCGAGGCTTATGAACTCGGTTTTCATGGAGTATCTTGATAAGTTCGTTGTGGTCTATCTGGATGACATCCTAGTCTATTCTAAGTCAAAGGAAGAGCATGAAGAACACCTTCGGTGTGTCCTAAACAAGCTTCGTGAGAACCGCTTGTATGCAAAGTTCTCCAAGTGTGAGTTTTGGCTGCCTCAAGTAACCTATCTTGGTCACGTCATCTCTGCCAAGGGCATTGCAGTCAACCCGGAAACTGTAAAGACAATTGTTGAATGGCTTCCTCCTGTAAATGTCAAAGAAGTGCGGAGTTTCCTTGGTTTGGCTAGTTATTGCCGTCGCTTCATTCAGAACTTTTCGAAGATAGCGAAGCCTCTTACCGATCTCCTCAAGAAAGGCAAGAAATACCTTTGGACTCCAGCATGTCAAACAAGCTTTGAGACACTCAAAGAGAAGCTCACTTCCACGCCAGTCTTGGTTCCTCCGGACACCTCTAAGCCTTTCCAGATATTCTGTGACGCCTCTTTGCAAGGATTGGGTGCGGTCCTTATGCAAGAAAAACAAGTTGTTGCTTATGCCTCTCGACAGTTGAAGACGCATGAGATCAACTATCCTACTCATGACCTCGAGCTCGCAGCAGTTGTCTTTGCTTTGAAACTATGGAGGCACTACTTGCTGGGCAACCGTTGTGAAATCTTTTCTGATCACAAGAGTCTGAAGTATATCTTCACTCAGCCTGATCTCAACCTTCGGCAGAGGAGATGGATTGAAGCAATCAATGATTTTGATTTGACCATCAACTACACTCCGGGCAAAGCTAATGTCATGGCCGATGCTCTCAGCCGCAAAGCTTATGTCAACAACCTCATGATGGAAGAACAACAGCCTCTCTTGTGCGAGGAATTCCGTCAGCTCAACCTTGAAATTGTGGAACAAGGGTATCTCCTGAACCTTCTGGCTACCCCTCTCTTGGAAGAAAAGGTTCGCTCTCGTCAGCTTGGTGATCCGCACACCAAAAAGATCATCTCCAACTTCAGCTTCCGAAGTATGAGTCCTTCCACGTCGATGATCAAGGCACGCTTTTCTTTGAACACCGGATGTTTGTTCCGAACTACCCGGGTTTGAGAGAGCAAGTTGAGGCGCATGATTCTGTTCTTTCTATCCACCCTGGAAGCACAAAGATGTACATGGACTTGAAAACACAATATTGGTGGCCGGGATTGAAACGATATTGTGCCAAGTATGTATCGGAGTGTGATGTCTGCCGCAGAGTGAAAGCTGTCCATCAGAAACCTTTCGGTCTTCTACAGCCATTGAAACCCCTGGAATGGAAATGGGAGAAAGTAGAGATGGACTTCATCACTGGTTTTCCAAGGTCGCAGAAGGGCAACAATGCAATCTTTGTTGTCATTGACAGGCTTTCTAAAGTGGCTCACTTCTTCCCCGTCAAGGAAACAATTTCTGGAATTCAGTTGGCTGAGCTCTATATCAACAGAATTGTATCTCTGTATGGGGTTCCGCTTGAGATCAGTTCAGACCGTGGGAGCATCTTCACTTCCAAGTTCTGGGAAAGTTTCCAAAATGCTTTGGGAACAAAGTTGAACTTCAGCACAGCTTACCACCCTCAGTCGCAAGGACAAGTTGAAAGGATCAATCAGATTCTGGAGGATATGCTTCGTGCTTGCGTCATCTCTTTTGGCATGAAGTGGGAAGAATGTCTTCCTTATGCTGAATTCTCTTACAACAACAGCTTCCAGAAAAGTCTGAAGATGGCACCATTTGAGGCTCTCTATGGCCGCAAATGCAGAACTCCGATTGGTTGGTCGGGTGTAGGAGAAAGAATATGGTTTGGCCCTGACATTGTAACTCAAGCGGAGGAGAAGGTGCACATCATTCTTGAAAATCTGAAGATTGCTCAAAGTCGCCAGAAGAGCAATTATGACAGAAAACACACGGACATGGTGTATGTCCCTGGTGATCTCGTTTACCTTCGTGTCACTCCCATGAAAGGCACACACCGCTTTGGTATCAAAGGAAAGCTGGCTCCTAGATACATCGGTCCTTTCAAAATTCGTGGAAGAAGAGGAGAAGTTGCTTATGCTCTTGAGCTCCTGGAAAAACTCAAGGTTCATGATGTTTTCCACATCTCTCAACTCAAGAAGTGCTTCAAGGATCCCGGCAGGACCGTGGATCATGAGCTAATCAATCTCCAAGAAGACCTGTCTTATCAAGAACACCCCACAAAAATCCTTGAAATCGCAGAAAGAAGGAATCGCAACAAGTCCATCAAGTTCTGCGAGGTGCAGTGGTCGCACCATTCTGTTGATGAAGCCACTTGGGAGCGTGAAGATGAGCTCCGTGCCAACTATCCTACCCTCTTTGAGTCTTCTTCTTCTTCCTAGAATCTCGGGGCGAGATTCCTGTTTAGTGGGGGAGAGTTGTAGCATCCCATTTGTCTAACAATTGTAATGCTACTTGGTCTAGTAATATAGGGGCTACTTCATATATATAATTGTTGCATCATCATTATATCATGCTCATGTCATCATGCCACCTTGCATTTGAGCATCATATAAAACCCTTTTTGTGTTGGTTCTTCTCTCATATGCATTATCAATTGTATTTGTCTCTTGATATTGTATTTGGATATTGATATATTGTTTAAATGCCCAAGTTGAGTTGGGGGCATATCTTTTATTCCACTCCACCACCTTTTCTTTCACCACCTTATAATTCCACCATTCCATTATCCATGAGCTTGTATTCTTTTTTTCTTTTGTATTTAATCTAGCTCATGGGAGATAGGATGGATCTAATTCAAATTCTTTTGCTTGGCCTTTACTCCACATTTGGGGATGCATAGGAATTATTCCATGCTTATTATTTTGTTTTCACAAGATTAAGACATGGCATTTAATACCCTTGCATGGGCCATGCAACCATAACCATCCTTTGGCCTCTTTGAATTTTATTTGAATTTTGAGTGGATCATCTTCCTTTTCCTTTACCCCTCTTTTGCTTGATATAGTTGGTCTTGTTAACAACCACACTACACCTCCCTCTCTTTCCATCACCTTCATCTCTTTTCACCCCTCCCCTCCATGCATGGTCATGTGGATCCTATCAAGAACCTTAAACCACCCTCTCTCTTAATTTCTTTCTCCAAAATGCTCTCACCTAAGTTAAAACCTAACCCTAACCCCTCATCTACCTAGTTACACCCTACCACTACCTTGGGCACCATCTAACCTAACCCCTCTCCCTCTCTAGCTAACCCTAAGCCATCACCCCTCTCCCTCTCTAGCTAACCCTAAGCCATCACCCCTCTCTCACAAACCCTAACCCGAGGCTCCCTCTAACCCTAGCTCTAACCGTGCCTCCCTCTCTCTCTCCCTCTCTTCTCTCCCTGCCATGAGGGCCCCCTAGCCCGAGCCTCTTCTCCAACCCTAGCTCACCCGAGCCTACCTCCCCTCTCCTCCTTTCTCCTCTCTCCCTGCCTGCATGCCCCACACCGAACCACCCCCTCCTACCTGCCCTTGACCCCACCTGGAAGCCCCTACCTGCCCCTGTCCTACCCCAGCTCGATCACGTGAGAGGAGGAGGAAAGGTGGCCGAAGCCACCTTTCTCTGCCCCACTCCCCCACGGCACCCCCTCTCCCTCCCGTCCTTATCTACTCCCTCTCCCTCGCCGCTGCCTCCCCCAGATCCGCCCCAGGGCCTTGCCCTTCCTCCCCTCTTCTCCACCGCAACCATCTACACCGTCGCTGTCCACCCGTCGGTCTCCACCATCCCCGACGATCCAGGAGGCGTAGGCGGGCAGGAGTTTGTCGGCAAGGTCGAGGAGGCCCTCCGCATCGTCCCTGTACCCGCAGACGAGGAGGAGGAGGACCAGGAGCCCCAGGCCGACGCTGCTCCGACAAAAAACCCTAGCTCCGCTCGGCGCCAGCTCCGTCAACGATCCCCTGCATCCCGGCCCGATCCACCACCTCTGGCGCACTCCCGGTGAGCTACTGCACCTCCCTGACATCCTCCCGCTGTTGTTCGCTTCCTCAACGAGCGCATCCCGGCGACGAACGCCCTCGGTGCACGGCAGGTTCGTCATCGTCTGGTTGTCTGCGCGTCGCGTTACCTCATCTCGCTGCGTAGCCGAACCCTGCCACAACCCTCCTAGCCACCGCAGCGGTAACCGCCGCCGCGCGCGCACGCGAGGTCGCGGGATCGAGCCCTGCGCGCCCCTGTTTCCTCTGATGCGCGGCGTCTTCAGTTTCGTCAGTCAACTAGGAAGAAAAACAGTAGCATGGCCATCTTGCAGATACCCCCCCACCTTTTTTCCTCGCAACCCGCGGTCCAGCTATCCCCACCTGTCAGCCTCCCAGCCGTTTTGCAAAAAGGTACCCCAGTTTCCACCGCCCCAACCCGCGCTCCCTTCGCTGCGACACGTGGCTGACCCTCCCCTCTCGCTGTCTTATGGGCCCGGCCCCACCGTCGGACCTACCGGTCAGCGACCTGAGCTAGCTAAGGCCGCGGTACAGAAGCTTTTCTGAGCGATGCGTTGCCCAGTCAGCTTGGCCCCACTTGTCACTGACTGTGGCTAAGTCTGGTTCGAGTAACAAAAGCTTTTCTGTTTTCTGTTTTAATTCAAACCTTTTTCAAATTTAATTCAATTCAAAATTCAAATCAGATTTATAATAACTTTTAAAATACAAATCCAAATAATGCAAATGATATATGTTTTTAGATCAGAAAAATGTGAGGATTTCAAATATTCCATCCAAAATATATTTTGGGCATTTAAAATTTCAAGTTGAATTAAATTACCATAGAATGCCCTTTTCTTAATTAATTAATAACTTTTGACTTATAACTCCAAATTTATCAAATGATATGTCTACAATGATTAGCTCGACGAGACCTTTCTGTTTACGCATTCCTTGTTCTGAATTACAGCATGCATCATACAAATATAATGAAAACAGCAACTAATATGAGGATAAAATGTGGCCAAAACTCAATAAAATGTTTATTTCTTGTATTGTACACCTCATCCATGCCATGCTACATTATTGCCATGCAACTTGTGCATCATTCATCATGGCATGATTGTTTTCTTGTCGCATTTTATTCATATGCTTGTGCCCTTTATTTATGTTGGCCCTTGTTTGTTTGGTTCTTCTTTGAATAGACGCTGAGCAGGGGATATATCAAGAGAACCAGGAGCACTACCCAGATCCTTCTCTCGCTTCAACTGAGATGCCAGGCAAGCACTACCACATGCTTGCATACATATAGTACCTAGTGCCTCTATCTTATTCTTGCATCATCGAGTCGCGATTGCATTAAATTGAATCCCAAGTATTGCATAGCCTTTACTTTTAAACCCCACCAAAGCTTGTTCCTCCATCCCATGAGCCATTACTACAAGAGTTGTTTGAGCCATGCGAGTCGTAGAACAGCATGTGTAGGGTAAGTGATTGTCTGTTGGATAACGAGGTACCTAAACAACTTAACTTGAGTAGTAATGGGATAACTAATGAAAGTGGCACCGGTGAGCAATATCTGCTATTTGGTTTTTCCTGCTCACTTGTGTCCCGTAGGACCCCGAGTACTTGATTCCTGTTCCTTGATTATTCGCGCTATCCACATGCGGGAGGCTTATGGGACCCCCCTGAGCCAGATCTTGATTCATTCTTATTTCTTGGGGCCACAAACTAGTTTGAGGTTTTATTTACTATCCTGTACTTATGCCATGCTTTACTGCTTAATTTACGATTGTGCGAGGAGCACCTGTACTGTTTAGGTAAGCGGAGTGTTTTCGCGGTATCGACAAGCCTAGTCACATTTTCGGGTTCCCAGTCGTTTACAGCCACTGACGCAAACCTTGAGTCCCGTCTCGAAGTCAGCTAACTTCGTTGCGGGTAGCTTAATGGGGTGGCCCCCTGAAATATTTCTGAATCCTGTGATTGCTTTGTCGTGAAGGCCTCGTTGGGTTTTGATTTGGTTTTTCCAAGGTTGATCGAGTGTCTGTTGCTATTTGTGCACCCCTGCAGGGTAAAACTTTCTGAAAGCCGTGTCCGCGGTTATGGACGACTTGGAGCACAGTTTCTCGATCATAGACAAGCATAACTAAAGTACCGCTTTAATTTGACTAAGTAATTGACTAGTAAATAGTGCAACACTCATGGGATGGATAATAAAACTTCCAACGGATGGGGGGTTGTTCGTCCGCTTCCTCGTTGGTAAGCGAGGAGGAGGATGGATCTGTTGATATTACTGTTATAACTGTTGTCATTAATTCACGGACATCCGTCTATCTTTGGTTAGGCGGATGGTTAGCGAGTATCTATAGAATTGTTAGGTTTATCTTTTGCTGCAATTGCATCACCCCAGGTTGTGTCCCCTTTAGAGGCATAAAGACTTGCTGAGTACCCCTAGGGTCTCACACGATAAATTATTTGATTCAGATGAACAGGTACACTCACAAGATGGATACTGGGTGGAGGAGGCGGACGATGTGGGCAACGATCGTTCGGTGTAGAGATTCCGGGAACGGGGATCCGTGAGATCTGTGGGCGGGATGTGTTTATTTATGAGGCATCTTATGCCGATTTGCTTCTTATTCGTACTCGGATCTTGTTTGCCGCTTCCGCCTGATACTCTGATGTTTGATGTATGAGGAGATATCCTAAACTATTATATCTATCTAGGATATTTGGATCTTGCCGTATGGCGTTGCAATATTTCCTCTCTTTTTAGATGGAATGGCTCTGATGTACTGTTGTATGGTGGCTTGCATACATACTCATTTGTGTATGTAGTTGATCCCTTCGCCTACCGATTACGCCGCCCGTTCTTGTCCCGATGTGTGGAAATGGTTGGGACGGCCGAAAGGTCTACCTGTGAGTGGCATTTGGGCCCCACCGTACTATTTCAACCAATTCTGCTCATCCAGGCTTGTAACTAGGAGCGAAATTCACCGAGGTAGTTACAATGTAGAAATGTTTTTACTAAGGCATTAACCTATAGGGCTCACAAAATATGTTTTCAAACCATAAAACTTGGTGTTTTGGGGTCAGAGAGTTTAAAACAAAACCTTTCCCAAAAGTTTTCTTCCAAAACCATTTTTAATAAATAAACCATATTTTTATTTGACTAGAATTGGTTTTAAATCAAAGAATCATTCTTTTTCTTCACCAAATACATTTTTGAAACCACAAAGTGTTTCCTATGGTCAGTAGGTTCAAATCACACCATTTGCCAAAGATTTTATCCCCAAAATCATTTTAGAACAATTTTTATAACCTAAACAAGCATACAAATGTTTCTTCAAAAACAAACATTCTTCCAGAAGATTTTTACTAAACAAATGGCATGGTTGGCTAGGGATTGCTCCACTGATTCCATTGATATAAAGTTTGCAAAAATTGGACGTGTGGAACTAAAGTTATGCAATTTACAAAATCACAATCTAATAGATTCAAATCTGTTTTAAATCAAAGCCTGAGCCACGTGGCTGTTTCTGATTCGTCTATACCGTTTCGGTTGGATCGAGCACTCTGGTGCGTTGGATCAAGCCAGATCGTGCGGATCAGATTGCTTACCCCTTCGCTTTAAGTGGTTCTATCCTATCCACTAGATCGAGATAGGACGGCTGCTGCGAGCTTGACCTAAAACGAGCGACGCTGCGGCGGTGGCTGGCGGCGGAGCGGCCAGATGGTGGCGGTGCCGGCGGTACAGGAAGCTAGAGTGGCTGGGGAGATGCTCACAGCGTTCGCAGAAGCCTGGGGAATCTCAAGGTGTTCTTGAGGAGTCAAGGGGCGCTCTGGTCCGACGTGGATTGCTCGCCGGAGTCTACACGGCGTCGGGCGTGCTTCAGTCGACGTTGGGGGCAGGGCTACAAGGCACAGGAGGACGAGACAAGGGGTCTGTTAGACGCGTGAGGGTGAGTAGAACCTGCGTGCGTGAACGAGAGGGGAAGGGGCGGACGGAAACTACCTAGGGCACTCGCCGGAGAAGTAGCAGACGCAGTGGTGCTCAGAGGTGGTCGGAGTCGATGCTCTGGGGCGCCCGCAGGTGAATGGGTGGTACGGACAGATGCGCCTGTGAGTGGGGAATGTGCCCGCGTGCTTGGGGAGGCAAGGGGTGGCGTGGGGTCGCCGGAATTGGCTGGGGACGGTGGTCGGAGCAGTGAGGGTGTGTGCCGGAATTCGTCCAGCCTGAGGGCAGAGAGAGGGAGGCGCGTGAGGGGAAATGGAGAGGATGCCAGGTTGATTAAATGGGCTTGATCACAGCGAGGAATAAACGCAGCGTTACGATGAATTTACTCGGAGGAATCAACGGCAGGAGCGGGGAAGAACTGGTCGCGGGTGTAGACGATGAACAGGAGGGGTGGGGTCGGTTGGTCAGCGAGAGAGAGGAGAGGGGAGTTGGGTCCACCTGCCATTGGCTCTGCGGGTCATCTGGTGAGTGAGAGAAAAACGCTTCGGGGGAGAGAGGGAAATGGGCTGCTGGGCTTAATGGGCCAGGTTGGGTTGGGTCGAGTCCAATTCTATTTTTTCCTATTCTGGAACCTTTTTCTATTTCTATTTCTTTTTCTGTTTTGAAATTCAAACAAATCAATCAACCAATTCAAAACAACTTCCACCAAACTTTATATTAAGTTTGGTTCTGTTTATCAACACAATCAAAGTCCAAAACAAAATAAAATAATTTTATTCTTTTTAGGATCTATTTAATAATTAAATAAAATAAACCTTAATTATTAATTCAAATAGGTTTTGATTTATTTAATAAAATCTCCATTTGAAAACTAAATATTTCCAAAATCAAATCAGTAGGTTTTATTTGAAAATAGAAGATACTTGGAAAACTTGTTTAAAATAAAATAACATTTTATTTTAGGGTCCATTAATAATTAAATAAAATGGACCTTAGTCATTAAATCAAATAGGATTTGTTTTATTAAAAACTTAAATTTAAAATCTAAAATAAAACCAAAACACTTCAATAGGTTTTATTTGAGAATATAAAATACTTGGAAAACTTATTTAAAATAAATAAATAAGTTTTAGTGTTTATTTAAAATGGGAAAAGCCTTTATTTTTAATAAAACTGGATATTAATAAATCCTCATTATTTTGTTTAAATAAACCTTTACTCTTTTAATCAAAGCAAAACCTTTTGTTTCAAAATCTTGGCCAAGGTTTAATTTGGCTTTATAAAATAATCCTTATGTATAAATCTACCTTTTCTTTTGAAAACCAAATCTTTTTTTTAAAAGATCCAAAAATAGTAATTTTAAATATTTTTAAGTTTATTGTTTATTTATCCTTTTAAATCCCTTAAGGATTTTATTTGATCCAAATAGGTTTTTAAAGTTTCCAAATGGATTCAAAAAGTTTCTTCTCACCCTAAAAATCAACAAAGTTTTATTTTATTCATTTATTTTTCACATATCAAGATTTGGAAAATCTTGGGATGTGACAGGCTACCACCCTTAAAATAAATCTCGTCCCGAGATTTGGGAAGGTTAGGGGTTACAAGTAGGCTCAAAACAACTAGGGTACTACCACCCTTAAAAATTTTCCAACTAGTTTACATATTGGCTTGCTTGGGATCTTGATGTAACTTTCCTGGACAGAAGTTTGCATAGTGGCCTAGCTCCTTGCATTTGAAACATGTGACAAGGCTGAGATCCCTCATAGGTTGGTTTATCTTGTGTTTCATCTTTTCTGGACAGTTGCTTGCATAATGTCCTAGCTCTTTGCACTTGTTGCACCACACTTGGCTAATATCTTTCTTTTCCTTTGGTATCATTTCCTCTTGTTTGTTTCCTTGGTTCTTCTTTTTTTCTGGGCATTCACTGGCATAGTGTCCCATCTCTTTGCAATTGTAACATTGCAACTGGCTTTTGTCCTTCTTCTTCTTTTTGGGTCTCTCCAAAGCTAGGAGTTCTTTCAGTTCATGCTCCTCAAAGGTGGGAAATCTTTCTCTCTTCTTGGGGCAGTTACTAAAGATATGACCTTCTTCTTCACAATTAGGGAATTGATCTTCATGCTCCTTGCATGTATGATCCTTGTCTCTACAAATATTGCATGCTTGGGTTCCTTCTATAATAACATCTTTTTCATCCTTGTTGTCATTAGCTCTTTGGGAAAAGTTTTCTCCCATGTTGATCATTTGAGTAACCAATCCTTGCAGCAATTGGGATTGAAGTTTCAAAATCCTTTGTATGGCTGGGTCTAGTCCATTGTTGTTGGCTAAAAGTTGAGTTGTCTCTTGGCCCAACTGGTTTTGGGTTGCTATAAGTTCTCTCATGTTGTCCTCTTGGTTGTTGTTGTTGTCATCAACCTTGATGTTGGAGTCTCTTGGAGTAGTCATCTGTTTGGGTTGGATTGGGATTAGAATAGGCAAAAATATTTCCAAGGGAGTAATTCTAATCACACACATCACAATTCACACAAGCAATGTGCAAGCAATCACAACAACTTTTCACTCAAACAACAAAGTTCAAGAACATTTTTAGGCAACAAAATATTTTTGTTACACCACATAAGTTGGTGTGTTTGACTTAACTAAAATATGGTGGTCCATCTATATGGTTCACTTGTGATCTTTCCATCCTTCTTGGTTGATTCTTCTTACATGAGATCATGGTTTTTTTGGGAAAACTTTTGGTTACAAAACTTCAAAGGTGATGTTGGCTCCTTCTAACTTGTGTTTCCTTAGTCTCCAAATCTTGAGAAAGATTTCCTTGTCTCACTTGTCCTTAGTGATATCCAAGGTTGAAGTCCTTGGTGAAAATGCTGAAGATGTTGAAGTCATTAGAGTTGAAGAAGTCCTTTACACATGGTGAAGTCTTTGTCCATGGGGTAGGTTTTTCCATCAAGTTGAAATAGAAAAGATGTAGAGTTGAAACCAAAATGGTGGAGGAAAGATGTAAGGGTCCCAACCTTTAAATAAGGTAGAGTCCCCTGTGTTTACAATGCTAGTCCCTGGATCAATAGCTAGCATCCACAGTTAAGATGTAATATCAAGAAACAAAGGTCATAATATAACTTTATAACCAGGAATAACATAATTTTATTACATCTTACATAGCTCATTTGGCTATTACATTACATTGCAGCGGAATAACTATAAACATGCGGTCCTTCATCTTCAAAGTGCCACAGGCAGGCATGTTGGTTGTAGACTTTGTAATCCTAATCAATCAATCTTCACTAAAATCAATCAAACCTACAACATTACAAGTTACAGCCACAAGGGTCAATACATTTGAATTGTATTGGCAAGTTTCACTACTATGTGGAATATAAGTGGATCCTATCATTACATGCATATTTGGCTAAGTAGGGTTTTGGGCTCATCTGCATAAAGCAATACTTATCCTATCTTTTCAAAATGGTTTTATTCCTTTGTCAAATATTTTCTGAACTCCTTGGAATCCACCAAGTGTCTTTGTCAAAAATCTCTTGAGTTCCTTGGTAACCCCAAGTGCTTCAAGTTTTCATCAAATTCTCTTGAGCTCCTTGGTAACCCCAAGTGCTTCAAGTTTTCATCAAAATCTCTTGAGCTCCTTGGTAACCACAAGTGCATCAAGTCTTTTGTTGTCACTTAAAAGTTTTTTTATTTTAGAAATTGGAATGTCGAGATTTCCCATAGCTTCAAGCTTTAGTTGCTCAGTATTGTCCATAACCGGGGACACGGCTAAGTACTTAGATTTTATTATCTTCTGCAGAAGTTGTACACTTTACCCACATGTCACAATCCCATCTTGTTGCCACCAGTGGCCACTGGATTAGTACTCTCCAAGATGGAGTACTGGCAGATTGAGAATGTGACGAAGTCTTTCCAGAGGGTCCTCCCATACACCATTGCTAGCTTGTCTTCAGTACCCATATAGGATTCCAGGTCCTCATTTTCAGTAACCTGAAGACAATGCATGGGTCTTCCCAATGTAGTTGACTAAGCCAGAGCCATAAATAGCATGTGGTTGCACACGAAAGCCACAATTGGAGAAACATGTTCAATCTCTAAGTTTCCTGGGTGGTTTTACTTTGGAGCACAACACAAAGAGATTGCCATAGACATGGTTCCTTTTGTTGCCACCTTCTCCAAAACTCAAAGTATCCTTGTCCACCCAGGTGGTTCATTTTGTCCTTGTTTTATTATATAAAACCTAAGTCTTTTCTCAATCTCATAAAATATCAACATGTATCTCTTTTCAAAATATAGCATAGCTAAGCATGTAACAACTACATTGTTTTCACTAAGGAATATATAGGGTATCCTATTAGGATTTGGCATAGCATAAGTATAGAAATTCTTTTCATTCATGTTTCAAAATCCACTAAGTATAATGAAAATAGTCGAACTTTAGATGATAGTGTCACTTGCCTTTCTTTTGGTAGGGAATGTTGGTTCACTCCTTGATCTTGCTAGTCTCACACTTTTCTAAATTCACTACAATCAATCAAGCAAACACAATAGCAACTAGCATTCCAAACAAATAATCAAACAATTCACACACATAAAACAATGGGATCTAAGTCATGCATGTAAGCATGCAAGAGATAGTTTTATTTGCAAAGATGGTTTTCTCTAGGCTCTAAACTTTGTAAGGTTCAAAGTGGTCATTTTCCAAAGTGGCAAAGTCATTTGCAAAAGGGTTTTATTCCTAAACCATTTTTAAATCCTTCACCATTTTATGTGGTGGAAAATGTTTTTATCAAATCAAATACTTTATGTCTTTTGTCAAATAAGTTGCTAATTCACAAAACTTGGTGTTTAGAGTCAGTAGGTTTGAGTCAAATCATTTTCCCAAAGTTTTTACTCCAAAAACATTTTCATAGCAAAATCAATATTTTTATTTGGCTAGAAATGGGCTAATTCAAGTTTTTATTCCTAAACTTCACAAAATTCATTTTTTAAATGCATGGGTTGGTTCTTAGGGTCTGTAGGTTCACCACAAACCAATTTGCAAAGATTTTAACCTCAAAAACCTTTTTGACCAATTTTTCTAACCTAAACAAGCATACAAATGTTTCTGCAAAAACAAACATTTTACCAGAGGATTTTTACTAAACAAATTGCATGGTTGGCTAGGGCTTGTTCCACTGATGCCAATGATATAAATTTTGAAATTTTTGGACGTGTGGATAAAAAGTTACAAGGGTTTCAATTTGCAACTCAATTCTGTTTTCAAATTCTGTTTTAAACAAAAACTGGCCACGCGTCGCGTTTTGATTGGGTGGTACCGGTTCGAGTGGATCGTGCTCTGTGGTTCGTTGGATCTAAGCAGATCGCACGGCTCAGGCTAGCTCATACCGCTTCGCTCAGTTCTAATCTTAGCCATGCGATATTGATCTAACGGCTACTATCTAATTGCCACTAACTGGCGACGCTCGACAGCTGCGCGCGGCGGCGACGGTCAGGCGACGGGAAAACTGGCGATGCAGGAAGCTAGGAGGGAGGGGAGTATGCTCACCGTGATCGCAGAAGCCTGGGGAAGCTCAACGTGGAGTCGTCTTGGCAAGGAGCGCACGGGGACAGGAGGAATCGCTCACCGGAGTTAGGTCTAGCGACGGTTGCACGCGGTCGTGGTAGAGGACGGTGCTACGGGTCACGAGAGGGAAAACAAGGAGCATGGTTAGATGCGCATGGTCGAGGCGATGACGCGTGCATGAACGAGAAGGTGCAGGGTGGTCTGTTCTTACCAGGGAATTTCGCCGGAGAAGAAGGCAGACACGGCGGCGCTCAGTTGGAGTGGTTGCCGATGTTCTGGGGCGCCCGCGGTTGAATGGGAGGTACATAGAGAAGCGTCTGGGAGTGGGGAGTGTGCTCGTGTGCTCGGGGAGTCAAGCGGTAGTGAGGTTGGGCCGGAATCGACTGGGGACGGTGGTCGGAGCTGTAGTGCTGCGAGCTCGATTCAGGGCAGCCTGGTGTCGTTCAGGGCGCGGAGTCTGAGGGGAAAGGAAGAGGAGACGCAGGCGGTTAAATGGGCGTGGTCGCGGGGTGTATTAATGCGACCATTTACGCGAATTGATCGCCGGCGTTACCTGCTGCAACGGCCGGGCATCGTCTGCGCGAGGAAGAAGATGAGCTGGAGGGGTGGGGTCGGTTGGTCAGCGAGAGAGGAGAGGGGAGTTGGGTCCACTGGTCAGCGTCTCTGTGGGCCAGTGAGCGAGTGCGAAACGTTTTCTGCAGGAGTGAGGAACTGGCTGTTTGCTGGGCTTAGTGGGCTGTGTCTGATTCTTATTTTTCTTTTTCTTTCAAATGTTTTTCCTTTTCTGTTCCTATTTTCTGTTTTGAAAATCAAACAACAAATCAAACAATCCAAACTAAATCAAACAATGCAATTGAATTTGGTTCTGTTTAACAACATAAACCAATTCCCAAAATAAAATAATATTTTTATTTTAGAGTCCATTTATAATTAAATAAAATGGACATTAGTTAATAAATCAAATGGGTTTTATTTTAATAAAAAGCTCCATTTGAGATCTATATATTTTCATAACCAAATCAGTAGGTTTTATTTGAAATTTTGAAACACTTGGAAAACTTATTTAAAATAAATATATAGGTTTGATATTTTAATTAAAATAGTGAAACCTTTATTTCTAATAAACTTGGATATTAAATCCTTATTAATTTATTTTAAAATATACTATTTACTTAATTTTATCAAATAGAAATATTTTATTTCAAAGGCTTGGCCAAGTTTTAATTTGGCTTATAAAATAATTCCTCATTTAATTTCTTCCTTCTTATTTTAAAATCAAATCTTTTATTAAAATATTTTCAAAATAGTGAATCCAATTATTTTATTTTTCCTTTATTAAATGTTTATCTTTTTAAATCTCTTTAGGATTTATCTTGATCAAAATAAGTTTGAAAGTTTCCAATTGAATTCTTCTCACTCTGAAAATCAACAAAGTTTTATTTTATTCATTTATTTTTCACATTACAAGATTTGGAAAATCTTGGGATGTGACAGGCTACCACCCTTAAAATAAATCTCGTCCCGAGATTTGGGAAAGCTAGGGTTATAAGTAGGCTCAAAAACAACTAGGGTACTACCACCCTTAAAAATTTCAAACAAAATTACATATTGGCCCTCTTGGGATCCTGGGGAAACTTCTCTAGGCAAAACATCTGCATTGTGTCCTTTGTTTCCACACTTGACTCATGGGCCAAGGTTGAGATCCTTCATAGGCTTGTTCAACTTGTTCTTCATCTTTTCTGGACAATTGCTTGCATAATGTCTTGGGTTTTTGCAATTGAAACAGTGGATATCTTTGAGTTCTTTACGTGTCTCTTGTGGACAAGTTGCCACATAATGGCCTAGCTCTTTGCAGTTGTTGCACATCACTTGGCCAATCTCCTTATTCTTCTGGTTCTCTAGGCATTCACTGGAATAGTGTCCCATTTCCTTACATTTATGACATTGCACATGGCTTTTGTCCTTCTTTTGCTTTTTGGGTTTCTCCAAAGCTAGGAGTGCATCCAGTTCATGTTGTTCATATGTTATCTCGTAGGTAGGAATGTCTACATGTTTCCTGGGCCTTCTATTGCTCTTTGGAAATTTTTTCTTTGGTCCTTTGAATTGGGTTGTTTTGTTTGGAGGTATAAGTGGACCTTTTCCTTTGTCATCAACCTTCTTGGTAGACTTGGATCCTTCTGGATGGTTTGCTATCATTTGTTGTACTCCACCTTGTTTCCTTTGTTCAACAATGGAATAGATGGGGCATTGGATAGGGACATGGTTGTTTCCTTCACACAGGTAGCAAGTAGCTTGAGAGGTGGGACATTGTCCAACAGGATGTTTCTCTTCACAGTTGGGGCATTGATCTCCATGCTCCTTGGAAGTATGATCCTTGTCTCCACAAATAATGCAAGCTGGGGCTCCATCTAGAATAACATTTCTGTCATCCTTGTTGTCACAAACTCTTTTGGAATAGCTTTCTTCCATTTTGATCATTTGATCAGTCACCTTAAGCATCAGTTGGCCTTGAGTTTCCAAAAATCCTTGAAGGTTTGGATCTTATCCACTGGTGTTGGCTATGAATTGAGCTGTCACTTGGTTCAACTGGTTCTGGGTTGCTATGAGCTCTTTCATGCTGTCCTCTTGGTTGGTGTTGGTGTCATCAACCTTGATGTTGGAGTCTCTTGGAGTAGTCATCTGTTTTGGGTTGAATGAAGATTAGAATAGACAAAATATTTCTAAGGAAATAATCCTATTCACACACATCACTATTCACACAAACAATGTGCAAGCATTCACAAACAACTTTTCACTCAAACTACAAGGTTCAAGCACATACTTAGGCAACAAATTTTTTTTTTGTTACACCACATAAGTTGGTGGTTTTGACTTAACTAAAATATGGTGGTCCATCTATATGGTTCACTTGACATCCTTCCATCCTTCTTGGTTGATTCCTTCTTGCATGAGATCATGGTTTCCTTGGGAAAAACTCTTGGTCACAAAACTTCAAGTGAAGTGGACTCCTTCTAGTTTTGCATTTCCTCAGTCTGCACATCTTGAGCAAGATTCCCTTGTCTCACTTGTAGTCCTTAGTGGTATCCAAGTTGGAAGTCCTTGGTGAATATGCTGAAGATGTTGAAGTCATTAGAGTTGAAGAAGTTGAAGTCATTAGAGTTGAAGATGTTGAAGAAGTCCTTTGCACATGGTGTAGTCTTTGGCCATGGGTAGGTTTTTCCATCAAGTTGTAAGTAGATGAGATGTAGAATCAAAATCAAAGTGGTTGAGGAAAGAGTTTACAAGTTTTTTTTGTAAATAAGTTTTTGGAACAAGAACAACTCCTATTTTCTAAGGGTTTTTGTCCAATCCTAGGTTTACAAATCCTACAGGCAACACAATGCTCTGATACCATCTGTAAGGGTCCCAACCTTTAAATAAGGTAGAGTCCCCTGTGTTTACAATGCTAGTCCCTGGATCAATAGCTAGCATCCACAGTTAAGATGTAATATCAAGAAACAAAGGTCATAATATAACTTTATAACCAGGAATAACATAATTTTATTACATCTTACATAGCTCATTTGGCTATTACATTACATTGCAGCGGAATAACTATAAACATGGGGTCCTTCATCTTCAAAGTGCCACAGGCAGGCATGTTGGTTGTAGACTTTGTAATCCTAATCAATCAATCTTCACTAAAATCAATCAAACCTACAACATTACAAGTTACAGCCACAAGGGTCAATACATTTGAATTGTATTGGCAAGTTTCACTACTATGTGGAATATAAGTGGATCCTATCATTACATGCATATTTGGCTAAGTAGGGTTTTGGGCTCATTTGCATAAAGCAATACTTTATCCTATCTTTTCAAAATGGTTTTATTCCTTTGTCAAATCTTTTCTGAACTCCTTGGAATCCACCAAGTGTCTTTGTCAAAAATCTCTTGAGTTCCTTGGTAACCCCAAGTGCTTCAAGTTTTCATCAAATTCTCTTGAGCTCCTTGGTAACCCTAAGTGCTTCAAGTTTTCATCAAAATCTCTTGAGCTCCTTGGTAACCCCAAGTGCATCAAGTCTTTTGTTGTCACTTAAAAGTTTTTTCTTTTAGAAATTGGAATGTCGAGATTTCCCATAGCTTCAAGCTTTAGTTGCTCAGTATTGTCCATAACCGGGGACACGGCTAAGTACTTAAATTTTATTATCTTCTGCAGAAGTTGTACACTTTACCCACATGTGACAATCCCATCTTGTTGCCACCAGTGGCCACTGGATTAGTACTCTCCAAGATGGAGTACTGGCAGATTGAGAATGTGACGAAGTCTTTCCAGAGGGTCCTCCCATACACCATTGCTAGCTTGTCTTCAGTACCCATATAGGATTCCAGGTCCTCATTTTCAGTAACCTGAAGACAATGCATGGGTCTTCCCAATGTAGTTGACTAAGCCAGAGCCATAAATAGCATGTGGTTGCACACGAAAGCCACAATTGGAGAAACATGTTCAATCTCTAAGTTTCCTGGGTGGTTTTCCTTTGGAGCACAACACAAAGAGATTGTCATAGACATGGTTCCTTTTGTTGCCACCTTCTCCAAAACTCAAAGTATCCTTGTCCACCCAGGTGGTTCATTGAGTCCTTGTTTTATTATATAAAACCTAAGTCTTTTATCAATCTCAACATGTATCTCTTTTCAAAATATAGCATAGCTAAGCATGTAACAACTACATTTTTTTCACTAAGGAATATATAGGGTATCCTATTAGGATTTGGCATAGCATAAGTATAGAAATTCTTTTCATGCATGTTTCAAAATCCACTAAGTATAATGAAAATAGTAGGACTTTAGATGATAGTGTCACTTGCCTTTCTTTTGGTAGGGAATGTTGGTTCACTCCTTGATCTTGCTAGTCTCACACTTTTCTAACTTCACTACAATCAATCAAGCAAACACAATATCAACTAGCATTCCAAACCAATAATCAAACAATTCACACACATAAAACAATGGGATCTAAGTCATGCATGTAAGCATGCAAGAGATAGTTTTATTTGTAAAGATGGTTTTCTCTAGGCTCTAAACTTTGTAAGGTTCAAAGTGGTCATTTTCCAAAGTGGCAAAGTCATTAGCAAAAGGGTTTTATTCCTAAACCATTTTTAAATCCTTCACCATTTTATGTGGTGGAAAATGTTTTTATCAAATCAAATACTTTATGTCTTTTGTCAAATAAGTTGCTAATTCACAAAACTTGGTGTTTAGAGTCAGTAGGTTTGAGTCAAATCATTTTCCCAAAGTTTTTACTCCAAAAACATTTTCATAGCAAAATCAATATTTTTATTTGGCTAGAAATGGGCTAATTCAAGTTTTTATTCCTAAACTTCACAAAATTCATTTTTTAAATGCATGGGTTGGTTCTTAGGGTCAGTAGGTTCACCACAAACCAATTTGCAAAGATTTTAACCTCAAAAACCTTTTTGAACAATTTTTCTAACCTAAACAAGCATACAAATGTTTCTGCAAAAACAAACATTTTACCAGAGGATTTTTACTAAACAAATTGCATGGTTGTCTAGGGCTTGTTCCACTGATTCCAATGATATAAAGTTTGAAATTTTTGGACGTGTGGATCAAAAGTTACAAGGGTTTCAATTTGCAACTCAATTCTGTTTTCAAATTCTGTTTTAAACAAAAACTGGCCACGCGTCGCGTTTTGATTGGGTGGTACCGGTTCGAGTGGATCGTGCTCTGCGGTTCGTTGGATCTAAGCAGATCGCACGGCTCAGGCTAGCTCATACCGCTTCGCTCAGTTCTAATCTTAGCCATGCGATATTGATCTAACAACTACTATCTAAAGGCCACTAACTGGCGGCGCTCGACAGCTGCGCGCGGCGGCGACGGTCAGGCGACGGGAAAACTGGCGATGCAGGAAGCTAGAAGGGAGGGGAGTATGCTCACCGTGATCGTAGAAGCCTGGGGAAGCTCAACGTGGAGTCGTCTTGGCAAGGGGCGCACGGGGACAGGAGGAATCGCTCACCGGAGTTAGGTCTGGCGACGGTTGCACGCGGTCGTGGTCGAGGACGGTGCTACAGGTCACGAGAGGGAAAACAAGGAGCATGGTTAGATGCGCATGGTCGAGGCGATGACGCGTGCGTGAATGAGAAGGTGCGGGGTGGTCTGTTCTTACCAGGGAATTTCGCGAGAGAAGAAGGCAGACACGGCGGCGCTCAGTTGGAGTGGTTGCCGACGTTCTGGGGCGCCCGCGGTTGAATGGGAGGTACAGGGAGAAGCGTCTGGGAGTGGGGAGTGTGCTCGTGTGCTCGGGGAGTCAAGGGGTGGCGAGGTTGGGCCGGAATCGACTGGGGACGGTGGTCGGAGCAGTAGTGCTGCGAGCTCGATTCAGGGCAGCCTGGTGGCGTTCAGGGCGCGGAGTCTGAGGGGAAAAGAAGAGGAGACGCAGGCGGTTAAATGGGCGTGGTCGCGGGGTGGATTAATGCGGCCATTTACGCGAATTGATCGCCGGCGTTACCTGCTGCAACGGTCGGGCGTCGTCTGCGCGAGGAAGAAGATGAGCTGGAGGGGTGGGGTCGGTTGATCAGCGAGAGAGAGGAGAGGGGAGTTGGGTCCACTGGTCAGCGTCTTTGTGGGTCAGTGAGCGAGTGCGAAACGTTTTCTGTGGGAGTGAGGAACTGGGTTGTTTGCTGGGCTTAGTGGGCTGTGTCTGATTCTTATTTTTTCTTTTTCTTTCAAATGTTTTTCCTTTTCTGTTCTTATTTTCTGTTTTGAAAATCAAACAACAAATCAAACAATCCAAACTAAATCAAACAATGCAATTGAATTTGGTTCTGTTTAACAACATAAACCAATTCCCAAAATAAAAAAATATTTTTATTTTAGAGTCCATTTATAATTAAATAAAATGGACATTAGTTAATAAATCAAATGGATTTTATTTTAATAAAAAGTTCCATTTGAGATCTATATATTTTCAACACCAAATCAGTAGGTTTTATTTGAAATTTTGAAACACTTGGAAAACTTATTTAAAATAAATATATAGGTTTGATATTTTAATTAAAATAGTGAAACCTTTATTTCTAATAAACTTGGATATTAAATCCTTATTAATTTATTTTAAAATATACTATTTACTTAATTTTATCAAATAGAAATATTTTATTTCAAAGGCTTGGCCAAGTTTGAATTTGGCTTATAAAATAATTCCTCATTTAATTTCTTCCTTCTTATTTTAAAATCAAATCTTTTATTAAAAGATTTTCAAAATAGTGAATCCAATTATTTTATTTTTCCTTTATTAAATGTTTATCTTTTTAAATCTCTTTAGGATTTATCTTGATCAAAATAAGTTTGAAAGTTTCCAATTGAATTCAAAAAGTTTCTTCTCACTTTGAAAATCAACAAAGTTTTATTTTATTAATTTATTTTTCACATTACAAGATTTGGAAAATCTTGGGATGTGACAAAAGATTTTACAAGATTGTTTGTAAATAAGTTTTGGAACAAATACAACTCCTATTTTTCTAAGGGGTTTTGTCCAATCCTAGGGTTACAAATCCCACAGGCAACGCAATGCTCTGATACCATCTGTAAGGGTCCCAACCTTTAAATAAGGTAGAGTCCCCTGTGTTTACAATGCTAGTCCCTGGATCAATAGCTAGCATCCAGAGTTAAGATGTAATATCAAGAAACAAAGGTCATAATATAACTTTATAACCAGGAATAACATAATTTTATTACATCTTACATAGCTCATTTGGCTATTACATTACATTGCAGCGGAATAACTATAAACATGGGGTCCTTCATCTTCAAAGTGCCACAGGAAGGCATGTTGGTTGTAGACTTTGTAATCCTAATCAATCAATCTTCACTAAAATCAATCAAACCTACAACATTACAAGTTACAGCCACAAGGGTCAATACATTTGAATTGTATTGGCAAGTGATACTATGGTAGTATAGTGGAGTCTATCATCTATATGCATTTGGCTAAGTGGAGTTGAGGCTTGCATTGCTCAAAATAGATTTTTCCTTAACATTTGAAAACACTAAATTTTTTCTTGACAAAATCATTTCTCCCAATCAAAGATTGAAGATCCTTTAACCCTTGTTCAACCACAAGTTTTTAAGTTAGAAATTTGAATGATGAGATTCTTGATTGCTTCCATGTCTTGATGCTCAAATTGTCCTTTACCAGGGACATGGCTAAGTACTTAGATTTTACACTCTGCAGAGGTGGTGCACTTTCCCCACAAGACTTGGTTTCCCAAGACAAGATCTTTCAGAAGCCTTCCCTTAGACCAAAATGGACGCGATCCAACCTATAAAAGCACTACCACCAACTGTCCATATGGCTAAGTTCTTGCAACCTATATGATCCAGGCAGAGCTCATAATGCCAAGTGGCTGCACTTAAAGCTTCTCAACATTTGACATCTAAAATATCTTTGTTCCTGGGTGGCCATCCACAAGTGAGATACACAAGGAAAACCATAAACATGGGCCTTGTGAACCACTCAACCAATAACCACCATTCAAGTCCCATTCCACCCAGGTGATTCATTAACTTAGTTGTTTTATTAAACAAAATCACAAGTCCTCAGACTTAGAAATTTTTCCATAGTATGAATGTATACTCCACCCTTGTTTTCTATTAGCTAATATAAGCTTGATAGTAGTAGGAACCTTGACTTAGGAAATTTCTACTAAGGTTTCATCTACTAGGATTTCCTATAGCAAGGTTTATACTTAGCAAAATTCCATGCAAGTTTTACTTAGAAAAAATTACTAATGCATAGTGAAAGTAATGGGACAAAGTATGAAGCATCACTTGCCTTTTTGGTAGAGGGTATAAGTTCACTCCTTGTCCTTGCAACAATCACACTCTTCAAGTCACTACAATTCAATCAAGCAAGGCATAAACTCAATCTACCAATCAAGCAAAACAACACATAAAATCATAAAGTCAAAGTAATAGTAGAAATATGTGGGAGCCATATGAATTTCCATACTCCTATATTGGTTATTGATCGGAGAAGTGTATCGATAATGTCCGCATAATTCACGAACCGTAAGGAGACACACTTAAGGATTCGATGTTGTTGAGTAGTTATGAAATGATGAGTAAGAGACCGAATGTTGTTCGGAGTCTCGGATGGGATCCGGGATATCACGAGGAGATCCGGAATGGTCCGGAGAATAAGATTCATATAAGGAAAGTCCTGTTTCAGAGTTTGGAAATGATTCCGGTGATTTCACCATGAATGTTCTAGAAGGGTCTAGAAGGTCCGACACTCCAGAGGGGGAAGGGTACATGGATGTGTCATGACAATGTGGAATGGTTGCATCATGTACTAGGTCACTTGGCTTGGCAATATGATGAGAGAAATCAAATCCAAGTTTGAAAGTCAAACGCCAATTTGAAAAGTCAAATCTGAAGTTTGCTTGGTGGAGGGAGAGTAGGAAACCTACTTAGGGAGGAAGTCCTACTCCCTCCACCCGCCGGCCAAGGAGGAGGAGTTGGAGGAGGACTCCCTCCTCCCAACCGCCTCCCTCCCACCTATATAAGGAGGGGTAGGGCGCCCCCTCCCAACACACCTCAAACCCTAGCTCCTGGCGCCACCACCTGCTACTGCCGCCGCCTAGGGCCTCCTCCCAAGTCGCCGACTAGGGTTTCCCCAAACCCTAGCCACCGGCTACACCCCTCCCCTTGGTGCTTCTAAACCCTAGATCGCCAAGGCACCTCTCTTGCTCCACCATACTTGCTCCGGCTTAAGGCGAAGCCCTGCGAGATCTCCCCTCTACTTCCGACACCACGCCGGCGTGCTGCCGGAATCGCGAGGAGAGTGCTACAACCTCCGCTACCTGCTGGAACAAGGGAGAGGAAGGTCTTCATCGGGTACCTAATGTGTGACCGTGTCGTGGGAATGGTCACGGCAGATGCTGCAATCGGCAGCGAGTAGTAGAAAGAGGGGCAAGGGCGGCCAGCCATCTGCGGTGCGAGATGAGGGCAAAGACACAGGGTTTTACCCAGGTTCGGCCCCCCGGAGGGTAAATACCTACTCCTGCTAGATTGTATTATGGAGGTGTTACAATGGGCGAGCTCGGCGGCGAGTCGCTGGGGTGTATGAGGGAACGTGTCTCTACTCACCCTATAGGGAGGTTTATATAGGCTCACCTCCCCTAGGGTTTACATATCTCAACCGATTCGGTTAAAGTTTCAGTAGCCGTTTAACCTCACCCGACTGGGCCTATCTACTCGCCTGGGCCTTCAGCTTCCAGTCGCTCAGTTCCTGGCTGGGCTTCGATCCACTCGCCGTTCTGCAGGCCCACTCGCCGGGTCTTGAGCCAGTCGGAAACGTCCTGCTGGGTATACCCCGGTAGGCATATCCCCATCAGTAGTCCCCGAGGCTGTCGTCGATTAGGCGTAGGTGGCTGCTGGCAGTCGGAGTATATGACTTCAGAGTAGGCACCCAGTCGAATCGTCGGCGGGCTCCTGTATAAAGGAGACAACCAATGATCCAGGTCGCAGCTTTGGCGAGTCGAGTCGGCGAATACACTGTCTTAGTGATTGGGTCGGCGAGCCGAGTGGCCGTAGTTGGACCGTCAGGCGTGGTCAAACTAGCCGTTGGGGTAATCCAACGGTAACTTTTGGCGTAATCACCGCGTGGTAACGGCTCCCTGATTTGGCGGGTAACTCCCGCTATATAAGAGGAATGGCAGGCAATCGTAGAGCCAACTCCTCACCACTTCTTCCGAGTGCGCGCATTTTCCTTCCTTCGCTCCGCGATCCAGTCGACCCGAAATCCTCCGATCTCCAACCAATCTCTCGGCCATGGCCCTTTCCACCGAGCCGTGGGGTAGGTCCAAGTGCACGAGGGCGCAGCTGGCCTCTTTCGAGGAGGCCGGGATCCTGCGAGCCGGCTGTTGGCGTATCCCCGCAGCCGGAGAAACGACCCCAAACCCGGGAGAGAGGGAATTCGTCTGTTTCACCAGTCATCTCGAGCGGGGGCTAGGGTTTCCTACGTCCCTATTCTTCCGTCGCTTCTGCGCCTACTACGGGATCCAGCCTTCAGATCTGGGTCCCCACAACATCGAGCAGCTCGCCATCTTCGTGGCGTTCTGCGAATACTACTTGGGCTGCCGGCCCTACTTCCCCTTGTGGCAAGATCTGTTCCACGGACGGATCAGCCGCAAGGAGGCAGGCGGCCCAATGCTAGCCGCGGGCGGCTTGACGTTTCAGCTCAAGTCCAAAGCTTCTTTCTTTGATCTGATGCTACCTGCCAAGGCAGTGAGCGACTGGAAGAAGTCGTGGTTCTACGTGGGCGAGGCTACCCCGGAGGGCGAGGTGGCGATCCCGCGGTACTCCGCTAGTCGTTCCGAGCCGCGCCATCTCCAAGTCGGCAAGCTCCCCGACGACCAGCGGATGGTCGTTGACGAGATGCTCCAGACCATTCGTGGTCTGAAAAAGAAGGGCCTTCAAACGATAAACTTGTACAATTGCTGGCTTGGGCGGCGGCTCGTTCCACTCGCCCAGCGCGACCACTACATGTACCAGTACACGGGCCGGGGAGACTCGACGAAGGCCTGCCTCGACGAGTGGAAGCTACAGGATTATCTCCCAGCGTTGAAGAAGATTACCCAGGCGGTGTACCTGGATGCGCAGGCTGGGGTCACCCCCTACACCGTGAAGCATCCGACTCCAACGGTAATTTCTTTACCTTGCTCGCAGTCGCAGTATATGCAGTCGCGGTAATTCTGATTCCGTTTTGTATTCGTTGCAGCTATTCCAAGTGGTGGAAGGGTGGCTCCCACCTTCGGATGATGAGAGCTCGGGCCCATCCGCCCAGGACATAGGCGAATCGCCGCCTACCAAGGGCAACGAGGACGACGAGGACGAGTCCGAAGAGGAGGTCGCCCCGCTGGTCCAAAAGACCCGCGGGAACGACAGCGCGAGATCAAGGCAAGCAGAAGCCTCGAACGTCATGACGACGACGACGAGCTCCCAGAGACCACCTCGCGCCGTCAAGCCACTCCGTTAAAGAAGAAGAGGAAGGAAAGGGAGGCGAGGGCCCCCCGGAAAAAGAAGACGAGGCCGTCGAAGACGGCCTCGCCGTCGCACTCGGCGAGCAGCTCAGACGCTCCCAGCCCAGCCGGCGACGGCGCGCCACCAGCGACAGCCGTGCTGGACGCGGCGACCGTGGAAGTGCCGCTGGCTTCAATGCCTCCGCCATTCGCCCCAGTCTCTGGGCTGGGGGAGGCTCCGGCTGCGGTGGTTTCGCCTCGCAAGGAGGCTCCGGCTGCGGCGGCTTCGCCTCGCAAGGAGGCTCCGGCTGCGGCGGCTTCGCCCCGCAAGGAGGCTCCCGCCGAGGATGTCCCAGATGCGCCAGCTGCGGCCTCAATGACGAAGAAGCTGTCCGTGTCTTGGGCACGCGACGTCCTGGAGTTGGGGCTCAGTCGCCGTCTGGGCCCTGAGCTGGAAAAACCGGCCGGCCTCCGTACGGGACTGCATTTCATCCCAGTCGCCAAGTGAGTTCGCTCACCTTTCCTTATTTTTCATAACTATTTTGATTGTTTTTGTTGATTCGATTGATGCGCAGGACCGGGGTGAAGAGGATGGGCCACCCGACCATGGCCAAGGTGCCCTCCGCCGCCAGCGAGGAAGATCCTTCCCATAAGAGGAAGGCGGACGAGGTCGTCGCCTCGGCAGATGGCAGTAAGAAGGCCAAGGGCGACGACACCGTCACTATCTCTGACGATACAGCGGTCGCACCAGCCGGGCCCGTGATGGAGGCAGCCGCGTCTACGAAGGAGGGTGCTTCCTTGCCTGGAACGGCGGAGGCGACCTCTCTCGGAGCGGGTACCTCTATCGCTACCTTCCCGCGCTTCGTGACCAAGGCGACCACGGCGGGTGGGCCTGCGCCCTCGAGCCACGCTCCTGGGACCGCCGATGCTGAAGTCGACCAACGTCGCGGGCACACGCCGGCACTTCTCGCGTCCGTGGACGCGGTACAACTCCACGGCATGCTTGGCGCGGCCATCCAGGTACGTCCATTCCCCGAGGATCAGGTCGGTGCTTTGCAGCGGCCTGATTCTTATAATTTCTCATCTTTTTGTTTGTCGCATCCAGTCCCCGAGTGCGCACGCGCTGAATTTCAGCGGGTGGGCACTTAGGAATTTCTTTGAATACCAGTCCCCGAGTGCGCACTCGCTGAATTTTAGCGGGTGGGCATTTAAGAATTTTTTGATCGCCAGTCCCCGAGTGCGCACTCGCTGAATTTCAGCGGGTGGGTACTTAGGATTTTTTTCTTTGATTAACCTTTTGGTGACGTGCAGGGTCTGCAGCTTGAGTCAGCGGACCGATTGGCCGCGAAACAGCGCGCGGAGAGGGAGCTAGCCATCGTCCAGGAGGCGAACAAGGGGCTTCAGGCTGCTGTTGTGAAGGCAGAGGAAGCTCGCCAGGGGCTTGTCCCCGCTGGTGAGTTGGTGGCGGCACGATCTGCTCTAGGTGCCGCTGAACAACGGATCGCCGACCTCGAGCGCGAACTGCGGGAGGCGAGAGAAGAAGCGAGCTCGGCGGACGAGCGAGCTAAGGCCGCCATTGCGGCCGCTGAGGAGGATCGCAAGGTGTCGGAAGTCCTTATTGCTGGGCTTCAGGACGACCACACGTCGCTTCAGTGCTTCATCACGGGACTCGCCCGCCCGTTGCTTGGTGAGTACATCTTCCCTTTCTAATAGTTGTGGTTTTTGTGGTGTCCGTCGTACTTATCATTGTCTTCTTCTCGCAGGTCGCATCATTGATAGTGAAGGAGAGGCGAGCTCGCTTGACGCGAGGCAGTGCGTAAGCATGCTCGTCGATTCGGCGACGTTGTCGGCGATGTGTATCCGTGCCTACCTCCAAGAAATATCGCCCACGGAGGTGATTACCAGCGACCTCGTTGAGGTGTGGAAGTATTTGGAGAAGGCGCCCGCGGTCGTTGAGTTCATGACGCGGTCGGCGTTTCGGCGTGGAGCGTCGACGACACTGAGCCTTGGACTCGCCCACTTCCCCGAAGATTTCGACGTTGACGATGTGACGAGTGGTTATCCATCGTCGACTGGCGCGGTGGAGCTGTCCGAGGTCCTCAAGTTGCAAGAACGTGCCGCCACGTACTCGGAACGTGTCTGGGCAATGGGCGACCTCCTGCCGTACCAGGAGACGGTTGTCGCGCCGAACGACCCCGAGCCGCCGCATCGTGACTTCAAGGTCGAGCAGCCTTTTCGCGCGGCGATGGCGGGTGAACTGACGACGTATCCATCAAACCCGTACACGGCGTTCATCCGCAATCGCCGGTATGCTGGCGAGTCGTCATCGAAGCCTGCAGAGTAGGGTAGTTTGCCTTGTGGCGTTAGCAGCAGTTCTGCCACGCGGGCATATTTTGTAACATGAAACAATGCAACATGCGATTGAATGAGACGTCGTGTCTATTTTGATATTTGTTTGTGTGCTTTTGATTGATTTTGGACGAGTCCCCGAGCGCGTCCGCCCTTTTGTGGGGTTTACCTCGTATATGATGTGTGTGTTGTTATCATGTGTTTTGTTGTTTTGGTCGACTCGCCCAAGCTCGGAGAGCCAGTCGCAAGGCGACTCCCTTGAGTGCTCTGTACTTTACCGTTTTACCGTGCGCAAACGGGGTCGGGTGGCCGAGTCCCCGAGCGTGGTACTTGGTAGTTCGAGGCGCGACTCGAGGGTGGTTGAGGACTTAGCGCGTTGGTGTGAGCGCGTCACTCCTGCCTGGCCCGTGGGGTCAGTCGCGTGGCGAGTCCTGGGCAAGCTCTCTTACTTGGCGTTTTCCCTGACCGCTCGCGACGGACTGGTCTTCAGTCCCCGAGCGTGGTACTTAGCCGTTCGAGTCGCTATGCCGAGGATGCGGAGGACCAAGGTCGCTGTGAGAAGCGAGGGCAGTTGTCTTGGCTCGTAGAACCAGTCGAGCTAGGCGACTCCAATGGGGCTCCGGGTGGGCGTTTTTCGTGGACGATGCAAGACCTGAGGTGATTCAGTGCTCTTACACCGCACTACTTAGCCGTGCCGATCGCTGTACCAAAGGTTGACTTCTGCATTTATCGTGGCGCTGTTATTACGAGTGCGAGTGGCACAAGTCATGGAGAGTAGGCGCAATTTGCGCTAACCATTTCTTTTTATTTCATAGCGTCTGGAGGGTACATGTGTGGGGTTCTAGGAGTAGAACTTCCGTAGGAGGTTTACATTCCATGGTCGCTTGACGTCGAGTTCGCCGTCCCCGCGGACGTCGATGAGGTAGTAGGCGTCGTTGCTGAGTACGCGCCCGATAGCGAATGGGCCTTCCCACGGAGGGGAGAGCTTGTGCATGCCCTTCTTGTCCTGGATGAGGCGTAACACCAGGTCGCCTTCATGGAAGGTGCGAGCTTTCACCCGCCGGCTGTGGTAGCGGCGGAGTCCTTGCTGGTAGATGGCAGTGCGTGACCGAGCGAGGTCGCGTGCTTCATCGAGTTGGTCGATCCCGTCTTGGCGGGCAAGCTCGTTTGCAGCCTCCGTGTAGTGGACGACCCGCGGCGAGTCGTGTTCGAGGTCGGTGGGCATGACTGCCTCGGCGCCGTAGACCATGAAGAAGGGAGTGAATCCCATCGATCTGTTGACTGAGGTGCGGATCCCCCATATGACGGAGGGCAACTCCTCGACCCAGCACCCGGCGGTGCGCTCGAGTGGTACTTAGAGTCGCGGCTTCAGGCCGTGTAGGATGCTTTGGTTGGCCCGTTCCGCCTGGCCGTTGGACTCCGGGTGGGCGACTGACGCGAGGTCGAGCCGGATATGATGCTCTTCGCAGAATTCGGCCATGGCTCCCTTGGCGAAGTTGGTGCCGTTGTCCGTGATGATGTTGTTGGGGAACCCGTAGCGATATATGAGCTCGCGTAAGAATTTAGTGGCGGTCTTCCCGTCGCATTTCCGGACTGGCTTGGCCTCCACCCACTTCGTGAATTTGTCGATGGCGACTAGTAGGTGGGTGTAGCCAGAGGGGGCCTTCTTGAAGGGGCCTACCATGTCCATGCCCCACACAGCGAATGGCCAGGTGATGGGGATTGTTTTGAGCGCCGAACTCGGTACGTGCGTCTGACTGGCGTACTTCTGGCACCCGGCGCATCGCTGGACGATGTCGACAGTGTCGGCGTGTGCGGTGGGCTAGTAGAAGCCGTGTCGCATAGCCTTGGCGACCAGGGAGCGAGCGGCGGCGTGGTGGCCGCAGTCACTTGAGTGAATGTCGTGGAGGATTTTGCGTCCTTTAGCTGGTTGGACGCAGCGTTGGAACACGCCGGTGACGCTGCGCTTGTGGAGCTCGCCGTCGATGATGGTGTAGGACTTGCATCGACGAGCGATCATTCGAGCGTCTGTCTCGTCTGCTGGCAGGGTGCCGGCTTCCAGGTAGGCGATGTAGGGCTTGGTCCAGTCGTCTGGCTCGTTGACGAGTGCAACCAAGGCTGCCTCTGGTTGTAGTGGGACCCCAATGTCGATCTCCCTCGGGGGAGAGACTGATGTCTTGGTAATCGTGTCGAGGAAAACGCCGGCGGGAGGCGCGAGTCGAGCCGACCCGATGCGGGAGAGTGCGTCGGCCTCCTCATTCTTTCGCCTGTCGATCCACTCGACAGAGTAGCCGGTGAATTGGCCGCCCAACTTGTCCACCGCTTGGCGGTACGCCGCCATGGTAGGGGAGACGGCGTCGCAGGTGCCGGCGACTTGCCCCGCGACAAGGTCGGAATCTCCATAGCAGCGGAGGCGATTGACGTTCATCTCCTTGGCGGCTTGCATGCCGTGGAGTAGGGCCTCGTATTCAGCCATGTTGTTGGTGCAGGGCGTGAAGTCGAGGCAGAGGATGTAGCGGAGCTTGTCACCCTTTGGTGAAGTCAACACTATCCCTGCGCCTGCACCTTCCGCGTTCTTGGAGCCGTCGAAGTGCAGGCTCCAGTAGTGTAGGTACGGCAGCTTCTCTGGCTGCTGGGCCTCCTCCCAGTCGGCGATGAAGTCTGCCAGTGCCTGTGACTTGATCGCCTTTCGTGGCTCGTATTTGATGTTGTGGACGCCGATCTCGACGGCCCACTTTGCGACCCGCCCGGTCGCCTCGCGATTGCGGATGATGTCTTGCAGTGGTGCTGAGGAGACGACCGTGATCGGGTGCTCCTGGAAGTAGTGCGGCAGGCGCCGCTGAGCCCTGAAGACCGCGTATACTAGCTTTTGGTACTGTGGGTACCGCTGGCGCGACTCGGTGAGGACCTCGCTGATGTAGTACACCGGCCGCTGAACCGGGCGCTCCTTTCCTTCCTCTGGTCGCTCGACGACCATCACGGCGCTGACGACGCGCTCGGACGCCGCGACGTAAACCAGCATGGGTTCTTTGTCGGCGGGGGCGACGAGTAGTGGTGCGGCGAGTAGCACCTTTTTGAGGTCGCGGAGCGCGTCGTCCGCCTCCTTGTCCCACTGGAAGGTGGGGTTCTTGCGCATCAGGCGGTATAGGGGCATCGCCTTTTCGCCCAGGCGGGGGATGAAGCGACTAAGAGCCGCTACTCGCCCGGCCAGCTTCTGGACGTCGCGCAGGCACTCGGGTTTGCCGAGCCGGGCGATCGTGTCGATCTTTGTGGGGTTCGCCTCGATCCCTCGTTTGGAGATGACGTACCCCAGTAGTTGTCCGGCGGGTACACCGAAGGTGCACTTGCCTGGGTTGAGCTTTATCTTATATTTTCGCAGGTTGGCGAAAGTTTCCGCCAGGTCGGCGAGTAGGTTGCCTTGGCGAGCGGACTTCACGACCACGTCGTCGATGTAGACATGGATGTTGCGGCCAATTTGGCTCGCGAGGCATTCTTGCATGCACCGCTGGTAGGTCGCCCGGGCGTTCTTGAGGCCGAAGGTCATGGCGGTGTAGCAGAAGGCTCCGAATGGCGTGATGAACACCGTCTTCTCCTCGTCTTCGACGGCCATTTTGATCTGGTTGTACCCAGAGTAGGCGTCGAGGAAACATAGCGACTCCGAGCCCGCGGTTGAATCGATTATCTGGTCGATCCGCGGGAGGACGAACTGCTCCTTTGGGCAGGCGCTGTTCAGGTTTGTGTAGTCGATACACATTCTCCAGGTCCCATTTTTCTTCTCGACCAGGACTGGGTTTGCCAGCCACTTGGAGTACTTGATTGGCTGGATGAAGCCGGCAGCGAGTAGACGCTGCACTTCCTCGGTGATTGCTCGACGGCGTTCTTCATTGAAGGTCCGCAGCGACTGCTTGACAGGTCGCACTTTGGGGTCGGCGTTTAGCTTGTGCTCAGCGAGCTCCCTAGGGACACCGGGCATGTCAGAGGGTTTCCATGCGAAGATGTCCCTGTTCTCACGGAGGAACTCGATGAGCGCGCCTTCCTATGCTGGGCTCATGCCCGTCCCAATCGTCACCGTCTGGCTGGAGTCGCCTGTTACCAGCTCGACGGTGCGGGTGTGCGTCGTGGCTTCAAAGGGTGAGGTGTTTGCGCCCTCTGAGTTGGGCTTCTTGAGTATGGTGGGGTCGTCGTTGTTGACCCCGCTCGCGTACTTGGCGAGCTCATCGGCATGGTTGGTCTCTGCCGCGATGACGGCGTGGGCGAGCTCGGATCCTTTGGCCTCGCACTCGGCGGCCATGTCGGGGTCGCCGTTGATGGTGATGACGCCGCACGGCCCGGGGAGCTTCATCGCGTTGTACGCGTAGTGGGGCGCTGCCATGAATTTAGCGAACGCCTGGCGCCCCAGGACGCAGTGGTAGGGGCTGTCGAAGGGCACCAGCTCGAAGACGATCCGCTCGGTGCGGAAGTTTGCCGGTGTGCCGAAGGTGACTGGCAGCGTGACCTTGCCGATCGGGTACGCCTTCCGACCGGGGACGATGCCGTGGAATGTGGTGTGGGTCGTCTCGATCATCGACTGCGGGAGCCGCAGCCGCCTGAAGGTGTCAAGGTAGAGGATGTTGATGGAGCTGCCGCCGTCCATTAGTGTCTTGGGGAGCCAGTAGTCGCCAACCTTGGGCTTGACCACCAAGGCGACACGTCCTGGGTACTCGATGCGCGGCGAGTGGTCTTGGCGGCTCCAGGTGATGGGCTGCTCCGACCAGTTCAGGAACTGGGGGACGTATATTTGGGCCACCGCGTTGACGGCGACGGCACGGGCGATGACCTTCTTCTCGCGCTTCGTGTTGAAGCCTGTGAAGGTGTGGAGCGAGCCGGCTACTTTGCCGAATTTTCCGTCGTTTGGCGGGTCGTTGTCGGGGTCCTCCCGCGCTCGCCGTGCCTTCTCGATTTCCCTGAGGGTGTGGCAGTCGGCGGTGGTGTGCGTTGCGGGCTTTCCTTCCCTGCTATGGAACGCACATGGTTGGTTAAGGAGGGCCGCGGGATCGAACCTTGGCTTGTTCTTGTAGTTGCCGCCGTCGCGGCGTTGCCCTCCGTCACGGCGGAAGCTCTTGGGCTCGCGCTGCGCGTGCCCGGCGTTGGCGACGAAGTCGACTCGCCCGTCACTGCGGCGCTTGCCAGTGAGGCGAGTGCCGCTGTAGCGTAGGTCGGTTCGGCGTCCGCCGTCGTTGCCGCCCGTGCGGCGTTGACCTCCTGACTCGTCGTCAGTTTCCTGGTTTGGATCTTCCTCGGTGTACCGTTTGGCGATCTCGAGGAGGTCGGGGATGTTGTCGAGTGTGCGGGAGTGTCGCTTGAGCTTGGCGACTAGGGGCTCGTAGCGGCACGAGGTCTTGAAGCAATGGATCGCGGTGTCCGGTGGATGCCGACCGCGTTGTACCAAAGCTCTTGCCACCGTTGGACCCAGTTGCGGGTCGACTCGCGGGGTCCCTGGACGCACCGTTCCAGGTCCTCAATAGTGGTGGCGCGGGTGTAGGAGCACTCAAAGTGCCTGACGAAGGCGTCGCGCATTTCCTCCCAGGAGTCGATACTGTCCTGGGGGAGAGTGTTGATCCACTGCCTGCACGTCCCCTCCATCATCAGGGGGAGGTAACGGGCGGCGAGCAGGTCAGTGTGACCCGCGATCCCCATCGCCATGAGGTATGTGTCGAGCCATACGCCGGGGTCGTTCGAGGAGTCGTACTTTTCTATTTCTTTTGGCGCCTTGAAGTTTGGCGGATACTTCTCGCCTCGGATCATTGGTCCGAAGCACTTTGGCCCGAGTCGGCTGAACGACCCCATGGGCTCGCCGTCACGGCGATTGGTTAGGGTATGTCGCAGGTCGTCGGGCTGGTGTGCGCGCCAGCTTTGGTTGTTGATGATGTGGGTGCGGGCGTCGATGGGTTGCCCGTTGGCGGCGACAAGGTTGGTTGCCGGCCTGGGGTCGTTGGTGGAGAGTGCCGCGTTAGCAGGTCGGTGTTGGAGCTGCAGTGGCTCTGGTGGCGGGCAGTTGAGGGTGTTTGCCGCCGCTGGAGGCCGCTCTGCTTCCTGAGGAACGCGAGTATACCCGTCCTTGCGAATCGGCGCCCGCTCTCTGTTGTTCGACGGCCTTCGCGAGCAGGGCCTTGACGTATTCGATCTGCAGGGCGCCGTTGCCGGTCGCCGTGATGCTGTCGACTGCTGCTCGGCCTGCCACAAGGTTGTCCATCGGGGTGGAGAACAGTGGAAGGCCGTTTGCGTCTCGCTCTCGTGAGGAGACTACTATCCGCGGCTGGTCCCTGGGGGGGTGCGGTTGGGTGGAGGTGGGGCACCCATTGCCGTTGATCCTGGCGGGGGCCGGGCGCTCCCTCCTGGTGGCGCGTTCTCGCAGATCGCGCGCTCGGCCACGCGGGCCGGGTCGTTTTCGTCGTCGAAGTTCAGGGCGCGCCCCTGGACGGTGGGGTTCAGGCGCGTCCTGATCCGCTGCTGGTGGTAGCGCGATAATTCCTGCGCCGTCACCTGCTCGAGGCGAAATTTTTCGCGCTCAGCTTGCTCCTTGCGTACCGCCTCCGCCAGTTTCAGGCGGAGTTCCTCGACCTCCGTGGCCGTGGCATTAGGAGGGATCGGGGTGGAGAATGGATCCTCTGGCGGGTCGGTGCCGGTCGCCATGTAGGTCGCGGCGTAGCGACCGGTTCCGTCACGGAGATCGGCGGAGTTCTCCGACCCGGAGTCGAATTCGAAGATCCCGAGGATGGAGGGGTCCTCGAAATCTCCCGCGTTGGAGACCTGGGCGATGGAGCCCGCAGATGAGGCCGCGGTGATGGATCCGGCGAGTGACGCCGGGGTCGCCGAGTCGGCGTCGTCATTGAGGGCCGCATCCTCTGCAGCCGCTGAGTTCTCGGCCACGTTGTTGTGGGCCGAATTGTACTCGGAGGCGAGGCGGTGGATCGTGCGGATCTGGCTCTCGGAGAGCAGATCGCGTGGCGGCGACTCGCGGATGCGAGCCGAGTCCTCCGAGACGATGACGTCGGTGAGGCCGACGAAGAGGCTGATCGTGCCGATAGGCAGGATCACGCTGTGCGTGACGGGTCGCGCCGGCGGGACGTAGCTGCTCGGCAAGATCTGGAGCATCTCGCCGATCGCTATCATGCGCCGGTGGCGACCGTCTCGTTGATGGGCAGATTGGATCTCGTCGAAGAACACCGGCCAGACCAACCAGGCCCCACGGTGGGCGCCACTGTCGTGGGAATGGTCACGGCAGATGCTGCAATCGGCAGCGAGTAGTAGAACGAGGGGCAAGGGCGGCCATCCATCTGCGGTGCGAGATGAGGGCAAAGACACAGGGTTTTACCCAGGTTCGGCCCCCCGGAGGGTAAAGACCTACTCCTGCTAGATTGTATTATGGAGGTGTTACAATGGGCGAGCTCGGCGGCTAGGCGGCGAGTCGCTGGGGTGTATGAGGGAACGTGTCTCTACTCACCCTATAGGGAGGTTTATATAGGCTCACCTCCCCTAGGGTTTACATATCTCAACCGATTCGGTTAAAGTTTCAGTAGCCGTTTAACCTCACCCGACTGGGCCTATCTACTCGCCTAGGCCTTCAGCTTCCAGTCGCTCAGTTCCTGGCTGGGCTTCGATCCACTCGCCGTTCTGCAGGCCCACTCGCCGGGTCTTGAGCCAGTCGGAAATGTCCTGCTGGGTATTGAGAGCTGCCGGAACGCAGCGCCGGAAGGATCGTCTACCTGATCTTGAGATCGACAAGTGTACGACTACATCACCCACGAGAATCTACTCTCGTTAACCGCTTTGGATCTTCGAGGGTTAGTATTCTGTCGACTTGTTGCTACAATCTAGTAGATAGATCTTGGCTTGATCATAGATTAGATCTTGATTGTGTGTTCATGCGGTAGAATTTTTTTGTTTTCCATGATACGAACCCCTACACTCTAGCCATAGAACCTATTTCTGTAGTGTATTGCAATAGCAGCAATGCCAGACCATTAGTTAAGATACTAGTCTTAATAGTATGATAGTTTTTGAGTTATTTATTTCTGATTCTTCTTTGTGAGAAGTTTCTTTCTCTCTCTTTAACTTAGAGTGTTCTCTAGATCTTGTGCAAAGAGTTGAGTTGTAACCTATAGTCATGTCTTGGACCTGCTGTGTTTTTGTTGTACCACTCTGAGGGATGTAATACTAGTGAACGGTGTTTCATTGGTGTTATGTCAATGACTATAGTGTACTTCATCATGCAGTGGTATGCTGGGTCACCGCAGCTGGTATCAGAGCATATGCTTTGACCTTAGGATTAAAAACCTTTTAGAAAGATCTTTAGGTTGGATAGTGACTATAGGAGCCATCTTATCTAACCAAATATTCTTATGGCTGGTGATGAATATCCACTTGAGGATAACCTTGTCACACTTAAGTTAGATGCTTTGGTCATATTTCTTAAAAGTCATTATCCATATTTTCTTGGTATAGTGCTAGTCCCAAGAGGGTAGAACACCATTAATATGTCTTAAAGTAAGCTAAAACTGTAATGTAGAATATGACTAAGTTTAGGATATCATATGGGTAATTATTCATCTTTTCTTAGTAAGGTGCTATTTAGTGTCTTCCGAAGGAGACATAATCCACCGAGATACTTTAGGAAAGCTAATTGGTCACAGTAGATTAGGATCAAGTTTAACACACCAATTGAAGTACTCTTAAATGGTGTAGCCTAACCCTAGAATTCATGTAAGACCGTGAAATTTTATGGTTAGTCAATAACCAAAGACAACATGATGAATATCATTAGGATAAATGTTGAGGTAATGAGTAGTAATCATGTGGGATTCACTTGAGGATTCTATGTGATGAAGTGAAATTATGTTAAGACTTAATGATAGTGTAGTGAGAAACAAAGTCATCATGGTTAGATTAGCTCTTAAATCATGATGTATAGGTAAAACATAACAAGATTATGGTGAGATTAGCTCCGACGCCATGATGAGAGTATAAATATGACAATAAATTAGTAAATCATTCTGGAGTAGAAGTAAGATAATAATATGGTAGAACTATGATAGAAGTCATAGGTGTCATAAATTGTGATAACCTTCAATTTTGGGGGATCAATAGAAACTTATTAGTCTTTTTGAGAGATCATGTGAGGTTAGTTACTAAATAAGAAAGGTTGGTTATAGTTAATCCTTTCAAAAGTGAGACCAAAGGTTAGTCAAAACCAAATTGAGACCACTTTTCTTAAATTTATCTTTTTGCAACTGAGCTATTAGGATAAATATTGAGACACGGTATAGTTTGACCCTATGTGCTAAGTATCACAATGTAAACCTATACGAGGAGGTGTCATATACTACACAACTAAGTCTGAAGTCTAGAGATATTATACTCAACTACTAAATTTCGGGCTTAGAATATTGTGTGTTATATGTATCACATTTGGCTTTATTGGTTTTTCTTGGATCTTCTTGATTGACTAGATCTGTACATGAAGTTTGACTTGGTCTGCAAATGCATGTTGCAACATCCAGTTACTCCTTGATGTTATAGACCTAGATAGGAATGGCAATTCATGTAAGGGAGTGATGAAGACCAAGATGAAGACTTACATGAAGAATGAAGCCAAGTGTAAGGAGTATCAAAACAATTTGAAGGATGGATCAAGTTTAGATTATTACTAAATAGCAATAAGAAGGAAGATTAGTGTAGAAATATATGGAGCAACAAGAAGTAATAAACTTAAAATTCATTCAAAGTAGGTAATGTTGCTAAGGAATTAATGAAGTAGTAGTACCTAGTTCATGGAAGCATCATGAATTAGTACAAAGAAGAAGCTTTGAACCAAAATGGTATTAAAGCTCTGACAATTCAGAGAGAATGCCAATAGTATGTCGGAAACCGTAGGGTAATTCATACACCCTAGGATGTTCCGTAGCTGGTATTTGTTCGCAGCCGGTATTTGGTTAACATAGTTAACCAGATTATCTTAATGGTTGCATAAAGATCATAAAACTTGGCCTAAGCTAAGTAAGACCTAAAGAAGTATAAAACTTATGTGACCGTCTTTCGAGAATCTTCGCGAAAATTAACCTATAAAATCTAAAATGTCCAAATAGTAAGTAAGACAAATAATGCTGAAAGATTCACTTCGGAGATCCACAATTGTGTGGATACACCATAAAATCTTTCATGAGAACCTAACTAGGTAGAGATAATCTATACAAAGCCCTACATTCTAGTTATGAAGCCGATGGTTACTATATAGGCAGTTTAGAGACCATTAGTAAAACCTAAGGGGAGAGTAAACAATTTGTGGAAGTATTGTTATCCGAATTCCAAGTAAAGGTTGGAGAAGAAATACTAACCTATGACAACTTAAGCCTTATTTTCATAAGGTTAAAAGGAGTCATTATTATTGAAGTATTTTCGAAAGTATGTCTGGATGAAAGATCGAAGTGTACTTCAAGGTAGTAGTACTCAAACATTAAGGTAATTAATAGATGAAAGTTCAAGAAGTACTTAAGGTGATAATGAAAATATTATCTAAAGCTTGCTAAGACAAAATCTTAGGGGGATAAAATAGATTAATCTTAATAGACTGAGTCTAGAGGAAACAACTCTTAAGTGATCCTTAAGAGGTAATAAAGCACATCCAATTAGACATGTATAAAGGAAACAACAAGAAATTCCAATGGGTATGGACTAAATGAGTTCAAAACCAATCTTCGGAAGGAATACTAGTAAAAACCATGCAATGAAAAACCAAGAATTTAGACTATTGGTCACAAGTATTTTCTAATAAAATTTAGAACCCTCTTATAGTGAGACTTCCTAGACCTTGTATAGAATAATAAGGAAGTTTAATGATCAAGTAAAGGAATTGGATTAGGATAACTAATCAGGATAATGAACTAAAGAAGAAACTCCAGTTTAAGGATTTTATAATTAGGACCAATGTGATAATTAATGGAGTTAATTCACTCCTGAATGAATAGAAGAGTATCTGAGATAAAAATTCAAGGAAGAGATTTGGATATGGGATATTACAATTATTCCCATTGAGGTTACCAGGGAGTTGAAATATATTGTAATCATTGCCAGACAATTCCTTACTCCAAAACATGAGAGTATACGAACTTCGAGGATGAAGTTTATTTTAAGAGGGAGAGTCCGTAACATCCCATCATTAGAGCTTAGAAATAAGCTGAACCCAGATGTGTGCATTCATGCATAGAAAATCCGAATATTTTTTGCGCTTTTGAACAAAACTTGTCAAAGTGATTGAAGATTCTCTCAACTTGATGGAATTGGAGCACATCATCAAGTTGACTGCGATAAGTTTCAATATGACCTTTTCTAAAAACATTATTTTGGGTAATGGTAATTTGATATAAGGGTAGATCAAATATAATGTAACTAAACCATTACACATTGATTAATGATTGTAAATTGATCCTTATGTGATCATTCCATGGTATTCATTTCAATAACCATGAATACCAAACTATGAATATCATTCAAGTAACAAGAATATAATAACAAACTCTTGATCCACACTTTATACTTATTTATCTTTACCATGAGTATCATGGTAATATCTAACCTTGACTCTTTAGTGGGATTGAGTAGGAAGGAAACCAAGTCAAGATCATTCACCATATATCTTTCTTTCCATATCAATCCTTATGGAATCCTATCTCAATATCTGTTGTTCATCAATGATGAGTAATCAACTATTGATTCACCAATTCTTAATCTATCTATTCTTGATCTATCAACTCTTGACCATATCATAACATTCACTTAAGGCCTATAAAGAAATAAGTAAGAAGGGGTGAATGGTAATGCTAGATTTAGATATCATCTATAGGATGGGAGTGATTGGAGGAAATCAAATCAATATGGTAACAAAGAAGATTACAAGGATGAATTATGAAGATAAGTTACTAGGAGTAATCCTATTGAATAAAGTAGGAATAGTAAATGAATAATCTCTCTTAGTTAGACAGATAGAATGAGAAGATAATTATAATACAACTGTAGTGTTGTATTGATGAAGGCCTTGATTAGCCAACTGGAAACCTAAACCATAAAGGATCAAAGGATTATAATGATCATGCTTAGTCGCCAAGATTGAAGAAGTAGTATTTTCCTCTTTGGAAATACTAAGCACTTGAGGTGAAGTAGGATTTGATGTATACATTTATTGAAGTAATATTAGTGAAGGGTGATTAAGGAAGAGTATGAAAGTAGTTAGAAGTAACTACTTAATGGATTAGAGGTGATCATTAGTGAAGTAGATGATATAACCAAGTATAGATACGAGAAGTTTATAAAAAGCTTCAGTGACAAGCTTATAATATTTATAAGTGAGATTACAAAATAATTTGGGAAGTAAGAGAGTAATCATCCAAGGGAAATTAGATTCATAAGAAATATTCTAGAGATGAGAATTATCTATATGAGAAGATAATGAAGGGCTTTATTGTCAAACTCATTGGATTTACAAATGGAATTAGAAGGAGAAGTTATTAGTAAAAGTAATTGTAGTAAAGCTCATCATGTTAACACATGATGATGGATATGAAGTAGTATATCTAGGAAAGGGATTCTTTAAGTAGAAGTCAAGAATTGTGAAGTATGGAAGATAGGAATTCTTGGTAAACACTAAACCCTAGGGTAAGCATTTATAATTTCTAACCCTAATTACTATGTTAGTTATAATAAAACATATACATTGCTATTTCCTAAATTCATGGGAATAATATTAACCATATTAATTCTTTTGTATATCATGCATCAAATAATGAAATAGGATCATAATATAAAAATTCCCTCCAAACTCTAAATTAACTAGAACTAAGTTTTATAAATAACTAAGGAAATATCATATAATAATCCATGATTTATTATGGAAAGAAAATGAATAACAAAATCCCTTACCAAATATTAGAAAGATATATATATAAGAAAATAAAGAAATGTAACATTATATAATAAAATTTCACAAATTGATTCTAAATAACTTTATGATTACTGCAAGTATTTAGTAAAGAAATTCCATTAAGAAAAGTTAAAACATTTGCTTAATAAAAATCTGAAAATGAAAACAGAATATAGAAAATGTAAAAGAAAAAGAAAAGAAACAGATTAGCCGAGTTCTTGGCCGAGGCCCATTTCCTCTCTTCCCTATCTACCGCCCATAAGCAACAGTAGCCAGTTTTCTCTTACACTTCGTTACGGCCCACCTGGCCGAGCACCAGCCCGCCAGGAGCCCGTACCCCTTCGGCCTCTATTCTTTGTCGTCTTCCTCGCCGGCGGAAGCTACTGCGTGGCACCGTGGCCGTCGTCGATCTCCGCCGCGCTACGATGCATGCCGCTGTTGATGGAGGAGGGGATTAGAACGCCCATGTCCTCCTCTATCCATCCATACCCGTATCACTTGCTCTTGTCCTCTGTCTCTCGAGTTCCTCTTTCGGTCGAAACCCTAGCTACGAGTTGCCGCCGTTCTGAGCTTCCCCGTGCTCCATTGTTCAAACACATGTATTAGTCGTGTTCCCCCGAGCCTCCTTGTAACATCCCAAAAATATTAAACTTGAATCATCAAACTCTAATCACCAAAATTAGGGTTAACAAAAACTTTTCCAATTAAAAATATGAAAGCATTCATATGTGTGTGTATTGAAATGTGGATTCTTTTGAATTGCCATGATTATGTGTTTCTTTGCTTGTAAAATGATTATTAGGTGAAATAAACATCATCTAAACAATCCCCAAACTTTTCCCAAAGACAAACAAATCAAAACCATCAACTTAAGTGAATGGTCACTTTTGCCAAATTAACTCCCATGCCTACTTTGGCTATCTCTAACTTTCAAAACTTAACAGAAACTTATTTGGATCTTTGCACCCCTTGATAGTACTCATAACAAAGTATCAAGGCCCACCTTGTGATCATACAGAAACATTCAAATGCATAGTTTAAATGACAGTTTAAAATTGAATCTATTTCATATGGGAAGATCCCACTTTTTCAAAAACCACTCAAACCAACTCAACTTTCAAAACCCAAGCATCTATAGACTCACCAGCACATGCCTAGCACACCCACCAAAACTCTTTTCAAAATTCAAAACTTGAATTCATGCGGCCATTTCATCAAACACCTTGCAAATACTAATCAAACAAAATCAAAACACTATAGTGTGTAGTGATTCTGGCCTAACTTGTTCCCTCTCTAGCTCATAGCAACCTCAGTAGATCATCTAGCAAACTTAACTAATCACTAGCCCCACTGTAAGCTTGCCAATATCATCAATGGTGAACAGGCCGAGAACACCCATGTCACCCCAGTGTGGACAGCAGGCTAGAGGAAGAACTAGCTGTGCCAACCTTTTCTGGGAGGTAGCCCATGTATCACCGCCCCCTCTCGACCAGCCCTAGCTCACAGACCATGACCAGAATCGCCAGGAATGCCGCGCCCGTGCCACTGTCGACCATGTCGACGTGCACCGCAGATGTAAGATCCCTCCTTTATAAAGGAAAAGGATCCCTGTGATTGCAATGCTAGTCCCTGGATCAATGCTAGCATCCACAATTTAAGATGAAGTACACAGAAACAAAGGTCATTATTACAGTCATTCCAGAGACAAACATAGTCTTTACAACTCCAAGGCCACAGGCCTAGTACAAGAGTTTAAACAAGTAAATAAATAAAAGTCTACATCTTCATGTGCCACAGGCAAACATGTTGAGTGTAGACTTGTGACTCCTAATCCTCATCAGAGTAACCTGCAACATCACAAGTTACAGCCACAGTGGGTCAATACATTGGAATAGTATTGGCAAGTGATACCTTAGTATAATTTAGGTGGACTAGATACTATATGCAAATTTGGCTAGGTGTAGCTTGGCTTGCTTTGCTCAAAATAGGTTTTGCCTATTAGTTGAAATCACTAAGTTTTTCTTTGTCAAAACTTTTCCCAAGGAACCACCAATAGACATTGAGGTCCTTCACCCTTGTTCACCCACAAGTTTTTACTTAGAAATTGGGATGAGGAGATTCTTGATAGCTTCCATGTCTTGATGCTCAAGTTGTCCTTTTCCAGGGACATGGCTAAGTACTTAGGTTCTTCCATCTGCAGAGGTTGTGCACTTTCCCCACCAGACTTGATTTTCACCAAGACAGGACCTTTCAGAAGCCTTCCCTTAGACCAAATGGACGCGTTCCAACCTATCATCCCACTACCACCAACTGTCCAAATGGCTAAGTTCTAGCAACCTATGTGATCCAGGCAGAGCCCATATTGCCAAGTGGCTGCACTAGAAGCTTCTAAACATTTGGCCTCTAAAATCTCTTTGTTCCTGGGTGGCTTTCCACAAGTGAGATACACAAGGTAAACCATATAAATGGGCCTTGTGTAACCACTCAACATAAACCATTCCTTCCATTCCACCCAGGTGTTTCATTTACTTAGTTGTTTTATTAGGAAAAAATACAAGTCCAAAGACTTAGAAATAATTTCATCATAGCATGTATATTTCACCAACCCTTGGTTGCTACTAGCTAGTCTAAGCATGGCATAGATAAGCATCTCAACCTAGAAATTTCTAGCAATTCTACAACTACTAGGATTTCCCAACATGGCATATAAGCAAAATATAGCATGCAAGACTAGAAAAATATTTCTAATGCTTAGTAGAAAACATAGGAATAAAAATATTCATGAAGCACCACTTGACTTGGTAGTTTGGAGAGTAGCTACACTCCTCACAATCACAATCACTAGCACCAAAATCTACACAAAGAATCATATCCACAAATCACATACAAAACATATACAAACAAAATATATGAATGCATGCAATATGATATGTGATGATTTTTAAAAATCCAAAAAGCAAGTGTACAGTACTGGTTCATAAACAAGTTAAAAACTTGCCAAACAACATTTAAACCCTAAAACATTTCTTAAACAATTCATACACTAAAATTAGCCCTACACAAGTTTCTATAAATAAAACCATTTTAACAGAAGCAAAACATTAAACACATTGCATTTTTAAAAAGGGCTTGCTCTCCTGATTCCATTGATATAAAATTTGTCAAATTCTAACGTGGGGATCAAAAGTTATAGCAAAAATAAAATCAAACTTCTAATAGATTCAAATCCTGTTTTTAAATCCAAACAGCTGCCACGCGTATTAATCTAATTGGCCCGTACCGCTTCGCTCAGGATCATGTCTGTGAGCCGTTAGATCAACATAATCTGCATAGCCCAGATCTAACTATACCGCTTCGTTAAGTGATCTAATCTCGCGCGCTGGATCCAGATCCAACGGCCCTGGATCAAACGACCATAGATGGGCGGCGCTGACGGTGGCTACTGGCGGCGGCGAGCTCTGCCTACAGCGGCGCGGTGCTACAGGTGGCTCTGGGGTCGTCGGAGATGCTTACCAGAAACGTGACGATGTGCTGATGCTCAACCTGGCGACGACTTGGCAAGGGGCGCACGAACACAGTCGCTGGAGCTCGTCGGAGTTGCGGGCGGAGTCTGTTGCTTGTTGTCGAGGTCGTTGCCAAGGCTCTGCATCGACCTAGAACAAGTCAATACCAAAGGGGAGGCAAGGGGCGCTCGATTCTTACCGCTATTGCTCGTCGGAATCGAGCGGTGGCTCTGGTGGTTGCGGGCGTGAACAAAGACGGCGGCCTGGGTCACGAGCAGGCAAACCAGGGGTGTTAGCAGATGCACAAGGACGTGGCGATCACACTCGTTTGAACCAGAGGCAGAGGGGTGGTCGGAGCTTACCAGAATCGCCCGCCGGAGTGGCTCGGTACAGCGACGGTGCAAGTGCGATTGTGGGCAGCCTGGTGGCGATGTGGAAGCGCTGAGTGAGGGGAAATGGTCACAGAGAGGTGGGGGTTAAGTAGGCGGAGCAGGGGTGAAAATCTCGCGAGCAATCAACGCCAATTAAGCGCATTTGCATCGGGGAAGAAACGGCCACGGTGAGCAGGTCTTCAGCACGAGATTGACGACGAACTTGACGTGGCAGTGGGTCCACTTGTCAGCGAATCAAACAGAGAGGGGATGGGGTCCTGGCGTCAGTGACCTATTGGGGTTTGTTCACGAGTGTGAGAGAGAGAGAGAGGGGGAACCCGGGTGGTCTTAGTGGGCTGCGTCTGTTGCTGGGCTCAATTGCTGGCGCTGGCCTTTTTCTATTTCTTTTCTCCTTTTCTTTTTCTGTTTTGATTTTTTGAAATGATTTTCAAATCCAAATCAAATGAGTTTGAATTCAAAACTTCTCTAGGTTTTTATACTGCAAACCTTGCACTCATATGTGTGTCAAACACTACTGTTTATTCAAAACACTTGTCCCAAATGAAAATAAAAATAAAACCAAGCCTTTTTGATATATATTCAATAGGCATAATATTGGTTTTATTTACTCCTTTTGTTTTGAAATTTTGTTCAAACTTTGATGGTGCCTAAGTTTGAATTTCTAACCTTACTGAGTACTCTTCTCTTTGGAAGATAGCACTAAGGCTAGAGAAAACTTACATGAAGTAATAAGCATAAATGCTTCTGTTTTGAAATGATTTGTTTGAAATGAGATTCATATGATCATGGATGCATGGATGATATGCATGATTTTGAAAAATGATTTTAGGGATGTTACAAATCTAACCCCCTTAAGGTGAATCTCGCCCTCGAGATTCGGATTGGCTAGCAAGTAGGTGAGGGTGGTCTTTCCGAAGATCATCTTCTCTTTCCCAAGTTGCTTCCTCTTCGGAATGATGGTTCCACTGCACTTTGCAAAATTTGATAGTCTTAGTCCGTGTGACTCTTTCTGCAGTCTCAAGAATCTTGATAGGTTTCTCCTCATAGGTAAGATCACTTTCCAACTGAACCTCCTCTAAAGGTATAGTATCCTTCAAAGAAGTTTCTTCCATTTCTGGATGACATTTCTTAAGCTGACTCACATGAAACACATTATGAACAGCTGACAGAGACTCTGGCAATTCAATTTCATAAGCAACTTCTCCTTTACGACTCAGAATCTTGAATGGTCCAACATATCTTGGGGCCAACTTTCCTTTGACTCCAAACCTCTTCACTCCACGAAGTGGTGACACTCTAAGATAAGCTCTATCACCAACTTCGTAGGTGACTTCTCTACGCTTAGGATCTGCGTAGCTTTTCTTGTTGGAGATATGCCCTAGAGGCAATAATAAATGTAGTTATTATTATATCTTTGTGTTTATGATAAATGTTTACATTCATGCTATAATAGTATTAACAAGGAAACATTGATACTTGTGTGATTTGTAAACTTAATTTGAAGTCCCTAGTATAGCCTCTATACTTCACTAGCTTGTTGGTTGATTAATGATTGTGGTTTCCCAATCATGAACATTGAGATGTTATCAACAACAAGATCATATCGTTAGGAGAATGATATGGTGGACATACTCCTATAGATAAGCGTAGCATAAAGATCAAGTCATTTCAATAGTTCAATTGCTATATGCTTTCTGATACATAGTAACCTAATTCCTTCGACCATGAGATCATGCTTATCACCATTACCGGATGGATGCTTTGATGACATCAAACACCACACCGTAACTGGGTGGCTATAAAGGTGGCATTGAGTATTCAGAAAGTATTGGTTGAGACACATGGATCAAGAGTGGGATTTGTCCATCCATATGACGGATAGATATTCTCTGGGCCCTCTCGGTGAAATGTCATCCAATTAGCTTGCAAGCATGTGACTGGCTCACAAGGGATCACATATCACGGGAACGAGAAAAGAGTACTTATCAGTAACGAGGTTGAACTAGGTATGCAGAGATACCGACGATCATAACCTCGGATAAGTAAACTATCGTGAGACAAAGGGAAATTGGTATCGTATGTAAGTGGTTCATTCGATCGCAAAGTAATCGTAGAAATATGTGGGAGCCATATGAATTTCCAGATTCCTCTATTGGTTATTGTTCGGAGAAGTGTCTCGATCATGTCCGCATAATTCACGAACCGTAGGGAGACACACTTAAGGATTCGACGTTGTTTTGAGTAGTTATGGTATTATGAGAAAGAGACCGAATGTTGTTCGGAGTCTCGGATGGGATCCGGGATATCACGAGGTGATCCGGAATGGTCCGGAGAATAAGATTCATATAAGGAAAGTCCCGTTTCGGAGTTCGGAAATGATTCCGATGTTTTCATCGGGAATGTTCTAGAAGGTTCCGGAATGTCCGACACTCCGGGAAAGGGGAGGGGTACATGAATGTGTCATTACATATTGTAATGATTGCATCATGTACTAAGTGTTCTTGCTGTTCCAAATAAAGGATTAAATTGAATCCTAAAACAGAAAAGTCAAATGGCCAGTTTGAAAGTCAAACGGCTAAAACAGGAAACTGTGGGAAACAAGCAAGAGGTGGTTGAAACCGACTTGGGGGAGGAGTCTCCTCTCCAAGCCGGCGCGCCACCCAAGGCCGACTTGGGGAGGGACTCCCCTCCCCTTGGCCGCACCTCCCACCTATAAGAGGAGGGGTAGGGCCTCCTCCTCTAGACACACAAGTTCCTATCCTCTAATCTCCGGTTTAGAGCTGTTTTGGTTTAGAGCTTCTAATTGCCCTAGCCTTCGGTTTAGAGCCTTCTAATTGGTGTGTCTAAACCCTAGACCACTAATAGTTCTCTCTCATACTCCACCATACTCGCTCCGGCTTAAGGCGAAGCCCTGCGGGATCTCCCCTCTACTTCCGGTACCACGCCGTTGTGCTGCCGGAATCGCGAGGAGAGTGCTACAACCTCCGCTGCCTGCTGGAACAACGGAGAGGAAGGTCTTCGTCGAGTACCGGACGTGTGACCGACTGCGGGAGCGCTGCCGGAACGCAGCGCCGGAAGGATCGTCTACACGATCTTGAGATCGGGAAGAGTACGACTACATCACCCACGAGAATCCGCTCTCGTTAAACGCTTTGGAATCTTCGAGGGTAAGTTATTCCATCGACTCGTTGCTACAATCTAGTAGATAGATCTTGGCTTGTTTGTTTGTATGCGATAGAAAATTTTTCTTTTCCATGCTATGAAACCCTATAGTGGTATCAGAGCCAGGTTTATATGTAGATCTGTTGCACGAGTAGAACACAATATTCATTGTGGGCATTGATGCTTTTATTGTCGATTGCTTCTTGTGTACTTTGCATCTTGCGGTATGTTGGGATGAAGCGGCCCGGGCTAACCTTACATGACATCGTTCATGAGACTTGCTCCACGCTTGACATGCAACTTGTATTGCATAAGTGGCTTTGCGGGTGCCTGTTTCTCCTAGCATAGTTAAGATCCAATTTACAACGGGTGATTAACAATACTAGGATCAATGTTGTGGTTCATGTTCGTAAGTTAGAACGACACTTATTGAAAGCCCCAAACCACGTAAAATATTCAAAGAAAGTAGAGGCGTCTAACTTTGTTTTGCAGGGGTGTGTAGTGATGTGATATGGCCATGATTGTGATTATATTTGATGTATGCAATGTTCCTTATTGTAAGTTGGCAACCGGCAGGAGCCATATGGTTGTCTTTAATTTATGTTAAGACCCGCGTGTCTATTCAAAGTAGTTGTAATAGTTGAAACCGGTGGACGACAACCATGAAGAAGCGTCATTGACCTTGATGCTATGCCGGTGATGATGGAGATCATGTTCGTGGTTGAAGATAGAGATCGGAAGCACGAAGAAGAAAAGGCCATATCATATCACATATATATTGAATTGCATGTGATGTTAATCCTTTATGCATCTTGTATTGCTTAGTAGACGACGGTAGCATTATAAGATGATCCCTCATGCACATGAATTTCAAATCATAAAGTGTTCACCCTTGGTTAGCACCGTTGCTAAAGCTTGTTGTTTCGAAGCACCACGTGATGATCGGGTGTGTTAGATTCTACAAGTGTATACAACGTGAGCAAGCCAGATTTGCTCATGCGGAAACTAAGGTTTGATCTTGACGAGCCTAGCATGTACAGACATGGTCTCGGAACACGGATCACCGAAAGGTAAAGCATGAATCATATAGTAGATATGATGAACATGTCGATTGTTCGCCATTGAAACTATGTCAACTCTCGTGATGATCGGTGTTGATATGGTGGATTTGGTTCGTGTGATCACTAAAACAATGTGAGGGATGTTGATTTGAGTGGGAGTTCACCTAGTTTAATTACATTAATTAATTTGAACTCAATTTGTCATAAACTTAGTCTAAACTATTGCAAATATGTTGTAGATCAATGGCAGCCCCTACCATCAATTTTAATGCGTTCCTAGAGAAAGAAAAGTTGAAAAACAATGGAAGCAACTTCGCGGATTGGTTCCGCAATTTGAGGATTGTCCTCACAGTTGGTAATTTGACCTATGTGCTGGATGCACCGCTGGGTGACCCACCTGCAGATGATGCTCCCGATGAAGTAAAGAATGTTTACCTCGCTCGGAAGAATCAGTACTCCATAGTTCAGTGTGCTATCTTGTATGGTTTGGAATCGGAGCTTCAGAAAAGGTTTGAGGATTCAGACCCATATGATATTGTCGAGGATCTCAAATTGATTTTTGAGACTCATGCGGCAATTGAAAGCTATGAGGCTTCTGAAAAGTTCTTTAACTTCAAGATGGAAGAGGGCAGCTCCGTCAGCGAGCATGTGCTTAAGATGTCTGGGCACGCAAACAAACTTCAAAGCTTGGGTATAGTGATTCCTAATGCTTTGGGGATTTACCGTGTCCTCCAATCACTACCACCAAGTTACAAGAACTTTGTGATGAACTACAACATGCAGAACATGAACAAGACGTTACCAGAACTCTTTGCCATGTTGAAATCTGCAGAAGTGGAGATCAAGAAAGAGCACCAAGTGTTGTTGGTCAATAAGACCACCAAATTCAAGAAAGGCAAGTCTAAGAAAAAGGGACACTTCAAGAAGGGTGGTAAGAAAGTTACCACGCCGGCGAAGAAGACCAAGGCTGGACCTAAGCCTGATACTGAGTGCTTTTACTGCAAGGGAGAAGGTCACTGGAAGCGGAATTGCCCAAAGTACTTGGCGGATCTGAAGAACGGCAACATCAAGAAGAAAGGTATATATGATATACATGTTATTGATGTGTATCTCACTAGTACTCGTAGTAGTGCCTGGGTATTTGATACTGGTTCGGTTGCTCATATTTGTAACTCGAAACAGGTGCTGCAGAATAAACGGAAGCTAGCGAAGAACGAGGTGACGATGCGCGTGGGAAACGGATCAAAGGTTGATGTGATCGCGGTCGGCACGCTACCCCTTCATCTACCATCGGGATTAGTTTTATACTTAAATAATTGTTATTTGGTGCCTGCGTTGAGCATGAACATTATATCGGGATCTTGTTTATTGTGAGACGGTTACTTGTTTAAGTCCGAGAATAATGGTTGTTCGATTTATATGAGTAATATGTTTTACGCACATGCACCTTTAATAGATGGTCTATTCTTATTGAATCTCGATAGTGGAAATACACATATCAACAACATTGAGGCTAAACGTTTGAAATCAAGCGATAATTCGACCTATATGTGGCACTGTCGTCTTGGTCACATTGGAGTGAAGCGTATGAAGAAACTCCATTCCGATGGACTTCTTGAATCACTTGATTTTGAATCACTTGAAAGATGCGAAGCATGTCTGATGGGATAAATGACTAAGACTCCATTTTCTGGTATGATGGAGCGAGCTACAGACTTATTGGAAATCATACATACCGATGTGTGTGGTCCAATGAGTGTAGCATCGCGCGGTGGTTATCGTTATGTTCTTACCTTCATGGATGACTTGAGTAGATATGGGTATATCTATTTCATGAAACATAAGTCCGAAACTTTCGAGAAGTTTAAGGAGTTTCAAAGTGAGGTAGAGAATCAACGTAACAAGAAGATTAAATTTCTACGTTCTGATCGTGGAGGTGAATATCTAAGTTACGAGTTTGGCGAGCATTTGAAGAAATGCGGAATACTTTCACAATTGACACCGCCGGGAACACCACAGCGTAATGGTGTGTCCGAACGTCGTAATCGAACTCTCTTAGATATGGTTCGTTCTATGATGTCACTTACAGATTTACCGCTATAATTTTGGGGTTATGCATTAGAAACAGCCGCATTCAATTTAAATAGGACACCATCTAAATCCGTTGAAACGACACCGTATGAATTATGGTTTGGGAAGAAACCTAAATTGTCGTTCCTTAAAGTTTGGGAATGCGAAGCCTATGTAAAGAAGTTACAGCCGGACAAGCTTGAACCCAAAGCGGAAAAATGCGTCTTCATAGGATACCCGAAGGAAACTATTGGGTATACCTTCTATCATAGATCCGAAGGCAAAATCTTCGTTGCCAAGAATGGATCCTTTCTAGAGAAGGAATTTCTCTCGAAAGAAGTGACTGGAAGGAAAGTAGAACTCGACGAGGTTGTCGAACCTTCTCTCGAAATTGCGAGTAGCGCAGTACCGAAAGAAGTTCCTGTGGTGCCTGCACCAATAAGAGAGGAAGCTAATGATGGTGATCATGAAACTTCGGTTGAAGTTGCTACAGAGCCTCGGAGGTCAACGAGAACTCGTACCACTCCAGATTGGTATGATCCCGTTATGAGTGTCATGTTGGTGGATAACACCGATGACCCCGAGACATATGAGGAAGCGATGATGAGCCCAGATTCCAATAAATGGCAAGAAGCCATGAAATCCGAGATTGGATCCATGTACGAAAACCAAGTATGGACTTTGGTGGACTTACCGGATGGCCGGAAGGCTATCGAGAACAAATGGATTTTCAAGAAGAAAATAGATGCTGATGGTAATGTTACTGTCTATAAAGCTCGACTTGTCGCAAAAGGGTTTCGACAAATTCAAGGAGTTGACTACGATGAGACTTTCTCACCGGTAGCGAAGCTAAAGTCTGTGAGGATTATGTTAGCAATCGCTGCATATTATGATTATGAGATTTGGCAGATGGATGTCAAAACAGCATTCCTCAATGGAGATATTGATGAAGAGTTGTATATGATGCAACCCAAAGGTTTTGTCGATCCTAAAGATGCTAACAAGGTATGCAAACTTCAACGGTCCATCTATGGATTGAAGCAAGCATCCCGAAGTTGGAATCAACGTTTTGATAAGGTGATCAAAAGTTTTGGTTTTATACAAACTTATCGAGAAGCTTGTATTTACAAGAAAGTGAGTGGGAGCTCTGTAGCATTCTTAATACTATATGTGGATGACATATTGTTGATTGGGAATGATGTAGACCTTCTTAATAGTGTCAAAGAATATTTGAATAATAGTTTTTCAATGAAGGATCTTGGCGAAGCAGCTTACATATTAGGCATAAAGATTTATAGAGATAGATCGAAACGCCAAATATCATTGTCACAGAGTACATATTTGGACAAAGTTATAAAGAGGTTTGGAATGGAAGAAAGCAAGAAAGGGTTCTTGCCCATGTTGCCCAATACGATCTTGAGTAAAACTCAAAGTCCGACATCGGCAGGAGATAGAGAAAGGATGAGTAAGACTCCCTATGCCTCAGCCATAGGATCTCTAATGTATGCCATGCTATGTACTAGACCCGACATTGCATATGATGTTAGTTTAACTAGCAGATATCAAAGTGATCCAGGAGTGGATCATTGGACAGCGGTCAAAAACATCCTTAAGTACTTGAGAAGAACTAAGGATATGGTTCTTTCTTATGGAGGTGATGAACAGCTCGTTGTTAATGGTTACACCGATGCTAGTTGGAACACCGATCCGGATGATTCTAAATCACAATCTGGATACGTATTTATTTTGAATGGTGCAGCAGTTAGCTGGAGGAGTGCAAAGCAAAGCGTTGTGGCGAGATCTTCAACTGAATCGGAATACATGGCTGCTTCGGAGGCTTCACAAGAAGCGATATGGATGAAAGAGTTCATTACAGAGCTGGGTGTGGTTCCTAGTGCGCTGGACCCAATGTCTATCTACTGTGATAACATGGGCGCCATAGCCAATGCGCAAGAACCAAGGTCACACAAGAAGCTGAAGCACATCAAGCTACGTTTTCACGCTATTCGAGAACATATCCAGGATGGGGATATAAAGATTTGCAAAGTACACACAGATCTGAATGTGGCGGATCCGTTGACTAAACCTCTCCCGAGGGCAAAACATGACCAACACCAAACTGCCATGGGTGTTCGTTATATTACCATGTAATCTAGATTAGATGACTCTAGTGCAAGTGGGAGACTGTGTGTTTATGCCCTAGAGGCAATAATAAATGTATTTATTATTATATCTTTGTGTTTATCATAAATGTTTACATTCATGCTATAATAGTATTAACAAGGAAACATTGATACTTGTGTGATTTGTAAACTTAATTTGAAGTCCCTAGTATAGCCTCTATACTTCACTAGCTTGTTGGTTGATTAATGATTGTGGTTTCCCAATCATGAACATTGAGATGTTATCAACAACAAGATCATATCGTTAGGAGAATGATATGGTGGACATACTCCTATAGATAAGCGTAGCATAAAGATCAAGTCATTTCAATAGTTCAATTGCTATATGCTTTCTGATACATAGTAACCTAATTCCTTCGACCATGAGATCATGCTTATCACCATTACCGGATGGATGCTTTGATGACATCAAACACCACACCGTAACTGGGTGGCTATAAAGGTGGCATTGAGTATTCAGAAAGTATTGGTTGAGACACATGGATCAAGAGTGGGATTTGTCCATCCATATGACGGATAGATATTCTCTGGGCCCTCTCGGTGAAATGTCATCCAATTAGCTTGCAAGCATGTGACTGGCTCACAAGGGATCACATATCACGGGAACGAGAAAAGAGTACTTATCAGTAACGAGGTTGAACTAGGTATGCAGAGATACCGACGATCATAACCTCGGATAAGTAAACTATCGTGAGACAAAGAGAAATTGGTATCGTATGTAAGTGGTTCATTCGATCGCAAAGTAATCGTAGAAATATGTGGGAGCCATATGAATTTCCAGATTCCTCTATTGGTTATTGTTCGGAGAAGTGTCTCGATCATGTCCGCATAATTCACGAACCGTAGGGAGACACACTTAAGGATTCGACGTTGTTTTGAGTAGTTATGGTATTATGAGAAAGAGACCGAATGTTGTTCGGAGTCTCGGATGGGATCCGGGATATCACGAGGTGATCCGGAATGGTCCGGAGAATAAGATTCATATAAGGAAAGTCCCGTTTCGGAGTTCGGAAATGATTCCGATGTTTTCATCGGGAATGTTCTAGAAGGTTCCGGAATGTCCGGCACTCCGGGAAAGGGGAGGGGTACATGAATGTGTCATTACATATTGGAATGATTGCATCATGTACTAAGTGTTCTTGCTGTTCCAAATAAAGGATTAAATTGAATCCTAAAACAGAAAAGTCAAATGGCCAGTTTGAAAGTCAAACGGCTAAAACAGGAAACTGTGGGAAACAAGCAAGAGGTGGTTGAAACCGACTTGGGGGAGGAGTCTCCTCTCCAAGCCGGCGCGCCACCCAAGGCCGACTTGGGGAGGGACTCCCCTCCCCTTGGCCGCACCTCCCACCTATAAGAGGAGGGGCAGGGCCTCCTCCTCTAGACACACAAGTTCCTATCCTCTAATCTCCGGTTTAGAGCCGTTTTGGTTTAGAGCTTCTAAATGCCCTAGCCTTCGGTTTAGAGCCTTATAATTGGTGTGTCTAGACCCTAGACCACTAATAGTTCTCTCTCATACTCCACCATACTCGCTCCGGCTTAAGGCGAAGCCCTGCGGGATCTCCCCTCTACTTCCGGTACCACGCCGTTGTGCTGCCGGAATCGCGAGGAGAGTGCTACAACCTCCGCTGCCAGCTGGAACAAGGGAGAGGAAGGTCTTCGTCGAGTACCGAACGTGTGACCGACTGCGGGAGCGCTGCCGGAACGCAGCGCCGGAAGGATCGTCTACACGATCTTGAGATCGGGAAGAGTACGACTACATCACCCACGAGAATCCGCTCTCGTTAAACGCTTTGGAATCTTTGAGGGTAAGTTATTCCATCGACTCGTTGCTACAATCTAGTAGATAGATCTTGGCTTGTTTGTTTGTATGCGATAGAAAAATTTTGTTTTCCATGCTACGAAACCCTACATTTCTGTCGGGATTGTGCTATCTTCAATCTGTCTTTAACCAACTTGACCTTCTCTTCGGATTCTCTGATAAGTTCTGGTCCGAACAAACTTCTTTCTCCCACACCATTCCATAACAATGGGGTGGTACATTTTCTCCCGTAGAGAAACTCAAATGGTGCCATCTCAATGCTGGCTTGATAGCTGTTGTTGTAAGAAAATTCTGCGTAAGGCAGACTTTCATCCCAACTGGCTCCATAGTCTAGGGCACATGCCCTCAACATGTCTTCAAGAATCTGATTAGTCCTTTCTGTCTGTCCATCAGTTTGAGGATGAAAAGCAGTGCTGAATCCCAACCTCGTTCCTAATGACTCATGTAGCTGTCTCCAAAAATGGGAAGTGAATTGAGTTCCCCTATGAGACACAATACTCTTGGGTACTCCATGTAGACATACAATTCTACTCATATAGATTTTGGCCAACTTAGCACTTGTGTAGGTTGTCTTCACGGGTATGAAATGAGCCACTTTAGTTAGGCGGTCCACTACTACCCAAATAGAATCGTATCCTGACCGGGTCCTTGGTAATCCGGTAATGAAATCCATACCAATCTTGTCCCACTTCCAATCAGGAATAGGTAGTGGTTGAAGCAAACCTGCTGGTTTCTGATGTTCCGCTTTCACTCTACTACACACATCACACAAATCAATATGTTCGGCGATGTCCTTCTTGAGATTATTCCACCAAAATCTTTCCTTCATATCCATGTACAGTTTGGTGTTACCTGGATGAATGGAATACGGTGAGTTGTGTGCTTCTTGCAAAATCAGTTTCCGAAGCTCCGGATCCTGTGGAACACAGATACGTTTCCCATGCCATAAAGTACCTGTTTGTCTTCATGGAATCCTTTGACTTTTCCTTTGCCAATCTTTTCTTTAATTTCTTCAATTTCCTTATCAATCTTCTGGGCTTCTTTGATCTTGTCCAACAAAGTGGGTTGAACATCCAAAGACATGAGATGTCCCTCGGGCACAATCTCCAATCTAAGATCTCTAAATTGAGCACGCAAATCATCGGGCAATTCTCCCTTGGTAAGGCCATTCACAAAAACCTTATGGCTTAAACCATCCGCTACAACATTTGCTTTACCGGGATGGTATTGCAAACTAAAGTCATAGTCTTTGATGAGTTCTAGCCATCTTCTTTGTCTCATGTTAATTTCTTTCTGGGTGAAGATATACTTCAAACTCTTGTGATCTGTGAACACTTCACAACGCTTTCCCAAAAGATAGTGTCTCCATGTTTTGAGTGCATGGACAACAGAGGCCAACTCCAAATCTTGAGTAGGGTAGTTCACTTCATGAGTTTTGAGTTGTCTCGATGCATAAGCCACAACTTTTCCTTCTTGCATAAGTACTGCACCCAAACCATGATGAGATGCATCACAATATACTTGGAAATCTTTTTCCAATTCTGGCAAACACAATACTGGTGCTGTCACAAGTCTCTTCTTCAATTCCTGAAAGCTGAGTTCACAACCTTCAGACCAAGCAAATTTCTTGTCTTTCTTTAGCAATTCTGTCATAGGCTTAGCTACCTTGGAGAAATTCTCAATGAACCTTCTGTAGTAACCTGCTAAGCCAAGGAAACTACGAACTTCTTTCACTGACTTGGGAGATTCCCATTCAGTTACAGCTGAAACTTTAGCAGGATCAACTGCTACACCATCTTTTGTCATAACATGTCCAAGAAATCCAACTTCATTCAACCAGAATTCACACTTGCTGAATTTGGCATACAGTTTATGCTCTCTAAGCTTCTCAAGTATCAAACTCAAATGTCCTTCATGTTCCTCTTTGCTCTTGGAGTAGATCAAAATGTCATCGATGAAAACGACAACAAACTTATCAAGAAATTCCATGAACACCTTGTTCATCATATTCATAAAGTATGCTGGAGCATTGGTCAAACCAAATGGCATTACGGTATACTCATACAATCCATACCTTGTGGTGAAAGCTGTCTTAGGTATGTCTTGTTCCCTTATCTTGAGTTGGAAATAACCTGACCGAAGATCAATCTTCGAGAACACACAGGCTCCTTCTAGCTGATCAAACAAGTCATTGATTCTAGGCAAAGGGTATTTGTTCTTGATAGTTACCTCATTAAGTGAACGGTAATCTATGCATAACCTTTGAATTCTATCTTTCTTTTCCACAAACAACACTAGGGGTCCCCAAGATGAAGAACTTGGTTGAATAAATCCTTTCTGCAACTACTCTCCGAGTTGTTTCTTGAGTTCTTTCAGTTCATCAACTGACATCTTGTAAGGTCTCTTTGCTATTGGTCCAGATCCTGGTAGCAAATCAATAAGAAACTCCACATCTCTATCTGGTGGCATTCCCGGAAATTCTTCCGGAAACACATCCGGATATTCACTCACAATTGGTACACTGTCTATGCTAACCCCCTTAAGAGAATTTAGCATACTCCTTCTTGCTTCAAAATTGGTCTTGAATCTGATCCTTTTATTTTCTGGAGTTGTGAGTGAGACAGTATGGTTGGCACAATCTATCACTCCCTTATGCTTAGTCATGCAGTCCATTCCCAAAATGACATCCAATCCTTGGGAATTTAGGATTATCAAGTTAACGGGAAACTTATACTTCCCAAACTCTATGCCTAGATCATGACATCATGTATTCACTATCATTTCTCCGCCAGGAGAACTTACTTTTATAGGACACCCAATAGTTTCTACCGGCAGTTCATTTCTTTCAACAAATGCTCTTGATATGAATGAATGAGATGCACCAGTATCAAAGAGAACAAATGCTAGAACAGAATTAAGTTTGAACTTACCAGCAACAGCATCAGGCTCCTCATAAATTTCCTCCACATTGATGTGGTTCACTTGTCCCTTCTGAAAAGGGCTGGGCTTGTTGGGTCCTTCAACTTTCTTTTCTGGGCATTCATTTGCATAATGCCCCATCTTCTTGCATTTGAAGCATTCAACCTGACTAATGTCCTTCTTGACAGGATGGCTTCCACTTCCACTTCCATTACCACGGTGATGCTTGTTGTCATGACGGTTGTGGTTGTGGTGCTTGTTGAATTTACCATGCTTGTGGGATCCTGAGCTTCCACTATCATAATAATGGGAACGTTTGTGAGACGATCCCGAGCTGTGCTTGTCTGAGTGCTTTCTCTTCCTTCTCTCTACTTGCTTCATTTTGTTCTCCAAAATAGCAGCCTTATCACAAAGAGACTGGTATGTGGGGACATATGCCACAGCCAACTGCAGGTTCAGCTCATCATTTAACCCTTCGAGGAACTTTTCTTTCCTCTTAGCATTAATGTCAACTTCATCCGGTGCATAACGCGCCAGATTGTTGAACTCCTCTATATATTCAGCCACGCTGCGGTGGCGCTGCTTCAGATTATGGAACTCTTTCTTTTTCAGACTCATCACCCCAGATGAGATATGAACGAAAGCCATCCTCAAAGATAGCCCATGTCACCTCTTCTATGGGAGTGGTGATCTGGAAGTTATCCCACCAAGTGGCGGCTGGACCTTCCAGCAAATGTGCTGCAAATCTGACCTTTTCTGCATCAGTACAGCCCACAGTTACCAAGTCCTTGTTCACCGAGCGTAGCCAATCATTTGCCACCATGGGATCAGTTGTTCCTGAGAACTTTGCTGGCCTCAATCTCAAGAACCTGGTAAGCATGTCAAAACCCGGTGGGTTGTTGTTGTTGTTATTGTTGTTATTGTTGTTATTGTTGTTGTTGTTGTTGTTGTTGTTGTTGTTGTTGTGGTTGTTGTTGTTGTTGTTGTTGTTGTTTTGGTTCTGGATGACCGTCATCATCATTTGCATCAGCTGAGTCTGCGCTGTCATCATTTGCTGCATCTCAGGTGTGATGTTGTTGTTGTTGGGGTTGGGATTGGCACGACGGGGAGGCATCTGTGGTTTGTTCAATAGAGATAAGAATGAGATACCCATAGATGCTATCATGCACAATACATCACATAAACAGTCACAAAAACATGCATCAAAGCAATAATAGTTCAACAATAAAAACGACAAGTTCGCAAAGTAAACACACAAATAACAAGCCATCCACATGTTGGATGGTCAAATAACAAGTTCCCAACAACAAGTATGATAATAAATGATAAATGAGTAGTCAACTCTACTCCTCGGCATCAACCTCCTCCTCGACAAAGGTAAGACCTGCGTTCTCCATCGCGGTCTTGTATTCCTCGACACTGGTGGTCAAGGTCTCTATTTTGGCTTTGAGAGCCCTCTTCTGGGAACGAAGCCTCTCAATCACCGTCTGCTGATGCTCGAGCTCGAAGTCCTTGGCCTGCAGTTCTTCAGTCATGTCCCGAATCCTCTTGTTCCTATCCTGGACTCGCTTCTCCTGACTCTTGAACTTTCTGTCCTGGCACTCGAACTTTGCCTCCATCTCCTTGACTATCTCATCTTGCTCCGCGAAGAGCTTGTCCTTCTCGCGAAGCTGCACCTGGAGTTCGTCATTGTTGAGCATGACGTTGGTCCTATCAGTGTCCACGTGCCTAATGAGAGCCTCTAAGTCCTGGAGGTATAAGCGAATCGGCTCCGCTGTCTCCCTCGAAGTGTCCTCGAAGTCGATGGACTCTCCATCCTCATCACGTCTACCGAAGATGTGGAAGTGAGTACCTCTAACCTGTCGAGAGTGTCTCCCTAGCAGACATCCTATCAGATCCTGCATGACTACCTCAAGGCATCTCTCCTTGTCATCGTGCATGAGCTTGAAGATGATAGCCTCCGTGGTAGGCTCAGTCTGGCGTCCGGGCTGATTGACCTTGAAACCCCAGAGGTCTTTCCTCTCAAACTTGGTGAGGGGAAGCACCATGATGGTAGGAAGAGGGAGATTGAGCAAAGTAGTGAGCTCAACAATACAAGGACCAAAGCGAGTTCCCTAGAACTCCTCAACAGTGATGATGGTAACATTAGGCATCTATTTATAAGATAAAAAAAGTTAGAACAACACAAATTAAGATAAAACACATGGCAAAACATCACATACATATCCTTGGAAATCAAAACACACAAGTCATGGCATACATAGATCCATTACAACAACCAAGGTTCAACTTATTTTAAGCAACATTTGGAAAATAAGGTGATAAGTGGTGGTCCAACTAACGAAGTACGTTTATAATCCTATCTCACTGGATCTGTTGGCTAACACAATGTTTCTAGAAGCAATCAGTCTATCTTGTTCACATGACTCCATCACTAAGTCTATAATGTCTCCTCTTAAGGTTTGGTTGGTAGCCTCCAACTCTTGGGTATGTTTATTATCTTCTTTTAGGCTATTTTGGATGTTGAACATTCTGCACTTGACTCTTTCACCAAGTTCTTTGATGGTCTTCCAAGCTGCATCCCTTGCTGAGTCAAAGAATGTAGGGTGCATCACTGAATTGGTGAACATGCAGAATCCTGATTCCTTGTGGTTGTATTCCCTGTTTTTATACAAGTGAAGTTGCACCCACCAGTACTCAACTCCTTCATCCATCACAAGGAAACCTTTGTACACAGCTGCACCATTGTCACATCCCAAAATTCTCCTAATTTTGGAATGTGAAATAAATAAATAAGTTTGATTGATTGTTTGACTATGTTGAAAATTCTCAAAGATAAGAAACTTTATGAATAGAAATACTCTCAACCTTGAATTCAAAATCTTATTTTCTTTTATTATGACCTAAGTAGCCATATAGGCAAAAGGGCATAGATTGATTATGGATTGTAGAATTGGTGTGCAAGATTTTAAAATGAAAATCATGAAGCATTTATAAGCATTTCATTACATCCACGCAAAGTTCTCACAAACTAAATCCAAATCTTGATATCTAAATCCTATAGTTGATTCGCCCAAATGTTCCTAAGGGTAATAAAATTGACTTATTAAACCCACTGTTGCTAAGGCATAAATTATTGATAATTATATCCTAAAGAGATCTAATTAATACTACAAAATTTTAGAAACAAAATTGAGCTCATTTGGAGCTATTATGAAAAAGTTATGGAATAACTACAAACAAATAAAGATATAAATAAAATAGAATATACAAGGATTTATAAACCCACTACTTCCAAACTAGTAAAAAGATTACAAATTTGATCCTATAATGATCTATTCGATTTTAGAAAAATTTAGAAACAAGAATCATGTCATTTGGAGTTCGTATGCAAAAGATATGAGGGAAACAAGTAAATAGAAAAAGGAAAAAAAACTAAACGGGCCGGCCCACCCGGACCGACCCGACCGAACCAGGCGCACGTACGTGCCCAGGACTGCTTTAAAAAGCGTGCGAAAATTGATTTTCTATACCTATCTCTATTCAAACACTTATAACTTTTTATCTACAACTCCAAATCGACTTCCGTTTGGTTCTACTTGTTCCCTACTCCAAAACATATCCCTCCACCGTCCCAAACCTCCATATAAACTCGTGGAGCCACAGCTGTACGAGTTTCTCTCCTCGAAATCCCAAATCTACACATGCCCGAATCTTATTTCGCTTTTTAACCCATCTAGACTTCGTCGTTTGCCTTCGGTCAAAAAACGAAAGTTGTAGGAATCATCAAAATCTTTCAATCCCGAGAAACCTCACCTCTTTTCATCCACCATAGCCGGATAATTTCGTATCGCAATATTTCAGATCTTACGGTGTAAATCCAAGATGTACTCGCGCTCGTTTCTTCAAATCCAAATTCCTTTGGTGAGAAGGTAGGAATAAAGATTCCCCGCAACTTTCATGTTCTGAGTTTTTCAATTTGAACTACGGATTTGTCTCTCTAACACAGATCTATTTCTTGTCTATTCTGAGCCAAAATCGGGTCAATCTCTTCTTCTAGCCACCGGATCCTATCCAGACGGTCGAGATCCAATCAAACCGGTGCGTGCCATGTCGTCATCCCGGTCATCTTTCTCATCAACGCCATGTCAACGTAAGGTCAACATCTAGTCCCAGTTAGCATGCAAAGTCAACATGTCCAGTCAGCGGAATATTCCCTGTAATATTCCCTTCGAATTTAAAATTGCATATTATAGATCTAACTTGTAAAATTCATTAGAAATTCATACCACGTCCAAAAATTGCGTATAATATACCAAATTGAATATAATTTTACGTAGAATCATCTTATCAGAATAGATCCAAATTTTACTGTACGTGATTACTGCAGTAATTTAATTAGTTTTAATGGTCTTTTAGGTTAATAAATTCATAAGATATTATCTATAACTCCGAAAAATATGAACAGTATATCAAATTGAAGCTACTGTAATTTACATTAATAATATCTGGTTGGATCTAGCCTTTGCCGATTATTTAACCCGTAGCAATTTAATTAGTTTTAATGGCTTTATAAATCATTAAATTCATTAAAAATTAATTGCTTGTCACAAAAATATAAATGATATACCGATGGAAAGCTGGTTCCATGTAGATCATCAATATGCAATTAGTTCTGCCTTTGACTGTAAGGTTTTGCCGTGAAGATTTAAATGGTTTGATGGATTATTTAGAGTAATAAATTCATAAGAAAATAAATACTATTCTGAAAATTACAAATAATATGTCCCTGGATTCACAATTCCGTGGAGATTACAGATATAATTTTAGTTTGATTTTTAGACAACAGAAACTATATGAATCATTTAAAACTATTAAACACTATTTAAATCATACAAAAATATCTATAACTCCGATTAGGGTGAATCCAACGCCTACTGGTTCGTATTAACGTCCTCTATCCAGTAAACCTAAGAAACAAATTTAATGCTACAGTTAGAACAGTCGTTACAACAGAACTATTAAAAACCATATATTGGCAAGTAATTATTAATAACAAGTACTCCATTGCATTAATTGGTCTCTTGCATGCATCATATACTCCTGTATTGTGTAGAGAACTAAAGTAACAACCATTGTGACTTATTAAATTGTCATGCATGCATTTGTTGTATTTGTTTGATCTCTATGTGCTATTGTTTATGTTGTATGCAATTGTTTGATCGATAGATTGCGAGGAGTGCAACGTGTGTGATTGCAACTACTATGATTGCAAGTATTGTGGTTATGATGAGAGCAACCATTATATCTATGAGAATTGTGAGGATTATGTAATTGACTACATCTACAACAAAGGCAAGTGGTGCTATCTTGGTCATAAATGTCCTATTGTTTTCCTATGCATTGCAGATGTTTTTGTAGAATTGCATCTGTAGGAATTGATGTGTATATGCTATGCTATATCCCATATTATTCCCTAGCATTCCTTGTTTATGAGCCATCGTATTGGTAGATTGCTTAGCTATGCTATTTAGACGAGGAAGGGAATCACATCATGAAAAGTTATATGTTTTGAAAGGCTTATGTTTTGGTAAATGACAAACCAATATGTTTTAATGAACCACCTGGGCGGAATGGCATTGATTGGGTCATCAGAGTGAGATATTGGTGGGGAATGCCGCCCAGGACACTGAGAAATGATTGGTTTCTTTGTTTGGAAGCTTTCGTGTCCAACCATGTGCCAATAATGGAATGGGCGGTTGGTTGAACTCAGTAGGTTGTGGTAACTCGAACCCGCGTATCCAGAGATGTAGATAGTGTAGGTTGGATCGGTGTGCGTCGGGATTGGGGAGCTACTTCCCGAACGGTTCCTTCTTGGACTTCTCCCTATCATCGCCCAATATGAGAGTGGTGGTACGAGCTGGGCTGGCCAAGTCACATGGGTAAAGTGTACTAACCCCTGCAGGGTGTATAAACTAAGTACTTAGCCGTGTCCCCGGTTATGGACAATTTGAGCGACCTGATACTGATGCTATGATATTTCTCACTCATCCCAATTTCTTAATTACTTAAAACTTGTTGGGTGAACATAATTGGGTAGGAGAACCTGGGAGTGAACCAGAGTGTCCTATTTATTGTATTGGAAAACTACTTTGTTACAAATGTTAGGATAAAACTGTTGCTTTATGCAAATGAGACTGAACTCCACTTGGCCAAATAAGCATGTAGTTGATAGATCTGTTGTTAACCACTTTAGCCTACTTGTCATACATTCAATGTATTGACCATTCGTGGCTGCAACGTTTCATGTTGCAGGTTATATCGTATATGAGTGATCGTTCATAGGTCGCGAGACTCCACTCAACAATTGTTCACCTGTGGCACATTTGAAGGATGGAGATCTACCTTGTATTCGTTTTCCGCTGTGTACTTGAATAAATAATGTAAATTCTGGATCATATTCGTTGTATTTATGATACACAGTTATATTTGGTATAATTTTGTACTGTGTGTGCCAGTGAACCGATCCAGGGATTGGCACTATACACATGAACTCAGCCTTATCAGGCGAGGGTGTTACAACCATGTATTTCCATTGCAGCCATGAGGTCCTTGAGAGCCTTGGGGAATTCTATTTCACACTCTAAGGTCATTTTCATGAGTGGTCCTTTCTTCACGGCTTCGTTGATGTAGTTCATCTACAAGTAGAGATGAGAAAGAAGATTAGAAAAGTTTACGAGAAGAATAGACAAGTGTAGAAGTTGTTGAAAATTTTCCTTAGTGGTTTCCAATCCTAGGGTCATAATCCTACAGGCAACACAGTGCTCTGATACCATTTGTAAGATCCCTCCTTTATAAAGGAAAAGGATCCCTGTGATTGCAATGCTAGTCCCTGGATCAATGCTAGCATCCACAGTTTAAGATGAAGTACACAGAAACAAAGGTCATTATTACAGTCATTCCAGAGACAAACATAGTCTTTACAACTCCAAGGCCACAGGCCTAGTACAAGAGTTTAAACAAGTAAATAAATAAAAGTCTTCATCTTCATGTTCCATAGGCAAACATGTTGAGTGTAGACTCATGACTCCTAATCCTCATCAGAGTAACCTGCAACATCACAAGTTACAGCCACAGTGGGTCAATACATTGGAATAGTATTGGCAAGTGATACCTTAGTATAATTTAGGTGGACTAGATACTATATGCAAATTTGTCTAGGTGTAGCTTGGCTTGCTTTGCTCAAAATAGGTTTTGCCTATTAGTTGAAATCACTAAGTTTTTCTTTGTCAAAACTTTTCCCAAGGAACCACCAATAGACATTGAGGTCCTTCACCCTTGTTCACCCACAAGTTTTTACTTAGAAATTGGGATGAGGAGATTCCTGATAGCTTCCATGTCTTGATGCTCAAGTTGTCCTTTCCAGGGACATGGCTAAGTACTTAGGTTCTTCCATCTGCAGAGGTTGTGCACTTTCCCCACCAGACTTGATTTTCACCAAGACAGGACCTTTCAGAAGCCTTCCCTTAGACCAAATGGACGCGTTCCAACCTATCATCCCACTACCACCAACTGTCCAAATGGCTAAGTTCTAGCAACCTATGTGATCCAGGCAGAGCCCATATTGCCAAGTGGCTGCACTAGAAGCTTCTTAACATTTGGCCTCTAAAATCTCTTTGTTCCTGGGTGGCTTTCCACAAGTGAGATACACAAGGTAAACCTAGAAATGGGCCTTGTGTAACAACTCAACATAAACCATTCCTTCCATTCCACCCAGGTGTTTCATTTACTTAGTTGTTTTATTAGGCAAAAATACAAGTCCAAAGACTTAGAAATAATTTCATCATAGCATGTATATTTCACCAACCCTTGGTTGCTACTAGCTAGGCTAAGCATGGCATAGATAAGCATCTCAACTTAGAAATTTCTAGCAATTCTACAACTACTAGGATTTCCCAACATGGCATATAAGCAAAATATAGCATGCAAGACTAGAAAAATATTTGTAATGCTTAGTAGAAAACATAGGAATAAAAATATTCATGAAGCACCACTTGACTTGGTAGTTTGGATAGTAGCTACACTCCTCACAATCACAATCACTAGCACCAAAATCTACACAAAGAATCATATCCACAAATCACATACAAAACATATACAAACAAAATATATGAATGCATGCAATATGATATGTGATGATTTTTAAAACTCCACAAAGCAAGTGTGCAGTACTGGTTCATAAACAAGTTAAAAACTTGCCAAACAACATTTATTTAAACCCTAAAACATTTCTTAAACAATTCATACACTCAAATTAGCCCTACACAAGTTTCTGTAAATAAAACCATTTTAACAGAAGCAAAACATTAAACACATTGCATATTTAAAAAGGGCTTGATCTCTTGATTCCATTGATATAAAATTTGTCAAATTCTAACGTGGGGATCAAAAGTTATAGCCAAAATAAAATCAAACTTCTAATAGATTCAAATCTTGTTTTTAAATCCAAACAGCTGCCACGCGTCTTAATCTAATTGGCCCGTACCGCTTCACTCAGGATCGCGTCTGTGAGCCGTTAGATCAACATAATCTGCACGGCCCAGATCTAACTATACCGCTTCGTTAAGTGATCTAATCTCGCGCGCTGGATCCAGATCCAACGGCCCTGGATCAAACGACCGTAGTTGGGCGGCGCTGGCGGTGGCTACTGGCGGCGGCGAGCTCTGCCTACGGCGGCGCGGCGCTACAGGTGGCTCTGGGGTCGTCGGAGATGCTTACCGGAAACGTGACGATGTGCTGATGCTCAACCTGGCGACGGCTTGGCAAGGGGCGCACGGACACAGTCGCTGGAGCTCGTCGGAGTTGCGGGCGGCGTCTGTTGCTTGTTGTCAAGGTCGTTGCCGAGGCTGTGCGTCGACCTAGCACAAGCCAGAGGGTTTAGGAGATGCGCAATGGTCTGGCAAACAAGTCAGTACCAAAGGGGAGGCAAGGGGCGCTCGATTCTTACCGCTATTGCTCGTCGGAATCGAGCGACGGCTCTGGTGGTTGCGGGCGTGAAGGAAGACGGCGACCTGGGTCACGAGCAGGCAACCCAGTGGTGTTAGTAGATGCACAAGGACGTGGCAGTCACGCTCGTTTGAACCAGAGGCAGAGGGGTGGTCGGAGGTTACCAGAATCGCCCGCCGGAGTGGCTCGGTACAGCGGCGGCGCAAGTGCGATTGTGGGCAGACTGGTGGCGATGTGGAAGCGCTGAGTGAGGGGAAATGGTCGCAGAGAGGTCGGGGTTAAGTAGGCGGAGCAGGGGCGAAAATCTCGCGAGCAATCAACGCCAATTAACCACATTTGCGTCGGGGAAGAAACGACCACGGCGAGCAGGTCTTCAGCGCGAGATTGACGACGAACTTGACGTGGCAGTGGGTCCACTTGTTAGCAAATCAAATAGAGAGGGGGTGGGGTCCTGGCGTCAGTGACCTGTTGGGGTTCGTTCGCGAGTGAGAGAGAGAGGGGGAACCCGGGTGGGCTTAGTGGGCTGCGTCTGTTTCTAGGCTCAATTGGTGGCGCTCGCCTTTTTCTATTTCTTTTCTTTTTCTGTTTTGATTTTTGAAATGATTTTCAAATCCAAATCAAATGAGTTTGAATTCAAAACTTATCTAGGTTTTTATACTGCAAACCTTGCACTCATATGTGTGTCAAACACTACTGTTTATTCAAAACACTTTGCCCAAATGAAAATAAAAATAAAACCAAGCCTTTTTGATATATATTCAATAGGCATAATATTGGTTTTATTTACTCCTTTTGTTTTGAAATTTTGTTCAAACTTTGATGGTGCCTAACTTTGAATTTCTAACCTTACTGAGTACTCTTCTCATTGGAAGATAGCACTAAGGCTAGAGCAAACTTACATGAAATAATAAGCATAAATGCTTCTGTTTTGAAATGATTTGTTTGAAATGAGATTCATATGATCATGGATGCATGGATGATATGCATGATTTTGAAACATGATTTTAGGGATGTTACAGCAGAGCACACACCGTTCCCACGCAACCCGACCACCTCGAACCCTTGCTGCCCGCCAACATGCTCCCCACCATCCCAGGAAACCGCCAGACATGCCCATTTCACCGCCCGTGCCCCGTAGCCACCGCTCGCCGCAGAGTTCGCCGCCTCTGCCTCGTAGAGCATTGAGCGTTCCCGACCATGTGCCACCTCCCCTACACGCGCATTAAAGCCTTAGAGCATCACCAGGAGACCACCGATCGATCGCCACCCTCGGCCATGCCTCTAGCCACCCGTAGCCGTGTCGCCACCGTCGCCTGCCCATCCCGTTCGGTCTCACCGTCGAGCCTATAAAAGGAGGCCACCCCCAGTCGAATTATTCACACCATTCTACTCCCATCACCTCACTGATCGTTCCACCCCATTCCCGGAGTAAGGCAAGCAGCGCATCGCCGGAATTGCGCCGGAGCAGGCCGCCTCGGGAAAAGAAGGGCGCCGTCGATTTCGTCCACCCCGGGAGGAGCTGCCGGTACCAGGATGTTCACCGTCGTCGACTTCGTCGTTCACCCGCATCACCGACCTTCGCCTGAGCTCCGGTGAGCCCCCGACGACCCCCACCTGCCGCGTTAGGTTTCTGTCTCGCCGGCGCCGCCCGACGTGGACGATGAGTAACAGCCGTTCGATTAGACTTAGATCATGCGGATGAGATTGCCCCGTACCGCTTCGCGTTTAAAGAGTCACTGACTAGTAGGCACCCCCTCTCAGTCGCGCCCCGCGCCGCGGAGTGACACTGGGCCGGCCCATTAGCAGTTCCCGCGTAGCCCAGTCATTTGAATTTAACTTTTTCTATTTAAGTTCAAACATAGTTCTGTACCTAGTTCCAAAAATCAACCCAGCTCGATTCAGTGAACCAAATTGAATGAAACCAATTTTGTTAGAAATATATTGAAATGCTTAATACAAGACTCTTGGATTCAAATCATTTGAATCTATAGATCAACCTTGGTAAAAATAACAAGGCAGAAGCTTTTCTGCATTCAAACATTTTTCAAATTTAAACCATAATAGCTTTTGAGTTGATTCCAACTCTCAAAAATCACATTTGATCATACCTTTCGGAATATATAAAAACATATGGGTTTACTTACAGAAATAATGTTCAAGTAATAAAAGAATGCCACATAGGCAATTCAAGTCATTTATTTTTAGTTAAAATAAAAGGTTAAATTATTAAATTGCGACACCACTTTAAATCACATTCCCAGGTACTGAAATATGTGGTGATGACATGTGTCAACATGATCCCATGTTGGGTTTGGAGAATAATAAATCTTAAGTAGTTTTTCAATGTGTAGAAATTACTTTTCTAAAAATAAAAGAAATAATCTTGTAATATTAGTGATGATGCTAGATCATCTATAGAACCTTTGTGTGTGATGATTGCAAGTAATTAAGTATTGTTTGGTGATTGTGTACCTCTTATTTATTCATAGACGCTAGTACCGACCAAGGATACGAGGAGGAAGAAGGATACTACGAATAAGAAGCCGAGGAGAACTTCAACCACTGCTCTACACAAGGCAAGCCAATACTTGCAAGATACTTTACCTATGCAAGCTAACACTTTCAATATACTCTACTTTAGCAAGCCTAATACTACTAGTTGATTGAGCAAGCTAACACTTGCAATTATGAGAGTTAAATAACCTATGCAATGCACTAAGCATGCTTGGTTAGACACATTTGATGATACCCACTCCTAGTTTTACTTACAAGCTTTCTACTTTATTTCTTTATAAAAGCTAGTACTTAGAGTTTACTTGAGTAAATTGTAGATACTAGAAAGATAACTGAAGGTTGCATAAAGAGCATAAAATTTGGCCTAAGCTAGATAATCTTTATGTCATACTAAGGCATGAGATTGAACTTAGTAAAACTCCAATAGTTTACCACCCCTCATTAGTACTCAGTCCCATTTGTAGATGCTAATGCTAAGCATAAAACTTGATCAACATTAGATGGGAATACTTGATGAAAATGGTTATGAAAACCTTGGAATGATGGATCATTCTATTGAGATGTTTTGACATGTGTTTCCGAACACCAAATGATTTGGATGATGAAAATGTTGAGGCATGAGCCTTACCCCTTTATAAAACTGATGGTTGTCTGGATGCGATACCATTACAATTTTACCATATAACCACAATACCCGAGAATTGGGTAGGGCTTGACTAGAAACTTATATACCTTAGTATTGGTTCCCTCACGGCCAAGGTCTGAGCTGAGGCTACCTTGTGAAGATTGTCCACCTGTGCAGTACCCAAGATGACAGTTGGTCATGGTTGGGAGGCCAAACTCATAGGAGAGGTGCCTATACTAGGGTGTGTAATCGAAAGGTTAGGATTGATTATCCGCATACTGGGTATGGTGAATTCAGGATTTGTTCCTGACGGATGTATCGAATGTTGTGGTGAAAGTGTACAATCTCTGCAGAGTGTCAAACTATTCGAATAGCCGCGTCCGCGGTTATGGACAGTTGGAGTGGCCATACTGTTCCCCCGTCAAATGTTTTCAAAATGACTTGTGAAATGAATTGAGACTTTGACTTGACCACAACAGAGTTGTGATATGAAATACAAGTTCCCACTTAGGTGTTATAAAACTTCCGCTAGCATTCTTTGCTTCTGAACTTAGTATAGGTAAATTTGGCTTTTTGCAAAACAACCCTAGAGCTTAGTGTCCTACTACAAAAACCCTTTCAGTTGTTAGTATTAGCTTGCGAGTACTTAAAGAGAACTTATGGCTTTGTCCCTGGCTATTCCCGTGGCCAGACTATGAAGAGGAGTACCAGGAGGATGGACCCCGGGAAGGTTACGACAACTAGGATCATCTCCCATTGTCAGCATTGCCTGTGACCCAGAAGATGGAGCTTCGCCTATGCTACCGTTATTATTACGTATTCCGTTGCTTGAGTTGTATTAAGAACTGGATCATGAGATCCTTATTTGTGTAAGACCTGATATATGGTTTGTAATGGATGATGTATTGTGGTATCCAAATCTGTTATGTCTCGCAAAAATTGTAATCCTGGGATTGCGATGTATGGCATAACAGGCATCTGGGATTAAAAATCCGGGTTTTGACAAGTTGGTAACACAGCCATCCTGACCATAGTAGACCCTAGTTAGACTGGACGTTTGAATCAAAAACTTAGTTTCAAAACCAAAGGAAGCAAATATTTACAAAAACTTATTTCCATTCTTATCCCTTTGTTTCTTTCATAAAAGTTCATGTTCCTCAAAAACTCTTGCAAAATACATAAAATTTGACACACTTGATCACTCTACTAACTTACTCGTCCTATATTCTTATAGACGGACGTGAAGTACAACAAGTTTTATCAGTTGGGGATTGGAGGAGACCTTATCTTTGAGCGGGATTTGGACCAGCTTTCGAAACTTCTGGAGCGTCCACACCCCGAGTTCTTCGGAGCTCAGCTCAATGATCAAGGAGGAGAAGATCTGCAGTGGCTAATTGTTGCAAGTCTCTGAGGAAAGATTGAACCTCACACTACTGAGGGAATTCAGTTTACCTTAAGAGAGAACAACTGGCTCGATGGACTTGCTAGGGCCATGCAGGAAGATCTTGCCCGTCTGTGTGGGTAGAGTATCAACCAGATCAAGGGTACCCGCTTTGAGTTTGGTCCAAGGCGTGATGCTAATGGACAGCCACTAGAAGCCCCATACCACCCCGAGCTGAAGACCCAATTGGACCACCTTAGCTTCATGATGTACGATCGTCAGCAGGAGTTGGAAAATTGTCATGACTACTCCAACCACAAGTCCTCCATCATCAAGATGAAGGATCAGACCATCGCCATGCTAGCGAAGGATCGCAAGTCTCGCCGCTGTCAGATCGATAAGAAGGAGCGCATCATTGCCCGTCTTCGCCACCGTATCTCGTCTTTGGAGGAGACCATCCACGATAGAGATATGCAATTGGAGGAAAGGGAGAATGCAAGAGAGGATCTTCGTGGAGACCCCTACTCCTATCTAAGTGATGATGATGATTTTCTGGAGGATCAGGCCATGGACTTCTTCACCGATGAGGATGATTTCGCCTTCATCGATGATGATGAGGATGACGACTACACCGACTCCAAAGAGTAGTAGCATGTGAGCACTAGCGTAGCGAGTAGTATTCGGTTCCACTTTATCGTAGATTCCAGAATGGTTCTTAAAACCATCTGTTTTTTCTTGCTTTGTGGTGTGTGTTTGTATCGGGTGCTATGAATGAATGAATGAAAAGCAAGTTGCTAAAAAATCAGAGTCAAACTTTAAAAACTTTTCAAAGTCCCCGAACCTTAGAAATTTCCCTCTTTTCTCATGATCTATCTCAATCATCAGATGCCACGCGGAGGAAGTGGTTCATCCCTAGACCCGATGTTACAGATCCTACAAATGTTGATTTCTGACCGCGAAGCTGAAAGAGTGGAACGTCAAGACAACCTAGACACCCTTCAGCAGATAGCTCAGCTAGCCCACAACAACCAAGGCTAAGGAAATCAAGACAACCATGGATCTAAGCTCAAGAATTTCCAGAACACCAACCCACCTGTTTTCACTAAATCGGAAGAGCCCCTAGACGCCGATGATTGGTTGCAAACCATGGAAAATAACCTAGAAGTCGCTGGAGTGGAAGCTAACGAGAAAGTTCTGTTCGCCACCCACTATCTAGCCGGAGATGCCAGAGCATGGTGGAACAGCGTTCGTGCAATGACCGGAGGACAGATGATGACATGGGAGGAATTCAAGGTCAAGTTCAGCAGAACCCATGTGCCGCCAGGTTTGATCAAGAGAATGAGAGATGAGTTCAGATAACTGAAGCAAGGACGGATGACCGTAGTGGAATACCGTGACAAATTCTTGTCATTAGCTAGGTATGCCCCGGATGAGATCGACACCGAAGCCAAGAAGAAGGAGAGATTCTTGAATGGTTTGCATGATGAGATGCAGACAGTGTTAGTAAATATCCCCTTTGCTGATATTGAAGCCCTTGTCAACTCTGCCATCCAGATGGAAGGAAAGATCAACCAATCCAACGAGAACCACAAGCGTCGCATGATGCATCAGCCAGGAAACCATCAGACCCCAAAGTATCGCCCTAACCCATCTCCAGGATTTGCCCCGAGAACCAACAGACCCCCGATGAACCGTTCGACCTATCCCAACCGTGGAAACCCGAGGCCCGGAGTAAATCACAACAACCCGGCAACTCTAACAATTTCAACCGTGCCCCACCCAAGTTTTTTTGAGGGTAAAACAGTAGGGCAAAGTACCCCACTACAATTTTTATATATCATAGAATGTTACAAAAAAGTATTTACAAGCTCAAGCCACCTCAAAAGAGGGATAACATTCTAAGCAGCTATCTCCTGTCTAAATTATTTTCAATCCAATCTTTGAGGCCCTGATAATACTTCTTCTTAATTCTATACAGGACCCAACTTAATTCCTGAGCGACAATAGCCCTCCATTCCTCAAGCGAAGCATGCTTGTTGTTGAAGATTTTATTGTTTCTGCATATCCAAATGCCCCAAGCTCCAAGAATAATAATTTGCATTGAAAAAGGGACTTTAAGATCTTTTTTAATACTGGCTAAAGCTTCAAAAATATTTTGATCAGTCACTTGGACATGTGAGATTTCAGCCCAGCAAGCTCTAGCAAAAGGGCAGTCCCAAAATAAATGTAGAATGGTTTCTTCATTGATGCAGCCATGAAACACACATTCATAGGATGCCAGAGTAAAAAAATTCCTTTTCAGAAGGTTTCTTGTGTTTAGCCTATCAAGAAGCAAGAGCCAGAAGAAGAATTTGTGCTTTTGTTGACAAGAGGACTTCCACAACCAGGAGAAATGTGGCTGCACAGGTTGGCAACCAGATAGGGAATAATAAGCCTTTTGGACTGAAAAATTACTGCCCCAAATGTAACTCCAGTTGTCAGCTCCCACCTGCCTGCCAGTATTAAGAATTTTCTCAAGGATTTGATATTACTGATAAGCTTGGTGTGACAGAGGGAGGAAAAAATGATCTTGAGTATTATCTGTCTGCAGGAACTCATTGACAAAGATTTGTGGATTTTTTGCATAGGAAAGGAGATGAGGAAGCTTATGCTGCAGACAACCATCATTCCACATATTAGACCAGAGAAGGGTGGATTTTCCATCCCCCACCAAGCACTTTGCAATTCCTTTAAAAATGTCAATCAATTTCAAATGAGCTTTCCACCAAAAGGATCCCTCTAGACTTCTTCTAGGGAGTTTACCATTACAGTAATAAGTGTTCCATATAAGGTGAACCCATGGGATATCCTTGTGATTATAAAATTTATCCAAATTCTTCAAAAGAAGTGCAGAGTTTTGAACATTAAGGTCAAGCACTCCCAATCCCCACTGGTTTTTGGGCCGACAAACTTTCTTCCATGCAACAAGAGCTTTACCTCTAGCTTGAACATCAGATGTTTTCTTTCTCCACAGACATTGTCTCATATATTTAATCAACTGATCCTTAATAGTGACAGGAAGATCAAAACATCTCATGTAATATATGGGAAGGGAAGATAAGATAGATTTAACTAGTTGCAGTTTCCCCCCATAATTAAGAAAATCAGCAATCCACACAACCTTGTCTCAACTCTCTGAACAATAGGCAGGAAATGTTCCACTGTAGGCTTATTTATACTTAAAGGCAGACCAAGGTAGGTGAATGGCAATGAGCCAGTGAGGCAAGAAATAGTATTGGCAAAGTGCCCAAGCCTCTCAGAGTCCATGTTAATTGGCATCATACTAGATTTAGAATAATTAACTTTGAGTCCAGTGGAGAGAGCAAAAGTATGAACAAGAGCCTTAAGTCACAGGAGTTGCTCAGAATCAGCTTTAAGGATTAATAAAGTGTCATCTGCATACTGCACCACAGGGAAGTCAGGACAGAACACACCTTCAATGGGAAGGGAAAGAAGACCAAGATTCATTGCTTTATTGAGGATACTTTGGAGAAGATCAACAGCCAAGACAAAAAGGAGAGGAGATAAAGGATCCGCTTGTCTAACACCTCTTCTGCAATAATTTTTTTCCCAGGCACTCCATTTAATAGAACAGAGGAGGAAGCTGAACCAAAGATTAACTGAATCCAAGAAATCCATTTATCACCAAGGCTTTGAGGATACTGATAATTGCAGAATGCTCAATTCTGTCAAAAGCCTTTTCAAAGTCAAGCTTAAGAATTAAAATTTCTTCTTTGGACTTGTGGCATTGATCAAGGAATTCAAATGCCCAACCTAAACAATCTTGGATAGATCTTTGTTTGAGGAAACCATATTGATTCTTGTGGACAAGCTTAAGGATGACCTTCTGCAGTCTATTAGCCAGAATTTTGGTTATAATCTTGAAGACACTATTTAGCAAAGAAATAGGCCTAAAATCAGCAGGAGTCAGAGGAGCTGCAATTTTTGGAATGAGGGTGATAAAAGAGGCATTAATGCTTTCCAAGGAAGTTTGACCCTCATAAAAATCCACAAGGAGTTGTTTCACATCATCCTTAATAATAGGCCAACATTGTTTCATGAATTCATTATTAAAACCATCAGGGCCAGGTGATTTGTCATTTGGCAGATCTTTAATGACCTCTTCAATCTCCTCATCAGAGAAAGGTTTTTCCAAAGCCTCCTTTTACTCTTGCCTTAAACATTCCCCATCCAAGACATTAAGATTGAAGTGCATTTTAGGCTTATCAGAAGCACCCAATCTATCTTTAAAGGAATTCCATAGGAGATTTGCTTTGCCATCATGATCATAAATCTCAACATTAGAAACATCCTTAAGCATGGAAATGTAGTTATGCCTAAAACTTATGGTAGCTCTGGAATGAAAGAATTTTGTGTTTTCATCACCCAGCTTAACCCATTTAATTTTCCCCCTCTGTTTCCAATAAGTATTTTGGTCCTGTAACAGAGAAATTATAAGATTTTTCAGGCGATCCCTGAGATTCCATTCTTGGACAGTAAGAGTTCTCATTTCCTCCATGACATCCAGAATATCAATGGTGGCATTAACATTGCAGATTTATGATTTCAGGCAGGGCAGATTTTTTGCCCAGAGCTTCAGCCCTCTTCTCACTTTTTGAATTTAGCATTGTTTTTTTTGCAGAATCCTGAAAGCCCACAGGAATATTCCAGGCATTTTGAACAATAGCTTTAAATTCCTTATGATGCATCCAATGATTTTCAAATCTGAACACCTGGGCTTTGGGAATCATTGTGCCAATGGAAATGACACAAGGAAAATGATCAGAGGTAGATTTTGTAAGAGGAGCAACAAAAGTTGAGGGAAAACTCTGGGTCCAGGAAGCAGAAGTAAAAAACCATTCCAACCTTTCCAAAAGGGGTTCTTTTTGCATGTTACTCCAAGTAAATTTTCTACCTTTAAGGGGAAGTTCTATGAGACCCAAATTATTAATGGCTTCATTGAAGAGAAGCATACCATTCACATCCCCACCCAATTTGTTTCTATCAGAAGGCTGTCTACAGAAGTTGAAGTCACCCACAATGAGCCAGTCCATATCATCAGGCATATCAATATTTCCAAACCAATCCAAAAAGTCTGCCTTTTTTTTAGGTAAGCATGGCCCATAAATATTGGTGAGGATCCAGGATTCATTGGACAAGAGAGATGTCAAGGTGATGGAGATGGAGAACTCATTGTGAAAGGAAAGGTGCCTAGAGGATAGAGAACTATTCCAGATGGTGATCAAACCTCCAGAGGCTCCTCTGCAGGGAAGGAATTCAGAATTGGTAAATTTGGGGGGGCAGAATTTTTTTATGTAGGAGCTGTCAAAATCTTCTCTCTTAGTTTCTTGAAGACAAATAATGTCACAGCCAGACTCCTCAATTTTATTTCTGAGAGCTATCCATTTTTTTCAGAGTTAATACCCCTGATATTCCAATTCAAGACCTTCCAAATTCTTTTGTTATTCATTAAAAAACCAGATGTAAGTAGAGGGATGGGGTGATATAAGTAATGTAATCACCCAAGTGTGGAAACAACAATCACATAGGCAAAAGGCAATCCATATCATAGTACCACAGACAGATTCCACAATAAGTACCAAAGACATGAAAAGATCACAAGAATAGATCATAGGACAGGGAGTCAACAAGACTCCAGCAAAAGACTTAGTTTTATACATTTAAAACACTAAGATGAGGGCTTCTTCTTGGCTTGCTGTCCACATGTACCAGCAACCCCAGTTTTCTTCTTGCCTCCAATTCTCAAGCCAGATGAACCACTTCCTTTGATGCTGCCTTTCAGAGGATCCTTAACTGCCACTTCATTGGCCTTCCCTTTCTTGAGCAACCTCTTCTCCAGGTCCCCATCCTTAACTTTGCAGAAAGAGGCAGCAAGATTTTTTACCACTTTAGGATTCAAACATGGAGGAACAGCATTGCAAACCAGACATTCAGCCATAAGACAATTTAGGTGACTTTTAAAGCCCCCATTCAGTTCAACAATTCTAGGGCTCCTTCTCACCTCAGTGTCAACAAGAGGCTCCTTGATAAAAACAATTCTAGGGCCCCCACTACTAGAAAATCGCGTTGTTTTGTGCATTGCATCGTCATCATCATGCATTGTTTGTCTGGAAACTATTTTCGAAACGCCTAGTTTTGTTTTCTAAATAGCCCCCGTCTTTATTTCAAATTAAAACATCGGTCTGTTTAGATCTTTTATTTGTCTAAAAACTATTTACAAAAGGTTATTTTAAATTAAATAAAGATTTATAATATTTTTGGGAGGCAGCCGCTAGGACCGAAAGCCCGGCTGGCCACCTCCAGTTAAAAATCCTGGCTACCCCAAATCTTTTCCTACCTACAACTAGTCTACCCACCCTACCTCCACCTCACCCCACCCAATAGTCTGCCGCCACCTCACCCCTCTCTCCCCCTCTAACCTATCCTATGCCGCCACCTCACCAACCCCACCCCACTCCCTCTCTCACCCCAACCGACCCAGCACACACAACACCACACCACGCACGCCACACCCCGCACTCAACCACCTGGCCCGCCTGGGTCCCACCTAGCTCACCCTGCCGCCCTGGCCGTTTCCACCTCCCCCGCACAGCGCCTCCCCGATCGAGCCCGGGTCCCACCACGATCCCGTCCCGCACCCCCTGTTCTCTCCCGCATGCGAGCCTCCCTCTCGCCCCTCTCCCTCCTCCCTGGCCTCGCCTCGCTCGCCGCCTGGCCCGGAGCCACGGCCTCTCCTTCACACCTCCGGCCAACGCTCGCTCGCCCTGCCGCCGCCGGCTTTGCCCCTCTGCAGTGACGCCGCCTCCCTCCGCGTGCTCGAGCCGGCCGTCCTCGCGCTTCCTCGTCGGCGCCCCATCTCCTGCCTCCCCTGGTCCCGGCCACCGCATGGGACCCCGGCACCGCCGTTGCGCCTCCTTGCGTCGACCGCCACCGCATCGGGGTACCCCTCCCCTGGCCCTCCTCGAGCTCCGCCCGGCTGCCGTGCGACGCCGCCTCGCAGGCAACCGCCGCCGCGCCGCTCCGCTGCCCGCCCTGCTCGGCTCCCGTCGAACCGCGACCTCGCTCGCCGAGCCCTGCAGCGCCTCCTCCCTGCGAGGACCTCTGGTCGCCCTTCTCCTCGTCGTCGTGCCCTGCCTCCTCGGCCGCGACCTCGCCTCTCCCGCCTCACGCTGGCTTCTCTCTGCAGCGCCGTGGCCAAGCCCTCGCCGCCTGGCATCTCCTGCTCGTCCAGCGCCCCACTTCTCCTCCTTCCGTCGGCTTGCTGCAGCCCGCGCTTCTCTCTGTCGCATGGGAGGGCCTCCCCTGTGCGCGTCCCCGCAAGGAGCTACATGCTGGTACATGCCTTGGATGACCCTTCTAGCTAGCTATTTTGCTACTTGGGGTGTACCTGGTCGTCGTCTTCCACATGTTCCAGTGGCGGTCCTATGTGCAGATGCGAGTTCCCTTGTCTGTTGTTCGCGCTCGGAACCCGATGTCGAGCTCTACCGCTGACCCTATCTGAGCACCTTAACAAGTCCCTCTGAAGAGATGTACGCTCGCGACAATCCTGATCTGGAAATATACCCGTCGGATCCGATGAAACCGAAGGTCACCGACATGGAACGCGAGTTCTCCATCCCGAGACGCCAAGACCGCCCCATGGAACCCGAAGACCGCCAAGATCTACCGACGCCGAGAACCCGAACGCCAAGATCGCCGACGCGAATACGCCAAGTTCGTCTTCCCGGACACCGTGCGAGAAGATCTACCTCACGGATCCGAAGACCCCGGTACCCGATCTACACAAGTTCGCCATCGCGAGTCCGAACTTCATCGTTTCCCGTCGAACCCTGAACCCTGGGACCGAACCTCGAACCCCCGGAACCCAAGATCTGCCGAACCCAGATGTGTGACCCTAAGCCCCTATTTTTATAAATGATATATCTTGTTGCATATTAAATTGTTCATGCATGCATACTTGTCTGTGGCTTGGGGGCATTATGCCAATTCATCTCATAATTAAATATGGAGTGGTTATGCGGGATATCTTTGTCTTATTCCGGACTCCATTTAAATTGGTGTAGCGAACCGATGCCATGCTTCGCCCTGTTAAGACAACATTTAAATTGCGGGGTATCTAAACAACTAGAACCATATATTTAATTGTCGGGACCCCCGGTTCCGCTTAATATTGCCTAATTGCATCGCATCTTTGCCATGTCATACATCATACATGCATCATGCCCGATCTTTGCCGTAGTATTAAATAGTGCATCCGGTGTTTATTCTAGTGTTTTGCTTCTTCGCGGATAAGGCCGATGAGTTGATGCGAGTGTCGACCCGATCTTCGAATGAACCTTCGGCAATGTTTTCAGGCAAGCATCTCCCCCTTTCTACCTATCTTACTTTTATAGTATTTATTCCCTCCTGTTGATCTATTGCTATCTGTGTTGCGATGCTCTAGTTTTCGTACCCGTGATAACCCTTGCAGCCTTATATTGCCTTGGACACCTCCTATTACCTGTTGTTTGGTAGATACTTGGACCTGCGCGTCGTAGTCGCTTGCTCAAGTGCTGTTGCGTGTCGTCAAGTACCACAGTTGTTGGAGCCTTGCCGCATGTTTAATGTTGGAGATGACCATGGCTTTAATTATCGTTTAATTCAATTATTGTTTAATAACTAAAATTGAAGTAGGTAAGCAGAGGCACAGGTGGGCAATAGATGTTATTTGGTTGTTAACCGTCCACTTGTGTCCCGTAGGACCCCGAGTTCTTGACACCTGTTCCGAGATCGAGCGCGCTAACCACATGTGGGATGTATGGGCACCCCATCGATTTAGTACCTGATTTCAAAGTACTGTACTGGGGGCCACAAGGAGTTTGGGGCTTTATTACTATTCTGTACTTATGCCATGCTTTACTGCTTTATTTAAATTGTGCGAGGTACTGCACACTGTACTGTTTAGGAAAGCGGAGTGTTTTCGCGGTATCGACAAGCCCAGTTTTGGGTTCCCAGTCGTTTACAGCCACTGGCGCAAACCCTGAGTCCGTCTCGGAGACCGGCCGACTTCGTTGTGGGTAGACTTAGTGGGGTGGCCCCCCCGTGCTTGCTTTGGGTCTGGGAAACGTCATGACTTAGGCCCCGCCGACATACCGATGGGTGTATGTTAATTGATCTGGCAAAAAGGGTCGAAGTGCGTGTGGATACTTTGGTGCACCCCTGCAGGGTTAAATCTTTTCGAGAAGCCGTGTCCGCGGTTATGGACGACTTGGAGCACAGGTCTCGATCATAGACAACTATAACTAAAGTTTACTGCTATAATTTGACTTGTATCTGATATGACTAGTAATGAGCTTCACTACAACGGAATGGCTAAATAAAAGTACCAACAACTGCTGGGTTTTGGGATATCTCATGCTAATCGTATATTTGACTAGTAAGTGACACAACTACAACGGAATGGTTAAATAAAACTGCCCACTGCTTATTTTATCAGGATGACTATCTATATTTGACTAGTAATTGCCGCAACTATAACGAATGAATAAAACTGCCAACGGTGTGAGTTCCTCGGTTGATTTTCTCGGTTGGTATCGAGGGGGAATACCAGGATGGGTTTGTTTGGTGTTAGATTCAGGTTGGATCCGAATAGATCTTTCTTATCCCTCTCTAATAGCCGACAGTTATATCGAGTCTCTATAGGTTGTTTAGTGCATGCTGCGCTGCCGCTTCAGTCCACCATACCTATGTAGGCGAGGACCGCCGAATTCTAGCCTCGCCGTGTACTGGCCTCAGTACTGACGCTCCTCTTTTTCCTTTGCCCTTTTGTCGGCACCCCTTTTGTTTAAGCAGGTTTTGAGATCGACGTCGTTAGCAGGGTTACCCTTCCGGCTTGGCCTGGGCAGGGTTATGGACGCCATTGGTTATTCTTCAGGGCTCTTAGCCCCATTTTCATCTTGTCCGTAGTCGGACGCCCCATCGTTTTCAAGGTGATTTGGATCTTTGTACATTATATCTGTAATCTTGACTCATGGAGTCGTGTTGTATATATATATCTGTTCTGTGGGTCCCATCGAGGACTGTTGTGTAATGTTATTACTTCGTTTTCCACCCGCACGCAAGTGCCTGGTGGGCACCTTTGAATCGTTTCTATGCGGGTTTGGCGGGAATCGCTAAAACTTGCATAGGGCCGATTCTGAGGGTGTTACAGAGTGGTATCAGAGCTCAGCAGTTGCGATACCCCACAAGTCCAGCCTGTAGGATAACCTAGCTAACGGCCGAAGTAGAGTGTCAAAACTATTTTTGCAAAATCGGTTGGATAGTTCTGATTAGGTCTGATTTTACTCCTTACCCCTCTGCTGCTCTCCTCTCACCTCTGCGTGTTTCGAATCCGCTCTCTTCTCTCTCTTCGAGTCCAGGATTTCTCGTGGTTGGGTTCCGTCGTACCTTCAAGGTTTCGCTTCCTCCTTTGATAACGGTGTTCTACCATCCGGTGTTCATGCTGTCTGAGGAATCCGTCTACTGTGGTACCATTCTTTGTTCCTTGTTTGCGACTTCCGGTGTTTTCCGACGCGACGACATCATCTACGCCAGATCCGATGCAGAGTCCGCATCACCCCTCTGTTCCGAACCTCGATTGTCGAGATCTTCAGTCTAAATTCCGAAGGTTGGTTGCATAATCCGTCTGTTCATGTGCATAGTAATGCTTTGAGTGCGGGATGGAGTCGCGACCATACCACTACTCTTATCATTTGCTTTTGTATATTGAATGGTGGATCGATGCAATTCTTACTCCTTCCATAGAAATTAGAGGTGGCCTTACATTTAACTTCGTCTGTTGTTTTCCGGAGTGTTCTTTTGACGAACAGGATCAACGACATCTTGTTGGTGGTGTCGCCGATTTTAAGATGGAGAAAGAACCATTGTTAGTGGTGTCGCGAGGATCTACACGAAGCGAGAAGATGCAGATCACCGACCTTCTTTCCGGTACCATGAGGCGGATCTCGAGGGCGAGATCCATTGTTAGTGGTGTCGAATTGTGGCATCCCGCAAAACCACTACTAGAAAATCGCGTTGTTTTGTGCATTGCATCGTCATCATCATGCATTGTTTGTCTGGAAACTATTTTCGAAACGCCTAGTTTTGTTTTCTAAATAGCCCCCGTCTTTATTTCAAATTAAAACATCGGTCTGCTCAGATCTTTTATTGTCTAAAAACTATTTACAAAAGGTTATTTTAAATTAAATAAAGATTTATAATATTTTTGGGAGGCAGCCGCTAGGCCCGAAAGCCCGGCTGGCCACCTCCAGTTAAAAATCCTGGCTACCCCAAATCTTTTCCTACCTACACCTAGTCTACCCACCCTACCTCCACCTCACCCCACCCAATAGTCTGCCGCCACCTCACCCCTCTCTCCCCCTCTAACCTATCCTATGTCGCCACCTCACCAACCCCACCCCACTCCCTCTCTCACCCCAACCGACCCAGCACACACAACACCACACCACGCACGCCACACCCCGCACTCAACCACCTGGACCGCCTGGGTCCCACCTAGCTCACCCTGCCGCCCTGGCCGTTTCCACCTCCCCCGCACAGCGCCTCCCCGATCGAGCCCGGGTCCCACCAAGATCCCGTCCCGCACCCCCTGTTCTCTCCCGCATGCGAGCCTCCCTCTCGCCCCGCTCCCTCCTCCCTGGCCTCGCCTCGCTCGCCGCCTGGCCCAGAGCCGTGGCCTCTCCTTCACACCTCCGGCCAACGCTCGCTCACCCTGCCGCCGCTGGCTCTGCCCCTCTGCAGCGACGCCGCCTCCCTCCGCGTGCTCGAGCCGGCCGTCCTCGCGCTTCCTCGTTGGCGCCCCATCTCCTGCCTTCCCTGGTCCCGGCCACCGCATGGGACCCCGGCACCGCCGTTGCGCCTCCTTGCGTCGACCGCCACCGCATCGGGGTACCCCTCCCCTGGCCCTCCTCGAGCTCCGCCCGGCTGCCGCGCGACGCCGCCTCGCAGGCAACCGCCGCCGCGCTGCTCCGCTGCCCGCCCTCCTCGGCTCCCGTCGAACCGCGACCTCGCTCGCCGAGCCCTGCAGCGCCTCCTCCCCGCGAGGACCTCTGGTCGCCCTTCTCCTCGTCGCCGTGCCCTGCCTCCTCGGCCGCGACCTCGCCTCTCCCGCCTCGCGCTGGCTTCTCTCTGCAGCGCCGTGGCCAAGCCCTCGCCGCCCTCACCGCGTGCACACACGATCACCACCGACCCAGGAGACCGCCAGACACCCCCGTTTGCCGCCCCGTGCCATACAGCCACCGCCCGCCGTCGAAGACGCCGCCTCTGCCGTGCAGAGCACCGCCCGTTCCAGACCAAACCACACTGCCCCATGCCTCGCGACCATGTTGTTGAGCATCACCAGGAGACACAGCACCATCCCCTACCCTTGCCCATGCCTTTAGCCGCCTGTAACGTCGCCCCCGATGAGCTCACCGTGCGCCCCGACGGTCCCCTCGCTCGACTATAAATAGAGGCCACCCCCGCACGATTTCTTCACACCATATCACTCCCCTCTCCCCACTGACCGTGCCACACCATTCTTAGAGCAAGCCGAGCACCACCTCGCCGGAATTTCACTGGAGCCTGCCGCTGCCGGAGAAGAAAGGAGCCAGCGATTGGAGCCGCCCTAGGAGAAGCCACCGGTACCAGGAGGTTCGCTGTCGTCGACTTCGTCGTTCGCCCGCCTCGCCGACCCTCGCCCGTACCCCGGTGAGCCCCCAGCACTCCTCACTGGCCGCGCTAGGTTTCGTTCTCGCCAGAGTTGTCTCGCGTCGATGATGACTCCCAGCCGTTGGATTAAAACTAGATCGAACGATCCACGTTGCCCCATACCGCTTCGCCCAGCCCCGTGTCACTGACAAGTGGGGACACCCACTTAAGCAGCCCGCGGGAGCACTACGCTTAGCAGGACGGCCCGTTAGAATTTCCCGCGCAGCCCAGCAATTCAAATTAAAACTTTTCTATTCAAATTCAAAACACACTTCAGCACCCAACTTCAAAAATCAACCCAGATCGATTCAGTACACCAAATTGAATGAAACCAATTTTGTTGGAAAGGTCTATGAATGCTTAATCCAAGCCCGTTTGATTCAAGTCATTTGGATCTGTGGATCACCCATAGTAAAAATAACAAGGAAGAAGCTTTTTTGCATTCAAACATTTTTCAAATTCAGACCATAAAAGCTTTTGAGTTGATTCCAACTCTCAAAAATCACATTTAACCATACCTTTCAGAATATTTAAAAATATATAGTTTTACTTGCAGAAATAATGTTCAAGTAATAAAACAATGCTTCATAAGCATTTCTAGCCACTTTAATTAATTAAAATAAAAGGGTAAAACCTTTTTAAATTGTGACACCACTTTAAATCACATTCCCATGGACTACAATATGTGGTGATGACATGTGTCAAAATGATCCCATGTTTAGTTTGGAGAATATTAAATCTTAAGTAGTTTTTCAATGAGTAGAAATTACTTTTCTATAAATAAAAAGAATTAAACCAAGCCTTAACCTTGTAATGTTAGAGATGATGCTAGATCATCTATAGGACCCTTGTGTGTGATGATTGCAAGTAGTTAAGTATTGTTTGGTGATTGTGTACCTCGTATTTATTCATAGATGCTAGTACCGACCAAGGATACGAGGAGGAAGGAGGATACTACGAAGAGGAAGCCGACCACTGCTCTGCACAAGGCAAGCTGATATTGACACTGATGCAAGCTAATTACTATGCAGGCTTAATACTACTAGTGAATGTGCAAGCTAACACTTGCAAGATAACTTACTGATGCCACAAACCCATACTTGTGAGATGACTACTTTATGCCTTAAGCATATGTGATCATACCCACTTGCTAAACCAATCCTAGTTTTATGGCCAGCTTCTTACTTTATTTCTTTATCAAAGCTTACTTAGAGTCTACCTAAGAGTTTGGTAGATGCTAGACAGTTGTGCTGAAGGTTGCTTAAAGAGCATAAAATTTGGCCTAAGCTAGAAACTTTGATATCAGCCTAAGATATAAGGTTGGACTTAGTGAAACTTCACCAGTTACCACCCCTCATTATTACTACCCCCACCTGTAGATGCCATTGCTAAGCATAAAACTTGATCAACTTTTAGATGGGAATACTTGGTGGAAAAATGGTTACGAATAACCTCGGAATGATGGATCATTCTATTGAAATGTTTTGGACATGTGTTTCCAAACACTTGATGATTTTGGTGATGAAAATGTTGAGGCATGAGCCTTAGCCCTTTATAAAACTGATGGTTGTCTGGATGCGATACCATTCCAATTTTAGCGTACAACCACAATAGCTGAATATTGGGTAGGGCTTTACTGGAAACTTATAAACCTTAGTATTAGTTCCCTCACGGCCAAGGTCTGAGCTGAGGCTACCTTGTGAAGATTGTCCACCTGTGCAGTACCCAAGATGACAGTGGTCATGGTTGGGAGGCCAAACTCACAGGAGAGGTGCCTATGCTAGGGAGTGTAATTGAAAGGTTAGGATTGATTATCCGCATACTGAGTATGGTGAATTCAGGATTTGTTCCTGACGGATGTATCGAATGTTGTGGTGAAAGTGTACAATCTCTGCAGAGTGTCAAACTATTCGAATAGCCGCGTCCGCGGTTACGGACAGTTGGAGTGGCCATACTGTTCCCCCGTCATACCTTTCAAAATGACTTGTGAAATGAATTGAGACTTTGACTTGAACACAACAGAGTTGTGACCTGAATTACAAGATCCCACTTAGGAGTTATAAAATTGTGACTAGCTTTGGAACTTAGTAAAGATAAACCTGGCTTTTTGCAAAACAACCCTAGAGCCTAGTGCCCTATTATCCAAAAACCCCTTACCTGTTAGTATTAGTTTGCGACTACTTAAAGAGTACTCATGGCTTTGTCCCTGGCTATTCCCATGGCCATACTATGAAGAGGAGTACCTGGAGGATGGACCCCAGGAAAGTTACGATAACTAGGATCATCTCCCATCGTCAGCATTGCCTGTGACCCCGAAGATGGAGCTTCGCCTACGCTACCGTTATTATTACGTATTCCGCTGCTTGATGTTGTATTAAGAACTGGATCATGAGATCCCCATTTGTGTAAGAACTTATGTATCGTTTGTAATGGATGAAGTACTATGGTATCCAATTCTGTTATGTCTCGCAAAAATGGTAATCCTAGGATTGCGATGTATGGCATAACAGGCATATAGGATTGAAAAATCCAGGTGTTGACAAGTTGGTATCAGATCCATCCTGACCATAGGAGACCCTAGTTAGATTGGACGTTGAACCAAAAACTTAGTTTCAAAACCAAAGAACAAAAATATTTACGAAAACTTATTCTCATTCTTACCTCTTTAATTCTTTCATAAAACTTCATGTTCCCCCAAAAACTCTTGCCAAGTAGATAAAATTTTGACACATTTAATCACTCTGCTAATCTACTCATCCTCTATTTTTATAGATCATCATCGCTGGGATCTGGATCAGCCTTCGGAACTTCTGGAGCGTCCGCACCCCAAGTTCTTCGGAGCTCAGCTCAATGATCAAGGAGGAGAAGATCTGCAGTGGCTAATTGTTGCAAGTCTCCGAGGAAAGATTGAACCTCCCACTGCAGAGGGAATTCCGTTTACCTTGAGGGAAAACAACTGGCTCGATGGACTTGCCAGAGCAATGCAGGAAGCTCTTTCCCGTCTGTGTGGGCAGAGCATCAATCAGATCAAGGGTACTCGCTTTGAGTTTGCCCAAGGCGTGATGCAAATGGACAACCACTGGAAGCCCCATACCACCCCGAGCTGAAGACTCAATTGGACCACCTTAGCTTCATGATGTATGATCGTCAGCAAGAGTTGGACAACTGCCGTGACTATTGCAACCACAAGTCTGCCATCATCAAGACGAAGGATCAGACCATCGCCATGCTAGCAAAGGATCGCAAGTCTCGCCGCCGTCAGCTCGACAAGAAGGAGCGCATTATTTCCCGTCTTCGCCATCGCATCTCATCTCTGGAAGAGACCATCCATGAGAGAGACATGCAGTTAGAGGAAAGGGAGAATGCCGGAGAAGATCTTCGTGGAGGCCCTTACTCCTATCTCAGCGATGACGATGATTTTCTGGAGGATCAGGCCATGGACTTCTTCACCGATGAGGATGATTTCGCCTTCATCGATGATACGGAAGATGATGAAGCCACAGACTCCGAGCAGTAGTAGCACTGAGCACTAGCGTAGTGAGTAGTAGTCGGTCCCACTGTATCGTAGTTATCAGAATGGTTCTTAAAAACATCTGTTTTTCCTTGTTGTGGTGTGTGTTGTACTGTGTGCTATGAGTGAATGAATAAAAAAGCAAGTTGCTAGAAAACCAGAGTCAAACTCTAAAAAAAAACCCAAAACCTTAGCAATTTCCCTCTTTTCTCATGATTTATACCAATCTTCAGATGCCACGTGGAGGAAGTGGTTCAGCCCCGGACCCGATGTTGCAGATCCTGCAAATGTTGACTTCTGACCGCGAAGCTGAAAGAGCGGAACGTCAAGCCAACCTAGCCACTCTGCAACAGATAGCCCAGCTAGCCCACAACAACCAAGTCCATGGAAATCAGGACAACCATGGATCTAAGCTCAAGAATTTCCAGAATACCAACCCACCCGTTTTCACCAAGTCAGAAGAACCCCTAGACACCGATGATTGGCTGCAAACCATGGAAAATAACTTAGAAGTAGCCGGAGTGGAAGCTCACGAGAAAGTCTTGTTCGCCACCCATTGTCTAGCCGGAGATGCCAGGGCATGGTGGAACAGTGTTCGTGCAATGACCGGAGGCCAGATGATGACCTGGGAGGAATTCAAGGTCAAGTTTAGCAGAACCCATGCGCCACCAGGTTTGATCAAGAGAATGAGATACAAGTTCAGGGAATTGAAGCAAGGAAGGATGACTGTAGTGGAATACCGTGACAAAATTTTGTCATTAGCTAGGTATGCCCCGGACGAGATAGACACCGAAGCCAAGAAGAAAGAAAGATTTCTGAATGGTCTGCATGACGAGATGCAGACAGTGTTAGTCAATATCCCCTTTGCTAATATTGTCGACTCTGCTATCCAGATGGAAGGAAAGATCAACCAAGCCAATGAGAACCGCAAGCGTCGCATGATGCATCAACCAGGAACCCATCAGACCCCAAAGTATCGCCCCAACCCATCTCCAGGATTTGACCCAAGAACCAACAGACCCCCTATGACCCGTCCGACCTATCCCAACCGTGGAAACCCTAGACCCGGAGGAAATCACAACAACCCCGGCAACTCTAACAATTTCACCCGCTCCCCACCCAAGTTCAACACCAACAATGCTACCACCAACCCCAACACTGCCCCGAGGACTGGAAGCAATGTTGTGCCTGTCGCAGCCAAGGACAAGTCACAAGTGACCTGTTATGACTGTGGAAATAAAGGCCACTACTCCAACGAGTGCCCCAACAAGAAGAATGCTATAGCCCCCAACGCCAATGTCCCAGCTCAGCAGCAGCGTCGTGTCCAGCCAGGGAGAAGTTTTGCCCCAGGAAATTCACTCAACCGCAATGGCCGTCTTTTTCTCATGCATGCTAAAGAAGCTCAGGAAGCGCCAGACGTCGTGCTGGGTATGTTTTCTGTTAATTCAATACTTGCAAGAGTGTTGTTTGATTCTGGTGCATTGCATTCATTTGTCATCGAAGAATTTTCCTGCACTAGTAAAATTCAACCAACCAAATTGAAGCATGTGATGATTGTAGAAATTCCCGGATCAACCACCAAGGCTAGGCAAATTTGCAAGGCCGTCCCTATCCGAATCCATGGCATAGATTTTTATGCTAATCTAATAGTACTCGGAACTAAAGGTTTGGAAGTAGTACTAGGAATGGATTGGATGTCCAAACATAAAGGATTGATTGACTGTGCCAAGAAAGCCATTACCATGACCAGTACCACCGGAATATCAGTTGAGCACATATCTGAAAGCTTACCTCGTCAATTCAAGTGTAACAAGAGTCTAGCCCAACCTACCATTGACCAAGTTCGGATAGTCTGTGAATACCCTGATGTATTTCCAGATGTTTTGCCCGGTATGCCCCCAGATCGGGATATCGAGTTTATCATCGAACTAATCCCCGGAACATGACCCATAGCCCAGAGACCCTATAGTATGAAGCCGTCAGAACTAGAAGAACTGAAGAAGCAACTGGATTCCATGTTGGAAATCGGATTGATTCAACCAAGTGCGTCCCCATGGAGATCACCTGTCTTGTTTGTGGACAAGAAGGATGGAGGTAACCGTTTGTGTACGGATTATCGAAAGTTGAATGATGTCACCATCAAGAACAAGTACCCCTTGCCTAAGATAGAAGATTTGTTTGATCAGTTGACCGGAGCCCAGGTGTTTTCTAAGATTGATCTTAGGACTGGCTATCATCAACTCAAAATTCGTGCAGAGGATATCCCAAAGACTGCCTTTACCACCAGATATGGATTGTACGAGTATACAGTCATGTCTTTTGGATTAACCAATGCCCCCGCTTATTTCATGAACCTCATGAATAAGATTTTTATGGACTTCCTGGATAAGTTTGTCGTTTTTTTCATCGATGACATTCTGATTTATTCCAAATCAGAAGAAGAACATGAGCTACACCTAAGGACCATTCTTGGAACCCTTAGAGAGCATCAGTTGTATGCAAAATTTAGCAAATGTGAATTCTGGTTACAGGAGGTAGGATTCCTCGGTCACATTGTATCAGCCGGAGGAATTGCCGTTGAACCTGCCAAAGTGAAAGATGTAGAAGATTGGCAAGCCCCAACCACTCAAACCCAAGTTCGTGCTTTTCTTGGATTGGCGGGATATTACCGCAAATTCGTGGAAGGATTCTCGTGTATCGCCCGACCCATGACCCAATTGCTGAAGAAGGACAAGAAGTTTGAATGGACCGACAAATGTGAAGCGAGTTTTCAAGAACTCAAGAGGAGATTGATTTCAGCCCCAATCTTGATCATGCCGGATATCACGAAGCCCTTCGATGTGTATTGTGACGCATCCAAGATTGTCCTCGGATGTGTGCTAATGCAATAAGGCAAAGTTATATCTTATCTATCACGACAATTGAAGCAACATGAAAAAAATTACCCAACCCATGACCTCGAACTTGCAGCCGTAGTTCTAGCCCTAAAGACATGGAGACATTACCTGATGGGAAACCGTTGTGAGATTTACTCGGATCACAAGAGCCTAAAGTATATATTCACTTAGAAGGAGTTGAATACGAGGCATAGAAGATGGATTGAGCTAATCAAGGATTACGACCTGGACATTCACTATCACCCTGGTAAAGCCAATGTGGTAGCCGATGCCCTTAGCAGATTGCCGTGCCGCTTGAACTCCATGATTTTGAAGGAGCAACCAAGTTTGCACAAGGAGATGGAAGATTTTCGAGTGGAATTAGTAAGTGAAGGATTTTTGGATAGCATAGAACTTCAGCCCACTTTGATCAGTCAGATTAAAGAGGCGCAGAAGGGAAATGCCAGTATCGACGGAATCAAGCGTCGTATCGGTACAGGCAAAGTACCCGGATTCACCGAGGACGAAGAAGGAGTTCTGTGGTACAAAGGACGCCTTTGTGTACCATCAGATTCTGAGTTAAAAGAAGTGATCTTGAAGGAGGCTCATGATACTCTTTATTCTATCCATCCCGGAGGAACTAAGATGTATCAAGATTTGAAAGAGCAATTTTGGTGGCATAAGATGAAGAGAGAAATCGGAAGATATATCGCCAAGTGTGATATATGTCAGAGAGTCAAGGCAGGACATCAAAGACCCGCTGGATTGTTGCAACCTTTGCAAATTCCGGAATGGAAATGGGATTCGGTAGGAATGGACTTTGTCACTAGACTACCTACTTCTAGCAGGGGAAATGACTCTATTTGGGTCATAGTGGACAGATTGTCCAAAGTCGCCCATTTCTTGCCCGTTAAAACTACCTATCCGAGTTCGAAGCTAGCGGAGTTGTACATCGCTAGAATTGTTAGTTTGCATGGAGTCCCCAAGAATATAGTATCGGATCGAGGAACTCAGTTTACCTCGAGATTCTGGAAGAAAGTCCAAGAAGGTTTAGGAACCCGCCTAGATTTCAGTACCGCGTATCACCCTCAGACCGATGGACAAACGGAGCGAGTAAACCAAATACTCGAAGATATGCTTAGAGCATGTGTGATAGAATATGGATCCAAGTGGGAACACTGTCTGCCGTTTGCAGAATTTTCATACAACAACAGTTACCAAGCCAGTTTGCAAATGGCCCCGTTTGAATTCATGTATGGAAGAAAGTGCCGCACCCCTTTGAACTGGTTGGAAGTAGGAGAGAGTCAGATCTTCGGACCCGGCATCCTCCGAGAAGCAGAAGAGAAGGTTCACAAGATTCGTGAGCACCTCAAGACCGCCCAATCCCGACAGAAGAGTTACGCCGACAAGAGACGTCGAGACCTCGCCTTCAACATCGGAGATTTTGTTTATCTGAAAGTCTCGCCATTGAAGGGAATGCAGCGTTTCCAACTCAAAGGAAAGTTAGCCCCCAGATATATCGGACCTTTCAAAAATTTGAACCGTCGAGGAGAAGTATCGTATCAACTAGAACTACCTGAAGAGATGTCAGCTGTGCACAATGTGTTCCATATCTCGTTACTTCGCAAATGTCTCGAAGTCCCGAGAAGACCGAAGTGTTCAAGAATATCGATCGTCGGACCATAGAGATCAACGATGACCTGACCTATCCCGAAGTACCCATCCGTATATTGGAAGAAGCCTTTCGAACTACCAGAACCCGAAGCATCAAGTTTCTCAAGATTCAATGGAGCAATCAAACAGAAGAGGAGGCTACCTGGGAGCGCGAAGATCACATCAGGACAGAGTTTCCAGATCTCTTCAAATCCTAGGTAATCTTTTCGTCCTTTTTCAAATCTCAGGACGAGATTTTGTTTAAGGAGGGAAGGTTTGTAACATCCCAAAAATACCAAACTTAGATCATCAAACACTAATCATCAAGATTAGGGTTAACAAAAACTTTTCTAAATGAATTCAGGAATGCATGTATATGAGTATGCATGGATTTTGAATTTCTTTAAAAACCACCTTGTTTGTGTGATCCATTGCTTGTAAAATGTTTCTTAGGTGAAAAGAACATCATCTAAAACATTTCCCACACTTTTCCTAAAGACAAGTAAATCAAAACAAATATATTAAGTGAATGGTCATTTTGACCAATTTAACTCCCATGCCTACTTTGGCTGTCTCAAACTTTCAAAACCTAACAGAAACTTTTCTGGATCTTTGCACCCCTTGAATGTACTCATAACAAGGTATCAAGGCCCACTTTGTGATCATCCAGAAACTTTCAAAGCATAGTTTAAATGACAATTCAAAATTGAATCTTCTTCATATGGGAAGATCCCACATTTTCAAAACCCACTCAAACAAGCTCAACTTTCAAAACCCAAGCATCTGTAGACTCACCAGAACCAATCTAGCAAACCCACCAAAATTCATTTCAAAATTCAAAACTTGATTTCATGCGGCCATTTCATCAAACAGGTTGCAGACACAAATCAAACAAAACATCAAAAACTATAGTGTGCAGTGATTCTTGCCTAACTTGTTACCTAGTTAGCCCACACACACATCAGTAGATCATCTAGAAATATTAGCCCAACACTAGCACTCCTTTGAGCTTGCCATTGTCATTAATGGTGAACAGCCGAGCACCCCCATGTCACCCTATTGTGGACAGCAGGCTAGAGGAAGAACTAGCCGTGCCAACCTTGTCTGGGAGGCAGCCCACCGTCCACCGCCACTGCTTGTCCCAGCCGCGAGCGTTGCCAAGCCCTGGACCACGCGCACAAGCCACGCCCAGACCATGCCGAGCGTGCGCCAGAGCGCCACCCTCGACCATCACCCACAGACCGCGCGCCGCCCTCACCGCGTGCACACACGATCACCACCGACCCAGGAGACCGCCAGACACCCCCGTTTGCCGCCCCGTGCCATACAGCCACCGCCCGCCGTCAAAGACGCCGCCTCTGCCGCGCAGAGCACCGCCCGTTCCAGACCAAACCACACCGCCCCATGCCTCGCGACTATGTCGTTGAGCATCGCCAGGAGACACAGCACCGTCCCCTACCCTTGCCCATGCCTTTAGCCTCCTGTAACGTCGCCCCCGACGAGCTCACCATGCACCCCGACGGTCCCCTCGCTCAACTATAAATAGAGGCCACCCCCGCACGATTTCTTCACACCATCTCACTACCCTCTCCCCACTGACCGTGCCACACCATTCTTAGAGCAAGCCGAGCACCACCTCGCCGGAATTTCACTGGAGCCTGCCGCTGCCGGAGAAGAAAGGAGCCAGCGATTGGAGCCGCCCCAGGAGAAGCCACCGGTACCAGGAGGTTCGCCGTCGTCGACTTCGTCATTTGCCCGCCTCGCCGACCCTCGCCCGTACCCCGGTGAGCCCCCAGCACTCTTCACTGGCCGCGCTAGGTTTCGTTCTCGCCGGAGTTGTCTCGCGTCGACGATGACTCCCAGCTGTTGGATTAGAACTAGATCGAACGATCCACGTTGCCCCATACCGCTTCTCCCAGCCCCGTGTCACTGACAAGTGGGGACACCCACTTAAGCAGCCCGCGGGAGCACTACGCTTAGCAGGCCGGCACGTTAGAATTTCCCGCGCAGCCCAGCAATTCAAATTAAAACTTTTCTATTTAAATTCAAAACACACTTCAGCACCCAACTTCAAAAATCAACCCAGATCGATTCAGTACACCAAATTGAATGAAACCAATTTTGTTGGAAAGGTCTGTGAATGCTTAATCCAAGCCCGTTGGATTCAAGTTATTTGGATCCGTGGATCACCGATAGTAAAAATAACAAGGCAGAAGCTTTTCTGCATTCAAACATTTTTCAAATTCAAACCATAAAATCTTTTGAGTTGATTACAACTCTCAAAAATCACATTAAACCATACCTTTCAGAATATATAAAAATATATAGGTTTACTTGCAGAAATAATGTTCAAGTAATAAAAGAATGCTTCATAAGCATTTCTATCCACTTTAATTAATTAAAATAAAAGGGTAAAACCTTATTAAATTGTGACACCACTTTAAATCACATTCCCATGGACTACAATATGTGGTGATGACATGTGTCAAAATGATCCCATGTTTAGTTTGGAGAATATTAAATATTAAGTAGTTTTTCAATGAGTAGAAATTACTTTTCTAAAAATAAAAAGAATTAAACCAAGCCTTAACCTTGTAATGTTAGAGATGATGCTAGATCATCTATAGGACCCTTGTGTGTGATGATTGCAAGTAGTTAAGTATTGTTTGGTGATTGTGTACCTCGTATTTATTCATAGACGCTAGTACCGACCAAGGATACGAGGAGGAAGGAGGATACTACGAAGAGGAAGCCGAGGAGAACTTCAACCACTGCTCTGCATAAGGCAAGCTGATATTGACACTGATGCAAGCTAATTACTATGCAAGACTAATACTACTAGTGAATGTGCAAGCTAACACTTGCAAGATACCTTACTGATGCCACAAACCCATACTTGTGAGATGACTACTTTATGCCTTAAGCATATGTGATCATACCCACTTGCTAAACCAATCCTAGTTTTATGGCCAGCTTCTTACTTTATTTCTTTATCAAAGCTTACTTAGAGTCTACCTAAGAGTTTGGTAGATGCTAGACTGTTGTGCTGAAGGTTGCTTAAAGAGCATAAAATTTGGCCTAAGCTAGAAACCTTGATATCACCCTAAGATATAAGGTTGGACTTAGTGAAACTTCACCAGTTACCACCCCTCATTATTACTACCCCCACCTGTAGATGCTAGTGCTAAGCATAAAACTTGATCAACTTTTAGACGGGAATACTTGGTGGAAAAATGGTTACGAAAACCTTGGAATGATGGATCATTCTATTGAAATGTTTTGGACATGTGTTTCCAAACACTTGATGATTTTGGTGATGAAAATGTTGAGGCATGAGCCTTAGCCCTTTATAAAACTGATGGTTCTCTGGATGCGATACCATTCCAATTTTAGCGTACAACCACAATACCCGAATATTGGGTAGGGCTTGACTGGAAACTTATATACCTTATATACCACAATACCAAGGTCTGAGCTGAGGCTACCTTGTGAAGATTGTCCACCTGTGCAGTACCCAAGATGACAGTGGTCATGGTTGGGAGGCCAAACTCACAGGAGAGGTGCTGATACTAGGGAGTGTAATTGAAAGGTTAGGATTGATTATCCGCATACTGAGTATGGTGAATTCAGGATTTGTTCCTGACGGATGTATCGAATGTTCTGGTGAAAGTGTACAATCTCTGCAGAGTGTCAAACTATTCGAATAGCCGCGTCCGTGGTTATGGACAGTTGGAGTGGCCATACTGTTCCCCCGTCAGACGTTTCAAAATGACTTGTGAAATGAATTGAGACTTTGACTTGAACACAACAGAGTTGTGACCTGAATTACAAGATCCCACTTAGGAGGTATAAAATTGTGACTAGCTTTGGAACTTAGTAAAGATAAACCTGGCTTTTTGCAAAACAACCCTAGAGCCTAGTGCCCTATTATCCAAAAACCCCTTACCTGTTAGTATTAGTTTGCGAGTACTTAAAGAGTACTCATGGCTTTGTCCCTGGCTATTCCCATGGCCATACTATGAAGAGGAGTACCTGGAGGATGGACCCTAGGAAGGTTACGACAACTAGGATCATCTCCCATCGTCAGCATTGCCTGTGACCCCGAAGATGGAGCTTCGCCTACGCTACCGTTATTATTACGTATTCCGCTGCTTGATGTTGTATTAAGAACTGGATCATGAGATCCCCATTTGTGTAAGAACTTATGTATCTTTTGTAATGGATGAAGTACTATGTTATCCAATTCTGTTATGTCTCACAAAAATGGTAATCCTGGGATTGCGATGTATGGCATAACAGGCATCTAGGATTGAAAAATCCGGGTGTTGACAAAACGGAATTGGGCTAGCCGCAATGAGTCTATCCCGATCACTAACATGGTGAAACTGCACATAAGCAGACCCGAAGGGACAAGCCTGGACATCTCTAAAGTGAACTCGAACCTCATTGTTGAGGAAATCAACCAGGACATCACGAATATTCAAGAACGGAACTGGACCAGGGGGAGGGGATTAATGGTAGCAATGGCATATTGTTCATGCGACCTCGACCTCCGTGGCACCACCACCCTTTTGACACGATTCCGCCCAGCCACCTGCATAATCTGGAAGCCATTCGGCAAGAAAGGAGCAGGATCAATCGGGATGTTCGCCATTACGACACTCTTCGCCAGTGACGAGCAAGAGGGGAATGGGGTTTCAGCGGACGAGGGAGTTGAGGAGACAGGGGAAATGGCAGTTGTTTTTTGCAAAGAAGTGGCGAACTTGTGAAAACTGTTGTGAACAATGGGCGAGAATGGGTAATTTCCTGGGCCTTGAACCACCCCTTGTAGGAATTGTCGGGCCAAATACAATTTGGGAAAGATGGGAATTTCAGAAAGGGAAGGAGACCAGGAAGTTTAAATGTCGCGCGATTGGCGCCCCTTGAAGACCCGACCGGCGTTACAACTGGTTTAATACCGCTATCAGCGAGCACCTGTGCAGAGGATCTGTCTTGAATGCTTGATTTGAAATCACACTTAATATGTTCAGCAGACACAGGCAAAGAAACCGCAACCGGTGCCGGAAATTTGAGCCGCTGGAAAACCGAATCACATTTATTGGAAGGCTTCAACGAAGGAGATTTCTTGGAATTTTCTTTTTTCTACGTGATAACTTTCCATTCTCCAGCAGATTCTTCATAAAACTCTCTTTCTTCATGCATCCAATTTGGCCCCCATTACCCCAAAGGTTGACATGGATCACAAAAGATGTACATGAAAACTTTGAAATATTGTAGATTCCAAAACCCACCGCCCTTGAAGCAACCGAGAAATGAAAAGTTCTATCTTGCAAAAGCTTCACCTGGAATTTAGAAGCCTGACCACCAAAGCAAGCTTGGAGAGCAAGACTAACCGTATGGAAATCCAACTTAAAATTTGCTCTTCCAAAAAAACAAACTAGATAAAAAGGTCTCTTTCTGAAACCACCAAGGAAATTAACTTGATTCTTGAATTTATCAAAAATCTTCCTCTCAAAATCCAGCCCTAATGAAAAATCCAGGGCAGGTCGACTCAAAGATTCATCCTTAAAGCACACACCAAAGGGAGGTTCTCAGTGAAATCCAGAGTTTTTGGCACTATGTTCTCTACATTGGAGGAAAACTTCTTAACCAAAGGGCTGGGCAAAATCTGTGCGCCGACGACAACCCTCTTCACCTGAAGATCAATAGAAATACCCGAGGCCACAACCTCACCTTGAATCAAGTATCTAGCATCAATCACTACCTCATTGTGGTTGAGAAGCACCATCCTTTTAGAACTCGGAAAAAGCATCAAAAAACCTTTTGAAGGCTCAAGATCATCGGTCGGAAAAGAGGAGCAAAGGGCATGCCATTTAAAACCAGTATCCTCGTCTGTTCTAGAGATGGTAGGAGATCTACCAAGAAAACCAGATGAAGGATCTAGAGAATCATTAACATGAGAGAGATGAGAGGGGAACCTCAAAACAGATCCAATAGAGATCTTCTCCCCATTTTCCAAATATCTACCCTCAAGGGGGGAGGCTTTGGCGTTGACAAGAACCAGCCAAGAATCTGCCGAGAGAGCGAGAGAGCCTTCGAGAAACTTACCACCAGTGGTCACACCAGAGTAGGTGATCTTCCAACAACCCCCTGAGGAATCCATGCAGAGCTTTTCCGATGAGACGCCGGCGAAGGCCGGAGGCCGACCAACGGTCACCTCAGAGGAGCCTCATGCCTCGGAAATCGTGCGGGACAGTTTGTTCTTCTTGTGACCCCCCCACCCAAGTTTAACAACAACAATGCTACCGCCAACACCAACACGGCCCCTAGGACTGGAAGCAATGTTGTGCCTGTTGCAGCAAAGGACAAGTCGCAAGTGACTTGTTATGACTAGGAAATAAGGGTCACTACTCCAACGAGTGCCCCAATAAGAAGAATGCCACAGCCCCCAATACCAATGCCCAAGCTCAACAACGGCGTCGTGTTCAGCTTGGAAGGACATTTTCCCCAGGGAATTCACTCAACCGCAACGGTCGTCTTTTTCTCATGCATGCTGAAGAAGCTCAGGAAGTGCCAGACGTCGTGCTGGATATGTTTTCTGTTAATTCAGTACTTGCAAGAGTGTTGTTTGATTCTGGTGCGTCGCATTCATTTGTCACCGAAGAATTTGCCTGCACTAGTAAGATTCAACCAACAAAACTGAAGCATGTTATGATTGTTCAAATCCCCGGTTCAACCACCAAGGCTAGGCAAATTTGCGAAGCCATCCCTATCCGAATCCATGGCATAGATTTTGATGCTAATCTGATAGTACTTGGAACTAAAGGTTTGGAAGTAGTACTAGGAATGGATTGGATGTCCAAACATAAAGGATTAATTGACTGTGCCAACAAAGCCATAACCATGACCAGTACAGCCGGAATATCAGTCGAGCATGTATCTGAAACCTTACCTCGTCAATTCAAGTGCAACAAGAGTATAGCCAAACCTACCATTGACCAAGTCCGGATAGTCTGCGAATACCCCAATGTATTTCCAGATGTTTTGCCCGGTATGCCCCCATATCGGGATATCGAGTTTATCATTGAAATAATCCCCGGAACAGGACCCATAGCCCAGAGACCCTATAGTATGAACCCGTCGGAATTAGCAGAGCTGAAGAAGCAACTAGATTCCATGTTGGAAATTGGATTAATTCAACCAAGTGCGTCACCATGGAGATCACCTGTCTTGTTTGTGGACAAGAAAGATGGAGGTAACCGTTTGTGTATGGATTATCGAAAGTTGAATGATGTCACTATCAAGAACAAGTACCCATTGCCCAAGATAGAAGATTTGTTTGATCAGTTGACCGGTGCCAAAGTGTTTTCTAAGATTGATCTTAGAACTAGCTATCATCAGCTCAAGATTCGCGCAGAGAATATTCCCAAGACTGCCTTTACCACCAGATATGGATTATACGAGTATACCGTCATGTATTTTGGATTAACCAATGCCCCCGCTTATTTCATGAATCTCATGAATAAGATTTTTATGGACTTCCTGGATAAGTTTGTAGTTTTTTTCATCGATGACATTCTGATTTATTCCAAATCAGATGAAGAACATGAGCTACACCTAAGGACCATTCTTGAACCCTTAGAGAGCATCAGTTATATGCCAAGTTTAGCAAATGTGAATTCTGGTTACAGGAGGTAGGATTCCTCGGCCACATTGTATTAGCCGGAGGAATTGCCATTGACCCTGCAAAGGTGAAAGATGTCGAAGATTGGCAAGCCCCAACCACTCAAACCCAAGTTCGTGCATTTCTTGGATTGGTAGGATACTACCGCAAGTTCGTAGAAGGATTCTCGAGTATCGCCAGACCCATGACCCAATTGCTGAAGAAGGACAAGAAGTTTGAATGGCCCGAAAAATGTGAAGCGAGTTTTCAAGAACTCAAGAGGAGATTGATTTCAGCCCCAATCTTGATCATGCCGGATATCACGAAGCCCTTTGACGTGTATTGTGACGCATCCAAGATCGGTCTCGGATGTGTGCTAATGCAAGAAGGCAAAGTTATATCTTATCTATCTCGACAACCGAAATAACATGAGCAAAATTACCCAACCCATGACCTCGAACTCGCAGCCGTAGTTCTAGCCCTGAAGACATGGAGGCATTACCTGATGGGAAATCGTTGTGAGATTTATTCGGATCACAAGAGCTTGAAGTATATATTCACTCAGAAGGAGCTGAATATGAGACAGATAAGATGGATTGAGCTAATCAAGGATTACGACCTGGACATTCACTATCACCCTGGTAAAGCCAACGTGGTAGCAGATGCCCTTAGCAGATTGCCGTGCCGCTTGAACTCCATGATTTTGAAGGAGCAACCAAGCTTGCACAAAGATATGGAAGATTTTCGAATGGAATTAGTGGGTGAAGGATTTTTGGCTAGCATACATGTCACATCCCAAGATTTTCCAAATTTTGTAATGTGAAAAATAAATAATTGTTGAAATTAGGGTGAAAAGAAACTTTTGTTTCTAAATGGAAACTTAAAAAAATCCCATCTTGAACAAACTCTGGTTAAATTTTGAATCCAACTAAATTCAAATCAAGTGAAATGCATTAATCATAAATGCATCTGGAAATTTAAACACTTGGAAAATAAACCAAAACCCTAAAACCTTAATGGAATAAAATCATTTACAAGATATCTCTAAGACTATGGATTTGATCCAGATAAAAATTTGTCAACAAACATTTACAAATGATCAATATTTACAAATACAAATGTTCTAAATCCATAGAAATTGATTTCATTCAATTTGGAGCCATAGATAAAATCTTATGACTTTAATAAGATAAGGGAATTGAATTTCCAAAGCTAATAAAGCACCCATCTAGAAATCCATACCAAATGGTGAGAAAATAATCCTAAATATCATTAAAAGGATAAACCAATATTAAATAAGATTTTACAAATTGGAATCACCGAGTTTGGATCTATAAATAAAAAGATATGGATTTTATAAGATAAAGATAGAAATATTAAATGAGGAATATTTAAAGGCCAAATTAAATCTTGGCCTAATACATAAGAAAATGGAATAAATAAAATCCAAATCCAAATAAAATAATGGATAAAGAATTTCCAAATTAAATAAAATGCCATTAACCAAATTCTATTTTGAATAAAGACAAAAATCCCTATTAGAAATGATTAATTAAATCATGGGAAAATAATATTTGGAATTTACCCAAGTGGAATAAAAGTTATTTAATTAACTTAAATAAGATCAAAGAAATCTTCCAAATAAAATTTATGGAATTAAAACTATATTTAGTTTCATTGGAATAAAGACAAATACCCAATTTTAAATGATTAATAAATCATATTAAAAACATTCCAAATAATTCAAGGTGAATTATTTGACACCCAAATAAACAAATAAAACCTACTGAAAATATTTGGAAAGATTTAGTTTTCAAATGGAGTTTTTGAAACAATAATAAATCTTATTTAAATTAATGCAAGGACCTGTTTTAAATAATTATTAAACCCTAAAAATAATAAATGAATTATTCTAAATTTGACTCTAAAATGAACTATTAAACAGTATTTGAATATACTCAAAGTTTGGTTGAAGTTTGAAATTCAAAAGTTGTTTGAATTGATTAATCAAAATCAAAATAGAATAAAATAAATGGAAAAAGAAAAAGAATCAGATAAAAAAAGGGAATAGAAAGCAGCCCAGCCAGCAAAGCCCATCTGGCCCAGTAAGAGCCCACCCCGGCAACCCTCTCCCCGAAACGTTTTTATCACTGCGGACCTGACCCACTCAGTCGCCGACTAGCAGGCCCCACCTCACCCCTCTCTATCTCGCTGTCAAGCAGGCCCCACCGCCAGCTCTCCTTCGTTCTCACCAGCGAGCGAAGACCACGCCTCGCCGGCCGTTTCTGCCTCGCGTTAACTCGTTTCAATTCTCTTAGTTGACTCAGTTAATCATAGCTGCGACCTCGCCCGTTTAACCACCTCCCTCTCCCCTTCCTTTCCCCTCAGAAACCACTTCAAGGGAGCCCCCAGGCTGTCTCCAATTCCACCTGCACTGCCGCGGCCTCCAACGAGTTCCGGTGAGGATTCCAGCCAAGACGCACCTCCCCTCGCCCCCTCGACCACACGAGCTTGCTCGCCAGCATCTCCTGCACCTCCCAGTACCTTCCACTCGCCCTCGCACGCTCCACAGCATCGGCAACATCGACCACCGAGCATCGCCACCGTCTGCTCCAATTCCGGTGAACCCTACAGGTAGTCTCTGACCGCGCCTCCTATTCTCTTTGATGCGCCAATACTCCCCACTCTTCTATGCATCTAACCATGCCATTTGCTTGCTCTCTCATGCACCGTAGAGTCGCCTTCGTCGACGACTGACCACACCCAACGGTTCCACGAACTCCGGCGAGGAATCGCCAGTGACCCCGTGCACGCCTGTCCCTGCCGAGACCACGTTGAGCTTCAGCGTCACTCCGCGAACCTGGTGAGCCACCTCATCCTTCTCCTCGCTTCCTGTAGCCGCTGCAGCACCGCTAGTAGAGCGCCGCCGCCGCGCGCCACCGTCGTCGCACCGCCAGTTCTTGGCAAGGCGTTAGGAGCCGTCCGATCTAGATCCAAGAGACGCGATAGAATGACTAACTGAAGCGATATGGAGCCATCTGCGCCATGCGATTTCATTAATATCCAATGCTCCACAGAGCTCAATCCACGCGAACCATTTTTAGCCAATCAGAGCCCTCCACGTGGACCACCTTTTGTTTTAAAAACGGAAACTATTCTATTAGATACTCAAACTTGCAAAATTCATAACATTCAAACCACACGTCCAAATTTTGCAAATTTTATATCAATGGAATCAGCAAGAAAAACCCTATACAACCATGCCCTTTGTTTAGTAAATTGCTTCGGTTAAATTGATTGTTTTTGCAGAAACTTATGTAGGCATATTTTGGATATAAAATTTGTTCTAAAATTATTTTAATGACAAAACCTTTGGCAAATAGTTTGTTTTGAACCTACTAACCCTATAAATAAATTTGTGGTTTCAAAAATATATTTGGTGAAGCAAAAGAATAAATCTTTGAATAAAAGCATTTCTAGTCAAATAAAAAATGTGGTTATATGTTAAAAATACTTTTTGGAGAAAAATCTTTGGGAAATTTTTTCATTTAAACTCTCTGACCCTAAACACAAAGATTTGTGTTTTGAAAACATATTTTGTGAACCCTATAAAATTTATTGCTTTGCTAAAGGCAATTCTAACCACATAAAATATTGATTTGGTTTAAAAATGATTTATAAGTAAAATCTTTTGCAAATGATTTTGCCACTTATGTAAAATGACCAATAGGTGTTTTCAAATGTTTATAACCCATTAGAAACCCCTTTTCCCAGATAAACCATCTTTGGCATGCTTGCATGCATTTCTTTGTTTCTATTATTTTATGTGATGTTTTGCTTGAATGGTAGATTGAATTTTTGCTTGCTTGATTGAATTGTAGTGGAATTGGAAGAGTGTGAATATTGCAAGATAAAGGAGTGAACTTATACTCTCTACCAAAAAGGCAAGTGATGCTTCATACTTTTGTCCCATTATTTTCACCATGCATTAGTGATATTTCTAAAGCAGGACTTGCAAGGAATTTTTGCTAAGTATAAACTATGCCATGGGAAATCCTAGTAGATGAAACCTTAGTGGAAATTTCCTAAGTTAAGATTGCTACTACTATCATGCTTAGCTTAGCTAGTAGAAAACAAGGGAGGAATATATTCATACTATGGAATATTTCTAAGTCAAGGACTTGTGTTTTGTTTAATAAAACAACTAAGTGAATGAATCACCTGGGTGGAATGGAAGGAATGGTTTGTGTTGAGTGGTTACACAAGGCCCATTTCTATGGTTTACCTTGTGTATCTCACTTGTGGAATGCCACCCAGGAACAAAGATATTTGAGATGTCAAATGTTGAGAAGCTTCAAGTGCAGCCACTTGGCATTATGGGCTCTGCCTGGATCAAATAGGTTGCAATAACATAGCCAAATGGACAGTTGGTGGTAGGGGTTTGATAGGTTGGAGCGCATCCATTCTGGTCTAAGGGAAGGCTTCTAAAAGATCTTGTCTTGGTGAAACCAAGTCTTGTGGGGAAAGTGCACCACCTCTGCAGAGTGTAAAATCTAAGTACTTAGCCATGTCCCTGGCAAAGGACAATTTGAGCATCAAGACATGGAAGCTATCAAGAATCTCCTCATCCCAATTTCTTAGTAAAAATTTTGTGGTTGAACAAGGGTTGAAGGATCACCAATTTCTATTGGGAGATGCCTTGGGTGATTTTGATAAGCAAAAGCTTAGTGTTTTCAAAAGATAAGGAAAAATCTATTTTGAGCAAAGCAAGCCTAAGCTCCACCTAGCCAAATGCATATAGATGATAGACTCCACTATACTACCATAGTATCACTTGCCAATACAATTCAAATGTATTGACCCATGTGGCTGTAACATATTATGTTGCAGGTTTGTTTGATGTTAGTGAATTTTATTGATTAGGATTACAAGTCTACAACCAACATGTCTGCCTATGGCACTTTGGAGATGAAGGACCCCATGCTATTGTTAAATTCTGCTGCATTGTAATGAGATAGCCAAATGACCTATGTAAGAAGTAATAAATTATTTTATTTCTTGTTATAAAGTTGTATTATGACCTTTGTTTCTTGATATTACATATTAACTGTGGATGCTAGCTATTGATCCAGAGACTAGCATTGTAAACACAGGGATCTCTACCTTATTAAAGGTTGGGACCTCTACAATAAAACTTCAACCCAGTTTCATCAGCCGAATCAAAGATGCGCATAAAGGAAATACTAGTATCGACGGAATCAAGCGTCATATCGGTACAGGCAAAGTACCCGGATTCACAGAAGACGAAGAAGGAGTTCTGTGGTACAAAGGACGCCTTTGTGTACCAGCAGATTCTGAGTTGAAAGAAGTTATTTTGAAGGTAGCTCATGATACTCTTTATTCTATCCACCCCGGAGGAACAAAGATGTATCAAGATTTGAAAGAGCAATTTTGGTGGCATAAGATGAAGAGAGAAATCGGAAGCTATATCGCCAAGTGTGATATATGTCAGCGAGTCAAGGCAGGACATCAAAGACCCGTTGGATTGTTGCAACCATTACAGATTCCGGAATGGAAATGGGATTCCGTTGGAATGGACTTTATCACTGGATTGCCTACTTCTAGTAGGGGAAATGACTCTATCTGGGTCATAGTGGACATGTTGTCCAAAGTCGCCCATTTCTTACCTGTCAAGACCACATATCAGAGTTCGAAGCTAGCGGAGTTATACATCGCTAGAATCGTCAGTTTGCACGGAGTCCCCAAGAACATCGTATAGGATCGAGGAACTCAGTTTACCTCGAGATTCTGGAAGAAAGTCCAAGAAGGTTTAGGAACCCGCCTAGATTTCAGCACCGCTTATCACCCTCAGACCGATGGACAAACGGAGCAAGTAAATCAAATACTCGAAGATATGCTGAGAGCATGTGTGTTAGAATATGGATCTAAGTGGGAAGACTGTCTGCCGTTCGCAGAATTTTCATACAACAACAGTTATCAAGCTAGTTTGCAACTGGCCCCATTTGAATTTATGTACGGAAGAAAGTGTCGCACCCCTTTGAACTGGTCGGAAGTAGGAGAGAGTCAGATTTTCGGACCCGATATCCTACAAGAAGCAGAAGAAAAGGTTCACAAGATTCATGAGCACCTCAAGATAGCCCAGTCTAGAAAGAAGAGTTATGCCGACAAGAGACGTAGAGACCTCGTCTTCAACATAGGAGATTTTGTGTATCTGAAAGTGTCGCCATTGAAGGGAATGCAACGTTTCCAACTCAAGGGAAAGTTATCCCCTAGATATATCGGCCCTTTCAAAATTCTGAATCATCGAGGAGAATTGTCGTATCAATTGGAACTACCCGAGCAGATGTCAGCCGTGCACAATGTGTTCCATATCTCATTACTTTGCAAGTGTCTCGAAGTCCCGGAGAAGACTGAAGTATTCAAGAATATTGATCACCGGACCATAGAGATCAACGATGACCTGACCTATCCCGAAGTACCCATCCTTATTTTGGAAGAAGCTTTCAGAACTACCAGAACCCGAAGCATCAAGTTTCTCAAGATTCAGTGGAGCAACCACACAGAACAGGAAGCTACCTGGGAGCGCGAAGATCACATCAGGACGGAGTTTCCCGATCTCTTGAAATCCTAGGTAATCTTTTAAAGGGGGAAGGTTTGTAACATCCCAAAAATATTATACTTGAATCATCAAACTCTAATCACCAAAATTAGGTTTAACAAAAACTTTTCCAATTAAAAATATGAAAGCATTCATATGTGTGTGTATTGAAATGTGGATTCTTTTGAATTGCCATGATTATGTGTTTCTTTGCTTGTAAAATGATTCTTAGGTGAAATAAAAATCATCTAAACAATCCCCAAACTTTTCCCAAAGACAAACAAATCAAAACCATCAACTTAAGTGAATGGTCACTTTTGCCAAATTAACTCCCATGCCTACTTTGGCTATCTCAAACTTTCAACACTTAACGGAAACTTATTTGGATCTTTGCACCCCTTGATAGTACTCATAACAAAGTATCAAGTCCCACCTTGTGATCATCCAGAAACATTCAAATGCATAGTTTAAATGACAGTTTAAAATTGAATCTATTTCATATGGGAAGATACCACTTTTTCAAAAACCACTCAAACCAACTCAACTTTCAAAACCCAAGCATCTACAGACTCACCAGCACATGCCTAGCACACCCACCAAAAATCTTTTCAAAATTCAAAACTTGAATTCATCCGGCCATTTCATCAAACACCTTGCAGATACTAATCAAACAAAATCAAAACACTATAGTGTGCAGTGATTCTAGCCTAACTTGTTCCCTCTCTAGCTCACAGCAACCTCAGTAGATCATCTAGCAAACTTAACTAATCACTAGCCCCACTGTAAGCTTTCCAATATCATCAATGGTGAACAGGCCGAGAGCACCCATGTCACCCCAGTGTGGACAGCAGGCTAGAGGAAGAACTAGCCGTGCCAACCTTGTCTGGGAGGTAGCCCATGTCTCACCGCCCCCTCTCGACCAGCCCTAGCTCGCAGATCACGACCAGAACCGCCAGGAACGCCGCGCCCGTGCTGCCGTCGACCATGCCGACATGCACCGCAGAGCACGCACCGTTCCCATGCAACCCGACCACTTCGAGCCCTCGCCGCCCACCAACATGCTCCCCACCGTCCCAGGAAACCGCCAGACATGCCCATTTCACCGCCCGTGCCCCGTAGCCACCGCTCGCCACAGAGTTTGCCGCCTCTGCCTCGCAGAGCATCGAGCGTTCCCGATCGTGTGCCACTGCCCCTACATGCGCATTAAAGCCTTAGAGCATCGCCAGGAGACGACCGATCGATCGCCACCCTCGGCCATGCCTCTAGCCGCCCGTAGCCGTGTCGCCACCATCGCCTGCCCGTCCCGTTCAGTCTCACCGTCGAGCCTATAAAAGGAGGCCACCCCCAGTCGAATTCTTCACACCATTCTACTCCCCTCACCTCACTGATCGTTCCACCCCATTCCCGGAGCAAGGCGAGCAGCGCATCGCCGGAATTGCGCTGGAGCAGGCCGCCTCTGGAGAAGAAGTGCGCCGTCGATTTCGTCCACCCCAAGAGGAGCTGCCGGTACCAGGAGGTTTTCTGTCGTCGACTTCGTCATTCGCCCGCATCACTGACCTTCGCCTGAGCCCCGGTGATCCCCCGACGACCCCCACCTGCCGCGTTAGGTTTCTGTCTCGCCGGCGCCGCCTGACGTGGACGATGAGTATCAGCCGTTCGATTAGACTTAGATTGTGTGGATGAGATTGCCCTGTACCGCTTAGCATTTAAAGAGTCACTGACCAGTAGACCCCCCCTATCAGTCGCGCCCCGCGCCGCGGAGTGACACTGGGTGGCCCATTAGCAGTTCCCGCGCAGCCCAGTCGTTTGAATTTAACTTTTTCCATTTAAGATCAAACATAGTTCTGTACCTAGTTCCAAAAATCAACCTAGCTCGATTCATTGAACAAAATTGAATGAAACCAATTTTGTTAGAAACATATTGAAATTCTTAATCCAAGCTCGTTGGATTCAAATCATTTGAATCTATAGATCAACCTTGGTAAAAATAACAAGGCAGAAGCTTTTCTGCATTTCAAACTTTTTCAAATTTACATAATAGCTTTTGAGTTGATTCAAACTCTCAAATATCACATTTGATCATACCTTTCAGAATATATAAAAACATATGGGTTTACTTACATAAATAATGTTCAAGTAATAAAAGAATGCCACATAGGAAATTCAAGTCATTTATTTTTAGTTAAAATAAAAGGTTAAATCTTATTAAATTGTGACACCACTTTAAATCACATTCCCAGGTACTGAAATATGTCGTGATGACATGTGTCAACATGATCCCATGTTTGGTTTGGAGAATATTAAATCTTAAGTAGTTTTTCAATGAGTAGAAATTAGTTTCTAAAAATAAAAGAAATAATCTTGTAATATTAGTGATGATGCTAGATCATCTATAGAACCCTTGTGTGTGATGATTGCAAGTAGTTAAGTATTGTTTGGTGATTGTGTACCTCGTATTTATTCATAGACGCTAGTACTGACCAAGGATACGAGGAGGAAGAAGGATACTATGAAGAAGAAGCCGAGGAGAACTTCAACCACTGCTCTACACAAGGCAAGCCAATACTTGCAAGATACTTTACATATGCAAGCAAACACTTGCAAGATACTCTACTTTAGCAAGCCTAATACTACTAGTTGATTGAGCAACCTAACACTTGCAATTATGAGAGTTAAATAACCTATGCGATGCACTAAGCATGCTTGGGCTGACACATTTGATGATACCCACTCCTAGTTTTACTTACAAGCTTGCAACTTTATTTCTTTATCAAAGCTGGTACTTAGAGTTTACTTGATTAAATTCTAGATAATAGAAAGATAATTGAAGGTTGCATAAAGAGCATAAAATTTGGCCTAAGATAGATAATCTTTATGTCATCCTAAGGCATGAGATTGAACTTAGTAAAACTCCAATAGTTTACCACCCCTCATTAGTACTCACTCCCATTTCTAGATGCTAATGCTAAGCATAAAACTTGATCAATATTAGATGGGAATACTTGATGAAAATGGTTATGAAAACCTTGGAATGATGGATCATTCTATTGAGATGTTTTTACATGTGTTTCCGAACACCAGATGATTTGGATCATGAAAATGTTGAGGCATGAGCCTTACCCCTTTATAAAACTGATGGTTGTCTGGATGCGATACCATTCCAATTTTACCGTACAACCACAATACCCGAGAATTGGGTAGGGCTTGACTAGAAACTTATATACCTTAGTATTGGTTCCCTCACGGCCAAGGTCTGAGCTGAGGCTACCTTGTGAAGATTGTCCACCTGTGCAGTACCCAAGATGTCAGTTGGTCATGGTTGGGAGGCCAAACTTACAGGAGAGGTGCCTATGCTAGGGAGTGTAATCTAAAGGTTAGGATTGATTATCCGCATACTGAGTATGGTGAATTCAAGATTTGTTCCTGACGGATGTATCGAATGTTGTGGAGAAAGTGTACAATCTCTGCAGAGTGTCAAACTATTCGAATAGCCGTGTCCGCGGTTATGGACAGTTGGAGTGGCCATACTGTTCACCCGTCAGATGTTTTCAAAATGACTTGTGAAATGAATTGAGACTTTGACTTGACCACAACAGAGTCGTAATATGAAATACAAGTTCCCACTTAGGTGTTATAAAACTTCAACTAGCATTCTTTGCTTCTAAACTTAGTATAGGTAAATCTGGCTTTTTGCAAAACAACCCTAGAGCTTAGTGTCCTACAACAAAAACCCTTTCACTTGTTAGTATTAGTTTGCGAGTACTTAAAGAGTACTCATGGCTTTGTCCCTGGCTATTCCCGTGGCTAGACTATGAAGAGGAGTACCAGGAGGATGGACCCTAGGAAGGTTACGACAACTAGGATCATCTCCCATCGTCAGCATTGCCTGTGACCCCGAAGATGGAGCTTCGCCTACGCTACCGTTATTATTACGTATTCTGCTGCTTGACTTGTATTAAGAACTGGATCATGAGATCCTTATTTGTGCAAGACCTGATATATGGTTTGTAATTGATGATGTACTATGGTATCCAAGTCTGTTATGTCTCGCAAAAATGGTAATCCTGGGATTGCGATGTATGGCATAACAGGCATCTAGGATTAAAAATCCGGGTGTTGACACTACTTGCCGAAAGAATTGAAGTGGGGCACCTCGAGTCGATGCGGCGACCTCGTCTTCCCGAAGTCCGGCCGCCATCGTCCACCTTGATTCCAGCTACCCCAGTCTTCTAAAGCCCATCAACGGCATGCTGGTGAGCTCGCGGTGCTCTGTCACCCCTCTGCTGCCTTCCTCTCTTCCTCCATCGCGCCTATGTCGTGCACCTCTGTCCGCTGCCGCAGATGCTCGTCGGAGCTAGTGCTCACGGTGACCATTTCGGGCGGCGCGGCCACAGTTCCACTCGTCATCACATGCTCTTTCCAACGCAAACCTCCACAACCACGCGCACCAAATTGCGAGATCAATCTCGATCTGAGAAGATCAGCCCGGGTGACGTCATCCCGACGTCACGCTCACGTCACCACTGCTCAGTCAGTTGGTTTGACCTAGTCTTTGCACATGTGGCGCATGACGTGGTACTAACCCCACTGGTTAGTGACCTTGGATAGGTTTAGCTTAGGTACAAAAAGTCTTTTCTGTTTACGAATTAGATAGGAAATTATAAGATCAAATATAAATATTTCCTGAAATGTAATAAAATGATTAAATCTTGTTTAATTAATAACTTTTGTTTTGTAATTCAGAAAAATGTGTATAATATATGAAAATTTGTAGAAAAATAAAATCTATAACTTAAAACTATTATCAAACATTATTATGTTAACAATTTAAATAATTATTATTTAATAAAGATTCTATAAGTAATAAAACTTTGATAATTCATAATTTAATAATGGTAAATGTTAAAAATATAAATAATATACCAAAAATCTTAGAAAAATAAGATCTATAATTTAAAACTATAATCATGCATTATTATTTCATTTAATTAAATATTTATTATTTATTAAGTATTTATAAAGTAATAAATATTATAAAAATCATATCTTATTATTTATAAATCACAAAAATAAATGTAATATACCAAAATGATCACAAAAATAATAATTACATGTTAAAAATATAATATTACACTTTTGAAGTAAATAAAAATTTAAAACACTTTAGCAACTTTAATTTAAACCTATTTCCTTAGTTGATAATTCATATAAGGGTAAATAAAATTTGTTAATATTTCTAAAAGTAGCCAATTATGTCTAATAATTAGTATTATTCTTAAATATTGATAATATTAAGTCAAAATGGTTCAACGCATTTTAAATAAAATTTTAATGAATTATCCTTTAACCATAAGTGTAGATTATTTTCTAAAAGGATTTTTATCCATTATAAAATCCTCAAAGAATAATTTGTGACTAAATTAAATCTTTTCCATTTACATTAACCCCAAGTTTATCAACATACCAAAAAACTATAGTGAATTCATAAGTAGTTAAGTAATATTAATACCTTGATTACAAACCATAACCATTCATTTCTAAAAACATAAATGATTCTATTCCATTATAATATTGAGAAACCACTATACTAAATAAAAGTAATACCATTCCTAGTTAACTTTAAAGGAACCTTGTGAAGTAAAAAAAAGTACAATTATCATAAGAAATATACCTTAAGTCCATCTATGTCTTTAAAGTTAACTTTAGTCTACAATACTTCAAATACTATGATAAAGACTTTATTATGTGTTTTATAGTTAACTTTGGTCTGTTATAATTAAGTTATAAGCATCTCAAGTCCAGACTATTCAAGCAAGCATAAACAATATCAATCACAATCTATCAACCATATTCTAAACACTATCAGGATTATTTAAAAAATAATAAAGAAACTTTTTCTTCAAAAGTTATTCCTTTTTGCACTTTAGTCAACAGATGACAATTAATCGTAATCACATTACTTTATACTTTACTAGTATACTTAGGATTGATAACACTTAAGTCCTTTATAAGTGACAATACTTGCAAAGTAAAATTGGAAGATAAACAAATATTGTATAAGCAATCTTGAGTAACACTCCATGTTTGTGTATCTCATTATTTTATGATATTATACATGCATGTTATTTCACACACACTCACAAGCCTTAATAAGAAGCACAAGTATGAAACTTATCTAAAAGGACAACAGATCTAAAGAAATCATCTCCAGTTTCCAAACCCTAGATTAACGTTATCCCCGGAATTCGCTTTTAGCAATTGCATTACATTACTTATGCATAATAGCATCTTGCTTCTTTAAACATTAGTCCTTACCGGACCAATGATGCTGATTTCAGATATTGGATCTTTTATATTGTCTCGAAGATCGTGAGTGCATAATCTTGCAATCACAAAAGGAAAGTTCACACTTTCTCATGTCCTTTGATTATTTTCTGTAAAGTATTTTACAAATCTAGTGTTGTCATCACCTACATTTGAAAAAGGTCGAAAACACTATTTTCATAATAATATGATTATAGATTATTTACCATGAGGTAATAACCTACTATGAAAGTTCCGGTGGTAAAGGAACATATTATCTAGGACTTAACAACCAATGTCGCCAGCGATTCTTGCACCGTATATTATGCGTTAACCATGAGATTTGGAATGGGACACAGAAGTCAGTTGTATCTTATTCCTCTCGCATGTAGCCGGATGTGCAGGTCGTGGCTGTTATCACTCGTAGCATGCATATTAATTGGTAATTCGTAGAGGATATGCAGCATATGGGTGTGAACCCTCATCATCCCACGATAGTTCTGGCATCTAAATGTAAGGTTCCCAACCTTTAATAAGGTAGAGATCCATGTGTTTACAATGCTAGTCCCTGGATCAATAGCTACCATCCACAGTTAAGATGTAATATCAAGAAACAAAGGTCATAATACAACTTTATAACCAGAAATAAAATAATTTATTACTTCTTACATAGCTCATTTGGCTATCTCATTACAATGCAGCAGAATTTAACAATAGCATGGGGTCCTTCATCTTCAAAGTGCCACAGGCAGACATGTTGGTTGTAGACTTGTAATCCTAATCAATAAACTTCACTAACATCAAACAAACCTGCCACATAATATGTTACAGCCACATGGGTCAATACATTTGAATTGTATTGGCAAGTGATACTATGGTAGTATAGTGGAGTCTATCATCTATATGCATTTGGCTAGGTGGAGCTTAGGCTTGCTTTGCTCAAAATAGATTTTTCCTTATCTTTTGAAAACACTAAGCTTTTGCTTATCAAAATCACCCAAGGCATCTCCCAATAGAAATTGGTGATCCTTCAACCCTTGTTCAACCACAAAATTTTTACTTAGAAATTGGGATGAGGAGATTCTTGATAGCTTCCATGTCTTGATGCTCAAATTGTCCTTTGCCAGGGACATGGCTAAGTACTTAGATTTTACACTCTGCAGAGGTGGTGCACTTTCCCCACAAGACTTGTTTCACCAAGACAAGATCTTTCAGAAGCCTTCCCTTAGACCAGAATGGATGCGCTCCAACCTATCAAACCCCTACCACCAACTGTCCATTTGGCTAAGTTATTGCAACCTATATGATCCAGGCAGAGCCCATAATTCCAAGTGGCTGCACTTGAAGCTTCTCAACATTTGACATCTCAAATATCTTTGTTCCTGGGTGGCATTCCACAAGTGAGATACACAAGGCAAACCATAGAAATGGGGCTTGTGTAACCACTCAACACAAACCATTCCTTCCATTCCACCCAGGTGATTCATTCACTTAGTTGTTTTATTAAACAAAACACAAGTCCGTGACTTAGAAATATTCCATAGTATGAATATATTTCACCCTTGTTTTCTACTAGCTAAGCTAAGCATGATAGTAGTAGGAATCTTAACTTAGGAAATTTCCACTGAGGTTTCATCTACTAGGATTTCCCATGGCATAGTTTATACTTAGCAAAAATTCCTTGCAAGTCCTGCTTTAGAAATATCACTAATGCATAGTGAAAATAATGGGACAAAAGTATGAAGCATCACTTGCCTTTTTTGTAGAGAGTATAAGTTCACTCCTTGATCTTGCAATATTCACACTCTTTCAATTCCACTACAATTTAATCAAGCAAGCAAAAATTCAATCTACCATTCAAGCAAAACATCACATAAAATAATAGAAACAACTTTATAAACAGGATTAAAATAACTCAGTACATCTTAGATAGCTCATTTGGCTATCTCAATACAATGCAGCAGAATATCTATATAGCATGGAGTCCTTCATATTCAAAGTGCCACAGGCAATCATGTTGGTTGTAGACTTGTAATCCTAATCAACACACTTCACTAAAAACAAACCTGCAACATAATAAGTTGCAGCCACAAGGGTCAATATTTGAATCATATTGGAAAGTTTCACTACTATGTAGAAATAAATGGATCCTATCATTACATGCATATTTGGCTAAGTAGGGTTTAGGCTCTTTTGCAGAAAGCAATATAGTTTTATCCTATCTTTTCAAAATAGTTTTGATCTTTTTGTCCAATCTTTCTGAACTCCTTGGAAAACTCCCTTGTTGTCACCACCAAGTTTTACTTTGAGAAATTGGAATGTCGAGATCTTCCATAGCTTCAGGCCTTAGTTGCTCAGGGTTATCCATAACCGGGGACATGGCTAAGTACTTAGAATTTTGATCTTCTGCAGAAGTTGTACACTTTACCCACATGACACAATCTCGTCTTGTTGCCACCAGTGGCCGTTGGATAAGTACTCACCAAAATGGAGTACTGGCAGATCGAGAATGTGACAAAGTCTTTCCATATAATTCCTCCCAATATACACAATGCTAGCTTGTCAACCAGGCACCAATGTAGGGATAAATTTCCCTTACACAATTCTAGTTAACCTGAAGATTCCAATGCATGGGTCTTCCACTATGTAGTTGACTAAGACAGAGCCCATTTAGCATGTGGCTGTACACGGAAGCCACTGTACGAGAAACATGTTCAATCTCTAAGTCCCTGGGTGGTTTTCTTCTAGTGCACATACAAAAAAGATAGCCATATAAACATGGTTCCCTTTGTTGCCACCTTGTCCAAAACTTGAGTATCCTTGTCCACCCAGGTGGTTCAATGAGTACTTGTTTTATTATATAAAACATATATCTTTTCAACACTTCATATAATCATATCATGGATCCCATCCCAAATATATAGCAGGGCTAAGCATACTACAACTACATTTTTTTTCACTAAGGAGGATATAAGGATATCCTATTAGTATTTAGAATATCATAAAATATAGTAGTCCTTATCATGCATGTTACAAAAATCCACTAAGTGTAATGAAAATAGTAGGACATGGATGATAGTGTCACTTGCCTTTTTAGTAGAGAATGTTGGTTCACTTCTTTATCTTGCAAATATCACACTCTTCTAACTTCACTACAATTCAATTCAAGCAAACACAAATTCAACTAGCATTCAAACAATTTCACCACATAAAATAACAAAAACAAGGTCATGCATGCAAGCATGCAAAAGTTAGGTTTATTTGGAAAAATGGTTTCTACTAGGCTCTAAACATTTTCAAGCTCACATTGGTCATTTACTAAAGTGGTAAAACCATTTGCAAAAGGTTTTATCTAAATCAAATATTATGCTAAGGTGATATTTTATGTTGTTGAAAATATCTTTTAGCAAAGTAATAAATCTATATGGTTCATCAAATATGTTCTTAATCTCAAAACTTGGTGTTTAGGGTCAGAAAGTTTGAATCAAATCATTTCCCAAAGGTTTTACTCAAAATTCATTTCTAAATCATAAACAATATTTTTATTTGACTAGAAATGTGCTAATTCAAATATTTATTCCTTAACCTCACAAAATACATTTTTAAATCCATAAGTTGATTCCTGTGGTCAGTAGGTTCAAAACAAACCAATTAGCAAAGATTTCATCTTAAAAATATTTCTAGAACAATTTTTATATTCAAGTTATGCCTACACATGTTTCTTCAATTTCAACCAATTTTACAGAAGCAAAACATTAAACAAAGTGCATGGTTGCGAAGTACTTGCTCTGCTGAATCCATTGATATAAAATTTGCAAAATTTGGACGTGTAGAACTAAAGTTATGAATTTTACAATTTTGCATAACCAATAGATTCTAATTTCTGTTTTAAATCAAAACTCTGTCCACGTGGCTTGATTTTATTGGACGGTAGAGCTTCATGCAGATCAGCCTCTCTGGTGCATTAGATCTAAATGAAATCGTGCGGCTCTGGTTCAACCTTACCCCTATGTTAAGTGAGTCTATCGTAGCCACTAGATCGGGATATAACGGTGCACAGTAGCTCGACGAGGAACAGGCGGCGCTGGCGCGGCGGCGAGCGGTGGAGCGCTCTGTCTGATGTGGTCAGGCCGTTCTAGGAAGCGAGAGAAGGGGAGGAGAGGCTCACCGGATTTGCAACGTCGCGGTGGTGCTCGAGGTGTGGTCAACTCGTCAAGGGGCGCTATGGTTCCAGGGGGATTTCTCGCCGGAGTCGGTGGAGGCGCCAGATGTTTCGGTTCATTGTTGGGGGCAGAGTTTGCGAGCATGCTAAGGCAAACAGAGCACACGGTTAGACGCGTACGACACTAGGGATCATGGGAGCATCAACCGGAAGGTTCGGGGCGGTCTGCGCTTACCAGGGGAGTTCGCCAGAGAATCGGCAGACGACGGTGGTGCTCGGGTGATGACGAAGCCGAGCTCCTAGGGTGCGCGGGAGCGAGTTGGGCTATGGGCAGGTGCGCCTGACGATGAGGAATAAGATAGCAAGGCCAGGGAGTGGAGAGGTGGCCGGAGTTGCCGGGATTTTGCCAGAGAAGTTTGTCGGGCAGAGAGGTTCGAGCATACGATTCTCGCAGCCTGGAGGCAGAGAGGGGATGTGGCTTGGGGGAAATGGAAGAGGAGAGCGTGGCGTTTTAAGGCGCGTGGTCGCTGGCGAGATTAACGCAGATAATAACTCGAATTCATCGCCGGAAATTAATGACTGAGAACGGCAGCGATGAATGGGGGAGCTGATCGCAGGGTTGAAGACGATGTGCTGGCGATGGGGTCACACCGTCAGCGAGGTGGAGGGTGTGCATGTGGGGTTGCAGCGTCAGAGACTCAGCGGGTGCGCGCGTGGGTGGAAATCGTTTTGCGAGTGGAGAGAGCTGTGGGCTGCGAGTGGGCTTGCTGGGCCTGTTGGTTGGGTTGGGTTTGATTCGTTTTTTATACAAAACCTTTTTCTTTTTCTGTTTTGAAATTCCTGATTTGATTTTCATTCGAACAATTCAAACTCCAAATCATTTCAAACCACCACCAAAATTTGGGTATATTTTAATTCTGTTTAACAATACATTCCAAAGTCCAAAATAGAACAATTATTCTTTTATTCTTTTAGGATCTATTAATAATTAAATAAATAGACCTTAGTCTTTATTTCAAATACGATTTAATTTATTTCAAAACTCTATTTGAAATCTAATTAATACCAAAACCTTTTCAGTAGGTTTCATTCGAAAAACAAAACACTTGGAATTTTATTTAAAATACTTTAACAACTTTTAGTGTTTATTTAAAATGGAAAAACCTTTTACTTCAATAAAATTGGATATTAATAAATCCTTATTATTTTATTTAAATAATCCTTTACTCTTTTTATCAAATAGAAATATTTTCTTTCATAAGCTTGGCCAAGATTAAATTTGACTCTTTAAAAAAATAGTCCTTATTTATATTTCTACATTTGCTTTTGAAAACCATATCTTCTTATTTAAAGGTCCAAAAATAGTGATTCCAACTAATATAACTTTATTTATTAGTTGTTTATATTTTTAAATCCCTTTAGGATTTTATTTGATCAAAATAGGTCTTGATGCTTCCAATTGGAACCAAAAAGTTTCTTCTCACCCTAAATTTCAACAAAATTTTATTTTGTTTATTTATTTTTTCACATTTCAAAATTTGGAAAATTTTGGGATGTGACACTAACGGTCTGTACAAACCATTGCCATAATTCAATGGGTGGGCATGGTGTTACCAAGGAGGCATGCAAGGTCACGAAGGGGGCAATGCTTGGCTTGGATCATCTACTAGCCCCACACCGTAGGAAGTGTGGACGGGAAAGATCGCCCGGTTGTGCAACAAGGATTTCATCTCTCATGGGTAAAGTGATGCACCTCTACAGAGTGTAAGAACTATAACTTGTTACTCCCTGTTCTGAGAAGGAGTTGCGAACGCGGCGGGAAAGGAACTCCATGAAAGTTCTGGTAAACCCGTGAAGGCTGACGGACATAGCTTTTTAGAATAAAATCAACCTTTGAAGAAATGTTTATGAAAACTTGCATTGCCTACGACCTATGGTCTGTGGCTGTAGATATGGTGCATCAAACACTCATTTTCTAGTGAACTTGCTGAGTACGCTCGTACTCAATGTATCTTCTTAACCCTTGCTAGATTTTGAAGACATTAAGACGACGTCTACATCAAGTTATGCTCCAGGAATCATCATCAAAATCTAAAAGCTCTTCAATGAAGTCAAGAAGGTCAACATATACACCAACACAAGTGAAAACAAAGTTACTGATTAGATAGGAATATAATATCTAGCCACAGAATCTATTTCTGTAGTGTATTGCGATAGCAGCAATGCCAGACCATTATTTAAGATACTAGTCTTAATAGTATGATAGTTTTTAAGTTATTTATTTCTTATTCTTCTTTGTGAGAAGTTTCTTTCTCTCTCTTTAACTTAGAGTGTTCTCTGGATCTTGTGTAAAGAGTTGAGTTGTAACCTATAGTCATGTCTTGGACCTGCTGTGTTTCTGTTGTACCACTCTAAGGGATGTAATACTAGTGAACAGTGTTTCATTGGTGTTATGTAAATGACTATAGTGTACTACATCATGCAGTGGTATGCTGGGTCACCACAGTTCCAAAGAAACTTGGTGATCCAGGTATACCAACTATTCCTTTCTCTATTAAGAATAATTATGTTAGAACTACTTTATGTGATTTGGGAGCTGGAGTTAGTGTTATGCCTTTTTCTCTCTACAAGAGACTCCAGCTAGAAAAGTTGATACCAACTGATATATGTTTTACAAATGGCTGATAACTCAACTACTATTCCTATTGGTATATGTGAGGATGTTCTTGTTCAAGTGGCTCATAATTGCTTGGTTTTAACTGATTTTGTTGTGCTTGAAATGCCTGAAGATGATAATATGTCTATTATTCTTGGGAGACCTTTTCTTAATACTGTAGGTGCTGTCATCAATTGTAATCAAGGAAAAGTAACATTTAATATTAATGACAAAGAGCATACTGTCTATGTCCCCAAGAACGTTGCTAAAAGCTATTGCTTGAACTCCATTGAAAATGTTGAGAGAATTAATGTTGGAGAAATATATTGTCCCATCCCACAACAAAGTTTTGAAACTATTATGATTGGGACCATTGCTATCAAGTTTGAGGTAACATAATCACTTTGTGGAATACAAAGTTTTGTTTCACATAAGATTGTTTTGGTAACAAGACTTGATCAACCTTGTTAAGAAAAGGATTCTAATGAACAAAATAATGTTTTCACTATGGCTATACTTGCTCACTTTTACTTTTCTCCTTCCTAGTCTTTGCTCTTTCTCTTGTGAGCTTTAGTTGTTTGCTTGTTAGAGTGTCTTAGAGCTTCTATAGTTTGGCCATTGTTTGCTTCTTGCTTCTTCTAAAAAAATCTTTTCTGCGAGAAAATCAATTTTCATACCCTAAAATTGGCCAAAAATAAAGTTTCCCGAAAAACCCCAGAAAATTCATAATAATTTTTTCCTCAAGAAAAGGGGCAGAGGGACACCTGGAGTGACCTAGGGGGCCCACCAAGACAGCACACCCCCTGGTGGCGCGGCCAGCCCCAGGGGCGCGCCTGGCATGGGTGTGGCCCACCTGTGGCCCACCAAAGTGCCTCCTCCCAGCCATCTTCTTTCTCTCTCCCGAAAAACACCGAAAAACTTTCTCAAGCTCGAGTTCTTGCTATTCTTGCTCCTGATTTTCGATCGCCTTGCTCAGCCCATCTTTGCTGTTGATTTTTGGAGGGATTGCTCCTTGGTATGTGCCTCCTCCACTTGTCCAATTAGATTTGTGATTGGTAGATTGTATCTTGAGTATTTTCCTGCTATAGGTGCCAGGTTGTGTGAGCTTGCATGCTTGTTCTATGCTTAGAGATTTCATTTTGATGCATGTGTAGCCCTCTAGCAAGTTCCTATAGTAGTTTCTCATAATTTATCAACTTGAAAATCACTTGGTTTTATGTTTGTCTAAAAATTTCAGAAAAAAGAGGTCATGAACAACCACACCTTTGGTGAAATATTTGAGAGTGATGCACCTAGGAAGGAAAGGCCTTCAAGATCATCCTCCCGAGCCAGGCCTTCATACAATGAGGATCTCATTACACCGCGATTTGGCAACGAGGGAGATGAGGTGGCAACGAGGGAGATGAGGGGGATGCACACCCTTCTACCTTTCCTTGTCCTACCTTTTTTGCGGGCTGCTGGGACTCTCAATGATTTCCTAACCTTGGTTCAGAGGGTTGGACTAACAAGTTATATGCAGGATGAGAGCGTGCAATATGCTACGCTCACTAAAACCTTTGTGGAGAGCTTCTCTTTTTCTAACAGCCTATTCAAACCAAATGTGTCTTTCAAAATTTATGGCAGGCCTTACACCATGACATTGAAGAAATTTTGTGAGATCCTGGGTCTTGGTACAGCTAGGACGGTGAAGAAGATTCCAGCTCAACCCATTGATTTGTTGGAGCTCTACCGCGGGATAACTAATGATGATGACCGTAGAGCCCAGCAGGGAAAGATAAGAAATATTCAACTCCCAGCTATCAGGTACTTTGCTTATTATCTTGCCACTAGTGTTCTTGGTAGGGAGAACACTAATAATATTTCCAACTATCATTTGGCCTTCCTAGTTGTTGCGTTCATCAATGAAACTAGGTACAATCTTGGTTCTCTCATTGCTCGTCGCTTAGCTGCTAAGGGACCCATTTATGGGGGAATTATTGTTGCACGTGTTGTTGCTGCCTTGGACCTTGCTATTGATCCAAATGATACAGTTTTGTCTCCTCAGAGGCTTGACTTAGCTGCCATGAAAGCGCATCAGTTTGTCATTGCTGGCTCTACCCTTGAGAGCCTGGTTTATAGAATGTTGTTTACTGACGGGGAAGAGAGAAGAATTCCTTTGCCCCAAACCACTTTGTTCAGTATTTCCCAGGGACCCTTGTCGCGCTCCAAGGAGGAGATGGATGAGAAGCTGCGCATCCTTGGTTTCCATGGACACTACCAGGGGTACGCGCCCTCGTACGACCACTCTATGCACTACACGGGGGAGTACTTGAGCTCTTACCAGGACGAAGGGGCCTCCTCGTCGTACTACGGAGGTGCACCTTCTTGGTCACCATGGAGTTGAGCCCCACTTAGGCCAAAAGCCTAATCTTGGGGGGAGGTATACCGACATCACACTCATCTATATATCATGTTTCGTCGGTTCTTTGTATATCCATGTTTCGCATTCTTTTTGTTTCTTGTTTCTGCTTTCTCAAAACACAAAAATACCAAAAAGTGTTGTTTCTGTTGGTTTGTTTCTTTGCTTTTTAGCTTTGGTTTGCCTTAAAGAAAAATCCAAAAATATTTTGCTTTGTTTGTTGTTGCTTTGTTTGGTTTTGCTTTGTTTGCTTGCTTTAAAAAATCGAAAACACCAAAAATATTTGTTGTTCTTCTTTGGTTTTGTGAGTTCTTTGTAGGGTTCAGCCGTCCTTAGTGGATTTTGGTTTCATGTTATTATTCGAGTCATACAAGTGAAGGTCAATAATGAAGATTAAGACAACTTGAGGTGTGGTAAGAGGCTGGTAACGAACTCTATTTGTTTTCATTTTGGTACATAAACTCATCATTGTGAGCATGCTTAGTCTGTTCATGTAAGGTGTATGTTATTTATGGATGCTTAGTAGTTCTTGCTCTCTTATGATTAGCTCTAGCTTGCTAATAGTTTGTAGCATGTCATATGAATGTTTGCTTGCATTGTTTTATTCATAACTTGGTATGATATTGTGGTATCCTCCTCTGAATGTTTCATGTGAGTCGACTTGGCATATGCTCATGCATGCATATGACTAACCAATAGTCATCAATCCTCGATGATTTATTTTTCCTCGGAGTTCTTGTATCACTTTCATGCCATAATTAGTCCTGTTTTGTTGCAAGCATGATTATGACAGTTATTGCTCTCTCGTCTGTTGCTCCCTCTCTATTGCTAGCCTTCACTTGCACTAAGTATGAGATCTACTTGTGCATCCAAACCCCCAAAACCAATATTGCCAACAATGTCCATCATACCTACCTATTAGCATCATTTGCTATTTAGTGCATATTCATGCCTTGTTTTCTTCCAAATAAAATGTTTGAATGTTTTGAGAAAGTTAGTTAGTAAAGCTCTCACGAACTTGATGGCACACTTTGTTTCCTGCACTTAATAAACTTGAACCATTGTGACCTGTCCATGTGTCACATCCCAAGATTTTCCAAATCTTGTAATGTGAAAATAAATTAATAAAATAAAACTTTGTTGATTTTCAGGGCCAGAAGAAACTTTTTGAATTTAATTGGAACTTCAACCCAATTTGAATTAAATAAAATCCTAAAAGGATTTAAAAAGATAAGCATTTTAAATAAAGGAAAACAAAATATTTTGGAAATACTATTTTGGATCTTTAAAATAAAAGGATTTGGTTTCCAATTGAAATAAAAGTTTTATAGGTAAAGATTGTTTCATAAAGTTCAATTAAACCTTGGCCAAACATTTGAACTAAAACATTTTTTTGTTTTGAATAAAAATAGCAAAGGTTTATTTAAATAAAATAATAAGGAATTAATATCCAAATTTAAATAAAAGGTTTACCATTTTAATTAAAACATCAAAAACTTATTAAATTATTTAAAATAAGTTTTCCCAAATATTTGATATTCACAAATAAAACCTACTGAAATGTTTTGGCTTTATTTTAGATTTCAGAATAAATATTTTAAATAAAATAAATCCTAGTTGATTTAAATAATGAAAGTCTATTATATTTAATTAATAATGGACCCTAAAAATAAAAGGATATTTTGTTTTAAACAAGTTCCAAGTATTCATTATTTCCAAATAAAACCTACTGAATGGTTTTGGTACTATTTTAGTTTTAAAAATAAATATTCTAATAAAACAAATCTTATTTGAAGTAAATGAATAAGGCCCATTTTATTTAATTGTTAATGGACCTAAAATAAAATGTTATTTTATTTTAAACAAGTATTTCAAGTATCTTATATTTTCAAATAAAACCTACTGATTTGGATTTGAAAGTGTTTGGATTTCAAATGAGGATTTTATTAAATAAATCAAACCATGTTAAATAAATAAAGGTCCATTTTATTTAATTAAAGAATGGATCAATAAAATTATTATTTTATTTTATTTTGGGCTTTTGTCCATGTTACTAAACAGAACTAATTTCAATATTACAAAGTTTGGTGTTGTTTGATTCGATTTGGTTGATGTTTGTTTGTTCGAAAATTCAAAACAGAAATTATATTTAGAAAAGGAAAAGGATTCAGAAACAGAAAAAAAAATAGAGCAGCCACCATCTGGCCCAGCTCCAGCCCAACAGCCCAACAGCCCAGCTCCTCTTTTTCCCCGAACCGTTTTCTTTTCCACTCAGAACCGCACCCACCCAGGAACTGACCGGTGGACCCTCCCTCTCACTTCTTTTCCCACTGACGATGGACCCCGCTCTACTATTTATCCTCCTCACCCGCGCGACCAAATCTTTCTCCTCACTCCAGCCGTTTCCAGCGTCGTTACTCGTGATTCAATTCGCCTAAATGATGCACTAATTCCGCCCAGTGATGATGCTCGTAAACTCGCCTCCCTCCACTCTCCCTTTCCTTCCAGTCATCACACCACCGGAGCCCCAGGGTGTCCACAATTTTTGCTCGAAGCCTCACTGCCACCGACGAGTTCCCTGTCAAATTCCGGCGAGCCCTGACCCTCTCCTACCTACTATCTCACACTAGCTTGATCCCCATCATCTCACGCACCTACCCATGCCCTCTGTTCAACCGCGGGCGCCCCTGAGCCTCGGCAACAACAACCCCCAGCACCGCCACCATCTGGCTCTACTCCGGCGGAACCTCTCTGGTAAATCAGACTACCCCGACCCCTCTCGATCACGCACACACCTTCGCCGTGTCCTTGCGCTCCTGACTGTGTGTTTTATTTGTCTCCGGGTGATCCCTAGCGTCGTCCTCGACCTCGACCGCGTGCATCCGCCGCCAGAACCAACTCCGGTGAGGAATCCCGCCCGTCCTCGTGCGCCCCTTCGTCAGAAAAGAACGCGTTGAGAATCAGCAAGGCGCAGAGAACCTGGTGAGCTACCCTTCTCTCCCTCTAGCCCCCTGTGTCGCCAGCAACCTCGCCGCCAGAGCCCGCGCCGCCATCTGCCACCGCTAGCGCCGCCCTCCTCTGGTCAGTCGCACTGTAGCCGTTCGATTTAAATCCAACGAGTGTGATAGATCCATTTAACTGAAAGGGTACGCTAGCTCTGAACCGTGCGATATGACTTAAATATAACGACTGCTGTCAGTTGATCCGCGCGAACCGTTTTCAGCGAATTAGAACGTGCCGCGTGGCACTAGATCTGTTTAAAAGAATTTTTGAATCAGATTTATTTGCAAACTTCAAACCCTTGTAACTTTCAAACCACACGTCCAAAAATTACAAATTTTATATCAATGGATTCAGGGGAACAAGACCTAGCCAACCATGCCCTTAGTTTAGCAAATAGTATTTGTTAGTTTGCTTGTTTTGAAGATTCTTTTGAGAGCTTGTTTAGAGTATAAAAATTGTTTAAAATTGATTTTAGGATTAAAACTTTTGCAAAATGGTTTGTTGTGACCTTACTGACCCTAGGAACCAACCCTTGGTGTTAAAAATTATTTTGGAAAGATTTAGGTTGGATTACTTGACTTAGCCATTTTCTAGCCAAATAAAAAGAATGGTTTTTGTTATAAAAATGTTTATGGAAAGAAAACTTTAAGAAAATGGTTTGATCAAACCCACTGACCCAAAACACCAAGTTTTGCAAATTAGCAACTCATTTGGTGAACAACTTAAGAGTTTTGCCTTGATAAAAACATTTTTCACCACATGAAATGATGAATGGATTTAAAAATGGTTTATGGATAAAACCCATTTGCAAATGACTTTACCATTTTGGTAAATGACCAATTTGGAACTTACAAAGTTTAGAATCCTAGTGGAGACCATCCTTGCAATAGAACCAACCTTTGCATGCTTATGCATGACTTAGATTCCATTACTTTGTGTGTGAAAAAATGTTTGTTTGATTTTGGTTTGGAATGAGAATTGAATTTGTGTTTTCTTGATTGACTTGTAGTGAAGTGTGAGACTAGCAAGATCAAGGAATGAACCACCATTCCCTACCAAAAAGGCAAGTGATGCTTCATACTTTTGTCCCATTACTTTCACTATGCATTAGTGATTTTGCTAAGTAAAACTTGCATGGATTTTGCTAAGTATAAACCTTACTATAGGAAAACTAGTAGATGAAACCTTAGTGGAAATTTTCCTAAGTTAAGATTTCTATTACTATCAAGCTTAGCCTAGCTAATAGAAAACATGGGTGGAAAATATATTCACACTATGGAAAAATCTCTAAGTCTGAGGACTTATGATTTTGTTTAATAAAACAACTAAGTCAATGAATCCCCTGGGTGGAATGGAAGGATTGGTTTATGTTGAGTGGTTACACAAGGCCAAGGACTTGGCTTGTGTATCTCACTTGTGGAATGCCACCCAGGCACAAAGAGATTTGAGATGTCAAATGTTGAGAAGCTTCAAGTGCAACCACTTGGCAATATGGGCTCTGCCATGATCATATAGGTTGCAAGAACTTAGCATATGGACAGTGGGTGGTAGTGTTTGACAGGTTGGAACGCGTCCATTTTGGTCTAAGGAAAGGCTTCTGAAAGATCTTGTCTTGGGAAACCAAGTCTTGTGGGGAAAGTGCACCACCTCTGCAGAGTGTAAAATCTAAGTACTTAGCCATGTCCCTGGTAAAGGACAATTTGAGCATCAAGACATGGAAACAATCAAGAATATCATCATTCAAATTTCTAAGTTAAAACTTGTGGATTGAACAAGGGTTGTTTGAAATCTTCAATCTTTGATTGAGAGATGCCTTGAAGGATCTTCAATTCTTTGATTGAGAAAATGTTTTTGCCAAGCAAAACTTAGTATTTTCAAATGTTAAGGAAAAATCTATTTTGAGCAATGCAAGCCTCAACTCCACTTAGCCAATTGCATATAGATGATAGACTCCACTATACTACCATAGTATCACTTGCCAATACAATTCAAATGTATTGACCCTTTATGGCTGTAACTTGTATGTTGCAGGTTTGATTGTTTTTAGTGAAGATTGATTGATTAGGATTACAAAGTCTACAACCAACATCTGCCTGTGGCATTTTGAAGATGAAGGACCCATGCTTATAATTATTCAGCTGCAATGTAATGTATTAGCCCAATGAGCTATGTTTGATGCAATAAAATTATGTTATTCCTGGTTATAAAGTTACAATATGACCTTTGTTTCTTGATATTACATCTTAACTGTGGATGCTAGCTATTGATCCAGGGACTAGCATTGTAAAACACAGGAGGAATCTACCTTATTAGGTTGAGACTCTCTACACCATGAAAGTTATATGCTTGCAAATTATAGGCTGGGAGTTAGCAGAACCGTCCTGTCACGGGGAACGCTTTCAACACTTATGGATACATATCCAGTTGATATCATACTCTTTTGTTTGCGGATGTCGTCGGTGTGAAATAAAAGGGGAGGTTGTGAGTTCATGGAGTTATATATATGTGTGTTAGAGAAACGCCTGGGCCGCTAGCCTAAGCCATGCCTAATCATGGTGGAAACTTGCAGCAAACCATAATGAGCATTCTATGAATCATCCTCAATAAAAACCTATGGAAATAGCAAAGAAAAAGATCGATGAGATGCTCATTGTCTGCTTGCCTTGTCATTTTGATCATGGGATAGCTACTGTATCATGTGCAAGGGGTACCTCGTACTGAAGGGAAATGAGATTTCCACTTTATGGTCTTTTAAGCATATAACTTAGATTGGACCTCACTTTCAACTTAACCATATAAAGATGCCTATGGTAGTGGCAATGAGAGCTCAAATCTAATGAGTACCTTACTTTCAGCATTTAGAAGCCTTTCAAACTTTTCAAAACCTTTTTCACTTCCTTCTTGAGTCACCACTTATTCTATGAGCACCTTCCTGAGAGCATAGTTGTCATTCTTGTGTTTGTCTCAAAACTTGGTTAATTATGTCATGACTTTGATGCTTGTATCTCTGATATGTTTACCTCTAGTCTCCACTTGAACTTCAGAGGTGCCTTGGCATTTATATTGTGCTCTGCAAACAAAGGCAAGCGAGATACCACTCTATAATACCTTCTTATGAGCATTGCAATGTTTCATATGTTTATGTTTCATGCTACTTATTATTATTGAGATGGAATCTTTTCATAGCTTGCAATGACTATTGAGTAGACTTAGTTGCATACTCTTTATTATGAAAGGTTTAAGTATCTACTCCTGTGCTGAGAATATATACATCATATGAAGCAAGTGTGTTCGTGAAAGTTCTTTTATCGCACTCTGTTTTCAACTGAATTGCTTGAGGACGAGCAATAAGCTAAGCTTGGGGGGACTTGATACGTCCAAAACGTATCTACTTTCCCGAACACTTTTTCTATTGTTTCTCCTCTAAACTTGTGTGATTTGGATACAACTAACACGGACTGACGCTATTTTCAGAAGAATTACTTTGGTGTCTAGTTTTTGTGCAGAAAATCAACTATCAGGAAAAATCCCGGAAAATATGCGAAAAATCCTATTTCACCAGAAGATCCACGAAGCTAGAGTATGAGACGAAGTGCCCTAGCCGCGCGGGCCAGGCTTGGCCACGCCTGGGTGGGGTGCGGCCACCTTAGGCACCCCCTTGGCCTCCCTCTTCGCCTATAAGTTGCCTCTTGACCTAAAAACCAAGGGGGGTTCGATGTTTTTCCAAAAAGAGTTCCGCTACGCCGCCATCCATCAGAAAGCCACGAAAACCTCTGCAGTGCCGTCGCCACCGAAGGGGAGATTCGAGGGACATAAAATCTCTGTTCCGGCACCCTGGTAGGACGGGGAAGTGCCCCCAGAGCCATCTCCATCGATCTCCACCACCATCTTTATCACCGTTGCTAATTCCCATGATGAGGAGGGAGTAGTTCTTCCTCGAGGCTAAGGGCTCTACCGGTAGCTATGTATTCATCTCTCTCTCTCTATGCGTGATCATGTTGTGGTCATAAGCTTTGTAATCAATTAGATCTACTCTGTTACTCAAGTTCTTAAATAGATCTCTGATCTCCCCATGTGTGTGAAAGTGACAGCATGCACGCCATGGTGGCACTTAGGCTAGAGTCGACATAAATACTCATCGTGCTTTAATAGATCTATGCTTTTCCCCATGTGTGTGACAGTGACAGCGTGCACACCGTGTGTGGCACTTAAGCTAGATTACATATATATTCATGAGTTATATTGTGAGTTGGTTGTCTTTATGAAATTGTGGTGTTTGTTGGAACCGTCTAGCGCTCAAGATGACAGTGTGGGGTTATCTAGATGGGGAAGGCAGACTTTGAGGTGTGCTTTTGTAGGCCTACCGTGGATTAGAGTGTCCAACCGGAGAGTAGTTAAGAGTAGTATCATGAAGAGAGGATATTTATATGAGAGAGTGTTCACTAGTGAAAGTATGATCCCTAGGCCTTGTTTCTAAACATTGAAACACCATTTGAATCTAGATATGTTGCATGTTTTCTTGCTTCCATCCTTTTGCCTTTAGTCATTACCTCACCGTCAAGCTATTTTCTGGCACTCACACACGTTACCCCACGTCAACAACAAGTCAGAAGCTATTTTCTAGCACCGTTACCACTTGTATTTCACTATCTCTTCGCTGAACTAGTGTATTGGGTGTGTTGGGGACACAAGAGACTTCTTGTATCTTGATTGCAGGGTTGCTTGAGAGGGATACCTTTGACCACTTCCTCCCTGAGTTTGATAAACCTTAGGTAATCCACTTAAGGGAAACTTGTTGCTGTTGTACAAACCTCTGCACTTGGAGGCCCAACAACTGTCTACAAGAATAGAAGTGCGTCGACATCAGCATTATAAGATGATCTCTCTCACAAAATATCAAGTTATAAAGTGCTCATCCTTAGTAGGCTTGTGTATAGTGATTCCTGATGCTTTGGGGATTCACCGTGTCCTCCAATCACTACCACCAAGTTACAAGAACTTTGTGATGAACTACAATATGCAAAACATGGACAAGTCGTTGCCTAAACTCTTCTCCGTGTTAAAGTCTGCGGAAGTGGAGATCAAGAAAGAGCACCAAGTGTTGATGGTCAATAAGACCACCAAATTCAAGAAGAAAGGCAAGTCTAAGAAAAAGGGAAACTTCAAGAAGGGTGGTAAGAAAGTTACCGCGCCAGCGAAGAAGACCAAGGCTGGGCCTAAGCCTGATACTGAGTGCTTTTACTGCAAGGGAGAAGGTCACTGGAAGTGGATTGCCCTAAGTACTTGGCATATTTGAAGAACGCAACATCAAGAAGAAAGGTATATCCAACTCTATTCTTCTTAAAGGGATGTCTAGTTGTGTTTGTGTTGAAGCAGGATAATAATTCCTTTGTGGATATGTTATCATTCCCTCCTTTGATTTGATTTGATTTGGGTTATCATCGAATCAAATTTAGATCCAAGGACTATCCTGATGATGTATCTACTTGTGATGTTTCACTTAAGTACATCTTCATGTCCTCTGGTCTGACCAATGTCTAAGCCTTGTTCATACAACCTTTGAGTCCGTCTTCCTGGAGTGTCTCAATAAGTTTGTTGTTGAGCCCATCAACGACATCCTTATCTTCTCCACGATATACGAGATTCGTATGGAACATTTGGCATTAATGTTGGAAACTTTTGAGAACCATTTTCGTGTTATCTCGAATTATGTGTTCTGGATGTTAGAAGTAACCTTCTCTGGTTCACGTGCAAATGTTGAAAGATGCCATCATGGATTCGAGAAGAGTTATCTTTGTTTCCGGGAATCATTTCAAATTAGCCAAGAATGTGCGAGGTATTCCTGATATGGTAGGTTGATACCTTCACATCTCGAGATGATCCTCCAAGCACACCAAGCCACTGATTGATTTGTTCACGGAAGATAAGAAGTACAACAACACTTTGATATCCTCATAAATGTTTCCTAAACAGGATCCAGTTGTGTTTCATTGCAAACAATTCATGTAGATGCAATTCTATCACATGGGTTCTGCAATCTAGCTCATCTTTTGGAGCTTGACATTGAAGTCCATGTCTTAAGAATCTAGTAACTTTACCTTGTGGTAAATGTTGCACCCTTTCTATTCGGACATGCTGAGTCTGAAGTATCTCTACACTTAATCAAAGCTGAATCTCAAGCAGCAATAATGATTGGTATTCCCTAAGGTTATGACGTAGGTCTATTTTAATTCTGGCAAGGTTAATTTAATGGTTGGCACAATCAGTCGGAAGATTTATTGCCATACCCTTAAAACAGCAATAACAACCACTCCTCATGAGGCATCTTCTATGATTTATTGTAGGAGTTATGCTTATGGTTTCCTTTGTATCCGAAGTCTGATCTTTACTTGATGACTGGTTAAAGGCTGTCAGTAGACTACTATCGATGTTTCAAATATCAAGGAGAACATTTAAAATAGAGTTTCTAAATGTCTCTCGGTCAATCCTCCAGACCCTTTTTACGATGGCAAACATCTTGTTATGCCAAGTACTTGGAGTCTAAAAATGAATTTTCTTTCTTCTCGTGTCATCAGGAATCTTCTAAATTATTCATCTTGGTGGTGCAAAGTGATATCATGATCTTTGGCAAAGATTTTGATATTCCTGGATGAATAAATAGTTTTCTTCCCGCTTTCCTAAACATGTTCGAAGAGTGACTATGATTTTGGTAATCAATAGTTCCTCTTGTTACATGTTCCTTGTGACTCTTACGAGTCCTCTCCACCAAAACACCTTTCTATCCTGGCCTTCTGTTGAAAGAAAGAGTGACCCTTCTGTTTCAAAAGTAGTTCAACAACTTGGTTTTGTTGGTATCTATCTCTTTCACCTGTAAAGCTCTACTTAAGCTGTTTAGTAGAGGTTCACCTCTCAAAGTCTGTGTTCTTTATCTATTCTGCTGGAAGTTTCTTCCCTCCGAAGTCTACCCTCTTCTGAAGTTGCATGGTCTTAATCCTTATGAATACTAGTTACCTGTCACCTTGAAAACATCTCTTTTTGTTTCCTCCATTACCTTGGCATGTTTCATGTTTGTTGGCTTTAGAGATGTTCACAAAACATTTATCCATGAGTTCACCCAGAGATACTCAGTTTGTGGTTCCGTGTTTTTACCTCTCTTCCTTGGTGTGAGCAGCCACCTTGAAGATTATGAAGCGCTTCGTCCACTCGTCATGGAGGCATGGATCAACCTCGTCGAGAAGACTGCTGAAGTTTAGTGTGACCCTGTTCCTTCTATCTTCCTACCTAGGAATCTCGGGTCGAGATTCTTTTAAGGGCGATAGAATTGTAACAACCCTAGTTTTTCTAAATAGACATTAGGGTTTGAATGTGCATAGCATGAGCATCATCCTAAAAATGTATACAACAAATGTATTCTGAAAACCCTAACCCTAGCTTCCCCCTTCCTATTTGAAACATATTCAAAATGGTTTTGCTACATTTGAAAAGTATAAAAAGTTGGAACCCAAATGGTTATTAAGGGTTCCCATGGTATTTTAAATATTTATAAAAGTCTATGAATTTTGAAATTATTCAAAACAGATTTGGATTTGAAATTACAAAAGAGAAAGTACAAAAACAGAAAAAGAAAAATGTTTTAGAAAGAAAAACTATCCCTAAGCCTAACTGGTCGAGCCCAGCCCCTCTTTCCTTGCTCTCTGCCGCTCAGCGCGCAGCTTTGCAGCCAACTCAGCCCACCTGGCCCAATTCCCTAGACCGGTACCCCTTCACCTTTCTTTCTCTTTTCTTCAACCTCCAACTAGAAGGATGCCGAGAAGAAGCTGATGCGTGTCTTTGTCATCACCGTTCAGCCACGCCAGGATCCCCGTCGGTGTCACGATGCGCGCTACCGCCTCCCTGAGAATCTATAAGACCCCCTCGCTCCTTTGGACAAACCCTAGATCCCCTCTTATCCCCAATTTCTCTCTGACTGACGAACCCTAGCCCAGACATCGCCGGCACCCCGCAGTTTCCGACCACCCCTCGTTGTTCCGAGGCCACCATCCTGAACACCACAGAGTCCTCGTTCACCTCGTCCAACCACGCAAGCCGGTGAAGCCCCAGGCGCCGCAATTGATAGCTCCCTCCTGTGCTCCGGCCGTCATGCGCGCCACTGATTCCGGCCTCCTCCTCCGAGCTCCCCAATCCCTCCACGAGCATCACGGTGAGCTTAGGAGTCCTCCAGTACCCTCCCCTCCCTTGTTTGCTTCCTGAATCATCCCCACGACATGTGCTTGTGAGCACCGCCGCCGTTTGTCGTCGCCGGCCAAGCTTCGACGACCATTCGAGGGCGGCGCCACCACGGTTCGACTCGCCTCGCTCCCCTCTGTCCAGCGCACCCGCTCCCGCTTCCCCGCACGCCCTCAATCGCCCACGCTGTGCTCGATCTGAGAGACCACCATTGCTGACATCAGCATGGCATCATAAGTCTTTTATTTTATTAATTGTGTTGTAAATTGTTTTCTATAATTAAAAAATAACCTGACAGGTGGGGTCCAGATGTAAGTGAGATAAACATATTCAGAAATGTTTTATGTTTTAATAAAATGTTAAAAGTAAATCCAAAATGTAAATTGTTTTATAATATCCCAAAAATGATTTCAAATGAATTAAAAATGGAGAAATTCATAACTAATTCATTTGAAATAAGAAAAATACAAATAATATATCAAAATGTTTAGAAAAATGAGATTTATCTCATAGCATAATAATCATGCATTATTCAACAACTTTCATGACAAGTATAATTAGAAGAACAAAGTAACCTCATAGGTGATTCCGGAGTTTCCCTATTTTAGGGTTTGCACCCCTCGGAACCCCGATTAAATTGTTGAGCATACTTTAGGGTTACATTTCGATACAATTTAACTTGTCATATCATCATCCTTGCTTGAGCATTGCATCGATGCCATGTGTTGATTGTTTCCCTTTCTTTCCGGTGGTTGGTTCCTCCCCAGTAGATTACAATATCAGAGTCAATATCAAGTCTAAGACTAAAGCCCGAGATCAACACCGTCGAAGATCGAAGACCAATACTTGACCAACTATAATCAAGTCAAGAACCAAATGTCCGAACCTCTACTTTATGGATATCAACTGGCAAAGGCCAGCGAAGCCCCACACATACATATGAATCCTATGCTTTCCAAGTATTTCATTCTTTCCATGCGCATACGATTCTAAAGTCTTTTATCGATAGATAGAGTAATCATATCTGATGCATGTTCCCTTTTAGCCTAAATTCCCTGATCCACTGCTCCTAGCGTAACTAGGGTTTGAGCTTGTGAAGCGTTGCTAGATCTATTACATCTGTTGTTCTTAGCCATGCTTAGTTGTTACCACTGGTCCATCCGATTGATGAATCAGAGCTGCGAATGAACCTAGTATGACAGGATGACGTGGTATGATCAGAGATGGATAATAAACATGCTAAGGCTTGTATGGGAGGCCACGCGGGTTGTGTTTTTTGCAGTCCCATACTTGCCACCCTTCGGACCCGATGTTCTTGCCTCTTGAACCAAGACGAGCGTACAGCCACACGGGGGCCTGGAAACCCCCTCGACCAACTAACTTGCTGAGTAGATTCCATCAGTCACATAGTTTGTGCTTTCCATTCGACATAGGCATCTTGGATGTTCTTGAATGGAGGTGAAGGAGGTGCATTCATAACAGGTAGGTAAGCGTGGCCAGGAACAAGAGATGCCCGGCATCCGTAATCTTGAACCCCGCACACATCATTATGGACCGGCTTCGGGACTCGACCCGTTACAGCGGCATCTCCCTAGTGCGTGACTCATGGTCTCGGCGAAAGCAAGGTAAAGGTCATGGTCAACCACTCTCTGCCGGCCTTCCCAGGAAGAGGGCTAATGTTAACTGGCATTAATAATCGGTTGGTACGTGTGGGTAAAGTTGTACACCCCTGAAAGGTTATTAATATTTTCGAAAATCCGCGTTCGCGGTTATGGACGACTTGGGAACGAACGTGAAGATCATAGAGAACTTGAACCTAATCATAAAACTTGGCAAGTTAAGTAATGTGTGCTTAAGGATGCTTCCTCATGGGTACGAGGGGGTCATCCAAGATAGGTTCAGCTGATGATGATTCGGTGGATATCAAGAGATGATCAAAGTTGGAGATACCGCTCTCATATCTCCTTTTAAAATATTCTGATTAGTCAAGATTCTTCTCCCTCTTATTTTACAAAACAAAGATGGCTTTATGCAAAATAACTCCACCAGCCATAAGTCTTGCGGAGTACACCTTGTACTCACCCTTGCTTCATTGATACTTTTGCATCAGAGTAAGTGCTACCATAAGAAGATAAGTTCTTTATGGCATCGACATTGACGAGTAGCTTGGAGTTCCCAGTCGATAGTTTGGGATCTATGGATTGGACGTCATCGTTATGCTTCAGGCCTCTGAGGCCATTTCATAACTTTGCTCTACTTAATAGCATAATTTTCCTTCCGTTGTTTGATGTTTGTGGTCAGTGACCTCTACTTATAATATTTTGGTTCTCTGCTCAGTATTAGCTCGCTGTAATAATTTTTGTGTCGTAGGGTCACTGTTGCGTTATCAATTCTCTCTGTACGCTTTCGAGATTTAGGTTAGTATTATATCAGACGGAGGTCTGGGATTTGTCTAGCCCTAATCCCGGGGGTGTCACAGGTTTTGGTATCAGAGCATTACCGACTGTAGGAAACCTTTCTATTGGTCGATGTTGAGTCTAGTGTTTGTGAAAACTATTTTCAAAGATGAAAATTATGTGCGAAAACTCTAGTATGCTTCTTTTTGTCCTTATCCAATTTCTCTCTAACTCTGGGTCATCTTATCTTGTGTTGATTTGGAAAAGTTTAGCTATCTCATCTAGACTTTCAAAACTTAGGTGCCTCTTCAGGCAGGTCGGTTCTCAACCATTTGACCTAGTGTTGAGTTCTCTAGAGTCAGTTGCGTGTGTTCCTTGTTTCCCTTTGCTCTACTTCATTTGAGATATTTATTTCTATCATAATCTCTCTATTTTAAGGTTCCACAACATTGTTTTGATGATTCCTCAATGTTCTGTTCTAGGCCTCGAGGTTTCTTTTCGCCTCGTGTGCCTCCTTTTCATTTGTTTGGGTACTTCCGAAGTTGTTCCTTCTTTCAGAAGCTACCTTGTGATTGCTAGCTTGTAGTGTACGCTTTGTCACTCAAGTAGTAGTTACTCCTTTCTTTGGGTTTTAACCATCGGACTTGAACCTAAGGTCCCTGATTGTGCTGGATTCTAGTGTTGTGAATTTTGTACATGACGCTGAACTTTAACCCAAGATCCATTTTGTTTAACCCTGTGGTTAATGTTTACACATTACCTCGGAATGGCTACTACCTTCTACTATAGCCTTCAAACTTGTGGATATTGTCGCTATTGAACAGTGACGATAAAGGACTTACCCTACCACATACTATGGCAGATGTTCTTTAATGGAACCAAATAGATCACGACAAGGGTACTCCTCGAGAGTCTCACATCTATACTCATGACTCTTCCACACCTTCCTTTCTATGCATTGGTTTTCGGAAGATTGTTGACTTATGCATCCACATCTTGGGACTCTAACCTGAGCATGTTATTTACCCTTGTTATTTTCCGACCTTTGTCTACCAGTTGGTAGCCAAGTAGTAGTGTGCATTGGTGTCTTCCGATGAAAGCTACTCTTGTGGTTCATCATGACAAACCAGTTCGGGATGTCAGGAGAAACAAAATCCAGTACCTCGTCGTTTCTAGGACCAGGTCAAAGTGTTGTAATCTGCAGATCAAGAGGCATTGACTAGCTTCTGATATGTTCTACCTTAAAGCATCACACCCTTTTTATACTAAGAGGTCGTGATGAGTTTCATGACCCTTAATGAAGTGATGCTTTTACACATATTACCCACCCTTCCTCTGAGTTGTTCACGCTCAGGAAATGATGCGTGTGCGTACTGATGTGGCTATCTAAGATTCTTAGCAATTTTTATTGCTTTGAACTTCAAGGACATTGGTATCATTCTTAGCTTGATTGGTTAACCCTATCACTAAGAAAAGGATGATCGTGCTACTAAGTCCATTATTCTAGTGCACTCTCCTCGGTCAAAGAGTTAGGCTTGTGCCTAACCTCTGCGACTATGTCTTCTTGCCTTACCAAGCATGTTTTCTCTCGAACTAAGTGACATATCGGTGGTCCGTGATATTCTAGAGGTCTACTAGAAGTATCTCCATGTTGACACATGACCGTGTTGTCAAGTTCTTGAGTAAGCTAGTTCTCTAAACTGCTCTTTTCTCCAAGGATCTGTACTGGATATCCCTGAACAAGTTGGTTGAACTTAAAGAACAACTTGGAGAGTTGTAAGACAAAAGTTCTATCCAACTCTGTTCTTCTTAAAGGGATGTATAGTTGTGTTCGTGTTGAAGCAGGATAATAATTCCTTTGTGGATATGTTATCATTCCCTCCTTTGATTTGATTTGATTTGGGTTATCGTCGAATCAAATTTAGATCCAAGGACGATCATGTAACATCCCAGGATTAGCACCTAGAATTATAGAGGACGCAGGTGTGTGCATTGCATTCATGCATTAGAAAATCCGAGGAATTTTCGCGCAAAACTAAAGAAGCTATAGAGGGATCAGGATCTCTCTTGTTCTAATGGAAACATCAGGACAGGTGCGATGGATTTCGACATGACCTCTATTGTACTTTTGTATTTTAGGGGAAGAAAATTCAAATTTGAATATTTAATTGATAGATTTGAATACTAAAAGAATTTGAAATAGAATAAGAATTGGAAATTAAATTTTAATAAAAGATAAGAGGTGAATTCTTATTTATGAATAAGATAAAATATTCACAATTATTTGAATTGAAATTCAAAATACAAAGAGATAAGTGTTTCTCTTGCCTTAGAGAAATGGGGTTTAGTTCATCATAGATGGGTGTTAGGAATTTGGACATGACCTTTGTTGATTTTATAATTTTGGGAGAAAGAATTTGCATTCAAGACTTCAAATATGAGATCATACAATTCAAATATAACTTGGATTTAAATTTAAATCTTAAAATATTATAGGATATTTCATAATCATAATACAAAATGGTATAAGTAAATATAATCTTTATTACATAAATAAGAGTTTAAGAAATTACAAGTTACAAATAATAAAGATCAGTTACGAATAGAGAATATACTAATATAATGTTTAAGGGGAAAAGGTTAATCTTCATTACTTTAATACAAATATTACAAGGTTCTTACAAGTAAATAAAAATTACAAATGAATAAAGGAAAAATTCCTAAATCTACTCCTGATCCTTTATCTGTATCTTTTCCTGATTCCTGATCCCTGTAAAACAACACAAAGGATAACAAAAAACCAAAGAAAGGAAAATAAGGAATAAAGGGGGTTAGTTTGGTTTATTGCTCTCATATATCAACAGTTTAGTGCACTGTTTTGTCTCCTCATTGAGCTGAGTTGTTTTTAGAAGGGGCAAGTTTCACCAAATGAATAGTATCTGTTCTTATCCAGAATGTTAGCCTCAGAACTGATGCATCATAGGCAGGGGCAAATTTCACCAAGTAAGGATAGAGGCAAGTTTCACCATGGATAAAGAAGAGGATCCAGCCAAACAGTAAAGCTCACTTTTACTTGATCATATCCACTAGAAAATATCTACACCGTTGAAAATTGGACCTTAGGTCCCACTTGTAAGCAGCTTGCACATCAACATGCAGATAACTGCTGTCAACACAGCAGCAATCCCAAGAAGGAGACAAGAAAGCAATACATGTACACAAAGGGGTGAACTAGCCATAGCACCACCTCTCACTAATCATTCTTTCACCACATGTACAGTTACACCACACAGCCACAACCATCTTCTTACTCTTTTTCTGTTTATCACACCCCAAGAATAGACTGTTCTCATCACACCACAAGAACCACCAGATCACCACCACATCACTTGCACTATGGTTGCTTCAAGAAGCCATCCAATAGTTAGGACAAGGAGGAGTAGATCAAGCAAGCAGCCAAAAAGGAGCTAGGAGATGAAGGTTACAAGAACAAGTTATAGCAGGTCATCTAAAGCAACACCAAAACTACCACAAGATCATCAGCAGCCCCATTACAAGCTTATATGTCTACTCACCAACAGCAGGTAAGAATTATCAGAAGAAACCACTAGATCATGCAGCATCTGTTCATATATCTTGTATACAGATCTGGGAACACAAGGGCAACAATACACATCTATCAGCTCCATGTACCCTTCAACTAGATTTTCATCTAGGAGGACTGGATGGAAAGATTCTCTCAGACAAGCATGCAAGTGGCATGTCTAGATCATCACTGAGTCCAAAGAGGAGGCAACAATAAAATCTATTCTTCTAAATCCAATAATTTGCCTCACCCTTTGCATCACTGGCAACCAATTGTCCATTTTTCTTAGATACTGCAGCAGTAGATCATGACACTATGAACTGCTATTGTGCACTCTTTGGAGACACCACAATATGATTCTAAAGCAAAGCACAACCACTACTTCAGTTATCTACATAATTCTCCACTTAATATAGCATTGCACAACAGTATCACTATAACCTATGAATGTGTACACTCCAAAGAGGCATCACAGTAATAGGCTCACAGCAGTAAAAGCCATCAAAGTATACTAGCAGCAGCAACTTAGGTTTTCAAACCACTAAAATCTTTCTTAAATCATTTCTCTAGTTAAAATCAACTAGAGATCATTTAAGCTTTACTTCTGTCATACTGGACAGATAACAATTCAATCAAGATCATTATTGAACCATAGGTTTAGTTCAACATATAAACAAAAGTTCCACACATTGAGACAAACGTTTGATTATTCAACAATAAAAGGCACCACTGATCTCAGCATACATTTTTCATGCCTGGCCAATTCAATGTCCAGCAACGAGGGGAAATCACAAAATAATTAAAACTCAGGTAATCAGATTCCCTAATTACAATTAGTAATCAAGTCTGCTATTTAACCATTGTCAAGTTAATAACATAAGCTTTGCCAACAACATCCTGAACCAAAAGGTTCAGAGTTCAGTTATTTTAATCCATAAGCAAGATATCCATTCTAATTAAATTAAACAACCACAACAACTTGCTAAGGTTATCAAATATACATCATAGAACCATTTCTATAATATATTAGGGGATCTCTAATGAGAGATCAATACAGAGAGAAGAAATCAAGTAGGATACAAGTGGGCTGTAACAGTACCTTCAACAGCATAGAATCAAACCACCACAATTCAACATATTTTCTAAGTGCATTAATAATGTGTATTTCTCAAGCATTTCATATACCACTAGCATCACGAACACTCAATCAAGCTAAGGGTCACATGCTCACAATTGTTCGCCAAACAAACCGCTGTGAAGCATCAAGCATCAAAATAAGGAGGAAAATGAACCTAGTTAAGGATGTATACTAAGATAGAGAGAGAGGTTTGTGAGAGGGGGAAGGTGGTACCAACCTGTTGGCAAGATCAAGCTCGCCGAAGAAGTTGTAGTAGTAGTGACAACAGAGAGTCGGAGCACAGTGCGACGGTATAGCAACACGGGGAGCACCATCGCGCTGCGCTGCATCAACCATACCAACAACAAGATCCCTAGCATCCTAACGCCCACGGCGTACCATCGGGGTTGCTGCGAACCTCGCCGTCCCGCCGGAGTAACAGCAAAAGAGAAATTAGGGTTTGGGGCTGGTGGTGAGCACGTTGGGGCATGGGACACGAATCGAATTGGGTAGTCTAGTGAAGCTTTGATAGGCGCATCGAGGAGGGCCATCGGCACCGGCCGAAATGGCCAGGCTCGCCGGAATCGAGCAGCACCAGCGGCGAGCTAGCCCAGGCGCTAGAGAGAGGCCAGTCGAGAGGGGGGAAGACGAACTAGATCGAGCGGGTCGGTTTGACCAGTTCGGTCCACCGCTCGGGTTGGTCTAACCCAACCATGGGCCAGACTGACCAGTGGGTCCAGGGTCTGATTTAAAAATAAAAATTACCAAAACACCCCAAAGATTGTTTCACCTCTAGAAAAATATAGAAAAATCCTAAAAATACATATGATATATCAAAATAATCACAAAAATAATATCTACCTAGTAAAAATCATTTTTGTGTATAAAAATAAATATACTATTTTATAAAAATACTAACTTAACTCTTTTATAAATAAAATTTGAAAAAATATTTAAAGACATTTAATACTTTATGAAATTTTATAAATATAAAACTAATACTTAAAAATAAAATAAAAATCATTTTCAAAGTCTTGAATAAATATATTACACTAGAAAAATACTAAATATATTAGTAGAAAAGTCTTTAAGAACATTTTTTAAGTAATAAATAATTATATTTCTTCAAGAAATATTAATACCCTAAAAAATCAAATTACTAAAGTTCTAAACCAGAACTAAGATTTATAATAAAACTTAAGTGTAAATTATTAACTTGTTAATATATTTTGAAACCTTAAATAAATATTTAAAACCACAACCTTCCAAATAACTTTATAAGCATTCACTAAAATATAAAGTGAATAATTCCACACTTTAGTCATACTTATCATAAATCCAAAACTTGTGAATAATAAAAATGAATTACACCTTAAGTTTATTTTTTTAAGTTAACTTTAGTCTCAAAGCTTATAAACATCATGTCTAATAAATTAATTATGTTTTTATAGTTAACTTTAGTCTATTTCAATTATGACATAAAGTATCTCAAGTCCAATCTAATCACTCAAACACTAAAAGACATTGATCACGTTTTATTAACAATAAAGATTGTTTAAACCTTAGAAAGGAAATATTTTCTTCAAATGTTATTCTTTTTGCCATTTCAAACAATAATATCATAATAAGTTCTTCAACACTTAACAACTCAACCCAAGGACTTTTATCATAGTCACTAGATAACAATTAATCATAAACACATTAGTTTATCCTTTAATTGTATATTTTGGGTTGCTAACACTTAAGTTCTTTATAAAAACCATTACTTGTAAAATAAAACTTGAAGATAAATCAACTCTTAAAATAATTACCTAAACTCACTTCACTCAAAAGTATTGGGGATTCACTTTGGGAGTTTTACAAAATGAATAGCATTACTTATGCATAATTGCATATTGCTACTGTAAACATTAGTCCTTACCGAACCAATGACGTTGATTTCAGATATTGGATCTTATATTTTCTCGAAGACCATGAGTGCATAATCTTGCAATCACAAAAGGCAAGTTCACACTTTCTCATGTCCTTTGATTATTTTCTGTAAAGTATTTTGCAAATCCAGTGTTGTCATCACCTGCATTTGAAAAAGGTCAGAAAACACTATTTTCATAATAATATGATTATAGGTTATTTACCATGAGGTAATAACCTACTATAAGAGTTCCGGTGGTAAAGGAACATATTATCTAGGACTTAACAACCAATGTCGCCAGTGATTCTTGCGCCGTATATCATGTGTTATCCATGCGATTTGGAATGGGACGAAGAAGTCAGCTGTATCTTTTCCCTCTCGCATGGAGCCGGATGTGCGGGTCGTGGCTGTTATCACTCGTAGCGTGCATATTAAATGGTAATTCGTAGAGGATATGCAACATATGGGTGGGAGCCCTCAACGTCCCACGATAGTTCCGGCATCTGAACGGTCTGTACTGCTAATTGCTGCAATTCAATAGGTGGGATGGCGTACACCAAGGAGACATGCGGGGTCATGGAGAAGGCAATGATTGGCTTGGGTCTTAGTCTGGGCCTCACACCAAGGAAGTGTGAACAGGTTCGCGGCCCAGATGTGCAACAAAGCTAAGATCTCTCATGGGTAAAGTAACGCACCTCTACAGAGTGTAAGAACTGTAACTTGTTACTCCCTGTTCCGGGAAGGAGCTGCAAACGCTGCGAGAAAGGAACTCCATGAAAGTTCTGGTAAACCCGTGAAGGCTGACGGACATAGCTTTTCAGAATAAAAGCAACCTTTGAAGAAATGTTTACAAAAAATTGCATTGCCTACAACCTACGGTCTGTGGATGTAGATATAGTGCATCAAACACTCCTTTTCTAGTGAACTTGTTGAGTACGCTCGTACTCAAAGTATCTTCTTAACCCTTGCTAGGTTCCAAAGCCAGTACAGACGATGACTACATGAAGTCATGCTCCAAGAATCATCATCAAAAGCTAAATCTCTTCAATGAAGTCAAGAAAGTCAACATATACATCAACTCAAGTGAAGACGAAGTTGCTGGTTAGATAAGAATAGAATCTCTAGCCATAGAACCTATTTTTGTGGTATATTGCGATAGCAGCAATGCCAGATCATTAGTTAATATACTAGTCTTAATAGTATGACAGTTTATAAGTTGTTTATTTCTAATTCTTATTTGTAAGAAGTTTCTTTCTATCTCTTTAACCTAGAGTGTTCTCTGGATCTTGTTTAAAGAGTGAGTTGTAACCTATAGTCATGTCCTAGACCTGCTGTGTTTCTGTTGTACTACTCTGAGGGATGTAATACTAGTGAAGGGTGTTTCATTGGTGTTACGTCAACGACTATAGTGTACTACATCATGCAGTGGTATGCTGTAACATCCCAAAAATATTCAACTTGGATCATCAAACTCTAAGCATCAAAATTAGGGTTAACAAAAACTTTTCTAAACAAAGTTATGAATGCATGCATATGAGTATGCATTGAATTTGAAATTCTTTTGAACCACCTTGTTTATGTGTTCCATTGCTTGTAAATGGATGCTTAGGTGAAATAAACATCATCTAAAAATTTCCCACTCTTTTCCCAAAGACAAGTAAATCAAAACAAATAAAATAAAGGAATGGTCATTTTGACCAATTTAACTCCCATGCCTACTTTGGCTGCCACAAACTTTCATAACCTAACAGAAACTTTTCTGGATCTTTGCACCCCTTGAATGTACTCATAACAAAGTATCAAGGCCCAGTTTGTGATCATCCAGAAACTTTCAAATACATAGTTTAAATGACAATTCAAAATTGAATATTTATCATATGGGAAGATCCCACTTTTTCAAAAACCACTCAAACAGGCTCAACTTTCAAAACCCAAGCATCTGCAGACTCACCATCACCAACCTAGCACACCCACCAAAAATCTTTTCAAAATTCAAAACTTGAATTCTTGCGGCCATTTCATCAAACACCTTGAAGACACAAATCATACAAAATCTAAACACTATAGTGAGCAGTGGTTGAAGCCTAACTTATTCCCTATCTAGATCACAACCAGCTCAGTAGATCATCTAACAAGATGAACCAAGCACTAGCACCACTGTGAGCTTGCCAAAACCATCAATGGTGAACAGCCGAGCACACCCATGCCACCCCAGTGGAGACAGCAAGCTAGGAGGAGAAGCAAGCCTAGCCAGCATGTCTGGGAGGCATCCCACCGTCCACCGCCACTCCCTGTCCACTGCTCGAACCTTGCCAACCCCTCGACCACACGCACGGACCGCGCCCAGACCGCCAGCGACCATGCCGAGCGTGCGCTAGAGCGCCACCCTCGACCGAAGCCCACAGACCGCGCGCCGCCCTTGCCGCATGCATACACGATCAACACCGACCCAGGAGACCTCCAGACATCCCCGTTTGCCGCCCCGTGACGCACAGCCACCGCTCGCCGTCAAAGACGCCGCCTCTACCGTGCAGAGCGTCGCGTGTTCCAGACCAAGCCGCACCGCCCCATGCCTCGAAACCATGCCGTTGAGCATCGCCAGGGAACACCGCACCGTCCCCTACCGTCGCCCATGCCAATAGCCGTCTGTACCACCGCCCCCGACGAGCTCACCGTGCACCCCATCGGTCCCCTCGCTCGACTATAAATAGAGGCCACCCCCGCTCGAATTCTTCACACCATTCTACTCCCCTCTCATCACTAATCGTGCCACACCGTTCCTGGAGCAAGGCGAGCACCACCTCGTCGGAATTTCATCGGAGCCCGCCGCCTCTGGAGAAGAAGGGCGCCATTGATTTCGTCCACCCCAGGAGCTGCCGCGACCACCCCTGAGTTCGCCGTCGTCGACTTCGTCGTTCGCCCGCATCGCCGACCCTCGCCAGCACCCCGGTGAGCCCCCAACAACTCCCACTGGCCGTGCTAGGTTTCTTTCTCGCTGGCGTTGCTCAACGTCGACGATGACTCTCAGCCGTTGGATTAGAATCAGATCGAACGACCCACGTTGCCCCGTACCGCTTCGCACCCCCTGTCTCACTGACGAGTGGGGACACCCACTTAAACAGCCCGCGGAAGCGCTGCGCTTAGCAGGCCGGCCCAGTATCTTTTCCCGCGCAGCCCAGTTATTTGAATTATATCTTTTCTATTTTATCTCAAACTCACTTCTGTACCCAACTTCAAAAATCAATCCAGATCGATTTAGTGCACCAATTTGAATGAAACTAATTTTGTTAGAAAGGTCTGGGAATGCTGAATCCAAGCCCGTTGGATTCAAGTCATTTGGATCTATAGATCACCCATGGTAAAAATAACAAGGCAGAAGCTTTTCTGCATTCAAACATTTTTTAAATTTAAACCATAATAGCTTTTGAGTTGATTCCAACTCTCAAAAATCACATTTAACCATACCTTTCAGAATATATAAAGATATATAGGTTTACTTGCAGAAATAATGTTCTAGTAATAAAAGAATGCCCCATAGGCATTTCTAGTCACTTTATTTAAATAAAATAAAAGGGTAAAACCTTATTAAATTGTGACACCACTTTAAATCACATTCCCATGGACTAAAATATGTGGTGATGACATGTGCCAACATGAGCCCATGTTTTTTTTGGAGAATATTAAATCTTAAGTAGTTTTTCAATGAGTAGAAATTACTTTTCTAAAATTAAAAGGAATTAGACCAAGCCTTAACCTTGTAATGTTAGAGATGATGTTAGATCATCTATAGGACCCTTGTGTGTGATGATTGCAAGTAGCTAAGTATTGTTGGGTGATTGTGTACCTCGTATTTATTCATAGACGCTAGTACCGACCAAGGATACGAGGAGGAAGGAGGATACTACGAGGAAGAAGCCGAGGAGAACTTCAACCACTGCTCTGCACAAGGCAAGCTTATACTGATTTGATTCAAGCTGATACTATACCTATGCAAGCCAATACTTGCTTGTTACTATGCCTACCATATGCCTTAAGCATATGTGATCATACGCACTTGATAAACCAATCCTAGTTTTACTTGCAAGCTTCTTACTTTATTTCTTTATCAAAGCTCTTACTTAGAGTTTACTTAAGAGATTGGTAGATACTAGAAAGATATGTGAAGGTTGCATAAAGAGCATAAAATTTGGCCTAAGTTAGAAACCTTGATATCATCCTAAGATATAAGGTTGTACTTAGTTGAGACTCCTCTAGTCTACCACCCCTCATTAGTGCTTACCCCCACCTGTAGATGCTAGTGCTAAGCATAAAACTTGATCAACTTTAGATGGGAATACTTGGTGGAAAGATGGTATGAAAACCTTGGAATGATGGATCATTCTATTGAAATGTTTTGGACATGTGTTTTCTGAACACCTAATGATTTTGGTGATGAAAATGTTGAGGCATGAGCCTTAGCCCTTTATAAAACTGATGGTTTTGTGGATGCGATACCGTTCCAATTTTATCGTACAACCACAATACCCGAAGATTGGGTAGGGCTTGACTGGAAACTTATGTACCTTAGTATTAGTTCCCTCACGGCCAAGGTCTGAGCTGAGGCTATGTTGTGAAGATTGTCCACCTGTGCAGTATCCAAGATGACAGTTGGTCATGGTTGGGAGGCCAAACTCACAGGAGAGGTGCTTATACTAGGGCGTGTAATTGAAAGGTTAGGATTGATTATCCGCATACTGAGTATGGTGAATTCAGGATTTGTTCCTGACGGATGTATCGAATGTTGTGGTCAAAGTGTACAATCTCTGCAGAGTGTCAAACTATTCGAATAGGCGCGTCCGCGGTTTTGGACAGTTGGAGTGGCCATACTGTTCCCCCGTCAGAATTTTCAAAATGACTTGTGAAATGAAGTGAGACTTTGACTTGACCACAATAGGGTTGTGACATGATTTACAAGATCCCACTTAGGAATTATAAATTTGTGACTAGCTTGGAACTTCGTAGAGATAAATATGGCTTTTGCAAAACAACCCTAGAGCCGAGTGTCCTATTATCCAAAAACCCCCTTTACCTGTTAGTATTATTTTGCGAGTACTTAAAGAGTACTCATGGCTTTGTACCTGGCTATTCCCATGGCCAGACTATGAAGAGGAGTACTTGGAAGATGGACCCCAGGAAGGTTGCGATAACTAGGATCATCTCCCATCGTCAGCATTGCCTGTGACCCCGAAGATGGAGCTTCGCCCACGCTATCGTTATTATTACGTATTCTGCTGCTTGATGTTGTATTAAGAACTGGATCATGAGATCCCTATTTATGTAAGAACTTATGTACCGTGTGTAATGGATGATGTACTATGGTATCCAACTCTGTTATGTCTCACAAAAATGGTAATCCTGGGATTGTGATGTATGGCATAACAAGCATCTGGGATTAAAAATCCGGGTGTTGACAAGTTGGTATCAGAGCCATCCTGACCATAGGAGACCCTAGTTAGATTGGACGTTTGAATCAAAAACTTAGTTTCCTAAACCAAAGAAAACAAATATTTACAAAAACTTATTCTCATTCTTATCCCTTTGATTCTTTCATGAAAATTCATATTCCTCAAAAACTATTGCAAAATACCTAAAATTTTGACACACTCGATCACTCTTCTAACCTACTCATCCTCTATTCTTATAGATGGACGTGAAGTACAGCAAGTTTTATCAGTTGGGGAATGGAGGAGACCTTATCTTTGAGAGGGATTTGGACCAGCTTTCGGAAGTTCTGGAGCGTCCGCACCCCGAGTTCTTCGGAGCTCAGCTCAATGATCAAGGAGGAGAAGATCTGCAGTGGCTAATTGTTGCAAGTCTTAGAGGAAAGATTGAACCTCCCACTGCGGAAGGAATTCAGTTTACCTTAAGAGAGAACAACTAGCTCGATGGACTTGCCAGGGCAATGCAGGAAGCTCTTTCCCGTCTGTGTGGACAGAGCATCAATCAGATAAACGGTACTCGCTTTGAGTTTTGCCCAAGGCGTGATGCAAATGGACAACCCCTAGAAGCCCCATACCACCCCGAGCTGAAGACTCAATTGGACCACCTTAGCTTCATGATGTACGATCGTCAGCAGGAGTTGGACAACTGCCGTGACTACTGCAACCACAAGTCTGCCATCATCAAGACAAAGGATCAGACCATCGCCATGCTGGCAAAGGATCACAAGTCTCGCCGCCGTCAGCTCGACAAGAAGGAGTGCATCATTGCCCGTCTTCGCCACCGCATCTCATCTTTGGAGGAGACCATCCATGAGAGAGACATGCAGTTGCAAGAAAGGGAGAATGCCGGAGAGGATCTTCGTGGAGACCCTTACTCCTATCTTAGTGATGACGATGATTTTCTGGAGGATCAGGCCATGGAATTCTTCACCGATGAGGATGATTTCGCCTCCATCGATGATGATGAAGATGATGAAGCCACGGATTCCGAGGAGTAGTAGCACTTGAGCACTAGCGTAGTGAGTAGTATTCGATCCCACTGTATCTTAGTTTTCAGAATGGTTCTTAAAACCATCTGTTTTTCTTGTTTTGTGGTGTGTGTTGTATCGTGTGAAGGAATGAATGAAAAAGCAAGTTGCTAAAAATCTGAGTCAATCTTTAAAAACTTTTCAAAGTCCCCGAAACCCTAGAAATTTCCCTCTTTTCTCATAATCTACCTCAATCTTCAGATGCCACGCGGAGGAAGTGGTTCATCCCCGGACCCGATGTTGCAGATACTGCAAATGTTGACTTCTGACCACGAAGCTGAAAGAGCGGAACGTCAAGCCAACCTAGCCACCCTTCAGCAGATAGACCAGCTGGCCCACAACAACCAAGGCCACGGAAATCAGGACAACCATGGATCTAAGCTTAAGAATTTCCAGAATACCAACCCACCTGTTTTCACTAAGTCCGAAGAGCCCCTAGACGCCGATGATTGGCTGCAAACCATGGAAAATAACCTAGAAGTAGCTGGAGTGGAAGCCAACGAGAAAGTTCTGTTTGCCACCCACTATCTAGCTGGAGATGCCAGGGCCTGGTGGAACAGTGTCCGTGCAATGACCGGAGGCCAGATGATGACCTGGGAGGAATTCAAGGTCAAGTTCAGCAGAACCCATGTGCCACCAGGTTTAATCAAGAGGATGAGAGACGAGTTCAGAGAACTGAAGCAAGGAAGGATGACCATAGTGGAATACCGTGACAAATTTTTGTCATTAGCTAGGTATGCCCCGGATGAGACCGACACCGAAGCCAAGAAGAAAGAAAGATTCCTGAATGGTCTGCATGATGAAATGCAGACAGTGTTAGTCAATATCCCCTTTGCGGATATTGAAGCCCTTGTGGACTCAGCTATCCAGATGGAAGGAAAGATCAACCAAGCCAATGACAACCACAAGCGTCGTATGATTCATCAACCAGGAACCCATCAGACCCCAAAGTATCGCCCTAACCCATCTCCAGGATTTGCCCCAAGAACCAACAGACCCCCGATGAACCGTCCGACCTATCCCAACCGTGGAAACCCCAGACCCGGAGGAAATCACAACAACCTCGGCAACTCTACCAATTTCAACCGTTCCCCACCCAAGTTCAACACCAACAATGCTACCGCCAACACCAACACTGCCCCGAGCACTGGAAGCAATGTTGTGCCTGTCGCAGCCAAGGACAAGTCGCAAGTGACTTGTTATGACTGTGGAAATAAAGGCCACTATTCCAACGAGTGTCCCAACAAGAAGAATGCTACAGCCCCCAATGCCAATTTCCCAGCTCAGCAGCAGTGTCGTGTTCAACCCGGAAGAATATTTGCCCTAGGGAATTCACTAAACCGCAATGGCCGTCTTTTTCTCTTGCATGCTGAAGAAGCTCAGGAAGCGCCAGACGTCGTGCTGGGTATGTTTTCTGTTAATTCAGTACTTGCAAGGGTGTTGTTTGATTTTGGTGCATCGCATTCATTTGTCACCGAAGAATTTGCATGCACTATTAAAATTCAACCAACCAAATTGAAGCATGTAATGATTGTTCAAATTCCCGGATCAACCACCAAGGCTAGGCAAATTTGCAAAGCCGTCCCTATCCGAATCCATGGCATAGATTTTTATGCTAATCTGATAGTACTCGGAACTAAAGGATTGGAAGTAGTACTAGGAATGGACTGGATGTCCAAACATAAAGGATTGATTAACTGTGCCAAGAAAGCCATCACCATGACCAGTACAGCCGGAATATCAGTCGAACATATATCTGAAACCTTGCCTCGCCAATTCAAGTGCAACAAGAGTATAGCCCAACATACCATTGACCAAGTCCGGATATTCTGTGAATACCCTGATGTATTTCCAGATGTTTTGCCCAGTATGCCTCCAGATAGGGATATCGAGCTCATCATCGAACTAATCCCTGGAACAGGACCCATAGCCCAGAGACCCTATAGTATGAAACCGTCAGAGCTCGTAGAACTGAAGAAGCAACTGGATTCCATGCTGGAAATTGGATTGATTCAACAAAGTGCGTCACCTTGGATATCACCTGTCTTGTTTGTGGACAAGAAGGATGGAGGTAACCGTTTGTGTACGGATTATCGGAAATTGAATGATGTCACTATCAAGAACAAGTACCCCTTGCCCAAGATAGAAGATTTTTTTGATCAGTTGACCGGTGCCAAAGTGTTTTCTAAGATTGATCTTAGAACTGGCTATCATCAACTCAAGATTCGTGTAGAGGATATTCCAAAGACTGCCTTTACCACCAGATATGGATTGTACGAGTATACAGTCATGTCTTTTGGACTAAGCAATGCCCCCGCTTATTTCATGAATCTCATGAATAAGATTTTTATGGACTTCCTGGATAAGTTTGTCGTTGTTTTCATTGATGACATTCTGATTTACTCCAAATCAGAAGAAGAACATCAGCTACACCTAAGGACCATTCTTGGAACCCTTAGAGAGCATCAGTTGTATGCCAAGTTTAGCAAATGTGAATTCTGGTTACAGGAGGTAGGATTCCTCGGTCACATTGTATCAGCCGGAGGAATTGCCGTTGACCCTGCCAAAGTGAAAGATGTAGAAGGTTGGCAAGCCCCAACCACTCAAACCCAAGTCCGTGCTTTTTCTCGGATTGGCGGGATATTACCGCAAATTCGTAGAAGGATTCTCGAGTATCGCCAGACCCATGACCCAATTGCTGAAGAAGGACAAGAAGTTTGAATGGACCGACAAGTGTGAAGCGAGTTTTCAAGAACTCAAGAGGAGATTGATCTCAGCCCCAATCTTGATCATGCCGGATATCTCGAAGCCCTTCGATGTATATTGTGACGCATCCAAGATCGTTCTCGGATGTGTTCTAATGCAAGAAGGCAAAGTTATATCTTATCTATCTCGACAATTGAAGCAACATGAGCAAAATGACCCAACCCATGACCTCGAACTCGCAGCCGTAGTTCTAGCCCTGAAGACATGGACACATTACCTGATGGGAAATCGTTGTGAGATTTATACGGATCACAAGAGTCTGAAGTATATATTCACTCAGAAGGAGCTGAATATGAGGCAGAGGAGATGGATTGAGCTAATCAAGGATTACGACCTGGACATTCACTATCACCCTGGTAAAGCCAATGTGGTGGCAGATGCCCTTAGCAGATTGCCGTGCCGCTTGAACTCCATGATCTTGAAGGAGCAACCAAGTTTGCACAAAGAGATGGAAGAGTTTCGAATGTAATTAGTGAGCGAAGGATTTTTGGCTAGTATAGAACTTCAGCCCACTTTGATCAGCCAGATCAAGGAGGCGCGGAAAGGAAATGCTAGTATCGACGGAATCAAGCGTCGTATTGGTACAGGCAAAGTACCCGGATTCACCGAAGACGAAGAAGGAGTTCTATGCTACAAAGGACGCCTTTGTGTGCCAGCAGATTCTGAGTTGAAAGAAGTTATCTTGAAGGAGGCTCATGATACTCTTTATTCTATCCATCCCGGAGGAACTAAAATGTATCAAGATTTGAAAGAGCAATTTTGGTGGCATAAGATGAAGCGAGAAATCGGAAGCTATATCGCCAAGTGTGATATATGTCAGCGAGTCAAGGCAGGACATCAAAGACCCGCTGGATTGTTGCAACCCTTGCAGATTCGGGAATGGAAATGGGATTCTGTAGGAATGGACTTTATCACTGGACTGCCTACTTCTAGTAGGGGAAATGACTCTATCTGGGTCATAGTGGACAGATTGTCCAAAGTCGCCCATTTCTTGCCCGTCAAAACCACGTATCAGAGTTCGAAGCTAGCGGAGTTGTACATCGCTAGAATAGTTAGTTTGCATGGAGTCCCCAAGAACATCGTATCAGATCGAGGAACTCAGTTTACCTCGAGATTCTGGAAGAAAGTCCAAGAAGGTTTAGGAACCTGCCTAAATTTCAGCACCGCGTATCACCCTCAGACCGATGGACAAACGGAGCGAGTAAATCAAATACTCGAAGATATGCTGAGAGCATGTGTGTTAGAATATGGATCCAAGTGGGAAGACTGTCTGCCATTTGCAGAATTTTCATACAACAACAGTTATCAAGCCAGTTTGCAGATGTCCCCATTTGAATTCATGTACGGAAGAAAGTGTCGCACCCCTTTGAACTGGTCGGAAGTAGGAGAGAGTCAGATCTTCGGACCCGACATCCTGCGAGAAGCAGGAGAGAAGGTTCACAAGATTCGTGAGCACCTCAAGACCGCCCAATCCAGACAGAAGAGTTACGCCGACAAGAGACGTAGAGACCTCGCCTTCAACATAGGAGATTTTGTTTATCTGAAAGTGTCGCCATTGAAGGGAATGCAGCGTTTCCAACTCAAAGGAAAGTTAGCCCCCAGATATATCGGACCTTTCAAGATTCTGAACCGTCGAGGAGAAGTATCGTACCAACTGGAACTTCCCGACGAGATGTCAGCCGTGCATAATGTGTTCCATATCTCATTACTTCACAAGTGTCTCGAAGTCCCCGAGAACACTGAAGTGTTCAAGAATATCGACCATCGGACCATAGAGATCAACGATGACCTGACCTATCCCGAAGTAACCATCCGTATTTTGGAAGAAGCGTTTCGAACTACCCGAACCCGGAGCATCAAGTTTCTCAAGATTCAGTGGAGCAACCACACAGAATAGGAAGCTACCTGGGAGCGCGAAGATCACATCAGGACAGAGTTTCCCGATCTCTTCAAATCCTAGGTAATCTTTTCGTCCTTTTTCAAATCTCGGGACAATATTTTGTTTAAGGGAGGAAAGGTTTGTAACATCCCAAAAATATTGAACTTGGATCATCAAACTCTAAGCATCAAAATTAGGGTTAACAAAAACTTTTCTAAACAAAGTTATGAATGCATGCATACGAGTACGCATTGAATTTGAAATTCTTTTGAACCACCTTGTTTATGTGTTCCATTGCTTGTAAATGGATGCTTAGGTGAAATAAACATCATCTAAACATTTCCCACTCTTTTCCCAAAGACAAGTAAATCAAAACAAATAAAATAAAGGAATGGTCATTTTGACCAATTTAACTCCCATGCCTACTTTGGCTGCCTCAAACTTTCATAACCTAACAGAAACTTTTCTGGATCTTTGCACCCCTTGAATGTAATCATAACAAAGTATCAAGGCCCACTTTGTGATCATCCAGAAACTTTCAAATACATAGTTTAAATGACAATTCAAAATTGAATCTTTATCATATGGGAAGATCCCACTTTTTCAAAAACCACTCAAACAAGCTCAACTTTCAAAACCCAAGCATCTGCAGACTCACCATCACCAACCTAGCACACCCATCAAAAATCTTTTCAAAGAACTTGAATTCTTGCGGCCATTTCATCAAACACCTTGAAGACACAAATCATACAAAATCTAAACACTATAGTGAGCAGTGATTGAAGCCTAACTTGTTCCCTATCTAGATCACAACCAGCTCAGTAGATCATCTAGCAAGATGAACCAAGAACTAGCACCACTGTGAGCTTGCCAAAACCATCAATGGTGAACAGCCGAGCACACCCATGCCACCCCAGTGGAGACAGCAAGCTAGGAGGAGAAGCAAGCCTAGCCAGCATGTCTGGGAGGCAGCCCACCGTCCACCGCCACTCCCTGTCCACCTCTCGAACCTTGCCAACCCCTGGACCACACGCACAGACCGCGCCCAGACCGCCAGCGACCATGCCGAGCGTGCGCCACCCTCGACCGAAGCCCACAGACCGCGCGCCGCCCTCGCCGCATGCATACACGATCACCGCCGACCCAGGAGACCTCCAGACATCCCCGTTCGCCGCCCCGTGACGCACAGCCACCGCTCGCCGTCGAAGACGCCGCCTCTGCCGCGCAGATCGTCGCGTGTTCCAGACCAAGCCGCACTGCCCCATGCCTCGAAACCATGTCGTTGAGCATCGCCAGGGAACACCGCACCATCCCCTACCGTCGCCCATGCCAATAGCCATCTATACCACCGCCCCCAACGAGCTCACCGTGCACCTCGTCGGTCCCCTCGCTCGACTATAAATAGAGGCCACCCCCACTCGAATTATTCACACCATTCTACTCCCCTCTCATCACTGATCGTCCCACACCGTTCCCGGAGCAAGGCGAGCACAACCTCGTCAGAATTTCACTGAAGCCCGCCGCCTTTGGAGAAGAAGGGCGCCATTGATTTCGTCCACCCCAGGAGCTGCCGCGACCACCCCTGAGTTCGCCGTCGTCGACTTCGTCATTCGCCCGCCTCGCCGACCCTCGCCAGCACCTCGGTGAGCCCCCAGCAACCCCCAATGGCCGCGCTAGGTTTCTTTCTCGCCGGCGTTGCTCAACGTCGACGATGACTCTCAGCCGTTGGATTAGAATCAGATCGAACGACCCACGTTGCCCCGTACCGCTTCGCACCCCATGTCTCACTAACGAGTGGGGACACCCACTTAAACAGCCCGCGGAAGCGCTGCGCTTAGCAGGCCGGCCCAGTATCTTTTCCCGCGCAGCCCAGTTATTTGAATTAAATATTTTCTATTTTATCTCAAACTCACTTCTATACCCAACTTCAAAAATCAATCCAGATCGATTCAGTGCACCAATTTGAATGAAACTAATTTTTTTAGAAAGGTCTAGGAATGCTGAATCCAAGCCCATTGGATTCAAGTCATTTGGATATATAGATCACCCATGGTAAAAATAACAAGGCAGAAGCTTTTCTGCATTCAAACATTTTTCAAATTTAAACCATAATAGCTTTTGAGTTGAGTCCAACTCTCAAAAATCACATTTAACCATACCTTTCAGAATATATAAAAATATATAGGTTTACTTGCAGAAATAATGTTCTAGTAATAAAAGAATGCCACATAGGCATTTCTAGTCACTTTATTTAAATAAAATAAAAGGGTAAAACCTTATTAAATTTTGACACCACTTTAAATCACATTCCCATGGACTAAAATATGTGGTGATGACATGTGTCAACATGAGCCCATGTTTGGTTTGGAGAATATTAAATCTTAAGTAGTTTTTCAATGAGTAGAATTACTTTTCTAAAATTAAAAGGAATTAAATCAAGCCTTAACCTTGTAATGTTATTGATGATGTTAGATCATCTATAGGACCCTTGTGTGTGATGATTGCAAGTAGCTAAGTATTTTTTGGTGATTGTGTACCTCATATTTATTCATAGACGCTAGTACCGACCAAGGATACGAGGAGGAAGGAGGATACTACGAGGAAGAAGCCGAGGAGAACTTCAACCACTGCTCTGCACAAGGCAAGCTTACAATGATATTGATGCAAGCTGATACTATACCTATGCAAGCCAATACTTTCTTGTTACTATGCCTACCTTATGCCGTAAGCATATGTGATCATACCCACTTGATAAACCAATCCTAGTTTTACTTGCAAGCTTCTTACTTTATTTCTTTATCAAAGCACTTACTTAGAGTTTACTTAAGAGATTGGTAGATACTAGAAAGATATGTGAAGGTTGCATAAAGAGCATAAAATTTGGCCTAAGTTAGAAACCTTGATATCATCCAAAGATATAAGGTTGTACTTAGTTGAAACTCCCCTAGTCTACCACCCCTCATTAGTGCTTACCCCCACCTGTAGATGCTAGTGCTAAGCATAAAACTTGATCAACTTTAGATGGGAATACTTGGTGGAAAAATGGTATGAAAACCTTGGTATGATGGATCATTCTATTGAAATGTTTTGGACATGTGTTTTCTGAACACCTGATGATTTTGGTGATGAAAATGTTGAGGCATGAGCCTTAGCCCTTTATAAATCTGATGGTTGTCTGGATGTGATACCATTCCAATTTTATCGTACAACCACAATACCCGAAGATTGGGTAGGGCTTAACTGGAAACTTATGTACCTTAGTATTAGTTCCCTCACGGCCAAGGTCTGAGCTGAGGCTACCTTGTGAAGATTGTCCACCTGTGCAATACCCAAGATGACAGTTGGTCATGGTTGGGTGGCCAAACTCACAGGAGAGGTGCTTATACTAGGGCGTGTAATTAAAAGGTTAGGATTGATTATCCGCATACTGAGTATGGTGAATTCAGGATTTGTTCCTGACGGATGTATCGAATGTTATGGTGAAAGTGTACAATCTCTGTAGAGTGTCAAACTATTCGAATAGCTGCATCCGCTGTTATGGACAGTTGGAGTGGCCATACTGTTCCCCCGTCAGACTTTTCAAAATGACTTGTGAAATGAAGTGAGACTTTGACTTGACCACAACAGGGTTGTGACATGATTTACAAGATCCCACTTAGGAATTATAAATTTGTGACTAGCTTGGAACTTAGTAGAGATAAATCTGGCTTTTGCAAAACAACCCTAGAGCCTAGTGTCCTATTATCCAAAAAACTCTTTACCTGTTAGTATTAGTTTGCAAGTACTTAAACAGTACTCATGGCTTTGTCCCTGGCTATTCCCATGGCCAGACTATGAAGAGGAGTACTTGGAAGATGGACCCCAGGAAGGTTACGACAACTAGGATCATCTCCCATCGTCAGCATTGCCTGTGACCCCGAAGATGGAGCTTCGCCCACGCTACCATTATTATTACGTATTCCGCTGCTTGATGTTGTATTAAGAACTGGATCATGAGATCCCTATTTATGTAAGAACTTATGTACCGTGTGTAATGGATGATGTACTATGGTATCCAACTCTATTATGTCTCGCAAAAATGGTAATCCTGGGATTGCGATGTTTGGCATAACATGCATCTGGGATTAAAAATCCGGGTGTTGACATATGCTGGGTCACCGCATATCCTGATGATGTATCTACTTGTGATGTTTCACTTACGTACATCTTCATGTCCTCTAGTCTGACCAATGTCTAAGCCTTGTTCATACAACATGTGAGTCCGTCTTCCTGGAGTGTCTCAATAAGTTTGTTGTTGAGCCCATCAATGACATCCTTATCTTCTCCACGATATACAAGATTCGTATGGAACATTTGGCATTAATGTTGGAAACTTTTGAGAACCATCTTCGTGTCATATCGAATTATGTGTTTTGGATGTTAGAAGTAACCTTCTCTGGTTCACATGCAAATGTTGAAAGATGCCATCGTGGATTTGAGAAGAGTTATCTTTGTTTCCGGGAATCATTTCAAATTAGTCAAGCATGTGCGAGGTATTCCTGATATGGTAGGTTGATACCTTCACATCTCGAGATGATCCTCCAAGCACACCAAGCCACTGATTGATTTGTTCACGGAAGATAAGAAGTACAACATCTCTTCGATATCCTCCTAAATGTTTCCTAAACAGGATTCAGTTGTGTTTCATTGCAAACAATTCATGTAGATGCAATTATCTCTTGATAACTTTCTATCACATGGGTTCTGCAATCTAGCTCATCTTTTGGAGCTTGACATTGAAGTCCATGTCTTAAGAATCTAGTAACTTTACCTTGTGGTAAATGTTGCACCCTTTATATTCGGGCATGTTGAGTCTGATGTATCTCTACACTTAATCAAAGCTGAATCTCAAGCAACAATAATGATTGGTATTCCCTAAGGTTATGACGTAGGTCTATTGTAATTCTGGCAAGGTTAATGTAATGGTTGGCACAATCAGTCGGAAGATTTATTGCCATACCCTTAAAACAACAATAACAACCACTCCTCATGAGGCATCTTCTATGATTTATTGTAGGAGTTACACTTATGGTTTCCTTTGTATCCTAAGTCTGATCTCTACTTGCTGACTGGTTAAAGGATGTCAGTAGACTACTATAGGTGTTTCAAATATCAATGAGAACATTTAAAGTAGAGTTGATGTAGAGGGAGTGTCCCAACCTTACAACAATATAAGGTGGAGTCCCATGTGTTTACAATGCTAGTCCCTGGATCAATAGCTAGCATCCACGGTATAGATGTAATATCAAGAAACAAAGGTCATAATATAACTTTATAACCAGGAATAACATAATTTTATTACATCATACATAGCTCATTTGGCTATTTCATTACATTGCAGCGGAATAACTACAGTCATGGGGTCCTTCATCTTCAAAGTGCCACAGGAAGATGTTGGTTGTAGACTTTGTAATCCTAATCAAACATTCTTCACTAAAATCAATCAAACCTGCAACATTACAAGTTACAGCCACAAGGGTCAATACATTTGAATTGTATTGGCAAGTTTCACTACTATGTACAATATGAGTGGATCCTATCATTACATGCATATTTGGCTAAGTAGAGTTTAAGGCTCATTTGCATAAAGCAAAATTTATCTTATCTTTTCAAAAATGGTTTTGGTCCTTTGTCAAAACTCCTTTTCCAAGTTCCTTGAACTCCTTGGTAGAAACTCAAGTGTTCAAGTCCTTGTCAAAAATCCCTTGAGATACTTGGTAACCCCAAGTGCAACAAGTTTTATCAAAATCTCATGAGTTCCTTGGTAACCCCAAGTGTTCATGTTTTCAACAAAAAACTCTTGAGTTCCTTGGTAACCCCAAGTGCATCAAGTCCTTAAAAGTTTTCTTTTAGAAATTAGAATGTCGAGATCTCCCATAGCTTCAAACTTTAGTTGCTCAGTATTGTCCATAACCGAGGACACGGCTAAGTACTTAGATTTTTATTATCTTCTGTAGAAGGAGTACACTTTACCCACATGTCACATTCCCATCCTTTTGCCACCAGTGGCCACTGGATTAGCACTCACCAAGATGGAGTACTGGCAGATTGAGAATGTGACGAAGTCTTTCCAAAGGGTCCTCCCATACACCAATGCTAGCTTGTCTTCAGCACCCATGAAGCATTCCAGATCCCCATGTCCAGTAAACTGAAGACAATGCATGGGTGTTCCCAATGTAGTTGACTAAGCCAGAGCCATAATAGCATGTGGTTGCACACGATAGCCACAATTGGAGAAACATGTTCAATCTCTAAGTTTCCTGGGTGGTTTCCTTTGGAGCACAACACAAAGAGATTGCCATATACATGGTTCCTTTTGTTGCCACCTTCTCCAATACTCAAAGTATCCTTGGCCACCCAGGTGGTTCATTGAGTCCTTGTTTTATTATATAAAACCAAAAGTCTTTTTTTTTCAACTTCATAAAATCTCAACATGTATCTCTTTTCAAAACATAGCATGGCTAAGCATGTCACAACTATATTGTTTTCACTAAGGTATATATAGGGAATCCTATTAGGATTTAGCATAGCATAAGTATAAAAAATTCTTTTCATGTATGTTTTCAAAATCCACTAAGTATAATGAAAATAGTAGGACTTTAGATGGTAGTGTAACTTGCCTTTTTGGAAGGGAATGATGGTTCACTCCTTGATCTTGCTAGTCTCACACTTTGCTAATTTCACTACAATCATTCAAGCAAACACAAAATCAACTAGCATTCCAAATAATCAATCAAACAACAATTCTCACACATAAAACTATGGGATCTAAGTCATGCATGTAAGCATGCAAGAGATAGTTCTATTTGTAAATATGGTATCCACTAGGCTTCTAACTTTGTAAGGTCCAAAGTGGTCATTTTTCCAAAGTGGTAAAGTTATTTGCAAAAGGTTTTGTCTAAAAACCATTTTTAAATCCAATCATCATTTTATGTGGTGAAAAAAAATATTTTTATTAAAGCAAAACTTTATGTTTTTCACCAAATGAGTTGCCATTGTAAAACTTGGTGTTTTGGGTCAGTAGGTTTGGTCCAAACCATTATCCCAAAGTTATTACTCAAAATCATTTTCATAACAAAAACCATTATTTTCATTTGGCTAGAAATGACTAAATTAGGTTTTCCATCCTAAACTTTACCAAATCCATTTTCAACACCAAGGGTTGGTTCCTAGGGTCAGTAAGTTCACAACAAGCCATTTTGCCAAGGTTTCAAACTTAAAAACATTTTTGAATCATTTTTCTATTCTAAACAAGCATACAAATGTTTCTGCAAAATCAACCAATCTAACAGATACTATTTGCTAAACCAAAGGTATGGTTGGCTAGGGCTTGTTCCACTGATTCCAATGATACCAAATTTGCAATTTTTGGACGTGTGGATCAAAAGTTATAATGGTTTGAAGGTCACAACCTAATCTGATTTCAAATATGTTTTTAAACAGAACAGGGGACACGCGGCACTGTCTAATTGGACGGTACCGGTTCGGCCGGATCGGCAACGCGGTGCGTTGGATCTAAGCCAATCGTGCGGTCCAGAGAGCATACCCCTTCGCGGTTAAGTGATCTAATCTTGCTCGCCCGATCTAGATCGAACGGCTCCTACTGTCTTGCCAAAAGCTGGCGGCGCTAGGACAACGGCGAGCGGCGGAGCAACCAGATGATGGCGGCGCTGGCAAAACAGGAAGCGGGGAAAGATGGGAGGGTGCTCACCGAGATCGCAGGAGGCTGGGGAAACTCGTCGTGTGGTCGTCGGGGCAAGGGGCGCACGAGGGCAGGAGGAATTCCTCGCCGGAGTTCGTTCTGGCGACGGTGTGCTCTGGTCGCAGTCGGAGACGATGCTGTGGTTCACCCCGAGACAAAACGGAGACGCGGTTAGATGCACAGGATCCAGGCAAAGCTGTGTGCGTGAACTAGAGGGTGCGGGGCGGTCTGAAACTACCTGGGTGCTTGCCGGAGTTGAAGACAGACGCGGCGGCGAGGTCGGAGCTTGTCGAAGACGGCTCCCTGGGGCGCACGCGGTCGAACTGAGGGCACAGGAAGATGCGTCCGGAGGTGGGGAATCTCCTAGTGTGCTCAGGAAGGCAGGAGGTGGCTGTGGTTTGTCGGATTCCACCGGAGGAGCTCGCCGGAACAGCGGCGGTGCAGGGCCAATTCGAGGCAGCCTGGTGGCGATGTGGAGCTGGTGTTTGAGGGAAAAGACAGAGGGAGGAGGGGTGCTTTTGTACGCATGGTCGGGGGCGAGATTAACGCAGCCATTATTCATGAATTGAACGCGGCTTTGAATGGCAGCAACGGCAGCGAGGTTTGGGGAGAGGAGGTCGCGCGGGTGAGGAGGATGAACAGGGAGGTGGGGTCCATTCGTCAGTGGGAATGCGAGAAGGAAGGGAGGTCCACTGGTCAGTGTCTCCGTGGGTCAGTTGCCAGGTGTGAAGCGTTTTCTTCGGGGAGAAAAGCTGGGTTGGTTCCTAGGCTTATGGGCTTGGCCGGCTGGGCTAGGTCCAAACTCTATTTTTTTCTGTCTGCTGGCTTTTTCTTTTTCTTTAACTATTTCCTGTTTTGAAATTTCAAACAACCAAACAATGTTTAAATCAAACAAACAAAACAAGTCAACAATCATAAAACTTTTCATTTTGAATTTGGTTCTGTTTAACACATACACCAATGTCCAAAATGAAATATTATTTAAATCTTTTTAGGTTCCATTTATTAATTAAATGAAATGGACCATTGTTATTAAAATAAAAAATAGGATTTATTTTAATTAAATAGTCCTTTTGAAGTCTAATTATTTTCAAAACCAAAACAGTAGGTTTATTTGGGAATATAAAATATTTGAAAAACTTATTTAAATTGAATAAATAAGTTTTGATGGTTAATTAGAATAGTAATACCTTTATTTATAAAACTTGGATATTAAATCCTTATTAATTTATTTATATAAACCTTTGCTATCTTTACTCAGAACAAAATATTTTAATTCAAAATCTTGGTCAAGGTTTAATTTGGCTTTATAAAATAATCTTTATTTATAAATCTACCTTTTCATTTGAAAACAAAATCTTTTATTAAAAGATCCAAAATAGTAAATCAAAAAAATATTTTTATTTTTCTTTATCAAATGTTTATCTCTTTAAATCCCTTTAGGATTTTATTTGATCCAAATTGGTTTGAAGATTTCCAATTGGATTCAAAAGTTTCTTCTGGCCCTGAAAATCAAACAAAATCTTATTTTATTCATTTATTTTTCATATTACAAGATTTGGAAAATCTTGGGATGTGACAGGCTACCACCCTTAAAATAAATCTCGTCCCGAGATTTGGGAAGGCTAGGGTTACAAGTAGGCTCAAAACAACTAGGGTACTACCACCCTTAAAAATTTTCAAACAAAAATTACATATTGGCCTTCTTGGGATCTTGGGGAAAATTTCTCTAAGCAAACATTTGCATGGTGTCCTCGGTTTCCACACTTGACTCATGGGCCAAGGTTGAGTTTCTCCATAGGCTTGTTCAACTTGTTCTTCATCTTTTCTGGACAGTTGCTTGCATAATGTCCTGGGTTCTTGCAGTTGAAACAGTGGATGTCCTTGAGTTCTTTACGTGGCTCTTGTGGACAAGTTGCTACATAATGGCCTAGCTCTTTGCAGTTGTTGCACACTACCTCGCCAATCTCTTTATTCTTTGGGTTCTCTGGGCATTCACCAGAATAGTGTCCCATTTCCTTACATTTATAACATTGCACATGGCTTTTGTCAATCTTTTGCTTCTTGGTTTTCTTTGATCCTTTGAATTGGGTTGTCTTGTTTGGAGGTATAAGTGGTCCTTTTCCTTTGCCATCAACATTCTTGGCATACTTGGATCCTTCTTGTTTCCTTTGTTCAACAATGGCATAGATGGGGCATTGGATAGGAACATGATTGTTTCCTTCACACAAATAACAAGTGGCTTGAGAGGTGGAACATTGTCCAACAGGATGTTTCTCTTCACAGTTGGGGCATTGATCTCCATGTTGTTTGTAAGTATGATCCTTGTCTCCACAAATAATGCAAGCTGGGGCTCCATCTAGAATAATATTTCTGTCATCCTTGTTGTCATAGACTCTTTTGGGATAGTTCTCTTCCATTTTGATCATTTGATCAGTCACCTTAAGCATCAATTGGCCTTGAGTTTCCAAAAATCCTTGTAGCTTTGGATCTTCTCCACGAGAGTTGGCTATGAATTGAGCTGTCACTTGGTTCAACTGGTTCTGGGTTGCTATGAGCTCTTTCATGCTGTCCTCTTGGTCGGTGTTGGTGTCATCAACCTTGATGTCTTTTGGAGTAGTCATCTGTTTGGGTTGAAGGGAGATTAGAATAGGCAAGACATTTCTAAGGAATTACTTCTAATCACACACATCACAATTCACACAATCAATGTGCATGCAGTCGCAAACCAAACATTTCACTCAAACAAAGTTCAAGCACATACTTAGGCAATAAAATATTTTTGTTACACCACATAAGTTGGTGGTTTTGTCTTAACTAAAATATGGCGGTCCATCTATATGGTTCACTTGTGATCTTTCCTTCCTTCTTGATTCTTCTTACTTGGGATCATGGTTTCCTTAAGAAAAACTCTTGGTCACAAAACTTCAAAGGTGATGTAGGTTCCTTCTAACTTTTGCATTCCCTCAGTCTCTAAATCTTGAGTAAGATTTTCTTGTTTCACTTGTAGTCCTTAGTGGTATCCAAGTTGGAAGTCCTTGGTGAACATGCTGAAGATGTTGAAGTCATTAGAGTTGAAGAAGTCCTTTGCACTTGGTGTAGTCTTTGGCCATGGGTAGGTTTTTCCATCAAGTTTGAAATAGATGAGATGTAGAGTTGAAACCAAAATGGTTAAGGAAAGAGTTTACAAGTATGTTTGTAAATGAGTTTTTGGAACAAAATACAACTCCTCTTTTTCTAAGGATTTCTGTCTAGTCCTAGGGTTTACAAATCCTACAGGCAACACAATGCTCTGATACCATCTGTAGAGGGAGTGTCCCAACCTTACAACAATATAAGGTGGAGTCCCCTGTGTTTACAATGCTAGTCCCTGGATCAATAGCTAGCATCCACAGTATAGATGTAATATCAAGAAACAAAGGTCATAATATAACTTTATAACCAGGAATAACATAATTTTATTACATCATACATAGATCATTTGGCTATTTCATTACATTGCAGCGGAATAACTACAGTCATGGGGTCCTTCATCTTCAAAGTGCCACAGGCAGATGTTGGTTGTAGACTTTGTAATCCTAATCAAACAATCTTCACTAAAATCAATCAAACCTGCAACATTACAAGTTACAGCCACAAGGGTCAATACATTTGAATTGTATTGGAAAGTTTCACTACTATGTACAATATGAGTGGATCCTATCATTACATGCATATTTGGCTAAGTAGAGTTTAAGGCTCATTTGCATAAAGCAAAATTTATCTTATCTTTTCAAAAATGGTTTTGGTCCTTTGTCAAAACTCCTTTTCCAAGTTCCTTGAACTCCTTGGTAGAAACTCAAGTGTTCAAGTCCTTGTCAAAAATCCCTTGAGCTACTTGGTAACCCCAAGTGCAACAAGTTTTATCAAAATCTCATGAGTTCCTTGGTAACCCCAAGTGTTCATGTTTTCAACAAAAAACTCTTGAGTTCCTTGGTAACCCCAAGTGCATCAAGTCCTTAAAAGTTTTCTTTTAGAAATTAGAATGTCGAGATCTCCCATAGCTTCAAACTTTAGTTGCTCAGTATTGTCCATAACCGGGGACACGGCTAAGTACTTAGATTTTTATTATCTTCTGCAGAAGGAGTACACTTTACCCACATGTCACATTCCCATCCTTTTGCCACCAGTGGCCACTGGATTAGCACTCACCAAGATGGAGTACTGGCAGATTGAGAATGTGACGAAGTCTTTCCAAAGGGTCCTCCCATACACCATTGCTAGCTTGTCTTCAGCACCCATGAAGCATTCCAGATCCCCATGTCCAGTAAACTGAAGACAATGCATGGGTCTTCCCAATGTAGTTGACTAAGCCAGAGCCATAATAGCATGTGGTTGCACACGAAAGCCACAATTGGAGAAACATGTTCAATCTCTAAGTTTCCTGGGTGGTTTCCTTTGGAGCACAACACAAAGAGATTTCCATAGACATGGTTCCTTTTGTTGCCACCTTCTCCAATACTCAAAGTATCCTTGGCCACCCAGGTGGTTCATTGAGTCCTTGTTTTATTATATAAAACCACAAGTCTTTTTTTTTCAACTTCATAAAATCTCAACATGTATCTCTTTTCAAAACATAGCATGGCTAAGCATGTCACAACTATATTGTTTTCACTAAGGTATATATAGTGAATCCTATTAGGATTTAGCATAGCATAAGTATAAAAAATTCTTTTCATGTATGTTTTCAAAATCCACTAAGTATAATGAAAATAGTAGGACTTTAGATGGTAGTGTAACTTGCCTTTTTGGAAGGGAATGATGGTTCACTCCTTGATCTTGCTAGTCTCACACTTTTCTAATTTCACTACAATCATTCAAGCAAACACAAAATCAACTAGCATTCCAAATAATCAATCAAACAACAATTCTCACACATAAAACTATGGGATCTAAGTCATGCATGTAAGCATGCAAGAGATAGTTCTATTTGTAAAGATGGTCTCCACTAGGCTTCTAACTTTGTAAGGTCCAAAGTGGTCATTTTTCCAAAGTGGTAAAGTTATTTGCAAAAGGTTTTGTCTAAAAACCACTTTTAAATCCAATCATCATTTTATGTGGTGAAAAGAAATATTTTTATTAAAGCAAAACTTTATGTTTTTCACCAAATGAGTTGCCATTGTAAAACTTGGTGTTTTGGTTCAGTAGGTTTGGTCCAAACCATTATCCCAAAGTTATTACTCAAAATCATTTTCATAACAAAAACCATTATTTTCATTTGGCTAGAAATGACTAAATTAGGTTTTCCATCCTAAACTTTACCAAATCCATTTTCAACACCAAGGGTTGGTTCCTAGGGTCAGTAAGTTCACAACAAGCCATTTTGCCAAGGTTTCAAACTTAAAAACATTTTTGAATCATTTTTCTATTCTAAACAATCATACAAATGTTTCTGCAAAATCAACCAATCTAACAGATACTATTTGCTAAACCAAAGGTATGGTTGGCTAGGGCTTGTTCCACTGATTCCAATGATACCAAATTTGCAATTTTTGGACGTGTGGATCAAAAGTTATAATGGTTTGAAGGTCACAACCTAATCTGATTTCAAATATGTTTTTAAACAGAACAGGGGACACGTGGCACTGTCTAATTGGACGGTACCGGTTCGGCCGGATCGGCAACGCGGTGCGTTGGATCTAAGCCAATCGTGCGGTCCAGAGAGCATACCCCTTCGCGGTTAAGTGATCTAATCTTGCTCGCCCGATCTAGATCGAACGGCTCCTACTGTCTTGCCAAAAGCTGGCGGCGCTAGGACAACGGCGAGCGGCGGAGCAACCAGATGATGGCGGCGCTGGCAAAACAGGAAGCGGGGAAAGATGGGAGGGTGCTCACCGAGATCGCAGGAGGCTGGGGAAACTCGTCGTGTGGTCGTCGGGGCAAGGGGCGCACGAGGGCAGGAGGAATTCCTCGCCGGAGTTCGTTCTGGCGACGGTGTGCTCTGGTCGCAGTCGGAGACGATGCTGTGGTTCACCCCTAGACAAAACGGAGACGCGGTTAGATGCACAGGATCCAGGCAAAGCTGTGTGCGTGAACTAGAGGGTGCGGGGCGGTCTGAAACTACCTGGGTGCTTGCCGGAGTTGAAGACAGACGCGGCGGCGAGGTCGGAGCTTGTCGAAGACGGCTCCCTGGGGCGCACGCGGTCGAACTGAGGGCACAGGAAGATGCGTCCGGAGGTGGGGAATCTCCTAGTGTGCTCAGGAAGGCAGGAGGTGGCTGTGGTTTGTCGGATTCCACCGGAGGAGCTCGCCGGAACAGCGGCGGTGCAGGGCCAATTCGAGGCAGCCTGGTGGCGATGTGGAGCTGGTGTTTGAGGGAAAAGACAGAGGGAGGAGGGGTGCTTTTGTACGCATGGTCGGGGGCGAGATTAACGCAGCCATTATTCATGAATTGAACGCGGCTTTGAATGGCAGCAACGGCAGCGAGGTTTGGGGAGAGGAGGTCGCGCGGGTGAGGAGGATGAACAGGGAGGTGGGGTCCAGTCGTCAGTGGGAATGCGAGAAGGAAGGGAGGTCCACTGGTCAGTGTCTCCGTGGGTCAGTTGCCAGGTGTGAAGCGTTTTCTTCGGGGAGAAAAGCTGGGCTGGTTCCTGGGCTTATGGGCTTGGCCGGCTGGGCTAGGTCCAAACTCTATTTTTTTCTGTCTGCTGGCTTTTTCTTTTTCTTTAACTATTTCCTGTTTTGAAATTTCAAACAACCAAACAATGTTTAAATCAAACAAACAAAACAAGTCAACAATCATAAAACTTTTCATTTTGAATTTGGTTCAGTTTAACACATACACCAATGTCCAAAATGAAATATTATTTAAATCTTTTTAGGTTCCATTTATTAATTAAATGAAATGGACCATTGTTATTAAAATAAAAAATAGGATTTATTTTAATTAAATAGTCCTTTTGAAGTCTAATTATTTTCAAAACCAAAACAGTAGGTTTATTTGGGAATATAAAATATTTGAAAAACTTATTTAAATTGAATAAATAAGTTTTGATGGTTAATTAGAATAGTAATACCTTTATTTATAAAACTTGGATATTAAATCCTTATTAATTTATTTATATAAACCTTTGCTATCTTTACTCAGAACAAAATATTTTAATTCAAAAGCTTGGTCAAGGTTTAATTTGGCTTTATAAAATAATCTTTATTTATAAAACTACCTTTTCATTTGAAAACAAAATCTTTTATTAAAAGATCCAAAATAGTAAATCAAAAAAATATTTTTATTTTTCTTTATCAAATGTTTATCTCTTTAAATCCCTTTAGGATTTTATTTGATCCAAATTGGTTTGAAGATTTCCAATTGGATTCAAAAGTTTCTTCTAGCCCTGAAAATCAAACAAAATTTTATTTTATTCATTTATTTTTCATATTACAAGATTTGGAAAATCTTGGGATGTGACAGTTGCTAAATGTCTCGGTCAATCCTCCAGACCCTTTTTACGATGGCAAACATCTTGTTATGCCAAGTACTTGGAGTCTGAAAATGAATTTTCTTTCTTCTCATGTCATCAGGAATCTTCTAAATTATTCATCTTGGTGGTGCAAAGTGATATCATGATCTTTGGCAAAGATTTTGATATTCCTGGATGAATAAAGAGTTTTCTTCCCGCTTTCTTAAACATGTTCAAAGAGTGACCATGATTTTGGTAATCAATAGTTCCTCTTGTTACATGTTCCTTGTGACTCTTACGAGTCCTCTCCACCAAAACACCTTTCTGTCCTGGCCTTCTGCTGAATGAAAGAGTGACCCTTCAGTTTCAAAAGTCTGTGTTCTTTATCTATTCTGTTGGAAGTTTCTTCCCTCAGAAGTCTACCCTCTTCTGAAGTTCCATGGTCTCAATCCTTATGAAGACTAGTTACCTGTCACCTTGAAAACATCTCCTTTTGTTTCCTCCGTTACCTTGGCGTGTTTCATGTCTGGTGGCTTTAGAGATGTTCACAAAACATCTATCCATGAGTTGACCATGAGATACTCAGTTTGTGGTTCCGTGTTTTTCCCTCTCTTCCTTGGTGTGAGCAGCCACCTTGAAGATTGTGAAGCGCTTCATCCACTCGTCATGGATGCATGGATCAACCTCTTCGAGAAGACTGTTGAAGTTTAGTGTGACCCTGTTCCTTCTATCTTCCTACCTAGGAATCTCGGGTCGTGATTCTTTTAAGGGGGATAGAATTGTAACAACCCTAGTTTTTCTAAATAGATATTAGGGTTTGAATGTGCATAGCATGAGCATCATCCTAAAAATGTATACGACAAATATATTCTCAAAACCCTAACCCTAGCTTCCCCCTTCCTATTTGAGACATATTCAAAATGGTTTTGATACATTTGAAAAGTATAAAAAATTGGAACCCAAATGGTTATTAAATGTCCCCATGGTATTTTAAATATTTATAAAAGTCTATGCATTTTGAAATTATTCAAAACAGATTTGGATTTGAAATTACAAAAGAGAAAGTACAAAAACAGAAAAAGAAAAATGTTTTAGAAAGAAAAACTATCCCTAAGCCTAACTGGGCCGAGCCCAGCCCCTCTTTCCTTGCTCTCTACCGCTCAGCGCGCAGCTTTGCTGCCAACACGGCCCACCTGGCCCAATTCCCTGGCCCGGTACCCCTTCACCTTTCTTTCTCTTTTCTTCAACCTCCAGCCAGATGGACGTCGAGCAGAAGCTGTTGCGTGTCTTTGTCGTCGCCGTTCAGCCACGCCAGGATCCCCGTCGGTGCCATGATGCGCGCTACCGTCTCCCTGAGAATCTATAAGACCCCCTTGCGCCTTTGGACGAACCCTAGATCCCCTCTTATCCCCAATTTCTCTTTGACCGACGAACCCTAGCCCATACATCGTCGACGCCCCGTAGTTTCCGACCACCCCTCGTCGTTTCGAGGCCACCGTCATGACCGCTGTGGAGTCATCATTCACCTCGTCCAACCATGCAAGCCGGTGAAGCCCAAGGCGCCGCAATTAATAGCTCCATCCCGCGCTCCGGCCGTCGTGCGCGCCACTGATTCCGGCCTCCTCTAAGCTCCCCGATCCCTCCACGAGCATCACGGTGAGCTTACAAGTCCTCCAGTACCCTCCCCTCCCTTGTTTGCTTCCTGAATCATCCCCATGATGTGTGCCTGTGAGAACCGCCGTTGTTTGTCGTCGTCGGCCAAGCTCCGACGACCATTCGAGGGCGGCGCCACCACGGTTCAACTCGCCTCGCTCTCCTCTGTCTAGCGCACCCACTCCCGCATCCCCGCATGCCCTCAATCTCCCGAGCTGCGCTCGATCTGAGAGACCAGCATTGCTGACGTCAGCATGACGTTAGCATGGCATTATAAGTCCCTTTTTGTTTTATTAATTGTGTTGTAAATTGTTTTCTGTAATTAAAAAATAACCTGACAGGTGGGGTCCAGATGTAAGTGAGATAAACATATTCAGAAATGTTTTCTATTTTAATAAAATGTTAAAAAGTAAATCCAAAGTATAAATTGTTTTATAATATCCCAAAAATGATTTCAAATGAATTAAAAATGGAGAAATTCATAAGTAATTCATTTTAAATCAGAAAAATACAAATAATATATCAAAATGTTCAGAAAAATGAGATCTATCTCATAGCATAATAATCATGCATTATTCAACAACTTTCATGACAAGTATAATTAGAAGAACATAGTAACCTCATAGGTGATTCCGGAGTTTCCCTGTTTTAGGGTTTGCACCCCTTGGAACCCCGATTAAATTGTCGAGCATACTTTAGGGTTACATTTCCATACAATTTAACTTTTCATATCATTATCCTTGCTTGAGCATTGCATCGATGCCATGTGTTGATTATTTACCTTTTCTTTACGGTGTTTGGTTCCTCCCTGGTAGAATACGATATCGGAGTCAAGATCAAGTCTAAGACTGAAGCCCGAGATCAACATCATCGAAGCTTGAAGACCAATACTTGACCAACTGTAATCAAGTCAAGAACCAAATGTCCAAACCTCTGCTTTATGGATATCAACTGGCAAAGGCAAGCGAAGCCCCACACATACGTATGAATCCTATGCTTTCAATGTATTTCATTCTTTCCATGCGCATACGATTCTAAAGTCTTTTATCGATAGATAGAGTAATCATATCTAATGCATGTTCCCTTTTAGCCTAAATTCCCTGATCTACTGCTCCTAGCATAAATAGGGTTTGAGCTTGTGAAGCGTTGCTAGATCCATTACATCTGTTGTGCTTAGCCATGCTTAGATCTTACCACTGGTCCATCTGGTTGATGAATCAGAGCTGCGAATGAACCTAGTATGATAGGATGACGTGGTATGACCAGAGCTGGATAATAAACATGCTAAGGCTTGTATGGGAGGCCACGCGGGTTATGCTTTTTGTAGTCCCATACTTGCCACCCTTAGGACCCGATGTTCTTGCCTCTTCAACCAAGACGAGCGTACAGCCACACGGGGGCCTGGAAACCCCCTCGACCAACTAACTTGCTGAGTAGATTCCATGAGTCACATAGTTTGGGCTTTCCATTCGACATAGGCATCTTGGATGTTCTTGAATGGAGGTGAAGGAGGTGCATTCATAACAGGTAGGTAAGCGTGGCCAGGAACAAGAGATGCCCGGCACCCGTAATCTTGAACCCCGCACACATCATTATGGACCGGCTTCGGGACTCGACCCGTTACAGCGGCATCTCCCTAGTGCGTGACTCATGGTCTCGGCGAAAGCAAGGTAAAGGTCATGGTCAACCACTCTCTGCCGGCCTTCCCAGGAAGAGGGCTAATGTTAACTGGCATTAATAATCGGTTGGTACGTGTGGGTAAAGTTGTACACCCCTGAAAGGTTATTAATATTTTCGAAAATCCGCGTTCGCGGTTATGGACGACTTGGGAACGAACGTGAAGATCATAGAGAACTTGAACCTAATCATAAAACTTGGCAAGTCAAATAATGTGTGCTTACAGATGCTTCCTCATGGGTACGAGGGGGTGATCCTAGATAGGTTCAGCTGATGATGATTCGGTGGATATCAAGAGATGATCAAAGTTGGAGATACCGCTCTCTTATCTCCTTTTAAAATATTTTGATTAGTCGAGATTATTCTCCCTCTTGTTTTACAAAACAAAGATGGCTTTATGCAAAATAACTCCACCAGCCATAAGTCTTGCGGAGTACACCATGTACTCACCCTTGCTTCGTTGATACTTTTGCAGCAGAGTAAGTGCTACCATAAGAAGATGAGTTCTTTACGGCATCGACATCGACCAGTAGCTTGGAGTTCCCAGTCGGCAGTCTGGGATCTATGGATTGGACGTCATCGTTATGCTTCAGGCCTCTGAGGCTATTTGTTAAGTTTGCTATACTTAATAGCACAATTTGCCTTCCGTTGTTTGATGTTTGTGGTCAGTGACCTCTGCTTATAATATTTTCGTTCTCTGCTCAGTTATGAGCTCGTTGTAATAATTTTTGTGTCGTAGGGTCACTGTTGCGTTACCAATTCTATCTCTGTATGCTTTCGATATTTAGGTTAGGCTTATATCAGACGGAGGTCTGGGATTTGTCTAGCCCTAATCCCGGGGGTGTCACACATATTTACTTTGAATGGTGCAGAAGTAAGCTGGAGGAGTGCAAAGCAAAGCGTTGTGGAGAGATCTTCAGCTGAATCGGAATACATAGCTGCTTCGGAGGCTTCACAAGAGGCGATATGGATGAAGGAGTTCATTACAGAGCTTGGTGTGGTTCCCAGTGCGCTAGACCCAATGTCTATCTACTATGATAACATGGGTGCCATAGCCAATGCGCAAGAACCAAGGCCACACAAGAAGCTGAAGCATATCAAGATGCGTTTTGACGCTATTCGAGAGCATGTCCAAGATGGTGACATAAAGATTTGCAATGTACACACAGATCTGAATGTGGCGGATCCGTTGACTAAATCTCTCTGGAGGGAAAAACATGACCAGCACCAAACCGCCATGGGTGTTCGGCATATTACCATGTAATCTAGATTAGTTGACTCTAGTGCAAGTGGGAGACTGTTGGAGATATGCCCTAGAGGCAATAATAAAAGTAGTTATTGTTATATCTTTTTGTTTATGATAAATGTTTACATTCATGCTATAATAGTATTAACCGGATACATTAATACTTGTGTGATTTGTAAACTAAATTAGAGTCCTTAGTAAAGCCTCTTTATAATACTTTCTTGTTGGTTAATAGATGATCATGGTTTTTGGGTCATGAAAATTGAGATGTTGTTAACAACAAGGTCATATCATTAGGAGAATGGTGTGATGGACATACTCCTATAGATAAGTGTGGCATAAACATAAATTCATTTCAATAATTCATTTCCTATAAGCTTTTTGAAACATAGTAACCTAATTCCTTCGACCATGAGATCATGCTAATCACCGTCACCGGAAGGATGCTTTGATGACATCAAACACCACGCCGTAACTGGGTGTCTATAAAGGTGGCATTGAGTGTTCGGAAAGTATGTGTTGAGGCACATGGATCAAGAGTGGGATTTGTCCATCCTTATGACAGATAGATATATTCTGGGCCCTCTCAGTGGAATGTCATCCAATTAGCTTGCAAGAATGTGATAGGCTCACAAGGGATCAATATCACAGGAACGAGAAAAGATTACTAATCGGTAACGAGGTTGAACTAGGTATGCAGAGATACCGACGATTAGCCCTCGGATAAGTAAACTATCGCGAGACAAAGGGAAATTGGTATCGTATGTAAGTGGTTCATTCGATCGCAAAGTAATCCTAGAAATATGTGGGAGCCATATGAATTTCCAGATACCTCTATTGGTTATTGATCGGAGAAGAGTCTCGGTCATGTCTACATAATTCACGAACCGTAGGGAGACACACTTAAGGATCCAATGTTGTTTAGTAGATATGGAATGTAAGTAGGGAGACCAAATGTTGTTTAGAGTCTCGGAAGGGATCCGGGATATCACGAGGAGATCCGGAATGGTCCAGATAATAAGATTCATATAAGGAAAGTCCAATTCCAAACTTCGGGAATGATTCCGGTGTTTTCACCGGAATGATCTAGAAGGATCTAGAAGTTTCACTAGACCAGAAGAGGAAGGGTGCATGAATGTGTCATGACTAAGTGGAATGATTGCGTCATATCCTAGGTCACTTGGTTGGGCGTTTGAAAGAAAGAAATTAAACTCCAAATTGAAAGTCAAAAGACAAGTTTGAAAAGTCAAACTGGAACAATGTATCCTGGTGGAGGAAGGAAAGAATCCTTCTCTCCCTCCACCACAAGCCAAGTAGCAGAAGGAGTTGGGAAGGATTCAAACTCCCCTCTCCCAAACTTCCCTACCTCTCATAAATAGAGGGGAGGGGGTGCCCTCCAAGACACACAACACCTGCCACTCCCCACATCGCCACCGAGTCGCCGCCAGCCGCTGCCGTACCAAGTCGCCGCCGCCCTAGCCGCCGTCGACCACCTTCTTCTCTCTGGCCTCTAAACCATAGATTGCCGGAAACCCTAATTCTCCACAATAACCTGCTCCAGCTTAGGCGAAGCCCTGCAGGATCTTCCCTCTACTTCCGACACCACGTTGTCATGCTGCCGGAATCGCGAGGGGAGAACTACAACCTCCGCTGCATGCTGGAACAAGGGAGAGGAAGGTCTTCATCGAGTACCGAACATGTGACCGACTACGGAAACGCTGCCGGAACGCAGCGTCAGAAGGATCGTCTATGCGATCTTGAGATCGGCAAGTGTACGACTACATCACCAACGAGAATCTGCTCTCGTTAACCGCGTTGGAATCTTCAAGGGTGAGTACTCTAATCGACTTGTTGCTACAATCTAGTAGATACATCTTGGCTAGTTTGTGTTCATGCGGTAGAAATTTTTTGGTTTCGATGCTACGAACCCCTACAGGGCAGCAGCAGGAGCATCAGCCTACTCGAGGGCAAACATGTCAGTCCTGAGATATTCCCGTAGGAATTTTCCATAGGCTGCATGCTGCGCCAAGGTCTTCGGTTCCTGCCTACGGCTGCGGTCACGCCCGACGCCCACCGAGTGTTGGATCATGCTTTTGAGGTCCTTTTCAATGGATCTGCCACAGAATGGGCAAAACAATTTCCCCTTGTGCTGGAAAGTATTTTACCCACACCGTAACTGCCTTAGCACGTAGTTGATGTTGTAGTCCCTAGAGTACTAGTCGGAGCTCACGTCATCAGAATCCTCCTATTGATTTTTAAGTATATAGTTAGAACTCATACAAATAATTGAATTGTATTACAATTCAAGAATTGACAATATATGTAAGACAATATTAAATTGATATCAAAGAGAATATATCTCAACAATAGTTTGATCGGTTCATATATCATTTCATGTATCCAAACAAAATGACAAGTAAATGGATTATCAATTACATGTAGAACAAGTCTGGGGCCTTATAAGTTTCTTCAGAGATGGCGTAAGCGAACCAAGTACCAATTGCACAACGTACTGTTTTTGTACATTGCCCTAGGTTCACTAACCCATCCCTGAAAAAATATGACACCAATGTGAATTCCTTGCATTCTTTTGGACATAATTTGAATCATTGACCACAGTAAGAAATAGAAATATAATCCTTCTTATATACTATGAATGCATGTCTTTCCTAAATATTGTAATTATAATAACAAAAAACCACACAATATTCAGGTACATGCAGAAACAACTTATGATCAAACCATGCATATATATATATGCATCATATGAATCATTTGGTTCCTGGATATATAATGCAATCACATAATCACAAGAATGAAACAAATAGATTCAGATACATGTAATAAATTCAATGTATGATTACAATTGGTTGTGTATTAGCAAAAAAAATTCAAAGATCATATAGTTCCCTATGAATGTAGAATAAATCTAGGGCGTCATCAGTTTTTTCAGAGATGGAGTTGGTAAACCAAATTACCAAACGCACAGCCTATATTTTTGGTGTACATTGCCTCAGTTACACTAACCCATCCCTAAAACCAACACCATCAAATGTTTCACCCCTACACTCTTTTGGGGAAAATATCAATCATTGGCCTTAGTGAGAAAGTGAAATGTAATTCTTATACACTATGAATGCATGTGTTTCCTACATATTGTAATAATAATAACAAGAACCCAATGCAAACAATATTCATAGGTGTAGAAACAACTTATGAACAAACCATGCATATAAATCCATCATATGGAGAAATTTGAATCACTATCCTTAGTAAGAAATTGAAATGTAATCGTTCTTCTAACACTATGAATGCATGTGTACATTTCCTAAATATTGTGTGGTCAAACCATGCATAGGTACATCTAACAACAACTTATGATGAAACCATGCATATACATGCATCATATGAATAATTTTTTCCTGGATATATAGTGTAATCACATAATCACAAGAATCAAACAAGATATTCATATACATGTAATAAATTCAATGTATGATCACAATTTGTTGTGTACTAGAAAAAACAATTCAAAGATCATAGTTCCATATGAATGTAGAATAAATCAGGGACCTCATAAGTTTTTTAGAGATGGATTAAGTGAACCAAAGTACCAAGAACAATTATATTGTTGGTGTACATTGCCCCAGATTCACTAACCCATCCCTAAAAAAAATCTGACACCATCAAATGTGCCTCCCCTTGCACTATTTTGGAGAAAAATTGAATCATTGGCCTAAGTGAGAAATAGAAATGTAATATACACTATATAACATATATGCATGTTTTGTATCAAAATCAACACTCCAGTAACAACAATTCATAAAACCCCTAAAATCAATATGTTACAGCACAAAAAGAACCATATGAACAATAACAAGCAAAGATAAGTTTACTAGATGGCAGATGAGCAGATCAAATAAAATCTTCAAAACAATCGACCGTGCGAACCATATATATATATTCTAATATGCCTACATCAAGAAGGAGTGCGGCAAAGCAAAAGAATCTATAGACGATTGAGAAAATCTACGTATGAATAGTGAAGTCTATAGTTACAAATAGAGAAGATATCATAGTAGTACCTTGGATGCCTCATCAGAGACATCCTGCTCGAACTCATCCCTCTCCTCGATTACTTCAAGGATTTGGTTGTTGAGTATGGGGTCGTTAATGATGAGCACCGGGTTCCCACCGCTTGTTGCATGCCCCTCATCTAGATCTGCCACTGGAACCATGATGTTGTCGTCCACCTGCTGCTGGATGGTGATGGCGACTGGCTGGACAGATACCAAAGAATCTACGGTGCAACGACAAGCGGTGTGTGTGCCTGAAGAAGCCGCCTCCGCCTTCTTGGTGACGACCGAGCCATCTGCTACTGTGCCTCCAACTAGCTTCACCTCCGGCTTGTCTCCATGGGTATGCTTCATGGCGCAACTAAGGGGAGGGTGGTGCTAGGGAAGGAGCTTCTGCGCGTGTGGAAGGTGCAGTTTAGGGGTTTCTGACTAGACACATTGGGGGAAAAGGACGCAAGCTCCTGGAAGACGAAGGTCGAGTGGGTTTATATATGCGGGGATAGTTTGTTGTCCTCGAGTGGATACATGGGTGTGGACGAGTGGGTGGTGTACTCGTGCATGATCTTTACTTTCTAATTGCATTAACAACACACACATGCTAACTAGGAAAAGTGCACGGATCCAGTTTATGAGACAAGCGGCATAATGGTATGCCTCAATAGACCCCTGGAGGCGATTAATATTTTTGACCGGCCATGGTTCAGTGATCTAGGAGACGATCACTATTATCGTTCATCTCAGGTAAACATTAGAGGCATTTTTTTAAAGACAGCCTGAGGTGAAAGTAGTACTAGAGATGGTGCTAATTTCTAACTGGATGAGGATACAGTTAGAGACGGTCACAGAATTACAACGGCTTGAGGTTGATGAACTTAGCAAGTTGTTTTAATTTTAGAGGTAAACGGCTTCTAGGCACCGTCTCTAAATAACGAGTTTGTACTAGTGTTAGTAATATAGACTTTAAGATTATCTTCATCTACTATAGTACACCTTCGTCCTCTTCAAGTTGCTTTTTTATTTCTATGTTTACTATTTGCGACGAGATGGAAATATTTAGTATTGCTCCTTCCCTCCCAAACATGTTTTACCTTAGCTCGTTGAGCAAATTTGGTCTTCTCATCTCGTCTAAGTTTAGAAACAAGTTCATTCACATCCCTCAAAGTTTGTTTTTCTACCGTCGTTAATGGATTACATTTGGCCTTGTTGCCCAAATCATCAATAACGGCTAACAATCTTTCTTTGTCCTTATATTTTCCACTCAAGTTTATGCCCAACCCTTGAGGAATCGTTGGTAAATGCCTTTTTTTATTTTGCAATCTTTAAATGGGCGTATCACCACTAGATTCTGTATTCCACCATTGGCTTTCCCCATCTCATAGAAACCATCATGATGTACCATGATAGTACAAATGAAAACCTAGCCTTATTCCCAATGTGTGCTTGAGGACCTGAGTCAATTAGTAACAATGTGTGATCTGACCTAGAGCGAGTCGTGATCTCATCGAGACTAAAGGAAACTTATGTTCCAACTGAGACTTGCAATAATTCTATCCATCTTTTCATAAGTTGGAACATCTCGTCGATTGGCCCATGTGAATTGTCTGCTAGAGAGAACAATGTCTCTAAGGTCCAGATTTTCGACAATCGCATTAAAAACAAATAGCCAATGCAAGTGCGTAGTTATCATTATTCTTTCCTAACAGTTATGAGGAATGTTAAAATCACCTTCTAACAATATATAAACTGAATCTATTTCACACATTCTTACCAGTTCCAATAAAAATTCTGGTTTGTTTGAATCTTGTGTGGCTTCATATACGGATAGAAAGACCCATTAAAACCATGATTTTTGCAACGCATATGTAGCCTAATACAATAATATCCAGCATCCACTTTGTTGACATGAAAGGTCCTAGTGTTTATAACTATAAGGATGCCTCCTGACTGTCCATGTAGCAGGAGACAAAAGGAGGCATAATTCTTACCAGGAGCAAAATGGTACCACAAAATTATACTTTACCATCTCCAATAACGCAATGAGATCTAAACGATACTCTCTATTGACTCTTGGGTAAAAATGTTTTTTTCTGGATCTCGAAAACCTTCACTATTCCATGGATACCCTTTAGACCCTCCCTTTTAATGATTTTTAAGACTAATTGTTGTGCCTCTTCTCACATTAGTTTTCTATAAAAAACTGACTCCGAGTTGACTAACCTTCACGTTTGGATCCATGAGCTCAATATGATCATCCTTAGATACAAATTCATATTGTACCAAATCTTCAGATAGGTTCGATGGTTGAGACACCAACAGATGGTGTGCCCTATCATCCTCATTTTCAGCAACCAATTCATATTTTTATTATAGTATTCATAAAGCATGGTTCACTTCATTTTCCTTAATCAACTTTGCCAATGCAATTCTACTTGTGAGTTACCCCAAAGAGACTCCAACTCTATTCGCTTTATCAATTATCTCCTCATCCGAAGAACATAATAATGGAATTTATTATCCAAATTTGTACCCGTGCTCCGTAGATCATCGTGGCGTTGAGCGAACATCATCGGCCTTTCTATCTGAGTAACACCTGCATTTAGCTATACACGTAGCCATCAACTCTTACCTTAATCCAGCCATTGTGCTCTCCTTAATGCTTCCAAAAGAGATAACTTCTGTCTGAATTGGCGCATGAATCATACCTATGGTAGCAACATGTGCCTTGAAAAATCAGACCCACACGATCTATCTAAGTTATCTGGAGTGGCACAAGGAGAAAACGACAATAAAACTATAACACCAAACTCTACATAGCAAGGTGAAGCGTGTGATGGCATCTGCGATCCCTAACCCCTACCTAGGGTTCCTTGCGATGTGAGACAATGTACCCGAACTATAGCCACCCTCGGTGACCGTGAACGAGGCGGGCAGTCAAGGTGGTAGAACTGTAGCAACAAACACCTATCCAAAAATCGCCGGGAGTTGCTAGTATTTGTTGCATCCTCTATGATAGGCGAATGAGGCATCTCTTCATTGGTGGCAGCCGCGGCAGCGACTGGAGGAAAAATCTCTGTGGATGACTAGCGTGGGCTCGCGACATGATGTCATAGATGCTGGTCAGAGAAAAACCATGCCACAACAGGGTTTTAGCAGAAACCTTCCATGAGTTCTACGGCTTAGGAGGTACAGAGCACGACATCCCCTCTTTTTCCTCCACCATATCAACCTATGATTGCTTTTTAGTACACGAAAGTGAGAGTTCGAAAGAACCAATCTTGAAAGTTGATTTTTAAATGTATTTCCATTAGATGGTAGTGTTTCAACCCTTTCCCCCTCTTTATTCTTCTCGGTATCATCATTCTTAGACCTCTTAGAATCTTTATCATCATCACCATTACCTCCCTAATGTGCATGATCATATACATCTCCATCATCATGAAGTGCATCATCCATCATCACATCATCCAAGGAAGTTTCCTCACTCCTTCCACATCAAAACTTCGCTTGCATAATTCTCCCTTGATCCAAATATCCATTCTTGTAACACTGACTATGTGATCAAGACAAACAATATCAATCCGGAGCACCCCAGTGTGTGCAAACTCCACATCTATGTCCATAGTTTTCCAAAAAGATTTCCAAGATCCCATAAAGCAAGGAAATCATCTAGAGCATCCAAAGGCAAATCATAACCCTGAACCCAAATGCTGTCAATAGACCATGCAGGTTGTATTGGTTTCTTCCATGATTCAAAATTCATAGATACTTTACTATCCAGAACAATATGCCTTCCAAAGTGTCGTGCTCTTGTCAAGTCCATTTTCTTGGGAATGTAACTCTAAACACATTACCTCAATATGCCGCACCACCCATTGATATTGTTCATCGGGAACAATCCACCTCATCTATTCAATTATCTCACCAATTGTTATAGAACCATCAGAAATTGCAACTCTACTCAAACAAATGTTATCCAACCTTAGACGCACCATACCAGACAAGGGTAACTCCCCAAACATTATCTCCTCGTGAGCCACCCCTTACAAAATCATAGTAGGTTTTGATTCCAAAAGAAGCAGACAAGGTTTTGAGGCGTGATTCGGACTCTAACAGCAAAGTCACAAGAATGTTGTGCAATCATTCACACAATGCTCATGTTTACCACATTGGTAACAGTCAGGAAGCTTCCAATTTTGTCTTCCCTACAGCCATGGCCTTATAACCACCACCAGTGGTATTACCTTGAATTTATTGTTATGTCGACATACCAGCGATGGCCATCATGACCTCATCAAGTTAGTGTTGTGTCTGAAATGGCTAAGCCACAACAGGTGTTAGCTGACTCACAAGTCTAGGAGTACTTTGAGGAGGCGTAGTTGGATTTGTTGCCACAACTTCAACATCATTCATCAACGGCTCCTAAAAGTGCATGTGTGACTTATGTGTGGTTTTGGTAATTAATGGCAATCTTTATGGACTAATATTTGTATTGAGTTACTCTTGTAGGAATTTTCTATTGGCATCGCTTGAACCATTTGTTGGCTTCAAAATTGAAGGATAAAGAAAGGAGGAAGAATAAGCAATGGCCAAAGATATATTCAAGGTGTGATCCGAAAGAATGGTCTTGTGAGAACTGAGCCTATTGGACTCATGTCTTGAAGAATAAGATAGTGTGAGAATTTTTGCATCACCTCAAGACATCATTTTGAAGAGAGAATAATATACAAGGTTGATCAAGACAAAGTGCAAACAGTGGATCAACACTCAAAGAAGATATGAAGTGAAAGTTCAAGATAATCCATCTCGATAAGATCATATGCTTGAAGCTTGCCATCCTCGGTGATCATGGATAGGTGAAGACATGCCCAAAGAAGAGACTCCCCTATAGGAGTATGGGTAGCCATTTACAAGTCTTCATCAAGCTAGTGCAAGAAAGAGCAACCAAGAAATATGTTCCATCTTGAGGACGACAAGAACTTATTTATCTAGCTCAAGTGGATTGTGTAAGGAAAATATATGATATTGATAGGTTTTCTCATTTGCGAGTCTCATGTTATTAGTTGGGTGACCATATCTCATATAGATAGTCATACTATTATGAGGGTCTCTCGAGTGAGTAATTAGATCACATATTTCAGAGAGATCTCAAACCTTTATATACTTGGCATGATATTTCCTAGTTATTATTTGGATCTTATCCATGTGAGGTTCTAGAGCTTACGATTATCTTCATAAAAAACTCTAGTCCATCAAAAACGGATTTCTAATGAATATCTTATGGCCTTTTTGATATTGGAGGTTTTACCAATTCATATCTTAGGGAGGTTCCACACCTCTCTAGCCTCGGTATTTTCTCCCTTGGTCATACTCAATATTTCTAATAAAATTGGCTTCATCTCACTTAGAGTTTGAATGCTCGAGTTATCGCGGTTTTGATTCAGCCGTTTTTCTTGGCCGCTAGTATCATGAAATCCCCGATAATACCGCCATGACATGTTTATGGCTGGTAGTACCGGTGGAAGTACACGATCACTTTCGTCCAACTCGTGTCTCCCTCCAGCATGGTTTGATTTTATATCCCAAAGTTAGGACAGAAGTGAGGCGACAGTACTGGCACCCAGACTTGGCGGTAGTACCGCTAGTTTGACGGTAGTACTGCCATGTACTACCTCTAGAGATATGAATAATAATGAAGAGACTTAACCCATATCTTTTGTGTCTACTTTGTGTGCGTGTTGCATCGTAATCTCAACATGGATATCATTGTCTGTTTCGTGTAGCACGTGCTAACTTTATTGTTGGTAATAATGTGATACCCTACAATTTTTCTAAAGATCTCACTAGTGGAAACAGGGCCTCTAGTCCCAGTCCGTAAGGGCCTTTAGTCCCGGTTTTGGAACTGGGACTAAACAAGCGGGACTAGAGGCCTACCACTAGTCCCAGCCCAGTTACCCGCTGGGACTAGTGGATGCCCACGTGGCTGCCGTGGCACGCTCGGGGTGCACCTCCACTAGTCCCGGTTGGTGTTAAGGACCAGGACTAGTGGGTCTCTGCCGCAGCAGCATTTTGCGCCTTTTCTCTGTTGCGGCAGAGCATTACCTTGGACTAGTGTTTCTCTGCCGCGACATTATTTTGTGCCATTGCTCTACCGCGGCAGAGAATTCATTTTCTATTGTTTTAATTATTTATTTTTCATTTCAAAATAGTTTTGAATATTTGTACGCCACCACATATCGTACATATTCGTGCATATATATAATATAACTTGTATTACCATATTGAGCATACAATTTACAAATATAACTAGAGCCTGTCTATTCAATTACATGGAGATCATTAGCGCCTATTCACACTAAATTCTCCGTCATCGTGTACCATCTCTTTGAAAATAAAACTTGCCAGCTTCTCCGCAATTGCTAGTACATGTTGATGTGGTAGGAGTTGATCCCGCATTCTCTCGAACTATATAAAAAAAAGGAGATCAATATGAATATCAATCATGATAACAAAAAGTGACGGTAATAAAATGATGGTGTGAATGTATTGCTTACATTGACTCTATAATCTTTGTTCTCGGTGGTAAACGTGCGAATGAACTCGCAAACGTAGAATCCACATAAATTCGACCCTTGTGGCTGCCTCACGCACTTTAAGAGAATAGAATTCAATCAAAATAATAATCTAGCATCATTATTGTATTGAAACTAGAAGTAAAGAGATGCGCGGACATATCACGTGCTACTTATCGAGACCTCCTTAAACGTCATCTTCTGACTAAAGGAACCCGTAACCTCACGCTTGCAACCGGATCCAAACTCGGGATGTGGTGGTCGTAATCATCATGGGGTGGGCTTCTTGGAGGTGATGGAGGTGAAGGAGACCTACACGACTCGGAGGCGGTAGTGTTGGCCTTGGGGCCGAGCCTGGAAACCGTATGTTGTTCTTGTCCCATAGAATGTTACCACCAAGTACTTCTCCAAGTGTGCTCTCACCTTCATGTCCAGGGATGTCAAGATCCATTGACTCTGTCAACACCCGGATTTTTAATCCCAGATGCCTGTTATGCCATACATCGCAATCCTAGGATTACCATTTTTGCGAGACATAACAGATTTGGATATCACAGTACATCATCCATTACAAACCATACATAGGGTCTTACACAAATAAGGATCTCATGATCCAGTTCTTAATACAACTCAAGCAGCGGAATAACGTAATAGTAACGATTGCGTAGGCAAAACTCCATCTTCAGGGTCACAGGCAATGCTGACAATGGGAGATGATCCTAGTTGTCGTAACATTCCTGCGGTCCATCATCCTGGTACTCCTCTTCATAGTCTGGCCACAGGAATAGCCAGGGACAAAGCCATGAGTACTCTTTAAGTACTCGCAAACTAATACTAACAAGTTAAGGGGTTTTTGTAGTCGGATACAAAGCTCTAAGGTTGTTTTGCAAAAAGCCAGATTTACCTCTACTAAGTTCAGAAGCAAAGAAAACTAGTTGAAAGTTTTATAACACCTAAGTGGGAATTTGAATTTCATATCACAACTCTGTTTTGGTCAAGTCAAAGTCATAATTCATTTCACAAGTCATTTTGAAAACATCTGACGGGGGAACAATATGGCCACTCCAACTGTCCATAACCACGGACGCGAATATTCAAATAGTTTGACACTCTATAGAGATTGTACACTTTCACCACAACATTCGATACATCCGTCAGGAACAATCCTGAATTCACCATACTCAGTATGCGGATAATCAATCATAACCTTTCAATTACACGCCCTAGTATAGGCACCTCTCCTGTGAGTTTGGCCTCCCAACCATGACCAACTGTCATCTTGGGTACTTCACAGGTGGACAATCTTCACAAGGTAGCCTCAGCTCAGACCTTGGCCGTGAGGGAACCCATACTAAGGAATATAAATTTCCATTCAAGCCCTACCCAAATTTCGGGTATTGTGGTTGTACGATGTAATTGGAATGGTACCGCATCCAGACAACCATCAGTTTTATAAAGGGCTAAGGCTCATGCCTCAACATTTTCATCATCAAAATCATCTGGTGTTTAGAAACACATGTCAAAACATTTCAGTAGAATGACTCATCATTCTAAGGTTTTCATAACCATCTTCACCAAGTATTCCCATCTTTAGCACTAGCATCTACAAGTGGTGGTAAATACTAACGAGGGGTGGTAAACCAGTGGAGATTTGCTAAGTTCAATCTGATGCCTTAGGATGACATCAAGATTATCTAACTTAGGCCAAATTTTATGCTTTTTATGCTCTTTATGCTACCTTTAGTTATCTTTATAGAATCTACAAGTCACCATGTAAACTCTAAGATAAAGCTTTGATAAAGAAAATAAAGTATTAAGCTTGCAAGTAAAACTAGGATTGGGTTATCGAGTGGATATGATCACATATGCTTAAGGCATATAGTTGGCATAGTAATAAGCAAGTGTTGGCTTGCATAATTTGCAAGGGTTAGCTTTCTAAGTTAATAGCTTGCTAGGTCAACTTGTATAGTAAGTCTTGCCTTGTGCAGAGCAGTGGTTGAAGTTCTCCTCGGCTTCTTCCTCGTAGTATTCTCCTTCCTCCTCGTATCCTTGGTCGGTACTAGCGTCTATAAATAAATACGAGGTACACAATCACCAAACAATACTTAACTATTGCTAATCGTCACACAAAGGTTCACACTAGGTGATCTATCATCATCACTAACATCACAAGGATGAAAGCACTTGTCTTATTTATTTTATCTGAGAAAATTAATTTCTACTCATTGAAAAACTACTTAAGATTTAATATTCTCCAACTCAAACATGGGATCATGTTAACACATGTCATCACCACATATTTCAGTCCATGAGAATGTGATTTAAAGTGGTGTCATAATTTAATAAGGTTTAACCTTTTTATTTTAATTAAATAAAGTGACTAGAAATGCTTATGGGGCATTCTTTTATTACTTCAACATTATTTCTGCAAGTAAACCCATATGTTTTTATATATTCTGAAAGGTATGATCAAATATGATTTTTGAGAGTTGGAATAAACTCCAAAGCTCTTATGGTTGAATTTTGAAAAATGTTTGAATGCAGAAAAGCTTCTGCCTTGTTATTTTTACCATGGTTGATCTATAACTCTAAATGGTTTGAATCCAACGGTCTTGGATTAAGCATTTCAGTACCTCTCTAACAAAATTTATTTCATGCATTTTGGTTCAGTGAATCGAGCTGAGTGGATTTTTGAATCTAGGTACAGAAATATGTTTGAAATTAAATGAATAAAGCTTAATTTGAATTGTTGGGTCGCGCAGGATGTTTTACTGGGCCGGCCCACTACACACAGCGCGTACGCGGGCTGGTTAGGTGGATGTCCCAACGCGTCAGTGAGACGGGGAGGGGCGAAGCGGTATGGGGCAATGTGAACTGCACGATCTAACTCTAATCAAACGGCTACGGTTCATCGTCCACGTCGGGTAGCGCCGGCGAGACAGAACCCTAACGCGGCAATGGGGGTCATGGGAGGATCACCGGGGCTCAGGCGAGGGTCGACGACGGGGGCGAACGACGTAGTCGACGATGACGGTTCTCCTGCTGCCGGCAGCTTCTCCTGGGGCGGCTCCAATCGACGGCTCCCTTCTTCTCCAGCAGCGGCGGGCTCCGGCCAAATTCCGGCGATGCGCTGCTCGCCTTGCTCCGGGAGTGAGGTGGGGTGGTTCTGGGTGATAGGGAGTGAGATGGTGTGATGAAAACGAGCGGTGGAGGCCTCTATTTATAGTGGCGGAAGGGGACCGACGGGCACGGGCTGAGCTCGGCGTGGTCGACAGCACAGAGGGATACTAGCATGGGCGACGGTAGGGGCGGTGTTGTGCTCCCTGGCGAAGCTCAACGGCGTGGTGGCGAGGCGTGGGGCGATGCTGATCGGTCGAAACACGCTGATGCTCTGGGCGGGTCCGACGGCGGTTTTAATGTCGCACAGCGCGCGTGGTCTGCGCAGCGACGAACGGGCATGTCTGGAGGGGTGCTGGTGATCATCCCTGCAAGCGACGAGGGCGGCGCGCGGTCTGTGGGTGCTGGTCGAGCGTGGCGCACTGGCGCTCTCTCGGCATGGTCACAGAGGAGTTTGGCATGGGCGTGTCGTGTGGTCCCTGGGCTGGCATTGCTGGGGCTAGGACAGTGGGTGACGGTGGACATTGCTACATGTCCCAGACAAGGTTGGCGAGGCTAGTGCGGCCTCTAGCTCGCTGGCGATAATGGGGTGGCAATGGTGCTCTCGGCATGCTTGACATTAATGGCTAGGCTTGCTCACAGTGGTGCTACACCTAGTTAGATTACTTTGATCATCTACTAAGGGTGTAGAGTGGGCTATAGAGGGAACAAGTAAGGCCAATTTTACTGTACACTATAGTTTTTGATGTTTGTTTGATTTGTATCTGCAAGGTGTTTGATGAAATGGCCGCAAGAACTTTAAATTTTAATTTTGGATTCAAACTTGGTGGGTTTGCTAGGCACATACTAGGGAGTGTCTGGTTAGTTGGATTAGTCAAGGGGCACTTGTTTGGTTGGGTTTCGAAAATGGGTGATCTTCACATATGATAAAGATTCAATTTTGAATTGTGATTTGAATGAGGTTGCCAAATTTTTCTGCAAGTTTAAAAGGTGGGCTTTGATTTACTTTTACTTGTTCTAGCAAGGGGTGAAAAGAGTTGGAAAAGTTTCTGTTTGAAATCTTGAACTAGAAACACTCAAAGTGACCTAGTGAGCAAGATTGGCAAAAATGACCATTTGCTTTATTTTATTTGTTTTTGATTTTCTCTTGTTTTCTTTCTGCATGGAAATGTTTTATATGATGTTAGTTTCATCTTTAAACCATTTCTTGCTATTTAGGTTAATCACACAAGTTCATTCATGCATTTATCAAATCATCTCATTCACACATGCATTCATATGATTTTAAATTAATCAAAGTTTTTGTTAACCCTAATTTTAGTGATTAGAGTTTGAGGATCCTTGTGTTATATTTTTGGGATGTTACAAACCTTCCCCCCTTAAACAAAATCTCGTCCCGAGATTTTAAAAAGGAAGATAAAAAAAGATTACCTAGGATTTAAAGAGATCGGGAAACTCCGTCCAGATGTGATCTTCGCGCTCCCAGGTAGCTTCTTCTTCAGTGTGGTTGCTCCACTGAATCTTGAGAAACTTGATGCTTCGGGTCCTGGTGGTTCTGAAAGCTTCTTCCAAAATACGTATGGGTACTTTGGCATAGGTCACGTCATCGTTGATCTCTATGGTCCGGTGATCAATGTTCTTGAAAACTTCGGTCTTCTCCAGAACTTCAAGGCATTTGCGAAGTAACGATATATGGAACACATTGTGCACTGCTGACATTTCTTTTGGCAGTTCCAATTGATATGATACTTCTCCTCGACGATTCAGAATCTTGAAGGGTCCGATATATCTGGGGGCTAACTTTCCTTTCAGCTGGAAACGTTGCATTCCTTTCAACAGCGACACTTTAAGGTACACAAAATCTCCGATATTAAAAGCAAGGTCTCGACATCTCTTGTCGGTGTAACTCTTCTGTCTTGACTGGGCGGTCTTGAGGTGCTCACGAATCTTGTGAACCTTCTCTTCTGCTTCTCGTAGGACGTCGGGTCCGAAAATCTGACTCTCTCCTACTTCCGACCAATTCAAAGGGGTGCGACACTTCCTTCCATACATGAATTCAAATGGGGCCATTTGCAAACTAGCTTGGTAACTGTTGTTGTAAGAAAATTCAGCAAAAGGCAGACAGTCTTCCCATTTAGATCCATACTCTAGCACACATGCTCTCAACATATCTTCGAGTATTTGATTTACTCGCTTCGTTTGTCCATCGGTTTGAGGGTGATAAGCTGTGCTGAAATCTAGTCGGGTTCCTAAACCTTCTTGGACCCTCTTCCCTCGAGGTAAACTGAGTTCCTCGATCCGATACGATGCTCTTGGGGACTCGGTGCAAACTGACGATTCTAGCGATGTATAACTCCGCTAGCTTCGAACTCTGGTATGTGGTCTTAACTGGTAAGAAATGGGCGACTTTGGACAATCGGTCCACTATGACCCAGATAGAGTCATTTCCCTACTAGAAGTAGGCAATCCGGTGATAAAGTCCATTCCAATTGAATCCCATTTCCATTCTGGAATCTGTAGAGGTTGCAACAGTCCAGCGGGTCTTTGATGTCCCGCCTTGACTCTCTGACATATATCACACTTGGCGATATAGCTTCCGATTTCTCTCTTCATCTTATGCCACCAAAATTGTTCCTTCAAGTCCTGATACATATTTATTCCTCCGGGGTGGATAGAATAAAGAGTATCATGGTCCTCCTTCAAAATCACTTCTTCAATTACGAATATGCTGGTACACAAAGACGTCCTTTGTACCCCAAAACTCCTTCTTCGTCTTCGGTGAATCCGGGTACTTTGCATGTACCGATACGACGCTTGATTCCGTCGATACTAGCATTTCCTTTATGCGCCTCTTTGATCTGACTGATCAAAGTGGGTTGAAGATCTATGCTAGCCAAAAATCCTTCACTCACTAATTCCATTCGGAAATCTTCCATCTTTTTGTGCAAACTTGGTTGCTTCTTTAGAAATGGAGTTCAAGCGGCACGACAATCTGCTACCACATTGGCTTTACCGGGGTGATAGTGAATGTCCAGATCATAGTCCTTGATTAGCTCAATCCATGCTCTCTGTCTCATATTCAGCTCCTTCTGAGTGAATATATAATTCAAGCTCTTGTGATCCGAATAAATCTCACAACGGTTTCCCATGAGATAATGTCTCCATGTCTTCAGGGCAAGAACTACGGCCGCGAGTTCGAGGTCATGGGTTGGGTAGTTCTGTTCATGCTGCTTCAGTTGTCGGGATAGATAAGATATAACTTTGCCTTCTTGCATTATCACACATCCGAGGCCGATCTTGGATGCGTCACAATACACGTCAAAGGGCTTGGTGATTTCCGGCATGATCAAGATTGGGGCTGAAATCAATCTTCTCTTGAGTTCTTGAAAACTCACTTCACATTTGTCCGTCCATTCAAACTTCTTGTCCTTCTTTAGCAATTGAGTCATGGGTCCGGCAATACTCGAGAATCCTTCTACGAACTTGCGGTAGTATCCCGCTAATCCGAGAAATGTACCAACTTGGGTTTGAGTGGTTGGGGCTTGCCAATCTTCGACATCTTTCACCTTCGCAGGGTCAACGGAAATTCCTCCGGCCGATACAATATGGCCAAGGAATCCTACCTCCTGTAACCAGAATTCACATTTGCTAAACTCGGCATACAACTGATGCAATCTAAGGGTTCCAAGAATGGTCCTTAGGTGTAGCTCATGTTCTTCTTCTGATTTGGAATAAATCAGAATGGCATCGATGAAAATAACGACAAACTTATCCAGGAAGTCCATAAAAATCTTATTCATGAGATTCATGAAATAAGCGGGGGCATTGGTTAATCCAAAAGACATGACGGTATACTCATATAATCCATATCTGGCGGTAAAGGCAGTCTTTGGAATATCCTCTGCGCGAATCTTGAGATGATGGTAGCTAGTTTTAAGATCAATCTTAGAAAACACTTTGGCACCACTCAACTGGTCAAATAGGTATTCTATCTTCGGCAACGGGTACTTGTTCTTGATGGTGACATCATTCAACTTCTGATAATCCGTACACAGATGGTTACCTCCATCTTTCTTGTCCACAAACAAGACAGGTGATCTCCATGGTAACGCACTGGGTTGAATCAGTCCAATTTCCAGCATGGCGTCCAGTTGCTTCTTCAGTTCTACTAGTTCTGACGGGTTCATACTATATGGTCTCTGGGCGATGGGTCCGGTTCCATGGATTAGTGTTGGGCATAGGCTATATGGGTATCCTCATAGCATGTCACCTATCCGGATAACCCGGGTGGCCCATAGTTGGTAGCATGGCCTATGGCCTGCTGGGCGGCCTAGTTAGATGGATCCAGAAGGTAGCCCCATGCCGGATAAAGGAAGGCTACGGTGGAGTCACCAGCGTATCCGGAGCCTTGGAGTGCAAGATACACAAGACTAGTAATAGACGGTGTAAGACTCTGTAACCTGTCCGTCTAGGACTTTCCCTGTAACCCTAGGACCCAGCGACTATATAAGTCGGGCCTATGGTAGACTTTAGGGCATCGATTCATACAAACCTCGCACAGCGAACCTATCTCTGTAACTCAGCGTATTGCCCTTATAGTGATTTATAGCAGGAGTAGGATTCCGCCACCGTCGTGGGATCTGAACCTGGGTAAGCTGTGTTACCTCGTACCCGTCAACCGTCCGCCTTACCCCACGTCTCTAAACACGCACTGTGAGGACCCCTCCATGGCGTACTCATCGGCAATACCACGACAATTAGTTCAATGATAAACTCTATATCCTGATCTGGGGGCATACCGGGCAAAACATCTGGAAATACATCAGGGTATTCATAGACTATCCAGACTTGGTCAATGGTAGGTTGGGCTATACTCTTGTTGGACTTGAACTGACGAGGCAAGGTTTCAGATACATGCTCGACTGATATTCCGGCTGTACTGGTCATGGTTATGGCTTTCTTGGCATAGTCAATTAATCCTTTATGTTTGGACATCCAATCCATTTCTAGTACTACTTCCAAACGTTTAGTTCCGAGTACTATTAGATTAGCATAAAATCTATGCCATGGATTTGGATAGGGACGGGTTTGCAAATTTCCCTAGCTTTGATGGTTGAACCAGGTATTTGAACAATCATAACATGCTTCGATTTGGTTGGTTGAATCTTACTAGTGCATGCGAATTCTTCAGTTACAAATGAGTGCGATGCTCCAGAATCAAACAACACTCTTGCAAGTACTGAGTTAATAGAAAACATACCCAGCACGACATTTGGCGCTTCCTGGGCTTCTTCAGCATGCATGAGAAAAAGACGGCCGTTGCGGTTGAGCGAATTCTCTGGGGCAAACCTTCTTCCGGGATGAGCACGACGCTGTTGCTGAGCTGGGGCATTTTCATTGGGGGCCGCGGCAATCTTCTTGGGGCACTCATTGGAATAATGACCCTTGGTTCCACATTCATAACAAATCACTTGCGACTTGTCCTTTGCTGCAATAGGCACAACATTGCTTCCGTACCTTGTGGCAGTGTTGGTGTTGGTGGCGGCATTGTTGTTGTTGAACTTGGGTGGGGCACGGTTGAAATTGCTAGAGTTGTCGGGGTTGTTGTGGTTTCCTCCGGGCCTTGGGTTTCCACGGTTGGGATAGGTCGGACGGTTCATAGGGGGTCTGTTGTTTCTTGGGGCAAATCCTGGAGATGGGTTGGGGCGATACTTTGGTGTCAGGTGGGTTCCTGGTTGATGCATCATGCGGCGCTTGCGGTTCTCATTGGCTTGGTTGATCTTTCCTTCCATCTGAATGGCAGAGTCGACTAGGGCTTCAATATCAGCAAAGGGGATACTCACTAACACCATCTACATCTCATCGTGCAGACCATTCAGGAATCTCTCTTTATTCTTGGCTTCTGTGTCGATCTCATCCGGGGCATACCTAGCTAATGACAAGAATTTGTCACGGTATTCCACTACTGTCATCCTTCCTTGCTTCAGTTCTCTAAATTCATCTCTCATCCTCTTTATCAAACCAGGTGGCACATGGGTTCTGCTGAACTTGACCTTGAATTCCTCCCAAATCATCATCTGACCTTCGATCATTGCACGAACGCTATTCCACCATGATCTTGCATCTCTGGCTAGATAGTGGGTGGCGAACAGAACTTTCTCGTTAGCTTCCACTCCCGCGACTTCCAGATTTTTCTCCATTGTTTGCAGCCAATCATCTGCATCTAGGGGTTCTTCTGACTTAGTGAAAACAGGTGGATTGATGTTCTGGAAATTCTCGAGCTTAGATCCATGGTTGTCCTGATTTCCATGGACATGATTGTTGTTGGCCATCTGGGCTATCTGTTGAAGGGTGGCTAGGTTGGCTTGACGTTCGACTCTTTCGGCTTCGCGGTCCGAAACCATCATTTGCAAGAGTTGCAACATCGGGTCCGGGGCTGAGTTGCTTCCTCCGCGAGGCATCTGAAGATTGAGATAGATCATGAGAAAAGAGGGAAATTTCTAAGGTTCGGGGGTTTTTGGAAAGTTTTTAAGGTTTGACTCAGATTTTGCTAGCAACTTGCTTTTCATTCATTCATAGCACACAATACAACACACACCACAACAAAAAAATAGATGGTTTTAAGAACCATTTTGTGAAGCTACGATACAGTGGGACCGAATACAATTCACTAACGCTAGTGCTCAAGTGCTACTACTCATCGGAGTCAGTGTACTCATCATCCTCCTCCACATCACCATCATCATCGATGAAGGCGAAATCATCCTCATCGGTGAATAAATCCATGGCCTGATCCTCCAGAAAGTCATCATCATCGCTGAGATAGGAGTAGGGGTCTCCACGAAGGTCTTCTACGGCATTCTCCCTCTCCTCCAACTGCACGTCTCTCTCGTGGATGGTCTCCTCCAAATCCGTGATCCGGTGGAGAAGACGGGCAATGATGCGCTCCTTCTTGTCGAGCTGACGGCGACGAGACTTGCGATCCTTCACTAGCATGGCGAGGGTCTGATCCTTCTTCTTGGTGATGGCGTACTTGTGGTTGGCATAGGCACGGGCATTGTCCAACTCCTTCTGACGGTCGTACATCATGAAGCTGAGGTGGTCCAATTGACTCTTCAGCTCGGGGTGGTATGGGGATTCCAGTGGCTGTCCCATAACATCACGCCTTGGGTAGAACTCAAAACGGGTACCCTTGATCTGATTGATACTCTGCCCACACAGACGGGCAAGATCTTCCTGCATTTCCCTGGCCAGTCCATCGAGCCAGTTGTTTTCTCTTAACGTGAACTGAATTCCCTCTGCAGTGGGAGGTTCAATCTTTCCTCAGAGACTTGCAACAACTAGCCACTACAGATCTTCTCCTTCCTGATCATTGAGCTGAGCTCCAAAGAACTCTGGGTGCGGACGCTCCAGAAGTTCCGAAAGCTAGTTCAAGTCACGCTCAAAGATGAGGTGTCCTCCATTCCCCAACTGATAAAACTTGTTGTACTTCACGTCCATCTATAAGAATATAGGATGAGTAAGTTAGTAGAGTGATCAAGTGTGTCAAATTTTATGTATTTGGCAAGAATTTTTGAGGAACATGAATTTTCATGAAAGAATCCAAGTGATAAGAATGGGAATAAGTTTTTGTAAATACTCACTTCCTTTGGTTTTGAAACTAAGTTTTTGATTCAAATGTCCATTCTAACTAGGGTCTCCTATGGTCAGGATGGCTCTGATACCAACTCGTCAACACTCGGATTTTTAATCCCAGATGCCTGTTATGCCATACATCACAATCCTAGGATTACCATTTTTGTGAGACATAACAGATTTGGATATCACAGTACATCATTCATTACAAACCATACATAAGTTCTTACACAAATAAGGATCATGATCTAGTTCTTAATACAACTCAAGCAGCGGAATAACATAATAGTAACGATAGCGTAGGCGAAACTCCATCTTCAGGGTCACAGGCAATGCTGACGATGGGAGATGATCGTAGTTGTCGTAACATTCCTGCGGTCCATCATCCTGGTACTCCTCTTCATAGTCTGGCCACAGGAATAGCTAGGGACAAAGCCATGAGTACTCTTTAAGTACTCGCAAACTAATACTAACAAGTTAAGGGGTTTTTGTAGTCGAATACTAAGCTCTAAGGTTGTTTTGCAAAAAAGCCAGATTTACCTCTACTAAGTTCAGAAGCAAAGAAAACTAGTTGAAAATTTATAACACCTAAGTGGGAATTTGAATTTCATATCACAACTCTGTTTTGGTCAAGTCAAAGTCATAATTCATTTTACAAGTCATTTTGAAAACATCTGACGGGGGAACGGTATGGCCACTCCAACTGTCCATAACCGCGGACGCGACTATTCGAATAGTTTGACACTCTGCAGAGATTGTACACTTTCACCACAACATTCGATACATCCTTCAGGAACAATCCTGGATTCACCATACTCAGTATGCGGATAATCAATCCTAACCTTTCAATTACACACCCTAGTATAGGCACCTCTCCTGCCTTAGGATGACATCAAGATTGTCTAGCTTAGGCCAAATTTTATGCTCTTTATGCTACCTTTATTTATCTTTATAGAATCTACAAGTCACCATGTAAACTCTAAGCGAAAGCTTCGATAAAGAAAATAAAGTATTAAGCTTGCAAGTAAAACTAGGATTGGGTTATCAAGTGGGTATGATCACATATGCTTAAGGCATATAGTTGGCATAGTAACAAGCAAGTGTTGGCTTACATAATTTGCAAGGGTTAGCTTGCTAAGTTAATAGCTTGCTAGGTCAACTTGTATGGTAAGGCTTGCCTTGTGCAGAGCAGTGGTTGAAGTTCTCCTCGGCTTCTTCCTCGTAGTATTCTCCTTCCTCCTAGTATCCTTGGTCGGTACTAGCGTCTATAAATAAATACGAGGTACACAATCACCAAACAATACTTAACTATTTCTAATCATCACACAAAGGTTCACACTAGGTGATCTATCATCATCACTAACATGACAAGGATTAAAACACTTGTCTTATTTATTTTATTTGAGAAAAGTAATTTCTACTCATTGAAAAACTACTTAAGATTTAATATTCTCCAACTCAAACATGGTATCATGTTGACACATGTCATCACCACATATTTCAATCCATGAGAATGTGATTTAAAGTGGTGTCATAATTTAATAAGGTTTAACCTTTTTATTTTAATTAAATAAAGTGACTAGAAATGCCTATGGGGCATTCTTTTATTACTTGAACATTATTTCTGCAAGTAAATCCATATGTTTTTATATATTCTGAAAGGTATGATCAAGTGTGATTTTTGAGAGTTGGAATCAACTCCAAAGCTCTTATGGTTGAATTTTGAAAAATGTTTGAATGCAGAAAAGCTTCTGCCTTGTTATTTTTACCATGGTTGATCTATAACTCCAAATGGTTTGAATCCAACAGACTTGGATTAAGCATTTCAGTACCTTTCTCACAAAATTGGTTTCATGCATTTTGGTTTAGTGAATCCATCTAGGTGGATTTTTGAATGTAGGTACAGAACTATGTTTGAAATTAAATGAATAAAGCTTAATTTGAATTGTTGGGTCGCGCGGGATGTTTTACTGGGCCGGTCCACTACACACAGCGCGTACGCGGGCTGGTTAAGTGGATGTCCCCACGCTTCAGTGAGACGGGGAGGGGCGAAGCGGTACAGGGCAATTTGAACTGCACGATCTAACTCTAATCGAACGGCTACGGTTCATCGTCCACGTCGGGCAGCGCCAGCGAGACAGAACCCTAACGCGGAAGGTGGGGGTCGTGAGAGGCTCACCGGGGCTCAGGCGAGGGTCAGTGACGGGGCGAATGACGAATTTGGCGATGGCGGTTCTCCTGGTACCGGCAGCTTCTCCTGGGGCGGCTCCAATCGACGGCTCCCTTCTTCTCCAGTAGCAGCGGACTCCGGCCAAATTCCGGTGATGCGCTTCTTGCCTTGCTCCGGGAGTGAGGTGGGGTGGTTTTGGGTGAGAGGGGAGTGAGATGGTGTGACAAAAACGAGCGGTGGAGGCCTCTATTTATAGTGGCGGAAGGGGACAGACGGGCGCGGGCTGAGCTCGTCATGGTCGATGGCACAGAGGGCTACTGGCATGGGAGACGGTAGGGGGCGGTGCTATGCTCCCTGGCGAAGCTCAACGGCACGGAGTGGGGCGGTGCTGATCGGTCGAAACACGTTGATGCTCTGGGTGGGTCCGACGATGGTTTTAATGTCGCACATCGCGCGTGGTCTGCGCGGCGACGAACAGGCATGTCTGGCGGGTGCTGGTGTTCATCCCTGCAAGTGGCGAGGGCGGCGCGCGGTCTATGGGTGCTGGTCGAGCGTGGCGCACTGGCGCGCTCTCGGCATGGTCGCAGAGGAGTTTGGCATGGGCGTGTCGTGTGGTGCAGGGGCTGGGATTGCTCGGGGCTGGGACAGTGGGTGGCGGTGGATGGTGCTGCATGTCCCAGACAAGGTTGGCGAGGCTAGTGCGGCCTCTAGCTCACTGGCGACAATGGGGTGGCAATGGTGCTCTCGGCATGCTTGACATTAATGGCTAGGCTTGCTCACAGTGGTGCTAAAGCTAGTTAGATTACTTTGATCATCTACTGAGAGTGTAGAGTGGGCTATAGAGGGAACAAGTTAGGCCAATTTTACATCACACTATAGTGTTTGATGTTTGTTTGATTTGTATCTGCAAGGTGTTTGATGAAATGGCCGCAAGAACTTTAAATTTGAATTTTAGATTCAAACTTGGTGGGTTTGCTAGGCACATACTAGGGAGTGGCTGGTTAGTTGGATTAGTTAAGGGGCACTTGTTTGGTTGGGTTTTGAAAATGGGTGATCTTCACATATGATAAAGATTCAATTTTGAATTGTGATTTGAATGAGGTTGCAAAATGTTTCTGCAAGTTTGAAAGGTGGGCTTTGCTTTACTTTTACTTGTTCTAGCAAGGGGTGAAAAGAGTTGGAAAAGTTTCTGTTTGAAATCTTGAACTAGAAACACTCAAAGTGACCTACTGAGCAAGATTGGAAAAAATGACCATTTGTTTTATTTTATTTGTTTTTGATTTTCTCTTGTTTTGTTTCTGCATGGAAATGTTTTATATGATGTTAGTTTCATATTTAAACCATTTCTTGCTATTTAGGTTAATCACAAAAGTTCATTCATGCATTTATCAAATCATCTCATTCACACATGCATTCATATGATTTTAAATTAATCAAAGTTTTTGTTAACCCTAATTTTAGTGATTAGAGTTTGAGGATCCTTGTGTTATATTTTTGGGATGTTACAGACTCCCACTCCTTTATGATTTGATCCACCCCGAATTTAGCATAGCCAGTTGGAATCTCATGGCCATTCCAACGTGCGTCAAGCGATCAAGGTAAAGAAGATCCGACCGCCACCTTCACAGATACATTCTTCAATTTATGATGGAGCTCACAAGATATCTGCTCCTTAATTCCATCCATGTGGTAGCCGGGACCGCCATCTTTATAGAGTGCATCGTCAGACGGGACCTCCGATTCAGCCATGCTGCTTCTCCGTTGATATGGGTTGGCAGTAATATTGAGTTGAGGATCTTGCAAGCGCGCTACTCCTCTAAGTTCGTCGATCTGCCGCTGCTGCTTCTTGTCAAGTCTTGCTAGCAGTTGGTTGAACTTGTCTCCCTCCTCCTCCTCCCGTCGCTTCTTTTCTCTTGCTAGACTTCTATAAGTACCTTTGTCCTTACGAAACCCGGTCTCCCACGTGAAACTCCCGTCAAGGCCTCGAACTCGTCCTCCGTGTTCGCGATTCCCGAGGACCAAGGTAAGCAAGTCTTTCTCTCTATCTGGATGGAACTGTTTTATCTCATCTTTAATATCTTGCACCACTTTTATCCATGCACTCCTGGGTACCTTTATCCCGTCATTGCAACCAAGGTCCCCTGTAACTTTGTCATACGTACTCTCATGCCCAAGGAACCAATTTCTTGCCCTCAAATCCCATTCTTCGCGAACTGGTTCTGGAATTATCCCTTTATCACAAAGCTCTTTCTCTTTTGCATCCCACTTAGGCATGGCAGCCGCATAGCCCCCTGCCCTCATGTTATGGTGATATTTCTTCTTTGCAGCATTTATCTTGTTTTTTTCAGACTTTTCCTCTGCAACTCCTGACTTCCTATACTCCACAAATGCAACCCAGTAAGGCTGCTGCTTCGCTAGATAGCCTTCAAATAATGGAGTTTTCTTGTCCTTCAGATACTTTAGCCATAATGATTTCTTCCAGTTCTTGAATAGTTCGGCCATCTTCTTAAGAGCAAATTGCTTGACTTTCTTTCTCATTTCAGCCATCTCGTCATCAGTCTCACATTCTGACAGCTTGAAATGTGCCATGAGGTCAGTAAATAGTTGCTCTTTCAACCTATTGTCGATATACACATAACTCCATTTTGCCTCTTTGGTCTTATTCCACTCTCGAACAATGGTCGGGGTGCGATCTTTAGAAATAACTCCGCATTGTTGTACAAATGCTTGTTTTGCTTTTTTTGGTTCCAATGGTTCGCCCTGTCCTGAGACCTATGTAATTTCAAAAACAGTATGGGCATCCAACTTTTTGGCTGGGTCACGCTTGTTTTTTTTGCTCGATGTAGGGGCCTAAGAGAAGAAACATTCGTCAACATAATATATATACAACTAGGTACATCTAGTGATCATCGGAAATCATATATATATACCTCGTCGGTCTACGTTACGTGTCCATGGGATTCTACCTCTCGTTGGTTCATCTCCTCTCCCTCACCGGATGAGTTCAGATACCTCAAGGGAGATCCCTCATCGGCATCGTGAATCATATCCTCAAGAAAGTGTTCTAAACCTAGGTCTCTACGGATTGGACTAGGTGGTTCCATAGTTCCTGCAAAATGCACACAATATTTATTTGAACATAACAAATAAACCCTAAACCCGGAGGTGCGGTGGCGGTGGCCGGTGCCGGTGATGGTGGCCGTGGGAGAGGCGGGCGACTACAGCTCCCCGCGAGAACCACCACCCCCTAACTACGGTCACCACCGAGCACCAACACCCTAACCCTAACCCTAACTCCGGTTACAAAGAGGGTCTTACAATATTTACAATAAAAAATACTATATTACACTATTATATTACAATAAAAAACTTAAAATATTATAATATATCTCATACCCTAAAAATAATAATCCTACACTACATAAAAAATCCTACACTATATAAAAATCCTACACTATATCATAATCCTACACTATATAATAAAATCCTACACTAATACACTAATAATAATCCTAGACTATATAAAAAATACTACACTATATCGTAATCATCCTACACTAATAATAATCCTAAACACTAACAATATCCTAAACAAAATCCTACACTAATAAATCATTCTAAACACTAACAAAATCCTACACTAACAAAATCACTAACAAAATCCTAAACACTAACAATATCCTACACAAAATCCTACACTATCTAAACACTAACAAAATCCTACACTAACAAAATCCTAAACACTAACAAATCCTAAACACACTAACAAAATCCTACAATAATCCTAGCACTAACAAAATCCTAATCGTACCTAGCGGCGACGCTGGTGGCAGGCGGTGGCCGGAGGTGCTGGCGGTGGAGGAGATCGAGGCGCGGCGGAGGTGCAGCGCCAGCGGAAGGCGCGCGGGTCGGCGGCACGCGTGCGTGCGGCGGGCTCAGCGGTGGCGCAGGCAGGGGCATGGGCGCGGCAGTGGCGGCAGGCCGGCGCAGAGGGAGGCATGGGCGCGGCGGCGTGCTGCTCATCGTCGGAGAAAATTGGGCAGCCTGACGGCGCTGTGTTCGTCGTCTGGCCTCCTCTTCCGGTGCATGGAACACACCGGGGGAGGAGGCCTCGGTTATATAACCCCCCCCCCTCTAGTCCCGGTGTGTGGAACCAGCTGGGATTAAAGGCAGTCTCTAGTCCCGGCTGGTGCCACACACTGGGACTAGAGGGGGGTGTTTCATTTTCGCGTTGGGCCAGTCCCTTTAGTCCCGGCTGGTTACCTGGGCCGGGACTAAAGGCCCAAATTTGCACGCGCTAGGCTAGACCCTTCAATCTCGGCTGGTTACCTGGGATGGGACTAAATGCCCAAATTTGCACGCGGTGGGCCAAAACCAACGCGCGCGCTCTGCATTTTTTTCAATTTTTTGAATATATCATTTAAAACATTTAAATTATACTTTTTTGCATACTTATGAATTTGAGAAACTTTCAACATGAAAAGTGCTTGAATTTGAATAATTAATCCAAATCCATTTTCTGTTTTATAAAATAATTATTTTAAATAGTCAAATTATTAACCATTTTGCCATTATCAATTTAAAAATGCATTAACTATTATTTTTTGCATATTTTTGAATCTCACAAAACTTTCAAAATGGAAAGTGCTTGAATTTGAATAATTAATCCAAATCCATTTTATGTTTCATAAAATAATTATTTTAAATAGTCAAATTATTAACCATTTTGCCATTATCAATTTAAAAATGCATTAACTATTTTTTTGCATAATTTTGAATCTCACTAAACTTTCAAAATGGAAAGTGCTTGAATTTGAATAATTAATGCAAATCCATTTTCTGTTTTATAAAATAATAATTTTAAATAGTCAAATTATTAACTATTTTGCAATTATCAATTTAAAAATACATTAACTATTATTTTTTGCATATTTTTGAATCTCACTAAACTTTCAAAATGGAAAGTGCTTAAATTTGAATAAGTAATCCAAATCCATTTTCCGAATAAGCTTTAGTCCTGGTTGTATCCACTAACAGGGACTAAATATATTTCCCGCCATTTCCCACCGCTTCCCGCCAAGTTTTCCTGCCCTTTCCTCTAAACCGAGCTTTTAGTCCTGGTTGTAGCCACTAACCTGGACTAAAGATATTTCCCGCCATTTACCACCGCTTCTCGCTATGTTTTCCTGCCCATTCCATCTATATATAGGCCGACCGCGCCATGGTTATGCACACATCCACACCTTCCTCTCTCACAAAAATGGATAGCGCCTCCAGCTACCCTTGCCCACCAGGCTGCCGGCCGCCCACTGGCTAGATGCTGAGCGCTGGAGGGGTTCCTGTCCCTCCTGTTCCTCAAGGCTCCGCCCGACAGGCGGCCATCACGAATTACTTCTACCACAAGCTCACGCCAGGGCAGCGGATGGATCCCTAGTGGGATCCCGACAACTACGACACATGGAATGCCTTCTTCGCAAACCGGCAGAAAGGGAGCTCGCCAGGTACGAGGGTATTGGCCCGCCCCAGATGAACCATAACGAAGCCGGCCGCCGTCTATGGTGGGTAAACCATACTATCATCGGCGTGATGTGCTACATCGCCGGGGGAGACCATCCTCTCCTGCGGTGCCCAGAATTCCACCCGCCACAGAGCCACAAGAAGGCCCCTCCCCCGCCCGGCAGTAGCGGCATCGTCTTTTAGGAGACCCCTCCCCCGCCAGCCGTGAATCCGAGGCCGGGCTGGTAGGTGCCCCGGTATATGCCATGGCTGGCCTGAGGATCGAGCCGCGTGCGCCTAGCCACGATGACAATGATGATGACGATGACGAAGAAGACCCTGAAGCTGCGTACTATAGGACTAGACATGATTATGACTAAAGGGGGCAACATTAGTCCTAAGTGTTAGCTAGTCCTGGTTTTTAATATTAATAAATGTCCTGAGTTGTATTCTTTTTCCTGAAAGAACTATGTGGCGTTTTGGCTCATCATATGATATCACATACTATGCCGCGATTCAACACATAACATAGGTATTTCCCTCTGAACGGAGCTTTTATATATTTCCCGCCATTTCCCACCGCTTCCCGCCATATTTTCCCGTTGTTTCCCTCTAAACAGAGCTTTTAGTCCTGGTTGTAGCCACTAACCAGGGCTAAAGATATGTCCCGCCATTTTCGTACTGCTTCCCACCATGTTTTCCCGCCCAGCCTGCCGCACCGGGGCTAAAGAGGCCTTTCCCTCTATTTATAGGCTTCCCGCCCTATCCCTTTATTTATAGGGCGACGGTCATGGCCACCCACAGATACACACATTCCTCGCCGCCTACTTTAGGATGCCCATCCCGCATCCTCGTAGTTGACTCGGCGGCAACAATGTAGTACTGGTCTCCGCCGGGCATGTACGAGACTGGGCTCCGCCGGGCTGGCACTGAATGGTGCTGCCTTTCGGGACGCGTATCTTGGTGAGGTATCCGGGTGTCGTCATCGACCCGAAGCTTCTTTGGTGGAGGTCTCCTGGTCCAGGAAGGGTGCAGAGGGAGCCGGCCACCGAGGAGGTGGTACATCGTCGTGTCAGGGAGGAGGACGAGCACGTCCTTCGCTATATTCCTGCGTTGGACACCAGGGTCGATGATACCTAGAAGATTCTTCAGGGATCTCACCCGAGCTATGCTCGTGTGATGGTTCCGTCTCTTTAGGTTTTCACCTCCCGCGGCTTAGGCACTGGGAGTCGTCGTCTAGTTTGATTGAGCAAGATGTATTAGTTTTAAAATGACCAATTTTGGATGCATGTGGATCTGGGTAAAATGTTTGACTCACAATATGACTACATAAAAGGTTTAATATATTACATAGATCACCAACATCCCTATCTAATATTATGGTTTTCTTCTGCGCTGTAGCCATGGAGAATCTTCATCATTTAACATGAGGCTTGGTTCAGTTTTCACTTTGAAGGGCGGGATTTCATGAAACTTATTATAATCTTCTGACATATCTGTCTTGTCATCCACTCCCACGATGTTTCTTTTCCCTGAAACAACTATGTGGCGCTTTGGCTCATCGGACGATGTATTATTTTGCTGATTTCTTTTTCTCGGTTTCGTAGACATGTACTTCACATAGAAAACCTGAGCCACATCGTTGGCTAGGACGAATGGTTCGTCCATGTACGCAAGATTGTTGAGATCCACTGTTGTCATGCCATACTTTCGTCTACATGTACCCTGTCTCCTGTCATCTTGACCCATTTGCACCGAAACAAAGGGACCTTAAAAGTAGGTCCATACTCAAGTTCCCATATCTCCTCCATGTACTCATAATATGTGTCCTTCTGCCCATTGTCATCTGTTGCATCAAAGCGGACACCACTGTTTTGGTTGGTGCTCTTTTTATCTTGGGTGATCGTGTAAAATGTATTACCATTTATCTCGTATCCTTGGAAAGTACATATAGTCGAAGATGGTAACCGTGCCAACAAGTACAGCTGATCTTCAACAGTGTTGTTATTCATGAGATGTTTCTGCAACCAACTGCCAAAAGTGTCCTCGTGTTCCACTTTAATCGAGGAGTCAGGCTTCCCCGGGTTTTCTGACCGTACAATAATCTTGTGTTTCTCGATATACGAAGCCACCAAGGTGGAATTGTGTAGAACTGTATAGTGTGCTTTACTGAAAGAATCCATGTCCATACATACCATTGCTTTCCTTCCTAGTGTGTCTTTTCCAGTCAGCCTCCCCTCATACCGAGATTCAGGAACACCAATTGGCTTATGGTAAGGAAGAAAGTCAATACAAAACTCAATGACCTCCTCTATTCCATAACCCTTGGAGATGCTTCCTTCTGGCCTAGCACGGTTATGAATATATTTCTTTAAGACTCCCCTGAACCTTTTGAAGGGGAACATATTGTGTAGAAACATAGGACCGAGAATTCTAATCTCTTCAACTAGGTGAACTAGGAGGTGCGTCATAATATTGAAGAAAGATGGAGGGTACAACAACTCGAAGCTGACCAGACATTGGACCACATCAATCTGTAACCCTGATAGACTTTCTGGATCGATTACATTCTGAGAAATTGCATTGAGGAATGCACATACCTATACAATGTCCAGTCGAACATTTTCCGGTAGAATCCCCCTCAATGCAACCAAAAGCAATTGCGTCATAAGCACGTGGAAGTCATGGGACTTTAGGTTTTGGAATTTTTTCTCTTTCATATTTACTATTCTCTTTATGTTAGACGAGAAGCCAGACGGGACCTTGATACTGAAAAGTACTTCAAAAAAAGATTTCCTTCTCTTCCTTGGTAAGAGCATAGCTGGTAGGCCCTTGAAACTTCCCTGGATGCTTGCCGCCTCGTCCTTTATGACGTTGCTGGTCCTCCCGTTCTTTTGGTGTATCTTTTGACTTCCCATACAAGCCCAAGACGGCTAGAATATTCACGCAAAGATTCTTTGTCAGGTGCATCACATCGGTTGCAGAGCGGACCTCATGGACTTCCCAATAGGGTAGCTCCCAAAATATAGATTTGTTCTTCCACATGGGTGTGCGTCCGTCGGTGTCTTTCGGAACAGGTTGTCCTTCGGGACCCTTTCGAAATATTACATTTAAATCCTTGACCATACCAAATACATCAGCACAAGTACAAGGGGAGGCTTCTTCCGGTGATCTGCCTCGCCATCGAAATGTTTGCCTTTTTTCCTTAAGGGATGTCTGGGCGGAAGAAAATGACGATTATACGGGTACACATTCTTCCTAGATTTATCCAGATATATACTTTCCTCATCTAAACAGTGTATACATGCAATATATCCCTTGTTCGTCTGTCCTGAGATGTTACTAAGAGCAGGCCAATCATTGATGGTTACGAACATCAACGCTCGTAGGTCGAATAGCTCCTGTTTGTGCTCATCCCGCACACATAAACCTGTTTCGGCCCACAACTATAAAAGTTTATCAACTAATGGCCTTAGGTACACATAAATGTCGTTGTCGGGTTGCTTCGGGCCTTGGATGAGCACTGACATCATAATGAACTTCCGCTTCATGCACAACCAAGGAGGAATGTTGTAGATACATAGAGTCATGGGCTAGGTGCTGTGACTGCAACTCTGCTCCCCAAAAGGATTCATGCCATCTGTACTTAGACCAAACCATATGTTCCTTGCGTCACCAACAAAGTTCGGGAAGTCTCTCTCGATTTTTCTCCACTGCCGACCATCAGCGGGGTGCCTCAACATCCCGTCTTCTTACGTTCTTCCATGTACCATCGTAAAAACTTGGCATGCTCTTTGTTTCTGAATGAACATTTCAATCGTGGTATTATATATAGGAGCATACCACATCACCTTGGCAGGAACCCTCTTACTGGGTGGCTCCCCATCAACATCACCAGGGTTATACTTTCTGATCTTATACTGCAATGCAGTGCATACCGGGCATTTATCGAAATTCTCGTACTTCTGACCATGGTAAAGGATGCAGTCATTAGGGCACGCATGTATCTTCTACACATCTAATCCTATAAGGCAGACGAGCTTCTTTGCTTCGTACGTACCGACGAGAAATTCGTTATTTCTTGGAAGCAACTTCTTCATGAGTACCAGCAACTTCTTAAATCCCGAGTCAGTCACACCGGTCTCTGCCTTCCACTTCAGCAATTCCAGTGTGCTACCCAGCTTCTTCTGGCCATCTTCACAAGTTGGGTACAACAATTTGTTGTGGTCCTGTAACATCTGCTCAAACTGCAACCTCTCCTTTTCTGTGTCGCAGTCTCGCTTTGCATCGGAAATGACCCGACCAGGATCATTAGCGGGCCGGTCTGGTTCCCGTTCTTCACCTCCTTCTTCTTCATTGTCTTCCATTACTGTATTAGCGTATTCAGGGAACATAGATCGGTAGTTGTCATTATCGTTCTCTTTTTCATCGTCGTCTTCTATCGGAACCCCTCTTTCTCCGTGTTTGGTCCAAAAATTATAGCCGGACAAAAAACAGACCGAAGCAGGTGGCTCTGAATAACTCTTGTGAAAGTGTGAGCCTTCTCATTCCTACAGTCAACACATGGACAACACATAAAACCATCCCGCCGATTGTTCTCATTGGCCACAAGTCGGAAAGAACGCACGCCTTCTCTGAAAGCGGCAGCGCGTCGGTCACCATACATCCATGGATGGCTCATCTGTATCATACAAATATATATCGCAATCATGGCGCTAAAATTAGTACCACGCGGTCTAAACGAGAAAATAGTTGCTAACCTTTTATTATACATGGAAACAAAGATGAGAAAACTTAAGTGTGGCTCGGATAACTCATATCATGTATGTCTTGTGTGACCTAAAGTCGTATCGTTCTAATGGACATTTCACCGAACACCTCTAGTGCATATGAACAAGAAAAAAATAGCACAACACCACCTCTCCAACCAGAAAAAAACAGTTGAGAGGGAGAGGGGGCTGTGCCATATATATAGGGTCAGACCATTAGTCCCAGTTTAAGATACAAACCTAGACCAAAGTGGGTGCCCGCAGCGAGCGGCAGGTTCAGACCCTTTAGTCTCGGTTTGTGTCTCACACCGGGGCTAATAGAGTCTAACGGGCCAGGACCTATGGTTTGAGGTGGCTCGGCCGTCCGGCGCGAGCCATTAGTCCCGGCCCCCGCCACAGCCTAGACGAAAGGCCTGTTTTCTACTTTACACAACTATTGCTGACGGAATTGCTTATTTTGCTTGTTGCGGGATATAGCTGACGATCGAATTCCAGAGGCAACAAGACTACAAAAGTATATATGTGCTAAATTTCATTTGAATTAATTGCTGCCGATCAGAACATACGCGCAGAAATTTTGCAAAGCAGCCTGTAGTAGTAGTAGAAAAAGGTGGGAATGCATACACATAAAATTAACAGGAAAGAGTGGAGAAGTTTGTTAATTCTTCTTCCGCGTTACATATGACCAGCAGGGGGAGGGTCGCTCAAACTCTTGATTAGTCTAGAAAATACAACTACACATATCCTTGACACGCTGCACATCAAGCGTGCTGTTGAGTTGCACGCACGTCACTTGAGAGACATGCGCACACTCTTTGGCAGATCCCGCTTTCCAGGCCATCACGGCGAACAGAACCGTGGCGACCGCGACGCAGAAATGCGTGCAGAATGAGGCAACGTTGGCAGCTTCGTCGACGGCAGATCTCCTTCCCACTCTGCTCATCTTGTGGGTGTGCGTCAGGAGCCTCCACGATACGCCGGAAGCAATGGCCGCCGCGGCGAACAGTAAGAAGCAGCAGACGGTCCACTCGCTTGGCGAGCCGCCGCTGATGGCTTTTACCGACACGGCCAAGAACCCGGTCAAGGTGACTTTTGTCAGTCCCATTGGCGCCGGTTTAGACTCTTCACCCAGGTTGTCCTTGTCCCCGTTGCTGTCAGGGGTGGGAGAAGGAGGAGAAGCGGTCGGGTGCTTCGTCCCTCCATTTTCACGTGCCGCTAGCGCTGGCTGCTCCTTTGCGGCAGGTGGTGGTCTCCACGCGTTAACCTTGACCGTGTACAGGAGGTGAACGAAAATTATGACGGGAAAGATCAAGAACAACAAGCCTACAATCCCCATGAGCTTGACCATGATGGTCACCAGTAGTGCGGCCGTACCAACAGCCACGGTGAAGTCGCTGAAATACACGACGCCGGCCTTCTCTGCAGCTCCACGAGGAGGAATCATCTGGACGGACATCAGAGTTACTCCAAAAGCGCAGATGAAGAGGCTAACCGTCATGTGTGGTCTCAGAGCATCCCCGGCCCCGTTGCGTGTACTCAGCAGGCCTTCCAACGCCAGCCCTCCCAACCCCAGGAAGAGTATCCCGGTGACACCGGAAAGGAACTCATGTGACTTATCCACCATAGAGCGGAGCTCTTTTTCTTTTTCCTCGTCGGCGGCAACGGGGGCATCCCCTTTTTTCTCCGGAAGTCCACGGCGGTCTTCGGCGCTACGAGTCCAGTAGGTGACAGCTCTAAGCAGCAGGCAGACCCCCGACAGGAACCCAGCAAACATCACGAAGTTCTCCGAGACCAGACGGAGTGCCAGCCAGCAGGAGAGGACGAGGAGGCAAGTGGAGGAGATGGTTGAGGCGAGACCCCTGGTCACCGATGGCCATCTTGCACCCACCGTACGGTATCTCTCGGTCTTGGAGATGCAGCAGGCGAGCAAGGGGCAAATGCCGGTTACTACTGTGGCACCGGCAACCGCGAGGATGGGCATTGGAAGGACAGGCTCCTTATCCTTCTTCAGAGAAAGTGTGAGAAGCATTGGGCATACCATGGTCACCACTACTTCGGCGAAAGCAAGGCACCGGCTCGACAATTCCACCTACATAAATAATACATTATTGCACGGTTATATATAACAGCCGCATACGACTATTGTTGCAGGTTGTAATCTCCTAGTATATATCCCAACCCCCTATAGCTGTGTCTTCTATGCCTTTTCTTCGGCATAAGAACAATTACTCCCCATATTCTAAACTATAGTAGACATTAGTTTTGGTCAAATTCAATTTTTGAAAAATTTGACCAAGTATATACATAAAAATGTCAGCATCAACTATACTTTGCCAAATATATACAGTATGAAAGTATATTTTATGATGGTTTCAATATTATTGTTGCTCTTATATTGTTGATGTTAATATCTTTTGATACACTTCGACGATGTTAGATATATTGTCCAGAATGAATAGCCACTACATTTTGGCATATACTAGGAGGTTAAGTTGAGTTTTAGAATTGACCTTTTTCTACTTTCAGGAAGTTGTTTTGCATGCCGTCATATTATAGCATACCATAGCTTGTCCTACATATTGATGTATCTTTACCTCAATTTTTCACGATAATAATAATAGTATAAGATGACTAGGACAATTTTACACAGTCTGGAAGTAATAATATCGACAACAGACGCAGTGGGGGGATTTTATAATTTGCCACACTGTACTTTTCAGTTTTATTATTTGCCACAACATATGTCACTGACATGTGGTGGTCAGTGATGACTAGGACAATTTTACACAGTCTGGAAGTAATAATATCGACAACAGACGCAGTGCGTGCTCAAGGGATTTAACGGGGCCGCTTACCATTGCAAAAAACGAGAATCGGAGAGGACTTGCAAAGTTCGGGTCAGCAAGGAAGATGTCTGAGCAACTTATTATTCCCGGTTCAAGTAGAAGAAAAAAAAGAGAAAGAACATTAGGAGGCCAAGAACGGAGCTTACCCTCCTCTTTAGGTCAGAGCGGAAGTTGCAGGACTGAACGAGTTGCTTGTCATAGACTTGAATACAGATCCAAGCCTGGAACACAGGATCGAACACTTATAAACACAACGGGTAAGCAAATCACGCGGAAAGAACACTGCGACAATAGCGCGGCGAAGAATTTGATTTGATGATCAGGTCAAATGTCAATGAAAAGACCCGGTGGTGAGGAGCTGCTATACGAGAAAATGCAATGATTGGGTAGGTGGAAGTAACAACCAAAGTGCTCCCAACAAAGAAGCAGGAAACTTGCTGACCACTCGTGTCATTTTTTTTAGATAAAAGATATGATACACGGTTTATAAGGACATGCGCAGTGCTAGAGAGAGCATGTCTTTTTTTTAGTCCTCCACGTCATCTAGAGAAGTCATTAGAGTTAAGTCGTACAATGCATTATCACTTAGTGCCATCTCTACTAATTAATAAGAGTTATCTATTTTTAGTAAGAAATTGATTTGCTAAGAGAAGACATATGAAACAACCAAGAAATTAGCATTCTCTTATTTATAAAAGATCATCCCTTAGGTAAGGAAAGACAACTTATCTTTCGTATTTCTCTCTCTAACTAAACAAATATCCAACATGGCGGTTGTAAGGGAAAACCGACGTCGTTGGATTGCACGTGATCTAAATAAAACCCTCAGAGGACAAATGTAGCGAATAATAAACCGGTCAAACCGGGATAGTACTCCAGAACAAACCGGTTACACAAACGAAGGAACTACACAGAACGAGCATCTCCAGGTGTCTCACATGAGAGGAACACATGGTCAGAAGCGAAATCCAGCTACTGCGCTTGACGGCGGAGCTCAGCGATCACTACTAGAAAAACTGCCATCCGATTCGTCCAGTGTCCACAATATTAGTCCTGGTTCCGTCACATATCGGGACTAATGCCAATATGCGTCCCGGTTCGAACGGGCTGGCCTGTCGCACGGAAGCCGGAGGCATCTGTCCCGGTTCGTGAGGGGTCATGCGTCCCACAAATCGGAAAAAAAGGTTGGGCGCCTGACACATGTCTGCCGCACACCTTTAGTTATGGTTTGTGTTACAAACCGGGACGCATGAGCCCTCACAAACTGGGACGTATGAGCTTTGCCTATAAATACAGTGCCCCAGCCCTCTGCCTCCCCTCTGTTTTTTCTTGGCGGAAGGTTTGAGAGTTGTGCTAGTTTATTTTTTTCCTATGCATGCGAGGTGTTTGATGAAATGTTTGAGTGAACAATTTCGTTTAATTTCTCACAAAACAAAAGTATAGGGGGTGCCCGGGCCACACTTGAGTTCTCTCCTCTTTCTTTCCTCCTCGATCGAGGTTAGCAACCTTATGTTTTCATCTGTCATTGATACAATGTATGTGTCGATGTGAATTGGTCATTCACTATTTATGATGTTCTGTAATGATTTTTGATAAATTTAATTATATGATGCAGATGAATTGTCGGGAATGGATGTACGCTGACCGGCGTGAACCCGGGTACATTAAAGGCGTTGATAATAATGTGGCTACGACAAACAAAGAGAATGGTTTTATGTGTTTTCCATGTGTTCAATGTCGGAACAACAAAGAGAACACTTCCTCGAAAATCATTCATGGCCACCTGGTTATGAAAGGTTTCATGCCCAGCTATAATTGCTAGACCAAGCACGGGGAAAAAAGGGTTATGATGGAAGACAATGAAGAAGAAGAGGATGATGATAACAACTATCATCATATGTTTCTTGAATACGGTGATACTGCAATAGAAGACAACGAAGAGGAAGGAGGTAAAGAACGGGCATCAGATGAGCCCGCTATGATCTTGGTAGAGTCATTTCTGATGCAAAGCGAGACTGTGAAACAGAAAAGGAGAAGTTGAAGTTGGAGGACATGTTAGAAGATCACAAAAAATTGTTGTACCCAAATTGCGAAGATGGCAGCACAAAGCTCAGTACCACACTGAAATTGCTGCCATGGAAGGAAGAGTGTGGTCTAACTGACTCCCTATTTGAAAAGATGTTGAAAATAATGAAACCAAAGCTTCCAAAGCATAACAAATTTCCCGAGAGTACGTACGAAGCAAAAAAGACTCTCTGCCCTCTAGGATTAGATGTGCAGAAGATACATGCATGCATTAATGAATGCATCCTCTACTGCGGTAAGGAGTATGAGAATTTAGATAAATGTCCGGTATACAATGCATTGCGGTATAAGATCAAATGAGATGACCCTGGTGATATTGAGGGAGATCCCCCCGGAAGAGGGTTCCTGTTGAGGTTATGTGGTATGCTCTTATAATACCAAGGTTGAAACGCATGTTCAGAAACAAAAAAGCATGCTAGGTTGTTGCGATGGCACAAAGAAGACCATAAGAAATACGGGAAGTTGAGACACCCCGCTGATGGGTCGCGGTGGAGGAAAATCGAGAGAGACTTCCCGGACTTTGCAGGTGACGCAAGGAACTTATGGTTTGGTCTAAGTATGGATGGCATGAATCCTTTTGGGGAGCAAAGCTGTATTCATAGCACCTGGCATGTGACTATATATCTACAACCTTCCTCCTTGGTTGTGCATAAAGCGTAAGTTCATTATGATGTCAGTGCTCATCCAAGGCCCGAAGCAACCATGCAACGATATTGATGTGTACCTAAGGCCATTAGTTGAAGAACTCTTACAGCTATGGGGCAAACCAGGTGTACATGTGTGGGATGAGAACGAACAGGAGCCATTTGACCTACGAGGGTTGCTTTTCGTAAATTGGCCTGCTCGTAGTAACCTTTCAAGACAGACAAACAAGAGATATAAGGCATGCATGCACTATTTAGATAAGACTGAAGGTACATATTTGTATAAATGCAAGAAGGTTGTGTACCTAGGGAATCGATGATTTTTTCTGGCCAATCATCCCGTAAGAAAGAAAGGCAAACATTTCAAAGGTGAGGCAGATCACCGGAAGAAGCCTGAACGCCCTACTGGTGATGATGTATTTGGTATGGTCAAGGACATAGAAGTAATCTCTGGAAAGGGTCCAGGCGGTCAATCTGTTCCGAATGACGTCGCTACCGGACACGTACCCATGTGAAAGAAGAAATCTATATTTTGGCAGCTGCCATATTGGAAAGTCCTATGCATCCGCTCTTCAATCGACGTGATGCACGTGACGAAGAATCTTTGCGTGAACCTGCTTGGATTCCTGGGCGTGTATGGAAAGATAAAAGATACACCAGAAGCACGGGAGGACTAGCAAGTTATGAAAGACCCAAAGAACATGCATACATAGAACAAGACGGATAAAGGGCGTCACTTAAGTCCTGCCAGCTATGCTCTTACCAAAGCAGAGAAGGAAATCTTTTTAAAAGTCCTTTACAGTATCAAGGTGCTGTCTGGCTTCTCATCTAATATAAAGGGGATAATAAATATGGCAGAGAAAAAATTCCAAAACCTGAAGTCTCATGACTGTCACGTGATTATGACGCAGTTGCTTCCGGTTGCATCGAGGGGGCTTCTACCGGAAAATTTTCGAGTACCCATTGTGAAACTGTGTGCATTTCTCAATGCAATATCTCAGAAGGTAATCAATCCAAATATTCTGCCAAGGTTACAGAAGGATGTGGTACAATGTCTTGTTAGTTTTGAGTTGGTGTTCCAACCATCATTCTACAATATTATGACGCATCTCCTTGTTCACCTAGTGGAAGAGAATGCCATTCTCGTTCCTGTATTTCTACACAATATATTCCCCTTTGAGAGGTTCATGGGAGTCTTAAAGAAATATGTTCATAACCGTGCTAGGCTAGAAGGAAGCATATCCAAGGGCTATGGAACAGAGGAGGTCATTGAGTTTTTTGTTGAATTTATTCCTGACCTTAAGCCGATTGGTGTTCCTGACTCGCGGCTTGAGGGAAGACTGAGTGGAAATGGAATGCTGGGAAAGAAAGCAATGATATGTAGGGACGGGGAATCTTTCAATAAAGCACACTACACAGTTCTACATAATTCCACCTTGGCAGCTTGGTATATCGAGGAACACAAGAATATTTTACATTCCAAAAACCCGGGGAAGCCTGACTCATGGATTATAGATGAACACATGAAGTCTTTCGGCGGTTGGATGCGGACACATCTCTTGAATGACACCACTGTTGGAGATTAGCTATACTTGTTGGCCGCGTCACCATCTTCTATTATATTGAATTTCCAAGGGTACGAAATAAGAGGTGTGATTCCATAGACCCCCTACTCTGAAAAGTTGTAAATATCCGAAAGGGTAGAATTTCCACTGAGCGTATTAGAGGAGGGCGCGTGAGGGTTGCCCATCGACGGGTCCAAAAGAACTCATCGTAAATCATGTACGCGGTGTTGCAATGTCAGCGCACACATGCAAGTGCTTTATTCGAGTTGGACACTTATGTTTCCACGTCGCATGCACAAAATACCCGATAACTGGCATGCTTCGGTCCCATACGGGCTTGGTGGGCATTACATACATGGTCTAAATTTTATGAATCCTGATCCTACCTCCACGCGCGAAGAGGTACCAATCGATCCAAGCCATCGATCTAATTTGTCTCCTTATTTTCATTCCTTTGGGGGTCTATTGAATCAGAAGCCACGAAATAAATGGGAATACATTCTACACGATCGCCCAAGATGAAAAGAGCATCAACCAAAACAGTGGTGTCCGCTTTGATGCAACGGACTGGAATGGGAAAAAGGACACATACTATGGTTACATAGAGGAGATATGGGAACTTAACTATGGAGTCTCTTTTAAGATCCCTTTGTTTTAGTGCAAATGGGTCAACCTGAATAGGGAAGGGGCAAAGATAGACCAGTTGTACAGAATGACAACAATGGATCTCAACAATCTTGGTTACAGAGATGAACCATTCATCCTAGCCAATGATGTGTCTCCGGTTTTCTATGTGAAGGACGTGTCCTCCATAAAAATAAAAAATAAGCAAATGAATACATCATATGATGATCCAAAGCGTCACATAGTTCTTTCAGGGAAAAGAAACATCATGGGAATCGAGGACAAGACATACATGTCAGAAGATTATAATAAGTTTGATGAAATTCCGCTCTTCACAGTGAAAACTGACCCAGAAATTCTGATAAGTAAAGAAGATGCTCCATGGTTACGTTCGAGCGATCATAAGGAAGGGACATATGCCAAGAAGTTCATGGCCTCATATTGTGTACCTATAGTTCATGTCTGGCCGGTCGGCTGCATATTGTGAACCTAAATGCCATGAGACATGATAGCTCATTTTGTGAAGGATATTTTATGATGTTTGCAATTTTCCAAGTTTAATATTTTTCCTTGCAATTATATGTTTCCTTGTATTTTTCATAAATGTGAAACTTTAATTCGGTTGCTTCACAAACTATATATTCCCCGTCATTTCCCACCGCTTCCCACCAAGATTTCCCGCCCTTTCTCTCTAACCGGAGATTTTAGTCCCGGTTGTAGACACTAACCAGGACTAAAGATATTTCTCTCCATTTCCCACCGCTTCCCGCCAAGATTTCCCGCCCTTTCCCTCTGACCAGAGCTTTTAGTCCCAGTTGTAGGCACTAACCGGGACTAAAGATATTTCCCGCCATTTTTCACCGCTTCCCGCCAAGATTTCCCGCCCTTTCCCTCTATATCTAGGACAACCACGCCATGGCTATCCACACATCCAAACCTTCCTCTCTCACAACAATGGACAACGCCTACTAGGCCATTCCGACCCTCGAGGAGACCGAGGCGCTGTGCGACTCCAGCTAACCTTGCCCGTCGGGCTACCGGCCGCCCGCTGGCTGGATGATGAGCACTGGAGGGGTTCCTGTCCCTCAAGGTTCCGCACGCCAGGAGGCCATCACGAACCACTTCTACCACGAGCTCATGCTGGAGCAGCAGATGGATCCCTAGTGGGATCCCGACACCTATGACACCTGGAATGCCTTCTTTGCTAACCGGCGGGAAAGGGAGCTTGCCAGGTACAAGGGTGAAAGACCTCCCCCGGTGAACCACAACGAAGCCAGCCGCCGCCTGTGGTGGGCGAACCGGACTATCATCGGCGTGATGCGCTACATCGCCGGGGAGACCATCCTCGCCTGCGGTACTCGCGGCCGCCACAGAGCCATAAGAAGGGTGGAGGTGGTGAAGGCCGCAGGTGTAGTGGCGTCGTCATCCGGGAGCCCCCTCCCCCACGCGTCGTGAATCCGAGGCCGGAGTGGAAGGTGCCCCCATAATATGCCATGGCTGGGCTAAGGATCCATCCGCGTGCGCCTAGCAACGACAACGATGACGAAGACGACCCTGAAGCTGTGTACTATAGGGCTAGATATGATCAAGACTAAAGGGGGGCTTTAGTCTCGATTCCATAGTCTCGGTTTTTTAATATTGATAAATGTATTGAGTGTTAGTCCCGATTTATGGCTGGACCGGGACTAAATGGGGCCTTTAGTCTCGATTCTGTAGTCTTGATTTTTTAATATTAATAAATGTATTGAGTGTTAGTCCCAGTTTGTGGCTGGACCGGGACAAAAGGGGGGGTCTTTAGTCCCGATTCTGTAGTCTCAGTTTTTAATATTAATAAATGTCTTGAGTGTTAGTCCCGTTTTGTGACTAGACCGGGACTAAAGGGGGGCCTTTAGTCCCGATTCATACTATGACTTTCCCAAACTATGAAGATGTTGTCCCGATTCGTACTTACCATGAAGATCTGATCTCTAAATACGCGTGGTCACATATTAGGGAGTGCCTCTATGACCAGTTTGTTGGAGATGCCGGAGGACTGGGCTCCGACGGCATCTCCCTCAAACTGGCCATAGTAGTGTCCCTGCTCTCGCACACCATCTTGCAGCTTGTAACTTATCTATTTAGATCTATACGCCTGGGAGCTAAATAATTTCGAATTCACATATTAGGGAGTGCCTTTATGACCAACTTAAGGGAGATGCCGCAGGACTGGGCTCCGGCGACATCTCCCTGAAGTTGGCCGTAGTGGTGTACCTGCTCTTGCACACCATCTTGTAGCTTGTAACTTCTCAATCTAGATCAATACGCCCGGGAGATAACTAATTTCACATATTAGGGGGTTCCTCTATGACCAACTTAAGGGACATGTCGCAGGACTGGGCTCCGGCGGCATATCCCTGAAGTTGGCCATAGTGGTGTCCTTGCTCTCGCACACCATCTTGCAGCTCCCTCAAACTGGCCGGAGGACTCGACTCACAAGGATGCCTATTTATAGTACAAGAAGCATGACATAGTGTCGACACTCACTTCATAATTTCGACACTCACCCCTATCATTAGTGCTGACCCATGTTTTGTCCCGGTTGGTGTCTACAACCGAGACTAAAGGGTGACACCATCCGGGACAAGGTACAAGCCGCATGAAATAATGTCGATACTCACCCCTATCATTAGTGCTGCATGGCCCAGCCTACTGCAATCCCTTCAGTCGCGATACGGTTTCTCCAACCAGGACTAAAGATGAACCCTTTCCCTCTATTTGTAGGCCTTTACCTCTATTTATAGGCTGTCCACCTCAGCCTGCCCGCCCTTTCCCTCTATTTATAGGCCGACCGTCATGGCCACCCACACATACACACATTCCTCGCCGCGTACTTTAGGATGCCCATCCCGCATCCTCGTAGTCGACTCGGCGGCAACGATGGAGTATTGGGCTCCGCCAGGCATGTCCGATACTGGGCTCCGTCAGGCTAGCACTGGATGGTGCTACCTTCCGGGATGCATATCTTGGTGAGGAATTCGGGTGTCGTAGTCGACCCGGAGCTTCTTTGGTGGACGTCGCCTGGTCTAGGAAGGGTGCAGAGGGAGCCGACCACCGAGGAGGTGGTACGTTGTCGTGTTAGGGAGGAGGACGAGCACGTCCGTTGCTATATGGATGCGTTGGACATTAGGGTCGACGATACCTGGCAGATTCTTCAGGGTTCTCACCCAAGCTATGCTCGTGTGATGGTTCCGTCTCTTTGGGTTTTCACCTCCCGCGGCTCAGGCACCGGGAGTCGTCATCAAGTTTGATTGGCAAAGATGTATTAGTTTCCAGAGATCCAATCATAGTTTGTGATAATGTTCCTATATTATGCATGCACGTGGATCTTGGGATCGCGAACACTGTTGCAAGAGACATTTTTCCTTTTTGTCGCACGGAAAAGCCATTTTCCATTTTTCGAGCGCAAAAAAGGTCGTTTTGTGAAGCAGCCACCAAAATGCAGTTAAAAAATGCTACCTTCTCATTTTTCTAAAATACTAGACCACCTTACATGAACGATCTCCCAACTAAGAGATCTCAAACCTTTTCTTCCTTCCCGGATGAAAAAGACAAATGTCTGCCGAATCGGTAGGAAGTGGGTCCGGTTTGAACTACAGGTACATGATCTAACACCCGTGATTTTTTGAAAAAATGAGTTTTAGACTTACAATATGTTGTTTCTTCAGAGATCCAATGCAAGTTCTAACGAGGCTCGTCCCCTATGTGATTGCACACCGTTTTGACCTTAGTTCAAAATGGGGAAAATTCAAAATGGGCATAAGAAATTAAAAAAAAGGTCCGAACAATGTAAATCATTCGCATGGTGTCATATTAGGTGACATAGTTGCAAGGAAAAATACCAAACTTGGTATATTGAGCATGTCTCGAAAAAACCTTCATAAAATGACATATCATGTTCGAAGTTTCATGGCTTTCGGTCCAAGTGATCGATGTTATGTGCAGAATCGCGGCATAGTTTGTGATAATGTGCCCATATTGTGCATGCATGTGGATCTTGGGATGGCGAAAAATGTTGCAGGAGAAAGTTTTTCTTTTCGTCACACGGAAAAGCCATTTTCCATTTCCGAGCGCAAAAAATGGGTCGTTTTGTGAAGCAGCCACCAAAATGCAGTTACAGAATGATACCTTACCATTTTTAGAAAATACTATACCACCAAACATGAACGATCTCCCAACCATGAGATCTCAAACCTTTCTGTCGTTCCCAGGTGAAAAAGACAAATGTCTGCCGAATCGGTAGGAAGTGTGTCCGGTTTGAACTACAGGTACATGATCTAACGCCCGTGAGTTTTTGAAAAAATCATTTTTAGACTCACAATATGTTTTTCTTCATAGATCCAATGCAATTTCTAACAAGGCTCGTCCCCTATCTGATTGCACACCGTTTTGACTTTAGTTTGAAACGGGAAAAATTCAAAACGGGCATAAGAAATTCAAAATGGTTAATAGTTTAAATAGTTACATTAATTATTTTGAAAAACATAAAATGGTTTTGAATTAGTTATTCAAATTCAAACACTTTTTATGTTTAAAGTTTTTTAATATTCCAAATTAATATGCAAAAAATATTAGTTAATCATTTATTTTAAAATGGTTAATAGTTTAAATAATTACTTTAATTATTTTTAAAAACAGAAAATGGTTTTGAATAGTTATTAAAATTCAAACACTTTTTATGTTTAAAGTTTTTAATATTCCAAATTAATTATCATTTAAAAACCATTACAAATTTAAACCCCTAAATGTTCCAAAAAATAAGGCTGGAACATAGCGGACCTGTGTGAAAACTTTGAAAACAGGACCTTTAGTCCCGGTTAAAGCCACCAATCGGGACTAAAGGCCCCCTGCGCGTGCCGCTTGGGCTCAGCCCAAATTTTCCTTTAGTCTCGGTTGGTGGCACCAACCGGGACAAAAAGGTGGAGCATACGTCCCGGTTGGTGCCATCAACCGAGACGTATGACCCTTTAGTCCCGGTTGGTGGCACCAACCGGGACGTATGGTCCCTCCCCTTTATAAACAACGCATGCCGGTTCCTCTCCATCGCCTTCTCCATTATCTGCAACCCGACACGCACACAGAGCAGGGATACGCCGCCGCCCCGATCCCCGCGACGCTGGCCGGCTGTCCCGTCCTTGCGCGCCCGCCGTCGTCGTCAGCACCACCGCCTCCGCCCTCCGTCTCCATCCATCTCCACGCGCTCCAGCCGCCTCCGCCCTCCATCTTCGGTCGTGCGTGTCCAGCGCCGCCCGCCGCCTCTCCCTCTCCTCCCCGACCACCACTGCATCGCCCGCGCCCACCGCCGCCACCGGTACCACGTACACCCGAGAGGGCCCCTTCCTTTTAGGTTTGTATGCATGTATGTAGATGTATATATTTGGATTTTAGGTGTGTATGCATGTATGTATATATTATTTTGATTTTAGGTGTATGTAGATGATTTAGTTGTTAGATGATTTAGGTGTATTTAGATGATGTAGATGATTTAGTTGATGATTATTTTAGGTGTATGTAGATGATTTAGTTGTTAGATGATTTAAGTGTATTTAGATGATTTAAGTTGTAAATAATATTATTTCGGCACTTCCATATGGACCAACATAAAGTTGAAATGCCTATACGAATTCTAGCTTTATTTTTCCTATCCACTCCATTGAGCCAATTCCCAAACATAGTAGCAGTGATATTGGTTGGAGGAGGAAGATCATATGTGAAGAAAACAATGCGCCAAGTAATTCTAGAAAAAGGGGCATGAAAGAAATAAATGTTCAATTGATTCGACCTCGTCACAATTTTTTTTTTTACATCCATGGTGTGTTACGCCATGAACCGGGACTAATGCCCGCATTTGTCCCGGTTCGAGCGAGTCGGCCTGTCGCACGGGAGCCTGAGGCATCAATCCCAGTTCATGAGGGGTCATGTGTCCCGGTTTGTAGCCCCTATCAGGTGATTCCGGAGTTTTCCCGATTCAGGGTTTACACCCCTCAGAACCCCGATTAATTAGTCGAGCATGCTTTAGTTGTAAATATTGATTTAGGGTTTCTCCGAATTAGTGTTTATATATCTCATTTAGGGTTTCTCCGCATTTTTATTATTGTGTATGTATATATTAGGGTTTCTCCGAATTAGGGTTTATATCTCTCAACACCCTACCTAACGTTCTCCCTTATCCGCTTTGACTTATCCGTTTTTCCACCTATGCAGAAAATATGGAACCACATGGCAGAGACGAAGAAAAGGAAGATTTGATCCATGGTGTGATCCGCGGGGAAGAAAATATGGATGTATCAATGTTTTTGAACAACTCCGGTGAGGGTGATCCTCTTTTTGCTGGAAGAGACGACTTCTTTCAATGAGAAGGCATCGGCTTAGTTGAGGGTGAAGGTGATGCCTTTCATGAGGGAGAAGGCGACCACAGCATAGGAACATTCAATATTACAAACTCCGGTGAGTTGCATGTAATATTAATTAGTTAATCCTCTGCTATCTATATACATATATTAACGATCTTTCTTCTTTTAGCCTTCTGGATCGAGCAAATCTACTGCAAAGAGCAAACGAGGCCCAACCAAAAAGTTGGAAGACAATGAGAGGTACATGATCAAAGAAGTCGCTGGCGATGGCAGACCGAGGGCTCCCCTTCTTGCCGCAAACAAATTTGTGGAACAATGCGGAGTAATCATTAGGGACTTCGTCCCGATCACCATTAGAAATTGGAATAAGCCTGCTAATGCGTAAGATGGAACGTCTTTATATGTCCCGGACATGGCCAAACATTTACTGTGGATGAGGCTCATGCTTAATTTAATCTCGCCGATGGTAGAGGTGGATCCAAATGCGGAGAATCCAGATGAGGAGGCCAAGCAACAGGGCGCTGTCACACGAAAGATGGTTAAGGAGTGGGTACTTAAGAAGATGGTCCAGCAATTCACCAACTGGAAGAAAAGATTGCACCTTGACTATGTCGTGAAAGAGAAGACTCCGAATTTTGAGAAGATTCGGTATCAGATGTTAAAACCATTCTAGGATGAGTTTGTGGACTACAAGACATCAACGGAAGCTAAGAAATATCTGAAATGAATAAGCTAAATGCTGCTAACAAGAAGTATCACCATTCTATGGGGCAAGGTGGCTACAGGGATGGCATTCCTAAGTGGAACAAACTTGAGGATGAACTACGTGCTAAAGAGGTCATCCCAGAGACAGACGATTGGATCGAACATGCAAAGAATTGGTTTTACGGGCATGGGGGCACGTTGGACTCAGAAGGTAAGTGTATATATAACATAAGACATAAAGAAAACCCCTTGCCCATCAAGGACATAAGAAATGCAGTAAAGGATGTTGTAGAGGGGGAGTTCATTCCCGATAGAGAGAATGGCGAGCTCACTCTTGCCCTTGGGAATAAGGAACACGAAGGACGAACACGAGGCACAATAGGCTCCCAACCATGGAGCACTGGGTTTCCCGCAGACAGGAAGAAATATCCTGATAGAAGCCATAAGAGGAGAAGGACAAGGCAGAAATTGAAGCAAATATTTAGGCACACCGGATGCGTAAAATTGAAGAACAAATAAAGCGACAAAAAGATCAAATTAACGCACTTAGCCAGCAAGGTACTACCGGCCCATCTCAGCAGCACATGGTGGTAGAACCTGCATTCGATGCTACCGGCGTATCGAATTATCGGAAAAGCAGTGTGGCTTCCACCGAGGTCCCGGGTGATGACAATGACGATGGTGCACCGATGATGGCTCGTGTTGGCTACCCAGTGGATGATATCACGAAGATGACACATTGTGAGCTACACGTCAAAGTTGTGAACATAACAATGAAGGTGGCGGTCGGCTATGCCTTACCAATTGGACTTGAAGCAACTTACCATTGTCGTCCGGTTCCACAGGGCTACGCTGTTGTCGGGGTGGATGAAATCATGGCCGATTTTCACCAGTTGAAGCTTGACTACCCTGCAGATGAAATCATGGCCGATGTGACTGAACTGGGATAATCAACAAACGTCACCATTCTATGGCCAAAGGAATATATCGTGCTTCTAAATTAGACGCGAAGGCCATCTTCGCCGCTGCCTCACCCATCTCCGCCAGCACAACATTCGTCTCCGTCGCCTCACCCGTCTCCAGCGCAGCTGTCGCCTCCGTGCCAGCCATCGCCGCCGCGCCAGCCAACGCTGCTGCGCCAGCCATCGTCGATGCTTCATGAAAAAAAAGCGTAAGCGTACCACCGCTACTCTGTAGAGTGGTAAGCAATCTCCGACACATAAACATGAGCCTCTTCCAAAAGTACCAAAGGTTCCTCCCAAGAGAGCTTACGACTGTACTCAAGAGGATACTGCGGCGATCGTCGAGGCAGAAACGATAGAGTTTTTCACTAAGCTGAGGCGGCAGAAAGAGCCAGAGTTTCCCAGCACCGAAAAGATAAAGCCCGAGTGTTCAAAATGCTAAAGGGCCTTCACCAACCCGAGCCAAAGCTGTCATCAGACTATGAGCGCTCTATTCTCAAGTCACATGCGGCACAGAATCTGTCGAAGAGCACTAGTGTAAGCGGGAAATCAGTTCCCCATCTTGGAGAACAAAAAACAAACTTGCACCCCTCTCAATGTGATTTCCCATACCAATGTGGGGTCGAGCAAATATGCGGCCGAAGAGCAGTATGATCCAGAGGTAGTTGCACTATACGGAGAAGCGGTTGCTGCTCAAGGTATGAGTATTGCTAACTAATTATCCCAGTTATAGTCACTAGTGGAAACGAGGCCTTTGGTTGAAGTCGGAAATGGGCTTTAACACCGGTTCTTCTACGAACCGATGTTAAAGGTGGCGCCCGTACCAGCGTGGTCTAGAAAGCAAAAAAGAGCACCCCCTTTAACACCAGTTCGAGCCATGAACCGGTGTTAAAGGCCCTGCACCAGTGGCCCGCGCAGCCCCCCCTTTAACACCGATTCGTGGCTTCAACCGGTGTTAAAGGGGGTGCGCCTATATATAACACACCGCAGCCCACACCCTTCTCTCTCATTTTTTCACTCTCTCATTTTGGAGCTTAGCAAGAGGGTGAGAGGTGTGCTAGTTTGTGTTTTTTCCTATGCACAAGAGGTGTTCGATGAAATGCCCGAGATCTCGAATTAAGTTTTCTCGTTGCTCTTTCCTTCTCGGTCAAGGTCGACAAGTTTATCCTTTCATGTGTCATTGATGTACTGTATAAGTGGTGATCTCCCTATAAATTTTTGATATACTATATAATGTAGATGAACCGGCAATGGATGTACGGTGACCGAAGCACTTCCGAGTACATTACGGGCCTCCAAAATTTCATCGTTGTGGCTAATGCAAAACGTGGTCACAATGGTTTTATGTGTTGTCCGTGTGTTCACTGTCAGAACAAGAAAGACTACTGAAATACCAGATGTCGGGGGGATCGCCCCCAGGTAGGCTAACCGGACAAGATACAAAACACCAACACATCAGCCGACTAAGAGTAGCCAGACGCAAAAACTTCAAGACATATCAGAAGAGGAACAAACCAAGACCTGACTAGCAAACGAGCCAGCCGGATGAAAACCATCAACAAGAGCGCCAGCCGGCTGGATCAAGACAGCCGACCGGAGCAAGACAGATCAAGAGCCAACCGGCAGAAGAACCAGCCGGATGAAACAAGCAAGGGCAGAAGAGTGGCCGGATGGATCTAACCATCCGGCCAGGAAGACCAGCCGGCTAGGTCACTCTAGCCGGCCACCCAAGACAGGCAAGGTACAGATGACATAGGGCACATTGCATAGTATGCCCAGGACAGCGGACAAGATAGAAAGGAGACTTAGACACTCGGCCCATACCGACGACTTCTACCGATGACGGTTGCAACAGTAGACAGAAGGTGGCACTGTGAGTAATTACCCGCACAACGACCACTGTAGATGGCGTGGCGACATGGGCTTGATTGTGAGTACATACTCCCATGCCGGCCACTGTAGATAATTCTAGCCGGCTGGGGCCCGCCTGTCGGCCAGGTCGTTACCCACGCCGCCTCGGCCTATATAAGGGGCGGCATGGCAACTGAGCAAGGGTTGGACTCTCTTTTACTACTAGCCAGACCCGATATAGCTCGAGGAGCATTGTAATCCTTAGTGATGATCCAGATAGTCAGATCGGCAGGAGTAGGAGCTTTACCTCACATCTAGGGCTCCAAACCTGGTACTTCTTGTGTCTCCACACTAGATTGTATCCAATTCCGCCGTCGTACACTTCCCTGCTTTGCTCCCACACCTCTTTCAGCCGCTTAGGCTCTGCCGTTTCCATAATGACGATAGTTGGCGCCCACCGTGGGGCACAGATGGCGGCGACCGGAGTGACGTTCCGTATGGGACCCCGCACTTCGTCAGGCGAGAGCGTGGCTTCCGGCCTCGTGCTCATGCTCGGCTAGTTTGACTACGTCATTGACAAAGCCAGCTGCTTCGCCGGATCCAGCTTTCCGGCAGGCGGCTCCATCCTGCTGTTCGGCGATCTACCCGTCTACGTCCCCACCGTGCCGAAGCGTTTCCCTCGGGAAATTGTCTCCTTCGCCGAGCCGTTGCCCTTAGACGGCAGTGCGCTCATCGCGCCCGACACCGTAGAGGTGATGATGGCTGGCTCAAGCAACAGCCGCCGTCCTCCCCTTGATCGTGGCAGCGACCATGCCGGCCCGTCTACCCTGGTGCGCGAAAAGAGCACGGTGGACGAGGTCATCGAGGAGCTCCGTGAGCCGGTGCACCCTGGGGACGACCCAGAGGCGGTCATGGCCAATATCGAGGCGACGCGTGAGGGTCTGCTCCTGCAGGCCCAAGGCCTAGCCTCGACCAAGTATCGGATGGAGAGCAACATCCGCGAGTATAATCGCGCGCACGGCCTCACCTCGGCTAACGAGGATCCTAGTCGGCTGGGTTCCGTGCAGCTCCGCGAGGGAGATATGGGCACCTGTTTCGAGCACGACCTCGAGCCGGCTTCCCGCACCTAGTTCCCCCTACCCGTCTACGACACCGCGGTCAAGAATGCCCGGGCGGCGTGAGCCATCGCGGAGGAACTACCTCACCTGGAGAGGGACAAGAGGCTGCGCCAGTCCCAGCGCGTGCAGCATCTGCTGCGCGTGGCCGACGAGCAGGCAGAGGCCTATCGGATCACATTCGAGGCTGGAGCCGGCTCCAGGGGGAATCGCTCGGCTGGCAATAGTCGGGGCGAACCTCGTCATACCTAGTGCTCCGCATATCCAGGCCAGCACCCTCCGCGCTCCAAGCGTCGCCAATCCGGTAGCAGCCAGCCTTGCAGCGAGCAGGGCGCCACGAGCCTCCCTCCTTCGGCTGGCCAGAACCTCCCTCCACCCCCTCCACCATCCCGCCTAACCGGCCGGGTAGGAGCTCCCAATCCGGTTGAGCCAGATGCGCGCGCTCGCATCGACCTTCTGATGGAGGCTCGCCTCATCGAGGAGGAAGATGCAACTGTCCCCGTGTGTTTCGGACCACGCATCCGGAAATAACCCTTTCCCGACAAGTTCTCCATGCCCTGGGACACCCCTAAGTACGATAACAGCATGAAGCCGGAGAACTGGCTGACCAACATCACCGCAGTCGGCATTGCCCACGACAACAAGCGTGTCGCGATCCGCTACATCCCCCTCATGCTGACCGGCTCGGCAAGAACCTGGCTCAACAGCCTCGCGCCCAACAGCATTAACGCTTGGCCAGACTTCGAGAAAGTCTTCATCTGGAACTTCAATGGCATGTACAAGCGTCTAGGTAGGCCCCGTGATCTTTCTCTATGTGTCCAAGGAGACCGCGAGTCAGATCGCACGTACCTCGCTCACTGGACCGAGGTGCGCAACTCCTGCGAAGGGGTGGTGGAGAACTAGGTAATCAGTTACTTCATCGAAGGGTGCCGCAAAGGCACGATGCTGTGCCACCGGCTGCTGTGCAATGAGCCCAAGACCATGGCGGAGCTGATGACCGTCGCTAACTAGTACGCCACCATGGATGCGTCAATGAAGAAGCCCCTCCGGGTAAACGCGAAAGGACGCCCGGTTCCTACCGAGCCGGCTAGGGAGAAGCCTGCCGACCAGAACGGTGATGCCAGCTCGTCCAGACGGCACGACAATGACAGCCGCTACCAGGGAAGCACCCGGTTGAGCAGCAGAGCTCGCACTACCACCAGCGGCAAGTTAACGCGGTGCAGGGCGCGCCGGCTCACAACGACAAGAGGCAGAGGAATGCCTTCACCTTCGAGCAAATGTTCGACAGGCCCTGCAAGTACCACAACAGTGGCACCAAGCCGGCTACGCACACCACTCGGCAGTGCAGCTGGACCAGACAGATCAAGGAGTAGGCCGGGTTACCTCCTCTCCACCCATCCCCTCCCGGTGGTCTCCCACCGCCGACTAGGGAAGCTGGCAAAAACCGCGGCAACGGAGGCTACCCCCAGCAGCACGAGAACTACCACATCTTCGAGGCCGAGACGATTGATAATCGCGGACGAAAGCAGCGAACGCGGAGGTGAACACTGTCGTCCCCCCAGTCCCCCTCCGTCTCAACTGGTCTGAGACTCCCATCACCTGGAGCCAGGCTGACCAGCCAGATTCGCTCCTGAATCCCCGGGGCTACGCGATGATGCTCGACCCCCTCGTCATCTCTGACGCGCGCACCTTCCGGTTCTCGCGCGTGCTGGTAGATGGAGGGAGCAGCCTCAACCTGCTCTACCGGTCCTCCATGGACAAGCTGGGCATCCGGGAGTGCGATCTGCAGCCCTCGACCACAGTGTTCCACGGCGTCGCGCCCGGGCCACCATGCGTCCCCCTCGGCAAGATCCGGCTGGATGTCATATTCGGTTCGGAAGAGAACTTCCGGCGTGAGCCAATCTGGTTCGAGGTGGTCAACCTTGCCAGCACCTACCATGTCCTTCTTGGGAGCCCTGCCCTCGCAAAGTTCATGTCAGTCCCCCACTATGCATACCTCAAGATGAAGTTGCCGGGGCCGAACGGTGTGATTACTGTGGCCGGCTACTACAGGCGATCGATAGCTTGCGAGAAAGAAGGCGCCCAGATAGCCTAGGACCTGCTCATCGCTAATGAGAAGCGCGAGATGTTGCGCAATGTCGCCATGCTGCAGTAAGAAGTGCCGGTTGGCATGAAGCCGGCTAGGGACATGGCGTTCCAGCCCGTCCAAGGAGACCCGCCAGATCCCGCTTGACCCGGCTGACCCCTCCAAGTGCGTCACCATCGGCGCCAGCTCGGACAGCAAATAGGAAAGCACACTCGTCAACTTCCTCCGTGAGAATCGGGATATCTTCGCATGGTCTCCCAAAGACATGCCGGGTGTGCCGAGGGAGTTCGCCGAGAACTCGCTTCATGTGCGTCCAGATTCCAAGCCGGTCAAGCAGCCCCTCCGTTGTTTTACGGAGGACAAGAGGAAGGTCATCGGCGACGAGATCGCCCGGCTACTCGCTGTCGGCTTCATCATGGAAGTGTACCACCCATACTGGCTGGACAACCCAGTCCTGGTGCTGAAGAAAAATAAGACCTGGCGCATCTGTATCGACTACACGAGCTTGAACAAGGCCTGCCTGAAAGACCCTTTCGCTCTGCCCCGTATTGATCAAGTGATTGACTCTACGGCCGGCTGTGACCTGATTTCCTTCCTTGATTGTTATTCCGGATATAATCAGATTCGGCTGATCAACTAAAAACATCGTTCATCACCCCGTATGGGGCTTACTGCTATGTAACCATGCCATTCGGCCTGAAGAATGTAGGTGCCACCTATCAGCGTTGCATGCGGAAATGTTTGCACTCGGAGATCAGCCGGAACATGCATGAGTATGTGGATGATGTCGTCATGAAGACGAAGGAGCAGCAGACCCTGCTGGAAGATATCGTCGAGACGTTCGCGAACCTCCTCCGGTACCATATGAAGCTGCACCTGGAGAAGTGCGTGTTCGGCGTGCCAGCCGGACAGCTCCTCGGTTTCCTCATGTCGAGCCGGGGAATCGAGGCCAATCCGGAGAAGATTGCGGCCATCGAGAGAATGCATCTACCCAAGAGCTTGCTCGGTATCCATAAGTTCACCGGCTGCTTGGCTTCCCTCAGCCGATTCATCAGCCGGTTGCGAGAGAAAGCCCTGCCCTTGTACCAGCTGATGAAGAAGACAGACAAGTTCACTTGGACGGCTTAGGTGGACACGGCCGCGAAGGAGCCGATGCTCCTCTACATAGCCGCAACCAAACGGGTCGTTAGCTTCGTCCTGGCGGTCGACCCGTCTACTACCTCAGCGAGGTGCTGTCCCTCTCCAAGCAGAATTACCCCCACTACTAGAAGATGTGCTACGGGGTATAACTGTCCTGCAAGAAGCTCAGACACTACTTCCAGGAGCACCCGCTCACCATCGTGTCCACCGTGCCCCTGGGCGAGATATTCGGCAACAAGGATGCCACGAGCCGGGTAGCCAAGTGGGCCATCGAGCTGGCCGCCTACTGCATCCAGTACGAGCCCCGGATCACCATCAAGTCTCAGGTGGTGGCGGACTTCTTCATCGACTGGGCAGAAAGCAAGTACCTGCCGCCGGTCCCAGACTCTGACTACTGGAGGCTGCACTTCGACGGCTCGAAGATGCGTGGGGGCTTGGGAGCCGGCATCGTGATCACCTCGCCCAAGGGAGACCGGCTGGAGTACGTGCTGCAGATCCACTTCACCATGTCAAACAACGTCGCCGAGTACGAGGCCCTCGCGCACGGGCTCCGGCTCGTAAAAGACATCGGCATCCGCCGGATCCTCTGCTTCGATGACTCGGACCTACTGGTGCAGCAAGTATCCGGCGAGTGGGACGCCAGGGATGCCAACATGGCTCTGTGCCGGTTCCACGTATAGCTGCTAAGTGCTGGCTTCGAGGGATGCATGTTCCACCACGTCCCTCGCGCCAACAACAAGGCGGCCAACACGCTCGCGCGAGTCGGATCCACCAGAGCAGCCATCCCGCCCAGAGTATCCTTGGAGCATCTCCGCAAGCCCAGCATCACTCCCTCTCCGGAGTCCCAATCCATCATCTGGGTAGCAGACCCAGGGGCTGCTGGCTCGAAAGAGTCAAGCCCCGCTATTGTGACCTCCTGCTCGAAAGACTCGGGGGCTGCCTCTTCTTCAGGCAAACCATCAGCGAGCAAGGAAAAAGTCCCCGGGGGCTGCCGACTCGGGAATCCCACCCGGCCGCCCCCCGTATGAGCTCCAGATCGTGCCGTCCAGCATCTTCACCATCCGGGAAGTTCCATCCTAGGCCCAGCCCTTCATGAACTACCTCCTCAATGATGAACTTCCGGATGACGAGGTGGAGGCAAGCCAGATCCGGCGCCGCGCGCACACGTACACCATCATCAACAAAGAGCTATAGAAGCGCAGTGCCACAGGCGTCTTCTAGTGGTGCGTTGATGCGTATACTGGCTATCGTCTGCTAAAAGAGATCCACCAGGGGGAGTGCGGTCACCACGCCTCCTCTCAGGCCTTGGTGTCAAAAGCGATGCGCCACGGATTCTACTGGCCAACTGCTTCGGAGGGCGCGGACCAGCTGGTTCGCGCGTGCAATGGGTGCTAGCAGTTCGGCCGGCTAAGGCACTTGCCGGCTTCCGCACTCAAGACGATACCGATCACCTGGCCCTTCGCGGTCTAGGGGTTAGACATGGTCGGCCCCTTCAAGCGAGCTCGAGCCGGCATGACCCACCTGCTGGTGGCGGTGGACAAGTTCACCAAGTGGATCGAGGAGAAGCCGATCCGGAAGCTAGACGGGGCCACAATCGTCACTTTCTTTCGCGACATCATCATCCAGTTCGGCTAACCCCATAGCATCATCACCGATAACGACACGAACTTCGCCAAGGGTGCCTTCGCCCAGTTCTGCCTCAACAAAGGGATCTGACTGGACCTCTCATTCGTCGCACACCCGCAATCTAACGGGCAGGTGGAAAGAGCCAACGGCTTGGTGCTATCCGGAATCAAGCCCCGGCTGATCGAGCCATTAGAGCGATCACCCAGCTACTGGATCGAGGAGTTGCTAGCTGTGCTGTGGAGCCTCTGCACCACCCCGAACAGATCAACCGGCTTCACCCCATTCTTCCTCACCTATGGCTCGGAGGCGGTTCTCGTGGCGGACATCGAGTTCGAATCACCCTACAAGCTCCTATACACGGAGAAGGAGAACCAGGAGGCAATGGAGGACAGCATAGACCTCCTCGAAGTGGCCCGCGAGCTGGCCTTATCCAGATCGGCCATCTACCAGCAAGGGCTGCGCCGGTACCACTCCGGTCGCATCCGGCCAGTCGCATTCCGGGAGGGCGACCTGGTGCTCCGGCTGATACAAGACACGAAGGGCATGCACAAGCTGTCCCCTCCTTGGGAGCGCCCCTTCATCATCAGCAAGGCATTGCACAACAACTCCTACTACCTCATCGACATGCAGCAACCGCGCAAGAACAAGATGGACAAGTCGGACGAGGAGACCGAGCGGCCATGGAACGCGGACCTCCTCCGACCATTTTACACCTAGTTGCAAAAATCAGTGTATGTATCTGGATCCCTGATTGAATAAGAAGATGCGGAACCCCGGCTGATGCTCGGGGCTCCTTGTCGGATAATCAGATTATCGTTCTTATCTGATTAAATTCCTGCAATGATTTTTCTGGCTTCCGTCGACCCCTACCCTGGGGCTCGCCGGTTGGCCCGCCCTGTCAATTCTGTAAACCGACTGAGTAGTGTGCAATGATGCCAGAGGCCCACTCTTCGTCTCAGCTACAGACCGTAACCTGGCTGTCCGGCTAGCAAGAGCAAAAGTCCGAGGGCATCCCACACGAAAAATGGCGAAAGATGCGTCAGATCGGACATTCCGGCCATGTGCCAAGTTGGTATTTTCCGGCTACTAAGCCTCTAGTACTGTGCGGAAATGTATTGTCAGCTCTCTTCGGTTCTAGCTCCATATCTTAACCCGGCTGTCCGCAAGGTACAACGTAAACAGCATTGCGCACGAGAAAGTGACTAAGTGTCTAGAGGAGCATGAGCTAGTTTTCGAAACAACAAAAACCCTAGTCGGATAATAGAGAGACATTTAACAAGGCAACATATTGACGAGAGGTCATTTTTTGTATGTTTCTTTTTGCAAAAATCGCACCGATTCGAAAATCAAGAACAGTGAAGATTCGAAGTACCTATCTGCGGTAGGCACTCTGAATCTCGGGGGCTACACCTAGTGGGTGCGCTGGCGCGCCCCCACCGGAAGTAGGCGGCGTCCGGCTGAAGGGTGTGTCAGCCGGACGAAGAGAAAGACAAAGGCAGACAGAACACAAAGGCACCACCCGCCCAAGCTGGCTAGCCGCAGCTAGTCGGACGCGTCAGACAAACCTAGTCGGAAAGAGAAATATGAGAAAGAGAAAGACGAAGAAGGAAATAAAGGAAAGTAATAGAGAAAAAGCAAGCCGAACATACTTAGCTGGACCGCAGTGCAGCTCCCCGGCCCGGCTAAGAAGATCACATCCGACAGAGAAAGGTGAAAAATAAGAATTTTTTGAAGATTCGAAACACCTGGCTACTCCAGCTGTTCCGAATCTCAGGGGCTACACCCAGTGGGTGCGCTGGCGCGCCCCCACTGGAAGGATGTAGTATCCGGTTAGCAGATGCGCCAACCGGCCAGAACATGTCGGCAGACCGTCAGGAAGCTAGAAGAAACAAAGCGCAAGACAAATGCAAGATAAGTCCGGCTGGAGTGGACTAGCCGGAAAGACTAGTCGACCAAGGCATAAACATAAGTGGGTGCATGAAGGCAAGCCCAACCAGACAGTTACTTAAGCATCGGGGGACGAAGCCCCCGCACATCCAGATCCAGATCATTCAGATAACACAAGTGCCAAAAGCAAACAGATATCTACAACTTCACCCGGCATCCCGGGGTCTTCACCTTCAAGCAGCCGGACCCTTGCCATGAGGAGGAGCCGCGCCGGCTCCGCCAGCCTGGGAGGACGCCTCCACGACATCTGCTCCCGCGCCATCGGCCCCCGAGCTCCCCTCGCTGTCCGTGAGCACCTTGTCGATGTCGGCATAGCCGACAATCATGATCGCAGTGGAGCGAATGTCTGGGTAGGCCCGGTGCATGGCCTCAAGATCCGCGCCGGCTCGGAAGCCGTCCACCAGCTTGTCGAGACGGGCATCCTTATACCACGAGAGCATCAAGGCCAGCGCCATCTCAGAGCCGATGCGGGCAGCCAGGTCGAGCCGCCGGTCGATCGCGTTCGGCGCGTCGCCCAGCTTGATCGCCAGGGCCCCATGGTCTCCGGCAGGAGCTCCCCCGGGAAAACCAGGTCATGGATGCCGGCTGCGGCCTTGCGCAGGTTGGCAGCGTCCTCACCGAGCTGGCCCACCATGTCCTTGATGGCTGCCTTCTCACCCGGCACAACCTGTTTCACCCGGTCGTAGGCAAGAGCGTCTACTTGGGGGTACAAGCCTTGTGATCAGAAGGGCAAGTCAAAAGGCGACCCGAAAAACGCAGTCGGATAAAAACATGCGGCACAATTAGAAGGACTCACCTTTTGCCAGGAGGCCGATGTCCATCAGCTCGTTGTTGAGCATCTGCACGTGCTCCTTTAGCCGGGTGGCCTCCTTGTCTAGAAGGTCGAAGGCGCTGGCCTCGCTGGCGAGAGTCGCCTCCTGCTCCTTGATGGTAGCCTCCAGCTGGTTGACCTTGCCATGCCACTCCTTATTCTGGAGCCAGAGGGCGGCATTGTCCCGGCTAAGGCACGCATTGGAGCGCTTTAGTCGGTCAATCTCCCACCGCCCGCAAAGCATAATGGATGTGGGGGAAGAAAAGGAACGCAAATGAGAAGGCCGAAAACCGGAAGCAAGATAAGAAGAAAAGGAGCGCAAGATGAAAACTTACTCCGCACGGTTCCGCGGGCCGCGGCTAGCTGCTTGGCGGCATCCTCGTTGGCGCCGGTAGTGAAGCCCAGAGCTGCTTCACCTCCGCCAATCCGACCTCGAGGTTGACTTTGAGGGTTTGCAGCGAGGCTCCCGTCTCCGCGGGCAGAGGCGCCAGCGTGCCGGCTAGAGCGGCCGGGGCTTCGCGGATTTCCGCCTGCCACTGCGTGTTCGCTCATCGTTAGAGTCCACGTCCTCGACGACGACCGTGTCCCTGCTGGCGACCAAGCCCCCTACGCCGGCTGACGATCCCCCACCCGACCCATAGGCCGCATCCGGCCGGCTCTCCGCGTGCTCAGGCGCAGAGGCAGTCGGCTGGACCCTGGTCGCCGGCTCTGGTGGAGGCATGGTTTCGCTCGAAGGGGGCGAGGTAGCCACCAAGGGGGCAGCCGACGGAGGAGGAAGGTCGCGAGGCAGTGAGTCGGTGGGCGCGTTGCGAGTCGGGCTCGCAGCGAAGGACAGAATGACGCTGCGTGAAAGCAAAGGCAAAGTCAAAACTAAAACAAGATCAAAGCAAGGCTGGAGGCCGATGCGAAGCAAGAAACAAACGAGAAGAAGGATAAGGTGGAGGACTTACCCCTACACCATGGGCGCGGATCTTTTCTGGCCTCCCGTGTTCTGGCCAGGACGCGGAGGAACCCCCGCTGCCCGGGTGTGCTTGGCAGCCGGCTCTTCAGGCGCGGCGCTGCTACTGGAAGTACCTTCGCCGGCACGCTTCCGGACAGGCTCGAGCGTGGCGATGCCAGCGCTCTCCTCCGGCTCGGGGCCGTGCGAGTCTTCCACTGCTTCGTCACCCCGGCTGGGGAAGAATCCTCCTCGCCGTCCGAGCCCTCGCTGTTGCTCCGGCGCGGGCGCGTCTTAGAATGGTCGGCCATAAAAACTGAAGGGGCGCGTCTCCCTCCTCCCGGATGATGCAAGGGAACATCTGCGTGGAGCAAAACGCAAGTCAGACTGGATAAGAGAAGTTAGCCAGACAACAAGAAAATGAAAAGAGGAAAAGAGGCAAACAAGTACACTCACCTGGGGCGCGCGGTTCTCGCGCGTGTAAGGAGCAACGCCAAACTTTCAGTTGGAAGCGACCTTCTCCTTCATGATCATCCAGACCCACTCGTAGAGGTTGGTGAAGGAGGGGTCGCGGCGGGAGAGCCGGGTGGGGTAGAGCCACCCGGAGTAGTAGAACATCTTGTGTGATCGCTAATGCAGGGGCATCATGAGCCGGCTGGCCCAACTCAGCATCACGTCGACGCCGGTTAGACCATCCGTCACCAAGCCCCTCATCCGGTGGAGGAGCGCGTCCGATTCTGCCTTGGGGCCGAAGATCTTATCCTCCCAGTGCGCCCGGCTGGACTTGGTGTCCTAGAAGGCCGGGAGGTTCAGCCGGTCCTCGGACCCCAAGTTCCTTACATATAAGTACGTCTGCTGCCACAGTTTAACCGTGTCGTGCAGTTTGAACTTGGGATAGCCGGTCTGCGACTGGCTATAGATGGAGGCACCACCGCAGTTCACCAGTGGACCCTTGCCAAACTGCACCTGGGGACGGATCAAGAAGATCCGGCAGAAGAGCCCGAGATCCGGTTGGATCCTGAGATAGCATTCGCAGAAGGAGATGAAGTGGGCCAAAGTGCCGTTTGCATTTGGCCTGAGATGGTGCAGGCGGAGATCGAAGTGGGCAAGGAAGGATAAGAAAAATGCGCTGGCCAGGAAGGCCAGGCCGCGCGCCAGGTGCGTGAGGAACACAACTCGCTCGCCGGCTTGCGGAGCCGGCGAGATCTCACCAGCCAGGGCCAGGCGCACCCCGACCTCGCCGGCGGTCGACAGGAGGCGCGACCCCCGGTATTTCTCCACTTGAGCCTCCGTCACAGAGGAACTGCACCAAGCGCCTTGGCTTTCAGCAATGGCGGCGGCGGAGCGCAAGGGAGAAGGAGAGCGAGGGGGAGAAGGTGGAAGGGGACCAGCGGAGGAACAGCGGTTGCCCATCGCTGCGATAAGGACAGGGACTGGCGTCGTGGGTGGAGCAGATGGTGCGAGCTCGCCGGCGGCACAGAGAAAGGCGGAGGCAGAGAGGCAGCAAGAGCAACGGCCTCGAAGGCAAGGACGAGGGGGAAAAATGACTAGTAGGGGGCGGTGCGGCGCCGCGGCCCCTACTTAAAGGGGCCGGGGAGGCAAACCGCCGGCCCACCACGTGGTGACCCCCACGGCTCCAACGGTGTCCAGATCTTTTGCGGCCGCGCACCACGCACAGAAGATCCCAGCGTGGGAGGCGAGGCACCGACGACAGTTCCCAAAGCGACATCCGACGTGACCCCACGTCGCACGCCCTCCCATGACCATCATCACATGTGGCTGACGTCGGTGATGACGCAGCCAGGGCAGCTCAACCGCCAAGATTCAACCGGGAAAGATTTCAAAATCCTAGCCTTTTTGCAGCCCACGCACATTTCGCCTGAGGGCGGAATCTACGCGCGCTCGGGGGCTAGTGTCGAGGGGATCGCCCCCAGGTAGGCTAATAGGACAAGATACAAAGCACCAGCACGTCAGCCGGCTGAGAGTAGCCGGACGCAAAAACTTCAAGACAGATCAGAAGAAGGAACAAACCAAGACCCGACTGGCAGACCAGCCAGCCGGATGAAAACCATCGATAAGAGCACCAACCGGCTAGATCAAGACAGCCGACTGGAGTAGGACAGATCAAGAGCCAACCGGTAGAAGAACCAGCCGGATGAAACAAGAAAGGGCAGAAGAGTGGTCGGACGGATCCAACCATCCGGCCGAGGAAGACCAGCCGGCTAGGTCACTCTAGCCGGCCAAGACAGGCAAGGTACCAGATGATGTAGGGCACAGTGCGCAGTACGCCCAGGACAGCGGACAAGACAAAAAGGAGACTCAGACACTCGGCCCATACCGACGACTTCTACCGATGACGGTTGCAACATTAGATAGAAGGTGGCACTGTGCGTAACTACCCGTACGACGACCACTGTAGATGGTGTGGCGACATGGGCTTGACTGTGAGTACACACTCCCATGCCGGCCACTATAGATGACTCTAGATGGCTGGGGCCCACCTGTGGGACCCGCCAGTCGGCCCAGTCATTGCCCATGCTGCCTCGGCCTATATAAGGGGTGGCAGGGGCAACTGAGCAAGGGTTGGACTCTCTTTTACTACTAGCCAGGCCCGATACAACTCGAGGAGCATTGTAGTCCTTAGGATTATCCAGATAGTCAGATCGACAGGAGTAGGAGCTTTACCTCACATCGAGGGCTCCAAACCTGGGTACTTCTTGTGTCTCCACACTTGCTTGTATCCAATCCCACCTGCGGACGCCGTCGCATGCTTCCCTGCTTTGCTCACACACCTCTTTCTAGCCTGCTTAGGCTCTGCCATTTCCATAATGACGACACCAGAACCATTCACGCGCACCTACTTCGATCCGGTTTCATGCCTAGCTATAATTGTTGGACCAAGCACGGAGAAAAATGGGTTGTGATGGAAGACAACGAACAAGAAGAGGATGATGACAGCTATCATAATATGTATCCTGAATACGATGATACTGCAACAGGGGTAGATAATGAAGATCAAGAGGCAATAGATGGGCCCGCTGATGATGATCTTGGTCGGGCCATTACTGATGCAAAGGAAGAATGTGAAACTAAAAAGGAGAAGGAGAAGCTGGAGAAGATGTTAAAGGATCACAAAACATTGTTGTACCCAACTTGCAAATATTGAGGGCAAGGCCCCTAGGAAGAAGGTTCCTGCCAAGGTTATGTGGTATGCTCCTATAATACCACGGTTAAAACGTCTCTTCAGAAATAAAGAGCATTCCAAGTTGTTGCGATGGCACATGGAATACCGTAAGAAAGACGCGATGTTGAGACACCCCGCTGATGGGTCACAATGGAGAAAAGTTGAGCGAGAGTACCTGGACTTCGCACGTGACACAAGGAACTTAAGGTTTGGTCTAAGTACAGATGGCATGAATTCTTTTGGTGAGCAGAGCTGCAGTCACAGCACCTGGCCTGTGACTCTATGTATCTATAAACTTCCTCATTGGTTGTGCATGAAGAGGAAGTTCATTATGATGCGAGTGCTCATCCAAGGCCCGAGGCAACCCGGCAACAACATTGATGTGTACCTAAGGCCATTAGTTGAAAAACTTTTACAGCTGTGGGCCAAACCAGGTGTATGTATGTGGGATGAGCACAAAGGGGATCCATTTGACCTACGAGCGTTGCTTTTTGTAACCATCAATGATTGGCCTGCTCTTAGTAACATTTAAGGGCAGACAAACAAGGGATTCAAAGCATGCACGCACTGTTTAGATGAGACTGAAAGTGTATATTTGGATAAATGTAAGAAGGTTGTGTACCTAGGGTATCGTTGATTTCTTCCGAACCTGCATCCCATAAGAAAGAAAGGAAAGCATTTCAAACGTATGGCAGAACCCCGGAGGAATCCTGTCCTCTGTACCGGTGAGGAGGTATTTGGTATTGTCAAGGACCTAGAAGTAATCTTTGGAAAAGGTCCTGGCAGTCTATCTATTCTGAATGATGATGCGAGACACACGCCCATGTGGAAGAAGCAATCTATATTTTGGGACCTACCCTATTGGAAAGTCCTAGAGGTCCGCTCTTCAATCGACGTGATGCATGTGACGAAGAATGTTTGCTTGAACCTGCTAGGCTTCCTGGGAGTGTATGGGAAGACAAAAGATACACCGGAAGCACGGCAGGACCAGCAGCGTATGAAAGACCCCGAAGATCCTATGCATCCTGAGAACAAGAAGGGTAAAGGACGCCACTTAACTCCTGCTAGCTACACTCTTACCAAAGCAGAGAAGGAAATCTTTTTTGAATGCCAGAGCAGTATCAAGGTCCCGTCTGGCTTCTCATCGAATATAAAGGGAATAATAAATATGGCAGAGAAAAAATTCCAAAACCTGAAGTCTCATGACTTCCACGTGATTATGACGCAATTGCTTCCGATTGCATTGAGGGGGCTTCTGCCTGAAAATGTTCGAGTACCCATTGTGAAGCAATGTGCATTCCTCAATGCAATATCTCAGAAGGTAATCGATCTAGAAAGCCTACCAGGGTTACAGACAGATGTGGCCCAATGTCTTGTCAGCTTTGAGTTGGTGTTCCCACCATCCTTATTCAATATTATGAAGCATCTCCTGTTTCACCTAGTAGAAGATATTGCCATTATCGGTCCTGTATTTCTACACAATATGTTCCCCTTTGAGAGGTACATGGGAGTCTTAAAGAAATATGTTCATAACCGTGCTAAGCTAGAAGGAAGCATCTCCAAGGGCTATGTAACAGAGGCGGACATTGAGTTCTGTGTTGACTTTATTCCTGACCTTAAGGCGATTGGTGTTCCAGAATCACGACATGAGGGGAGACTGCGTGGAAAGGGAACCCTAGGATGTAAAGCAATGATATGTAGGTACGGGCATTCTCTCAATCAAGCACAATACATGGTTTTACAAAGGTCTATCTTGGTTGCCCCGTATATCAATGAACACAAGAATTTTATACGCCTCAAACACCCGGGGCAGTCTGATGAATGGATTATAAGTGAACACATGTCGAGTTTTGGCGGCTAGCTGCAAAGACTTCTCACGAATAAGAATAACACCACTGTTGGAGATCAGTTGTACTTGTTGGCTAGGACACCATCTTCGACTGTATGTACTTTCCAAGGGTACGAGATAAATGGGAATACATTTTACACGATAGGCCAAGATAAAAAGAGCACCAACCAAAACAGTGGTGTCCGCTTCGATGCATCAGAAGACAATGGGCAAAAGACCACGTATTATGGGTTCATAGAGGAGATATGGGAACTTGACTATGGACCTAATTTTAAGGCCCCCTTGTTTCGGTGCAAATGGGTCAAGCTAACAGAAGGAGGGGTTGAGGTAGACAAGAAGTATGGAATGACAACAGTGGATCTCAACAATCTTATGAAGGTAGACAAGAACTTAGACGAACCATTCGTCTTAGCCAATGATGTGGCTCAGGTTTTCTATATGAAGGACATGTCTACCAAACCAAAAAAAAAGAAAAAATAAGCAAACAGATACATCACACGATGAGCTAAAGCGTCACATAGTTCTTTCAGGGAAAAGAAACATCATGGGAGTGGAGGACAAGACAGACATGTCAGAAGATTATAATAAGTTTGATGAAATTCCGCCCTTCAAAGTGAAGACTGGCCCAACCATCATGTTAAACGGTGCTGATACTCCATGGTTACGGCCGACGCGATCATAAGATTGACTATATGTATTAATTGAGCCATTTTTGGCACACATATATATCTCAACATGGAAATCAACGTCATATTTCTTCTGTTACCACTATATCTATTAAATGAGCCATTTTTTTCCCGCCATTTCTTTCCACCATTTTTCTTCCTGCCATTTCTTCCCGCCATTTCTTCCCACCAGTTCTTCCCACCAGTTCTTCCCTCCAGTTATCTTCTTGCCATTTCTCACTATATATATATATATATAGGGTTGGCCTCCATTGTAATTGCATATCTCTAGAGTCATATATTCAACCTCATCACTCTTTCCCATGGATTCCACCGTACCACTAACCCCCAGGGAGGCGGAGGCGCTTTGCGCCTCGAACTACCCCTGCCCGCCGGGCTACCGCGTCCCCGTCGGGTGGATGCTGAGCGCCAGAGGCAAGCCGGTTCCTCCTGTACCTCTAGGTGTGGCGCACCGGATGGCCATCACGAACCACTACTACTTCGAGCTCACGCTGGAGCAGCGGAGGAATCCCAACTGGCATCCCGACTATTTCCCCACTTGGGAAGCCTTCTTCGGGGATCGGCGTGAGAGGGCACTCGCCAGGCACGAGGAGGACGACCCACCTCCTCCGAACTTCAACGAGGCCGGATGTCGGCTGTGGTGGCGCGGTCAGAGTCTCCAGAACGTCATGGCCTACGACACTACCGCCGACTCTAACCCCTGTCCGCGCTACCCTCAAGTCCAGCCCACGCGTACTCAGCGTTCAAGGTTCAACTACTGCGACCCCGACGACGACAGCGGTGAGTACGACGACTACAGTGGCGAGTATTACAAGTGTAGGCAGGAGCATGACTGAATCACTCCAACATTCCGAAACAAGTTCGGCCGATTGTGACTTAATCTGGCCATGTATCTTAATTTTTAGTCCTTCTATGTATCTTAATTGTTAGTCGTGCTTTGTTAGTTGCGTTGTGTACTTTAATTCTAGTACTATCGTAATAAAATTTTCTTCCTGCCCTTTTCCTCCCACGCATTCTACCCGCCCTTTCCATTTGTTACTAGTTTGAATAGTTAGAATTTTATTTTTTTAAAACAAAAAATGTTTTAGGATTAATTATTCAAATGCAAACAATTTTTATGTTGAAAGTTTTGTCAGATTCCAAAGTATACAAAAGATGCTAAATTTAAATATCCAAACAATTCAAAAATGTTAATACAAACTAAAATATGATTTGCTCTAATAAAATAGGGTTAAATTCCTTTTCATATGCTTAATATTTCTTAAGTTCAAAGTTTTAGGGTTTGACTATTTTATTTTTGTCTTAATTGAATAATCAAAATTCATATGTAAGTGTTTTAATCATTCTAAAAAATTTCATCTACAGTAACTATAAAATGTTTTTATATGAATCGATAGATCTTACTTTTCTGAAAATTATGATATATTATTCATATTTTTCTGAGTTGAATGAAAAAGATATGAATTTTCTAAATTCTATCCTTTTTTTTGAATTGAAAATTCCCCCCTTTAATGTACGAAATAAATGACCCCCCCTTTAACACCGGGTCCAGCCACAAACCGGTGTTAAAGGGGGGAGATTGCGCGCGAAACGAAAATACCCAACCCCCTTTAACGCCGCTTCATGGTTGAAACCGGTGTTAAAGGGGGGGGGTACGCGCGCGAAACGAATTCCCTCCTTTAACACTGGTTCGTGGCTGGAACTGGTGTTAAAGGGGGGGGGGTTATAACGCGGGCACATCCTCTTCCTCTTTTCTCAGCCAGATCGAGGAGCAGAGGACCACAGAGAGAGGAGCCGTCGCCGCCGCGCCCACCCACGCCGCCGTCGCGCCCACCCACGCCGTTGCCGCCGCTTCGTCGTGTTGTTCTTCCGCGTCCAAGGAATCGACGCGGGGCATCCGCAATCGACCCCCAAGCATCGCTTCTTCTCCGAGCCTAACGACCACCTCTATCGGCATCGTCACCGTTTCCGACCCCGCACAGCCTCGCGGACCCCTCTGGTAGACCCACGGTGAGCCCACGATGATCATCCGCCCCTCCGCTCGCTCCCTCTCGCTCGGAGCTGTCGTCGCCTCGCTGCTCTGCAAGTGCCGCTGCTGGCCATCGTCGTTAACATCGCTCCGGTGAACCCTAGGTAGCGGCGCCGCCCATTTTAGGTAGGCCGCATCACGCCGAGGCGAACCCGCTACCTCGCGCGCCCTAGGTCGCTCTCCAGCGCCGCCAGCCGCCGCCGTCTGGAGCATCCTCCGGTGAGCCCGCGTGGCGCCTATGTGATTGTGACGTGGCCACGGTCCCACGCGTCAGCCACTGTGGCTAGCCCCTGTTTTGGTGAGAAATGTGTTAGGGTGTGCTGACGGCAGGCTGACGTGATAACTGGTTTAATAATTCCAGAAAATGTTTAAATCTTGTAAATTCAATAACTAATTATTTATAAGTCAGAAAAATACAAATAATATATCAAAATGTTCATAAAAATGAGAACTATCTATTTAAGATATAATCATGCAATGTTAATCAACTTACATGACAAGTTTAATTAGAAGAACATAATGAACCCTCTCATATGCATCCGATATTTCTCTGAATTAGGGTTTGGACCCCTCGGACCTTGTTTAAAATGATCAAGCATGCTTAGGGTTTTAATTTCATTTGTATATTTATTTGTGTATTTTTGTGTGAAAAATATGTATATTTGTGTATGAATCCAAGTCCACTTGAATGTTTCTCTTAATCTAGATAATATTATTGTTTTAGAAACTATGGATCCACTGAGTAGTAACCTTGAAGAGGAAGAAATAATGGAGAACATGATCCACGAGGACACATCACAATATCTGAACTTTGAGGGACATGATGACAGCTCAAGTAGTCATGGAGAAGATGACGACCCCGGTGAACGCACTTTAGTGATTACAAAGTCCGTCGAGGTATATGCATGGATTAAGCCTGTGCTGAATTGCACCGATTGATTTGTATATATATGTACATGTATTAATTAAAGCTTCTTTCTTCTTTTATCCCTCCGGATCGACCATCCAGCAACAATCTTCTTCTAAGAAAAAGAGCAAGCGAGGCGCGAGCCATCGGTTGAAATATCGTGAAAAGTTCACGACCGAAGCAGTCCGTGTTGATGGCAGGACGATGGAGCCCAAGAAGGTCGCAGACAAATTTATACATCAGGCTGGAGTTCTTGTTAGGGACCAAATTCCAATCATAATTGAATATTGGAATAAGCCAAAGAAGGGCAGCAGTACCTTTATCGATGAAAGATCCGAAGAAACGCTTTGGAATTCGCTGTTGGCAAATTTCACCCTACCGCTAGAGGAGGATGAAATAAACCGGTTATAAAGGAAAAGGTCAAAGAGTGGACTCTAAAGAAGATGGCTGACGCTTTCCGCAACTAGAAGACAAAATTGAACAAATTTGTCAAAGCTCGCGAGACTACAGATTTCGAAGATGCTTATTATGCGAAGATAAGACCTCACTGGCCCGAATTTGTGGCCTAGAAGGAAGGTGCTATAGCTACAAAGAGGTCAGAAACCAATACGCTAAATGCCTAGAAGAAGGAATATCACCAGAGGACGGGGTCAGGTGGCTACATATCTTAGAGGCCTAAGTGGGAGGAAGCTGAGAAGGCCCTGCACTAGAGGGATCACACGCCAGACAGATGGGTGGGACCTACATGCAAAGACTTGGTTCTACGGAATCGGGGCAAGGTTGGACCCAGAAACGGGATTGTGTATCTTCCCAACAATTCTTGCCAAACCCGTCACTGAACTCATCACGGCATATAAGGAAACAGCCGCCAGGACCTTCCATCCTGACAAAGAGAATGACCAGCTGACACGCGCCATCGGTAAAAAAGAACACCCTGGACTTGCACGAGGAACATGGGGTATGACGTGGAAGGATGGGTTTGCTGAGTGGGGCACCTCTTACAGATGGCGTGGCATAAAAGAAAAAGAGCATACAGACCGGATGACACAGATAGAACACACACTTGTGGCGCTGCAGGCGCAAGTGAATGCACAAAAGAGCCAGCAATCTACCAGCCCATCTCAGCGGCACGAAGAGCCTGCATTGGAAGCTCCCGGCGGCCCAGACTCTGCGCGGAAAAGCAGCGTGGCTTCCACGGAGAACGTGCAGCCCACGCTTGAAATGGAGGGTCCTCGATACCCCGTGGATGAGATCATGGAGATCGAACACGCTGAGATGCATGTGAGATTAATGGGCTTATCCATTAAGGTGGCGGTTGGCTATGCCTTACCTCCTGTAGCTGGTGGAACTTACCACTGCCGACCGATTCCAGATGGCTATGCTATTGTCGGGGTGGATGAGGTTGTGAAGGAATATGGGGAAGCACAACTTGACCATGCTACAGGTGAAGGGGAAACTCAACTCAAATTTGAAGTGAAAACAACCATTCTTTGGAAGAAGGAACACATCGTGCTTCCAAATTGGAGGCCACTGGCACCCCCGCCGTCTCCGCATCGTCAGCAGTCTGAGCCGCCTCAGCTATCTTCGGGTCATCAGAATACTCCCCTATCATATCCGCCACGTCAGCCGTCTCCGGCTCTTCAGCCATCTCCTGCGCACCAGCCATCTCCGGCGCTCCAGCCATCTCCTGTGCGCCAGCCATCTCCTGCGCGCCAGCCATCTCCGGCATGCCAGCGATCTCCTGCGCGTCAGCGTAAGTGGAAAAGCACTACCATGAAGAGCACTAGCACTGCCACGAAGAAATCCGCAGGAAACCGTACGCCGAAGAGTTCAAGAAACTACGTCCCGCAGCCTTCCGCCAAGCCATTGCCGGTATTACCGTGGAATCGCAGTGACGAGGAGACCAAGAGGATCTCGGAAGAAGAGGTCAAGAAATTCTTTGCACCTAGACGGGCCAAGCCAAAGGAGAAAATAGATCCGGCGGTGGTGGAGAAGTTTTACAATAATATTTTGAAACCTGAAACCCCACTTGTGCCGGACTACGAGCGCCAGATTATGAAGGGGGATGCAAGGCGGAGGGAGTCTGAAAGTAGTAGTCGCGCGGCACCCCAGAAAACAGTTCCCATGCTCGAAGAGCAGGAAAACCAATCGTGCGCCCCGCTCCAAGTGTTCGACACACGGATAGCTCCTCCTGTAAATGATTACGAGGAAGAGCTACAAAGAAAGGACAATGAGATGGGGATGACTTACATTGCATACTTGAACCTCATGGGAGACAACTTGCCCAAAGGAGATGTCAACCCCATACAACTATGGAAGTACGGGAAGAATCTCGTCAAGAAAGAGGAGCTCAAGAATCTACCAACAAAGATGCAAAGATTGCATAAGTGGTACCTTGATTTCTGCATGACGAGAAAGGAAGAATGGATCACAGCACATATAAGAGATCAAATTTTCTTGTGCGGAGACGACGAGATCACCTTCAAAATTCAAGACTTGCATGAAGGAACTCGACAAAGCTGCCATCAACCTTTATTGTGTGTAAGTACTATTTGTGTAATTTCTATCTCATCTCATTCAATTTATTAATTGCATGTATATATATGCTCACCATATATGTATATAATATTATGCAGGAAAAAGGTTATGGAATGCATGAAAGGAGGCCCTTTTGACATTGAGTTCGTTGACCCAAATAGAGTTCATGAAGAAGTGGTAAAACACAGACCCGGACAAGCAGAAGATTTCTTGCTAAGCTCTTTACTGAGACAACAAACCAAAAGGGAAATACTATTTCCTTACAACTTCTCGTCAGTACTGTTACCCTCTCTTTTATACATTTTGTTTCAGCTTACTCGATGTTAAGTGTAACTGATGATGAGTTATGTGTGCGCAGGTTCCAGTTTATTCTGCTAGTCATTCAACTTGACGCAGGAAAAGTCCTTGTCATGGACTCGTTACGAAAAGACCAAGAGCTATGTGCAGACTTTAAAGAGATGCTTTAGAGGTAATATCAATCATATTATCGCACTAGATTGGCAACTTTCATGACAACAAGTAATTAATTACTCCTTTATCCATTTTCTTTGTCGGACAGGGTTTGGAAAAGGTTCACGGGCAGGCCGTGGGTGAATGGTCAGAAGAACTAAAATTTATAGATCAAAATGTAAGTAATACTAGCCAGCTAGGTATGCGTATCTCTTTGATTCTGCTTCCAATTCCATTATATCATGCTTTATTGATTATTATTTTGATTGGACTCTCTATTCTCGTAAAGTGCGCGCATCAGGGACCCGACAATAACTTATGTGGATACTATGTTTGCGAGTTCATTCGCAACACGATATGTGCGACGGGTCAAGCCACACTAGAACAACTTAGATTAAGTAAACGAAGTACACATCATTATTTTATTACCATCAGTTGTGTTGAGTTTTATTCATATATATATATATATATATTGACCTCATTCTTTATATATATTTAGATCGAACAGATGCGGGACAAACTCCTACCATTTGACCACATACAAGCCATTCAATAGGAATTGGCAGGGTTCATACTTGATAAGGTTGTCACTCCTGGCGGAGAACTCTTTAGATATCCAAAATGAACGTGTACAGAGATGTTATATTGTATATATGCTTGAACGTGTTTGTCTTGTACTTGATGCTTCAACGTGTACGGAGAATACCACAATGACAATGTTTGTGTATAATAATAGTTGCTTAATTATTCATGTACTCGTATGTACCGACGATGTATGTGTATACCTCTCCCAATCGATCCCCCTCCCCCCCGTCCCCGCCGTGCCGTAGAAATCCATCCAGAACAGGGCGGCGGCAGAGATTTATGCTGTTTTCCTGCCGCGGTAGAGAACCTTCAACACCGGTTCGTGTTACAAACCGGTGTTAAAGGAGGGGCTGAGCGTTGCGGCAGCCCCACGTGCGCCACCCTTTAACATCAATTCGTATAAGAACCGCTGTTAAAGGGGGGCTCTAACACCGAACCCTCAACAGCGGTTCTGTAACCGGTGTTAGAGGCCCCTACGAACCGGTGTTAAAGGCCTACCTGTGCACTAGTGAGTACTTCCCCAAGACTCAAGTAGCATACAAATACCAGTACGGGAATCCTCTCGTCAAACTTGAGGAGGTAAAGAATCTACCAACAAAAATACGAAGATTGCATAACTGGTACATGAATGCCACAAAAATCGGGGCTAACTGGATAATGCTGAGGGTTACAAAAAAGCATTACGGGAAAGAAGATGACACGGTACTGATTGAATTTGTTGAACTATTTTAATTATTCAACCAAGACGCATTGGACAAATCTATCATCAATGCCTATTGTCTGTAAGTACTAATTCTATAATTAAGTCTCTAGCTATCTCACCTCGTATATTGCATGTATATAATCGTACTATATTATGCAGAATGAAGATTCCCGAATGCAGCAGAAGATAAATCTATGACATTGGGTTCATTGTCCCATATTTTTCATCAATCTAATCTAAAAAAATACCCCAGGATACAAAGGATAATATTGTACACGCATTAAGGTTTCAAGAAACTAGAAGGGAAATACTATTTCCTTACAACTTCAAGTGAGTGTTATTGTCTTGTATACACTTTCTATTTCGCTGACTCGACGTTAAGTGTATAATTGATGAGTTATGCATGCGCAGTTTCCACTATATTCTCCTAATCATTCAACCTGACAAAGGGCGGTACTAGTTATGGACTCGAAAGATAATCCTCTTGAGACATGGGCGGACATGCAGATGACGCTCCAGTGGTAATTCTAATCATTACGGTACTATATCAGCAACGTTCGTGAATTTTATGATATCAAGTAATTAATAACTCCTTTTATTCATTTTCTTTGCCGGACAGCGCTTGTAAACGGTTCACCAAGAAGGCTAGGGGTATTTGGAAAGAGGAGCTTACATTGAAATCTAATGTAAGTACCACTGGCTAGATCATGGTTGATTATTATTTTGATTGAACACTGTCCTCGTAAAGTGCCTGACGCGGGGACCAGGGAATAGTTTATGTGAATACTATGTTTGTGAGTTCATCCGTCGGACGTGTTATGAGAAGAGCAGAAATTTAAAGAAACTTTACATACGTAAACAATTTTTATAGTTTTTTATTATCATAAAATTGTGTTAGTTTCATTTATGTAGGTTGACTCCTTCTTTAAATCAGATCGAACGGCTACGGGACGATCTTCTGCCAAAGGATCGCGTACAAGCAATTCAGGAGGAATTGACGAGATTCTTGAATGCAGAGGCCATAAACCCAAAAGGAGAATACCACGTGGAGCTGGGTGTATAGGCAATAGGGGCCGTACAAAGAGCTTATTTTGTATGTATATACGTGCATGAAACCTATGTATCGAATGTAATATGTTCGACACTTGGATTTCTATAGTGATGATGATATTGTGTAATATAATGATTTCTTCATTGATGAGTGCAAAACACAAAATAAAAAATAAAACAATATAAATGAATTCTCTGCCATGGCACAAAAAGTGGCAAAAAATGCTGCCGCGAAAAAAAGGTGGCCAAAATGAATTCTCTGCCGCGGCAGACATATGTACCAAATTGCTACCGCGGCAGAGACAGATTTGTCCTGGTTCGTAACACGAACCTGGACGGATTCTCCTCCCCCCTCACGCGGAGCAGCAACCACGTGGACTACTTTTTGTCCCGGTTCGTGGCGGAATCAGAACTAAAGGATGGAGGTTTTAGTCCGTATTGCCCTGTCCCGGTTAGGCAACCGAGACTAAAGCCCCTAACAAACCGAGACGCATGGCCCTATTTCTACTAGTGGATCTTGCCCTTGACATGGGTAGAGGTTGCGTCCGTGCCCTTGCTCCGGCTCAGAGGGTGCCAAAGCTGCAAGTACAGACATGACTTGATCGGCTCTAACCCAAAAATGAGCCAAGCTGGAGTTAGTTAGAGGTCAAGCAGTACTTCAAGCTCTCGGATGCTGGGCAGACGTTATTGGTTACTGATCGACGGTGTCCCCTCTCTAATTTTAATCTCATCGTATATCAAAAGAACAATACACTAGAAAAGGAGAAAACAACTATTTCCTCCGTACAGAAATAAGTGACTTAGTTTTATCTAAATTCAAATGTATCTAGACGCATTTTAGTGTATAGATACATTTAAATCTAAACAAACTCAAGTCAGTTATTTCTATACGGAGGAAGTAGAAGTTTCTATAGATAAGAAGAAAAACAGTTGGCAAAAACTATAAACTTTTATTTTTAAATATAATCCCAACGGGATAGACTATTCAAAAGGGTTTTATCTTCTAAAACCCTAGAAATCTTGCCAATAAAGGCAAGTGTATTAATTTTAGGATATAAATATTTAATATCCTATTTGGAAACTACAAAGTATATTAACCTATTTTCCATAATGTTTTAGAGAAATTATTAAATAATAATTTTCCTTATTTTTTATATAGCAAAAAAGGGAAAATGCGATTTCAAGTTTTTTTTTTGTAACTAAAAATCTGAGAAATTTCCCAAAGTTATTTTATAATTATAAAAACCAATATCTACAAGAATATCACATGTGCAAGTTCAATTAAGATCAGAATCATGATTTCAAATATTTCCTAAAACTGAACAAAACCCAATGAGCAATAATTTTGAAAAGTCAGAGTGAAACTTATTTTGTTGTCTCATCTCCTTTTAACATTGGTTTGGCTCGATGAAATTGCATCTAGTGCCTCCTAGTGAGTTTTGGATAATAGATCACAACACCAATTAGGACTAACTATTCAACCTAATGTTTACATCCACACAGTCCCATAACAGTTTGTGTACCATGAAAACATCCACACAAAGGAGTCAAGCAACATATGCAAACTACGCATCAACACAGTGGGCATGAATCAACAAAGAATGCATTTTTGTTAGTTCAAATAGGTTATCAATATAAGACATCGTTCACAGAAGTATCCAAGATGCATATACCTGCATGAAGCAACTTATGGCATCTTGCAATACTACCTATTGTAACGATGTTCACATTGTAGAAAACAACCACCAAAGTACTCAAGATGCATACACATGATTGAAGCATTCCTTGTCATCTTTAAGTACCATCTGTTGTAACAACGGATGGCTAGAACATGACTCAGTGTAAGTACTCAAGGGGCAAAAACTGGTGTCCTTGAGGAACATCGGTTGTAGCCACGGCAACGTTGGAAGTAGCAAATAATGAAGTACTCAAGATGCATTCATATGAGCATCACATAAGGACAACATTCACTCAACTACTCAAGAAAACTAGTGTCCTAGAGAAATACCTATCGTAGTTGTAGCAACACATAATTATCGTTCGAAGAAGGTTCATCACATGCATCAAGGCCGTCACTAAAGAGACAACAATTAATGTAGTACTCAAGATGCATACTCCTATTTGAAGCATCTTTTTGCATCACATGAAGTATGCAAGACACAACTATCCTCTATAGCGATGAAATCTTCAAATACATCACATGAAGTCTGCAAGACACAACTATCCGCTCGAGGCAAGCACTAAAACTGTAGTTCATGAATACTATCACCTATAACAACGAAAGGCCCAAACAAAACATCTAACGAGGAAATCACAAGCACAACTATCTACTTGATTCAAGCAACCAAACTGGTACTTGTGAGGTCCACCAACTATGATCGTAATCCAGTTGATTGCGGCACCACTTTAATAATTCAAGGAACATATCACTTGCATAAAGGCAAGACCCAATTGACGTTCTTTGAGCTTTGTCAGCTACATCAATAAAAGGCTAAAGACAACATTCACTGAAGAACTCACAACAACACCATCCGCTTGATTTCAGGCAACTCAAATGGTGCTCGGTCTATCTGTTGTAGTATTTTGTACGTTGGTACACAACACTACATGAAGAACTAATAGCTCCAAATATTGACACTTTTTATCAAGGATTTTTCATTGGTTTTCACCGGGTTTCGTTGATTTTGATCTTTTAACTAATGTTAACATCGCAAGTTAGCGAAACCTTGTTTTCATGTATTGGTTTTCAGGTATTGAACACTTCTAGAAGATCTGAGAGCATTTATGGGATAATTACACCCAAATGAGAAAATCCCCATACAAATTATAAATGTTTTTATTGCAAATACTTATTGCATTTTACAATTATTTGATACTTGTCCTATTTTGTGAAAAAAGGATGGTCTGCTTGAGAATTTCCGGAAGAAATGAGGCGAAGTGGCATGATGACGGCAGTCAACATAGTTCATGCTGACATCACTCCTTCCCTCAACGTTTATCATTTGGATTAGTATATTTGAAAAAAGTTTGTATTCGTTTGTGTGGACTTTATTAGTGTGTCTTGCATCATGCGGGACTGTTATTCATATAAGTGAGAGACAAACCATTTGTACCATTATTATGAATAATATCTTTTATGGTCACTTTACGATTATGAAGGAGTTATTCTCATTGTTATCTTAATGATAATAGTTTAAGTATTTATAAAGGATTATAACGATGAAAGATATCCGAGTCAAATAATGACATGACACTATTGTTTATGTCATATTTGTATTTTTCATTCTAATGAAAATTGGTGTATTTAGGTATTCGATCTTTTGACTTTGCAAAACCATGCATCATTAGGTGTCGTGGTGGTGGCACGGCAGATGCCATGGGTAGGCTAAAGTATGGGGCCAATGGATGCTAGAGGGATCTAGGGAGGGAAGATGTAGTGATTTCTACACACAACTGGCTAGAACTTAGATCTTTATTTCTCCTCAATCAAGTTACAAGTACTCCTTGAGCTGAATTAGAGAAAGAGGATGAAGAAAACTACTACGTGAGCCCTCTGGTCTCAAATGAATCGATCCCCCTCCAGGAAGCCGTGCCCCTCCTTATAAAGGGGCCCCTTGGTTTCTCCTAGGGCTGACTCGTGGACAAGCATATGCTTGGAATATGCTTGTCCCAAATTGGTAACTCGGCGGACCTCTTGTCGTGTCCCCCTTCTATCGACGGCAAAGACCCAGAACCCCCACATGTGAGTCTCGGGCTTGTCCACTGTCACCTCTGTGACGCCTGTCTGCCCCTCTGCGGCTCTGCTCTTTGTCTCTAGCGCTTGGCCCTGTGTAGATTCCTCCTAGCTAGTAGCTAGGGTTTGACTCTGGGATCCTTCTCCTTCTCCTGCAAGCTTCCCGTTACTCGGCCTCGTCTTGCATAACTCGGCTCGACCTTCACCTGCGTATGAGATGATCAACCTTATTCGGCCGACTTAGCTAACACGTTGGCCAAGTAAGGTATTAATCACTTGATTTTGGCTAAGCCACGCGTTATTCGGCCGAGCTTGACATAACTCGGCCGAATTAGCTTATAACTCGGCATATGGTAAGAAAGGTTTCTTCCTTCTTTCCACTATCTTGACCCTACCTGGGGTCATCCCCCCGACATTAGTCCCCGAAGCTGGTGCGGTCCTGCCGGAGACTTCAGCTGGGCCTCATCAGTTTCCAGACATTTTTTCCTTCTTATTTCCTGTCCGACGTATTTTTTAGCCGACGCTCTTTTTCAGCTACCCTTCTTTTATTTATTCTCTCTTACCGAGGTATGTGCTATTTTCCGAGTCATTCTCATTTTTCTGGGGTATCCACTTGGATTCTTGATTAAGCCTCATCCTACGTGTACCAATCATTACTATTGTCTAGTTTTTTGTACTGCTACAGTGTTTGTTGACATGCTACAGTGATTATTGTGCCCGTCGTGTCGGCGTAGTGATGCTTCGATAAACGCAATGGTCACATAGCTTGATCTCCTCTCGTACGGTGTGGCCCATGCTGTGACTCCACTCTCCGTCCACAGATGCGTGATACACGCGTTCACACGGTTACCGCGGCACAGTCACGATCCCACTACCGCTCACCCTACGCGGTTATAAGTAGGGGAGTGGGGGTGGGTCGATTCACTTTTCCCCTTCCCACTCCCTTCGTCTTCCAACTAGCGCCGCTGCGTTCTCGCGTTCCAGCGTCTGCGCCGCCGCTCTTTCTTCCCGATGACCCCACCGCCGCTCTTCTGCGCTCGCAAGCTCACTGCCGCGCCCCCGTCCTGGGTTCACTATCGCTAGGCTTCTCCGCTGAGCAACGCGCCGCCGCTGCTAGGCCCTAGCCCTAGGCGTTTCTCTTTTTTCTCAATCTTCTGCGGTGGTTATCTTTCCGCTCCGCCGCCGCGTTTGTCGCCGTCGCGACGGGGCCTTGGGTTTCGAGGCCTCTCCCCGCCACCAGTCACTCCTCCGTTGACTCCTCCAACGAGCCGATGTCTAGCTCCCTGAGCGGCGCCATCGTTTGGGAAGAAGACCTGATGGCGGGCCCAGAACGGGGTTCCTAGCAAGGTTCTACGGTTACTCGTCGAGAGGTTGAGTGGCTGCGCAAGACCCGCCGAGGTAAACTATCGCTTACCCGGCAAAGAATCTTCCCCCGTGCTCGATGAGGGTGAATACGTAGTTTTCATGTCACATTTTGCTAGAGGATTTGGTCTCCCTCTTAGTGATTTTGCTAGGGGCTTTCTAGATTATTTTGGCCTTCAGCCGCATCATCTACCTGCCAATGCCGTAGCCTCTCTCTCGGCCTTTATCTCTGCTTCTGAAGGATACTTCAGTCTTTGTCCCTCAGTAGATGTTTGGTCAAAGTTCTTCCAAATCCGAGCCAACGTTGTGCCGGATAAATCTCCCCACCCCTCCGAGAAGTCTTTAACCCAGTGTGGGGCCGCCTCTATTACGCCTCGGAAGAACTCCGTGTTCCTCCAAGTAGCTGGTTTAGAGTCTTGTAAGAAGTTGCACAGATCATTCTTCTATGTTAAGAGTACTGGAACCAAGGATAAGATTTGGCTTCCTGCTTTCTCCATCGGTCCTCCTTAGAAGAAGAACTGGCTTTATAACCCAAGGAAGACCCATGCTCTTGCCGAGGCATTCGAGATCCAGCTTAAGGAGTTGATTCATGCTGGGCTTCGGGGTGAAGATCTGATGACTGCGTTTATTAGCAGCCGAATATGCCCCTTCCAACTCCGCTCCCACAAGCTCTGCTATATGAGTGGTCCTTTGGACCCCAACCGAGTTTCTACGGTTGAGCTTGATGATTTCCAAATTTATAAGCGTGTCCGGGCTACCCGAGGAATGGGAGTGGGGAATGAAGCCATTCTCTCGCGAGAATCCTCCTCCTCGGGTAAATTGAACACTAATAGTTCTATCCGATTTATTTTTCCTTCACCGTTTAGCTAACTATCGTTTGCTTTTTTGCAGAGATTTTGCAAGCAAACCATGGAGGATGCCGAGGTCTTAGATCTTCCCTGGACCGCCGACCGTAATACCCGGACAACAGAGAATTTGATCTGGAGGAATTCATTCCTAAGCCGGAGGCTGATCCGGCTCGCCCCCGGAGTAAAACCTTGGCCCGTGCTGATGAAGGTGATTCGGACGACGTCCAAATTCTTGAGGTAGTTGCCGTGGTGCCTATCTCTTACGCATTTCCAGATCATTCTTTCCCAGCTAATCTGGCTGGTCAGGTGCACAAGGTCGATCCTCTCACTTCGGAGGCTCCTACCGCTTCCAAGAAGCGCGCTGCTCCGAGGGATCCTTTGGATACCGCTCCTAGAAAACGAAACAAGAAATCCTCCTAGCATATTCTGAGGTGCAAAGCTATGCTTGGAGTTACCGGGTAAGTTTCCCTTTATTTTTCCATTCGTCTTTCTTATTTATCTTTTTCTATTTTTGAACTAATTTTTATTTCTTTGCAGTGCTCCTCTTTCTGCTAAACCCAGCGGTCCGAGTATGACATCTCATGTTACTCGGCCGTCTTCGCCATCGCATCCGGAAGATGTCCGGGTCCCTAGTCCTCCTCGTGATGATCCTCCTACAGGGCCGACTAATTCCTCTCCTCGGCGAGATGATCCCATTGCCCCCCCCCCCCCCGTTGTTTCTAATGATACCCCGATGCCGGATCAACCGACTGATTCGGTTGCTCCCCTCAAGATTCCTGAAGTCACTCCCACTGATCCTTCTTCTATCGCAGTTACAGCTTCTAATCAGACGTCCGCCGAGGTCACCGCTACCTCGGCCTCTTTGGAGGCCGATACCCCTTCTGCTGTGAAGGACATTGTTCCTAGTTCCGAGGTTGTTGTTCCTGCCAGAGCCCCCGCCAAGAGCAAGAAAGTTGTCGCCGCTAAATCCTTGCCATCTCAAAAGGGGCAATCAAGTTCTTCTCAGCCTAGTGTTGTTGATATGCTTCGCAAGGGTGCCTCTACGTCTAAGCCTGTGGTTGCCATCGCTGCCGACACGCGGCTAGTGCTCCACAAGAGTCCGGTGACCGCAGCTGTCACGCAGCAGGACTGAGGTAAAGTGTTGACACACACCAAGAGTGGAAACAGCCTCGGATCCTTGGTGGAGTATGCCAACAACTGGAATGCTGCTGATCAACTCGAAGGCAATCCGAGTAACCAATCACTCCATTTATCCGACATCAGCTGCCGTTTGCACATGGCTGCCAAGATTGTCCTTGAAAGCGACAAGATGAACGAGGTAAGCGCCTCAATTTATACTTTATCTATTATATACGCACTAGTCCCCGAGCTTGCAACCGAATGAGTTGTTATTTGTTTGGAATCTTTCCTTGTTCCAAATATAGCAACTTGCGTGCTCAATAGATAATGTTTGCTGTGTATATTAAAAATGCATCTAATCACCTAGAGCCGAGTAAATTTTCTTCTTGATTTGGATTTGCTTTAGTTTTGAATATCCAGTCATTTAGATCTGAGTCAAGTTTTTTCTTGATTCAGATCTAATTTAGTTTTGAATATCCAGCCATCTAGATCCGAGTCAAGTCTTTTCTTGATTCGGATCTACTATAGTTTTGAATATCCAGCCATCTAGATCCGAGTCAAGTTTTTTCTTGATTCGGACCTGCTTTAGTTTTGAATATCCAGCCATCTAGATCCGAGTCAAGTATTTTCTTGATTCGGATCTGCTTTATGGTTTTCTTTGTATAACTTATTGTTATTTCAGGTTGCTGGTTTTGAGAAGAGTAGGGCGAACTGGGCCATGGATCTCCATAAAATGCTGCGATATATCCATCGTGAGTTTTCTGTCCCTAGCCGAGTTATTCTTTTCTCGTTGCCTTTCTTGACTTATTTCATGTACTTTCCTGTAGATCATTTCCCGAAGCTAAGTCTGTGAGTTCAAAGGCTGTGATTGCTACTCGCGGCCGCCGAGGTGTTCCCATTGTTCCGAATCAAGAATATTGCATTGAGGATTTCTTGGTTGCCATTGCAGCTGCTATCGAGCCAATGAAAGTCATGGGAAAAGATCTGGTGCGAGCAGCCATTCGGGCTTACCATGTGCTCTGGCCGAACGAGCCAAAGATTAAGGAAGTTGAAGTGCTCGTGGCGAGGATGATGGAGTCTTAAACTCGGCTGAATCTTTGGCGAGAATCTGCCGGGCGAGCCGGAGCTGACATGGCACGTACTGCTGTTTTGTCATGGTATGAGGATATCTCCCTCGATACCTTGATGAATTTGTGCACTGAGTCTCCTTGGGTAGAAAATCCGGTGTATGTTGCCCGCCGCCAAGCCCGTGCCCATCAACTTATTGAGTACGCCGATATTCATCGCTGGAACGAAGGGCCAAGCTTTCTCCCTGGAGATGCTAAAGATGATGCTGAGGTTGTGGATGAAGACGGATTTGATGGCGATTCCGGTGATGACGATGGATCGGATGAAGATTCCGATAATGCTAATGTGTCCAGCGATAGCTCAGGAGGAGATGTTGAGGCTCGATCCTCCTCCAAGGGAACTGAAGCTTCTCAAGCCCAAGGCAGAGTTTCTCAGCAGACAAAGCCTGCCCAAAATGTCCCTATGACCTCTGCCGATGCTGAAGTAACCTCTGCAGAAGCTCAAGCAACCTCTAAGGCCCCTGCTCCTAAGGTCGTTCCTTCTAGCGAGGCCGAGGTAGCCTTGGTTGCGTCTGAGGTGCCAACACCGAGTTACAACTCGAATTACCGGAGTTTCACACATAACCCAAAATGATGAATAACGTGGGGTAGTTCCCGAATCATTGCTCGAGCTACCAACATTTAAAAATGACAAATAACATGGGGTAGTCCCCGAGTCATCGCTCGAGTTACCGAAGTTTGATACATAATTAAAAATGACAAATAACATGGGGTAGTCCCCGAGTCACAGCTTGAACTACCAAGGTTTCATATATAAGTAAGAATCACAAATAACATGGGGTCATCCCCGAGTTACTGAAATCTCATTAATTCATGTTTGATACATCGATTTGATGCATGATAGTGCTGGATACAATACACTTCCTCTAAGTGTAAAACAGACGAAGTAAAGCCACGTTCCACGGTCTCTTTGAATCGTCTCCGGACTTATTTGCCTTATTCTTTTCTGGTGTTTGAGCATTGATTAGGTAGTATGCATCGTTGTGTAATGCTTTGCTCACGATAAAAGGGCCTTCCCATGGGGGTGAGAGTATATGCATTGCCGTCCGTGCATTGCACTAGCCGAAGAACCAGATCTCCTTCCTTAAAAACTCTTGGACTCACTTTCTTGCTATGATATCGTCTGAGGTCTTGTTGATAAATAGCTCATCTTGATAGTGCCAATTCTCTTGCTTCTTCTAGCAAGTCCAATCATCCTGCCGTGATATTTCATTTACCTCGACGCTTGTGTATTGGGTGACTCTTGGCGAGTCATGCATTATGTCGGCTGGAAGTACAGCTTCTGCCCCATATACTATAAAGAACAGGGTATATCCCGTTGATCTATTCGGGGTGGTCCTGAGGCTCCATAGCACCGCTGGGAGTTCCTCAATCCAGCATCCTGCCGACCTCTGCAGTGGTTCTATCAACCGAGGTTTTATCCCGGATAATACAAGTCCATTTGATCTTTCTACTTGCCCATTTGAGGCCGGGTGGACCACTGAAGCAACGTCGAGTCTTATGTGTTTCTCTTGGCAGAATCTGGCAAAATCTCCTTCAACGAATTTTGTGCCATTATCTGTGATGATACTGTGTGGGTAACCATATCTCAAGATGATATCTTTGAGGAATTTCACCGTCGTGGGCCCGTCACATTTTCTTATTGGCATTACTTCTATCCACTTTGTGAACTTGTCCACCATGACCAAAATGTGAGTCATGCCGCCGCGAGCCGGCTTAAATGGACCTACCATATCTAAACACCATACAGAGAATGACCAAGTGATTAGTCTCTTTTTTAACTCGGACTAAGGCAAATGTATTTTGCTGGCGTATCTCTGGCAGCCGTTACACTTTGTTACCATTTCCTTTGCTTCCTTCAGCGCAGTTGGCCAGTAAAATCCATGCCTGAACGCTTTGGCCACAAGGGCTCTGGATGAGGCATGGTGCCCACATTCTCCTTGATGTATATCCATAAGGATCTCTTGTCCCTCTGCCGAGTCAACGCATCGTTGCAGCACATTTGTCACGCTTCTCTTGTAAAGCTCATTATTTATAATTGTGTAAGCTTTTGGTCTTCTCACTATCTGCCTGGACATAACCTCATCATCTGGCAAGATCTCTTCTTTGAGGAATGAGAATATGGCCTGTGCCCATTGTGGCACGACTTTTTCGGGGAAAATCGTGTTGTCAATTTCCATCTTCTCCGCCGACATAACCTCCGCTGGCTTTTCCCAATCCATTTGTGTGTCAGCCGAATCAATCTCCGGGTAGTTCGGCTCATGTTCTTTGTTAATTTCCATTGGGACGCACCCTTCTATCTGATTTGACGAGATACGAATTGATTCGGATTCTGGCGAAGGTATAATTGATGGCTTTCTTAAGTGTTACAGGGCTATACCAGGCGGAATTGATTGTCTGGTTGATCCGAGCTTCGACATCTATCCGCAGCAACATTTTCTGCCCGAGGTATGTGATGGAATTCACATCCATCAAAGTAACCACTAATTTTCTGCACATGAAACCTATATAGGGCCATGTTTGCATCCAGCGCGTCCCAATTTCCCGATACTTGCTGGACTATGAGGTCCGAATCCTCGTAACAAAGAATTTGATGTATGCCAATCTCTTTTGCCATTTTTAGACCATGGACAAGTGCTTCATACTCGGCTACATTATTTGATGCAGCGAAATGTATTTGCAATACATATTTCAGCTGATCCTTTTTTGGGGAGGTTAGCACTATCCCTGCTCCTAGCCCATTTCTTATCTTGGACCCATCAAAATGCATTGTCCAGTAATTCGGATCTAGCAATGGAGGTTCGTACTGCACCTCGGCCCAGTCTACGAAAAACTCGGCCACTGCCTGAGATTTAATTACATCTCGCCTATCAAATTGCGGGACATAAGGTGACAACTCAATTGCCCATTTTGCTATCCGGCCACTTGCATCTTTGTTGCTTTGTATCTCGGCTATTGGTGCCTCACAAATCACCTTTATTGGGTGTTCTTCAAAATAGTGCTTGAGTTTCTTTACCGACATGTATACTCCGTAAGCCATTTTCTGGTAGTGTGGGTAGTTTTTCTTGGAGGTCAATAATACCTTACTTAAGTAATACACAGTCCTTTGTACCGACTTACCCTCTTCATTTCGTTCCACGACAACTACTGCACTTACTACCCTGTTTGTTGCTGCCACATAGAGTAGCATAGGCTCTTTTGACAATGGGGAAGCCAAGATAGGTGCCATAGCCAGCATCTTTTTTAATTCATGAAAAGCACTATTGGCCTGAGGTGTCCAGGTGAACTTGTCGGATTTTTTCATTAATTTATACAAACGCAATGCTTTTTCACCTAGCCGACTCACGAACCGACTTAGGGATGCAAGACATCCTGTAAATTTTTGTACATCATTGAGGCATTTTGGCAGTTCCATTCTTTTAACCGCACGGATCTTAGTCGGATTTGCTTCTATACCTCGGCTGGATACGAGGAAACCGAGTAATTTTCCGGCTGGTACACCAAAGGTACATTTTTGTAGATTAAGCTTCATTCGGAACCTTCTTAAGTTCGCGAATGTCTGCCGAATGTCTTCCAGGTGCGTTTTGCTCTCTTTGGTTTTTATAACCACATCATCAACATACACCTGCACATTTTTTCTGATCTGGTCATGCAGACATTTTTGCATGGCATGGTGCGATAGCAATAAGCCCCATACGGGGTGATAAACGCAGTCTTTATTTGATCAGTCGGGTTTAACGGTATCTGGTGGAAACCAGAGTACGCGTCTACAAATGATAATAGCTCACAACCTGTGGTTGAATCAATGACTTGGTCTATCCTAGGTAAAGGAAAAGGTTCTATGGGACACGCCTTGTTAAGGTTCGTGTAGTCGATGCACAATCGCCAAACGACAGCTACATTTGGGTCATCCTTTTTCTTTTCTACCAACACCGGGTTTGATAACCAATCCGGATGAAGTACTTCCATGATAAACCTGGCTGCAAGGAGCCGAGCTATCTCATCTCCTATTATTTTTCTCCTCTCTTCGGCGAAGCAGCGGAGAGGTTGTGTCACATCCCAAGATTTTCCAAATCTTGTAATGTGAAAAATAAATAAACAAAATAAATAATTATTGAATTTTAGGGTGAAAAGAAACTTTTGTTTCTAAATGGAAACTTAAAATCCCATCTTGAACAAACTTTGATTAAAGTTTGAATCCAACAAAATCCAAATCAAGTGAAGTGCATTCCTCAATGAATGTATCTTGAAATTTAAACACTTGGAAAAGTTAGACCAAAACCCTAAAACCCTAATGGAATAAAAACATTTCCAAGTTACCTCTAAAACCATGGTTTAGATCCATATAAAATTTGTCAACAAACATTGGCAAATGATCAAGAATAACATATAAAAATATCATCAAACCATATGAATTGGTTTCACTTAATTTGGAGGCAGAAATAAAATCTTATGAATTTAATAAGCCAAGGAAATTGAATTTCCAAAGCTAATAAAGCACCTATCTAGAAATCCATACCAAATAAATATCAAATAAGATTTTACAAATGGGAATCACCAAGTTTAGATCTATAAATAAAAAGATATGGATTTTATAAGATAAAGAAAGAAATATTTAATGAGGAATATTTAAAGGCCAAATCAAATCTTGACCTAATCCATAAGCAAATGGAATAAATATAATCCAAATTCAAATAAAATAAATGGATAAAGAATTTTCCAAATAAAATAAAATGGCATTAACCAAATTCTATTGGAATAAAGACAAAATCCCTATTAAGAAATGATTAATTAAATCATGGGAAATATAGAATTTGGAATTTACCCAAGGGGAATAAAAGTTGTTTAATTAACTTAAATGGGATCAAAGAAGTAAAATAAAATTTATGGAATTAAAACTATATTTAATTTCATTGGAACTAAAACTATATTTAATTTCATTGGAATAAAGACAAGTACCCAAATTAAAATGATTAATAAATCATATTATAAACATTCGAAATAATTCAAGGTGAATTATTTGACACCATAATCAATGAATAAAAAACTACTGAAAAGGTTTTGTGGAAAAATGAAATTTAAATAAGGATTAAAAATATATTTGATCTTATTTGGATTTAAAGCAAGGGCTTTGTTTTAAATAATTAAAAGACCCTAAAAAGAATAAAAGATTTATTCTAAATTTGACTTCAGAATGTGTTAACAAACAGTGTTTGGTTATTCACAAAGTTTGACAAAAGTTTGATTTCAAATGAATGTTTGAATTGATTAAACAAAATCAAAACAAAAAATCAAATGGGAAAAAGAAAAACAATCAGTATAACAAAAAATGAAACTAACTAGCCCAGCTCGGCAAAGCCTAGTCCAGGCCTAGCAGCCCACCTCTCCCTCTCTCCCCCGAAACATTTTTCTCAACGCAGACAAAACCCGCAAAGACACTGACCGCTGGACCCCATCCCCTCTTTCTCTCTCTCTCTCTCTCTCTCTCTCTCTCTCTCTCTCTCTCTCTCTCTCTCTCTCTCTCTCTCTCTCTCTCTCTCTCTCTCTCTCTCTCTCTCTCTCTCTCTCTCTCTCTCTCTCTCTCGCTGCCGCCAGACCCCACCTGCCCCGTCAGCGTCTTCAACCCCACGATGACCCCGCCCCTCACCTCGCCCGCCGTTTTAGCCGATTAAGGCTCGATGTAATTCGTGTTAACGCCACAGTGAAACCACCCCGCGACCGTGCCCTCTTAAGCGCCTCTCCCTCCCCTCCGTTTCCCCCTCAATCCCCCACCATAGTGTGCCCCCAGGCTGCCTAAATTTTGCGCTGCACCGCCACTGTCTCCGGCGAGCTCCACCTCCAATTCCGGCCATACCTCACCGCGCCTCGCCTCCTCGACCACACGATCTTGCTCGCCAGCGTCTCCTGCACCTCCCAGTACTCTCCACTCGCCCCCGCGCACTCCACAGCATCGGCAACGACGACAACCTCTCGCATCCGCTGTCTGCCTCTACTCCGACGAGCCCTACAGGTAGTCCCTGACCATGCCTCCTCTTCTCTTTGATGCTCCGATACTCTCCACTCATCTGTGCATCTAACCATGCCGTTTGCTTGCTCCCTCGTGCACCGTAGAGTCGCCTTCGTCGACGACTGACCGCACCCGACGGTTCCACGAACTCCGGCGAGCAATCAACAACGTCTCCGTTCGCCCCTTCGCCAACCGAGCACACGTCGATCATCCCCTCGCCACGACGATTCCGGTGAGCTACTCATCTGTCTCCCTTGCTTCCTAAATCGCCGGCGACTGCATCGACTGACCGTGCCGCAGCCTGTCGCCGTCGCAGCGCTGCCACTTTGTGGTCGAGTAGATCAGAAACGTGCGATGTAGATCGGACGGACGTGATAGAAAATAAACGAAAGGGTACGAGAGCATCTGTGTCGTGCGATCAAGTTAGATCCTGTGGTCTGTATCTGTCGATCCACGCGAATCATGTTTGTCCAATAGGAAGCAGCCACGTGGCCCAGCATTTGTTATAAAAACAGAAATTGATCTATTAGATGTTCAATTTTGTAAAATTTATAACTTTCAAACCACACGTTCAAATTTTGCAAATTTTATTTCAATGGAATAAGAAAGACAAGTACTTTCCAACCATGCACTTTGTTTAGTAAATTGCTTCTGTTAAATTGTTTGTTTTTGCAGAAACATGTGTAGGCATATTTTTGATATAAAATTTGTTCTAAAATTATTTTGGTGATAAAACCTTTGGGAAAATGGATTGTTTGAACCTAATGACCATAGAAACCAACTTGTGGATTCAAAAACATATTTTTTGAAGCAAAATAATAAATCTTTGAATAAAAGCATTTCTAGCCAAATAAAAATGTTGATTATGATTTAAAAATGATTTTGGAGGAAAACCTTTGGGAAATGTTTTGATTTAAACTCTCAGACCCCAAACACCAAGTTTTATGAATTAAAAATGTAATTGGTGAACCCTATAAAGATTATTACTTTGCTAAAGGCATTTTCAACCACATAAAATATTGATTTGGTTTAAAAATGGTTTATAAGTAAAATATTTTGCAAATGGTTTTGCCACTTATATAAAATGACCAATAGGTGTTTTAGAATGTTTATAACCTATTAGAAACCACTTTTCCAAATAAAACAATCTTTGGCATGCTTGCATGTATTGCTTTGTTTTTATTATTTTATGTGGTGTTTGCTTGAATGGTAGATTGAAATATTGCTTACTTGATTGAATTGTAGTGGAATTTGGAGAGTCTTATAATTGCAAGATCAAGGAGTGAACTTATATTCTCTACCAAAAAGGCAAGTGATGCTTCATACTTTGGTCCTATTATTTTCACTATGCATTGGTGATATTTCTAAAGTAGGACTTGCATGGAATTTTTGCTAAGTATAAACTATGCCATGGGAAATCCTAGTAGATGAAACATTAGTAGAATTTTCCTAAGTTAAGATTCCTACTACTATCATGCTTAGCTTAGCTAGTAGAAAACAAGGGTGGAATATATTCATACTATGGAATGTTTCTAAGTCAAGGACTTGTGTTTTGTTTAATAAAACAACTAAGTGAATGAATCACCTGGGTGGAATGGAAGGAATGGTTTGTGTTGAGTGGTTACACAAGGCCCATTTCTATGGTTTACCTTGTGTATCTCACTTGTGGATGGCCACCCAGGAACAAAGATATTTGAGATGTCAAATGTTGAGAAGCTTCAAGTGCAGCCACTTGGCATTATGGGCTCTGCCTGGATCATATAGGTTGCAATAACTTAGCCAAATGGACAGTTGGTGGTAGGAGATGATAGGTTGGAACGCGTCCATTCTGGTCTAAGGGAAGGCTTCTGAAAGATCTTGTCTTGGTGAAACAAAGTCTTGTGGGGAAAGTGCACCACCTCTACAGAGTGTAAAATCTAAGTACTTAGCCATGTCCCTGGTAAAGGACAATTTGAGCATCAAGACATGGAAGCTATCAAGAATCTCCTCATCCAAATTTCTAAGTTAAAAACTTGTGGTTGAATAAGGGTTAAAGGATCACCAATTTCTATTGGGAGATGCCTTGGGTGATTTTGTCAAGCAAAAACTTAGTGTTTTGAAATGATAAGGAAAATCTATTTTGAGCAAAGCAAGCCTAAGCTCCACTTAGCAAAATGCATTTAGATGATAGACTCCACTATACTACCATAGTATCACTTGCCAATACAATTCAAATGTATTGACCCTTGTGGCTATAACTTATTATGTTGCAGGTTTGTTTGATGTTAGTGAAGTTTATTGATTAGGATTACAAGTCTACAACCAACATGACTGCCTGTGGCACTTTGAAGATGAAGAACCCCATGCTATTGTTATATTCTGCTTCATTGTAATGAGATAGCCAAATGAGCTATGTAAGATGTAATAAATTATTTTATTCTTGTTTATAAAGTTGTACTATGACCTTTGTTTCTTGATATTACATCTTAACTATGGATGCTAGCTATTGATCCAGGGACTATCATTGTAAACACAGGGATCTCTACCTTATTAAAGGTTGGGACCTTTAGAGATGGTATCAGAGCACTGTGTTGCCTGTAGGATTGTAACCCTAGGATTGGACAAACCCCCTTAGAAAAAAAGAGGAGTTGTATTTGTGCCAAAACTTATTTACAAACAATCTTGTAAACTCTTCACTCAACCTTTTGGTTTTGACTCTACATCTCTTCTATTTCAAACTTGATGGATAAAGCCTTCACCATGAGCAAAGGACTTCATCAACTCAAGTGACTTCAACCTTAGTCTCAACAAGGACTTCAACTTGGATATCACTAAGGACTACAAGTGAGACAAGAAATATTGCTCAAGACATGAAGACTAAGGAAACACAACTTAGAAGGAACCATCATCACCTTTGAAGTTTGTGAACAACATGCAAGAATTTTTCCCAAGGAAACCATGATCTCATTCAAGAAGAATCCACCAAGAAGGATAGAATGATTTCAAGTGAACCATATAGTTGGACCACCATATTTAGATCAAACCAAATTCACCAACGTATGTGGTGCAACAAAATATTTTGTTGCCTATAAGTGTGCTTGAAACTTTTTGTTTGAGTGGAATGTTTGTTTGTGATTGCTTGCTCATTGCTTGTGTGAATTGAGATATGAGTGATTAGAATTATTTCCTTAGAAATATTTTGCCTATTCTAATCACAATCCAACCCAAACAGATGACTACTCCAAGAGACTCCAACATCAAGAAGGGTGACACCAACAACCAAGAGATGCACATGAGAGAACAACTACTAGCAAACCAAACCCAGTTGAACCAAGTGACAACTCAGTTCTTAGCCAACAACAATGGGTTAGACCCAACCATACGAAAGTTTTTGGTAATCCAATCCCAATTGCTGCAAGGGATGACCACTCAAATGATCAACATGGGAGATAACTCTTCCCAAGGAGTTTATGGCAACAAGGATGTCAAGGATGATATTTTAGAAGGAACCCAAGATTGCAATATTTGTGGAGACAAGGATCACACTTCCAAAGATCATGAAGATTAATGCCCCAATTGTGAAGAGAAACATCCAACAAATCAATGCCCCACATCTCAAGCTACTTGTTTCCTATGTGAAGGAAATAATCATGTCCCTATCCAATGCCCCATCTATTCCATAGTTCAACAAAGGAAACAAGGTGGAGTGCATCAATAGTTTGTAAACCCTCATGAAGGAACAACTTCTACCAAGAAGGATGAAGGCAAAGTCAAAACTATGCATCATAAGGCCAAATATAAAGTGACCACAAAGTGTTGCTACTCTTGTGGAGAAGAAGGTCATATCTCTAGTAATTGCCCCAAGAAGAGAGAAAGATTTCCCACCCTTGTGGTGAAGTATGAAGAGCATGGACTAGAAGAACTCCTAGCTTTGGAGATACCCAAAAAGAAGAAGGACATAAGCCAATTGCAATGTTACAATTGCAAAGAAATGGGACACTATGCCAGTGATTGCCCAGAAAAGAAGAAGAACCAAGGAAATAAACAAGAGGAATTGATACCAAAGAAGAAGAAGGATAATATCCAAGTGATGTGTTTCAAATGCAAAGAGCTAGGCCTGCAGACAAGTGTCTGGAGAAATTCCAACAAGATCCCAAGCAAGACAAGAAGTAATCTAGTTGAATTTTTTTTTAAGGGTGGTAGTACCCTAGTTGTTTTGAGCCAACTTGTAACCCCTATCTTTCCCAAATCTCGGGACGAGATTTATTTTAAGGGTGGTATCCTGTCAGATCCCAAGATTTTCCAAATCTTGTAATGTGAAAAATAAATAAACAAAATAAATAATTGTTGAATTTTAGGGTGAAAAGAAACTTTTGTTTCTAAATGGAAACTTAAAATACCATCTTGAACAAACTTTGATTAAAGTTTGAATCCAACAAAATACAAATCAAGTGAAGTGCATTCCTCAATGAATGTATCTTGAAATTTAAACACTTGGAAAAGTTAGACCAAAACCCTAAAACCCTAATGGAAGAAAAACATTTCCAAGTTACCTCTAAAACCATGGTTTAGATCCATATAAAATTTTGTCAACAAACATTGACAAATGATCAAGAATAACAAATAGAAATATCATAAAACCATATGAATTGTTTTCACTTAATTTGGAGCCAGAAATAAAATCTTATGAATTTAATAAGATAAGGAAATTGAATTTCCAAAGCTAATAAAGCACCTATCTAGAAATACATACCAAATGGTGAGCAAATAATTTTAAAGATATTTAAAAGGATAAATAAATATCAAATAAGATTTTACAAATTGGAATCACCAAGTTTAGATCTATAAATAAAAAGATATGGATTTTATAAGATAAATAAAGAAATATTTAATGAGGAATATTTAAAGTCCAAATCAAATCTTGACCTAATCCATAAGCAAATGGAATAAATATAATCCAAATTCAAATAAAATAAATGGATAAAGAATTTTCCAAATAAAATAAAATGGCATTAACCAAATTCTATTGGAATAAAGACAAAATCCCTATTAAGAAATGATTAATTAAATCATGGGAAAATAGAATTTGGAATTTACCCAAGGGGAATAAAAGTTGTTTAATTAACTTAAATTGGATCAAAGAAGTCAAATAAAATTTATGGAATTAAAACTATATTTAATTTCATTGGAAATAAAACTATATTTAATTTCATTGGAATAAAGACAAGTACCCCAATTAAAATGATTAATAAATCATATTAAAAACATTCCAAATAATTCAAGGTGAATTATTTGACACCATAATCAATGAATAAAAAACTACTGAAAAGGTTTTGTGGAAAAATGAAATTTAAATAAGGATTAAAAATATATTTGATCTTATTTGAATTTAAAGCAAGGGCTTTGTTTTAAATAATTAAAAGACCCTAAAAAGAATAAAAGATTTATTCTAAATTTGACTTTAGAATGTGTTAACAAACAGTGTTTGATTATTCACAAAGTTTGACAAAAGTTTGATTTCAAATGAATGTTTGAATTGATTAAACAAAATCAAAACAGAAAATCAAATGGGAAAAAGAAAAACAATCAGTACAAAAAAAATGAAACTAACTAGCCCAGCTCAGCAAAGCCCAGTCCAGGCCCATCAGCCCACCTCTCCCTCTCTCCCCCGAAACGTTTTTCTCACCGTAGATAGAACACGCAAAGACACTGACCGCTAGACCCCATCTCCTCTCTCTCTCTCTCTCGCTGCAGCCAGACCCCACCTGCCCCGTCAGCGTCTTCAACCCCGCGACGACCCCGCCCCTCACCTCGCCGGACGTTTTAGCCGATTAAGGCTCGAGTTAATTCGCGTTAACGCCGAAGTGAAACCACCCCGCGACCGTGCCCTCTTAAGCGCCTCTCCCTCCCCTCCGTTTCCCCCTCAATCCCCCACCCTAGTGTGCCCCTAGGCTGCCTAAATTTTGCGCTGCACCGCCACTGTCTCCGGCAAGCTCCACCTCCAATTCCAGCCATACCTCACCACGCCTCGCCTCCTCGACCACACGAGCTTGCTCGCCAGCGTCTCCTGCACCTCCCAGTACTCTCCACTCGCCCCCGCGCGCTCCACACCATCGGCAACGATGACAACCTCTCGCATCCGTTGTCTGCCTCTACTCGGACGAGCCCTACAGGTAGTCCCTGACCGTGCCTCCTCTTCTCTTTGATGCTCCGATACTCTCCACTCATCTGTGCATCTAACCATGTCGTTTGCTTGCTCCCTCGTGCAACGTAGAGTCGCCTTCGTCGACGACTGACCGCACCCTACGGCTCCACGAACTCCGACGAGCAATCAACAACGTCTCTGTTCGCCCCTTCGCCAACCGAGCACACGTCGAGCATCCCCTCTCCACGACGATTCTGGTGAGCTACTCCTCTGTCTCCCTTGCTTCCTAAATCGCCGGTGACTGCATCGTCTGACCGCGCCGCCGCCTATCGTCGTCGCAGCGCCGCCACTTTGTGGTCGAGTAGATCAGAACCGTGCGATGTAGATCGGATGGACGCGATAGAACATAAACGAAAGGGTACGAGAGCATCTGTGCCATGCGATCAAGTTAGATCCTGCGGTCTGTATCTGTCGATCCATGCGAACCGTTTTTGTCCAATAGGAAGCAGCCACGTGGCCCAGAGTTTGTTATAAAAATAGAAATTGATCTATTAGATGTTCAATTTTGTAAATTCATAACTTTGAAACCACACGTCCAAATTTTGAAAATTTTATATCAATGGAATCAGCAAGACAAGTGCTTTCCAACCAAGCACTTTGTTTAGTAAATTGCTTCTGTTAAATTGTTTGTTTTTGCAGAAACATGTGTAGGCATATTTTTGATATAAAATTTGTTCTAAAATTATTTTGGTGATAAAACCTTTGGGAAAATGGATTGTTTGAACCTACTGACCATAGCAACCAACTTGTGGATTCAAAAACATATTTTGTGAAGCAAAAGAATAAATCTTTGAATAAAAGCATTTCTAGCCAAATAAAAATGTTGATTATGGTTTAAAAATGATTTTGGAGGAAAACCTTTGGGAAATGTTTTGATTTAAACTCTCAGACCCCAAACACCAAGTTTTATGAATTAAAAATGTAATTGGTGAACCCTATAAAGATTATTACTTTGCTAAAGGCATTTTCAACCACATAAAATATTGATTTGGTTTAAAAATGATTTATAAGTAAAATCTTTTGCAAATGGTTTTGCCACTTATATAAAATGACCAATAGGTGTTTTAGAATGTTTATAACCTATTAGAAACCACTTTTCCAAATAAAACAATCTTTGGCATGCTTGCATGTATTGCTTTGTTTTTATTATTTTATGTGGTGTTTGCTTGAATGGTAGATTGAAATATTGCTTGCTTGATTGAATTGTAGTGGAATTTGAAGAGTGTGATCATTGCAAGATCAAGGAGTGAACTTATATTCTCTACCAAAAAGTCAAGTGATGCTTCATACTTTTGTCGCATTATTTTCACTATGCATTAGCGATATTTCTAAAGTAGGACTTGCATGGAATTTTTGCTAAGTATAAACTATGCCATGGGAAATCCTAGTAGATGAAACCTTAGTTGAATTTTCCTAAGTTAAGATTCCTACTACTATCATGCTTAGCTTAGCTAGTAGAAAACAAGGGTGAAATATATTCATACTATGGAATGTTTCTAAGTCAAGGACTTGTGTTTTGTTTAATAAAACAACTAAGTGAATGAATCACCTGGGTGGAATGGAAGGAATGTTTTGTGTTGAGTGGTTACACAAGGCCCATTTCTATGGTTTACCTTGTGTATCTCACTTGTGGATGGCCACCCAGGAGGAAAGAGATTTGAGATGTCAAATGTTGAGAAGCTTCAAGTGCAGCCACTTGGCATTATGGGCTCTGTCTGGATCATATAGGTTGCAATAATTTAGCCAAATGGACAGTTGGTGGTAGGGGATGATAGGTTGGAACGCGTCCATTCTGGTCTAAGGGAAGGCTTCTGAAAGATCTTGTCTTGGTGAAACCAAGTCTTGTTGGGAAAGTGCACCACCTCTGCAGAGTGTAAAATCTAAGTACTTAGCCATGTCCCTGGTAAAGGACAATTTGAGCATCAAGAAATGGAAGCTATCAAGAATCTCCTCATCCAAATTTCTAAGTTAAAAACTTGTGGTTGAATAAGGGTTAAAGGATCACCAATTTATATTGGGAGATGCCTTGGGTGATTTTGTCAAGCAAAAACTTAGTGTTTTTCAAATGATAAGGAAAATCTATTTTGAGCAAAGCAAGACTAAGCTCCACTTAGCCAAATGCATGTAGATGATAGACTCCACTATACTACCATAGTATCACTTGCCAATACAATTCAAATGTATTGACCCTTGTGGCTGTAACTTATTATGTTGCAGGTTTATTCCATGTTAGTGAAGTTTATTGATTAGGATTACAAGTCTACAACCAACATGACTGCCTGTGGCACTTTGAAGATGAAGGACCCCATGCTATTGTTATATTCTGCTGCATTGTAATGAGATAGCCAAATGAGCTATGTAAGATGTAATAAATTATTTTATTCCTGGTTATAAAGTTGTACTATGACCTTTGTTTCTTGATATTACATCTTAACTGTGGATGCTAGCTATTGATCCAGGGACTAGCATTGTAAACACAGGGATCTCTACCTTATTAACGGTTGGGACCTTTACAGGTTGCTTCACCGGCCTTGATCATGGCCTTACATGCAAAGAGTGCTCAGCCAACTCCCTCGGTACTCCCTGCAGATCCTAGGTGGACCATGCAAAGATATCCCAATTCTCACGGAGGAAGTTGGTGAGATCGCTTTCCTATTTGTCATTCAGGCCGGCACCAATTGTGATGGTGTGCTCTGGGAATTGATCATCAATTTGGATCTTCTTTATCTCCTTTGTCGGATGGAACGAAACACTCCCATGAGGGTTAGCTAGTGTCGTCATATTAAGCTGTGCTGACTGAGCTAAAGCTGCCACTTCCTGAATTCTCCTTTTTTTCTCTTGCAATTAACAAAGACTCGGCCAGGTTTGATCCGGCTGAAGCGCATTCCATGGATTTCCTATAGTCTCCTGCTATCGTTATTACCCCCTGAGGTCCTGGCATCTTCATTTTCAAGTAATTGATGTGACAGTTGCTCATAAATTTGGCCAATGCCGGCCGTCCGAGTAAAGCATGATAGCAACTTTCTAGATCCACCACTTCAAACTCCAGATTCTCAGCCCTACAATTCTCTCTCGTGCCGAATAATACATGTACTTTGACTTTCCCTATAGATTCGCATGAGAGTCCTGGCACTATTCCATGGAACATTGTCCTTGTTGATTGCAGCATGTTTAGAGTTATACCGAGTTTGTGCATTGTGTCTTTGTACATGTTATTGATGCTGCTGCCATTATCTATTAGAACCTTTGAGAACCTCACATTGATGCTAGGCCCGGCAAACGTCGGATCCAGCACTAAAGCATATGATCCTGGGTTCGGCATGATCTTCGGATGATCCCTTATGCTCTAGGTTATCTCTTGGTCCGACCATGACACGTACCTCAGAACTGCCGGCATAACTGCATTCACTTCCATATGTCGGTGTTGCACGCTCTGTCTATCTTGTTGTTCTGTTGTGAACACACAGTATGGTTGGTGATGTTCCCTGTAATCATTGCGTCCGTTATTTCCGAGATTTTCCCTTCCATATTGATTCTGATTTATCACTTGATGAACTATATCCCTCCGATCTTGATTCTCATACCTCGGAGGTGGTGGAGGCAGCATCAGTTGTTGCACATTTCCCCCAGTTAGCTGTGGCTGTTGCTAGTGATGCGTTTGATGCTGTGGTGCTTGCATGGCTGCCAGGTTTCCCACTGCGCTCTTCATCCATGAGCATTGGCGCGTGGCGTGATTAGCTGGCTTGGCCGGGTTAGGTGTGTGAAACTTACACGACTGATATAGCATGGACTCAAACGTGTACTTCGGCCTTTCCTGCCACTGTTTCTTCTGTTCAGGTGTCCACTGCTTCTTCCCGCCGTTCCTCGGCATCCACTACTGAGGACCATTCTTCTGTCGTTGATTGATCCCAAGACTCGGCTGATCCTGCACAACCACTGCCACTTGATTTGAACTATATCTGTAATCCGGCCTCTCATCCCTTCTTCTACCTCGGTATTCATTGCGCCGCGATGATCCGGCACCTTATCGGGCGTAATGATCCTATTGCTCACGATGTTCAGCCGACATAAGCTCGAGCTGAGTCGGATCACCCAATGCATATGAATCTGCTATTCTGATGGTTTCTGCCAATGTGGTCGGCATATCTCTCTGCACTCTCTACCACAGCACACTTACATACCTGCATCCTTGAGAAAACCAAGATATTGCTTGAGACTCTATAACTCCTTCACAAGAATTTCTGAGGTTACACCACCGAGTTAAAAACTCTCTATCAGTTTCATTTGGTTTCTGCCTGCACATTGCCAGCTGTTGTGGCCTCTTTGGCCTCTTATATGTACTGGTGAAGTTACTAACGAACATTTCCTCAAAATCCAACAAGCAGTTGATACTGCCTGGTGGCAAGTTATTTATCCAAACTTTGGCCGGGCCTTCTAACATTTGGGGCACATACGTCACATCCCACCTCAAATTTCCCTCGGCTATTTTTACGGCCGTGGCATAATCAATCAGCCAATCCTGTGGCTTCGTACTTCCGTTGTACGTTTTCGTACCTCTTTCCTACTAGAAGTTCGGTACGGGCGCTTCGCCCATAATCTGAGGTCCAAAACATGCCGGGCCAGGCGGACCCTATTCCTCTAATAGCTCGGACCGATATAGTCTGTCCAATTTTAATCTTGCGTCTGTTGACGGCAAGCTTCTATAGATAACTCTTTCCTGCATTCCATAACGGTTTTGCCCACCATGCCCGGCATTTTCCATCTCCGAGTAACCATCATTGTATCTGTTATTTACTTGATTGTGTGGAGCTTGTGTTGCTTATCGCTCTTGCCGAGGTTCGTGCCTCGGCTGATGATCCTACGGAAGGTACCTCCATCCTTATGCCGGGTTATTGTTCTCGGGGTTTCCCCTTCCGAGATTCCCATGCTCTTTGGTCACGCGGCCGGGGTTTCCTTCACCGCTGTTACCTCGGCTTCCATTGCCCCTATTTTCATTGTTCTTCCCTGTGACTGCCAAGTCATATGGAACAATTTGTTTGTTTATCTTTCCCGAGGTTACTGATTTGTCTTTCCGTGCATTGTTTCCGGGTGATGATGCCGCTGCTGCTGATAATGCGGGAGCAGCCCCTGCCGAATGAACCATGCGGGAAGCTCCTGGCTTTGCCGGGTTAGCTCTAAGCATTTCCTCATTCTGCTGGTTCGCGATGCGTACCAGCTCGTTTACCCTTTCTTGCTGTTTTTGTCGGGCTTCCCCGATTAATCCTTCTAATTCTAGGCCTGCCGCATTGGATGCCCTGAGGTTCTTTGCTAGGGTACTATACCTCGGCAAACCTGGATCAACAGAATCATCCGGCTGAGCCTCATGCTCTTTGTTGATATCATTCATGAGGTTATTTCCTCTTAATCTCAGATCATCTACTCGGCCAGGAGCCGTATCTATCTTGTTTGCCCTGGCATATTCTTGCAGAGTCCTATTAAAGGACTCTTGCAAGGCCGACACCTTTTTTGCCTCCTCTAACATTTTCAATATAGTTTCTTCTAACTCTTCCTGCGCGTTTGCCGGGTCAACTATTGGCGCTACATGTATAGTTAAGTTATCTATGGCTGCCTGCAGAATATTCTCTGGCCTCTCCAGAGGTGGCCATCTTACCCTTGTTGTTTTTGGAGTTACCGCTTGCACCTCGGCTGCCCTGGTTACCGGAGGATCTGCTGTTGTTGGCTTTGGAGCAGCTTGCTTCACCTCTACCTGTCCTCCTGCTGCCGGGACTTTGCTTGGCCCGGCCCCTGCCCCTGCTCCTGGTGCAGGAGCTGTCATCATGACCTCAACGCTGCCCGTGGGGCGAGTGCCATGTTGACCGCTGGCAGCACTGAGGGGATTATCTTCGGCGACGATGACCCGACACGGATAGACGCAGGAGGTGTCGATGCTAACGTAGATCTTGTGAGCGTCCAGGTTAATGAAGAAGCCGTTGCGTGGGGGTGCCTTTCTCCTGAAACTGCCAGCATTGTCGCTGACGTAGTCCCAGATGTCAAATCTCTGGGCTAGCCCAGAAACCACCCGCTCGCAGGTGTCGATGAAGTTTCCCATCCGGATCTTGATCCAGCTAGCAACGATGCTGGCCCCTCGGTGGGCTCCAACTGTCGTTGTAGAGGTCCCAACCTTTAATAAGGTAGAGATCCCTGTGTTTACAATGCTAGTCCCTGGGTCAATAGCTAGCATCCACAGTTAAGATGTATTATCAAGAAACAAAGGTCATAATATAACTTTATAACCAGGAATAAAATAATTCATTACATCTTACATAGCTCATTTGGCTATCTCATAACAATGCAGCAGAAATAACTATAGCATGGAGTCCTTCATCTTCAAAGTGCCATAGGCAATCATGTTAGTTGTAGTCTTGTAATCCTAATCAATACACTTCACTAACATCAAACAAACCTGCAACATAATAAGTTACAGCCACAAGGGTCAATACATTTGAATTGTATTGGCAAGTGATACTATGGTAGTATGGTGGAGACTAACATCTATATGCATTTGGCTAAGTGGAGCTTAGGCTTGCTTTGCTCAAGATAGTTTTTCCTTATCATTTGAAAACACTAAGTTTTTGTTTGTCAAAATCACCCAAGGCATCTCCCAATAGAAACTGGTGATCCTTCAACCCTTGTTCAACCACAAGTTTTTAACTTAGAAAATTGGGATGAGAAGATTCTTGATAGCTTCCATGTCTTGATGCTCAAATTGTCCATTGCCAGGGACATGGCTAAGTACTTAGATTTTACCCCACAAGACTTGATTTTCTCCAAGACAAGATCTTTCAGAAGCCTTCCCTTAGACCAGAATGGACGCGTTCCAACCTATCATCCCCTACCACCAACTGTCCATTTGGCTAAGTTATTGCAACCTATATGATCCAGGCAGAGCCCATAATGCCATGTGGCTGCACTTGAAGCTTCTCAACATTTGAAATCTCAAATCCTTTTGTTCCTAGGTGGCAATCCACAAGTGAGATACCAAGTCTTCCCCAGTATACTGGACTTGGTGATGCCCAAGTTTTCCCCAGTATACTGTACTTGTGTAACCACTCAACACAAACCTTTCTTTCCATTCCACCCAGGTGATTCATTCACTTAGTTGTTTTATTAAACAAAACACAAGTCCTTGACTTAGAAATATTCCATAGCATGTATATAATCCACCCTTGTTTTCTACTAGCTCAGCTAAGCATGATAGTAGTAGGAATCTTAACTTAGGGAAAATTCTACTAAGGTTTCATCTAATAGGATTTCGCATAGCATAGTTTATACTTAGCAAAATTCCATGCAAGTCCTACTTAAAATATCACTAATGCATAGTGAAGATAATAGGACAAAAGTATGAAGCACCACTTTCCTTTTTGGTAGACAATATAAGTTCACTCCTTGATCTTTCAATAGTCACACTCTTCAAATGTCACTACAATTCAATCAAGCAAGGGAAAATTTCAATCTACCATTCAAGCAATCATCACATAGAATGATAAAAACAGAGCAATGCATGCAAGCATGCCAAAGTTTGTTTTATTTGGAAAAGTGGTTTCTAATAGGTTATAAACATTTGAAAAAACTTATTGGTCATTTATAAAGGTGGCAAAACCATTGGATATCAAGTTAGTGAAAATGGCCATTTTAAGTAATTTTTGTTTTGCTAGAAATGATTTAAATCAAAGTGATAATCTCTAGTGTTTGACAAATACACTTTTAAACACAAATGTTAGTGTTTGACAAATACCATTTGCAAAAGGGTTTTACTTATAAACCATTTTTATACCAAAGTAATATTTTATGTTGTTGAAAATGCTTTTTAGCAAATTAATAATTTATAGGGTTCATAAAATATAATTTTAATCCTAAAACTTGGTGTTTAGGGTCAGAGAGTTTAAATCAAATTATTTTCCAAAGGTTTTACTCAAAAAGCATTTTAAAACATATTCAACAATTTTTATTTAGCTAGAAATGTTTTTATTCAATGATTTATTCTTTAGCTTCACAAAATACACTTTTAAATCCATAAGTTGGTTTCTATGGTCAGTAGGTTCAAAACAATCCATTTGCCAAAGATTTTACCATAAAAATATTTCTAGAATAAATTTTATATCCAAATTATGCCTACACAAGTTTCTGTAAAACAACCAATTTTCCAGAAGCAATTCATTAAAAAAGTGCATGGTTGGATAGAGTTTGTTTTGCTGATTCCATTGATATAAAATTTGAAACATTTGGACGTGTGGATCAAAAGTTATGAATTTTACAAGTTCAAACACTAAATAGACAAGTTTCTGTTTTCAATTTAAAAGGGTGGCCACGTGGTGTGTTTTCATTGGCTCGTACCATTTCGTTCAGATTAGGCAACGTGGACCGCAGGATCTACTTAACATCGCACGGCACAGATCTGTCTATAAATCTTCGATTAAGATTCTATCATGACGCTTGGATCTGAATCCAGTGGCTCACAGCAGCTCGACCACAGATGGGCGGCGCTGGCGTGGCGGCGAGCAGCGAAGCGCTCAGAGGGTGAGGTTGCCGACGAATTAGAATGCGCGGGAGAGAGTGAGGATGCTTACAGGGTTCACAGGGGTGCAGAGAAGCTCGACGTGGTCTCTGTTCGTCGAGGGGTGCTCGGGTTCTAGAGGGATTGCTCGTCGGAGTTTGCCGCAGCGTCGGGTGCGCTCAGACGACATTGAAGGCGAGGCTACAGGGCTTGGGAAAGTAAATGGAGGGTACCGTTAGCTTCGTACACGAGTGGCAAAAAGTGAGCATCAAAAAGAGGGCAAGGGGGGTCTATGCTCACCAGGGCAGGTTGCCGGAGTCAGGGCAGTCGGCGGCGCTGCTCAGACGTGGTCGTTGTCGACGCTGTGGGTCAAGAGCGGGCAAGCCGAGGTTACCGGGAGGTTCAGGGGGTGATAGGGAACGCACTCGTGGGGTCAAGGGGGCGAGGGGCGACGGTGCCTGGACGGAATTGTCGCGGATGCTCGACGGAGCAGCGGCGGTGCAAACGAAATTCAGGGTAGCCTGGGGGCTCTCTGACAGAAGAGTTTTGGGGGAAAGAGAGGAGAGAGGGGGGTTTAATCATGCGTGGTCGCAGTGAGTAATTGTCGCGGCATTTAGGTGAATTGAAGCCGCGATTGATTTGCAGAAACGGCCGGCGAGGTCAGCACGCGGGTGAGGAAGATGGTCTGACTGGTGGGGTCATTTCGTCAGCGTGAGAGAGAAAGAAGGAGTGGGGTACAGCGGTCAGTGTCTGCGCGGGTGTGAGTCTGGGTGTGAACCGTTTTTCTGCGGGAGAGGGAGTGGGCTGATTGATGGGCCAGATGGGTTTAGCTGGCTGGGCTGGGTTCTTTTATTTTTTTCCTTCTCTGTTCTCCTTTCCTTTTTCCATTTTCATTTCTGTTTTGAATTTGTTTAGACATTTCAAACAATCATTTGAATTCAAAACCCTCCAAACTTTTCAGTAAGTTTTTAATATGTTTTAAACATGTATTTAAAGTCCTTTTTAGGAATAAATCCTTTATTTATTTAGGGTTTATATTTTATTTAAAAGGGGCATTTTCCTTTATTAAATAAGATTTCATTTTATTTTCAAACCCTTATTTAAATTCCAATCTTTCACAAAACCTTTTCAGTAGGTTTATTTATTTAAATGGGGTTTTAAATATTTTACTTCGAATTATTGAAAGTATTTTAATATGATTATTAATCATTTAATTTGGGCAATTGTCTTTATTCCAATGTAATTCAAATATGGTTTAATTCCAGAAATTTTATTTAGGTGATTTCCTTGATTCCATTTGCTTATGGATTAGGCCAAGTTTTAATTTGGCTTTTAAATATTCCTTATTAATTATTTCTTTCTTTATTTTATAAAATTCATATCTTTTCATTTATACATCCTATCTTGGTGATTCTAATTTGTAAAATCTTGTTTAATATTTATTTATCCTTTTAAATCCTCTTAGGATTAGTTACTCACGATTTGGTATGGATTTTTATATAGGATCTTTAATAGCTTTGGAAATTTAATTTCTTTCAACTTATTAAATTCATAAGTTTTTATCCATGTTTCCAAATTGAAAAGAATCAATTTCTATAGTTTTATAATACTTTTATTTATCAATCTTGATCATTTATAAATGTTTGTTGATGAATTTTTATATGGATCAAATCCTTAGTATTTGAGATAACTTGGAAATGTTTTTCTTCCATTAGGGTTTTAGGGATTTGGTTTATTTTCCAAGTGTTTAAATTTCAAGATGCATTTATGAAGAATGCATTTCACTTGATTTGAATTTAGTTGGATTCAAATTTTATTCAAAGTTTGTTCAAGATGGGTTTTAATGTTTCCATTTAGAAACAAAAAGTTTCTTTTTACCCTAAATTTCAACAATTAATTATTTTGTTTATTTATTTTTCACATTTCAAAATTTGGAAAATTTTGGGATGTGACAGTCGTGGTGATGGCACGGCAGATGCCATGGGCAGGCTAAAGTATGGGGCCAATGGATGCTAGAGGGATCCGGGGAGGGAAGATTTAGTGATTTCTACACACAACTGGCTAGAACTTAGATCTTTATTTCTCCTCAATCAAGTTACAAGTGCTCCTTGAGCTGAATTAGAGAAAGAGGATGAAGAAAACTACTACGCGAGCCCTCTGGTCTCAAATGAATCGATCCCCCTCCAGGAAGCCGTGCCCCTCCTTATAAAGGGGTCCATTGGTTCCTCCTAGGGCTGACATGGACAAGCATATCCTTGGAATATGCTTGTCCCAAAGTGGTAACTCGGCGGACCTCTTTCCGTGCCACCCTTCTATCGATGGCAAAGACCCAGAACCCCCAGATGTGAGCCTCGGGCTTGCCCACTATCACCTCCGTGACGCCTGTCTGCCCCTCTACGGCTCTACTCTTTGTCTCTAGCGCTTGGCCTTGTGTAGATTCCTCCTAGCTATTAGCTAGGATTTGACTCTGGGATCCTTCTCCTTTTCCTGCAAGCTTCCCGTTACTCGGCCTCGTCTTGCATAACTCGGCTCGACCTTCACCTGCGTATGAGATGATCAACCTTATTCGCCGACTTAGCTAACACATCGGCCGGGTAAGGTATTAATCACTTGATTTTGGCTAAGCCACACATTATTCGGCCGAGCCTGGGATAACTCGGCCGAATTATCTTATAACTCGGCATATGGCAAGAAAGGTTCCTTCCTTCTTTCCACTATCTTGACCCTAACTGGGGTCATCCCCCCGACATTAGGCAAATAACTAAAACTTCTCATTATGTTAAAACGGTATATGCGAAGAATTATTGAATCTTATACATAGTGATGTATTGTATTTCCAACACAATAGTGGAAATCATTATTTCATAAACTTGATTGTGGATTTAATTGAATATGTGCATTTACTTAATGAAACACAAATTTGAAACTATTTGAAATGTTCGAATGATTTTCGAATGACGAATGATATTGAATTAACATAAATATGAAAGTATCTTTGATTTAATCGATATGACTAAGTGTTTAAGTTAATTTTTGGCATAAAAGGACTTGTGAAAGTTGTTTCACAAAATGTCATAATTGGACAAATTCAAAATGTATTGACTTGTCTGAATATAATAATCATTTTGTATTACATATATATGGTCTAATATTATCTCTTATGAGGGTTATGGTTGTTATTTAGAGTTCGAGATCAAACAAGCAAACACTCATTTGAAATACAAAGGAACATGTAAAGATTCGTGGAAACAACACCATAATAATTATGGCACGTTCGAATTTATGGAGATTTTGATAATTCGAAATCGTGGCAAATAAACAAATATTTGTAGTGTATTCTTAGGCAATTATGAATACATCTTCCACAAAGGGAAAACCTACTGTTATCTGAGGTATTGTGTTTTCTCAAGAAGAGAATCCTGTTGATGAAGATAATGGTGGAAGCATGTAAAAGCTCAAAACAAGGTATTTGACATTGGATCCAAAATGTAGAGTAACGCAATGGAATTTGTTTTGAGGGTTGACCCTACATAAGGAGAAACTAATGACAATGATCATAAACTTTCAACAAATACTTTTACTAAAGAAAGTAAGATTTAATAATACATTCTGCAAGTTTGCAGAATTATATTGTTGATTTACTTGTCATGTTATTTAAACAAGACATACCTACGAACTACGAAGAAGCATGATGGGACTAAGTACAATAAATGACTAAGAGTCATAAAATCCTAATCTTTCAAAAGGACTACAAAGTCATAAGAAAGAAATGATACTTAAAAAAAGATAAAAATATTGATTTGTCATAAAGTATGTTTTTGACAATTTTAAAAGAATGAATACAATTTGTAGCGATGCTTGAGTTTTTTTGATTTACACCAGCATTACTCCAATTTTGTAATTTGTAGAAGTTTGTGAAAATTGCGTGTTATTCAATGAAAATTTAAGAAAGTGTTGTAATTGGTACAACAACAGGTTTTGTCAAACCATATGGAAGCTGAGCCTCGTAGAAGAAAATTCTTGATGGGAGATAAATGGTTTGCCTAAAATATGTAAACAATATATTTTGAGTGGGAGCTAAATGAAATCCCTAGATCTCCTATATGGATGCCATATTTGAGTGGGAGAATGACACCATCCTGAAATGGGCAGATGACATATGATGAATGATGTAATTGGTATTACTAATATTTAGTTAGTAAATATGCTATGGATGAAGTTGAACAAGTTATTACATTAAAATATATCAAGATAGATTAATACGTTAAATAAACATTATTGTCAAAATGCTTCCTAGATTTGATTCTAAAGATGTTCAAAATATTCTAGATAAGATTCTGAAGAAGTTCAGAATGGAACAAGGTAAAAAAGTAGTTCTTACTTGTATATATAGATGAAGCATTGAGTTAATATTAGTATTACAACTATGTCTAAATGGAAGAAAAGAGATGTGTGGAATCTCCTATGCCTCAGTCATAGGTTCTGCCGTATAACCATATTGTATACTCGACATAATGTGACCCTGGTTTCTGGTTGGTTAGAGGAACAAGTTCTTAGTTGTAAGAACATGTCTTGAAGTGAGTTAATAACTGAACCAAAGTTAAGTTTGTACTTAAATCGCAAGAAGCAAAGTTAGGCATCATAGTTGCATTTTATGCACTATGGATTAGGATCTACATAGATATAGAAGTATAGTTGTTTTGGCTAAAGAAGTTTAACTTCTACTAAGTGTGTTTCCGGAGTTTACATGACAATAGTGAAAGTTGAATTGACTGATTGACTATCATTGTAAACACTAGAAACAAAGTCTCACTATGTCGCCAAACAAATACTTCGACACATTATGGGATAATGGTGTAAATGTCAAAATTAGGAAGACATTAACGATTTACAAAAATACATATAGATCTTGTAAAGCAGTTCAAAAGACATTAAGTTTTCCATGACAATGAATGATCAATAAAAGCATATATATGATATGTTTTATGATTAGTAGCAAATTAAAGCTAGATTATTGTAACATCCTAGCATTTGGGACTAAACGAAGGGTAGATTTAGGATTTTGTGCATCTGCATGCATGCATCTGAAAATCCGAGTAAATTTTTCGCCAAATTAAAAGACTAGAGTGATCAGAATTCTCACTCTAATGAATTAGGTTTAGTGTCATCCAAGGGGGAGTGTGAGGAATTTTGACATGACCTCTATTGTTTTCTGGAATTATGAGGGGAGAAATTTGAATTATAAATAATTAATCACAACAAGACAAATACAAGTATTATAAACAAAAGTACAAAGATTATTTATGACCAACATTACATTATTCTTTTACAATTAAAGAATAAAGGAAAGATTATAATAAAACAATAAAATGGGTAAAGAAAATAGAAAAGGAATTACAACAATGAAGCAAATAGAATAAATCTTTATTAAAAGAATATATAACACATTATCCTTCTACAATAAATAAATAATAAGAAATGGTTACAATAATAATAAGATAAATTAATGTCCTCTAATGTTCTTACATTACTTCTTGACAGTAAAGGGAATTACAAAAATGGATAAAAATAAAACACCTAAAACTAAATTCCTATCTAGTCTTGATATCTCTGGACATCCTTTTGATTCCTGCAAAACAAATAAATTGAAGATAAAAACAAAAAGGTTAGTGTTAGTAATTTTGCTCTCAGTCTAACATGAGGTGCACTGTTCATTGCATACTTGAGCAGAGTTAATAAGGGGAAAGTTTCACCAAAACAATATATGTTCTTATCAGTAGATCATTTGTCTCAGAACAACATCACAGACAAAAGGGGGGCAAATTTCACCAAGCAAGTAAATAGTAAAGGTCAAACCATCAGAAAATATCCAGTATTTGCTTGATCTGATCCACACACATGAGGCAACCATACAAGAATCTCACACAACACATGTAACTCTGTGTGTTGTCAACTTCACAGAGAGCAGCAAATGTAGAGAAATCACCAGGCGTAGCAGAGCTACTAGCATATCCTTCTCACACACACCACCGGACCCATAGTTCCTCCACTAGATCAAGAACCCACATTCATTTCTTCACACCAGCATCAAATCCACCGCCCAATCAGCATCTGGTTGCTTATACAAGCCATCCAAGAGAAGATCGGGTAGTAGAAGGAGGGGGGAAGCAGGAGTATCTCAGTAGAATAAGTAATCTCAAGAAACAAGTTCTTTAGGATCCAGAAGAACAAGGTTTAGGAGCACAAGATTAACATGAGTAGACTGATCAAGTGCAAGTCAGCAATACCAGAAGGAGCAGATACACATTAGCTAATCTTGATCTAACAACCAGAAGATCAAGAAGGCTAGATACAGTACACAAGCTACACAGCAGCAGGTAGCTACACCAAACATCTAATCTTAGTTTATGCTCTCACAAGATTCTTTAGGAAAATAATTTATGGTGGAGGAATACCCTCAGATCTGCATAAAGTGATATGCAAATATCATCACAGAGATATTTAGGCAACATAAAGTAACTGTTCTTACCATACAGCTGTCTCAGCCTTATGCATCATTGACCAGGATCACATATTAAGATTCTGCATCTAGATCATGCAAACTAGATGATATCATTTTCCACACCCTACTTGGCAAGTCTAGCAGATCCGTTAGTCAAGATCACTGTGTTCCATCCTAAGGGAGGCATCATAGTGACATCTCATTAGGGAATCTACACAGAACAAGAGAGTAGCACCACATAATCCTTTTCCTAGCTAAAAATAACTAGGAATCATATGATCACTGTCTTACTGACAGTAGTTGGACATTAGCCAAATAAGTTGCAAGGCAATCTAAAAGGAAACAATAGTATAAGATCATGTGCAATAAAAGTAAAGCCTCGGACCTGCATCATTGGCTAGAACTAAGTAGCAACTCATGCTATTAAGGAATCCTACTGTGCACACTCCAAATTCAGGCACCACAGTAGTCAACCTAGTACAATAGAGCTACTAATCTCTTCACTTAACTTGAGCCTCACAAATTTAGCATATTATGAACACATCTGCAAAAAAAGAAACTGTTTCAAATCATTTTCCTAATTGATGGTCACCAGGAATCATTTCAAATTAAGTTGCTGATCAATTACTAACCAGCACATTTCTCAGCCAACTCTAGATTCCTTGCAAAGAAATCGAGCCTCATATTTAGCTACTGTGTTGTTCACCACTGTGCTCAATCCAAAAGGAAGCACCACAATGGAAAACATCATAGTAACAACCACTAGTTAATTTATTAAGTAGTTAACCATTTAGTAAGAGTTCTCCAAAAATAATCTATCATCTCCCCATCTTAGCAAGCTAGGAATCATTGCAACCATTCAGACTGTCATGACAATAGTGTTAAAGGAAACATGTAAGATATTCTTACAAGGCACATCCATACAAGATTCATCATCTTCCTAGATAAAAATTTCTAGGAATCATTCTTTAAATTATGATCTCTCTGTCGATCTCAACATGCAATAAGATCAATACAGATCATTATTTTAACCTGAGACATATAACCATTTTGATGTTATATCTAACAGGTATAAAGTTACAGAAAAAATACTTCCTGAAGAAAAGCTTCATAAAGTTAAGAATCAGAACATCAAGTTTGCAGGGTACTTTAGAATCCCATGAAATTTGATCCAAATCATGTGTTTGAATCCAAACATTTCCATTGTATCAATTTCAGTATGAGCATTGTGTTATATTAGTTCCAGCTAAACTAACAATCATCAGAACATGGTGAACATCCTCTTAGTATCCTTAAAGGAGATCCAAATCAAAGTTGCAGCACATCAACTAATCATACTCAACAGCAACTGCTAGAACAATGTACTGTGAGAGAGAGATTTGAGAGAAAGGAAGAGGGGTGAGGAAAATAAGCATTTGGGCGTGTACCTGACGCCCGAGGCATAACCACAGCGGCGTGGCGAGGCAGGGCTCGCGCGGACGCAGTAGTGCACACACGGGAAGGACTTCACCATGCACCAGCATCATCACCATGACGCGGCGGCACGAGGAGCACCGTGGTACTCAACTCGCACCGAGCCGCACCAGTGGATACCTGCACGTAGAAGAGGCGGCGCCAGCAACCAACCCATCATCAAACCACCATAACCGCACCACCACCTCGCGATCATCACCATCCAGGGGTCACCGGAGCACACCGGAGATGACGGCCGAAACCCTAGCAACAGGAATGCAGCGGGGACGAACGAAAGAGGGTTTGAATCACAGATCGAATTAGATAGGAAGGAGTACTAGAGGGCGACCGATGGCGGCGATGGCGACCGATGGCGGCGGCTAAGGAGGCCGGAGCCGGCCATGGTTGGGCGGCGATGGCGGCACCGCCGCGGCATCGCGGGGAAAAGGAGTCGAAGCAAGGGAGAGAGAAAGGAGAGCGTGTGGTCGGTTACACCTGACCCAATGGACTATACCATGTGGTCTAGTCCAACCAAATCTGCTGCCCCAAGAACCTAGCCCAAAAAATTAAGGTAAATATTAAATGACCAAAATACCCTCTAAACATTTTAAGCTCTAGAAAAATGTAGAAAAATCCTAAAAATATATTTAATACATCAAAATGTCTATTAAAATAATATCCTCCTAAGAAAAATATAATCATATTTATTTAAGTTTAATAAAATGCGAATAAATATTAACACCCTTAAATATCTAAATGAAATTTAATAAATTTAGAAAAATTCCTAAAAATAAATAAAAATCACTTCTATGCATAAAAAGAAATCTCTTATCTCCTAGAAATACTAACTTAAAATTTTACAAATAAAACTTAAAACAAATATATAAAGACATTCAATAATTGAGAATTTTGATAAAAAAATCAAGATTATACCTAAAAAAATTCATTTTTAAGATTATAAGTAAGTATATTTACTAGAAAATACTAATTATATTATTCCAAAAACATCTTAAAGTCCCTAGATCATATAACTTCAATTATCTAAATTATTAAAATAAGATAGTTGTTTTGTTAATTATTTAAAATTCTTTCCTAAGTAAGAAATGATCTTATTCAAAACACAATATTTTAATTCTAAATAATCTAAACCTATAATTATAATTTAGAATACAATCTAGATGTAAAAAATTAACTTATAATATTCTTTGAAAATCTTTAACTTACTATAAGTCAAAGATTTACAAAGTTATTTTTGCAAATCATTAACTTATACTAGAAGTTAGTGGGCTCAATTTATCTATAATCATATTTAGCAAACTTGTTATTCATCAAATAAATTATAAAACAAATTCACTTATTTTTCTTTATATAGAAAAATCTTATAGTGCAATCTATAAATATTATACATGTTAGAATTAAATCTTTAAAACAAAGTTTCATTACTCTAAGATTCCATCTTTGGTTATGCTTATGAAATAACCCTAATAGTTGATAATGCTGCTAGTGTTCTATTTCAAGTCTAATTATATTTTTGTAGTTTACTTTGGTCTAATACACCCTAAGCTAGGTATATAATGACTCAAGATCATTTGAACTTCATTACAAAACCATAGCTTCAATCCTACTAATCTTTAGATTTGATTAACTTAACATAAATAATTTTTTCTTCAAATGTTATTCTTTTTCCACTTCAAAAGAAACACTATACCATTTCTTTTAAGCCACAACAACTTAAAACATGAACTTTGTAATAATTACATAATACCATTGAATCTTAGAATTATTTTATGATTTTACTTTACTTTTCATATTTTATATGTTTATCTTAGAGTCCTAGCAACTATACCTTTTTATGAAGTAAACTTAAAATATATAAAATCCTAAACCAATCATCTAAATATAAACCACTTGTAATGTTAGGGGATTACTTGGGATTTTACATTATGCATCTCATTACTTATGAATAACAACATATTGCTTCTTTAAACATTGTCCTTACCGGGCAATGATGATATTTTTGTAGAACCCAAGGTCCAGGGACAAGTCGAGCCATTCTAATACAATACTATACTTTATCAAGGTAAGTTCACACTTTCTCATGTCCTTCGATTATTTTCTGTAAAGTACTTTGCAAATCAAATGTTGTCATCATCTACATTTCAAAAAGGTCAGAAAACACTATATTCATAATAATATGATTATAGGTTATTAACCATGAGGTAATAACCATGAGGTCAGAAAACACTATTTTCATAACAGGGAGTAACCAGTGGTAAAGGAACATATTATCTAGGACTTAACAACCAATGTCGCGAGTGATTCTCGCGCAGTATATTACGCGTTAACCATGAGATCTATATGGCTCTATGAAAGCCAGCTGGATCAGCTCCCCCTCGCATGCATCGGACACTTTTCTAGGCATTTGTAAGTTGCAGATCGTGGGTATAGCCGTTTTATACGGGGAAAGGTCTACCATGGATCTGGGCTTACAAAAGACAGATTTCTAGTGTTAATGGTTGTTGTGTGTATACAACTAAGGTATAGTTGTTTTATATGGGGGGTCTTCCTTGAGTGTGGACATACAACAGTTGCATTGTATGCGGGGTCGCGGAGAAGGACAATGATTGGCTTGGATCATCTACTGGGCCCCACACCATAGGAAGTGTGGACTATAAAAATTCGCCCGGTTGTGCAACAAGGATTTGATCTCTCATGGGTAAAGAAACGCACCTCTACAGAGTGTAAGAACTGTAACTTGTTACTCCCTATTCTAGGAAGGAGCTGCGAACGCTGTAGGAAAGGAACTCCATGAAAGTTCTAGTAAACCTGTGAAGGATGACAGACATAGCTTTTCAGAATAAAAGCAAATTTTGATGAAATGTTTACGAAAACTTGCATTGCCTACGACCTATGTTCTGTGGCTATAGATATAGTGCATCAAACACTCCTTTTTAGTGAACTTGCTGAGTACGCTCGTACTCAACATATCTTCTTAACCCTTGCTAGATTCTGAAGACATTAAAGATCAGGAAGAGGAAATACTATATCCAATTGACGACCAAGAAGAATTCCGCTATGAAACACCAGAAGTATTCGGAAGCGTCGAAGGGGAAAATTACGAAAACATCTATGGAATGGAGACCGAAGTATCTGAAGTGTAGATGTATCATACATAGTGATCAAGTCCGGTAGCATAGATCGCTATCCTCTATCTATATACAATCTCGTATAAACCTTAAAGTTTATTTGCTTCATTATCTTGTTCTCAGATTTATTATAGTTTAGCCCCGAGTCATCCGGATACCTCTATGGACCTAGGAGGATCTCGAAGTCATCATGCAATTTCTAGTTGTAATAATGATAATGTATGTTCTGGACCCGCTTTGTTTCTGTTGTACCACTCTGAGGATGTAATATTTGCGGAATGGTACTCCGTGAGTGTTATGTCCACGACTATAGTATACTACAACATGTAGTGGTATGCTGGGTCACTGTCGTGGGAATGGCCACGGCAGACGCTGCAATCGGCAGCGAGTAGTAGAACGAAGGGCAAGGACGACCAGCCATTTGCGGTGCGAGATGAGGGCGGAGATGAAGGGTTTTAGCTAGGTTCGGCCCCCAGAGGGTAAAGACCTACTCCTGCTATAGTATTGATGAGAGAGTACAAGGGCGAGCTCGATGGATAGGCAGCGAGTCGCTAGGGGTGTATGTTGGAACGTGCCTTCTATGAGTACCCTAGGGAGGTTTATATAGGGTCACCTCGCTAGGGTTTATAGATCTACAACCGAGTTGGATAAGGACTCGGAGGACGTTTAACCTAATCTGACTGGGCCTAGCTACGCTTCTAGGCCTTCAGCTTCCAGTCGCCTGGCTCCTCGTTGGGTCTTGATTCAGTCGCCGTCCTGCATGCCCACTCGCTGGCAGCATGGTCCAGTGGGAAACGTCCTGCTGGGTATACCCCACTCGGCATATCCCCATCAGTAGTCCCCGAGGCCGTCATTGATTCATCGCAGGTGTTCTTTGGCAGTCGGAGTATTCGGGTCCAATTTGGACGCCCAGTCGAATCGGCGGTGGACTCCTTTAATGAAAGAGTGAACATGTCAGCCCAGTCGCAATAACGGCGATCAGTCAAATCGCAGCTGTGGAAAATGGGTCGGCGAGTAGTCGAATCGCGGCTATGGAAAATGGGTCGATGAGTGATTGAGTCGCTACAGCGAGCGAGTCGAGTAGACGAAGTTGGACCGTCAATCTTGGACAAACTAGTCGTTTGGTAACCCAATGGTAATATCGGCGTAATCACCGCGTGGTAACGGCTCCCTGAAAATGGCGGGTATCAACTGCTATATAAGAAGAGTGACGAGCGAGGATCGATCATTACCCACACTTCCTCCGACCTCGCGCGTCTCCCAGTCTTCCATTCCTCCGTAGCGACCAGAGCGATCCAGAGCAATCCCGCGACCCTAGATCCTCCGATCGATGGCACCCCCAACAGATCCGTGGGGGAGGTCTAAGTGCACGAAAGTGCTGCTAAAATCCTTTGAAGATGCGGGAATTCTTTGCGCCGGTAGGTGGCGAATCCCCACGGCCGGAGAGGTGGTGCCAGATCCGCGCAGCAGAGAATTCATCTGCTTCGCCAGTCACCTGGAGAGGGGGATCGGCTTCCCCACCTCGCTCTTCTTTCGCCGCTTCGGCTCGTACTATAGCATCCAACAGTCGGATCTGGGGCCACACAGCATCGAGCAAATCACCATTTTCGTGGTGTTTTGCGAGTGCTAACTAGGATGCCGCCCGTACTTTCCCCTGTTGCAAGAGATATTCCACGGGCGGATCGGACGCGAAGGGGTAGGCGGACCGTTGCTGTCAGCGGGTGGTATCACCTTCTAGATGAAGTCCATGGCTTCCTTCCCCGACCTTATGCTGCCGAAGAAGTCGGCGAACGAGTGGAAGAAGCACTGGTTCTACGTCAGCGAATCGACCCCGATCGAGGAAGTGGCGCTGCCGATGTACTCCGCCGACCGGCCCGAGCCGCGTCGGCTTCAAGTCGCCAAGCTTCCGCTCGACCAGCGGATGGTGGTCGACGAAATGCTGACGAAGATTTGTCAGCTGAAGAAAGACGACCTCCAGACCATCAACCTCTACAACTGCTGGCTCGGACGGCGGTTGGTGCCTTTGGCCAACCGCGCCCATTGGATGTACGAGTACACGGGCAAGGACACGTGACGAAGTCCTGCAACACCGAATGGAGGCTTAACGACTGCACCTCCGTCCTAAAGAAAATCACCGACGCGAAATATCTTGACGCGAAGGCCGGGCTTACCCCGTACACCGCGAAGCGGAAGGCTCTGCCAGTAAGTTCTCACTTCCTTGTCCATTTCGCAGTCGCAGATATGCAGTCGCGGTTTTGCTAATTGCGTCTGTCTTTGCAGTTGTTCCAAGTGGTGGAAGGTTGGCTTCTGCCTGCTGATGATGAAAACTCAAACGAGTCCATCGAGGACGCGAGCGAGTCCTCGTATAACAAGGGCAACGTCGGAGGTGACGATGATGATGACGACGACCATGACGATGAAGACGACGACGAGGCCGTGGAGGTCGCCGCACCCACGGTCCACAAGACCCGTGGGCATCAACAATGCAAGCTCGAGGACAACAAGAGCCTCAAGGCTCATGACGGGGGTGACGATGAGGTCCTCGAACACACTCGCAGGGAGTGGCCACGCCATTGAAAAAGAAGTTGCTGCAAAATAAGAAGAAGGGGCCAGCCAAGGCAGTGTCACCGCCTCGGTCCGCGAGTAGCTCCGAAGCTATCAGCGCGACCGACGAGGATGGTGCCAGCGCGCTGGCATGGGCGACTGCGGCAGCTGACGCGACCGTGGTAGAGGATGAAGGGCCGTTGGCATCGCTGCCACCGCCCTTCACCGCAGTCACCGGGATCGGGGGTGCTCTATCCGCGGGTGCCTCTCAGCCAAAGGAAGCACCTATGGCGATTGTCGTGCATCCTCCTGCAGTGGCTTCATCCTCGAAGAAGCCCTCGGTGTCTTGGGTTCAGAGCGTGCTTGAGACGGGCCTCAGCTGGAAGCTGGGGCCAGAATTGGAGAAGCTGGTGCGTATTCCCACCGGCCTTCTCTTTATCCCAGTCGCCAAGTAAGTATTATTTAGAGTATTTCTTTGGGAAACTGACTTATGTTTGTCCGGTGAACTCGCTGACGACGTCGTGTTGCTGGACTGGTGTGAAGAAAATAGGTCAACCCTCGGTGGCTAAGGTCCCATTGGGTACCACGGGGGCGCAAGTCGATCCCTCGAAGAAGAGAAAGAGCAACGAGGCCGAGGCGCCTGCTGAAGGTGCAAAGAAGGCGAAGGGCGACGAGGTCGTCACGATCTCGGATGAGCCAGTCGACGCCCCCAGCAAGGCTTCGACTAGAGTGGGTGCGGCCGCGAAGGCCGTAGTGGACACGGAGTCGTAGCGGATGGAACCCGCGACATCGATCGGGGCAACAAGCCCATCTTCGAGTGCCACAGGAGCAGCGGTGGCGACGTTCCCTCGCTTTGTGGCGAGGGCCTCTACGGCGAGTGCTTCAGCGCCATCGGGCCAGGTGCCCGAAATTGTGGGCTCGAAGGTCGAGCAACATCGCGGGCACATGCCTCTTGTGCTCCTGTCGGTGGACGCGGTCGAGCTCCACAATATGCTAGTTGCGACCATCTAGGTATGTCCAGTCCTCGAGGATCTGGTCACTGAATTTCAGCGGTCAGATCCTTACTGCTTTTGTTGTCCAGTCCTCGAGTGGCTAGTCATTGAATTTCAGTGGCTAGGCACTTAGGAATTTCTTCGCTGTCCAGTCCCCGAGTGGCTAGTCGCTGAATTTCAGTGGCTAGTCGCTGAATTTCAGCGGCTAGGCACTTAGGAATTTCTTTGCTGATTTTGTCATGGTTGTGCAGGGGCTTCAGCGCGAGTCGGCGGAACGATTGACCGCCAAGGAGCGTCTGGAAAAGGAACTCCACTCCGTGCAAGGGACAAACGAGCAGCTCCGGGCGACAGCTGGGAAGAGTTTGATGTTCTTGTTGTCAAGGATGTCTTTTCCTGATTTTGTACTCACGGTTGTGTTGACGCAGAGGGTCATGCGGCCGCGGTGGAGAAGGCTCGCGAGGGTATGGTCCCTGCTAGCGAATTGACGGCCGCCGAGTCATCTTTGAGCGCCGCGGATAAGCATGTGGCCGAGCTCGAGCGAGAACTCAAAGCCGCGAAAGCAGAGGTAACCTCGGCAGATGAAAGATCTAAGGCGGCCGTCACTGCTGCTGCTGATGAGCGGAAGGTGTCGGGTGCACTCGTTGCCGGGCTGCAGACTGATCTCGCGAATCTGCAGGACTTCATTACGGGGCACTACCTCCCTTGATTGGTGAGCTCCTTTGAATTTCGTGTGCTTGGTCTTGCGAGTCCCCGAGCGCGCGGGTCGCCTTTACTCTTTTTTGCGCACTTCTGATTGTAAGCTTCTTCTGCTTTGCAGGGAAGATTCTTGACAACGAGGCCAAGGCGCAGTCGTATGATGCACGGTAGTGTGTCACCATGCTGGTGGACTCTGCCACTCTGTTAGCGACTTGCATTCGCGCGTGACTTCAGGAGATTTCCCCGACGGAGGTGATCCCCAGCTACCTCGTCAAGGTGTGGCGCTACCTGGAGAAGGCTCCAACGGTTGTGGAGTTCATGTCACGGTCGGCCATCCACCATGGTGTTGCAACTGTGCTGAGCCTTGGGCTCATGCACTTCCCTGACGACTTCGACCTCGACGACGTCACCAGCGGGTACCCTTCGTCAACAGGTGCGTTCGAGATCCTCGACATCCTAAAGCTGACCGACTGGGCTATGGTCTACTCTGATTGGGTGTTGGTGGTGGGTGATCTTATTCCGTATCAGGATACGATCGTTGTTCCGAACGATCCCGATCCGGCGAGCCGCAACTTCAAGGTGGAGCAGCCGTTCTGAGCGGTCATGGCAGGCGCTCTGACGACGTACCCATCGAACCCGTGGGTTCCCTTCATCCGTGTTCGTGGTAGTGGTGGCGCGGCGTCGTCGAAACCTGTGGAGTAAACCAGTTTGCCGGTTGGCGTTAGTTGAAAAAACTATGTACTTGCCCTTGTAAGAGAACAAGTTTTTGCTGCCACAAGGAATGCATGGATGATTTTGCTAATGTTTATTATTTTGGATTGTTTGGTTGTGAGAGCCCCAAGCGTGTCTGCCCTTTTGTGGCGTTTACCTCGTTTCGTTGTGTATGTTTTTTGTTGTACTTTTAGTTAATTTAGGTCGACTCGCCGTGTCTTGGAAAGCCAGTTGCATGGCGACCCCAAGGGGTGCTCTATACTTAGCTGTTTTCCCAGACGCGAACGGAGTCGTCTGGGCGAGTCCTCCAGCGTGGTACTTATCTGTTTTAGTCGCATGCCCAAGGTAGGTGAGGATGAGGCGCGTTGTTCTTGGCGCATCGCTCCACCTGATTCGGAGAACCAGTCGGTGGCGAGTCCAGGACGTTCTCTCTTACTTGGTGTTTTCCCGAGCCGCTTGGGTTTGGTCTGGCGTCAGTTCCCAAGCGTGGTACTTGACCATTCGAGTTGCTACGCCAAGTATGCGGTCGTCTTGGCTCGGAAAGCCAGTCGAGCGAGGCGACTCTGATGGGGCTCCGGGTTGGTGTTTTCATGGACAATACAAGGCCCAAAATTTATTGGTGCCCTCGTATCGCACTACTTAGCCGTTCCGGTCGCGTGACCAAGGGTTGACTTCCACGGGTAGCATAACGATGTTTTTACGAGTGCGAGTGGCACACGGTATGGAGAGTGGACACAATTTGTGTGAATCGATCTTCTTTATTTCATAGCGTGTGGGAGTACATGTTGGAGTTCTAGGTGTATAACTTCCGTAGGAGGTTTACATTCCACGTCCGCTTGACGTCGAGTTTCCCATCGCCTCGGACGTCGACGAGGTAGTAGGTATCATTGCCCAGGACTCGCCCTGTGGAGAATGGTCTCTCCCACGGGGGAGAGAGCTTGTGCATGCCCTTCTTATCATGGATCAGCCATAGGACCAGGTCGCCTTCCTCGAAGGTGCGAGTTCAGACCCGACGGCTATGGTAGCGGCGGAGTCCTTGCCGGTAGATGGCGGTGCGGGAGCGAGCTAGGTCGCGTGCTTCATCGAGCTGGTCGACTCCGTCTTGGCGTGCGAGTTCGTTGTCGGCATCCGCATAGTTGACGACCCAAAGTGAGTCGTGCTCGAGGTCGGTCGGCATGACAGCCTCAGCGCCATACACCATGAAGAAGGGGGTGAACCCAGTCGACCTGTTGATGGAGGTGCGGATGCCCCAGATAACAAAGGGGAGCTCTTTGACCCAGCACCCCGGAGTTCTCTCAAGGGGAACTTGCAGTCACGGCTTCATGCCGTGGAGGATGCTCTGGTTAGCGCGTATCGCCTGGCTGTTGGACTCTGGGCGGGCGACTGAGGCGAGGTCAAGTCGTATGTTGTGCTCCTCGTAGAATTAGGCTATGGATCCTTTGGCGAAATTGGTGCCATTGACCATGATGATGCGGTGCGGGAACCCGTAGCGATAGATGAGCTCGCGTAGGAACTTGGTGGCGGTCTTCCCGTCGCACTTGCAGATTGGCTTGGCCTCCACCCACTTTGTTAATTTGTCGACTGCGACTGGGAGGTGGGTGAAGACAGAGGGGGCCTTCTTTAAGGGGACCACCAATTCCATGCCCCACACGGCGAATGGCCAGGTGATGGGGATGGTCTTGAGCGCCGAGCTCGGTACGTGAGTCTGATTGGCGTACTTCTGGCACCTGACGCAACGTTGGACGATGTCGACCGCGTTGGCATGTGTAGTGAGCCAGTAGTAGCCATGTCGCATGGCCTTGGTGACCAGGGAACGAGCGCCAGCGTGGTGGCCACAGTCGCCGGCATGGATGTCTTGGAGGATTTTGCAACCTTCCGCGGGTTGTACGCAGCTCGCTGTTGATGAAGACGAAGGATTTGCAGCGGCGTACTATCATCTGGGCCTCTGTCTCGTCTGCGGGTAGGGTCCCTCCCTCCAGGTAGATGACATATGGCGCGGTCCAGTTGCTTGGCTCTACGATCAGGGTGGCCAGTGCTTGTTGTGGTTGAAGTGGTATTCCGATGTCGATCTCCCTCGAGGGAGAGACCGATGCCTTGGTGATGGTGTTGAGGAAGATGCCGGCGGGTGGCATGAGGCGAGCCGACCCAATGCGAGAGAGGGCGTCGACCTCCTCCTTCTTGCGCCGGTCGATCCACTCGACGGAGTAGCCGGTGAATTGATCCCCCAGCTGGTCCGTTGATCGGTGGTATGCCGCCATGGTGGGGGAGACGATGTCGCAGGTACCAGCTACTTGTACGGCGACCAGGTCAGAGTCACCATAGCAGCACAGACGATTGATGTTCATCTCCTTGGCTGCTCGCATGCCATGAAGGAGGGCCTCGTACTCGGCCATGTTGTTGGTATAGGGGGTGAAGTCGAGGTACAGGACATAGCGCAGCTTGTCGCCCTTGGGAGACGTGAGGATGATCCCTGCCCCTACGCTGTATGCGTTCTTGGACCCGTAGAAGTGTAGCGACTGGTAGTGGAGGTACGGCAGCTTCTCCGGCTGCTGCGCCTCCTCCCAATCGGCGAGGAAGTCCGCCAGGGCCTGCGACTTGATTGCCTCGCGGGGCTTGTACTTGATGTTGTGGACTCTGATCTCGATGGCCCACTTGGAGACTTGCCCAGTCGCCTCACGGTTGCGGATGGTGTCCTGCAATGGCGCTGAGGAGATGACCATGATTGGGTGCTCCTGGAAGTAGTGTGGCAGTCACCGTTGGGCTCGTAAGACCGCATATACCAGCTTCTGGTACTATGTGTAGCACTAGCGCGACTCGGTGAATATTTCGCTGATGTAGTAGACAGGTCGCTGCACCGGGCGCTCCTTGCCCTCTTCTGGTCACTCGACGACCATGACGACGTTGACCACTCGTTCAGAAGCCGCGACGTAAATGAGCATGGGCTCCTTGTCGATGGGGGGCGGCGAGTAGCGGTGCCACGAGTAGCACTTCCTTGAGTGCGTGGAGCGCATTGTTTGCCTCCTTGTCCCACTGGAATGTGGGGTTCTTGCACATCAGGCGGTAGAGGGGCATTGCCTTATCGCCTAGTCGAGGTATGAAGCGACTAAGGGCCGCGACTCGTCCGACAAACTTCTGAATGTCGCGCAGGCACTCGGGTTTGCCGAGCCGGGCGATCGTATTGATCTTGGTGGGGTTCGCCTCGATGCCGCGTTTGGATACTACGTACCCCAGCAGCTGTCTAGTAGGTACGCCGAAGGTGCATTTTCCTAGGTTTAATTTGATCTTGTACCTCCGCAGGTTTGTGAAGGTTTCAGCCAGGTCGGCGAGTAGATTGCCCTGGCGAGTAGACTTCACCAACACATCGTCGATGTTGACGTGGATGTTGCGGCCAATTTGGCTCGCGAGGCATTCCTGCATGCACCTCTGGTAGGTTGCTCCGGCGTTCTTGAGGCCGAATGTCATGGCGGTTGTTGGGGATGTGCTATATGGCTATACTCATAGTATGTCACCTATCCGGATAACCCGGGTGGCCCAGAGTTGGTAGCATGGCCTATGGCCTGCTGGGCGGCCCAGTTAGATGGATCCAGAAGGGAGGCCCATGCCGGATAAAGGAAGGCTACGGTGGAGTCACCAGCGTACCCGGAGCCTTGGAGTACAAGATACACAAGACTAGTAATAGACGGTGTAGGACTCTGTAACCTGTCCGGCTAGGACTTTTCCCTGTAATCCTAGGACCTGGCGACTATATAAGTCGGGCCTATGGGAGCCTTTAGGGAATCGATTCATACAACCTCGCACAGCAAACCAATCCATATAAGTCGGTGTGTTTCCCTTATAGTGATTTATAGCAGGAGTAGGATTCTGCCACCGTCATGGGATCTGAACCTGGGTAAGCTGTGTTACCTCGTACCCATCAACTGTCCGCCTTCCCCCACGTATCTAAACACGCACTGTGAGTAACCCTCCATGGTGTACTCATCGGCAGTACCACGACAGTTGGCGCCCACCGTGGGGCAAGAGGTGCTTCAGGCTCTTCAGCGGGCGGGGACCAAGATCTTCGCGGGAATCGGCGAAATCGTAGCCATCGGTCGCGTTCTCTTCTCCGACAATGTTCCGATCGTCCCTCCCGACGAGTTCTGGATCCCGGCGAAGACGAACCCTACACGGTGCTCGGTCGTTCCTATCAGAGACATCCACCTCTTCATTGGCGAAACCGACTGGGGCACTAGTTCCCTGGGAGTCGGAGGAGCATCAAGGCCCACACGGACCGCCTACGGGCAGGATACGTTCGTGGAAGGATCGATGTCGGATCTCTCTTTGGAGTTTGCCGGCAAAGATCGAAAAATTCAAGGCCCAGCCAAACCGCCCCTGTGCAGGATATAAAGGTGGAAGATTGCTGCAAATCCACCGGCTTCGCCCGTGCGTCTGGACAACAGAGATCCAAGTTTGTCAGAGTGGTTACCATCTTCGATCTGGTGCATTGCGTTCAGAGTGAGGGTGAAAACCCCCGCGACTACTTGGCAAGGTGGCTCCGTACACGAACCGATCTGGCCCACTACCCCGATGATAATGCTCTATATCACTTCGTGGAAGGGCTGGACCGTGGCACGCTTCTCCGGCATTCTTTAAGACGGCAGCAGGCAATAGGACGCCTTACCCTCGAAGAGATGGTGAGCATCGTCAACAACTACTCGGAAGCTGACGCAGTAGCCCAGATGGCGCTTGCGCTCATTGACGGAGACCCTCCGATTCAGCCGCCGCCACCACCGCCTCCGACCGTCGTCGTTGCAGCTACGCCGCCACCTCCAGTCATCGTCGCTGCTGTTGCACCTCCACCGCCCGTCAGCGAGGAAGTCCCGGCACCCTCCGACTCTGTTATTGACGCGCTTTATGCTGACTTTAGTGTAGATTTAGAGGAGATAGATTTCAGTCCAGAAGAGCTAGACTCTGCCATGTAGGAGATGGAGGAGGAATACACGCGCGACGAGCAAGCCAACAACGCCGTCACGTCTCGAGGGGTGTTCGTCACCATCGGGACGACGATGGATGAAGCTCAACCCGGACGAGCTCCGCCTACAGCGCTGGATAAGGGGAAGGGGCCACTTATTGCTGTCGACGATGATCGCGCAAAGGTCATGCCTCCTCCGCCTAACCCAGTGCAGCAGCCGCAGAAACTCGGCACCGGCCTGAGCAACAACAACACCGCAAACTTGCCGCCTCCGGCATCTACGTCTGTAGCAGCCCAAGTTACTCCGGCTGATAGAGTGATGTACGACAACCTCCTCGTCGAGCCACTGACCGTTGCTCATATCCGGAACGTGACCCAGCTTGACGAGAAGCGCCAACAGCTGCTGGAGGAAGCGCAGGCCATCGTGGAGCAAGGCGCTAAGCTAGATCGAGATCTGGTCAACACGCAGAAGTCCATAGAAAAAGCTAGAGCAATGGAGGCCGAGTACAAGACTTTGCTGCAGCAGCAGAAGGCCAAGAAAGCTCATCAACGATCCTGGTGTATGGCGCAACCTAGGATGGGCTCCCTCGAAGCCGGCACAAGCCAATACTTACATTGACAGTGAAGGCAAGTAGGTGATGCCCACCCTACTCTTTAACCTCGCCGTCGCCAAGACCCTTCTGGAGCAGGATAGATCGCCCGAGGCAGTGGAACATGTCTATGACCTAGTGGCCAAGGCGGTGAAGCAGCAGGAAAAGGCCACCTCTCAGAGGCTTGAGTCTGACCCAGCGCTCTGCCAATCTAGCCAGTATAAGCCGCCAAGGCACAGATCTCCTCTTGATGTTGGGTCCTAGACGGGTTCATCAGAACGAAGACGGAGGGATGCACGCAACAGGAAGGATGCTATCCCCGTATCCTCCGACCACGGAGAAAAGGCCCGACCTCATCGCCCATCGCCACCTCCCCGATCCCCCCGACATCGCGAAGATTACAAGGCTCACCATCGTACGGATATGACCCCACCAAAGCAGTGCGGCATCGTCCTCCGCGACAACGCGGAGCAGACCCGTCATGACAGAGAGCGCAACCAAGGACACAGGAGCAGGTCACACCATGACCTCCGCGTCGGACAAGCAACCGTGACAGGCATGAGGTGTCGCAGGAGGGTAATAGCAAGAAGGCTAACCCACCGCCACCTCCTCCTCCGTCACCACCAAGTAGTCACCATGGCGGAGGAGGCCCGCGTTATTCACGCAGCCCATCCCCTGTTGACAAGAAGAAGAACCCGGAGCCATACGATGCACGTTCGCAGATCGATAAGATCCATGAGGCCCGGGAAGGACCATACCTGGGACCACGTTGTTTTGGACCTGCAATACGGTCCGCACCTTACCACAAATGCTTCCGGATTGACAAGATCATCAAGCCCTATGACGGCACCGCCAAGCCAGCCACATGGTTGCAGGACTACGGCAACACGGTGGAGATTGCCGGAGGCAACCCCAACATCGCCGTCAAGTACCTCCCATTAATGTTGGAAGGCACGGCCCGTCAATGGATCGACGACTTGCCGGAGAAATCTATCTACAACTGGTTGGACATGCAAGAGGCGTTCACCAAGAACTTTGAGGGTACATACAACCGTCCCTGCACTATGGGCAATCTATAGCGGTGCGTGTAAAAGAAAGACGAGACATCTCGCGCCTACCTCTCTCGCTGGCTGGACATGAAGAATTCCTGCGCAGGAGTGCACGCTCAGACCGCCATGGCCGCCTTCATTGATGGGTTGGAAAGGGGCACGTTGCTCCGACATAAGCTGAAGCGCTTGCAAGACAATCACCAGCTTGACTTAAACCAGATGATTCAGTTGGCTAGTGAGTTCGCAGCTGCCGAAGACGATGCTCGTGGCTCCTTGCCGGCAACAGCCGTTCCAACTCAAGATCGGAGGAACAGCAGTATAAAGCAGAAAACCGCTCAGGAAGAAAAGCAATCTACTGACATGGTCGCTATGAATTTTTCAAGACGATGTGATGGCAGACAACGTGGCCGAGGAAGGGGAGCTGGTCGTGGGCAGTAGCAAGGAAACAAAACTACCTCGGCGCCGCTCCGCGTTCCCCAAACCTACGAGGAGTACCGCGATATGCCGTGTCTCGTACACCTCGACGTCAACGGCAAATCCACCCATACCAATCGACACTACAAGTTCGTCAACGACCTCAAGGAAGACTCGGAGTCCGGCTACAAGCGAAGTCGGAAGAACAGACCGCGAGGCAAGGGCAAGGGGAAGAAGAAGGAGGAGGAGTCCAAGGATTCAAGTGACATGGACGAAGACGTTGACCCCAAGCACGCCGCCAAGAGCGACAACAAGGGCAAGAACCCCTTCGCGAAGAAGGCCCCAGTCTACCACACTTTCCTTGGCACCCCCACCGTCCGACAACAGAAGACCTCTCTGAGGATCCTGATGGCCACTCTCCCCCTAGTTCCTGAGCTGGTCGGTGGTTCCAATCACTTGGGACAGGACGGACCACCCATACCTTATACCTACGGAGAACCAGTATGCCATGGTCATCAACCACTTGATTGACGGCATGGAGTTCACCAAGTGTATGGTGGACAGTGGAAGTAGCATCAGCATCATGTACCTGGATACACTGCAGAAGATGAACTGGACGGAGGCAAACCTAAGGCGGACCAACACCATCTTCCACGGCGTAGTTCCTGGTCGGGAGGCTCGGTCCCTTGGGTGCATTACACTTCAGGTTGACTTTGGCAATGTTAACAATTACCGCCAAGAGCGCATGACCTTTGAGGTGGTCCGCTTCAAGAGCGTGTACCACGTCATATTCGGCCGTGACATATTCCACACGTTCATGTCCAACCATGCTTCGTCTACAACAAACTCAAGATGCCCGGACCAAATGGTGTCATCACCGTATCCGGAAGCTTTACCAAGGCAAGGGACTGCGAGATCAATGAAGCAGCTGTTGCAGAAGCTGTCCTCTACAGTGAAGAATTCAAAGAGATCTAGAGCAAGATCGATGACTCAGAGATGCCCGCGTCAAAGAAGCGGATCTCCGACTCTGCTCCTGCGTTCAAGGCCGCCATCGATACCAAGCCGGTGGAGCTTGTGGTAGGCGATGCCTCCAAGTTCACCGCCATTGGGATGAATCTGGATCCCAAATAGGAAAGCGCGCTCGTCAAGTTCCTCCGTGAGAATAGGGACATCTTTGCCTGGCAACCTGCCGACATGAAAGGTGTACCTAGGGAACTTGCCGAGCACAGCCTAAACATTGATCCAAAATCCAAACCAGTGAAAAAACATCTACGACGCTTTGGAGATGAGAAGAGACGCGCCATTGGCAAAGAGATAGCTAGGTTACTTCAGGCTAGATTTATCCGAGAAGTCCTTCACACCCAATGGGTGGCCTATCCTGTACTTGTCCCCAAAAAGGGAACCAATGAATTAAGAATGTGCGTTGATTACACCGGCTTGAACAAAGCATGTCCCAAAGATCCGTTTGCTTTGCCTCGCATTGACTCGACGGCTGGCTCGGAACTTTTGTGTTTTCTCGATGCATACTCAGGATACCACCAGATCAAGATGAGGAAGTCGGACCAATTGGCCACTTCGTTCACTACTCCATACGACACGTTTTGCTATGTCACGATGCCCTTTGGGCTGAAAAACGCAGGTGCTACGTACCAGCGGACAATGCAACATTGCCTTCACGACCAAATTGGTCGAAACGTTCACGCCTACATGGACGATATCACGGCGATGTCTAAAAAGTCAAATGACTTAATCTCCGACTTAAAAGAAACCTTTAATAATCTCCGGAAATACAACATGATGCTTAACCCTAAGAAGTGCGTCTTCGGGGTACCAGCCAGCAAATTGTTGGGTTTCATCATTTCCCATCGTGGACTCGAGGTCAACCCGGAGAAAATCATGGCCATCTTAAACATAAACCGTCCGACATGCCTAAAGGACATCCAACGACTAACAGGTTGTGTTGCAGCAGTTAGTCGGTTCGTCAGCCGACTTGGAGAGAAGGCTCTGCCGCTGTACAAGTTGCTGAAGAAGGCGGACAAATTCACGTGGACGGACGAAGAAGATGCAGCATTGAAGCAGCTCAAGGAGATTCTTTCCTCAGCGCCTATCCTTGCAGCACCCGAGCCTGGTGAGCCCTTGGTAATCTACATGGCGGCAACCAACCGGGTAATCAGCATCATCGTCGTAGTGGAGCGGAAGGAACCAGGCTATGAGCACGGAGTTCAATGACCAGTTTACTATGTGAGCGAGGTCTTGATGGAGTCCAAGCAGCGTTACCCGCACTACCAGAAGATAGCTTATGGAGTATTCCTTGCTTCTCGGAAGCTAAGGCACTACTTTCAGGAGTAGCCAATCACAGTGGTGAGCAAGACTCCACTGTCCGACATAATCAACAACAGCGATTCTACAGGAAGGGTCGCGAAGTGGGGCATTTAACTTGCCGCCTTTGAGATCACTTACAAGAGACGCGACGCTATCAAGTCACAAGCCTTGGCGGATTTTGTTGCCGATTGGACGGAGATGCCAGATGCTACTCCGTTGCTAGAACCAGAGTACTGGGTGATGCACTTTGACGGATCAAAGCTGCTCAACGGCTCAGGGGCTGGTGTATTGCTACAGTCACCAACAGGAGACAAACTACACTACGTTCTGCAGATCCACTTCGAGGCTACAGACAACATGGCGGAGTATGAAGCACTCATTCACGGACTGCGTGTAGCCAAGGATATTGGCATCAAGCGCATAGTTTGCTGTGGAGATTCCGACTTGGTTGTCCAGCAGGTGGCTGGCACCTGGAATGCGTGGAACCCTATGATGGCGGCATATCGAGACGAAGTGGACGAGATAGCCAAGATCTTCTTGGGCTACGAAGTCAAGTATGTACCTAGGGAGCAAAACGAGGCGTCGGATCTACTATCTAAGCTTGGATTAGGGCGCAAGCAAATTCCGCCAGGAGTTTTCCTAGAGAACCTGTGCACACCATCTATGAAGAGATCCGACATCGACAACCCGGATAGAGCTGACTCTTTCGTCAACATGGTGACCAAGGTCCCTCCGGCTTGGACAAAACCGTTCATGGAATATCTCGAACACGGAACTTTGCCCGATGACGAGGTCGAAATACGGCAAATAGTACAACGAGCAAAGGGTTATACCATAATAAATGGGCAACTCTACAAAAGGAGCACTACTGGTGTATACCTAAAGTGTGTTTCCCAGCTAGAAGGTATGGAGATCCTACGCGAAATCCATCTCGGAGATTGCGGCATCACGCCGCTCCTCGATCGTTGGTTGCGAAAGCCTTCCGGCAAGGATTCTACTGGCTGACCGCGAAGGCGGACGCCGACAAGCTGGTTGAGACATGCATGGGATGCCAGTATTATGCCCGACAACCACATGTTCCTGCTGAAGAATTGCAAACGATACCAATAACATGGCCGTTTGCAGTCTGGGGGCTAGACATGTTGGGACCGTTACAGACGGCACCTTGTGGGTTGACGCATCTTCTTGTAGCAGTTGATAAATTCACTAAATGGAAGAAGCTAAACCCATTAGAAAGCTTGATGGGGCAACTGCCCTCAGGTTTGTCCGGGATCTAGTGGTGATTATCAGATTGGATCTCGCCATAGAACACAGGCCTGACCGCCCAGGCCCTAGGGGTGGGCGCCACTGTCGTGGGAATGGCCACGACAGACACTTCAATCGGCAACGAGTATTAGAACGAAGGGCAAGGGCGGCCAGCCATCAGCGATGCGAGATGATGGCGGAGACACATGGTTTTACCCAGGTTCGGCCCCCCAGAGGGTAAAGACCTACTCATGCTAGATTGTATTGATGAGAGAGTATAAGGGAGAGCTCGGCGGCTAGGCAGCGATCGCTAGGGGTGTATGATGGAACGTGCCTTCTATGCGTACCCTAGGGAGGTTTATATAGGGTCGCCTCGCTAGGGTTTACAGATCTACAACCGAGTTGGATAAGGACTCAGAGGACGTTTGACCTAATCCGACTGGGCCTAGCTACGCTTCTGGGCCTTTAGCTTCCAGTCGCCTGGCTCCTCGTTGGGTCTTGATCTAGTCGCCGTCCTGCAGGCCCACTTGCTGGTAGCATGGGCCAGTGGGAAACGTCCTGCTGGGTATACCCCACTTGGCATATCCCCATCAGTCACCACAGATGGTATCAGAGAAAAAGCTTTGACCTTAGGTTGGAAACCTATTAAATGGGTAGAACTTGTAGGAAGTATGTTAGCAACGGTAAAGAGTTCTCTAGAAATATGATGAGTATTCACTTGAGAATTACATTGTCATGTTTTCTAGTGCGATAATTCTTTATTATGATGCAAAGTGGGGTAGTAATAATAAGTTACAACCTAGTAAGACCAATTATAATCTCATATCTACAGTGAGGAATGACATCTGAGTACTCAAACCGGAATGTTCAAGTGATGTATAGGACTTTAGAGGACTATGTAGGTGACTGGACAAAACTTTTTAGATAACTTCTATGGAATCTAGAATTGCAAATCTCGGCTCTTTCATCAAGGTTTATAGTTTCCATCACCGGAAAGTGTTAGTCAAGTACCGTGTAGTGCGTATCTTACCAAAAAAGTTGGGAATAAGTGAAGTAATTCCATCAGGGAAGATGAGATGTATGGCGGCGGAGTATCAAACCGCAGTTTTAGAAGCAATAATCAGGCTTCGAAAACAAGAATCCAAGGAAATTGGTAGGTAGTAATCCTACTACCATACCTCAAGATTCTATAAATTCGAAACTTAAGTTGGATCATGCTGCATTTGTGGAGACTAAAGCTACCTTAGCTGCCGAATACATAGATCATAATAGGACATTACTCAATACCTACCATGACACACATTAGGTTCTAGTCCAGAGGTTGGATACTAACATTGAGGAGTATGTTGATCCTACTAAAGTTATAGAATGCAAAAAGGAGTCAGATAGAGAAGCTAGGCATCTTAGAATAGTCTTCTTGAGAGAGGTGTATGAAGAGAATGAGTTTGAAGGACCATAATCTGAAACCTATGCCTATTATCAGAATGGGCTTTGTAACATGTCGACCATGGACAAGTATAAAACAAAACAGGAAACTTAGGAAACATCCAATTCAAGTATTCCAGTTTGGAATCATGATGAATGGGGAGTAGAATCTTACACTGGAACCAGGGAGAATCTCATACCCTGTGATCCTAGTAAGGGAGTGGAAATCAGTTATATTAACATGAAACCTATGGTCCATATGGGGATAATACCAATCCTATTGACATGGAAGAAGGCACTGACATTTATTACCTCTATAGGTATGACTGAATCAAGAAAAAGTTGGAGAACACACCTTATTACGAAAGTGTGTTTGATGGTGGACATGAGAATTCCACGGGAGATCACGCATTTTCTAGTCATTTCTCAATGGCTAACCTCAACCTAAGTACTTCTAATCAAAAGTGCGCACCCTCTAGATGTTTATATACTCCAGAAGGTAGTCGTCGGACTTCACGTCATCACGGACGGAATTCCAGGAAGCACTAGAAAGAGAGACAAAAGTAAGAAGAGACAATCCATTGAAGTAAGGAGCTTAAATAAGGTACATATCCAGTAATGTGCATCATAGTGTTTGAGAGGCATGACCTAAGAAGTGAGAGCATGCTCATATGAGCAAGCAAGTCCTTGTAACATACAAGTAATGTACTAAGTGAGAGTCAAACCGTAGTTGTGAGGATTATTTGTAATAGCTTATAAAAACCATGTATAATACATGGTATAGGTTTGGTGGTTATTTGGATTTCGTTGTTGATTTCCTTGTGTGACTAGAACCGTGCATAGGGTTGAGCTTAGAAAACATATGCATGATGTAAGTATGAATATTCGCTTTATGTAACAGGACTAGAGAGGGTATGGATACGGGAGTAGAAGCTAGGTTTGAAGGACAGCGTTTGGAGCAAGAAGCTAAGCAGAGGGAAAGTAATGTGGGTGTAATTGCAACTAGACCATCAACCCGTCCGTTGACACAGGAGAATTTCATGCAATACATGCAGATGATGCAAGAGTACCAGAATCATTTCATGCAGGAGATACTCAAACGAATTGGACCTAGAGAGGAAAACAAATATATCAGAGTAAGTCTTTCTGATTTCCAAAATGCCAAACCAATTCCTTTTGGATCCGCATCAGAACCTATGGATGCCGAGGATTGGCTGATGGATACAGAAAGGAAGCTTAAAACAGTTGGATGCAATGATGGGGAGAAGTTATGCTATGCAACATTTCTTCTACCCGGATCTGCTTGCAAATTGGTGGGAAAATCAATTAGCCTTGCTCACACCAGAAGAGATATTCACCTGGGAAGAATTCAAGCGGAAGTTTCGTGAGTATCATGTTCCAGAGGGCATTATGGAATTTCAAAGGAGAGAATTCAAGGACTTACGGAAAAATGATAGACTGTGATGAAATATATTAGCAAGTTTAGTCAATTATCTTGTTATGCAGTTGATGTGGTAAATACGGAGGAGAAGCGTAAGAAAAGGTTCTTGGAAGGACTAAACCCGTATATGAAGATGAAAATACGAGGGGCTGCAACACAACTTTTTAAAGAGCTGGTTGATGTAGCAATTACTTTTGAGGATGATTACAAGATTCAACTGGAAGAGAGGAAGAAATTAGCCAAGAAAATATCTAAAGGGGAACCGAAGAAGTTTCAATTTACTAAGTCAACATTAAACTTAAGTTCTATACCTAGATTCTTATCCACAAGTGGTACATCAAAGTATGAGGCATCAAAACGAAAGAAACAAATCATATGCAGTAAATGTGGAGCATCGGGTCATATAAGGAGGGGTTGTTGGAAGACCGAAAAGGTGTGCTATAGGTGTGGTCTAGACAGACATAAGAGATATGAATGTCCCAACAAGTTGGTTACTCGAGGAGTAAAATCACCATCAAGGGGTTGGAACTTCGGATGGAACCACATCGACGAGGCTACCATATGTATGTTTAGCATCAGTAGTTCTTCGTCAATAATGTTGTTCAAGGTTAAAGGTAATCTCATGAAGCTTCGGAAGGAATTATAAATTAGCATTAGGCATTAGGCATTAACCATAACCGAATCAAGGTTGAAAGTAAACTCAAGGAGTGCCAAGTTTATTAAAACCATCACTTTAGGAGGACAAGAAACTAGTAGGAAAGAAGAAAACTCAAGAAGAGCCTATTGGAAACCTTCATGAGCAAGAAACCACAAACTTCGGGACGAAGTTTAATTTAAGGGGGGAAGTCTGTAACATCCTAGCATTTAGGAGTAAACGAAGGGTAGATTTAGGATTTTGTGCATCTGCATGCATGCATCTGAAAATCCGAGTAAATTTTTCACCAAATTAAAAGACTAGAGTGATCAAAATTCTCACTCTGATGAATTAGGTTTAGTGTCATCCAAGGGGGAGTGTGAGGAATTTTGACATGACCTCTATTGTTTTCTGGAATTATGAGGGGAGAAATTTGAATTATAAATAATTAATCACAACAAGACAAATACAAGTATTATAAACAAAAGTACAAAGATTATTTATGACCAACATTACATTATTATTTTAATATTAAATAATAAAGGAAAGATTATAATAAAACAATAAAATGGATAATGAAAATAGAAAATGAATTACAACAATGAAGCAAATAGAAGAACTCTTTATTAAAAGAATATATATCACATTATCCTTCTACAATAAAGAAATAATAAGAAATGGTTACAATAATTATAATAAGATAAATTAATGTCTTACAATGTTCTTACATTACTTCTTGACAGTAAAGGGAATTACAAGAATGGATAAAAATAAAACACCTAAACTAAATTCCTATCTAGTCTTGATATCTTTGGACATCCTTCTTATTCCTGCAAAACAAATAAATTGAAGATAAAAACAAAAAGGTTGGTGTTAGTAATTTTTCTCTCAGTCTAACAGTGAGGTGCACTGTTCATTACATCCTTGAGCAGAGTTAATAAGGGTCAAGTTTCACCAAAACAATATCTGTTCTTATCAGTAGATCATTTGTCTAACAACAACATCATACACAAAAGGGGGGCAAATCTCACCAAGCAAGTAAATAGTAAAGGTCAAACCATCAGAAAATATCCAGTATTTACTTGATCTGATCCACACACATGATGCAAGCATACAAGCAGCTCACACAACACATGCAACTCTGTGTGTTGTCAACATCACAGGGAGCAGCAAATGGAGAGAAAGCACCATCTGTAGCAGGGCTGCTAGCATATCCTTCTCACACACACCACCAGACCCATAGTTCTTCCACTAGCTCAAGAACACACATTCATTTCTTCACACCACCATCAAATCCACCACCCAATCAGCATCAGGTTGCTTATACAAGCCATCCAAGAGAAGATCAGGTAGTAGAAGGAGGGGGAAGTAGGAGTATCTCAGTAGAATAAGTAATCTCAAGAAACAAGTTCTTTAGGATCTAGAAGAACAAGGTTCAGGAGCACAAGATTAACATGAGTAGGCTAATCAAGTGCAAGTTAGCAATACTATAAGGAGCAGATACACATTAGCTAATCTTGAGCTAACAACCAGAAGATCAAGAAGGCCAGATATAGTACACAAGCTACACAGCAGTAGGTAGCTACACCAAACAAATAATCTTAGTATATGTTCTCACCAGATTCTTTAGGAAAATAATTTATGGTGGAGGAATATCCTCAGATCTGCATACAGTGATATGCAAAGATCATCACAGAGATATTTAGGCAACATAAAGTAATTGTTCTTATCATACAGCTGTCTCGGCCATATGCATCATTAACCAAGATCACATATTAAGATTCTGCATCTAGATCATACAAACTAGATGATATCATTTTCCACACCCTACTTGGCAAGTCTAGCAGCTCCATTAGTGGAGATCACTATGTTCCATCCTAAGGGAGGCATCATAGTGACATCTCATTAGGGAATCTACACAGCACAAGAGAGTAGCACCACATAATCCTTTTCCTAGCTAAAAACAACTAGGAATCATATGATCACTGTCTTACTGACAGTAGTTGGACATTAGCCAAATAAGATGCAAGGCAAACTAAAAGGAAACAATGGTATATGATCATGTGCAATAAAATTAAAGCCTCAGACCTGCATCATTGGCTATAACTAAGTAGCAACTCACGCTATTAAGGGATCCTACTGTGCACACGCCAAATTGAGGCACCACAGTAGTCAACCTAGTACAGCAGAGCTACTAATCTCTTCACTTAACTTGAGCCTCACCAATTTAACAGATTATGAACACATCTGCAAGCAAAAGAAATTGTTTCAAATCCTTTTCCTAAGTGATGGTCACCAGGAATCATTTAAGTTGCTAATAAATTACTAACCAGCACATTTCTCATCCAACTCTAGATTCCTTGCAAAGAAATCAAGACTCATATTTATCTATTGTGTTGTTCACCACTATGCTCAATCCAAAAGGAAGCACCACAGTTGCAAAAATCATAGTAACAACCACTAGTTAATTTATTAACTAGTTAACCATTTAGTAAGAGTTCTCCAAATATAATATGTCATCTCTCCATCTTAGCAAGCTAGGAATCATTGCAACCATTTAGACTGTCATGCCACTGGTGTTAAAGGAAACATGTAAGTTATGCTTACAAGGCACATCCATACAAGATTCATCATCTTCCTAGATAAAAATTTCTAGGAATCATTCTTTAAATTACGATCTATCTATCGATCTGGACAGGCAATAAGATCAATACAGATCATCATTTTAACCTGAGACATATAACCATTTTGCTGTTATATCTAACAGGTATAAAGTTGCAGAAAAACTACTTCCTGAAGCAAAGCTTCAGTAAGTTAAGAATCAGAATATCAAGTTTGCAGGGTACTTTAGAATCCCATGAAATTTGATCCAAACCATGTGTTTGAATCAAACATTTCCATTGTATCAATTTCAGTATGAGCATTGTGTTATATAAGTTCTAGCTAAACTAACAATCGTTAGAACATGGTGAACATCCTCTCAGTATCCTTAAAGGATATCCAAATCAAAGTTGTAGCACATCAACTAATCATACTCACCGGCAACTGCTAGAACAATGTACCGTGAGAGAGAGATTTGAGAGAAAGAAGGAGGGGTGAGGAAAATAAGCATCTGGGCATGTACCTGACGCCCGAGGCAGAACCATAGCGGCGTGGCGAGGCAAGGCTCGCCCGACCGCAGTAGTGCACACACGGGGAGGACTTCACCATGCACCAGCACCATCACCATGACGTAGCGGCACGAGGAGCACCGTGGTACACAACCCGCACCGATCCGCACCAGTGGATACCTGCGCATAGAAGAGGCGGCGCCAGCAACCAACCCATCATCAAACCACCATAACCGCACCACCACCTCGCCATCATCACCATCCAGGGGTCACCGGAGCACACCGGAGTTGACGGCCGAAACCCTAGCAACAGGAATGCAGCAGGGACGAACGAAAGAGGGTTTGAATCACAGATCGAATTGGATAGGAAGGATTAGAGGAGGGGAGAGTGTCGAGGGCGACTGATGGTGGCGGCCAAGGAGGCATGAGCCGTCCATGGTTGTGCGACAACGGCGGCAGCACCGCGGCATCGCGAGGAAGAGGTGTCGAAGCGAGGGGGAGAGAGAGAGGAGAGTGTGTGGTCGGTCACACCCGACCTAGTGGACTAGACCATGCGGTCTAGTCCAACCAAATGGGCTGGCCCAAGAACCTAGCCTAATAAAATTAAGCTAAATATTAAATGACCAAAATACCCTCTAAACATTTTAAGCTCTAAAAAATGTAGAAAAATCCTAAAAATATATTTAATACATCAAAATGTTTATTAAAATAATATCCACCTAAGAAAATATAATCATATTTATTTAAGTTTAGTAAAATGCAAATAAATATTAACACCCTTAAATATCTAAATGAAATTTAATAAATTTAGAAAAAATCCTAAAAATAAATAAAAATCACTTCTATGCATAAAAAGAAATCTCGTATATTCTAAAAATAGTAACTTAAAATTTTACAAATAAAATTTAAAACAAATATTTAAAGACATTCAATAATTGAGAAATTTTATTAAAAAATCAAGATTATACCTAAAAATAAATAAAATTCATTTTTAAGATTATAAGTATATTTACTAGAAAAATACTAAGTATATTATTCCAAAAACATCTTAAAGTCCCTAGATCATATAACTTCAATTATCTAAATTATTAAAATAAGATAGTTGTTTTGTTAATTATTTAAAATTCTTTCCTAAGTAAGAAATGATCTTATTCAAAATACAATACTTTAATTCTAAATAATATAAACCTATAATTATAATTTAGAATACTGATGGGGATGTGCCTACCGGGGTATACCCAGCAGGACGTTTCCGACTGGCCCAAGACTTGGTGAGTGGGCCTGCAAGACGGCGACTGGATTGAAGCCCAGCGAGGAACCGAGCGACTAGAAGCTGAAGGCCCAGGCGAGTAGATAGGCCCAGTCGGATTAGGTTAAATGAGTACCGAATCTTTAACCGAATCGGTTGAGATATGTAAACCCTAGGGGAGGTGAGCCTATATAAACCTCCCTGTAGGGCGAGTAGAGATACGTTCCATCATACACCCAAGCGAATCGCCGCCTAGCCGCCAATCTCGCTCATTGTACCACCTTCATAATACAATCTAGCAGGAGTAGGTCTTTACCCTCCGGGGGGCCGAACCTGGGTAAAACCCTGTGTCTTTGCCCTCATCTCGCACCGCAGATGGTTGGCCGCCCTTGCCCCTCGTTCTACTACTCGCTGCCGATTGCAGCATCTGCCGTGACAATTCCCACGATAGTGGCACCCACCGTGGGGCCTGGCCGGTCTGGCGGGTGTTCTGCGGTGAGATCCAATCTGCCCATCAATGAGACGGTCACCACCGGCCGCATGATAGCGATCGGCGAGATGCTCCAAATCTTGCCGAGCAGCTACGTCCCGGCGGCGCGACCCGTCACGCACAACGTGATCCTGCCGGTCGGCACGATCAGCCTCTTCGTCGGCCTCACCGACGTCATCGTCTCGGAGGATTCGGCTCGCATCCGCGAGTCGCCGCCACGCGATCGGCTCTCAGAGAGCCAGATCCGCACGATCCATCGCCTCGCCTCCGAGTACAATTCGGCCCATAGCGACGTGGCCGAAAACTCAGTGGTCGCAGAAGACGCGACCCTCAACGACGACGCCGACTCGGCGACCCCGGCGTCACTCGCCGGGTCCATCACCGCGGCTTCACCCGTAGGCTCCATCACCCAGGTCTCCAACATGGGAGACTTCAAGGACCCCTCCATCCTCGGGATCTTTGAATTCGACTCCGGGTCGGAGAACTCCGCCGACCTCCGCGACGGAATCGGTCGCCACGCCGCGACCTACATGGTGACCGGCACCGATCCGCCGGAGGATCCATTCTCCACCCTAACCCCTCCTAACGCCACGGCAACGGAGGTCGAGGAACTCCGCCTGAAACTGGCGGAGGCGGTGCGCAAGGAACAAGCCGAGCGCGAAAAATTTCGCCTCGAGCAGGTGACGGCGCAGGAACTATCGCGCTACCACCAGCAGCGGATCAGGTCGCGCCTGAACCCCACCGTTCAGGGGCACGCCCTGAACTTCGACGACGAAAACGACCCGGCCCGCGTGGCCGAGCGCGCGATCTGCGAGAACGCGCCACCAGGAGGAAGCGCCCGGCCCCCGCCAGTATCAACGGCGATGGGCGCCCCACCTCCACCCAACCGCACACCTCCCAGGGACCAGTCGCGGATAGTAGTCTCCTCACGGGAGAGAGACGCAAACGGCCTTCCACTGTTCTCCACCCCGATGGACAACCTCGTGGCGGGCCGAGCAGCAGCCGACAACATCATGGCCACGGGCGACGGCGCCCTACAGATCCAGTACGTCAGGGCCCTGCTCGCAAAGGCCGTCGAGCAGCAAAACGCAGGCGCCGACTCGCAGGGTCGAGTATACTCGCGTTCGTCAGGAAGCAGAGCGGCCTCCAGCGGCCGCCCAGCGGCGGGAAACACCCTCAACTGCCCGCCACCAGAGCCACTGCAGCTCCAACACCGACCCGCGAACGCGGCACTCTCCACCAACGACCCCAGGCCAGCGACCAACTTCGTCGCCGCCAACGGGCAACCCATCGACGCCCGCACCCACATCATCAACAACCAAAGCTGGCGCGCACGCCAGCCCGACGACCTGCGACACACCCTAACCAATCGCCGCGACGGCGAGCCCATGGGGTCGCTCAGTCGACTCGGCCCCAAGTGCTTCGGACCTATGATCCGAGGCGAGAAGTACCCGCCAAACTTCAAGACGCCGAAGGAGATAGAAAAGTACGACCCATCGTACGACCCCGCTGTTTGGCTCGATACATACCTCATGGCGATGGGGATCGCGGGCCACACCGACCTGCTAGCCGCTCATTACCTCCCCCTGATGATGGAAGGGACATGCAGGCAGTGGATTAACACCCTCCCCCAGGACAGTATCGATTCCTGGGAGGAGATGCGCGATGCCTTCGTCAGGCACTTCGAGTGCTCCTACACCCGCGCCACCACCATCGAGGACTTGGAGCGATGCGTCCAAGGACCCCGCGAGTCGACCCGCAACTGGGTCCAACGGTGGCAAGAACTCTGGTACAACGCGGTCGGTATCCACCCGGACACCGCGATCCACTGCTTCAAGACCTCGTGCCGCTACGAGCCCCTGGTCGCCAAGCTCAAGCGACACTCTCGCACACTCGACAACATCCCCGACCTCCTCGAGATCGCCAAACGATACGCGGAGGAAGATCCAAACCAGGAAACTGACGACGAGTCAGGAGGTCAACGCCGCACGAGCGGCAACGACAGCGGACGACGGTCTGACCTACGCTACAACAACACTCGCCTCACCGGCAAGCGCCGCAGTGACGGGCGAGTCGACTTTGTCGCGAACGCCGGGCACGCGCAACGCAAGCCCAAGAGCTTCCGCCGCGACGGAGGACAACGCCGCGACGGCGGAAACTACAAGGCCAAGCCAAGGTTCGACCCCGCGGCTCTCCTTAACCAACCATGTGCGTTTCATAGCAGGGAAGGGAAGCCCGCAACACACACTACCGCCGACTGCCACACCCTCAGGGAGATCGAGAAGGCACGGCGAGCACAGGAGGACCCCGACAACGACCCGCCAAACGGCGGAAAATTCGGCAAAGTGGCCGGCTCGCTCCATACCTTCACGGGTTTCAACACGAAGCGCGAGAAGAAGGTCATCGCCCGCGCCGTCGCCGTCAACGCGGTGGCCCAGGTGGATGTTCCCCAGTTCCTCAAATGGTCGGAGCAGCCCATCACCTGGAGTCGACAAGACCACTCGCCACGCATTGAGTACCCAGGTCGATTCGCCCTGGTGGTCAAGCCTAAGGTCGGCGACTACTGGCTCCCAAGACATTGATGGACGGCGGCAGCTCCATCAACATCCTGTACCTGGACACCTCCAGGCGGCTGCGGCTCTCGTAGTCGATGATCGAGACGACCCACACCACGTTCCATGGCATCGTCCCCGGTCGGAAGGCGTACCCGATCGGTAAGGTCATGCTGCCAGTCACCTTTGGCACACCAGCAAACTTCCGCACCGAGCGGATCGTCTTCGAGCTCGTTCCCTTCGACATCCCCTACCATTGCATCATGGGGCGCCAGGCGTTCGCCAAGTTCATGGCAGCGCCCCACTATGCGTACAACGCGATGAAGCTGCCCGGGCCGTGCGGCGTCATCACCATCAACGGCGACCCCGACATGGCCGCCGAGTGCGAGGCCAAAGGAGCCGAACTCGCTGACGCCGTCATCGCGGCAGAGACCAACCACGCCGATGAACTCGCCAGGTACGTGAGCGGGGTCAACAACGACGACCCCACCATCCTCAAGAAGCCCAACTCGAAGGGCGCAAACACCTCAACCTTCGAGGCGACGACGAACACCCGCACCGTCGAGCTGGTCCCAGGCGACTCTAGCCAGGCGGTGACGATCGGGACGGGCATGAGCCCAGCATAGGAAGGCGCGCTCATCGAGTTCCTCCATGAGAACAGGGACATCTTCGCATGGAAGCCCTCTGACATGCCCGGTGTCCCTAGGGAGCTCGCTGAGCACAAGCTAAATACCGACCCCAAAGTGCGACCCGTAAAACAGTCGCTGCGGCCCTTCAATGAAGAGCGCCGCCAAGAAATTGCCGAGGAGGTGCAGCGTCTACTCGCTGCAGGCTTCATCCGGCCAATCAAATACTCCAAGTGGCTGGCAAACCCAGTCCTGGTCGAGAAAAAGAACGGGACCTGGAGGATGTGTATCGACTACACAAACTTGAACAGCGCCTGCCCAAAGGAGCAGTTCGTCCTCCCGCGGATCGACCAGATAATCGATTTAACCGTGGGCTCGGAGTCGCTCTGTTTCCTCGACGCCTACTCCGGGTACAACCAGATCAAAATGGCCGTCGAGGACGAGGAGAAGACGGCATTCATCACGCCATTCAGAGCCTTCTGCTACACCGCAATGACCTTCGGCCTCAAGAACGCCGGGGCGACCTACCAGCGATGCATGCAAGAATACCTCGCGAGCCAAATTGGCCGCAACATCCACGTCTACATCGACGACGTAGTCGTAAAGTCCGCTCGCCAGGGCGACCTACTCGCCGACCTGGCGGAAACATTCGCCAACTTGCGAAAATACAAGATAAAGCTCAACCCAGGCAAATGCACCTTCGGTGTACCAGCAGGACAACTACTGGGGTACGTTGTCTCGAAACGAGGGATCGAGGCGAACCCCACGAAGATCGACACGATCGCCCGGCTCGGCAAACCCGAGTGCCTGCGCGACGTCCAGAAACTGGCCGGGCGAGTAGCGGCTCTCAGTCGCTTCATCCCCCGCCTGGGCAAAAAGGCGATGCCCCTATACCGCCTGATGCGCAAGAACCCCACCTTCTAGTGGGACAAGGAGGCGGACGACGCGCTCCGCGATCTCAAAAAGGTGCTACTCGCCGCACGTCTACTCGCCGCCCCCGCCGACAAAGAACCCATGCTGGTTTACGTCGCGGCTTCCGAGCGCGTCGTCAGCGTCGTGATGGTCGTCGAGCGACCGGAGGAAGGAAAGGAGCGCCCAGTACAGCGACAGGTGTACTACATCAGCGAGGTCCTCACCGAGTCGCGCCAGCGGTACCCCCAGTACCAAAAGCTGGTATACGCGGTGTTCAGAGCTCAGCGGCGCCTGCCGCACTACTTCCAGGAACACCCGATCACGGTTTTATCCTCAGCACCACTGCAAGACATCATCCGCAACCGCGAAGCGACCGGGCGGGTCGCCAAGTGGGCCGTCGAGATCGGCGTCCACAACATCAAATACGAGCCACGAAAAGCGATCAAGTCGCAGGCCCTAGCGGACTTCATCGCCGACTGGGAAGAGGCCCAGCAGCCAGAGAAGCTGCCATACCTCCATTACTGGAGCCTGCACTTCGACGGCTCCAAGAACGCGGATGGCGCAGGCGCAGGGATCATGCTAACTTCACCAAAGGGCGACAAGCTTCGCTACATCCTCTGCCTCGACTTCACACCCTGCACCAACAACATGGCCGAGTACGAGGCCTTACTCCACGGCATGCGAGCTTCCAAAGAGATGAATGTCAACCGCCTACGCTCCTACGGCGACTCCGACCTCGTCGCAGGGCAAGTCGCTGGCACCTGCGACGCCGTCTCTCCCACCATGGCGGCGTACCTCCAAGCAGTGGACAAGTTGGGCGGACACTTCACAGGCTACTCCGTCGAGTGGATTGACAGGCGGAAGAACAAGGAGGCCGACGCACTCTCTCGCATCGGGTCGGCTCGACTCGCACCACCCGCCGGCGTCTTCCTCGACATGATCACCAAGCCGTCAGTCTCTTCCCCGAGGGAGATCGACATCGGAGTCCCGCTCCAACCCGAGGCAGCCTTGGTCGCACTCGTCACCGAGCCAGACGACTGGACCAAGCCCTACATCGCCTACCTCGAGTCCGGCACCTTGCCGGCAGACGAGACGGAGGCTCGGATGATCGCCCGCTGATGCAAGTCCTACACCATCATCGACGGCGAGCTCCACAAGCGCAGCGTCACCGGTGTGTTCCAACGCTGCGTCCAACCCGCCGAAGGACGCAAGATTCTTCATGATATCCACTCCGGCGACTGCGGCCACCACGCCGGCGCCTGCTCTTTGGTCGCCAAGTCTATGCGACATGGCTTCTATTGGCCCACCGCACACGCCGATGCTGTCGACATTGTCCAGCGGTGCGCCGGGTGCCAGAAGTACTCCAACCAGACGCACGTGCCGAGCTCAGCGCTCAAAACAATCCCCATCACCTGGCCATTCGCTATGTGGGGCATGGACATGGTAGGCCCCTTCAAGAAGGCTCCCTTCGGCTACACCCACCTGCTGGTCGCGGTCGACAAATTCACAAAGTTGGTGGAGGCCAAGCCAGTTCGGAAATGCGAGGGAAGACCGCCACCAAATTCCTACGCGAGCTCATATATATATCGCTACGGGTTCCCAAATAGCATCATCACGGACAACGGAACCAACTTCGCCAAAGGAGCCATGGCTGAATTCTACGAAGAGCACCACATCTGGCTCGACCTCGCGTCGGTCGCCCACCCGGAATCCAACGGCCAGGCAGAACGGGCCAACCAAAGCATCCTCCACGGCCTGAAGCCGCGACTCCAAGTGCCACTCGAGCGCACCGCCGGGTGCTGGGTCGAGGAGTTACCCTCCGTCATCTGGGGCATCCGCACCTCGGTCAACAGGTCGACAGGATTCACCCCCTTCTTCATGGTATACGGCGCCGAGGCAGTTATGCCCACCGATCTCGAGCACGACTCGCCACGGGTCGTCCACTACACAGAGGCTGCAAACGAACTCGCCCGCCAAGACGGAGTCGATCAGCTCGACGAGGCGCGTGACCTCGCTCGGTCTCGCACCGCCATCTACCAGCAGGGACTCCGCCGCTACCACAGCCGGCGGGTGAAAACTCGCACCTTCCAAGAGGGCGACCTGGTGTTACACCTCATCCAGGACAAGAAGGGCATGCACAAGCTCTCCCCTCCGTGGGAAGGGCCATTCGCCATCGGGCAAGTACTCGGCAACGACGCCTACTACCTCATCGACGTCCGCGGGGACGGCGAACTCGATGTCAAGCGACCATGGAATGTAAACCTCCTACGGAAGTTCTATGCCTAGAACCCCACATATGTACTCTCCAGTCGTTATGAAATAAAAAGAAACGGTTACCGCAAAATTGCGCCTACTCTCCATGTCTTGTGCCACTCGCACTCGTAATAACAGCATCAAGCTAACCGCAGAAGTCAACCTTTGGTACAGCGATCGGCATGGCTAAGTAGTGCGATGCAAGAGCACTGAGTAACCTCAGGTTTTGCATCGTCCACAAAAAACGCCTACCCGGAGCCCCATTGGAGTCGCCTCGCCCGACTGGTTCTACGAGCCAAGACAACTGCCTTCGCTTCTTACAGCGACCATGGTCCTCCGCATCCTTGGCATAGCGACTCGAACGGCTAAGTACCACGCTCGGGGACTGAGGACCAGTTCATTGCGAATGGTCCGGGAAAACGCCAAGTAGGAGAGCATGCCCAGGACTCGCCACGCGACTGACCCCACGGGCCAGGCAGGAGTGACGCGCTCAAACTAACGCGCTAATTCCTCACCCACCCTGGAGTCGCGCCTGGAACAACCAAGTACCACGCTCGGGGACTCGGCCACCCGACCTCGTTCGCGCAAGGGAAAACGGCGAAGTACAGAGTGCTCAAGGGAGTCACCTAGCGACTGGCTCTCTGAGTCCGGGCGAGTCGACCACAGTAACAAAACACAAAAACAACAAACATATCACATACGAGGTAAACCCCACAAAAGGGCGGACGCGCTCGGGGACTTGTTCAAAACCTCAATCACAAACACATGACAAATACCAAAATAGACACGATGTCTCATTCGATAGCATGTTGCATTGTCTCATATTACAAAATATGCCCCTATGGCAGACCTGCTACCTAACGCCCCAGGGCAAACTATCCTATTCCGCAGACTTCGACGACGACTCGCCAACACCCCGGCGATTGCGGATGAACGGCGTGTACGGATTCGACGGGTACGTCGTCAGTTCACCCGCCATCGCCGCGCGGAAAGTCTGCTCGACCTTGAAGTCACGGTGCGGAGGCTCGGGGTCGTTCGGCACGACGATCGTCTCCTGGTACGGAAGGAGGTCGCCCATGGACCAGACGCGCTCCGAGTACGTTGCGGCGCGATCCTGCAACTTGAGGACCTCGGAAAGATCCACCGCGCCAGTCGACGACGGGTATCCACTCGTCACATCGTCGAGGTCGAAGTCCTAGGGAAAGTGGGCAAGTCCAAGACTAAGTGCCGTCGCCGCCCCGCGCCGAAACGCCGACCGCGTCATGAACTCAACGACCGCGGGCGCCTTCTCCAAATACTTCCACACCTCAACGAGGTCGCTGGGAATCACTTCCGTGGGCGATATCTCTTGGAGATAGGCTCGGATGCACGTCGCCGACAACGTCGCCGAGTCGACAAGCGTGGCTACACACTGCCGCGCATCGAACGAGCTTGCCTCTTCCGCACTGTCGATGATGTGACCTGCGAGTAGAAGACAATAATGAATACGACGAACACCACAAAAGGCACACCTACTAGCAGAGGCAGATGCACTTACCAATCAACGGGCAGGCGAGATCCGTGATGAAGCATTGAAGCGAAGTATGGTCGTCCTGAAGCCCAGCAACAAGGGCGTCCGACACTTTGCAATCCTCTTCGGCGGCTGAAATGGCGGCCTTGGCTCGCCCATCAGCCGCGCTCGCTTCTTCCTTCGCCTCCCGCAGCTCGCGCTCGAGGTTGGCGATCCGCTGTTCAGATGAACTCAAAGCCGATTGCGCCGCCGCCAGTTCACTCGCGGGGACAAGACCCTGGCGACCTTCCTCTACCTTCGCGGCAACCGCCTGAAGCCCTTTGTTCGCCTCCTGGACGATGGCCAGTTCCTTCTCCGCGCGGTGCTTCGCTGCCAGTCGGTCAGCTGACTCAAGTTGCAGACCCTACACATCACCCAAAAAGTTAACCAAAGCAAAATTCGTAAGTGCCCACCCGCTGAAATTCAGCGAGTGCGCACTCGGGGACTGGCAATCAAGAAATTCTCAAGTGCCCACCCGCTGAAATTCAGCGAGTGCGCACTCGGGGACTAGCAATCAAGAAATTCTCAAGTGCCCACCCGCTGAAATTCAGCGAGTGCGCACTCGGGGACTGGCAATCAAGAAATTTTCAAGTGCCCACCCGCTGAAATTCAGCGAGTGCGCACTCGGGTACTGGATGCGGAAAATAAATATAAGACACTAAAAGAGTCATGCTGCTGCAAAGCACCGACCTGATCCTCGGGTACTGGATATACCTGGATGGCTGCGCCAAGCATGCCGTGGAGTTGTATCGCGTCCACGGACGCGAGGAGAGCCGGCGTATGCCCACGACGTTGGTCGACTTCAGCATCGGCGATCCCAGGAGCATGGCTCGAGGGCGAAGTTCCACTCGCCGCGGCCGCCTTGGCCATGAAGCGCGGGAAGGTGGCGATAGAGGCACCCGCCCCAAACGAGGTCGGCTCGGTCGTTCCAGGCAAGGGAGCTCCCTCCTTCGTGGACGCGGCCGCCTCCGTTACGATTCCAGCCGGCGTGACCGCCGTGTCGTCAGAAATCGTGACGACGTCGTCACCCTTGGCCTTATTGCCGCCATCAGCAGGGACGACGACGTCGTCCGCCTTCCTCTTGCGGGAAGGATCCTCCTCGCTAACGACGGGTGGCACCTTAGCCACGGTCGGGTGGCCCATCCTCTTCACTCCGGTCCTGTGCATCAATCATGTAAGCAAGACAATTCAAGCGATTATGGCAGACAAAGGAGGGTGAGGGTACTCACTTGGCGACTGGAATAAAGCGTAGCCCCGTGCGGAGGCCGGCTGGTTTCTCCAGTTCAGGGCCCAGTTGGCGACTGAGCCCGATCTCCAGGACGTCCCGTGCCCAAGACACGGACGGCTTCTTCGTCGTTGAGGCCGCAGCCGGAGCCTCTGGGATATCTTCGCCAGGGGCTTCCTTGCGAGGCGAAGCCGCTGCAGCCGGAGCACCCCCAGCCTAGAGACTGGGGCGAATGGCGGAGGCATTGAAGCCAGCGGCACCTCGACGGTGGCCGTGTCCAGCACGGCTGTCGTCGGCGGCGCCTCGTCCTTGGCCGGGCTGGGGGCGTCGGAACTACTCGCCGAGTGCGGCGGCGAGACCGGCCTCGTCGGCTTCGGCTTCCTCTTCGGAGGAGCCTTCGTCTCCTTCTCCTTCTTCTTCTTCTTCTTTGACGGAGTCGCTTGTCTGCGCGAGGTGGTCTCCGGAAGTTCTTCGTCGTCATCGTGATGCTCGAGGCTTTTACTAGCCTCAAGTTCACGCTGTCACTGCCCGCGGGTCTTGCGAACCAGCGGGGCGATCTCCTCCTCGGACTCGTCGTCGTCATCGATCTCGTCGCTCCCGAAATCGCCTTTGGCGGGAGGCGACTCGCCCATGTCCTAGACGGACGAGCTCGAGTTCTCGTCGTCCAAAGGCGGGAGCCATCCTTCCACCACTTGGAACAGCTGCAAAGAATGCAAGATGAAATTAGAATTACCGCGACTGCAAAAAACTGCGACTGCGAGTGAGGCGAGGTGATTACCGTTGGGGCTGGACGCTTTGCGGTGTAAGGTGCGACTCCGGCTTCTGCGTCCAGGTACACTGCCTGGGTGATCTTCTTCAGTGCTGGGATGTAGTCCTCCAGCTTCCACTCGTCGAGGCAGGCCTTTGTCGAGTCTTCCCGGCCCGTGTACTGGTACATATAATGGTCGCGTCGAGCCAGAGGGACGAGCCGCCGCCCGAGCCAGCAGTTGTTAATGGTTGATCGTTTGGAGGCCTTTCTTCTTTAGGCTGCGGATGGTCTGGAGCATCTCGTCAACGACCATCCGCTGGTCGTTGGGGAGCTTGCCGACTTGGAGACGGCGCAGCTTGGACCGGTTGGCGGAGTACCGCGGAATCGCCGTCTCTCCCTTCGGGGTCGCCTCGGCAACATAGAACCACGACTTCTTCCAGTCGCTTGCCGCCTTCGCGGGCAGCATCAGGTCGAAAAATGAAGCCTTCGACTTCAGCTGGAAGGTTAGGCCGCCCGCAGAAAGCATTGGGCCGCCCGCCTCCTCGCGGCTGATCCGTCCGTGGAACAGATCTTGCCATAGAGGGAAGTAGGGCCGGCAGCCCAAGTAGCATTCGCAGAACGCCACAAAGATGGCGAGCTGCTCGATGCTGTGGGGACCCAGATCCGATGGCTGGATCCCGTAGTAGGCGCAGAAGCGCCGGAAGAATAGGGACGTGGGGAACCCTATCCCCCGTTCAAGATGGCTGGTGAAGCAGATGAATTCCCTCTCTCGCGGATTCGGGGTCGTCTCTCCGGCCGCAGGGATGCGCCAGCAGCCGGCTCGCAAGATCCCGGCCTCCTCGAAGGAAGCTAGTTGCGCCCTCGTGCACTTAGATCTACCCCAAGGCTCGGTGGAGAGGGCCATGGTGGAGAGATTTGTTGGGGGTCGGGGGATTTCTGGTCGGCAGGGTCGCGATGCGAAGGGAGGCGAAAATGCGCGCAGTCGGAGGAAATGGTGAGAAGGTGGTTCTCCGATCGCCTTCCATTCCCCTTATATAGTGGATGTTACCCGCCAAATCAGGGAACCGTTACCGCGTGATGATTACGCCAAAAGTTACCGTTGGATTACCCCAACGGCTAGTTTGACCAAGTTTAACGGTCCAACTTTAGGCACTCGGCTCGCCAACCCAATCACTATGACAGTGTTTCGCCGACTTGACTCGCCAAAGCTGCGACCTGGATGACTGGTTTTCTCCTTTATACAGGAGCCCGCCGACGATTCGACTGGATGTCTACTCAGAAGCCGTATACTCCGACTACCAGCAGCCACCCACGCCTAATCGACGACGGCCTCGGGGACTACTGATGGGGATGTGCCTACCGGGGTATACCCAGCAGGACGTTTCCGACTGGCCCAAGACTTGGCGAGTGGGCCTGCAAGACGGCGACTGGATTGAAGCCCAGCGAGGAACCGAGCGACTGGAAGCTGAAGGCCCAGGCGAGTAGATAGGCCCAGTCGGATTAGGTTAAACGAGTACCGAAGCTTTAACCGAATCGGTTGAGATATGTAAACCCTAGGGGAGGTGAGCCTATATAAACCTCCCTGTAGGGCGAGTAGAGATACGTTCCATCATACACCCAAGCGACTCGCCGCCTAGCCGCCGAGCTCGCCCATTGTACCACCTTCATAATACAATCTAGCAGGAGTAGGTATTTACCCTCCGGGGGGCCGAACCTGGGTAAAACCCTGTGTCTTTGCCCTCATCTCGCATCGCAGATGGCTGGCCGCCCTTGACCCTCGTTCTACTACTCGCTGCCGATTGCAGCATCTGCCGTGACAATTCCCACGACAAATACAATCCAGATGTAAACAATTAATTTATAATATTCGTTGAAAGTATTTAACTTATTATAAGTCAAAGATTTACAATGTTATTTTTGCAAATCATTAACTTATATTAGAAGTTAGTGGGTCAATTTATCTATAATCATATTTAGCAAACTTAGTATTCATTAAATAAATTATAAAACAAATTCACTTATTTTTCTTTATATAGGCAAATCTTATAGTGCAATCCATAAATATTATAGATGTTAGAATTAAATCTTTAAAACAATGTTTCATAACTCTAAGATTCCATCTTTGATTATGCTTATGAAAAAACCCTAATAGTTGATAATGCTACAAGTGTTCCATCTTTGATTATGCTTATGAAAAACCCTAATTATATTTTTGTAGTTTACTTTGGTCTTATACACCCTAAGCTAGGTATATAATGACTCAAGATCATTTGAACTTTATTACAAAACCATAGCTTCAATCCTACTAATCTTTAGAGTTGATTAACTTAACATAAATAATATTTTCTTCAAATGTCATTCTTTTTGCCACTTGAAAAGAAACACTATACCATTTCTCTTAAGCCATAACAACTTAAAACATGAACTTTGTAATAATTACATAATACCATTGAATCTTAGAATTATTTGATGATTGTACTTTACTTCTCATATTTTATATGTTTATCTTAGAGTCCTAGCAACTATACTTTTTTATGAAGTAAACTTAAAATAAAGCAAATCCTAAATCAATCATCTAAATATAAACCACTTGTAATGTTAGGGGATTACTTGGGATTTTACATTATGCATCTCATTAGTTATGCATAACAGCATATTGCTTCTTTAAACATTGTCCTTACCGGGAAATGATGATATTTTTGTAGAACCCAAGGTCCAGGGTCAAGTCGAGACATTCGACTATAATACTTCACTTTATCAAGGCAAGTTCACACTTGCTCATGTCCTTTGATTATTTTCTATAAAGTACTTTGAAATTCGAATGTTTTCATCATTTGTATTTCAAAAAGGTCAGAAAACACTATTTTCATAATAATATGATTATAGGTTATTAACCATGAGGTAATAACCTGCTTTAAAGTTCCAGTGGTAAAGGAACATATTATCTAGGACTTAACAACCAATGTCGCCAGTGATTCTCGTGCCATATATTACACGTTAACCATGGGATCTATATGGCTTTGGGGAAGTCAGCTGGATCGGCTCCCTCTCGCATACATCGGACATTGTTCTAGGCATTTGTAAGTTGCAGATCGTGGGCATAGCCATTTTATACGGGGAAAGGTCTACCGTGGATCTGGGCTTACAAAAGACAGATTTTTAGTGTTAATGGTTGTTGTGTGTATCCAACTAAGGTATAGCTGTTTTATACGGGGGTCTACCTTGAGTGTGGACATACAACAATTGCGTTGTATGCGGGGTCGCAGAGAAGGACAGTGCTTGGCTTGGATCATCTACTGGGCCCCACACCATAGGAAGTATGGACGGGAAAGATTCGCCCTGTTGTGCAATAAGGATTTGATCTCTCATGGGTAAAGCAACACACCTCTGCAGAGTGTAAGAAATGTAACTTGTTACTCCCTGTTCTAGGAAGGAGCTTCGAACGCTGCAAGAAAGGAACTCCACGAAAGTTCTGGTAAACCTATGAAGGCTGACGGACATAGATTTTCAGAATAAAAGCAACTTTGAAGAAATGTTTACGAAAACTTGCATTGCCTATGACCTATGGTATGTGGTTGTAGATATAGTGCATTAAACACTCCTTTTTAGTGAACTTGCTGAGTACGCTCGTACTCAAGGTATCTTCTTAACCCTTGCTAGATTCTGAAGTCATTAAAGATCAGGAAGAGGAAATACTATATCCAATTGACGACCAAGAATAATTCCGCTATGAAAAACCAGAAGTATCCGGAAGCGCCGAAGGGGACAATTACGAAAACATCTATGGAATGGAGACCGAAGTATCTGAAGTGTAGATGTATCATACATAGAGATCAAGTCTGCTAGCATAGATCTCAATCCTCTATATATATTCAATCTCGTATAAACCTTAAAGTTTATTTGCTTCTTTATATTGTTCTCAGAGTTATTATAGTTTATCCCTGAGTCATCGGGATACATCTATGGACCTAGGAGGATCTCGAAGTCGTCATGTCATTTCTGGTTGTAATAATGATAATGTATGTTGTGGACCCGCTTTATTTCTGTTGTACCACTCTCAGGATGTAATATTTGTGGAATGGTACTCCGTGAGTGTTATGTCCATGACTATAGTATACTACAACATGTAGTGTTATGCTGGGTCACCACAATTATTTGTACTCTAGTGCAAGTGGGGAGAAGGAGATATGCCCTAGTGGCAAATAATAAATTGATTTTATAATCATATCTCAGTTAGTACGTAATAGTTTCATATTGTGCTATAACTATATCAAGTGGAAACATTGATATAGGTGTGGTATGAACAAAACAAGTCCCTAGTAGCCTCTATTTATACTAGTTGGTTGGGAAACTCATGATTGAGGTTTCTCGATCATGGACTTACTATAACTTCAACTAACAACGAGGTCATATCATTAGTGAATGATGTGATGGACATTACTCAAAGATTGTGACATGATCAACTCACAAGGTTCGTCGTTGCAATAGTTAGAAGCGTAGTCTCCTTCTCCTTACACCGTGATTTCATATTAATCACGGTCTCCTGAGGCTGCTTTGACTGCATCAAATGGCATGTCCGTAACTAGGTGACAATAATTGTGTGTGTTAGGTATTCCATAGGAACTTTTGAGGAATATGTATCAAGATCGGTATTTGTTCACCGCACGTGATGGGAATATACACACGACTGACTTGGTGAGATTACATCTGTAATATCAACAACATGTGACTAGGTCACGGAGATGCAATATCATGAGAAAAAGTAAAACAAAACTTGTCGGTAACGACATTGAACAAGTTATATGATACCAATGATCAGATCTCGGACAAGTAGTATCTAAGTAACAAAGGGAATTGGACTCAACGTTTCTCGGTTTAAATGGCATTAAATCATGGAATGCATGGAGGTCATTATGGGAATCCCGATCCCGCTATTGATCATTGATGGAGATTATGTCTGTGTCATTCCCAGGCCGCTGGGGAACACACTTTGTTGGGGTTCGTAGCATGGAAAGCAAAAAATTTCTACTGCATGAACACATACAAGCCAAGATCTATCTACTAGATTGTAGAAACGAGTTGATAGAGTACTCACCCTCGAAGATTCCAAAGCGGTTAACGAGATCGGATTCTCGTGGGTGATGTAGTTCTTCACATGCCGATCTCAAGATCGCGTAGATGATCCTTCCAGCGCCGTGTTCCGACAGCGCTCCCGCAGTCGGTCACACATTCGGTACTTGATGAAGACCTTCCTCTCCCTTGTTCCAGCAGGCAGCAGAGGTTGGAGCTCTCTCCTTGCGATTCCGGTAGCACGACGGCGTGGTGTCGGAGTTTAGAGGGGAGATACCGCAGGGCTTCGCCTAAGCCGGTGCGAGATGAAGGAGTAGAGGGGATCCTTGGCGATATAGGTTTAGAGGCCAAGGGGAGGAGGTGGTGGCCGGCAGCGTCTAGGGAAGCGCTGACTTGCTGCGGCGGCGACGGCTTGGGGCTAGGGTTTTTTAGTGGAGGGAAAGGGGGCGCCCCTCCCCTCTATTTACAAGAGGGACTGGCGGCAAGGGGAGGGAATCCTCCCCCAACTCCACTTCATGTGATCAGCAGCAAGGAGAGGGGGAGTCCTCCTCTAGGTAGGATTCCTTCCCTCCTCCACTTGGAAACCATTGTTCCAGTTTGCGTTTTTCAAACTGTCTTTTTGACTTTCAAATTAGAGTTTGATTTTTGTATTCCAAGTGTCCAGCCATGTGACCTAGGACATGATGCAACCATTCCACTTTGTTATAACACAATCCGGATCGGTGAACCTTCAAGACCCTTCTAGATCATTCCGGTGAAAACACCTGAACCATTCCTAAGCTCTGAAATTGGACTTTCCTTATATGAATCTTATTCTCCAGACCATTCCGGATCTCCTCGTGATATCCCGGATCTCATCCGAGACTCTGAACAACATTCGTTCTCTTCACTCACATTCCATATCTACTAAACAACATTGAATCCTTAAGTGTGTCTCCCTAGGGTTTGTGAATTATGCAGACATGACCGAGACTCTTCTTCGATCAATACCCAATAGAGGAATCTGGAATTTCATATGGCTCCCACATATTTCTACGATTACATTGTGATCGAATGAACCATATACATACGATACCAATTTCCCTTTGTCTCGCGATATAATACTTATCTGAGGTGTGATCGTCGGTATCTCTGCATACCTAGTTCAACCTCGTTACCGATAAGTACTCTTTTCTCATTCATGTGATATGTGATCCCTCATGATCAAGTCACATGCTTGCAAGCGAATTGGATGACTTTCCACCGAGAGGGCCCAGACTATATCTATCCGTCATATGGATGGATAAATCCCACTCTTGATCCATGTGCCTCAACACATACCTTCCGCACACTCAATGTCACCTTTATTACTATCCAGTTACGAAGTGGTGTTTGATGTCATCAAAGTATCCATCCGGTGATGGTGATTAACTTGATCTCATGGTCGAAGGATTTAGGTTACTATGTATCTGAAATCTTATAGCAACTAAACTATATTTAAAATGACTTGATCTTTATGCTACGCTTAATTATTAGGAGTATGTCCATCACATCATTCTCCTAATGACGTGAACTTGTTGTTTACTAACATCTCAATGTTCATGATCAGGAAACCATTATCATCCTTCAAACAACAATCTAGTTAAACAAGAGGCTTTACTAGGGACTCTTATGTTTACAAATCACATAAGTATTAATACAATTATAGCATGAGATATAAACTTTCATCATAAACACGAAGATATAATAATAGCTACTTTTATTATTGCCTCTTGGGCATATCTCCAATAGTCTCCCACTTGCACCAGAGAAAATAATCTAGATTACATGGTAATATACCGAACACCCATGGCGGTTTGGTGTTGGTCATGTTTTGCCCTCGGGAGAGGTTTAGTCAATGGATCCGCCACATTCAGAACTGTGTGTACTTTACAAATCTTTATGTCACCATATTGGGCATGCTCTCAAATAGCGTGAAAATGCAGCTTGATAGGCTTCAGCTTCTTGTGTGACCTTGGCTCCTGCGCATTGGCTATGGCACCCATGTTATCACAGTAGATGGCCATTAGGTCCAGTGCACTGGGAACCACACCAAGCTCCGTAATGAACTCCTTCATCCATATTGCCTCTTGTGAAGCCTCCGAAGCAGCTAGGTATTCTGATTCAGTTGAAGATCTTGCCACAACGCTTTTCTTTGCACTCCTCCATCTCACTTCTACACCATTCCAAGTAAATACGTATCCAGATTGAGATTTAGAATCATCCGAATCGGTGTTCCAACTAGCATCGGTGTAACCATTAACAACAAGTTGTTCATCACCTCCATAAGAAAGAACCATATCCTTAGTTCTTCTCAAGTACTTAAGGATGTTTTTGACAGCTGTCCAATGATCCACTCCTTGATCACTTTGATATCTGCTAGTCAAACTAATAGCATATGCAATGTTGGGTCTAGTACATAGCATGGCATACATGATAGATCCTATGGCTAAGGCATAGGGAGTCTTACTCATCCTCTCTCTATCTTCTGCCGTAGCAGGACTTTGAGTTTTACTCAAGGTCGTATTGGGAAACATGGGCAAGAACCCTTTCTTGCTATCTTCCATTCCAAACCTCTTTAGAACTATGTCCAAATATGTACTCTCTGGAAGCGGTATTAAGCGTCTTGATCTATCTCTATAAATCTTGATGCCTAATGTGTAAGCAGCTTCTCCAAGATCTTTCATTGAAAAAATATTATTCAAATAATCCTTGACACTTTTAAGAAGTTCTATATCATTCCCAATCAACAATATGTCATCCACATATAGTACTAGGAATGCTACAAAAATCCCACTCACTTTCTTGTAAATACAAGCTTCTCCATAAGTTTGTATAAAACCAAAACTTTTCATCACCTTATCAAAATGTTGATTCCAACTTTGGGATGCTTGCTTCAATCCATAAATGGATCGTTGAAGCTTGCACAGCTTGTTAGCATCCTTAGGATCGACAAAACCTTTGGGTTGTACCATATACAACTCTTCATCAATGTCTCCATTGAGGAATGCTGTTTTGACATCCATCTGCCATATCTCATAATCATAATATGCAGCAATTGCTAACAAAATCCTCACAGACTTTAGCTTCGCTACCGGTGAGAAAGTTTCATCGTAGTCAACTCCATGAATTTGTCGGAACCCTTTCGCAACAAGTCGAGCTTTATAGATGGTTACGTTACCATCAGCATATGTTTTCTTCTTGAAAATTCATTTGTTCTCGACAGCCTTCCGACCATCCTGTAAGTCCACCAAAATCCATACATGGTTTTCGTACATGGATCCAATCTAGGATTTCATGGCTTCTTGCCATTTATTGCAAACAGGGCTCATCATCGCTTCCTCATATGTCGTAGGGTCGTCGGTGTTATCCACCAACATGACACTCATAACGGGATCATACCAATCAGGAGTGTTACGAGTTCTCGTCGACCTGCAAGGTTTAGTAGTGACTTCAATCGAAGTTTCATGATCTCTATCATTAGCTTCCTCTCCTATTGGTGTAGGCGCCACAGGAACTTCTTCTGGTGCTGCGCTACTCTCAAATCCGAGAGAAGGTCCGACAACCTCGTCAAGTTCTACTTTACTTCCAGTTACTTCTTTTGAGAGAAACTTCTTCTCTAGAAAGGATCCATTCTTGGCAACGAATATTTTGCCTTCGGATCTATGATTGAAGGTATACCCAATAGTTTCCTTTGGGTATCCTATGAAGACGCATTTTTCCGCTTTGGGTTTAAACTTGTCGGGCTGTAACTTCTTTACATAGGCTTCACAACCCCAAACTTTACGGAACGACAATTTAGGTTTCTTCCCAAACCATAATTCATATGGTGTCATTTTAATGGATTTAGATGGTACCCTATTTAAAGTGAATGCGGTTATTTCTAATGCATAACCCCACAATAATAACGGTAAATCTGTGAGTGACATCATAGAGTGAACCATATCTAAGAGAGTTCCATTACGACATTCGGGCACACCATTACATTGTGGTGTTCCCGGTGGTGTCAATGATGAAAGTATTCTGCATTTCTTCAAATGCTCGCCAAACTCATAACTTAGATATTCACCTCCACGATCAGATCATAGAAATTTAATCTTCTTGTTACATTGATTCTCTACTTCACATTGAAATTCCTTAAACTTCTCGAAAGTTTCGGACTTATGTTTCATGAAATAGATACATCCATATCTACTGAAGTCATCCGTAAAAGTAAGAATATTACGATAACCACCGCGCGATGCTACATTCATCGGGCTACACACATCGGTATGTATGATTTCCAATAAGTCTGAATCTTGCTCCATCATACCATAAAATGGAGTCTTAGTCATTTTTCCCATCCGACATGCTTCGCATCTTTCAAGTGATTCAAAATCAAGTGATTCAAGAATTCCATCAGAATGGAGTTTCTTCATATGCTTCACTACAATGTGACCAAGACGATAGTGCCACATGTATGTAGAATTATCATTCAATTTCAAACATTTAGCTTCTATATTATGAACATGTGTATCACTACAATCGAGATTCAATAAAAATAGACCATCTATCAAAGGTGCATGACCATAAAATATATTACTCATATAAATCGAACAACAATTATTCTCATACTTAAACAAGTACCGTCTCGCAATAAACATGATCCGGATATAATGTCCATGCTCAACGCAGGCACCAAATAACAATTATTTAAGTATAAAACTAATCCTGATGGTAGATAAAGAGGTAGCGTGCCGACCGCGATCACATAAACCTTTGCTCCATTTCCAAGGCGCATCGTCACCTCGTTCTTTGCTAGTTGATGGCTCAGATATGTAGAGCTCGTTGGAACCCCAAGAGGAAGGTATGATGATCACAACAGCAAGTTTCCATCAGTTATGAAACCAAGGTTATCGAACCAGTAGGAGTAAGGAAACAACTCCAAGGTGTTGCTAGCAACTTGGAATCTACACAACACAACCATACAACTTTTATATGAGTTCTCACTGGTTTTTCCATCAGATAAATAGCATGTTGGGTGAACAAATTATAGTTGGGCAATGATAGATTGAAAATGCATAAATATGCATGTACAAGTCTTGATGATTCCTATTAGATTCGTTTGGGCATTACAAAAAAATACATAGACCGCAATCCAACTGCATTTATGACTAATAATCCACCTTCAGGTTATCATCCGAACCCCTTCCAGTATTAAGTTGCAAGCAACAGATAATTACATTAAGCAAAGTGTGTAAAGTAAACAATACTATTGCCCTTGGGCAAAGGATTGTTGTTTTCTCCCAAGTAGCAACAACAAATCTACAACCTTAGAGATTTCTGTTACTTCCCCATATTTCTAGAGGCATGAACCTATTATCGAGCATAAATACTCCCTCTTGGAGTTACAAGCAACTACTTGGCCAAAGCAACCACTAGTAACGGAGAGCATGCAAGATCACAAATAACACAAACATGATAGAATCAATAATCAATCTTGAACACAGTACTCAATATCCATCGGATCCCAACAAAAACAACATGTAGGACTACAAATAGATGATCTTGATAATGAACGGAGCTCACAAGATCTAAACATGAGAGCACAAAGGAGGAGAAACAACCATCTAGCTACTTCTATGGACCCATAGTCCAAGGGCGAACTACTCACGCACCACTCCGGAGGCAGGCATGGTTATGAAGAAGGCCTTCGACATGATCTCTCCCCTCCGGCAGGGTGCCGGGAAGGGCTTCAGATCCCCCCGATCTAGGGATGATGGTGGTGGTGGCTACATATTGTTTCGTGGAATTTTGATTGGGTACTTAGGGTTTCTGCCTCGAGATTTTATAGGCGAAGGGGCAATGTCGATGGTCACCTGAGGGGACCACACCATAGGGCGGCGCGCCCTAGGGGGTGGCCGCACCAGCCCTAGGTTTGGCCACCTCGTGGCCCCACTTCGTCTCCCCTCTAGACTCCGTCTTCGCTCAGGTAAAACATTGACTTTGGCATTTGTTCCATCCAGTTCTGAGAATATTTCTTTACTAACTTTTTTGAAACCAAAAACAGCATAAAACAGGCAAATGGCACTATGGCATCTTGTTAATAGGTTAGTTCCAAAAAAATGTATAAAAATTCCTCAAAGTGTAGACAAAACATAAAGCAATTGGTATAAAACAAGGATGAAGCATCAAAAATTATAGATACGTTTACGATGTATCAAGCATCCCCAATCTTAACTCCTACTCGTCCTCGAGTAGGTAAGTGATAAAATAATAATTTTTGAGGTGACATGCACTATCACAATCTTGATCAAGGTATTGCAAAGCATTGATAGCTGGGATCAAAGTACTCTAAACATGATCATGAAATTTTTATTTCTAACAATAAGACATAGCAACTATGTTGTAACATGAAAGGTAACACAAACAAAAGATCATGAATAACTATGCATTGAAAGACATTTGTTTGTTTCACATATAGAAAACATAGCAAGAGTGGTATTAAGCTTGTCCCTTCATGGTATATCAAAACATAAATTCATAGGACACCTTCAAAGTTCATAAGGGTGACTAGATACAAATAATTTAAGAACAAGCAATATCAAAGTTATAAATCAATCAACAAGTTTTGGGACAATGCACATTAAACTAAGAATGACAACTATGCTCTCCTAGTTGGTGCATAAAGATAGAAGATGGAGACTCAACGTAAAAGTAAAAAAGAAAGGCCCTTCAGAGAGGGAAGTAGGGATTTCAAGTTTCATAAAGACCTTCCAAAAATTATTGTACTTATTAGTTTTCAGCTTGCATTGCCCCTATCATAAACATATTGAAGTGATTAAGGTTAAAGTGAGACGAATATGAAGTATATGCTTGACAGATCATAATTTGGCAATCTCATGTCCCTTGAGCACGAGGGCCATTCCTCATGCTACTCAACTTTAGTCACAAGCAAGTTTTGTCATTGTAAGTATATGTGTATCATAGATAACCGCCAACGGGATACCCTTTGCCCCATGATACAGGAGCCATCCCATATCAAAATGACAAGGCAACAGACAATGAGCATCTCAGCGATCTTCTTATTTACCATGAGTATGGTGCTTTTTACTCTTTTCTTTTTCTCTTCTCTTTTTTTATATTTTTTTGAAGATGCTTCATAGATTGCTCACTATGGTTATGCTGCAAGTTTCCACCATGATTAGGCATGGCTTAGGCTATTCGCCCAGGCATTTATCTAACACATATATAATACTCCATGGACTTACAAGCTCCCCTTTTATTTCACACTCCCGACATCCATAAACGAAAGATCATGATATCAACTGGATAATATGTACATGTGTTGAAAGTGTCCCCCATGATAACATGGTTCTACTAATTCCCATAATTTGGAAGAATATAAAAAACATAGATGACACAATGGTTCGAGTTTATTAAGTGCAAGAAAATAAAGTGTGCCATCAAGTTTGTGAGAGCTTTAATCACTAATTTTCATAAAACAAAAGTTTAATTTGGAAGATAAATAATCACATAAATATAGTTAGAATGGTGTAACACACCATGCATAGGATTTTATAGTGGAATCTTTGCAATAGCTTGGTTTCTTGGGAGTTGGATGCACGAGTAGAGAGCATACTCAGTACAAGTGAAGGCTAGCAAAAGACTGGGAGCGACCAACTAAGAGAGTAATAATGGCCATAATCATGCAAAGCGACAAAACATTATTAATTAAAGAATAAAGTGATATCACAAGTCAAAAACTAAATGATCATAGAGGCTAAGGTGATTGGTTCGTAGTCTTAACATGGTGTAAGCATATGACAAGTCAACCCAAATAAAGCATCAAAGGAGAATACCACAATATTATGCTTTTGTATGCTAAAAACGCATGATTCTTTCAAGGCACATTAAGCAACCTCAATTGTTTGATACAAGTGATGCCACAACAATAATGACTAAGCATATAGTCAAAGAATCTAACATGACATTATAAAGTCTAAGCCACAGTCAAAACAAGCTTCTTTTTGTACCAACTTAAGCATGAAACTTCCTACTCTCTTCCAAGACCAATCGACTTATTTGAAACAACTCACAAAGATAATACTCAATAAAGATCAGTGAGCTTGTCTCACAAATCAACAAATAAGAACTAAAAAGTTCTAAGCAAAAAGCACAAGAAAACTAAAGCTAAGCGCAGTGCTAGCAAAAGAGAACACTCACAAAACAATAAGAATGAAAACTGAAGTGTTCTAGACAATGAATAACTAGGTGTGACTTCTCCAAAATAGGAGTGTTGGGGTCTGACCAACTTATTGCAGCAAACAAAGAAAAATAAAACTAAAAACAAAAGCAAAGACGCTCCAAGAACAACAAATAGTGCATGAAGCAATAAAAATAAAGTGTCTTGAAAGAAGACCTGGGATTTTATTGATGAAGAAGGGGATGCCTTGGGAATCCCCAAGCTTTGACGCTAGTACTTCTTGAATATTTCTTGGGGTGACACAGGTGGCATCCCCAAGCTTGAGCTTTTGTCCATACTTCATCTCATCACATCATTCTTCCCCTACTCTTGAAAATTTCCTTCATACAAAACTTCACACAATCTTCATTAGCAGCATTAGTGTATAAGATAATAAGTGTTTGGGTTCAGTTTCAACTCAAGTAAAACTTCCATTAAAACATAGGCTACTGTAGATACACCTTTTAAAAATCTCAACTGATCAAAGAGAACTCAAAAAGAAACCGATAAGAGGCAAATGCAAATAATGGCAGAAATCTTTCAAAACAGACCAGCAGGTAAAGACCGATTTTTTAGAAAATCTTCCATTGCTCAAATAGGAAAGTGCAAAACTAAAGAAAGTTAGATAAAAACCTGGGGCATAAGCACAAATAGTTTCGGGATTTTTCACGAATTTTTACACGAAGCACAAAAATCTGTTTCGGGACAACAACTTCCCCAAATCTTACTTCCCTCTCATTAGAGGCTATTCTTGGCACAAAAACCAAACAAAAAGGATAAGGAGAGGTTATTACAGAGGAAATAACTTCCAAGACTCAACAAAACAAAAATTACAGATATAAAACCATGGGTTGTCTCACATAAGCGCTTTTATTTAATGCCTTTTAGCTAAGCTTGATAATTTGATAAGATGCTCTTATAAAAAATATGAATAGTAAAAGAGAGCATCAAGAAGCAATTCAAAACACATTTAAGTCTAATCCACTTCCTATGCATAGGAATCTTGTATGCAAATAAATTCACAAAGAACAAAAGGACAGACATAGGAAGATAAAACAAGAGTAAATTCAAAACTTTCAGCGCATTGAGAGGTGTTTCAGTACCATGAAAACTTCTACAACCATATTTTCCTCTCTCATAATATTTTTCAGTAGCCTGATGAATAAACTCAAGAATATAACTATCACATAAAGCATGATTTTCATGATCTACAAACACAAAAAAATTATCAAGCTCAAAAATAGAGGGATTAAAACCTTCAAACCCACTTTTAACAATTTTATAACAAGATGACTGATCATTATCAAGAGGTATGGGGTTCCAAGATAAAGTCAAGACCCCTCCAATCTCATTTCAATAGTAGTACAATTAATATTATCAACCAATATAGGACCATCATCTAGAGCTTTATCATAAACATTTTCTAAGCAAAACTCTTTAGTACCATGCATTTCGAAGTTAGGCACAAATAAAAGATTATCATATATAACTAGAGAATAATTATTATCACAAGTTTTACCCATAGTACATATTTCAAAAGAATCCACAGGAACATACCATTCATCCTCCTTTGGTAAGCATGAGGGACAACCAAATAATATAAGGGATAAAGAGTTACTCTCATTAGAAGGTAGGCATGGGTAGCTAATCCATTCTTCCTCCTTTTGTTCGTCACTCTCCTCCTCTTTTTCATCTAATGAGCTTTCAGGTTCAGCAGGCGGTGGTTCATCTACTACCTTAGCAGTGATAGTAGTTTTCCAAAATAAGAAACCAAGTAGGTTATCCATAATGAAAGCAACTTGAAGAAACATAAAAGCAACTTGAAGTAGGAACTAATTTTTTTTGTTTTTGATAAAAAGAAACAAACGAAACAAAACTAAAGAAACAAAACACAAAGTAAAGAGATTGGTTGTGCGAGACTCCCCTTGCAGGAATCTTCTTTCTCTCAGAAAATTGATTTGATGGGGAGGAAGAGATTGAAGTTGTCCTTATGTCCCCGACAACGGCGCCAGAAAAGTGCTTGATGGATCGGATATGTAGACCTCGTTGGTAACCCCAAGAGGAAGGTATGATGAGCACAACAGCAAGCTTCCCTCAGTTATGAAACCAAGGTTATCGAACCAGTAGGAGTAAGGAAACAACTCCAAGGTGTTGCTAGCAACTTGGAACCTGCACAACACAACCACAAAACTTTCCCCAACTTACAATGAGGTTGTCAATCTCATTGGTTTTGCTGAAAACAAAGGATTAAACGTAAAGTGTGCAAGATAGGAATTGTTTGTAGAAAGTAAACAGTAAAATAGTAAACAATAGATGGTATATCAATGGTAAGGAATGGACCGGGGTCCATAGTTCACTAGAGGTGTTTCTCCATAAGATAAATAGCATGTTGGGTGAACAAATTACAGTTGGGCCATGATAGATTGAAAATGCATAAATATGCATGTACAAGTCATGATGATTCCTATGAGATTCATTTGGGCATTACAACATAATACATAGACCGTAATACAACTGCATCTATGACTAATAATCCACCTTCAGGTTATCATCCGAACCCCTTCCAGTATTAAGTTGCAAGCAACAGATAATTGCATTAAGAAAAGTGTGTAAAGTAAACAATACAATTTCGCTTGGGAAAAGGATTGTTGTTTTCTCCCTAGTAGCAATAGCACATCTACAACCTTAGAGATTTCTGTCACTTCCCTAGATTACTAGAGGCATGTGAACCTACTATCTAGCATAAATGCTCCCTCTTGGAATTACAAGCAACTACTTGGCCAAAGCAACCACTCTTAACGGAGAGCATGCAAGATCACAAATAACACAGACATGATAGAATCAATAATCAATCTTGAACACAGTATTCAATATCCATTGGATCCCAACAAACACAACATGTAGGATTACAAATAGATGATCTTGAGCATGAACGGAGCTCACAAGATCTAAACATGAGAGCGCAAAGGAGGAGGAACAACCATCTAGCTACTTCTATGGACCCATAGTCCAAGGGTGAACTACTCACGCATCACTCCGAAGGCAGGCATGGTGATGAAGAAGGCCTCCGGGATGATCTCTCCCCTCTGGCAGGGTGCCGGGAATAGCTTCAGATCCCCCTGAACTAGGGACGATGGTGGTGGCGTCTACGGATTGTTTCGTGGAATTTTGATCGGATACTGGGTTTCTGCCTCGGGATGCTTTTATAGGCGAAGGTTCATGGTCGGTGGATGCCCTAGGGGCTACACCATAGGGCGGCGTGCCCTAGGTGGTGGCCGCGCCAGCCCTAGGTGTGGCCACCTCGTGGCCCCACTTCTTATACCCTCTGGACTCCGTCTTCGCTCCAGTAAAATATTGAATTTGGCTTTTGTTTCATCTAATTCCGAGAATATTTCTTTACTAACTTTTCTGAAACCAAAAACAGCAGAAAATAGGCAACTAGCACTATGGCATCTTGTTAATAGGTTAGTTCCAGAAAATGTATAAAAATGCCTCAAAGTGTAGACAAAACATGATGCAAATGGTATAAAACAAGCATGAAGCATCAAAAATTATAGATATGTTTACGACGTATCACCAGTCTTTGTCTATTCTGCAGCACCTGATTCGAGTTACAAATATGAGCAACCGAACCAGTATCAAATACTTAGGCACTACTACGGTTACTAGAAAGATACACATCAATAACATGTATATCGAATATGCCTTTCTTCTTGATGTTCCCGTTCTTCATATCCGCTAAGTACTTGGGGCAATTCCACTTCCAATGACCTTCTCCCTTACAGTAAAATCACTCTGTATCAGGCTTAGGACCAGCCTTGATCTTATTCTTTGTAGGCGCGACAGTTTTCTTTCCGCCCTTCTTGAAGTTACCCTTTTTATTAGGCTTGCCTTGCTTCTTGAAATTGGTGGTCTTATTGACCATCAACACTTGGTGCTCTTTCTTGATCTCCACTTCTGTAGACTTCAACATGGAGAAGAGTTCAAGTAACGACTTGTCCATGCGTTTCATGTTATAGTTCATCACAATGTTCTTGTAACTTGGTGGTAGTGATTGGAGGACATAGTGTATCCCCAAAGCATTAGGAATCACTATCCCCAAGCTTTGGAGCTTATTGGCGTGCCTAGACATTTTAAGCACATGCTCACTGACGGAGCTGCCCTCTTCCATCTCGCAGTTAAAGAACTTTTCGTAAGCCCAATACTCCCAACTTCCGCATGAGCCTCAAATATCATTTTAAGTTCACGGACAATATCATGTGGGTCAAAGTTCTCAAACCTTTTCTGAAGCTCCGATTCCAAACCATACAAGATAGCACACTGAACTGTGGAGTGCTGATTCTTCCGAGTAAGGTAAACATTTTTCACCTCATCGGTAGCATCAGCTGCAGGTGGGTCACCTAGCGGTGCATCCAAAACATAGGTCAACTGACCAGCATTACGGACAATCTTCAAATTGCGGAACCAATACGTGAAGTTGCTTCCATTGTTTTTCAACTTTTCTTTCTCTAGGAACACATTAAAATTGATGGTAGGGGCCGCCATTGATCTACAACATATTTGCAATAGTTTAGACTAAGTTTCTGACAAATTGAGTTCTAATTAATACTTAAATTAATTTAGGTGAACTCCCACTCAAAACAATATCCCTCACATTGTTTTAGTGATCACACGAACCAAATCCACTACATCAAGTCCGATCATCACGAGACATAATGTAGTTTCAAAGGCGAACAATCAACATGTTCATCATATCTACTATATAACTCATTCTTTAACTTTTGGTGATATATGTTTCGAGACCATGTCTGTACATGCTAGGCTCGTCAAGATTAACCTTAGTTTCTGCATGAGTAAATCTGGCTTGCTCATGTTGTATGCACACGTTGAATCTATCACACCTGATAATCACATGGTGCTTCGAAACAATGTGTCTTGCTAACGGTGCTAACTAAGGACGAACACTTTATTACTTGATATTTAGTGAGAGGGGTCATCTTATAATGCTACCATCGTGATCTAAGCAAAACAAGATGCATAAAAGGATTAACATCACATGCAATTCATAATATGTCATATGATATGGCCTTTCTTCTTGTGCTTCCGATCTCCATCTTCAAGCACGAACATGATCTCCATCATCACCGGTGTGGCGTCAAGGTCAATGGCACCTCTCCATGGTTGTCGTCCACCAGCTTCAACTGTTACAACTACTTTGAATAATAGACACACAGGTCTTAACAAAATTAAAATACAACCATAAGGCTCATGTCGGTTGTCGGCCTACAATAAGGATCATTGCATACATCATATATAATCACAATCATGGCCATATCACATCACAGCGCACCCCTGCAAAACACAGTTAGATGCCTCTAATTTTCTTTGCATGTTTTACGTGGTTTGGGGCTTTCAATAAGTATCGCTCTAACTTACAAACAAGAACCGCAATGTTGATACTAGTATTGTCAATCAACCGTTGTAAATTGAATCTTCACTATGTTGGGAGAAACAGGCACCCACAAAGCCACTTATGCAAAACAAGTTGCATGTCGAGCGTGGAGCAAGTCTCATGAACGATGTCATGTAAGGTTAGCCCGGGCCGCTTCATCCACCATCCCGCAAGATGCAAAGTACACAATAAGAAATCGACAACAAAAGCATCAACGCCCACAATGACCATTGTGTTATACTCATGCAACAGATATACATATAGACACGGCTCTGATACCATTGTTGGGGTTCATAGCATGGAAAACAAAAAAATTCTATTGCATGAACACATACAAGCCAAGATCTATCTACTAGATTGTAGCAACAAGTTGATAGAGTACTCACCCTCGAAGATTCCAAAGTGGTTAACAAGATCGGATTCTCGTGGGTGATGTAGCACTACTGCAGAATAGGCTACCAGTGACAAGCTCAAAATGCCCATTAGTGACAGGCAAAGCGCCTGTCACTGATGACTAGTCGTTCACTTGCCGATCTCAAGATCGCGTAGATGATCCTTCCGGCGCCGCATTCCAGCAGCGCTCCCGCAGTCGGTCACACATTCGGTACTCGATGAAAACATTCCTCTCCCTTGTTCCACTAGGCAGCAGAGGTTGTAGCTCTCTCCTCGTGATTTTGGCAGCACGACGGCGTGGTGTCAGATTATAGAGGGGAGATCCTGCAGGACTTCGCCTAAGCCAATGCGAAATGAAGGAGTAGAGGGGATCCTCAGTGATTGATGGTGGCTCCGTTGATGTAGAGCCTTTTGGGAGACCCCAAGAGCAAGGTGTGATGAGTACAGCAACAAGTTTCCCCTCACTTTGTGAAACCAAGGTTATCAAACTAATAGAATAAAGGAAACAGCTCCCAAGGTGTTGCTAGCAACTTGGAACCTGCACAAGACAACCACAGAACGTTTCCCCAATTTACAGTGCGGTTGTCAATCTCACTGGTTTGCTGAAAACAATGGATTAAACGTATAGTTTGGAAGATAGTAATGCTTGCAGAAAGTAAATAGTGAAAGTAAATAGTAGATAGAATATCAATGGTAAAGGAATGGACCGGGGTCCACAGTTCACTAGACGTGTCTCTTCATAATATAAATAGCATGTTGGGTGAACAAATTATAGTTGGGCAAAGATAGATTAAAAATGAATATGCATATGCCTGTACAAGTCATGAAAGATCCTATGAGATTCGTTTGGGCATTACTCTCTCCATTTAGAAATATAAGATGTTTTAGGTTTCTGAAGGAGATGTATCTAGAAACCTTTTAGTATATAAGTTCAAATGAATCTAGACACTAAAATGTGTCTAGATACATCTCCTTCACAAACCTAAAACATATTGTATTTATAAATGGAGGGAGTACAACATAATACATAGACCGTAATCGAACTGCATCTATGACTAATAATCCACCTTCAGGTTATTGTCTGAACCCCCTCCAGTATTAAGTTGCAACCAAAAGATTATTGCCTTAAGCAAAGTGTGTAACTAAACAATACAATTATTCCATGAACAAAATATTGTAGTTTTCTCCCTAGTAGCAACAAAACATCTACAACATTAGAGATTTATGTCACTTCCCCAGATTACTAGAGGCATGAAACTACTATCGAGCATAAATACTCCCTCTTGGAGTTGCAAGCATCTACTTGGCCAAGATAGCTACTAACAATAGAAACCATGAAAGATCACAAATAACATATAAATGATAGAATCAATAATCAATCTTGAACATAGTACTCAATATCCATCGGATCCCAACAAACACAACATGTAGGATTACATAAAGATGATCTTGATCATGAATGGAGCTCACAAGATCTAAAACAATGATAGCACAAGGGAGGAGAAACAACCATCTAGCTAATGTTATGGACCCATAGTCCAAAGGTGCACTACTCACACATCACTCCGGAGACAGGCATGGTGATGAAGAAGGCCTCCGGGATAATATCTCCCCTCCGGCAGTGTGTCGGGAAGAGCTTCAAATCCCCCGATCTAGGGATGATGGTGGCGGCGGCTACGAACTGTTTCGTGGAAGATTGATCGGGTACTTAGGGTTTCTGCATCGGGGTGACTTTATAGGCGAAGGGGCAAGGTCGGTGGAGCGCCAGGAGGCCCACACCTGGTGGTGGCGTGCCCCACCCTAGGCGCGTCGCCCTAGGGTGTGCCCACCCCGTGGTCCCCCTTCGGTTGCCCTTCGGACTCTGTGTTCTCTCCGGTAAAATATTGACTTTTTCTTTTGTCCTGTCCAATTCCGAGAATATTTCCTTACTAGCTTTTCTGAAACCAAAAACAGCAGAAAACATGCAACTGGCATTATGGCACCTTGTTAATAGGTTAGTTCCAGAAAACGTATAAAAATACCTCAAAGTGTAGACACAACGTAAGACAAATGATATAAAACAAGCATGGAACATCAAAAATTATATATATATTTAAGTCGTATCAAGCATCCCCAAGCTTAACTCCTACTCGTCCTCGAGTAGGTAAGTGATAAAAAAATTAGGTGACATGCACCATCACAATCTTGATCAACGTATTTGTAAAGCATTGATAGCTGGGATCAAAGTACTCTAAGCATGAGCATTAAAGATGTAGTTCTAAAAATAATACTCCCTCCGTTCCATAGGATAAGGCGTAAATTTTTTTCTCAAAAATTTCATAGAAGAAGGCGCGCAGTCACTTTTCCCTCCATTCTTCCGAAAATACCCTGCATTAAGTGGTGTGCCTGCACTCAAGCGAAACCCGCTGCCTCCTCTTGCAATTAATTCAGCATGCATGCTTAGCCAATCTGATTTTTCTGTACTAGTTTATTCCCACGCGCACAGTGCACAAGGACTAGCGACGTTACTCTGATTGGCTCAAGCGCGCATTCACTGTGTACTACTTGAGCCAAACGCTGATTTTATCAAGGGCAAAAAAGTCTAAACTTCTCGAGCCAGAGGCTGCCTTGGTCTTCGCAACCAAAAAATTACGCCTTATTCTATGAGACGGAGGGAGTACATAGCAACTATGTTGTAACATAAAAGGTAACACAAACAAAAGATCATGAATAACAATGCATTGAAATACATTTGTTTGTTTCACATATAGAAAACATAATAAGAATGGTATTCAGCTTGTCCCTCATGGAATAGCAAAACATAAATGCATAGGACACCTTCAAAGTTCATAAGGGTGACTAGATACAAATAATTTAAGAACAAGCAATACCATCATTATGAATCAATCAATAATAAGCTTTGGGACAATGCACGTAGAACTAAGAATGACCACTATGCTCCCTCAATTGGTGCATAAAGATAGAAGATGGAGATTCAACATAAAAAGTAAAAGATAGGCCCTTCATAGGGGGAAGTAGGGATTTCAAGTTTCATAAAGAGCTTCCAAAAATTACGATACTAATTAGCTTTCAGCTCTCATTGCCCCTATCATAGGCATCTTTGAAGTGGTTAAGGTTAAAGTGAAACAAATATGGAGTATATGCTTGACAAATCATAAGTTGGCAATCTCATGTCCCTTGAGTACGAGGGTCGTTAGTCATGCTATTCAACTTTAGTCACAAGCAATTTCTTGTCATTATAAGTATATGTGTATCATAGAGAACCGCAAACAGGGTACCCCTTGCCCCATGATACAAAAGCTATCCCATATCAAAATGACAAGGCAACAGATAATGAGCATCTCAGCAATCTTCTTATTTACCATGGGAATGGTGCTTTTTTTTCTTCTCCTCTTTTTTTTTCTTTTTCTATTATTTTTTTCTATCTCTTTTTTTATAAGAAGAATGCTTCATAGATTGCTGACTATGGTTATGCTGCAAGTTTCCACCATGATTAGGCATGGCTTAGGCTAGCTGCCCAGGCGTTTCTCTAACACATATATAATACTCCATGAACTTACAGGCTCCCCTTTTATTTCACACCGCCGACATCCATAAACAAAAGATCATGATATCAAGTGGGTAATATGTATAGGTGTTGAAAGTGTTCCCCATGTCAGCATGGTTCTGCTAATTCCCAACTTATAAGTGCAAGCATATAAAACATAGACGACACAATGGTTCAAGTTTATTAAGTTCAAGAAAGTAAAGTGTGCCATCAAGTTCGTGAGAGCTTTAATCACTATTTTTTCTCATAACAAAGTAACTTTTTATTTGGAAGATAATTAATCACAAGAATATACTTGGAATGGTGTAACACACCATGCATAGTAATTTATAGTGGACTCTTTGTAATAACTTGGTTTCTTGGGAGTTGGATGTACGAGTAGAGCTCATACTCACTACAAGTGGAGGCTAGAAAAAGACTGGGAGCGACCAACTAAGAGAGCAATAATGGCCATAATCATGCAGGGCGACAAAACATTATTAATCAAAGCATAAAGTGATATCACAAGTCAGAAACTAAATGATCATAGAGGATAATGGTAACTGGTTCATAGTCTTAACATGGTGTAAGCATGTGCCAAGTCAACCCAAATAAAGCATCAAAGGAGAATACCACAATATTATGCTTTTGTATGCTAAAACAACGCATGATTCTTTTAAGGCACATTAAGTAATCTCAATTGTTTGAGACAAGTCATCCTATAGCAATAATCACTAAGCATAAGGTAAAAGCAACATATAACATTACATGATAAAGTCTAAGCCACAGTAAAAACAAGCTCCTTTTGTACCACTTAAGCATGAAACTTCCTACTCTTTTCCAACACCAATTGATTTATTTGAAACAACTCACAAAGAGAATAATCAATAAAGATCAGTGAGCATGTCTCACAATACTTCAAAGGAGAACTAAAAAGTTCTAAGCAATAAGCACAAGAAAACTAAGGCTAAGCGCAGAGCTAGCAAAAGAGAACACTCACCGAACAAAAAGAGTGAAAACTAGAATGTTCTAGACAATTAAGAACTAGGTATGATTTATACAAAATAGGAGTGTTGGGGTCCGAACAACTTAATAAGAAAACAAAGCAAAAGAAAACTAAATAAAAAATCAAAGACGCTCCAAGAACAACAAAAAGTGCATGAAGCAATAAAAATGAAGTGTTTTGAAAGAAAACATGAGATTTTTATTGATGAAGAAGGGGATGCCTTCGGAATCCCCAAGCTTTGACGCTTGTACTTCTTGAATATTTCTTGGGGTGACACGGGTGGCATCCCCAAGCTTTATCTTTTGTCCATTCTTCATCTCATCACATAATTCTTCCCCTACACTTGAAAATTTCCTTCATACAAAACTTCTCACAATCTTCATTAGCAACATTAGTATAATCAAGATAATAGGTCTTTGGGTTTAGTTTAAACACAAGTAAAACTTCTATTATAGCACAAGATACTGTATAAACTGCTTTAAAATATCAAGTGATCAAAGAGAACTCAAAAAGAAACCGATAAGAGGCATATGCAAATAATGGCACAAATCTGTCAAAATAGACCAGCAGGTAAAGACCGATTTTTAGAAAATCTTTTGTTGCTCAAACCTAAAAATGTTGAACTAAAGAAAGTTAGGTAAATAACAGGGGCACAAGCACAGAAAATTACAGCTCAATCTGACATAGTGGGATTTTCCACGAATTGTTACAGTGAAGCACAAAAATCTGTTACGGGACAGCAACTCCCCAAATCTTACTTCTCTCTTATTAGAAGTTATTCTTGGCACAAAAAAATCACACAAAAAGGATAAGGAGAGGTTATTACAGTGGTAATAACTTCCAAGACTCAACTAAAACTATTGGGTTATATCCCAAGAAGTACTTTTCTTTAACGCCTTAAAGTTAGGCATAGAATGCAAGAATCAAGTATTTTCAAATGAAGAAGCATTGGCATCAACTTTTGTTTAAATAGGAGAATCAAAAGATATCTTCTCTCTATTTCTAAGGAAGTGTTATATACCTTTCTTGAGTGGAAATTGATATTTAATGGTGCCTTCTTTCATGTCAATAATGGCACCAACAGTTCTAAGAAAAGGTCTTCCCAAAGTAATAGGACAAGAAGCATTGTATTCAACATCCAAAACATAGAAATCAATGGGGACATAGGCATTGTTAACCATAAAAATAACATCATTAATCATCCTATATGTTTCTTTTTAGCATTATGATCAATATGGACATCTAAATAACAATCTTCCAATGGTGGTAAATCAAGCATTTCATAAATCCTTCTAGGCATAATAGAGACACTAGCATCAAGATCACATAAGGATTTGAGATCAAAATCATTCACTTTCATATTAATGATGGGTTCCCAACCATCTTCTAATTTCCTAGGAATAGAAGCTTCATGTTTCAATTTTTCTTCTTTAATTTTAATGAGAGCATCTATAATGTGTATTGTAAAGGCCATATTCATATCACTAGCATTAGGACTTCTAGCAAGTTTTTGTAGGAACTTAATCACTTCAGAAATATTGCAATCATCAAAATCAAAATCAAAATATTCATTCATAGTACTAGGACTATTGTCTCCCATATTTCAAAAAAAAATCAGCATTTTTATTGGAAAAGGTTCCATTGGGATTAGGTGTTGTTGCTAAAGGAGTGGGGGCTTCATGTGGTTTGCTAGCATCAACATTGGTGGTCGTAATAGTGCAAATACTATTATTTCTAGAAATTTCATCTTCCCTTTCCCACTTAGCATGCAATTTAGCTAACAGTCTAACATTTTCATCAATGGTAACTTGTATGTATTAGTAGCAACAAAGATGTTTTCCACAGTTTCAGGTTTAGCACCCATTTTATTAATCAAAGAGGATTGTGCTTCAGACAAAGATGAAATATTTTTCTCAACATTCAAAAGATTTTCCTCCACAATTTTGTTGAAAGTATTTTGTTTACTAATAAAGTCTTTAAGCATGACTTCAAGTTCAGAGGGTGCACATATATTGTTGATGTAGGAATTTCCATAAGCATTACCATTATTGGGAGGATAAGGCCTATAATTATTATTACCAAAATTATTCCTATAGGAATTGTTTCTAAAATTATTATTTGTAATGAAGCTCACATCAACTTGCTCTTATTGAGCAACCTAAGAGGCTAAAGGAACATTATTTGGATCTATATGAGCTTTTCCATTAACAAGCATAGACATAATAACATCAATTTTATCACTCAAAGAGGAGGTTTCTCCAATAGAGTTTACCTTCTTACCTTGTGGAGCTCTCTTAGTATGCCATTCAGAATAGTTAACCATCATATTATCAAAGAGCTTTGTTGCAGCACCCAAAGTAATAGTCATAAAGGTACCTCCACGAGCTGAATCCAATAAGTTTCTTGAAGATAAATTCAGTCCTACGTAGAAAGTTTGGTTAATCATCCAAGCAGTCAGTCCATGAGTGGGACAATTATTCACCAAAGATTTCATTCTTTCCCAAGATTGAGCAACATGTTCATTATCAAATTGTTTAAATTTCATTATTTCACTTCTCATAGATATAATCTTAGTAGGATGATAGTATTTTCCAATGAAAGCATCTTTGCATTTAATCCAAGAATCAATACTATTTCTAGGCAAAGATAGCAACCATTCTTTAGCTCTTCCCCTCAAGGATAAAGGAAACAATTTAAGATTAAGAATATCTCCATCTACATCCTTATATTTTTACATCTCACAAAGTTCAACGAAGTTATTAAGGTGGGCAGCAGCAGCATCAGAACTAGCACCAGAAAATTGCTCTTTCATAACAATATTAAGCAAAGTAGGTTTAATTTCAATGAAAGCAGCTTCAGGAACATGTGGAGCAATAGGTGTGCTCATGAAATCATTGTGTTTGTGCTAGTGAAATCACACAACTTAGTGTTTTCAGGGGTATTCATTTATGCAAGATTAAAGCAAGCCAACAGAAATAGTAAATAAAGTAGGAGCTATTTTTTATGTGTTTTTCATAAGAAAAAGCAAACCAAACAAAACTATTTTTTTGTATTTTTGATAAAAAGAAACAAGCAAAAGCAAAGAAAAAGAAAAAAAGCAAAACAAAAACAAAGTAAAGAGATTCGTTTAGAGACTCCCCTTGTAAAGTTGCCGTTATCTCCCCAGCGACAGCGCCAAAAAATCTTGATGGTGGATCGGTTGACGTAGAGCCTGTTGGGAGACCCCAAGAGCAAGGTGTGATGAGCACAGCAGCAAGTTTTCCCTCTTTGTGAAACCAAGGTTATCGAACCAGTAGGAGAAAGGAAATAGCTCCCAAGGTGTTGCTAGCAACTTGGAACCTACACAACATAACCACAGAACTTTTCCCCAACTTACAGTGAGGTTGTCAATCTCACTAGTTTGCTGAAAACAAAGGATTAAACGTATAGTGTGGAAGATAGTAATGCTTGCAGAAAGTAAACAGTGAAAGTAAACAGTAGATGGAATATCAATGGTAAAGGAATGGACCAGGGTCCATTGTTCACTAGAGGTGTTTCTCCATAAGATAAATAACATGTTGGGTGAACAAATTACAGTTGGGCAAAGATAGATTGAAAATGCATATGCATATGAATGTACAAGTCATGAAAGATCCTATGAGATTCGTATGGGCATTACAAAATAATACATAGACCATAATCCAATTGCATCTATGACTAATAATCCACCTTCAGTTTATCCTCTGAACCCCCTCCAGTATTAAGTTGCAAGCAACATATTATTGACATAAGAAAAGTGTGTAAAGTAAACAATAGAATTATTCCATGAACAAAATATTGTTGTTTTCTCCCTAGTAGCAATAGCACATCTACAACCTTAGAGATTTCTGTCACTTCCCCAGATTACTAGAGGCATGAACCTACTATCGAGCATAAATACTCCCTCTTAGAGTTGCAAGCATCTACTTGGCCAAGATAGCTACTAACAACGAAAAGCATGCAAGATCACAAATAACATATACATGATAGAATAAATAATCAATCTTGAACATAGTACTCAATATCCATCGGATCCCAACAAACACAACATGTAGGATTACATAAAGATGATCTTGATCATGAACGAAGCTCACAAGATCTAAAACAATGATAGCACAAGGGAGGAGAAACAACCATCTAGCTACTACTATGGACCCATAGTCCAAAGGTGAACTACTCACGCATCACGCAGGAGGCAGGCATGGTGATGAAGAAGGCCTCCGGGATGATCTCTCCCCTCCGGCAGGGTGCCGGGGAAGAGTTTCAGATCCCCCCGATCTAGGGACGACGGTGGCGGCGGCTACAGACTGTTTCGTGGAATATTGATTGGGTACTTAAGGTTTCTACATCAGGGTGACTTTATAGGCGAAGGGCAAGGTCGGTGGAGCACCAGGGGGCCCACACCTGGTGGCGGCGTGCCCCACCCTAGGCCGCGCTTCCCTAGGGTGTGGCCACCCCGTGGCCCCCCTTCGGCTGCCCTTTGGACTCTGTGTTCTCTCCGGTAAAATAATGACTTTGGCTTTTGTCCCATCCAATTCCGAGAATATTTCCTTGCTAGCTTTTCTGAAACAAAAAATAGCAGAAAAGAGGCAACTGGCACTGTGGCATCTTGTTAATTGGTTAGTTCCAAAAAACATATAAAAATACCACAAAGTTAGACAAAACATAAGACAAATGATATGAAACAAGCATGGAACATAAAAACTTATAGATACGTTTACGACGTATCAACGATCTAGGTTTTGAGGCCGACGGGGGGAGGTGGTGGCTGGCGGCGGCTTGGGGCTCGGGTTTTTTAGTGGAGGGCAAGGGGGCGCCCCTCTCCTCTGTTTACGAGTGGGAGGGGCGGCAAGGGGGATTGAATCCTCCACCAAATCCACTTCATGTGGCTGGCAGCAAGGAGAGGGGGAATCCTCCTCTAGGTAGGATTCCATCCCTCCACCACTTGGAAACCATTGTTCCAGTTTGACTTTTTCAAACTATCTTTTTGAATTTCAAATTAGAGTTTGATTTCTCTCTTCCAAGTGTCCAGCCATGTGACCTAGGACATAATGCAACCATTCCACTTTGTTATGAAACAATCATGTACCCTTCCCCTTCCGGATCGGTGAACCTTCTAGACCCTTCTAGATCATTCCGGTGAAAACACCGGAACCATTCCCGAACTCCAAAATTGGACTTTCCTTATATGAATCTTATTCTCCAGACCATTCCGGATCTCCTCGTGATATTACGGATCTCATCCGAGACTCCGAACAACATTCGGTATCTTTACTCACATTCCATATCTACTAAATAACATCGAATCCTTAAGTGTGTCTCCCTACGGTTCGTGAATTATGCAGACATGACCGAGACTCTTCTCCAATCAATAACCAATAGAGGAATCTAGGAATTCATATGGCTCCCACATATTTCTACGATTACTTTGTGATCGAATGAATCATTTACATATGATACCAATTTCCCTTTGTCTCGCAATATAATACTTATCTGAGGTGTGATCGCCGGTATCTCTGCATACCTAGTTCAACCTCGTTACCGATAAGTACTCTTTTCTTGTTCCAGTGATATGTGATCCGTTGTGAGAAAGTCACAAGCTTGTAAAACAATTGGATGACATTCCATCGAGAGGGCCTAGAGTATATATATCCATCATATGGATGGACAAATCCCACTCTTGATCCATGTGCCTCAACACATATCTTCCGAACACTCAATGTCACCTTTATAACCATCCAGTTATGAAGTGGTGTTTGATGTCATCAAATTATCCATCTGGCGATGGTGATTAACATGATCTCATGGTCCAAGGATTTAGGTTACTATGTATCTGAAAAACTTATAGCAACTAAACTATATTTAAAATGACTTGATCTTTATGCTATGCTTAATTATTAGGAGTATGTCCATCAAATCATTCTCCTAATGACATGACCTTGTTGTTTACTAACATCTCAACGTTCATGATCAAGAAACCATGATCATCCTTCAACCAACAAGTTAGTTAAACAAGATGCTTTACTAGGGACTCTTATGTTTACAACTCACACAAGTATTGATGTTTCCGGTTAATACAGTTATAGCATGAGATATAAACTTTCATCATAAACAAGAAGATATAATAATAACTACTTTTATTATTGCCTCTTGGGCATATCTCCATCACACTTAAACGATGACGCTAGGAGATCGTTCTGAAAGTACAGAAAATCACGAGATAAAAGAGAAAAGGAAACCGAAAAAGTTTCGTGAGAAAACCGGAATCGTTTCGGGAGATTCCGAAGTCGTTCAGAGGAAATTAAAAGGGAACCGAAAGGTGTTTAGGGTTAAAATGTATTCTGTAATATGTATTTACATATTAATGAATATTAAATATAATATTAAAATCTAATTTGATAGGGTATTTCACTAATGGGCCAAATTCCTAGGGAAAGCAGGCCCATGAGGGAAATTTCCAGAGGGAAGGACCAAGGACCAATGGGACCAAGGCCTAGCCACCACATGGGGCCCACCCGGCGAGCCTAGGGCGGCACGTAGGGTGGGGATACCTCCTGGACGGCCGGCCCATGTCGCTATCCCCTCCACCTCCCCTTGTTTAGTCCCACATGAGAAACCCAATGGGGAGGGTTGATACGTTGGAAACATATCTATAATTATGGATGCTCCATTCTTGTTTAGTATCTACTTTGCTTTAATTTTCTACACTTTGAGGTGATTTTTACATGTTTTCTGGTACTAACATATTAACAAGTTGCAACAGTACCATATGCCTGTTTTCTGCTGTTTTTGGTTTCAGAAAAGTTAGTAAAAAAATATTCTCGAAATTGGACGGGACTAACGTCAAAGTCAATTACTTTCTGTGGGGAACAAGAAGTCTAGAGGGGAGTCGTAGGGGCGATCCAGAGGGGCCACACCCCCCCATGCAAGGCCGGAGGTGGGCCCGCGCCTGGCTAGGGTTTGGCCACCCTGGCCGCCGCCTCGGCCTCCCCTTTCGCCTATAAGAATCACCCGATGCAAAAACCCTGAGCACCCGATCAGAAATCCACGAAACTGTTTGTAGCCGCCGCCACCACCATCCCTAGATCGGGGGGATCTGAAGTTCTTCCCGGCACCCTGCCGGAGGGGAGATCATCCCGGAGGCCTTCTCTCCGGTATGATGCATGAGTAGGTCCACCTTGGACTATGGATCCATGTAGTAGCTAGTTGGTTGTATCTCCTCCTTTGTGCTTTCATGTATAGATCTTGTGAGCTCCGTTCATGATCAAGATCTAATCTATTTTGTAATCATGCGTGTTGTGTTTGCGGGGATCCGATGGATATTGAGATTATTATGTTGGTTTGATTAATCGTTTTGTCTTTATGATTCTATCATGTATGTGTTGCTTGTGATCTTGCATGCTCTCCGTTGGTAGTGGTTATCTTGGCCAAGTAGTTGCTAGTGACTCCAAGAGGGGGTATTTATGCTCGATAGTGGGTTCATGCCTCTAGTTTCCAAGGGAAGTGACAGAAATCTCTTCGGTTGTAGATGTGATGTTGCCACTAGGGAGAAAACAACGGTCTCTTGTTCATGGAACATGTGGACTATTTACCTTACACACTTTGCTTAAAGCAGTTGTTTGTTGTTGCAACTTAATACTGGAGGGGGTTCGGATGATAACCTGAAGGTGGACTTCTAGTCATAGATGAAGTTGGATGGCGGTCTATGTATCTTGTTGTATTTCCCAATCAACCTCATGGGATCTTTCTAACTAGTAATTGCATTGTTATGCCTTGCTCAGTTCATGTCAATTGCCCTGCTGTAATTTGTTTACCCTTCATGCCATGTTGTTTATCTAAGGAGAGCACCTCTAGTGAACTATGGACCCCGGTCCAATCTTTACCATTGATACATCTTCCACTGTTACTTGTTTAATTGCTGCAAACCATTACCTTCCACACTATACGTTTAATCCTTTGTTATAGCAAACCAGTGAGCTTGATAACCTCACTGTTCGTTGGGGCAAAATCTTGAGTTTGTGTTGTGCAGGTCTCCGCGTTGCTTGCAACACATGTGTGACGTTTCCTTCCTTCTTATGGTTCGATAACCTCGGTCTCAACTGAGGGAAAACTTGCTGCTTGCTGCTTCACACCTTGCTCTTGGGGTTCCCAACAGGCACCAGCATAGCCATCAAGATTTTCTGGCGCCGTTGCCGGGGAACGAAGAAGAAGAAACTCCCACGTCAACAAGACGCCATCAATAAGATTTTCTAGCGCCGTTGCCGGGGAGGCCAAGGACGTCTTCACTAGGGGAGTCCTTCACTTCCTTTCTCTTTACTTTTTTTTTAGTTTTCTTTGTTTCTTTTGTTTGGTTTAGTTTTCCTCTTTTCAAAAAACCCAAAAAAAATTAGTCTAGTTTGGTTTGCTTTCTTTATTCAAAAACTCAAAAAAAAAGTTACTGCTCTAGCTACTGTTGTTGTTTTTGGCTTGCCCACTTGTTCCCTAATGAACTCTGCTAAAAACACCAAGTTCAGTGACTTCACTAGCACCAACAACAATGATTTCCTTAGCACACCTATTTCTCCACCTGCTCCTAATGCTACCTTTTATGAAATTAAGCCTGCTTTGTTGAATCTTGTGATGAGAGAGCAATTTTATGGTGCTAGTTCTGATGATCCTGCTGCCCATCTCAATATCTTTGTTGAACTCTGTGAAGTGCAAAAGTATAAGGATATAAATGAAGATATTATTATGCTCAAGCTTTTTTCCTTTCTCCTTGAGAGGAAAAGCTAAAGAATGGTTGCTATCTTTGCCTAAAAATAGTATTGATTCTTGGACTAAGTGAAAAGATGCTTTTATTGGAAAATACTATCCTCCTGCTAAGATTATTGCTATGAGAAGTGACATTATGAAATTTAAACAACTTGATAATGAACATGTTGCTCAAGCTTGGGAAAGAATGAAATCTTTGGTTAAGAATTTCCCTACTCATGGACTCACTGCTTGGATGACTATCTAGAATTTTTATGCAGGTTTGAACTTATCCTCAAGAAATATATTGGATTCAGCTGCTGGAGGTACTTTCATGGGCCTCACTTTGGGTGCTGCAACAAGGCTCCTTGATAATATGATGCTTAACTACTCTGAATGGCATGTTGAGAGAGCTCCACATGGTAAGAAGGTAAATTCTGTTGAGGAAACTTCCTCTTTGAATGAAAAGATTGATGTTATTATGGCTATGCTTGTTAATGGGAAAGCTCCTCTAGATCCTAATAGTGTTCCCTTAGCCTCTTTGGTTGCTCAAGAAGAGCAAGTTGATGTGAACTTCATTAGAAACAACAATTTCAACAACAATATTTATGGTAATTATAGGCCTTATCCTCCTAGTGGAAATGGTTATCATGGTAGATTTGGAATGCATAGTGAAGAAAGGATTATAGAAATAGAGAGATCCACTAAGAATTTTATGCAAATGCAATATGAGGAAAATAAGATTTTCACTAAAACTATGGAGGAACAATCTATTATCTTGAAAAACATTAGTCATCAGCTTGAGAATTTGAATAGAGAAATTCCTAGTTTACAGTCAAAAAATTTGAGTGCTGAGAAAAATATATTCTCTTTGTCTGAAGCTCAGTCTTCCTTGATTAATAAAATGGCTGCTAAACCTGAAACTATGGAAAACACTTTTGCTACTGCTCATGCCATACAAGTTACTATTGATGAAAATGTTAGAATGTTAGCTCAACTGCATGCTAAGTGGGAAAGGGAAGCTGAAATTGATAGAAACAATGGTGTGTGCACTATCACCACTAAACCACAAGTAGTCCCTATTCCTCCTCCTACTACGCCTAAGCCTATTGATTCCACTACTAGTGATGCTAAGCTTGACTTTGATATTGATGGTTGCAATATTTCTGAAGTGATTATGTTCCTACAAAAGCTTGCTAGAAGTCCTGATGCTAGTGATATGCATGTTGCCTTTACAAAACACATTACATATGCTCTTGTTAAGATTAAGGAAGATAAGCTAAAACACAAAGCTTCTATTCCTAGGAAAGTAGAAGATAGTTGGGAACCCATTATTAATATGCCAGTGAATGACTTTGATCTCAAAGCTTCATGTGTTCTTGGTTCTAGTGTCCCTATTATGACTAGGAAGATTTATGAAATGCTTGATTTACCACCGTTGGAAGATTGTTATTCGGATGTCCCACTCAATGATAATGCTATGAATAAACTCATGGGGAGTATTAATGATGTTCTTATTATGGTTAACAATTTTTATGTGCCTGTTGATTTTTATGTTTTGGATGTTGAATACAATGCTTCTTGTCCTATTACTTTGGGAAGACCTTTTCTTAGAACAGTTGGTGCCATCATTAATATGAAAGAAGGCACCATTAAATATCATTTTACATTCAAGAAAGGTATTGAACACTTTCCAATGAGGAGAGGTAAGTTGCTTTTTGCTCCTCCTTTGAAAGCAAGATTTGATGTTAATGCTTCCTCATTTGAAAATACTTGATTCTTCTTGCTTCTTGTGCCTAACTTAAAGGCGTTAAAGAAAAGTACTTGTTAGGAGATAACCCAAGAGTTTCCTTAAGTCTTGGAAGTTATTACTTCATTAATGACCTCTCCTTATCCTCTTTGTTTCCTTTTTGTGGCAAGAATGACCTCTAATGTGAGGGAAGTAAGATTTGGGGAGTTGCTGTCTCGAAACAGATTTTTGTCCTCCACCAAAAAAAATCGCGAGGAGGCTCTGTAACTCGGATTGAGCTCAAAATTTACGAATAAATCCCCCAGTATGTTATATAAATTTAGTTAGTTCAACACTTTTTTATTTGAGCAACAGAAAATGTTTGAAAAAATCGTTTTCTACCTGCCAGTCTGTTTTGACAGATTTCTGTCATTATTTGTATTTGCTTCTTATTGATTCCTTTTTGAGTTCTATTCGGGTAAATTGAGCTTTTTGAAGGAGTTGCTACAGTAGCTTGTCTTTTTAGTGAAAAGCCTTGCTGTTCCAAAGCTTTGCCAGTGGTCTAATATCTTTTGAATATACTAATGTTGCTAATGAAGATTGTGTGAAGTTTTGTATGAAGGAAAAATTTCAGGTGTAGAGCAAGAATGATGCAATGAGATGAAGAATGGACAAAATCTCAAGCTTGGGGATGCCACCATGGTGTCACCCAAAAAATATACAAGAGGTACAAGAGTCAAAGCTTGGGGATGCCCAAGGCATCCCCTTCTTCATCAATAAAAAGCTCAGGTCTGTCTAGACACTTCGTTTTTATGGTTTTATGCACAGCTGTGTTGTTCTTGGAGCGTCTTAGTTTTTGTTTTCCTTGCTTAGGTTGTTTAGTTTGCTTGAATAAAGTAGTTTGGACCCCCATTCTCGCTGTGTTGTTTTGCAAATAAGTTGTTTGGTGTTGGAAAGGAGTAGTAAGTTCTTGCTTGAAGTGCAAGAGGAGCTTGCATTGACTGTGACTTAGACTTTAGCATGACATGCTAGGTGTTGTTTTAGCATTATGCTTAGTGATTATTGCTGTAGCATGTATTGTTCCAAACAATTGGGATTGCTTAGTGTGTCTTGAAGAAATTATGCGTTGTTTTAGCATGCCAAAGCATAGTATTGTGGTATTCTCCTTTGATGATTTGCTTCGGTTGACTTGGCACATGCTTACACCATGTTATGACTATGAAAAGTCACCATTATCCTCTATGATCATTTAGTCCTTGACTTTTAGTACCACTCTTTGCTTTTATTAGTATGCTTTGTTGCATTGCATGATTATGGCCATTATGCTCTCTTAGTTGGTTGCTCCCAGTCTTTTGCTAGCCTCCACTTGTATGAGTAAGTTCTACTCATGCTTCCAACTCCTAAGAAACCAAGTTATTCCAAAGTGTCCACTATAAACTCCTATGCATGGTGTGTTACACCATTCCAAGTATATTCTTGTTTTCAACTATCTTCCAATTAAAAACTGTTTTGTTATGTGAAAACTTAGTGATTAAAGCCCTGACGAACTTGATGGCACACTTTATTCTTTGCCCCTAATAAACTTGAACCATTGTGACAACTTTGTTGTAGATGCTTGCACTTATAAGTTGGAGTTAGCAGAACCGTGCTGTCACGGGGAACGTTTTCAACATTGTAGTTGTACTTCTGTACTTCGTTGATATTATGTTCTTTTGTCTATGGATGTTACCGGTGTGAAATGAAGTGGGAACTTGTAAGTCCATGGATTTTGTATTATGTGTTAGAGAAACGCCTGGGGCCATGCCTAATCATGGTGGAAACTTGCAGCATCACCATAGTGAGCTATCTATGAAGCATCCTCAATAAAAAGCTATGCATATGGTGAATAAAAAGATTGCCGAGATGCTCATTGTATTCTTGCATTGTCATTTTGGTTACGGGAAAGCTCCTGTACTATGTGCAAGGGGTACCCCCTTGGCGGTTCTCAATGATATGCAAATACTTATAGTGACAAGAACTTTCCTGGGCCCTAAGTTGAGTATCCATGAGGTGTAGCCCTCATATTCAAGGGACTTGAGATTGCCAACTTATACTTCGTCAAGCATATACTCTAGCTTTGCCACTTTAACCTTAACCACTTCAAGATTCTTACGATAGGGGAAATCAGGGCTGAAAGCTAACAAGTACCATAATTTTTGGAAGCTCTTTTTGAAACTTGTAATCCATGCTTCCTTTACAAAAAGGCCTTTCTTCCACCACTATTGAGTCTCCACCTTCTATCTTTAGGCGCCATTAAGAGAGCATAGTTGTCATTCTGTGTGCAGTGTTCCAAAGCTTATTAATTGATGCATATTGTGTTATTACTTGTTCTTGTGCTATTTGTTTCTAGTCACCCTTGTGAACTTTGCAGGTGTCCTATGCATTTTATTGCTACTCTATGAGGGACAAGCTGATTGCTACTATGCTATGTTTTCTGCATGTGAAACAAACAAACGCTTTTCAATGCATATTATTCATGATCTTTGTTTGTAGCTTGTCATGTTGCATGCATAGTTACTATGTCCTATTGTTAGAACTCCATTCTTCCATGCACATGTTTAGAGTTCTTTGATCCTAGATTTCAATGCTTGCAAATAGTTGGATCTTTATTGTGAGGGTGCATGTCACCTCAAAAATTATTCTGTTTATCACTTACCTACTCGAGGACGAGCGGGAGTTAAGCTTGGGGATGTTGATACGTTGGAAACGTATCTATAATTTTTGATGCTCCATGCTTGTTTAGTATCTACTTTGCGTTACTTTTCTACACTTTGAGGTGTTTTTTACATGTTTTCTGGTACTAACCTATAACATGTTGCAACAGTACCAGATGCCTGTTTTCTGCTGTTTTCTGGTTTCAGATAAGTTAGTAAAGAAATATTATCAGAATTGGACGGGACAAACGTCAAAGTCAATTACTTTCTATGGGGAACAAGAAGTCCAGAGGGGAGCCGTAGGGGCGATCCAGAGGGGCCACACCCCCCCATGCAAGGCCATAGGTGGGCCCATGACTGGCTAGGGTTTGGCCACCCTGGCCGCCGCCTCGGCCTCCCCTTTCGCCTATAAGAAGCCCCGATGCAAAAACCCTGAGCACCCGATCAGAAATCCACAAAACCGTTTGTAGCCGCCGCCACCATCAGGGGGGATCTGAAGTTCTTCCCGGCACCCTGCCGGAGGGGAGATCATCTCGGAGGCCTTCTCTCCGGTATGATGTGTGAGTAGGTCCACCTTGGACTATGGGTCCATGTAGTAGCTAGATGGTTGTATCTCCTCCTTTGTGCTTTCATGTATAGATCTTGTGAGCTCCGTTCATGATCAAGATCTAATCTATTTTGTAATCATGCATGTTGTGTTTGCAGGGATCCGATGGATATTGAGATTATTATGTTGGTTTGATTAATGGTTTTGTCTTTATGATTCTATCATGTATGTGTTGTTTGTGATCTTGCATGCTCTCCGTTGGTAGTGGTTATCTTGGCCAAGTAGTTGCTAGTGACTCCAAGAGGGGGTATTTATGCTCGATAGTGGGTTCATGCCTCTAGTTTCCAAGGTAAGTGACAGAAATATCTTCGGTTGTAGATGTGTTGTTGCCACTAGGGAGAAAACAACGGTCTCTTGTTCATGGAACACGTGGACTGTTTACCTTACACACTTTGCTTAAAGCAGTTGTCTGTTGCTTGCAACTTAATACTGGAGGGGGTCGGATGATAACCTGAAGGTGGACTTCTAGTCATAGATGCAGTTGGATGGCAGTCTATGTATCTTGTTGTATTGCCCAATCAACCTCAAAGGATCTTTTTGACTAGTAATTGTATTGTTATGCCTTGATTAGTTCCTGTAAATTGCCCTGCTGTAATTTGTTTACCTTTCATGCCATGTTGTTTATATAAGGAGAGCACCTCTAGTGAACTATGGACCCCGGTCCAATCTTTACCATTGGTACATCTTCCACTGTTATTTGTTTACTTGCTGCAAACCATTACCTTCCACACCATACGTTTAATCCTTTGTTACAGCAAACCGGTGAGATTGACAACCTCACTGTTTGTTGAGGAAAAGTCTTGAGTTTGTGTTGTGCAGGTCTCCGCGTTGCTTGCAACACCTGTGTGACGTTTCCTTCCTCCTTCTGGTTCGATAACCTCGGTCTCAACTGAGGGAAAACTTGTTGCTTGCTGCTTCACACCTAGATCTTGGGGTTCCCAACAGGCAGGAGCATAGCCATCAAGATTTTCTGGCGTCGTTGCAGGGGAACGAAGAAGAATAAGAAACTCCCACGTCAACAAGGGTACACATCCCGCCATCTATATAAAGGGGTGCCCATGGGAGGAATACACAAAATTAAATCAATAATTCTTTGAGGCATCTCCTCAGGGAACTCTCTCTCTCCCTCACGTGTGTGAAGGGATATAGGTAGGCTACACTAGCGCAAATCAAAATATTCTACCGCGTAAACCAGGATTACTGTTGTCATAGATCACGGGATTACCACTAGATGCGTAGTTTCGGAACTTGATGAAGCGCGTCGAGGCAGTGCAATCGATCTACGTCTCCTCGTTCTTGTCCCACGAGCAGCTCCCCTTGCACGGCTCGTCCAAGCGCTACAGATGCAGCACCTCCGCGGTATCCACACGTACAGGGTGGAAGCGTTAGACGCCGGACTGCTAGGTCCGCGCGTGCAACACAGGCGTGAGGAGTGGCGGCTGGGAGGAATGGTCTAACCCTGGTCAGCTCGCCCTACCCTCTCTTATATAGGCGTCCCTCATGGGCTTCTACGTTAGCAGCCCATTAGTAGCCTAAGCCTGGTCTAATTCGGATACAATCCTCATTAGGCTTCCAGTCCCTTAAGTGTGTGACCCTATAGGTTCATATGCGTATAGACATGACACGAATACACTTATTCTGTCAATAGCTGGCAGCGGCCTCTAGCAAGATGTGCCAACTCCTAAACGCATACAAAGATCATATCGAACGAACCATCACAAGGTTTAGTACATGTCTTTCCCTTTGCCTCACGATATTTGGTCTAGCTCCAAGCTGACCTCCTTTTCTCGATACTGTGATTCGGAATCCCTTTACTAGGTTAACTCTTAACCATATGTAGCACGGCCATGCATTTATGGATCCGATCACTCGAGGGGCCCAGAGATATCTCTCTCTAGTAGAGGGGGGCAAATCCCATCTTGATTGACCATGCCTTGCATCATGCTTCAGGACAAACCCGAAAGCTACCTTTATAACTACCCATTTACGGAGTAGCGTCTGATAGCCCCAAAGTATGTCGATCCACATCTCAAGTACATGCGATAATCTCAGGTTTAAGGACAAAACATACACTATGTGTAGAGAGAGAGCTGCAAATAATTGCCAGTCTCAAGTTGGGTCAGTCCAACCCCATGTTCATAACATGTGTCCACATCATTGGTTTGACATTTCCATGTCCATGAATTGCGAAATATAGTCATCAACCAATCGATGTGCTAGTCTAATATTCACATGTGTCCTCACATGAACTCCGACTAGGGACAACTATTAAATAACCATACAAGTAAAGAGTTTCACAAACAATTGACATAAGTGCCAATCAATACAAGTTGCCTGATATGGATATTCAAGGAACAATACAATAACTCATGGATACATAAGAAATATAATCATCTCTATGATTGCCTCTAGGGCATATTTCCTTCAGTCTCCCACTTGCACTAGAGTCAATCTAGATGTATCTAATACCTATTGCTCTTGCATGCGCCTCATGCGCAGGCTGCGGGAGTGGCTTTGTAAAAGGATCAGCAACATTTGAGTCCGTATGTATTTTGCATATCATGACACTACCATCCTCAACGAACTCACGAATCTGATGGTAACGCATGAATATGTTTGTTCTTCTGGTGCTGTATAGGTTCCTTGGCTTGTGCAATAGCACCATTATTGTCACACCAAGAGCGATCAGGAAATTCCTAATCCAAACATCTTCCTTTGCATCCTCCGAGGCGGCAATATATTCAGCTTCTGTTGAAGAGGATGCCACCGTATCTTGCTTGGAACTTCTCCAACTCACAGCACCACCATTCATGACAAACACATAACCAGATTGCGATCTGGAATCATCTGATTCATTAAGGTAACTCGCATCTGTGTAACCCCTTACACTGAGTACATCCTCACCTCCATAAACTAGGAACACATCCTTAGTCCTTCTGAAGTACTTAAGGATATTCTTTACCGGTGTCCAGTGTCCTTCACCTGGATCAGCCTGATATCTGCTCGTAACACCTCGAGCATAGGAAACATCTGGGCGAGTACATATCATTGCGTACATTATGGATCCAATAGCCAAAGCATATGGAACCCTACTTATGCGCTCACGCTCATCAGTAGTCGAAGGACACTGAGTCTTGCTGAGTTTAATGCCATGGGACATGGGCAAGAACCCCTTCTTAGCCTCTTCCATGCTGAACCGTTTCAACACTTTGTCAATGTATGTACTCTAGCCTAATCCAATTAGCCTCCTTGATCTATCTCTATAGATCTTGATGCCCAGAATATATGCCGCTTCTCCTAAGTCCTTTATCGAAAAACTATTTTTCAACGAGGTCTTAACAGACTCGAGCATAGGAATGTCATTTCGAATCAGTAATATGTCATCTACATATAAGATTAGAAATACCAGCGCTCTCCCACTTTCCTTCTTGTAAACACAAGGTTCTTGTTCGTTTTTGATGAAGCCAAACTCCTTTACAACTTCATCAAATCGAATGTTCCAAGTCCGAGATGCTTGCTTCAGCCCATAAATGGACTTTAGAAGTTTGCATACCTTTCCAGCATTGTTTGGATCGACAAAACCTTCAGGCTGCATCATATACACGTCCTCAGTTAGGATTCCATTTAGGAAAGCCGTCTTGACATCCATCTTGCCATATTTCATAGTATAAATGTGCAGCAATGGCTAGAATGATCCGTATAGATTTAAGCATCGCTACAGGCGAGAAAGTCTCGTCGTAGTCAACTCCTTGAACTTGTCGAAAACCTTTTGCAACAAGTCGAGCTTTATGGATGTGAACATTTCCATACATATCAATCTTCTTCTTATATATCCATTTGCATTCGATGGCTTTAAAACCATCAGGCAGGTCAACCAAGTTCCAAACTTGATTGTCTCCCATGGACTCTATCTCAGATCTCATGGCAATCAGCCATTTCTCAGAGTCTGGGTCCACCATCGCTTCTGCATAGGTCACAGGCTCATCATTGTCTAACAATAATAATTCCCGCGTTTTGCGGAGCCTCGCCGACCTTCGTGGTTTTGGTGCTTCTATTGCCACGGGTTCCTCAACTTGTTCTGCTACAATAGCATCACACTACTAGGAAAACAGCAGTTAGTGGCGCACCTGAAAAGATCATCTGTGGTGCACTAGCAGTGCGCCACGTGCCTTGCGCTACGGCTATCTCCCAGCCGTGGCGCACTGCCTAGTGCGCCACGGTTGTGTCGAGATAGGCGTAGCGCACCTGCTAGTGCGCCACGGCTATGTGGGCAGGTGCGCTACGCGTAGGATCTTTTGTGGCGCACTTCCCAGTGCGCCACTAAGCTTCTATAGTGCGCTTTAGGTGTAGTGCGCCATAGAAGGTAGATCATGTGCGCCACATGTGTGTTTTTTGTTTTTTTTTAATTTCCAAGCCAGATTATATATAATACAGATTATATACAATATTACAGCCGATATACACACACAGATACAAGATATACAATTATATATATAAATACACAATTCGAAAAACAAGATTGAAACAAATACATATAAATAAGTCTCATACATGAATTAATAGTACAAGTTACATTGTTTCGATCAAGTTACAAAGTAGTACTTGGTGACATGCGAATACATGTGTCGATCGAACAAGTTAGAGCTCGGAAGCTCGCCTAGACATCTAAACTAGCTAGACACAAACGCGGGATAAACAACCAAAGAAGATAAGCATGATCACCGCTGCGACGAAGGTGTAGGTCTTCATCCGGTTCCTTGTCCTAACTCCCGCTAGATAGCGCGTGTATCTAGCTTCCGCTTCCGCCATAGTGTTTTACCCTTTGTAGCTATTGCCGCTGAAATGGTGTACCTGTCTCCGGCAGTCTTCCCAATCATCGTAGACTCCGGGAACCCGTCCCTTGTACATGATGTACCATGTCATCTATAAGTTGACAATAATAATTAACCGGTGATGATTGAAAAAAACATATATAATTAAAGTCACATATGAAGATACACTTATAGAAAGTACTCCTAAATCAAAAAGACCAAAGTAACTCGAAAAGCATGCCTCATATATATACATAGGTCGTTGGACACAGGAATATGCTACGATGGAACTGTAAGCCAAGTAGGATGCACAACATCTAGACTTGTGCATAACACAAGGCTTACAGTCCCGTCGTAGCACATTCACATATATATTGTGCCAAGACATTTCAATCATCGACATTATTCTCGAAAAAGACCAAAGTAGCTCAAAAAGAATGCCTCATATATAACTAGCTAGGTCGTTGGACATAGGAATATGCTATGACGGAACGGTTAGCCAAGTAGGATGCACAATTCCTGGACTTTTGCATATCACAAGGCTAACTATACCGTCATAGCACATTCACATATATATTGTGCCACGATATTTCAATCATCGGCATATTCTCGAAAAAGACAAAAATAACTCGAAAAGAATGCCTCATATATAACTAGCTAGGTCGTTGGACACAGGAATATGCTACGACGGAACAGTTAGCCAAGTAGGATGCACAATTCCTGGACTTATGCATATCACAAGGCTAACTATCCCATCGTAGCACATTCACATATATATTGTGCCACGACATTTCAATCATCGGCATTATTCTTGAAAAAGACAAAAATAACTCGAAAAGCATGCCTCATGTATATACATAGGTCGTTGGACACGGGAATATGCTACGATGGAACGGTGAGCCAAGTAGGATGCATAAGACCTGGAGTTGTGCATATCACAAGGCTCACAATCCCATCGTAGCACATTCACATATATAGTGTGCCACGACATTTCAATCATCGGCATTATTCTCGAAAAAAGAGTAAGGAAAAAAAGGACCAAAGTGAGCAAAGGACCAAAGAGTAAGCAAAAAAACCAAGCATTGATTGATATATAATATTAATAAGCAAAAGAAGTAAGCGATGATTCATAGTTTGTCCACACACACACACAAAGGTCATCTATAGTTTGTAACTACAACTAGGCCAACATCAAGCCTTCTGGCTCGGCTTAGGGAACGGGAGGATGCCTTGTCTCATCATGAACTTCCTATAGTCACCCTGCATCTCTAGGCGATCTTCTATGTCACGGTTATTCGGAATATTTCCTCCGTAGAAGATCCCCCCCCCCCCCGAAGTCATGACATCACGAAACATGATTGCCCCAAACTGCTGCTGGATGCAATACATCTCTTGTCTAATATCTGAATCATTGATCTTGGCCTTTGCTTCGGCCCACTGTTTGAGATGATCTGGCAGCGTAGAATTCTGCTGGTCAAGTAGGAACGCCCTCATGTGATGGAGTGCGTAGTAGGCTTCCTTCTTACTATTTTCTGGCTGCTTCACGCAGGGGAACTCCGTTACGTGGTTGAAGACGTGCCTGCCGAACTTGACCTTCGTACGCACAAAGGTGGTGCCTTCCGTCGAGGCAAAGCCAGTGAGAGCATCATCCAGAACTTCCTTGATCTTGTCATAGTTTTTCTTCTTTTCTAGACTCCCCGAGTCGAAATACGTGGCATGGGAATGCTTCGGCGATAAGGAGATGAGCGTGCAGTGTTCATCTCTGCGCAAAAAATTCAAATGGAATGTGTTGGAAAAAGAATGATGATGATCTAATAAAGCCAATCGACGGTGGCGAGTGAATAACGACTTACTCGGGAAAGTAAGGCACGAGAATGTATTCCTTTGTCTTGTTCGCCATGAGGATTCTTTTTAGGTACGAGGCCACGATACGTCGTTCGGCCGGGGAACCCAAGCATCCGTCACGCATGTAGTAGGGGTCCACTATAGCGATGCCCGGTGTGTTCTCTCTAATGATCTGCATGGCCAGGCTGAGAGAAAACAGACGGACCATGGTATAGTGCAGCGGGTATAGGTGGAACATATTGAAGATGTCGTCGAACTGCAGGAAGAACAGATCCGCAGGGGCATTGTCGATGAAGCCCAAGCCTGGTGGCACCTTAACCACGAATACCGGGTGCAGGGGATCTTTCTCAGATAGAAGGCGTCTCTCTATCGTCAGCACGCCGTCATGCACACTCTGCAGTTCCGAACTGGCGAGCTTCCGCAAATTCTTAGGTAGCATGGCCTCACCCGCCACATGAATCCTCCACATAATACCCTCGGGTCTTGGTGGCCCGTCCCGAAACCTGATCGGATTCGCAGTTGTTGATGCCACCGGCTGGCTTGAGCTGCTAGATTTTCTTTTCCTGCCCTTTTTTCATTTTGGAGAGAGGGCAGGCACCACAATCTGAGCACCGCCCACCCTATGTAGTGTGTCAGGGCTTAGAATAAAGGACCGGTTGGTTGTATCAGCTGGCTCTGTAAAGGCGCAAGCTGGAGGCGTCTCCTGAGAACCAAACAGACGCTTGGTGATAGTGGCTTTCTCTGTGGGGCCACTAGCTAGGTCTTCGTTGCTAAACTGAGTGCTGAAGAAGTGATCATTCCAGTCTTCGTCGTCCTCGGCCGGATCCTGCGCCTTGTGCATATCATCAACTTGATCATCCGACCCACCGCGTGGAGGTGACGGCGAGGGCGGTAAGGGGGCCTTGCCACCGCTTGTCGCTGGCACGACAGGCGGTGCTGTTGTCTGTGGCATGATGGCCCCGCCGTCCCCAAACGGATCATGCTCTTTGGCCATAGCAAGAATAAGCCGAAGCAAGTTATAAGGACAGACGACTCTTCTTCATCCGCTCCTGGGGGTTGAATGGGAGGTTCCAGGTCGTCCCAGCCCCTTAGCACCCGACTAATTTTAACCCTGTGCACGCTATCTGACATCAGCCTTGAGTGGAACGTGCGCTGCAAGGGTTGAACGATGGTACCCTTGGCAACATCCCTCAGCTCGTTGTTCACGTAGCATAAGAGAGTGCAAGGAACATCCGTCTGCGGAAAACATGTACGGCGTCGTCAAAGATGCCATAAGAGTAATAGATGGCATGAAAGGTGGTAATTAAAGCAATTTGTTTACCGTGATGGCGTCAAGATCGGCTAATGTCGACGCACCGCATATGGCGACGGGCGTGCAAGAGACGGAAGGGCTGCTTGATGGAGCGGTGCTGGCCACCGGTGTATTCTCCCTACCGACGGGTGCTTGGAGCTCCGGTGCCGCCGTGACGATGGCAGGGGGCACCAACATGTACTCCGGCGCCGCGGCGATGGCAGGGGAGTCACCAACACTTGCGGTGTCGCGGTGCTAGCGGGCGGAGTCACGAACATGTAGTTCGCCTGATTCGTCGGCGCCGCGTTGTTCGAGTGGCTGCTGACCATGCTTGGAATCGTGCACGGCCCTACTCGACCACCCGCACTCCAGTTCCCTATTGACTCCACCAAGGTAGGCATGAAGGACGTGAGGGTGATTGCCAGGTTGTCTTGGACGATCTACGGGATCCGCGCCACTTGTGCCTTAAGTTCTTGAACCTCACGGTTTTCCTCCTCGCTCCTTCCCGACGGCGCCACATGCGTCCTCGGCGGTGGACCAAAATGATCCACCCAATTCTTACCCTCGAGGCCGGCCAGACGGCCAGCCGACGACGGCTTCTTCGTAACCGGCTCTATTTTCTTGGCCCGGTTCATCTCCCTGTTAAAAGGGTTATCCCACCGGGTGGCCGCTGTCGACCCCTGGGATGAGGAACCCTGGGATCCATGACTAGCAACAATTTCCTCCTCCTGCAGAAGAAGTAATAGTGAATCGTTTAGATCATTGATTAGATTGCAATCGAGTTGATCCGCGGTAATTAGATTATACTTACCACAATTTCCTCGAATTCCTTCACCGCGGGATCCGCGGTGAGTTGTTTGGTTTTTGGGTCCACATGGTAACGGGCCCTGATGAAGTTTCGAACCTGCCCGGGTTCGAATTTAGCAAAGGGGTTTTCTATCCCCTTGGATCTATACTCTTTTTCCTCCTTATTCCATTTGGCCTCTGCGGTTCTGTATCCACCAGATCCGAGATGGTGATGACCTATATTCATCGCCTGCAGCACCTTTCCCCGATTACTATTGGCCAGGGCTCTTTCGGATTCACACCTCTCCTTGAACTCCCGGAACTGATCTTCGGTGATCTGCGGGTCAATCTTCTAGATCTCCTCGAGACTTTTGCCTTCTTTATAGATCTTCTTCTTTATCCGGGTTCTCCAGCTGGCCAGGGCGGTGCTCATCTTTGTGAGGGCGGATTTGTTTACTTTGTTCCCATGATAATTTGTGTTCTGATACTTAGCGGGGAACTTGTATCTTGCGTGCAGCTTCTCGAAGAGGAGTGTGCGCAAGTGGCCATTATCTTTATGCCGGAGATTCTCGGTGTTGATCGACATGGTTGTCCGGGTAATCGCCGCCAGTTGCCCAACGTACCCTTTGATGACAAGGGCGGGCTCCAAAGGAACCCCTGATGGGCTCACTTCGGTAATTTCCTCCCTGACTGTGCCGACCGTGTTCGGGCGCTGGTCCTTCGGCTTCTTCTTCTTCTTAGGAGGATTGCTACCACTCCCTGTGCCCTCGCCGCCATCAGTGGTTTCATCGTCCGCCGTTCCTTTGGCTTCTTCCTCCGCGTCTTCCATCTCATCATCCTCGCTCTCCGAAGGATGGTATTCTTCATCGTCTTCTAGCCGCTGGGCCGCCTCCCAGAATATCAATTGTTTATTTGGAGGTCTGAGTTCTCTTTCAGCGCTGATGCGCTTAGAACATCCAGCCTCGTCGTTGTCACACATCTTTGCACTAATAAAAAATAAATAATTGGTTAAATGCACGGAAAAATCCGGCATGACCTTTGCTAATTTTCTTAAACTAGGAGTGCCCGATTTTTGCCGAAACGGAAGTTAATCAACATTCCGGCAAAAATCGGGACTCATTTCATACAAGAACCTGCATACACACATAATAAAGTGCTTCATATACAAGCACAAGCACAATTTCAAGGTGCTGTTGTCCCAGCACAAATAGTAGCAAAACCAACACTACTCTATTTTTCCTTCCAAACCATTTCACAACCACATCCATCCAGTCCCAGCACAGTGCCACAACCATATATACTTTTGTTATCAATTTAAGCATAGCCATATTGCTGTCATTTGTATTATTTCAGTTCTGCGAACAAATGAAAACAAATGACCAAGTGACAGCAAGCAAATGAGAATACAACAAATGACCAAGTTCTATACTAGAAGATCATTACAGCAAGTGACAACAAGCGAATGACCAAGTGATGACAGGAAGCAAATCAACACATATAGACTATTCAAAAAGAACAAGTTCCATTCCTGGTTTTCCATAAGGACCAAACCACAGAAGCAACACCTACTGCCTAAACTGTGCTGACATTCATATATAACATCTTCAGCAGTTTCATAAACCAAGGAAATTAAGTTCAGAACATAAACAGGCGAGTGCCTTCAAATCAGGTAAGTAACCAATGTTCTATGAATTGTTAAATTTATTTCATCAGAAAAAGAGAAGTGGCACTGACAAAAAAAGGATAGATGGAGGTGCTTGAGTACCACTGCCCAACAGAACCTTAGGTACAGTAATAGATCTCCCTTGCAAAAAAAAGAAAATGAAATTGTTTAGCCAAGCGGCCCACTCCTTGTACTACAGCTATGGCCTCACGAGAAGTATGAAGGCCTGGGATGGAAGATAGGCCTGCTACTGAACATGAAGTCGTCGCTCCGAAGTGTATGCCTTGTACAGAAACTTTGGTACAGTACCACCAGCTTACATCTGGACTAAGGTGAAAATGTTGTTATTCCTCTTGAGGGCAGTGTAAAACTGACAAGTTAAATCTCTGTATGTGGTGCGTGTTGATGTCCAGAATTAAGTTGTTAAATTTGACAATGTAAAAACCAGTTGTTAAATTTGATTAGATGCTGCATTCTGTACTGAAACTAACGAGGATGGTACAAACTTTGAGGTCCATTTTCTGTCCAAAATGTGTACAGTATGTGTCACTGTTTAAAGCACCATCTTGAAAACTTACATGACAAATATGACAAACCTTATCTTCAATTCTCAATTTTTCAAGATAACCCATATGGTCATTTGCTAGTTTTTACTGATAACCTTTATAGTTTGATATTTTCTTTTGACATGTGAATAATTCAATGTGAGCGGTAGCTAGGCAAAATGTTGCATTCAGTTCCTCAATGAGCAACTACTGAACGGACACCGCACATTGCTAATTCTGCATAATGTGTATGTAGCTATGAACATACAGAGCTTTGCCTGCTGGCACAGTCAGGCACCAAGCAATATCTTGTGGAACTAGAGAAACAGAACTGCCTTGCACACGATATTTCTTGGACGATTTTGTGTACCATACATACATGGCCTTTTGCTGGGACCAAGAAACCCATAGATGCAAGGCACTGCATGAGCGTCGTACGCAAATCGTCCACAGAACGTCGTGTCTATAGATAGCACTACTCCTAGAGAAATGATAGACACCAGATAGTGCATCGTAGTAGCACAACTCGCGGTACCCCTGTTCTAGTAGAACTGAATCCTGAAGTACTACTAGCTAATTATCGCTTGGCACCAGTTGAGCCCCTGGTTTGTCGTAGCACATCACTAGCTACAAAACTTGGTGTCATGAGCACAAGTTGGATAAAGAAGCCAGTTCAGAACCGAAGGCATATCTTACCGTGAGACGCTAGAGTTCAGGAAGTATCAAAGCTTCCCGGAATATGTAACTGTCAGGGAGCCCAATTCAGCTACCTATCAAGCGGACGCCCAATTCAGCTGCCACTAATTAGCAACAAAATGCGGGTTTGGGGTCAGATCTCCAACAAACAGCTAAGAAGCAAGAACCCTAACCATGGCCTGCAGAGAGAGGGGAAAGAGGGAGAGAGAGGGAGAGAGGGAGAGAGGGGAGAGGCGACGCTCACCTCTGACGGGCGGACGACGGCGGCCTCCACCTCCTGAGACGCGGCGACTGCTCCTCCTCGGACACGGGCCCCCTCCTGAGACGCGGGCCTCCTCCTCCTCGGACACGGGAAGACCTCCTCCTCCTCGGACGCGGGCAGGCCTCCTCCTCCTCAGACGCGGCGGCGGCGGATCGAGAGCGGCGGCGGCGGATCGAGAGCGGCGGCGGCGGATCGAGAGCGGCGGCGGCGGCGGATCGTGCTCGATCGGGCTGAGAGATGGAGAGATGGGGATGAGAGAGGGGGGTCGAGCGCACGTGTGGATAAAGCCACTTAGGCGTAACGCACTGGGGCATAGTGCGCTACGGATATCTGTAGCGCACTATGGGCTAGTGCGCTACGCCTATCGGCTTCTAACTATTGTACAAGAAAACTGCAACCCCACTATCTAACAACTACACTAGCCTATCGCACTTGTTTTGCCCTTAGCTCTATTCTAAACTTGTGAGCACCCAGGTTCGAATCCTGGTGCCCACCTTTTTTGTTTTATTTCAAAAATACTTTTAAATGTTCCAAAAAATGCCCAAAAGTGGTGATATATGCCATAGAAGTTTTGTTTTGATTTTAAAATACTTTTAAATATTCCAAAAATGCCCAAAAGTGATAATATATGTCATAAAAGTGGTACAAATATGATTAAAAGTATAACTAAATTTTATAAGAACAGATCCATGAATATTACAATCTTTTTCGACCACGCGTTTTACAATATTTTTTGAACTAGCATTTTACAATCTTTTTTCCCTTCTTTGTCGCGGTTGAATAATTTAGCCCCGGCACTTTAATGTTTCTTCTTTCGAACGGGCTACCTTTTTTGGGTAGGGTTGTCCTTTTTGTTCTTGTGATGTATGTTGCTGCATCGTAGTCGTCGTCATCTTCAATCTTTGGATTGCCGTACTGGTCGAAGTCTTGCTCGTTGGCGACTCCATCCATTCCGATGATGTTTCTTTTTCCTCTCCTCACGACAACACGGCTAGGCTTTGTCGGGTCGGTAATGAAAAAACATTGGTCCACTTTGGTAGCCAGTACCCACGGTTCATTTTTCGCGGCCACGTTTGCACCGGCGGCCTTGGATTTGGCTGCTTCGGGTATAACCATGGTTGTGAAATACCAGTCTTCTCTTTCGACGCTCTTTGCCCATCTGACACGGAACATCGGCAACTTTTCTCCACAGTAGTCGAGCTCCCAGATCTCCTCGATTCTTCCGTAGAATCTTTCCTTCATGTTGTCATCGGTGTAGAATTCCGACGTTACGCCTGAGTTCTGATAATCACACTTGTTGTCCTTTTCCTCCGTGTAGAATGTGTAGCCGTTGATATCATACGCCTGATAGGTCACCAGGTTTTGCATCGGTCCCTGCGACAAGGTGAATATGATCTTTTCCGTGTCAGAAGAATGCGATCGCGGGGGATTATCAAGGAGCGTTTGCCTAAACCAACGCGTGAAATCTGAGTTGTGCTCTTTGATTATTTCTCCCTGCGCCCTCTGTATGCCCAGGTCACTGTACTTCTTCTCGGTTAACCTTTTGTGCTTCTGTACCCAAGGATCGACCAGTTCTAAATGCTGTAGCGCGACGAGGTTTGCTCGATCAAAGTCTGCGCGTCGAAAATCGAAGTCTGCATGAAGTATGCGATGACCCTCTCGGTGACCAGATCCATCGAGCTTGCCAAGGTGCCTGTTGACGGGAAGACCGATAGGGTTCTCGATGTCTAGATAATTCGTGCAGAAAGAGATGCACTCTTCGGCCAGAAAGCCCTTGGCTATGCTTCCATCTGGACGGGACCTGTTGCGAACGTATCCTTGATATGTCTGTTCATCCTTTCGAACGCCATCATGCTACGGAGGAACATCGGCCCGAGTTGTACGATGTCCTCCACGACATGGACCAGCAGATGCACCATAATGTCGAAGAATGCGGGTGGGAAGTAGACCTCAAGCTCACATAGTATCACCACGATCTCCTCATGTAGCCTCCCGAGCTGATTCACGCCAATCGACTTCCTAGAGATGACGTCGAAAAACTTGCATAGGCCAAATAACGTTTCACGGACGTGCTCGTCCATTATCCCTCTTAGTGCGACCGGAAGTACCTGCGTCATTAGCACGGCACAGTCGTGAGACTTCATGCCACTGAACCTCTGCTTCGCCTCGTCTAGGTATCTGCTTATCTTGCCCGCGTAGCCGTAAGGAAATTTGACTCCTAGAAGGCACTTGAAAAACTGTTTGATCTCATCCTGGCTTAGAGTGAAGCAAGAAGGAGGGCAGTAATATTCGTTCTTCTTGAACTTTTTACCCTTCCGATGACCTTGTGTCGTCTCTGACTCATGATCATCGTCATCTTCCTAATCATCAGGAGTAGTGCGTCCTCCGTGAAGCTCCTTCCGGATACCCAAGCATATCAGGTCGTGCCTTGCTTTCGGACCATCTTTCGTCCTATCTGGCATGTTGATTATGGTGGCAACCAGACTCTCGCACACGTTTTTCGTGATATGCATGATGTCGAGGCTATGAGGCGTGCGGAGAAACTTCCAGTATGGCAACTCCCAGAAAACAGACCTTGTTTTCCATACCTTCATCAGCGGCTTGTCTTGTTGCTGCCTCTTTCGCTTCTTTCCAGGCTTAGGACAATCTTTCCAGTTTTTCAGCAACTCTTCCACTTCTTCGCTGCTCCTACGCTCTGGGATTCCTCGGGTCTTTGATTTTCCATCGAATAGGTATCCACGTTTTCTCCATGGATCATTCTTGCCGAGCCACCTCCGGTGCGCCATGAACACGGTTTTCGATGACCCTGGATCTTTCTATAGTTGGAGATAGCTTGTGTTATCCATGCACCTAACGCATGCGCAGAATCCTTGGATAACCTGCCCCGAGATATACCCGCAACCTGGATAGTCTTGCACCGTAGTGACCAACGCGGCTCTCATAGTGAAATAATCTTGTGCGACGGCGTCGTAAGTATTGGCTCCAGATTCCCATAACGTGGCTAGCTCCTCTTTCAACAGCCCGAGATACAGATTGATGTCGGTACCAGGTTGTTTCGGCCCTTGAATTAGCATACTCATTTGTATGTACTTCTTCTTCATGCACAACCATGGAGGGAGGTTGTACATCCATACAAACACGGGCCAAGTGTTGTGCGTGCTGCTCTGGCTACCGAACGGATTGAGTCCATCGGTGCTCGCACCAAGCCTGATGTTCCTCGAATCTCCACCGAATTCTGGGAATTCGAGGTCCAATGCTTTCCACTGGCTAGCATCTGAAGGGTGCGTCAGCAGAACATCCTTTTCGGGGTCATCATCATCATCTCCTGGCTTCTTCCTTTCTGCATGCCATCGCACGAGCTTCGCTTCCTTAGGGTCCGCGAAATAGCGCTGCAGACGAGGAGTGATAGGAAAGTACCATACCACTTTTAGAGGTGCTTTCTTCCCTTTATTGTATCGAATCACGCCGCACACTGGACATGTGGTTTTCTCCATGTCCTCGCCCCGATAAAATGATGCAATCGTTGATGCATACGTGATATCTAACGTGCGGTAGATTGAGAGGACAGACGATTTTCTTGGCGTCCTCGATACTAGTTGGACATGTGTTCCCCTCCGGGAGACGATCGTGCTAGAATGCCATCATATCGTCGAAGCTTGCGTTGCTCAATTTGTGTTTTGCTTTCATCTCCATAGCCTTGAGCGTTACATTCAACCGGGTATCATCGGGCCTGCATCCTTCATATAATGGAGTAACCGCGTCTTTCTCAAGTTGCGCAAGCTTGGCTTTCTCTCTAGCGGAAGCCCTGGCGTTACTCGTCTGCTTGAGAGGCAGCTCTTGCACATAAGGGTCCCGCACCCAGCCTGACGTTGTTCCTTCGTCGTCTGCTCCTCCGGCATCTAGATCATCATCATCATCCCGGTCTGCTTCCGCACCTTCACCATCTCCAGGAGACTCTTCATCATCTCGCCCGTTCTCGCCGTGATGATGATCATCGTCATGTTGGCCACCTTCACCGTCTCCATCGTCTTCGTCATCGCTTATCCAACGAGTGTATCCATCCATGAAACCATGGTGGAGCAGGTGCGCCTGCAGATTCCCGGAATCTGGGTCGATCACCCAGTTGAGTTTGCATCTTCTGCACGGACATCTTATATCCGTCTTGTTATTTCGTATCATGTCAGCCATCGCACATTTCAAAAATCTAGCCACAATGCATTCGCTCATTATGCAGACCATTTTTGCCTGCACAGTGTACACGGTACAATTAGAAGTCTATTAGAACCACATAATGAATGCATGCATGCAATGGTCGATAGAAAATTTCGGCATGACCTATCCTAAAATTAGGACCTTTGCGAAATGCCAAAGTCTTGCCAAAATGGAAAGGAATCAACATTTTGGCAAAACAAATGGCAACTTTTTCACATACAAACACAAGAGAGAGAGACCGATCCATACACACATGAACATATCATTATCCTCTCCATACACACATGCATGAGCATCATCGATACTCTCCATATACACACACATATGACCATCGATCCTCTCCATACACACATCATGAGAATCGATCATCTACATACATATGAGCATATCATCCATATACACATGAACACATCCTTAAATGGACAACTTACCGAGATGAGAGACCGATCGCGAGAAAGATGGAAAGGAGGGGTGCGCGCGCGAGACCGGAGAAGGAGATGAGAGACCGGAGACCTTCCTCTATTACTTATGTAACATCCAAGGCAAGTTCTACATGCTAAAAATGGTGAATGGGTGGAGAAATTGAGGTGGGAAGGAGAAAATCCCGACTTGATCTAAGGAGGAAGAAGAAGGGGAAAGTGAAGTGTGGGGTGGTGGATGTGGTCACACATGTGCACATAAAGTGCTGTCAAAAAAATCGACACATCTGTGGCGCACTCTGCCCTAGTGCGCCACAGGGAGGAGTAACATCCGTGGCGCACATGCCATAGTGCGCCACGGATGTGTCTAGCCGTTTCACAGCAGAGGGGGGCATGCTCTTAGGCGTAGCGCACCCCCTCCATGTGTGCCACGGTTGGCACTAACAACCGTAGCGCACCTAACCTATGTGCGCTACAGATGTTTGGCGTGCGGCCAACAGGGCCCTGGCCCACACATATCTGTGGCGCACTATGGTCATGTGCGCCACGGTTGTTCTAGTTACTAGTAGGGCACTGCCCATAGGTGAGACACGCCTGTTTTAGCCGTGGGGCACTTCAACCATGTGAGCCACGGATGTGCTGATTACCTATAGCCATTTTCCTAGTAGTGTCACTCGTAGAAGCATCCCCGACTGGCTCATCTTGAACTTCTTCAAGTCGCACCGACCTTCCACTTGTTCCTTTTGTGAGAAACTCTTTCTCTAGGAAAACACCGCTACGAGCGACAAACACTTTGCCCTCTTCTCGGTTGTAGAAGTAATACCCTAAGGTTTCCCTTGGATATCCCACAAAAATGCACTTATCTGATTTGGGTGTTAGCTTGTCCGACTGAAGTCGCTTGAAAAATGCATCACATCCCCAAATCTTTAGAAAAGACAAACTGGGATTCTTTCCAGTCCACATCTCATATGGTGTCTTAACTACGTATTTAGATGGTACCCTGTTAAGTGTGGAAGGTTCCGTTTCTAGAGTGTATCCCCAAAATAATAATGGTAAATCCGACTAGCTCATCATCGATCGAACCATGTCCAACAAAGTTCGATTGTGCCGTTCGGAGACCCCGTTTCTTTGAGGCGTTCCGGGTGGCGTGAGCTGTGGAATGATTCCGCAACTCTTAAGATGATTGCTAAATTCATGACTCAAATATTCACCTCCACGATCAGATCGCAAGGCCTTTATTTTCTTGCCACGTTGATTCTCTACCTCACTCTGAAACTCCTTGAACCTTTCAAAAGTTTCAGATTTATGCTTCATTAAGTAGACATAACCATATCTACTGAAATCATCAGTGAAAGTAATGAAGTAGTGATATCCTCCTCTGGATGTCGTGCTCATTGGTCCACATACATCAGTATGTATGAGTTCCAACAAGTCTGTCGCTCTGTCAGGGAAACCCAAAAAAGGTGACTTGGTCATCTTTCCAAGTAAACAAGCCTGACATGTCTCGTATGATTCAAAATCAAACGAAGTTAGAAGACCATCAACATGGAGCTTCTTCATGCGATTTTCACTTATATGCCCCAAACAACAATGCCATAAATAGATAGGACTCAAATCATTAGGCCGAAGCCTTTTAGCACTAACATTGTAAACAGATGCATCATCAAGATTTAAAATAAATAACCCATTCACAATGGGAGCATCATCCATAAACATATCATTCTTAGAGATTACACAACCATTGTTTGCACTCGCGAATGAATAACCATCCCTCATCAAACATGAAGGTGATAAAATGTTTCGACCCATACTAGGAATGTAATAACAATTATTAAACTCAATAATAAATCCTGACGTAAGGTGAAGTTGCATGACGCCGACGAACAATGCAGCAACCCTTTCTTTATTTCTGACGCGAAAATCCACTTCGCCTTTCTGCACTTCTCTAGTCCTTATTAGCCCCTGCATCGAATCGCAAATATGATCAACCGATTCGGTATCAAATACCCAAGAGTAAACATAGGAATCAACGAGAAGAATGTCCACAACATTTACCACAAGCGTACCTGAGTGGGAAGTACTCTTACTTCCACTCTTCTTCAAAGAAGCCTGGTACTTGTTGTAGTTTCTCTTCTAGTGTCCATGTTCATGACAAAAGAAGCACTCAGTGTCTTCTACAGGTCCATCCTTTTGCTTGGGTGCAGGCTTAGGGATCGTATAAATAGCCTTGCCCTTCTTCTTCCAAGAAGTACCCTTTTTCTTGAAGCTAGGCTTGTTTTGCACAACCATCACATGGCTATGCCCTGCACACTTCTTCATGTCACTTTCTGATGTTTTTAGCATCCCGCATAACTCATTAAGGCCCTTCTCCACCCCATGCATATGGTAGTTCGAAATGAACTGCCCATAACTGGATGGAAGAGATGCCAAAATGAAGTCAGTGGCCAACTCTTGTCCTAGTGGAAAACCAAGCTTTTCCAAAGTCTGAATGTAACCAACCATTTTGATCACATGGGGGCCTACATCTGCTCCCTCTGCTAGCTTGCATTCGACAAAGGACTTGGCAACATTGTACCTCTTAGTCTTGCCTGATCTTGGAACATGTCCTTAAGCGCGACGATCATATCGTACACATCCTGATCCTCAAACTTCTTCTGAAGTCCAGGTTCCATGCATGCAAGCATAAGACAGCTAACCTCAACAGAATCATCACATGCTCTCTTGTAGGCATTCTTTAGGGCAGCAGTTGCATTATCAGCAGGTTCATCGGGGATTGGGTATCCAGAACCGTTTCCTTTTTATCAGACCTGAGAAAAATTCTCAGGTTATGGACCCAGTCCGTATAGTTTGTTCCATTTAGTTTATCTTTGTCAAGAATTCAACGCAAATAAAAAGGTGATGCAGTGTTCGGTGCCATTGATCTACAACAGAAAACATGCAAAATACTAAGCCATGTAACCATGGTAGAGTAAAACATATTAAACAGTTTAATAGCATATACTCCCACTTAAACCAATATCCCTCTATTGATACTAAGTGATTCAAGATCCACAATTAACAAGTCAACTAGTGAGCTTTATCATCACTCCTATAAGACAAGGTAAATCGGTAAGCAACACTTGCTAATGTAGAGGTCCCAACCTTCAATAGGGTAGAGATCCCTGTGTTTACAATGCTAGTCCCTGGATCAATAGCTAGCATCCACAGTTAAGATGTAATATCAAGAAACAAAGGTCATAATACAACTTTATAACCAGGAATAAAATAATTCATTACATATTACATAGCTCATTTGGCTATCTCATTACAATGCAGCAGAATATCTATATAGCATGGAGTCCTTCATCTTCAAAGTGCCACAGGCAATCATGTTGGTTGTAGACTTGTAATCCTATTCAACATACTTCACTAACATCAAACAAACCTGCAACATAATAAGTTGCAGCCACAAGGGTCAATACATTTGAATTGTATTGGCAAGTTTCACTACTATGTAGAATTAAGTGGATCCTATAATTACATGCATATTTGGCTAAGTAGGGTTTAGGCTCATTTGCAGAAAGCGATATAGTTTTATCTTATCTTTTCAAAATAGTTTTGATCTTTTGAAAATCTTGCTGAACTCCTTGGAAAACTCCAAGTGCTTCTAATCCCTTGTTGAACCATCAAGTTTTACTTTGAGAAATTGGAGTGTCGAGATCTTCCATAGCTTCAGGCCTTAGTTGCCCAGAGTTGACCCTAACCGGGGACACGGCTAAGTACTTAGAATTTTGATCTTCTGTAGAAGTTGTACACTTTACCCACATGACACAATCTCGTCTTGACGCCACCAGTGGCCGCTGGATATGTACTCACCAAATGGAGTACCGGCAGATCGAGAATGTGACAAAGTCTTTCCATAGAAGTCCTCCCAATACACAATGCTAGCTTGTCTACCAGGCACCAATGTAGGGATATATTTCCATACACAATTCTAGTTAACCTGAAGATGCCAATGCATGGGTCTTCCACTATGTAGTTGACTAAGCCAGAGCCCATTTAGCATGTGGCTGTACACGGAAGCCACTATACGAGAAACATGTTCAATCTCTAAGTCCCTGGGTGGTTTTCTTCTAGTGCACATCCAAAAAGATAGCCATATAAACATGGTTCCCTTTGTTGCCACCTTGTACAAAACTTAAGTATCCTCTTTCCACCCAGGTGGTTCATTGAGTACTTGTTTTATTATATAAAACATATATTTTTCCAACACTTCATATAATCATATCATGTATCCCATCCCAAATATATAGCAGGCTAAGCATACTACAACTAGATTGTTTTCACTAAGGAAGATATATGGATATCCTAATAGGATATAGCATAGCACAGAAATATAGTAGTCCTATCATGCATGTTACAAAAATCCACTAAGTGTAATGAAAATAGTAGGACATGGATGATAGTGTCACTTGCCTTTTTAGTAGAGAATGTTGGTTCACTTCTTGATCTTGCAAATATCACACTCTTCTAACTTCACTACAATTCAATCAAGCAAACACATATTCAACTAGCATTCAAACCATTTCACCACATAAAATAATAAAAACATGGCCATGCATGCAAGCATGCAAAAGATGGTTTTATTTAGAAAAGTGGTTTCTATTAGGCTCTAACCATTTTAAGGCCCACATTGGTCATTTACAAATGTGATAAAACCATTTGCAAAAGGTTTCACTCCATAAACCAATTATTATACTAAGGTGATATTTTATGTTGTTGGAAATATCTTTTAGCAAGGTAATAATTTCATAGGGTTCATCAAATATATTTTTAAATCTCAAACCTTGGTGTTTAGGGTCAGAGAGTTTAACTCAAATCATTTTCCAGAGATTTTACTCAAAAAGTATTTTTAACCCATAAACAATATTTTTATTTGACTAGAAATGTTCTAATTCAAATATTTATTCCTTAACTTCACAAAATACATTTTTAAATCCATAAGTTGATTTCTAAGGTCAGTAGGTTGAAAACAAACCATTTAGCAAAGATTTCACCTTAAAAATATTTCTAGAACAATTTTTATATTCAAATTATGTGAAAGGATACGGATGTCGCCTAGAGGGGGGGTGAATAGGCGATTAAAACTTTTCCTAGAGTGGCTCAACAAAGGCGGAATAAAACTAGTGTTTACTTTGTTAAGCACAACCTAGAACAACTAAGGTTCACCTATGTGCACCAACAACTTATGCTAAGCAATACAAGCAACAAAGTCATAGCAAGATATATATTACTTCAAGCACGAAGGCTATCACAATGTAAAGTGCATAAGTAAAGAGCTCGGGTATAGAGATAACCGAGGCACGCGGGAACACCGATATTTTACCGAGTTCCTCCCAATATGGAGTACGTCTCGTTTGGAGAGGGGGTGGTATCAAACCACCAACGCCACAAAAGACCTCCCTTATTCTCCAGTGAATCTCACCCCAACGGGATCGATCCACACTTCCACTATCGGTGCACTTGTCGGTGGCAACCGGAACCTCTCACAAGGTTGGGGCACTTCTCCACAACTTAATTGGAGGCTCCCAACAAATGCCACAAGGTTGGGACACTTCTCCACAACTTAATTGGAGGTTCCCAACAAACGCCACTAAGGCCTCAACCTGCAACACAACAAACCGTCTAGGGTTCCAAGAACCCAAGAGTAAAAAGCTTCTCAACTTTCACTCACCAAATCCTCCGGGGAGAACTCAAACCGATGCACCGAATGAAAATGTCAAGAACACCACAAAGGTGCTCGAATCCCTCACTCTCAAGTTCCAACAAAGCTACTAAAGCTATTGGGGGAACAAGAGAGGAGGAATCAAAGAGGAACCCAAAATCCCCCAAAATCTAGAACCCAAGGATACACTCACAAAGAGATGTTTTGGTTTGGTCAAAATGTGGATCTAGATCTCCTCTCTCTTCCACTCAAATATGGGCAAGAATCATTGGAGGGATTTAGAGATAGCAAGCTTTGGAAGGTCAACAATGGAGGAGAAAACTTGCAAGAATAGTTGGGGATCCATTGGGGAAGAAGGCCCCTTAAATAGGTCCCCCCAAAATCCAACCGTTGAAGCCCAAAAACGCGAATCCCGGTACTACCGGACTTTTTCCTGGTACTACCAGACATTCCCTGGGTATCTCAGGTCGCCAAACACACCTTATTCAGTACCGATCGGTACTAAGGGGCGGTACTACCGGACCTCCGGTACTACCGGACCCTGGTTCGGTACTACCGGTCATCCCTGAACAAAAACGGCCATAACTTTTGCATCCGGACTCCGATTTTAATGATCTTGGGCTCGTTTCGAAGAGGACAACAAGCTCTAAAAGATCATGCAAAGAAACATTATAGTACAGCAAGGTAGGATAGATCCAAATGACTAAAGGTTTAACCTCTATCAAAAAGACGAACCGATAAAACCTCCAACATCAAAAACGTAATAGAAAATGCATATGAAATCCGTTTTCGATGAACTAGAGCTTGTCATGGAGATTAACACAAGCTCTAAATCCTCACATGAGTAAGAACCAAATAATGGAAGGTTTTACCTATCTCTAAAATACAAACCGGTAAAACCTCCAAGATCAAAATGCAATAAGATATAAAAGGGAAATCCGTTTTTGATGAACTAGAGCTTGTTATGGAGATTACCACAAGCTCTATATCCTCACATGGATAAGACCAAATAAAAACCAAATATGATGATGAAAGTATGCAAAGGTTTGATCTCTCTCCAAACGATGTGACCGAGTTACTCATTCGAGAGCCCCTCTCTATAGTACGGTTATCTATCCTAAACCCGGTCTCCCAACAAACATGAGACCGGCAAAAGGGAAAACCTATCAATATTATACCTTTTCCTTGAGCAATCCATTTGAGCTCGATGTAGACGATATTGTCCTTCTCAATATGGACACCTTTCTTGATTCCTCATCATCGATCCATGATCACCGAGGATGGCAAGCATGAAACATGAGATCTTCTATAGATAGCGCATTTTGAGCTTGCACAACACATCTTCTTCTCATTTCATCTATCTTGAAGTCAACACATGCTCCAAGCAATGCCAATGGACAATTCCTACAAGTACAACTTAATACACACATTAGTCCATACAAATTTTCATTAATTACCAAAACCACACATGGGGGCCCAACATGTTCTTTCAATCTCCCCCATTTTGTTAATTGATGACAAGCCCCTTAAGAGGGTTTATATAAGGAATATTATTGAATGAAATGGTAATACCAATATCAAATACTACAAAAGTATGTGATATTGGTACCACCACCATATATAGAGCAAACTCCCCCCCACAATCTATGCATGTGTGATGAACTTGAATTTCATTGCATATATTGCCAATCATTATCATTGGTGGAGTTTCCTCTATATATACCACATGCTAAGCATCAACAAAGATGCAAGAGCATGAGAGGCAAATGCACAAGAACAAACTCAATGCATAAACCAACTTCCCTTAAACCCTCTAAAACTTCTCCCCCATTGGCATCGATTGCCGAAATGGGTGACAAGTTCTAGAAGGCAAATATAGTAATAATTCCTCCAAAGGTGTGTCTTCGCACATATCCAATGATGAATACTTGGGAGGGAGTAGAACTATATCGAGGATCCGAAGATTGCCAAAATAAAGTCAAATGATGCAAGCAATTTACAAGATCCGACAAACCAAATGAAAACAACGAATGAGTCCAAATGGAAACAACAAGATGTTATGAAATGAGCAAAAGAGTGCTTCAAATAACAAATAGAGAAGCTCCCCAAGATTTGTGCATACTTTATAATCATTGTATTTCAATACAAAAATGCACAAATATGGAATCCTCACTCCTCCCTAAACATTTAAGGCACAATAAATGAGAAAGAAGACAAATGAGCATTATTAAATGAATTAGATGAGCTCCCCAAAAATAATGCACCAATTATGATAATTATATTCGGAAACAAGGTGCATAATCATGGAATCCTCACTCATCCAAATTCATTTAACAATACAAGGCATGAGAGAACAAGTAAGAGTGCCTGAAGATGCAAACAAGAGGAACAAGCACTCATAGGAAAATAAATTTGGAAGCCACCGAAAAATCAAAAGGAATAAAAGGTGGTATCCAAGGAATAAGATTCAACTAAAATTATCTTCTCATATGTGCATATGTCTCTAAGTGGAAAACATCACAAAGAAATATGCCAACAAAGACATATGCACACATAAATAAGATATACAAGAAATAACATGAAAGCATAAATGAAGTCTTAACATATACCAATAAGATTTTTTCTTCAAAGCACGGCCAAAGGCTCAAATATATCTTATTGTACATTAATGAGCTTCAAATACCAACACACTCCATATATTACAACTATCACCAAGGGAAAAGGAGAAAGTTGGAATATATGGAGAAAGGCACCAAGTATCATAAGATAAAATAGACTAGCAAAAATCTCACTATTGCACATGAGAGAAGTTGATGAAATGATAGGCAATAAAATTGCTATATTGACATGTTTGGGATTGGAGGATCATATGCATGATTTTGTATAGTCCCAATTATATGCACTCGTCTCAACTTAAACACATATACAATATAGAGTCCTCTTAAAACCATGGCTAGAACTACAACAATTACAAATACACTAATTCATGCTAGAAGGCAACCGACAAACGGTTGGAATCAAGATATATGAGCATGAGAAAGAGATACTTGTTACCGAGATATAATTGGTAGGATGTAGAGGATATGAATTCATTAATCATCCTATATCTTGTCTCAAATTTTCATGTATGCACCACTTCTTCAAAATTGAGAGACAAGCATCCAATATATCTCCAATGTACCTAAAACACAATTAAGTACAAGATGGTCCCCAAACATATTGGGTCCAAAGTAGTTAGTGCAACTACAATACATAGGAGAGACTCCACATAATTATGTGCATATTGATATGAAATTGAATTTCATGCAAAACTTAGCCGATGGGAATTGGTGGAGTTTTCCCTATATAATGGATCAAAGAAAGCAAGAATGCCATAATATAAACATATAGTAAATATGCATGCATAAAGCTTTCAAGAACCAAAAAGGAGATACAATTTGAACAAAAACACCAAGTAAATCGAGATTGCACACACATGAGTGTGACATGACAAACGATATCCAAATTGTATCAAAGAACCAATTCAACACATGAAATATCACAAGTTCAACCAATGAACTAGGCTAAAGCCAAAGAGCAAAAGACAGATAGAAATAAAAAAGCTCAATGATTTATCTCATTCTAAAATGTTCAAAATGTGAAATAAGGAATGAGACAAAACAAACTCCCAAGAAGAGCAAGGTTCCAACAAGAAACCAAACTCCCCAAACTTTTCATGATGGCACAAAATACCAAAACGAAAAGATTGAGCATCTAAGCACATAAAACTCGATATGGATCAAACAAAGAAGAATAAAAGGATTGTTCTAGATAATATAGGAGAGCTCATCCATAAGTAGTACATTATATAGAATTTTTGCTTTTGAATGCAAAATGCACACAAATGAGATCATCACTACTACCTACATTAAATAAAACACAAGAAGATACCAATAAAAATAAAAGGATCCAAAAGTAGCAAGGAATACATGGGAGCACACAAAGCATTTACTTGGCCAAAGATAGGACAATATTAATCAAAGGCCAAAGTGAATATGATCAATAAATTCTACCATAAGTTGGGTACTCATTGTCCAAGGACAAGAAATAGAATAATTTTCTATAAGGTAGCTTGCATGGATATCCAAGATCATAGACACAATAAGAAGCATATAACTAAATATAAGAAATTAAGCATGATACTTCGAATAAGATTCTTGGTAGCTTCCAATAGTCACACAATCACTAGTGATTAGAGTAACTTGAAGCAAATGGTTTCATGAGGATATATATATCTAAATATGAGGAAACACATACCAAGAACCACTCTCATATACAAGATCCAAAATAAGATCAATAAAGCCATTAAGGAAATTGGAACTTGTATGAGCAAATGTGTCACATAGGCGCTAGATAATTATCAATATCAATTCTAAGTGACACAACCTCAAATATTCACATTTTCTAGGATTGTAATATGCACTAAGCGTATGACTCCCCCATAATGTGATACTACCATAAAACCAACACGAGGCAAAAGGATACAAATAGAGATAATTAATGGACATTATAAAACTTAAATTTCTCATGAGAATTATACCACATAGATATTAGACAATAATCCAATATAAATACTTAGGTGGTATTCCTCATGTACACACAATTTTAGGATTGTGGAATGCCCAAGCATAACACTCCCCCAAAATGGGATAATCCATTAATCTCTCACAAGAGCCAAATAAGATATCAAATATAATCAATTAAGGATTCAATACAAGAAACACACATACATGGTGTGCCACCTAATCATATACAAATATACTTGATACCTCAAGATAATTAAGTGTAAAGTACAACATGTACAAAAGCATGGAAAATACAAAACCAACACATGCACAAGGGGGCGAGTAACTTTCAATGTAAAGAGTTTAGCATATGTTACCGCAAGGAGGAACATTGGAAATATAATATAATCATGGTAATCCAAATGGCTTTACTTGACAATAATAATTGATCAAGATCCCTCAATTCTTCATAATGTAGCCAAGACTCCAATGCCCTCCAAAACACACCTATTGATCAATTTTTGGCTTGTTGGTCCCCAACCAAGTTGGGTCCTAAGAGGTTAGTCACAATAGGCTTGGCAACCCAAATTGTTCTTTTCTTGACACCACATTGAGCACCAACAAATTTGGCAAACACATTGCCAACCTCATCCTTACGAAGTGAATAAGCATCATCAATCAAGATAGGATGGGATAAGGAGATACCAATATTGCATGAGGAATAAATGTGCCCCTTCTCGCGGCATATGTAGCAAGTTATACTCTTTCCATCTTTCTTTTTGGATGAAGAAACAACTTGAGGAAGAGCTTGAGTCTTCTTGGGAGGAGACCCATTTCTAACAAGATGTAGATCTTGAGGTGGAACTTGAGGCCGATTCCCTTGATGCTTCACACTAAGAGGATTTTTATTCAATGGGCAAGATCTAACATGGTGCCCTTCTTCCTTGCACTTGAAGCAAACAATGTTGGCCGGATTCTTGACTTGATCTTGGCCATCCTTCTCGTTGTCCTTGTGCTTCAACTTGATAGTCGACTTGTTCTTGACATTGGAGTTGAATCCAAGCCCACCCTTGTCATTGGGGGATTTTTGCACACTCAAGATTTTGTTTAGTGCGGACTTCCCTTGATGACCCCTTTTCAAGTCATTCTTCAAAGAAGTGACTTGAGCCTTGAGCTCTTTGATTTCCTCTACATGGTTAGGTTCAACAAAAGTACTAGAGGAAGTAGATGCTACATTGTTAGAGCAACAAGGAACAGAATGTAATTCATCACGAGATATAGCATGGTTGTGAGAGGATGAATTACAAGGACTAGCACATGGCACTATAACATTTGGAGTAGATGTAGTGCTAATATCCACATGAGGCCCACTAGATGTTACCTTTGACATGATGGCCTCATGAGCTAACTTTAGACTACCATGGGAGACTAGAAGATCCTCATGTGAGCTTGAGAGCTTAACATGACTTTCTTCTAATTTCCCATAGTTGCTAGTTAGCAAAGCAAGTTGAGCTTTTAGCTCAACTTTCTCCTTTGAAATAGATGCTTCACAATAAATGAAGTTAGTAGCACAAGCATCATCATTATTAGCAAGAGGTAAGGTCAACTTGGTAAGCTCTTTTGAATATGAAGCTTTAAGTTTCTCATGTGACTCGGTGAGTTTGATGAGCTCACCCTTGATTACCCTAGAGCCATTTTGAGGTGCTCAAAATCCTCAAGGAGTTTAGCATAAGCAATTTCAAGTTCATCATTTTTAATCTTGAAGGAGTTTGCCACCGCAAGTTCTCTATCATGGTGTTCCTTTACTCTAGATAATTCTAGAGTAAAAGTCTCCTCAAGAGATTCTTTGGTGGTTTGTTCTTATTCAAGGGAGTCCTTTAGTTGTGCAACTTCATTAGCATACTATCGCTCAAGTGCAAACTTTTCATCAATTAAGTTTTCTTGCTCCTCAATAAGATCATTGCCTTCTATGGCACAATTCAAGATTTCAAGAAAGTTGGAGGAAGCAATTTTATTTTTGAAGAGAGCGCTATAGACAACCTCTCCCATTTTATTAATAGAGGTAATATCATACTTACTTCTATAATCATCATTATCATTCTCAACCTCATCATCATCATGAGATACAATGGGATTCAAAGAGGTTACCTTTGTTCCCTTAGCCATAAGGCACATGTGAGAACCGGAGGAAGGTGATGATGAGATTGCACTTGTAGCTCTCTTCAAGACCTTGTCTTGGCACATAGAATCTTCATTTTCCTCTACATGGTTAGCAACACAAGCACTAGAGGAAATGGAAGCATTTTTATCATGGCAACAAGGCAACACAAGCATATCATCATGAGATTTATTCAAGTCATTTCTACATGATATGCAATGACTATTAACACAAGCATGTAAGGAGTTTTGAGTGCTAGAAGTGTTAAGGTCCAAAGATAGATCATTGCAACTAGATAGGGATGAAGGATTACAAGTAGTAATATCACTACCCATATTGCAATTTCTATCACCACTCACCATATCATTACCTTGTGAAAAGTCACATGTTGGTGAAGTGGTAGAGGATGAGAACTCATCTCGACCGGAAGTGGAAGCAACACAATCATCCTCAATAATGTTGGACACAACATATTTATATTGAAGTTTTGTCCATAATTCATGAGCGCTCCAAAAAGGAATGATTGAAGATGTAACTACATAGATCAAAGCATTAACAAGCACATTAGAAGCTTGAGCATCGAGATATAAGTTTTTCTCATCCTCACTAGATAGATTTTTGAAATCCATTGGAGGAGAAAAACCTATATCTACAATACGCTCCAAATTTGGGTCCATGTCCTGAAAATGAATGAGCATGCGATTTTTCCATATATCATAATTTGTGCCATCGAATGTGAACATGTCATTGTGCACTAATCCTCTAGCTGAGATCTTTACTCTCAAGGCGGTGAAGCCTAAAATGAGAGACCGGGCTCTGATACCAATTGAAAGGATATCGATGTTGCCTAGATGGGGGGGTGAATAGGCGATTAAAACTTTTCCTACAGTGGCTCAACAAAGGCGGAATAAAACTAGTGTTTACTTTGTTAAGCACAACCTAGAACAACTAAGGTTCACCTATGTGCACCAACAAATTATGCTAAGCAATACAAGCAACAAAGTGATAGCAAGATATATATTACTTCAAGCACGAAGGCTACCACAATGTAAAGTGCATAAGTAAAGAGTTCGGGTATAGAGATAACCGAGGCACGCGGGAACACCGATATTTTACCGAGTTCCTCCCAACATGGAGTACGTCTCGTTTGGAGAGGGGGTGGTATCAAACCACCAACGCCACAAAAGGCCTCCCTTATTCTCCGGTGAATCTCAACCCAACGGGATCGATCCACACTTCCACTATCGGTGCACTTGTCGGTGGCAACCGGAACCTCTCACAAGGTTGGGGCACTTCTCCACAACTTAATTGGAGGCTCCCAACAAATGCCACAAAAGGCCACAAGGTTGGGACACTTCTCCACAACTTAATTAGAGGCTCCCAACAAACGCCACTAAGGCCTCAACCTGCAACACAACAAACCGTCTAGGGTTCCAAGAACCCAAGAGTAAAAAGCTTCTCAACTTTCACTCACCAAATCCTCCAGGGAGAACTCAAACCGATGCACCGAATGCAAATGGCAAGAACACCACAAAGGTTCTCGAATCCCTCACTATCAAGTTCAAACAAAGCTACTAAAGCTATTGGGGGAACAAGAGAGGAGGAATTAAAGAGGAATCCAAAATCCCCCAAAATCTAGATCCCAAGGATACACTCACAAAGAGATGTTTTGGTTTGGTCAAAATGTGGATCTAGATCTCCTCTCTCTTCCACTCAAATATGGGCAAGAATCATTGGAGGGATTGAGAGATAGCAAGCTTTGGAAGGTCAACAATGGAGGATAAAACTTGCAAGAATAGTTGGGGATCCATTGGGGAAGAAGGCCCCTTAAATAGGTCCCCCTAAAATCCAACCGTTGAAGCCCAAAAACGCGAATCCCGGTACTACCGGACTTTTTCCCGGTACTACCGGACATTCCCTGGGGATCCTAGGTCGCCAAACGCACCTTATTCAGTACCGACCGGTACTAAGGGGCGGTACTACCTGACCTCCGGTACTACCGGACCCTGGTCCGGTACTACCGGTCATCCCTGAACAAAAACGGCCATAACTTTTGCATCCGGACTCCGATTTTGATGATCTTGGGCTCGTTTCGAAGAGGACAAAAAGCTATAAAAGATCATGCAAATAAACATTATAGTACAGCAAGGTAGGCTAGATCCAAATAAAGAAAGGTATAACCTCTATCAAAAAGACGAACCGATAAAACCTCCAACATCAAAAACGTATTAGAAAATGCATATGAAATCCGTTTTCGATGAACTAGAGCTTGTCATGGATATTAACACAAGATCTAAATCCTCACATGAGTAAGAACCAAATAATGGAAGGTTTTACCTATCTCTAAAATACAAACCGGTAAAACCTCCAAGATCAAAAGGCAATAAGATATAAAAGGGAAATTCGTTTTTGATGAACTAGAGCTTGTTATGGAGATTACCACCAGCTCTATATATATCCTCACATGGATAAGACCAAATAAAAACCAAATATGGTGATGAAAGTATGCAAAGGTTTAATCTCTCTCCGAACGATGTGACCGAGTTACTCATTCGAGAGCCCCTCTTGATAGTACGGTTATCTATCCTAAACCCGGTCTCCCAACAAACATGAGACTGGCAAAAGGGAAAACCTATCAATATTATACCTTTGCCTTGAGCAATCCATTTGAGCTTGATGTAGATTATCTTGTCCTTCTCAAGATAGACACCTTTCTTGATTCCTCATCATCGATCCATGATCACCGAGGATGGCAAGCATCAAACATGAGATCTTCTATAGATGGTGCATTTTGAACTTGCACAACACATCTTCTTCTCATTTCATCTATCTTGAAGTCAACACATGCTCCAAGCAATGCCAATGGAAAATTCCTACAAGTACAACTTAATACACACATTAGTCCATAAAGATTGTCATAAATTACCAAAACCACACATGGGGGCCCAACATGTTCTTTCATTATGCCTACACAAGTTTCTGTAAATTCAACCCATTTTCCAGAAGCAAAACATTAAACAAAGTGCATGGTTTCAAAGTACTTGTTCTGCCGATTCCAATGATATAAAATTTACAAAATTTAGACGTGTAGATTAAAAGTTATGAATTTTTCAAGATTGCATATCTAATAGATCATAATTTCTATTTTAAATCAAACCTTGTCCACGTGGCTCATTTCTACTGGCTGAAAACGGTCACGCGGATCGCTCTCTATGAGTCGTTGGATTTAACTTAGATCGTGCGGCACTGATCAACTCATACCCCTTCTTCTAAATCTAATCCTAGCTAGACGATTTGCATCCCACGGACGACAGCTGCTCGACCATGATCTGGCGGCGCTGGCGGCGGCTGACGGTGGCGCACGCTCGGACGGAGTCGTTGCCGAGGGACTGGGTCGCGCGAGGGAGGGAGAGGATTCTCACCATGCTCGCAGGAGTGCGGCGAAGCTCAAGGTGTGGTAGGTTCATCGAGGGGCGCAAAGGAACGGAGTGGAATGCTCGCCGGAGCTTGCAGCGGCGTCGGGTGCTTCTGGTTGTCGTCGAAGGAAGGGTTTAAGGGCGCGCTAAGGCAAATGGAGCATGCGGTTAGATGCGTACGGTACTGGGGATCACAGGAGCATCATCGGGAGGTACTGGGGCAGTCTGTACTCACCGGGGAATCTCGCCGGAGTCGAAGCAGGAGGTGGCGACGCTCTGATGTTGAGGTTGCCGAGGCTACGGTGCTCGCGCGTGTGTGGGGTTGGTGCTGGGACATGCGCAAGAAGAGGGGGAGCAGACTCGTGTGCTCTAGGAGGCGAGGGGTGATCGGACGGCACCGGAATCGACCGGAGACGCTCGTCGGGGCAGAGGGGTTCGAGCTCGCAATACATGCAGCCTGGGGGCAGAGAAGGTAGGGCGAGCGAGGGGAATGAGAGCGGAGAAGCGGGCGTTTAAGTACGCGTGGTCGGGGGCAAGTTTTACTCCGGCAATGAAGTGAATTTACGCGAGGAATAATAGCCAGAAACGGCCGGCGAGGGAGGGCGTGGTTGCGTGCGAGTGAGAACGAAGACCTGGCAGGTGGGGCCCGGCTGTCTGCGAGAGAGAGAGGGAGAAAGAGTGGGTTCCGCAGCTTAGTGACTTAGCGGGTTTGCTTCTGGGTGAAAAACGGTTCGCGAGTGGGGTGAGCAGGTGGGCTGCGAGTTGGGCTGGGTTGGGCCTGCTGGCTGGGCTGCTTCGTTTCTTTTTTTTATACTGAATGCTTTTCCTTTTTCTATTTTGAATTTTTGTTTTGATTTTTATTCAAACAATTCAAACTCCATTTGAATTCAAACTTCCACCAAACTTTGTGTTGATTTTAATACTATTTATTAACATAATCTAAAATCAAATATAGAATAATTAATTTTAGAGTTTATTATTTATTAAAAATAAATAATAGACATTAGTCTTTATTTCAAATAGGATTCAAATATGTTTTCGAAAACTATTTGATTTCTAAATTTTTCCCAAAACCTTTTCAGTAGGTTTTATTTAAAAGATAAAACACTTTGAATTTTTATTTAATAAACTTTAATAAGTTTTAATGTTCATTCAAAAGTAGGAAAAAGTCTTTACTTAAATAAAATTGGATATTAATAAATCCTCTTTATTCAAATAATCCCTTACTCTTTTTTATTAAACAAAAAAATATTTTATTTCCATTGCTTGGCCAAGATTTAATTTGTCTCTATAAAATAGTTGTCATTTATTCATTTCTACCTTTACTTATAAAAGCCATATCTTTTTATTTAAAGATCCAAAAATGGTGATTCCAATTTTTATAACTTTATTTATTATTTGTTTATCTTTTTAAATCCCTTTAGGATTCTATTTGATCAAAATAGGTTTTGAAGTTTCCATTTGGAATCAAAAGTTTCTTTTCACCCTAAATTTCAACAATTGTTTTAATTTGTTTATTTATTTTTCACATTTCAAAATTTGGAAACTTTTGGGATATGACAGGCTACCACCCTTAAAAGAAATCTCATCCTGAGATTTGGGAAGGCTAGGGTTACAAGTTGGCTTCAAGGCAACTAGGGTACTACCACCCTTAAAAGAAAATCTCATAGGGTTACATTGATGGTTCACTTGACTATGGGTTCAACACTTGATATCCAGATAAGGAATCCTTATTTGACTCTTCTGAGTTAACTAATTTCTGACATCCACTTCTTCTATCTCTTCAAGGTTCCCATCCATGTCAATGTGATTCACATGTCCTTTCTGGGTCACATTGGAGTCATTTCCATTTGATCTTCTAGCATCCTTTTTGTTTTTCTTCTCAGGACAGTCTGATGCATAGTGTCCAAGTTCCTTACAATTATTGCACTCCAACTGGCTAATGTCCTTCTTCCTGAAATTGTCATGTTGGTTCTGACCAAGGTCATCTCCATTGTCAGTATCATTTCCATTATTATCACTTCCATTGTTGTTGTGGTGATACTGATGTGGTTCAGAATCTCCATTGCTCTTTTTGAATGAACGCTTCTTATGTGATGATCCTGAATGATACTTGAGTTTATGCTTCCTCTTTCTGTCCTCAACTTGATTCATCTTGTTTTCCAAAATGGTGGCTTAGTCACAGAGTGATTGATAAGTTGGGACATAGGCAACAGATAGCTGCAGGTTCAACTCATCATTAAGTCCTTCAAGGAAGTTCTCCTTTCTCTTAGCATCTGTGTCAACTTCATCCGGTGCATAGCGTGCCAGATTTTTGAATTCTTCAATATACTCAAACACACTGAGGTGACGCTGTTTCAGATTGTGGAATTCCTTTTTCTTCAAGTTTATCACTCCGGATGAGATGTGAGCCGTACGGAAACCATCCTCAAAGATAGACCAAGTTACATCCTCAAGGGGAGTGGTGATCTGAAATTTGTCCCACCATGGTGCTGCTGGTCCTTCAAGCAGATGTGATGCAAACCTAACTTTTTCCTCGTCGGTGCAGCCAACAGTCACTAAGTCCTTATTCACCGAACGTAACCAGTCATTGGCTACCATTGGGTCAGTTGTCCTAGAGAACCTTGCAGGCCTTAGTTTCAGAAACCTGGTGAGCATATCATGTGCTGAAGGATTATTTTGATTGTTGTTATTGTTGTTCTGAATCTGATTTTGCATAAGCTGTGTTATCATCTGCATCAGTTGAGCTTGACCTGTCATCAACTGTTGCATCTCGGGAGTGATGTTGTTTTTGTTGTTTTGGTTGGGGTTGGCACGACGGGGAGGCATCTATTGGTTTGATAGGGATAAGTAATGATGGATAGATTTTAAGAAGTTCTAACACACCACCCAAAACAATCAAGTTCAAACAAACAATCAAGCAATCATCAAGCAACTATTCTCTTAACAACTTATGAGCTTAACCCATGAGTTGAAGTAAACAACAAGTTTTCTTAAAATAATCAACCTAGTATAGTCATACCTCATAGGCCAATATGATCCATACACTAACATGATATAATTTTTTTTGGTAGGCAATCTAATGTCTCTTGGTTCTCACTTGTAGTCCTTAGTGATGTCTAAGTTGAAGTCCTTGGTCATGGTGGAGGCTTTGTCCACCAAGTTGAAAAGGAAGAGATGTAGAATCAAAACCAAAAAGGTTGAGGAAAGAGTTTACAAGATTGTTTGTAAATAAGTTTTGGAACAAAAACAACTCTTATTTTTCTAAGGGGTTTTTTCCAATCCTAGGGTTACAATCCTACAGGCAACACAGTGCTCTGATACCATCTGTAGAGGTCCCAACCTTCAAAAGGGTAGAGATCCCTGTGTTTACAATGCTAGTCCCTGGATCAATAGCTAGCATCCACAGTTAAGATGTAATATCAAGAAACAAAGGTCATAATACAACTTTATAACCAGGAATAAAATAATTCATTACATATTACATAGCTCATTTGGCTATCTCATTACAATGCAGCAGAATATCTATATAGCATGGAGTCCTTCATCTTCAAAGTGCCACAGGCAATCATGTTGGTTGTAGACTTGTAATCCTATTCAACACACTTCACTAACATCAAACAAACCTGCAACATAATAAGTTGCAGCCACAAGGGTCAATACATTTGAATTGTATTGGCAAGTTTCACTACTATGTAGAATTAAGTGGATCCTATCATTACATGCATATTTGGCTAAGTAGGGTTTAGGATCATTTTGTAGTGACCTCGGATCAAGTAAGATCCTAAGTCCCTGTGAATAACATGCTAGTCCCTGGATCAATAGCTAGCACTCACAGTCGATGAAATATCATGTAAAACACAAGTCTTTATTACATGAATCGAATAATCCAGAGTTTACATTATTACAACAGAAGCGATATAAATACAAATTGGAGTCCCATCAATGCCACAGGCAGGTTGAGTGAAGACCCGCGATCCTAGCGCACCTTTCAAAGATCTCCGAAATTCTGCACATGAAACATGCAGCCAACAAGTTGGGTCAATACTTTGAATGTATTGGAAAATTACACCAAGGAAGGAAAGACTAACTCTACATGCAAGGCTAGTTTAGGCTTTGGAGTTCATTTGCATAAAGCTAGTTTTCTTAAGTAGAGAGAAGAGAAGATTGTCCTACTTTGTAAACATTTGCTTAGATAAAATAAGGTCGAGTGGCACACGAGGATATTACGCACCAAGTTTCCAAACAACCAAACACTTGGATATTACGCACCAAGCGTCACATGGATATTACACACCAAGTTCCCAAATTCCCACCCATTAGCGATATTACGCACGCCATGGGGTTTCAAAACTTTGTTTTAGAAAAGAGAGAGGAAGATCCTTCAGAGGCTCCATCCTTCAGATTCTCAATGTTGTTCTGTTACCGTGAACACGGCTGATCGATCAGATTGCAATACTCTCGAGAGTTTGTGCACTTTACCCACAATCCACGATCAAGTCCTTTTACAGACAAGACCATGGCGAGGCTTTCCCTTAGTAGCCCCTCTACCTTCCGGATCCAACCATGCCAAGAACCTCCAAATGTTGGTACCCAGGTGAGGTTTCCCACTAAGTACTAGGCCAAGACAGAGCCCATAATGTATTGTGGTTGCACTGGAAGCTTCTGAATTCTGAAACATGGCAGACTTCTTTGATTCCTGGGCGGCCGTCCTCCACCAAAATCTCACTCGTTGACCCGACAACCATTCTGCCCAGAAGAAAACTTAGTTTTATTTTGAAGTGGATTTGAGAAGAAAAGTTTGCTCTAGAGAGCCTTTATACTTAGAAAAATTCTTTGTCTTTCAAACCCCCCAACGGTACTTTGTATATATAGCATAGCAAGCAATACTTAGCAAAAACAGGGTTAACCTATTAGGATGGGAAATCCTAAGTATAGAGCTACTCATGGCATACTACAAAATTATCGCACTTGCAAAATAATACTAAGGAAAAATTCTACTAGAACATCCTACACATGCATACTACAGAATTTTGAAGATCACATGCATAGAATCAAAACTGGGACAAAATTATGAACAAGTGGTGTAACTTGCCTTATGTTGATAATATGGGTGTTGATTTTATTTCTCCGCAGCAATCGCACTCTCCGAACAATCTAATACGAGGGCAAGGTAGTTCCAATCAAAACAATTGCAAACATAGCAAACACAACAAGGATGATCGAAAACATGCATGATGATTTAACATTACACAATGGGTATAATTAGTTTTATGAATATTAATATATCATATGATGCATGTATGAGTTCATTTAATGCAATAGGGTACTTGTTATTAATAATTACTTGCCAATATAAGGGTTTTGATAGTTCTGTTGTAACGCCTGTTCTAACTGTATAATTAAATTTGTTTCTTGGGTTTACTGGATAGAGGACGTTAATACGAACCAGTAGGCGTTGGATTCACCCTAATCGGAGTTATAGATCTTTTTGTATGATTTAAATAGTGTTTAATGGGTTTTAAATGATTCATACAGTTTCTGTCAAACTAAAATTATATCTGTAATCTCCACGGAATTGTGATTTTAGGGACATATTATTTGTAATTTTCTGAATAGTATTTATTTTCTTATGAATTTATTACTCTAAATAATCCATTAAACCATTTATTTAATTGCTGCGAAACCTTATAGTATTTTACTGAACCATTTAAAGATTGATGATGTAAATGGAACCATCTTTCTATCGGTATATTATTTATATTTTTGTGATATGCAAATAATTTTCTACGAATTTAATGATTTCTAAAGCCATTAAAACTAATTAAATCACTACGGGGTAAATATTCCGCAAAGGCTAGATCCAACCAGATATTATTAAAGTACATTACAGTAGCTTCAATTTGATATATTATTCATATTTTTTGGAGTTACAGATAATTTCTTATGAATTTATTAACCTAAAAGACCATTAAAACTAATTAAATTACTGCAGTAACCACGTAGAGTAAAAGTTGGATCTATTCTGATAAGATGATTCTACGTGAAATTATCTTCAATTTGATATATTATACGCAATTTTTGGACGTGGTATGAATTTCTAATGAAGTTTACAACTTAGATCTATAATATGCAATTTTAAATTCGAACGGAATATTCCAGGGAATATTCCGCTGACTGGACATGTTGACTTTTCATGCTGACTGGGACTAGATGTTGACCTTATGTTGACGTGGCGTTGATGAGGAAGATGACCGGGATGACGACATGGCACACACCGGTTTGATTGGATCTCGACCATCTGGATAGGATCCGGTGGCTAGAAGAAGAGATTGGCCCGATTTTGGCTCAGAATAGACAAGAAATAGATCTGTATTAGAGAGACAAATCCGTAGGTCAAATTGAAAAACTCAGAACATGAAAGTTGTGGGGAATCATTATTCCTACCTTCTCACCAAAGGAATTTGGATTTGAAGAAACGAGCGCGAGTAGATATTGGATTTACACCGTAAGATCTGAAATATTGCGATACGAAATTCTCCGGCTGTGGTGGATGAAAAGAGGTGAGGTTTGTCGGGATTGAAAGATTTCGACGATTCCTACAACTTTCATTTTTTGACCAAAGGCAAACGACGAAGTATAGATGGGTTAAAAAGCGAAATAAGATTCGGAAATACGTAGATTCGGGATTTCGAGAATAGAAACTCGTATAGCCATGGCTCCACGAGTTTATATGGAGATTTAGGATGGTGTAGAGATAGGCCATGGAGTAGAGAACAAGTAGTAATAAACGGAAGTCGATTCGGAGTTGTAGATAAAAAGTTATAGCAGTTTGAGTAGAGATAGGTTTAACAAAACAGATTTTGCACGCTTTTTGGAGCTATCCGATCGATCCCGTACGCGTGGCCTGCCCGGCTGGCTCGGTCCGGTCGGACCGGCTGGGCCGGCCCATTTTTTTTTTTGTTTTTTTGTTTTTTTAATACTTGTTTCCCTCATATCTTTTGCATACGAACTCCAAATAACATGTTTCTTATTTCTAAATTTTTCTAAAATCGAATAGATCATTGTAGGATCATATTTTTAATCTTTTTACTAGTTTGGAAGTAGTGGATTTATAAATCCTTGTATATTTCATTTTATTTATATCTTTATGTGTTTGTATTTGTTCCATAACTTTTTCATACTAGCTCCAAATAAGCTCAATTTTGTTTCTAAAATTTTGTAATATTAATTGGATCCTTTTTAGGCTATAATTTAGCAATAATCGCTGTCTTAGCAATAGTGGGTTTTAAAAAGTCAATTTAGTTACCCTTAGGAACATTTGGGCGAATCAACTATAGGATTTAGATACCAGGATTTGGATTCAGTTTGTGAGAACTTTGCATGGATGAAATGCTTATGAATGCTTCATAATTTTCATTTTGAAATCTTGCACACCAATTCTACAATCCATAATCAATCCATACCCTTTTGCCTATATGGCTACTTAGGTTTTAACAAAAGAATATAAGATTTTGAATTCATGGTTGAGAGGATTTTCTATTCAAAAAGTTTCTTCTCTTTGAGAATTTTCAACATAGTCAAACAATCAATCAAACTTATTTATTTATTTCACATTCCAAAAATTAGGAGAATTTTGGGATGTGACAGACTACCACCCTTAAAAGAAATCTCGTCCCGAGATTTGGGAAGGCTAGAAAGAAAGAAAGGTTCGGGATCCATTAGGATGCTACCACCCTTAAAAGAAAATTGACTAGGTCACTTCTCGAGGATTCACTTAGATCAGATTGGTTCTCCTTTAGACTTTTATTGGCACAATGTCTCTAGCACATTCTAAACATCATGATTGATAGATTCCGAGAAAGCACTTCTTAAACTAGAAAAACTCTCATGGTGGGCAAATAGGGAACGTTTACTTCACGGTGCCCATAATTTACGGTTGGGATTCATCCTTACCGTATATTCCTACGCTTAGCAATGAATGCTTTTGTAGAGGTGGAACAATCTACCATTCTAAGGTTTAGGCTCAACGCCGGCTCTCTTCTAAGGCTGAAAGGCACTCAAGATTCGCAAAGCCAACAGTACAAGAGCGAATAATAAGAGTAGTAGGACTGGTGATCAATCCATCCTGCACCCAAATCATTACCCTGTATGAGGATAGGTGAATCACGTTTTTCTATCACTCGGGCATTCTCACTTGCCTTGAAGAATGTTTCCATGGGCACAGGCTAATGTTCTATGTATACTCCCATGTATCCAATCAACAAAGCTACTACTAAAACTAAGCTATCGCTACTTCAACTTTCAGGTTGGGTAATCTACTACATAACATCATGTGCAACACTTCATACTTCCACATCTTTTTTCCATTAGGTGAAGCATTCTCTTTCCTAAATGCATTGTGTGGTCAAACCTTCCACTTAACACATCATTATATCTCTCAGGGTTCAAGATAGGGAAGAATAGATTCTATAGGAAAGAAACGACTAAGAAAATAATCCTACCCATAAATATATGAAGCATTCAATGTCACACACAAGCAAACAATTATAAGCGATCAACACACAATCAAACACTTGTATAATAACATTACAGGGGTCTAAATATAGCAGTATATAACCACAAAATAGTTTGAAAGCATTGGGAACAATACTAGAGTACAACATAGCAACATATAAGCAACAAACAAAATCTGTCAAAACGGTACAGCAGGTTTCACAAATTTTTCTGACAGAACTAAACTCATCAGGAATTTTAGCCAATTTTTGTGCATATACTACAGGTAATTACTCTCTAGATCCTAATTTTTGTAGATTTTTCTGAGTTACCAATAAAATATGTAAAATCGCGCGGTACAACAGGTTAGGCAGAAAACTGCAACAGTAATCCACGAATTTCAATCAATTCACACCATTAAAATAATTTTAAAACCACACGAAAGTTCCAGCAACTTTAGAGTTTCAAAACAACAGATCCTAAACAAGGCATCACACGATATGATTCAGTACAAACCAGCAAGCAACCTATATTGTCATACCACATAAGTTGGTAAAAACAATATGCTAACATGATAGCGATGATCTCCTAAAGAGATAAAATATGGTGGTCCAGACCTAACCAAACTTGATGAGATGTTTATTTATGTCATACTATTTGTTCTTTTACTTAGCTAACTCTCATATAGGTATCATAAGAATGGACAACTACAAATTTGAACAAGAAGAGGTTATATAAAAGATAGACAAGAAATATAAGAACATCTAATAAGTATAAAATATGATAGTTCTCCTAATAGAGGTCTTCTATTGCTATTACCATCATCGTTTTTATCCTTTCCAGCTACATTCACATGTTTTGGACAATTATCAGCATAATGCCCAGGATTGTGACACTGGAAGCATAGGACTTTTGCTTAGATCCTTCCTCCTTTTTGGCAAGGACATCCCGTCTTGTGGTTCTTCATGCTCTACCTCAACATTTGGAAGCCTTGATCGTTTCCTTGAGCCAGTTTGGGGAAAATGGGCATTCCTTTCTTATGTCGAGTATTGCGAAGTGATGACTTTGGGTGCGGTGTCTAGAGTCTTGAATCCATCCCTTGTATTTGTCGTGTCCTTGCGGAGCTTCATGAGGTCTTGGCGCATTCCGTCTCTGACTTGTTGATTCAGTTGATGTACCACCGGGTAGAGGTGCATTAAGCGGGGTTGTGATTGGTCCCTTCGCACAGTAAGAATGTAACTTGAGAGGTGGGACATTCTTCTGATGGGTGCCTTCCTTCACAGTAGGGGCGCTGATCATGATGCTCCTTGGTGATATGTCCTATTTCTCCATAGATCGTGCAAGCTAAATGTTTCGGGACTTCAACTTCTTGGATTTTTGGTATACGAGACGAGATTGAAGTAGAACCACTTTAAATTCTTCCTAAGATATCACCCCTTGATGATCATCAATGGTGTGTTGCATCTCCCACCAAGTTGGAGAGTCGTCCTTTAGGAATTGGGTGGCATAATGAAGCATTCTATTGACTTCAATGTTGGCATCCTTCATTCTTTCTTCAACCTGGAGCATCCACTTCTTTGCATCGACGTGGCTCTTACGCTTGGTGGAGTTGAGTTCCTCGTCCTCCTTATTGATATGGTCCATCCGTCGAGTTGACCAAGGTTTAGAGTAGGAACGAATGGAGTATGGAAAGAAGAATAATAACCCATACAAGAAATCTCGTTTAGAAAATAGGTTTTCATTAGCTATGGTAATAAACCATACAAGATAGCAGGCAATTTGTCGTATCTATGTTTAGCGAAATCTTATTTGGGTTTGGTTCCTAATAGGTCACTTGGAATCTTCGAGGCTTCGAGTCTCCAAAAGTCTTCGTGCTCTTGATAGTCTTCATGTTCTTCATAATCTTCAATCTTTCGAGTTCTTCAGTTAATAACATTGATTTAAGGCCTTTGAAGTCTTTAATCTCGTAGCATCAGTCTTGGAACATCTTCCATGGAGGTCTTCAAGTACCAACTTAATCGAAACATTGAGATGATCTTCTTTTAAAAGGTAATCTCGAGAAAAGTTTCTTCTTGAAGAGTGTAGTGGTCATTTTCTAATGTTGAAAAGAAGAGACTTAAGAAATTTTAAAACCCCAAGGTAGATGATGAGAAGTATGAGAGTTTTCTGAAATAACTTAGAAAATATTTGTCCTAAGGTTTTTCCATGTCTAGGGTCACGATCTACAGTCAACTTATGCTCTGATACCATCTGTAGTGACCTCGGATCAAGTAAGATCCTAAGTCCCTGTGAATAACAGGCTAGTCCCTGGATCAATAGCTAGCACTCACAGTCGATGAAATATCATGTAAAACACAAGTCTTTATTATATGAATCGAATAATCCAGAGTTTACATTATTACAACAGAAGCGATATAAATACAACTTGGAGTCCCATCAATGCCACAGGCAGGTTGAGTGAAGACCCGCGATCCTAGCGCACCTTTCAAAGATCTCCGAAATTCTGCACATGAAACGTGCAGCCAACAAGTTGGGTCAATACTTTGAATGTATTGGAAAATTACACCAAGGAAGGAAAGACTAACTCTACATGCAAGGCTAGTTTAGGCTTTGGAGTTCATTTGGATAAAGCTAGTTTTCTTAAGTAGAGAGAAGAGAAGATTGTCCTACTTTGTAAACATTTGCTTAGATAAAATAAGGTCGAGTGGCACACGAGGATATTACGCACCAAGTGTCCAAACAACCAAACACTTGGATACTACGCACCAAGCGTCACTTGGATATTCCACACCAAGTTCCCAAATTCCCACCCATTAGCGATATTACGCACGCCATGGCGTTTCAAAACTTTGTTTTAGAAAAGAGAGAGGAAGATCCTTCAGAGGCTCCATCCTTCAGATGCTCAATGTTGTTCTGTTACCGTGAACACGGCTGATCGATCAGATTGCACTTTACCCACAATCCACGATCAAGTCCTTTTACAGACAAGACCATGGCGAGGCTTTCCCTTAGTAGCCCCTCTACCTTCCGGATCCCACCGTGCCAAGAACCTCCAAATGTTGGTACCCAGGTGAGGTTTCCCACTAAGTACTAGGCCAAGACAGAGCCCATAATGTATTGTGGTTGCACTGGAAGCTTCTGAATTCTGAAACATGGCAGACTTCTTTGATTCCTGGGCGGCCGTCCTCCACCAAAATCTCACTCGTTGACCCGACAACCATTCCGCCCAGAAGAAAACTTAGTTTTATTTTGAAGTGGATTTGAGAAGAAAAGTTTGCTCTAGAGAGCCTTTATACTTAGAAAAATTCTTTGTCTTTCAAACCCCCCAACGGTACTTTGTATATATAGCATAGCTAGCAATACTTAGCAAAAACAGGGGTAACCTATTAGGATGGGAAATCCTAAGTATAGAGCTACTCATGGCATACTACAAAATTATCGCACTTGCAAAATAATACTAAGGAAAAATTCTACTAGAACATCCTACACATGCATACTACAGAATTTTGAAGATCACATGCATAGAATCAAAACTGGGACAAAATTATGAACAAGTGGTGTAACTTGCCTTATGTTGATAATATGGGTGTTGATTTTATTTCTCCGCAGCAATCGCACTCTCCGAACAATCTAATACGAGGGCAAGGTAGTTCCAATCAAAACAATTGCAAACATAGCAAACACAACAAGGATGATCGAAAACATGCATGATGATTTAACATTACACAATGGGTATAATTAGTTTTATGAATATTAATATATCATATGATGCATGTATGAGTTCATTTAATGCAATAGGGTACTTGTTATTAATAATTACTTGCCAATATAAGGGTTTTGATAGTTCTGTTGTAACGCCTGTTCTAACTGTATAATTAAATTTGTTTCTTGGGTTTACTGGATAGAGGACGTTAATACGAACCAGTAGGCGTTGGATTCACCCTAATCGGAGTTATAGATCTTTTTGTATGATTTAAATAGTGCTTAATGGGTTTTAAATGATTCATACAGTTTCTGTTGCCTAAAAATCAAAATAAAATTATATCTGTAATCTCCACGGAATTGTGATTTTAGGGACATATTATTTGTAATTTTCTGAATAGTATTTATTTTCTTATGAATTTATTACTCTAAATAATCCATTAAACCATTTATTTAATTGCTGCGAAAACTTATAGTATTTTACTGAACCATTTAAAGATTGATGATCTAAATGGAACCAGCTTTCTATCGGTATATTATTTATATTTTTGTGATATGCAAATAATTTTCTACGAATTTAATGATTTCTAAAGCCATTAAAACTAATTAAATTGCTACGGGGTAAATATTCCGCAAAGACTAGATCCAACTAGATATTATTAAAGTACATTACAGTAGCTTCAATTTGATATATTATTCATATTTTTTGGAGTTACAAATAATTTCTTATGAATTTATTAACCTAAAAGACCATTAAAACTAATTAAATTACTGCAGTAACCACGTAGAGTAAAAGTTGGATCTATTCTGATAAGATGATTCTACGTGAAATTATCTTCAATTTGATATATTATACGCAATTTTTGGACGTGGTATGAATTTCTAATGAATTTTACAAGTTAGATCTATAATGTGCAATTTTAAATTCGAACGGAATATTCCAGGGAATATTCCGCTGACTGGACATGTTGACTTTGCATGCTGACTGGGACTAGATGTTGACCTTACATTGACGTGGCGTTGATGAGGAAGATGACCGGGATGACGACATGGCACACACCGGTTTGATTGGATCTCGACCGTCTGGATAGGATCCGGTGGCTAGAAGAAGAGATTGACCCGATTTTGGCTCAGAATAGACAAGAAATAGATCTGTATTAGAGAGACAAATTCGTAGGTAAAATTGAAAAACTCAGAACATGAAATTTGTGGGGAATCATTATTCCTACCTTCTCACCAAAGGACTTTGGATTTGAAGAAACGAGCGCGAGTAGATCTTGGATTTACACCGTAAGATCTGAAATATTGCGATACGAAATTCTCCGGCTGTGGTGGATGAAAAGAGGTGAGGTTTGTCGAGAATTGAAAGATTTCGACGATTCCTACAACTTTCGTTTTTTGACCGAAGGCAAACGACGAAGTATAGATGGGTTAAAAAGCGAAATAAGATTCGGAAATACGTAGATTCGGGATTTCGAGAATAGAAACTCGTACAGCCATGGCTCCACGAGTTTATATGGAGATTTAGGATGGTGTAGAGATAGGCCTTGGAGTAGAGAACAAGTAGAAATAAACGGAAGTCGATTCGGAGTTGTAGATAAAAAGTTATAGCAGTTTGAGTAGAGATAGGTTTAACAAAACAGATTTTGCACGCTTTTTGGAGCAACCCGATCGATCCCGTACGCGTGGCCTGCCCGGCTGGCTCGGTCCGGTCGGACCGGCTGGACCGGCCCTTTTTTTTGTTTTTTTTGTTTTTTTAATACTTGTTTCCCTCATATCTTTTGCATACGAACTCCAAATAACATGTTTCTTGTTTCTAAATTTTTCTAAAATCGAATAGATCATTGTAGGATAATATTTGTAATCTTTTTACTAGTTTGGAAGTAGTGGATTTATAAATCCTTGTATATTTCATTTTATTTATATCTTTATGTGTTTGTATTTGTTCCATAACTTTTTCATACTAGCTCCAAATGAGCTCAATTTTGTTTCTAAAATTTTGTAATATTAATTGGATCCTTTTTAGGCTATAATTTAGCAATAATCGCTGTCTTAGCAATAGTGGGTTTTAAAAAGTCAATTTAGTTACCCTTAGGAACATTTGGGCGAATCAACTATAGGATTTAGATACCAGGATTTGGATTCAGTTTGTGAGAACTTTGCATGGATGAAATGCTTATGAATGCTTCATGATTTTCATTTTGAAATCTTGCACACCAATTCTACAATCCATAATCAATCCATACCCTTTTGCCTATATGGCTACATAGGTTTTAACAAAATAATATAAGATTTTGAATTCATGGTTGAGAGGATTTTCTATTCAAAAAGTTTCTTCTCTTTGAGAATTTTCAACATAGTCAAACAATCAATCAAACTTATTTATTTATTTCACATTCCAAAAATTAGGAGAATTTTGGGATGTGACAGACTACCACCCTTAAAAGAAATCTCGTCCCGAGATTTGGGAAGGCTAGAAAGAAAGAAAGGTTCGGGATCCATTAGGATGCTACCACCCTTAAAAGAAAATTGACTAGGTCACTTCTCGAGGATTCACTTAGATCAGATTGGTTCTCCTTTAGACTTTTATTGGCACAATGTCTCTAGCACATTCTAAACATCATGATTGATAGATTCCGAGAAAGCACTTCTTAAACTAGAAAAACTCTCATGGTGGGCAAATAGGGAACGTTTACTTCACGGTGCCCATAATTCACGGTTGGGATTCATCCTTACCGTATATTCCTACGCTTAGCAATGAATGCTTTTGTAGAGGTGGAACAATCTACCATTCTAAGGTTTAGGCTCAACGCCGGCTCTCTTCTAAGGCTGAAAGGCACTCAAGATTCGCAAAGCCAACAGTACAAGAGCGAATAATAAGAGTAGTAGGACTGGTGATCAATCCATCCTGCACCCAAATCATTACCCTGTATGAGGATAGGTGAATCACGTTTTTCTATCACTCGGGCATTCTCACTTGCCTTGAAGAATGTTTCCATGGGCATAGGCTAATGTTCTATGTATACTCCCATGTATCCAATCAACAAAGCTACTACTAAAACTAAGCTATCGCTACTTCAACTTTCAGGTTGAGTAATCTACTACATAACATCATGTGCAACACTTCATACTTCCACATCCTTTTTCCATTAGGTGAAGCATTCTCTTTCCTAAATGCATTGTGTGGTCAAACCTTCCACTTAACACATCATTATATCTCCCAGGGTTCAAGATAGGGAAGAATAGATTCTATAGGAAAGAAACGACTAAGAAAATAATCCTACCCATAAATATATGAAGCATTCAATGTCACACACAAGCAAACAATTATAAGCGATCAACACACAATCAAACACTTGTATAATAACATTACAGGGGTCTAAATATAGCAGTATATAACCACAAAATAGTTTGAAAGCATTGGGAACAATACTAGAGTACAACATAGCAACATATAAGCAACAAACAAAATCTGTCAAAACGGTACAGCAGGTTTCACAAATTTTTCTGACAGAACTAAACTCATCAGGAATTTTAGCCAATTTTTGTGCATATACTACAGGTAATTACGCTCTAGATCCTAATTTTTGTAGATTTTTCTGAGTTTCCAATAAAATATGTAAAATCGCGCGGTACAACAGGTTAGGCAGAAAACTGCAGCAGTAATCCACGAATTTCAATCAATTCACACCATTAAAATAATTTTAAAACCACACGAAAGTTCCAGCAACTTTAGAGTTTCAAAACAACAGATGCTAAACAAGGCCAATATGATCCATACACTAACATGATATCAATGTTTTTCGTAGGCAATCTAATGTCTCTTGGTTCTCACTTGTAGTCCTTAATGATGTCTAAGTTGAAGTCCTTGGTCATGGTGGAGGCTTTGTCCATCAAGTTGAAAAGTGAGAGATGTAGAATCAAAACCAAAAAGGTTGAGGAAAGAGTTTACAAGATTGTTTGTAAATAAGTTTTGGAACAAAAACAACTCTTATTTTTCTAAGGGGTTTTGTCCAATCCTAGGGTTACAATCCTACAGGCAACACAGTGCTCTGATACCATCTGTAGAGGTCCCAACCTTTAATAGGGTAGAGATCCCTGTGTTTACAATGCTAGTCCCTGGATCAATAGCTAGCATCCACAGTTAAGATATAATATCAAGAAAAAAAGGTCATAATACAACTTTATAACCAGGAATAAAATAATTCATTACATATTACATAGCTCATTTGGCTATCTCATTACAATGCAGCAGAATATCTATATATCATGGAGTCCTTCATCTTCAAAGTGCCACATGAAATCATGTTGGTTGTAGACTTGTAATCCTATTCAACACACTTCACTAACATCAAACAAACCTGCAACATAATAAGTTGCAGCCACAAGGGTCAATACATTTGAATTGTATTGGCAAGTTTCACTACTATGTAGAATTAAGTGGATCCTATCATTATAAGCATATTTGGATAAGTAGGGTTTAGGATCATTTGCAGAAAGCCATATAGTTTTATCTTATCTTTTCAAAATAGTTTTGATCTTTTGAAAATCTTGCTGAACTCCTTGGAAAACTCCAAGTGCTTCTAATCCCTTGTTGACACCATCAAGTTTTACTTTGAGAAATTGGAGTGTCGAGATCGTCCATAGCTTCAGGCCTTAGTTGCCCAGAGTTGACCGTAACCGGGGACACGGCTAAGTACTTAGAATTTTGATCTTCTACAGAAGTTGTACACTTTACCCACATGACACAATCTCGTCTTGACGCCACCAATGGCCGCTGGATAAGTACTCACCAAATGGAGTACCGGCAGATCGAGAATGTGACAAAGTCTTTCCATAGAAGTCCTCCCAATACACAATGCTAGCTTGTCTACCAGGCACCAATGTAGGGATATATTTCCATACACAATTCTAGTTAACCTGAAGATGCCAATGCATGGGTCTTCCACTATGTAGTTGACTAAGCCAGAGCCCATTTAGCATGTGGCTGTACAAGGAAGCCACTGTACGAGAAACATGTTCAATCTCTAAGTCCCTGGGTGGTTTTCTTCTAGTGCACATCCAAAAAGATAGCCATATAAACATGGTTCCCTTTGTTGCCACCTTGTCCAAAACTTAAGTATCCTCTTTCCACCTAGGTGGTTCATTGAGTACTTGTTTTATTATATAAAACATATATTTTTCCAACACTTCATATAATCATATCATGTATCCCATCCCAAATATATAGCAGGCTAAGCATACTACAACTAGATTGTTTTCACTAAGGAATATATAAGGATATCCAAATAGGATATAGCATAGCATAGAAATATAGTAGTCCTATCATGCATGTTACAAAAATCCACTAAGTGTAATGAAAATAGTAGGACATGGATGATAGTGTCACTTGCCTTTTTAGTAGAGAATGTTGGTTCACTTCTTGATCTTGCAAATATCACACTCTTCTTTCTTCACTACAATTCAATCAAGCAAACACATATTCAACTAGCATTCAAACCATTTCACCACATAAAATAATACAAACATGGCCATGTATGCAAGCATGCAAAAGATGGTTTTATTTAGAAAAGTGGTTTCTATTAGGTTCTAACCATTTTAAGGCCCACATTGGTCATTTACAAATGCGATAAAACCATTTGCAAAAGGTTTCACTCCATAAACCAATTATTATACTAAGGTGATATTTTATGTTGTTGGAAATATCTTTTAGCAAGGTAATAATTTCATAGGGTTCATCAAATATATTTTTAAATCTCAAACCTTGGTGTTTAGGGTCAGAGAGTTTAACTCAATCATTTTCCCAAGATTTTACTCAAAAAGTATTTTTAACCCATAAATAATATTTTTATTTGACTAGAAATGTTCTAATTCAAATATTTATTCCTTAACTTCACAAAATACATTTTTAAATCCATAAGTTGATTTCTAAGGTCAGTAGGTTCAAAACAAACCATTTAGCAAATATTTCACCTTAAAAATATTTCTAGAACAATTTTTATATTCAAATTATGCCTACACAAGTTTCTTCAAATTCAACCCACTTTCCAGAAGCAAAACATTAAACAAAATGCATGGTTTCAAAGTACTTGTTCTGCTGATTCCAATGATATAAAATTTACAAAATTTGGACGTGCAGATTAAAAGTTATGAATTTTGCAAGATTGCATATCTAATAGATCCTAATTTCTGTTTTAAATCAAACCTTGTCCACGTGGCTCATTTCTACTAGCTGAAAACGGTTCGCGCGGATCGCTCTCTGTGAGTCGTTGGATTCAACTTAGATCGTGCGGCACTGATCAACTCATACCCCTTCGTCTAAATCTAATCCTAGCCAGATGATTTGCATCACACGGACCACAGCTGATCGACTATGATCTGGCGGCGGCTGACGGCGGTGCACTTTCAGATGGAGTCGTTGCCGAGGGACTGGGTCGCGCGAGGGTGGGAGAGGATGCTCACTGTGCTCGCAGGAGTGCGGCGAAGCTCAAGGTGTGGTCGGTTCGTTGAGGGGCGCACAGGAACGGAGTGGATAGCTCGCCAGAGCTTGCAACGGCGTCGGGTGCTTCTGGTTGTCGTCGGAGGCGGGGTTTGAGGGCGCGCTAAGGCAAACGGAGCATGCGGTTAGATGTGTACGGTACTGGGGATCACAGGAGCATCATCGGGAGGTACTGGGGCAGTCTGTACTCACCGGGGAATCTTGCCGGAGTCGAAGCAGGAGGTGGCGACGCTCTGATGTTGAGGTTGCCGAGGCTATGGTGCTCGCGCGTGTGTGGGTTTGGTGCTGGGAGATGCGCAAGAAGAGGGGGAGCAGACTCGTGTGCTCTGGGAGGCGAGGGGTGGTCGGACGGCATCGGAATCGGCCGGAGAAGCTCATCGGGGCAGAGGGGTTCGAGCTCGCAATACGTGCAGCCTGGGGGCAGAGAAGGTGGGGTGAGCGAGGGGAATGAGAGAGGAGAAGCGGGCGTTTAAGTACGCGTGGTCGGGGCGAGTTTTACTCCGGCAATGAAGTGAATTTACGCGAGTAATAATGGCCAGAAACGGCCGGCGAGGGAGGGCGTGGTTGCGTGCGGGTGAGATCGAAGACCTGGCAGGTGGGGCCCGGCTGTCTGCGAGAGAGAGGGAGAAAGAGTAGGGTCTGCAGATCAGTGACTTAGCGGGTTTGCTTCTGGGTGAAAAACGGTTCACGAGTGGGGTGAGCAGGTGGGCTGCGAGTTGGGCTGGGTTGGGCCTGCTGGCTGGGCTGCTTCGTTTCTTTTTTTTTATACTGAATGTTTTTCCTTTTTCTATTTTTAATTTCTGTTTTGATTTTTATTCAAACAATTCAAACTCCATTTGAATTCAAACTTCCATTTAACTTTGTGTTGATTTTAATACTGTTTATTAACATAATCTAAAATCAAATATAGAATAATTAATTTTAGAGTTTATTATTTATTAAAAATAAATAAATAGACATTAGTCTTTATTTTAAATAGGATTCAAATATGTTTTAGAACACTATTTGATTTCTAAATTTTTCCCAAAACCATTTCAGTAGGTTTTATTTGAAAGATAAAACACTTTGAATTTTTATTTAATAAACTTTATTAAGTTTTAATGTTCATTCAAAAGTAGGAAAAAGTCTTTACTTAAATAAAATTGGATATTAATAAATCATCTTTATTCAAATAATCCCTTACTCTTTTTTATTAAACAAAAAATATATTTTATTTCCATTCCTTGGCCAAGATTTAATTTGTCTCTATAAAATAGTTCTCATTTATTCATTTCTACCTTTACTTATAAAAACCATATCTTTTTATTTAAAGTTCCAAAAATGGTGATTCCAACTTTTATAACTTTATTTATTATTTGTTTATCTTTTTAAATCCCTTTAGGATTCTATTTGATCAAAATAGGTTTTGATGTTTCCATTTGGAATCAAAAGTTTCTTTTCACCCTAAATTTGAACAATTGTTTTAATTTGTTTATTTATTTTTCACATTTCAAAATTTGGAAAATTTTGGGATGTGACAAGCTACCACACCCTTAAAAGAAATCTCATCCTGAGATTTGGGAAGGCTAGGGTTACAAGTTGGCTTCAAGGAAACTAGGGTACTACCACCCTTAAAAGAAAATCTCATAGGGTTACATTGATGGTTCACTTGACTATGGGTTCAACACTTGATATCCAGACAAGGAATCCTTATTTGACTCTTCTGAGTTAACTAATTCCTAACATCCACTTCTTCTATCTCTTCAAGGTTCCAATCCATGTCAATGTGGTTCACATGTCCTTTCTAGGTCACATTGGAGTCATTTCCATTTGATCTTCTAGCATCCTTTTTCTTTTTCTTCTCAGGATAGTCTGATGCATAGTGTCCAAGTTCCTTACAATTATTGCACTCCAACTGGCTAATGTCCTTCTTCCTGAAATTGTCATGTTGGTTCTGACCAAGGTCATCTCCATTGTCAGTATCATTTCCATTATTATCACTTCCATTGTTGTTGTGGTGATACTGATGTGGTTCAGAATCTCCATTTCTCTTTTGAATGAACGTTTCTTATGTGATGATCCTGAATGATACTTGAGTTTATGCTTCCTCTTTCTGTCCTCAACTTGATTCATCTTGTTTTCCAAAATGGTGGCTTAGTCACAGAGTGATTGATAAGTTGGGACATAGGCAACAGATAGCTGCAGGTTCAACTCATCATTAAGTCCTTCAAGGAATTTCTCCTTTCTCTTAGCATCTGTGTCAACTTCATCCGGTGCATAGCGTGCCAGATTGTTGAATTCTTCAATATACTCAGCCACACTGAGGTGACGCTGTTTCAGATTGTGGAATTCCTTTTTATTCAAGTTCATCACTCCAGATGAGATGTGAGCCGTACGGAAACCATCCTCAAAGATAGACCAACTTACATCCTCAAGGGGAGTTGTGATCTGAAAGTTGTCCCACCATGTTGCTGATGGTCCTTCAAGCAGATGTGATGCAAACCTAAATTTTTCCTCGTCGGTGCAGCCAACAGTCACTAAGTCCTTATTCACCGAACGTAACCAGTCATTGGCTACCATTGGGCCAGTTGTCCTAGAGAACCTTGCAGGCCTTAGTTTCAGAAACCTGGTGAGCATATCATGTGCTGGAGGATTATTTTGATTGTTGTTATTGTTGTTCTGATTCTGATTTTGCATAAACTGTTTTATCATCAGCAGCAGTTGAGCTTGACCTATCATCAACTGCTGCATCTCGGGAGTGATGTTGTTGTTGTTTTGGTTGGGGTTGGCACGACGGGGAGGCATCTGTTGGTTTGAGAGGGATAAGTAATGATGGATAGATTTTAAGAAGTTCTAACACACCACCCAAAACAATCAAGTTCAAACAAACAATCAAGCAATCATCAAGCAACTATTCTCTTAACAACTTATGAACTTAACCCATGAGTTGAAGTAAACAACAAGTTTTCTTAAAATAATCAACCTAGTATAGTCATACCTCATAGGCCAATATGATCCATACGTTAACATGATATCAATGTTTTTGGTAGGCAATCTAATGTCTCTTGGTTTTCACTTGTAGTCCTTAGTGATGTCTAAGTTGAAATCCTTGGTCATGGTGGAGGCTTTGTCCATCAAGTTGAAAAGGAAGAGATGTAGAATCAAAACCAAAAAGGTTGAGGAAAGAGTTTACAAGATTGTTTGTAAATAAGTTTTGGAACAAAAACAACTCTTATTTTTCTAAGGGGTTTTGTCCAATCCTAGGGTTACAATCCTACAGGCAACACAGTACTCTGATACCATCTGTAGAGGTCCCAACCTTCAATAGGGTAGAGATCCCAGTGTTTACAATGCTAGTCCCTAGATCAATAGCTAGCATCCATAGTTAAGATGTAATATCAAGAAACAAAGGTCATAATACAACTTTATAACCAGGAATAAAATAATTCATTACATATTACATAGCTCATTTGGCTATCTCATTACAATGCAGCAGAACATCTATATAGCATGGAGTCCTTCATCTTCAATGTGCCACAGGCAATCATGTTGGTTGTAGACTTGTAATCCTATTCAACACACTTCACTAACATCAAAAAAACCTGCAACATAATAAGTTGTAGCCACAAGGGTCAATACATTTGAATTGTATTGGCAAGTTTCACTACTATGTAGAATTAAGTGGATCCTATCATTAAATGCATATTTGGCTAAGTAGGGTTTAGGCTCATTTGCAGAAAGCAATATAGTTTTATCCTATCTTTTCAAAATAGTTTTGATCTTTTGAAAATCTTGCTGAACTCCTTGGAAAACTCCAAGTGCTTCTAATCCCTTGACACCATCAAGTTTTACTTTGAGAAATTGGAGTGTCGAGATCTTCCATAGCTTTAGGCCTTAGTTTCTCAGAGTTGACCGTAACCGGGGACACGGCTAAGTACTTAGAATTTTGATCTTCTGCAGAAGTTGTACACTTTACCCACATGACACAATCTCGTCTTCACGCCACCAGTGGCCGCTGGATAAGTACTCACCAGATGGAGTACCGGCAGATCAAGAATGTGACAAAGTCTTTCCATAGAAGTCCTCCCAATACACAATGCTAGCTTGTCTACCAGGCAGCAATGTAGGGATATATTTCCATACACAATTCTAGTTAACCTGAAGATGCCAATGCATGGGTCTTCCACTATGTAGTTGACTAAGCCAGAGCCCATTTAGCATGTGGCTATACAAGGAATCCACTGTACGAGAAACATGTTCAATCTCTAAGTCCCTGGGTGGTTTTCTTCTAGTGCACATCCAAAAAGATAGCCATATAAACATGGTTCCCTTTGTTGCCACCTTGTCCAAAACTTAAGTAACCTCTTTCCACCCAGGTAATTCATTGAGTACTTGTTTTATTATATAAAACATATATTTTTCCAACACTTCATATAATCATATCATGTATCCCATCCCAAATATATAGCAGGCTAAGCATACTACAACTACATTGTTTTCACTAAGCAAGATATAAGGATATCCTAATAGGATATAGCATAGCATAGAAATATAGTAGTCCTATCATGCATGTTACAAAAATCCACTAAGTGTAATGAAAATAGTAGGACATGGATGATAGTGTCACTTGCCTTTTTAGTAGAGAATGTTGGTTCACTTCTTGATCTTGCAAATATCACACTCTTCTAACTTCACTACAATTCAATCAAGCAAACACATATTCCACTAGCATTCAAACCATTTCACCACATAAAATAATAAAAACATGGCCATGCATGCAAGCATGCAAAATATGGTTTTATTAAGAAAAGTGGTTTCTATTAGGCTCTAACCATTGTATATTAAAAGTTATGAATTTTGCAAGATTTCATATCTAATAGATCCTAATTTATGTTTTAAATCAAACCTTGTCCACGTGGATCAATTCTACTGGATGAAAACGGTTCGCACGGATCGCTCTCTGTGATTCGTTGGATTTAACTTAGATCGTGCGGCACTGATCAACTCATACCCCTTCGTCTAAATCTAATCCTAGCCAGACGATTTGCATCCCACGGACCACAGCTGATCGGCCATGATCTGGCGGCGTTGGCGGCGGCTGACGGCAGCGCACGCTCGGACAGAGTCGTTGCCGAGGGACTGGGTCGCGTGAGGGAGGGAGAGGATTCTCACTGTGCTCGCAGGAGTGCGGCGAAGCTCAAGGTGTGGTCGGTTCGTCAAGGGGCGCACAAGAACGGAGTGGATTGCTCGCCGGAGCTTGCAGCGGCGTCGGGTGCTTCTGGTTGTCGTCGGAGGCGGGGTTTGAGGGTGCGCTAAGGCAAACAGAGCATGTGGTTAGATGTGTATGGTACTAGGGATCACAGGAGCATCATCGGGAGGTACTGGAGCAGTCTGTACTCACCGGGGAATCTCGCCGGAGTGGAGGCAGGAGGCGGCGACGCTCTTATGTTGAGGTTGCCGAGGCTACGGTGCTCGCGCGTGTGTGGGGTTGGTGCTGGGAGATGCGCAAGAAGAGGGGGAGCAGGCTCGTGTGCTCTAGGAGGCGAGGGGTGGTCAGACGGCGCCGGAATCGGCCGGAGAAGCTCGTCGGGGCAGAGGGGTTCGAGCTCGCAATACGTGTAGCCTGGGGGCAGAGAAGGTGGGGTGAGCGAGGGGAATGAGAGAGGAGAAGCGGGAATTTAAGTACGCGTGGTCGGGGGCGAGTTTTATTCCGGCAATGAATTGAATTTACGTGAGGAATAATGGCCAGAAACGGCCGGCGAGTGAGGGCGTGGTCGCGTGCGGGTGCGAACGAAGACCTGGCAGGTGGGGCCCGACTATCTACGAGAGAGAGGGAGAAAGAGTGGGGTCCGCAGCTCAGTGACTTGGCGTGTATGCTTCTGGGTGAAAAATGGTTCGCGAGTGGGATGACCAGGTGGGCTGCGAGTTGGGCTGGGTTGGGCCTGCTGGCTGGGCTGCTTCGTTTCTTCTTTTTATACTGAATGTTTTTCCTTTTTCTATTTTGAATTTCTATTTTGATTTTTATTCAAACAATTCAAACTCCATTTGAATTCAAACTTCCACCAAACTTTCTGTTGATTTTAATACTGTTTATTAACATAATCTAAAATCAAATATAGAATAATTAATTTTAGAGTTTATTATTTATTAAAAATAAATAAATAGACATTAGTCTTTATTTCAAATAGGATTCAAATATGTTTTAGAACACTATTTGATTTCTAAATTTTTCCCAAAACCTTTTCAGTAGATTTTATTTGAAAGATAAAACACTTTGAATTTTTATTTAATAAACTTTATTAAGTTTTAATGTTCATTCAAAAGTAGGAAAAAGTCTTTACTTAAATAAAATTGGATACTAAAAATCCTCTTTATTCAAATAATCCCTTACTCTTTTTTATTAAACAAAAAATATATTTTATTTCCATTGCTTGGCCAAGATTTAATTTGGCTCTATAAAATAGTTCTCATTTATTCATTTCTACCTTTACTTATAAAAACCATATCTTTTTATTTAAAGATCCAAAAAATGGTGATTCCAACTTTTATAACTTTATTTATTATTTGTTTATCTTCTTAAATCCCTTTAGGATTCTATTTGATCAAAATAGGTTTTGATGTTTCCATTTGGAATCAAAAGTTTCTTTTCACCCTAAATTTCAACAATTGTTTTAATTTGTTTATTTATTTTTCACATTTCAAAATTTGGAAAAATTTGGGATGTGACAGCTAATCATATCACATATGACTCTTGTTGTTGGGTGACATCTTTATGTTAAAACTAGGTGCCTAACCTTTATGCCACAAGGTCCTTAACTGTTAAGATGACCTTGTGAAGCTCACTAACCCTTATGCGTGTAGGTATCCGATACAAATCCATCCAGCCAAAGAAAACCGCGGCACCCTAATTTTACAGGCCCACCAACGATTGTACAGGGCATAGGATGGTGCAAGGTTTGGTTGGGATGGCATGGTTTAACTTAAACTTTGTGAGGGGTCGTTCTACTTCTATCATCTAATCATGCATAGGGTAAAACGCATAAGAATAGCAATCACATAAATGTGACATAGTATGGCCCATTTTCTCATGGTGATCTCCATCGCCATAGAACCTGTCCACCATGATGATCTCCATCTTCATGTTCCATGTGATCCATCCTCCAAGTGATGAGTCCTCCAAGAACTAATACAAGCTATTAACCCTAACAGCTAGTAATCAAAATTACATAGAATTGGGATCATCACAAGTTGGCACGCAGGCCATTACAATAATTGACAACACACATGGCTCCAGCCGTGTTGCCCTAATCACGACACGTAGGTCATGATAAATTTCATACATGCATCACATACATATAGATCCGCATTCTACCGGATCATGTGGCATCGCAACACCTAGTTACCTTAACAAGTTACAAAAATGTGCTACGACTAGGAGGGTCTAGGGGGTCTCCCCATGCGGGGTTCGAAGGGGCAGCGCCCCTCGTCGTATATCCGGGCGTCCGGAAAACTGTGAAAATGAGAGATCGAATCTACACAATTTTCTTTAAGGATTTTGATAAGGAAAGCAAATTTACCATAAACCGTCTGCTGTTCCGATTCGATCAAACTCCTTTGATCACGGTACATCAATTTTAGATCTAGGTTCCGATTCGATCAATTATATTGATCTTTGCGTGATTTAACAGGATTTGTGTGTCACTGTCTACCCTGATGGCGGAAGCCAACCGGTAGGGGTAAGTCGTTCGACGACCTCAGAATCACGATCACGGAAAGCAAGACCATAGATCAATCCTGAACCACCGCAATACAAATGATCACATCATTCATATCAATCTACATATCACCATATGCAATCATCCCTAACCTATAACTGAACAGCATCGGCTCTGATACCACTGAAGGGATACGGGTAGGCTACACTAGCGCAAATCAAAATTTTCTACCATCTAAACCAGGATTACTATTGTCATAGATCACGGGATTACCACTAGACGCGCAGTTGCGGAACTTGATAAAGCGCGCCGAGGCAGTGCAGACGATCTACGTCTCCTCCTCGTTCTCGTCCCACGAGCAGCTCCAAGCGCTATAGATGCAGCGCCTCCGAGGTATCCACGCGTACAGGGTGGAAGCATTAGACGTCGGACTGCTAGGTCCACGCGTGCAACACAGGCATGAGGAGTGGCGGCTGGGAGGAATGGTCTAACCCTGGTCAGCTCGCCCTACCCTCTCTTATATAGGCATCCCTCGTGGGCTTCTACATTAGCAGCCTATTAGTAGCCTAAGCCTAGTCTAATTCGGATACAATCCTCATTAGGCTTCCAGCCCCTTAAGTGTGTGACCCTATAGGTTCATATGCGTATAGACATGACATGAATACACTTATTCTGTCAATAGTTGGCAGCGGCCTCTAGCAAGACGTGCCAACTCCTAAACGCATACAAAGATCATATCGGACGAAACATCACAAGGTTTAGTACATGTCTTTCCCTTTGCCTCACGATATTTGGTCTAGCTCCAAGCTGACCTCCCTTTCTCGATACTGTGATTCGGAATCCCTTTACTAGGTTAACTCTTAACCATATGTAGCACGGCCATGCATTTCTGGATCCGATCACTCGAGGGGCCCAGAGATATCTCTCTCAAGTAGAGAGGGGCAAATCCCATCTTGATTGACCATGCATTGCAGCATGCTTCAGGACAAAATTGAAAGCTACCTTTATAACTACCCAGTTACGGAGTAGCGTCTGATATCCCCAAAGTATGTCGATCCACATCTCAAGTACATGCGACAATCTCAGGTCTAAGGACAAAACGTACACGATGTGTAGAGAGAGAGCTGCAACTAATTGTCAGTCTCAAGTTGGGTCAGTCCAACCCCATGTTCATAACATGTGTCCACATCATTGGTTTGACATCTCCATGTCTATGACTTGCGAAACATAGTCATCAACCAATCGATGTGCTAGTCTAATATTCACATGTGTCCTCACATGAACTCCGACTAGGGACAACTATTAAATAACCATACAAGTAAAGAGTTTCACAAACAATTCACATAATTGCCAATCAATACAAGTTGCCTGATATAGATATTCAAGGAACAATACAATAACTCATGGATACATAAGAAATATAATCATCTCTATGATTGCCTCTAGGGCATATTTCCTTCAGTGTGGTTCCCATTGTTTGGAACTACACACGGGGGTTGAGATCTCTCTCGTCTTCTTGCGCTGGCGCGGTCCCATTGGAACTGTACACATAAGAGATGGCACCACAACATGTCGTTGGGCTGCATGGTTCCAGTCAGAGGACCTACTTCCGCACTCTCGGCAAGGACCAGAAAACCGAAGGTCATCGTCGTACATCGTATGTGTGTGAAACCACGAGGGTGCTGCCATTAGTGGCACCTTGGGTGTTGTGAGCCGGACTTCTGCATGATGGAGCAAGGGGTGACTTGCAAGAAGTTTCGTCACCTTGAGGTCGGCTACGAGTACGCCTACATCATCTACATTTCCCACGGAACGTTAACCGCATACGGTCTACAAGGGTATGTATTCGATATGCATGGCCATTACATTACTCCTAGATAGATCCTGGTAGTTAGGCGTGTCTGCGATAGGAAAATTTTGTGTTTTCTACCCCGAACCCCTTCATCTTACCCCTCATATTGTACTCCTTGATACTCATAATATAGTGGAGAAGGTAGGAGTAGGACTTTTACCCATAATCAGAGGTTCTTTACCTAGGTAAATCTGTGTTCTTCTACATGTTCGTCGTTGTCGATCCATTACCTATTGGCCCGAGCCCGAGCCTAACAAATAAACTCCGTTCCGATCTTTGGGACTGAGATCGCCAAGTCATCAAGAAATCAATCCTTTGTCAACAACTTACTATTAAAAAGTTTGGGATGTTATATTGAGCCTATTGCATCAAGTCATCTACAAGATGATAGGTGGGAGTTAGGAATCATGCCCTAAATTGAGTCCTAGATGTTTGAAGAAAAATTTCTTCTTCGTCAGCCAAATAGGACAACCTCCATGCAAAGGATAACCTTACAAGCAAGAACTAGATATTACGGGCGTGTTTGGTTGGGCCGACGCCCGTTTCTCGCATGGCACGGAAAGAAATACGCCCGTTTGGAGAGCTGGGCTACATGGAGAAGCTGCACCGCATGGTTCTTAAAGCATGCCAAAACTTGGCCCGCTGGAAAGGCCGAAATCGGCCGTTTCCATGCAGCCAGGCCCTAACGAGCGCCGTGTGCCTACTTCTTGCATGCGTGGGGAAGCGCGAGAGACGGGATGTTTTAGGCATAACTCGTAGGCCACTCCGCTCACCCCCTAGTACCACTCCCCTCACAATGATTCCTGACCATGGCCGCCGCTCCTCTACCTCTCCCCTCTGTTCTGCGGCCTCAACATAGGCGAGGTGAGCACGCATAGCCTATGGGATGTCGTTCAACTCGATAAGCTCGTCGGCGGCGACGAGGTGACCCTCGTGAGGGATTTCAGGGTTCTCGCGCACATCTATGTGCACGGAACTAGGTCGGCCATCGCGGCGGCCGCGACATCTCGTCGCCTACAACCGTGGAGGAACCGGCATCTGCGGCCAGGCAGGCCAGAAAAGCCCCCGCCAGAGTCAGGGTTACCCTCGACTTGTTGGATAGGGTTTTTTTTGCCCGTGTCAGCGGCCCTAATCCCCACGCCCGGAGCTTCTTCTCTTGATCTAGCGGCGCATTCTACGGCTCCCTCGTCATCAATGGTGCCACCGCCAACCAGAGTAAGTTATCGATCTACATAGTGGTTAGGGTTTGGCCCCAAATCGATGGCGGTTAAGGCTCAATCTTCGGTAGTTGTAGAGCGATTTGGGGCTTTAGGTAGTATGTAGCAACGTATTTCATAGTGTACACAAAAAATTTGGGGTTTATTTTACCAGATTCCTCAATTTGGGTGCTGTCCTAGGGCATTGCCCGATTGGGGGAACATAACGAATTCCTCAGTTTGGGTGTTGTCCTGGGGCATTCCCCGATTAGGGATACTAGTGCATGTTTGTACCATGATTCCTACATATTTGTACCATGTGCATTGCCAAATTTGTCAATGTTGCTTGCTCCCAATTTGTTGCTGACCTTGTTTTACCTCCTGCCAAGGTGGTTAAGTCCGAATGCCAGACTATGGGGAGGGGTTGGCACCCCCACTGGGTTATCAGGACGTGCTTCCGACCAACCACCGGCAATTCAAGCCGGTGGTCCTCGGCAGGGTGGAGGAAGCTTCGTAGCCGCAGAGCAAGAAGGGACAGCAGCCGAAGCTTGGCCACTATCCTATCGCCGATGTCCCTCGCCGGTTATCATACAGCTAGACTCGGTGGACCTCCACATGCTGGTGATCCCGCCAGCGTTCTAGTTTGGTCTAAGGACCTGGATCAAGCAAGCGCTGTCGCGCGTCATGCAGGTCACGGCCTACCAGTGGTGCATCGAATGGGTGCAAGTGGAATGGTTCTCTGGCCAAGTCGCCTTCAGGAAGAACTGGCCGGAGCTGGTCTACAAGTACGACCTAGAGCACTACGACGTCGTCGAGTTCAAGTTGAAGCCCTTCATCATCAAGATGACGATCTACAAGGTGTGCTCTTCCCGCGCCAGGAAGTACACCTGCCCGGACCACGACTAGCCGGCGACGCTCTTCATGTCGATGCTTCTGTAAGTTTGTATGTAGTATTGGTAGTTGCTGATGGACAACTAATTATGGTGAACTAAGTAGGCTAATGTATCTTTTTGATCAGGTGGTGGTTCAGGGGCATGGTATGCCCCTATTGATGGTTAGTTTCATTAGGAGTTAAGCCCCTGGTGGTGGATCAGGGGCATGGGATGCCCCTCCTGATGGTTCTTTTGATCAAGGGTGAAGTTTAGAACCCCTGATTACTACCTATTATGGTGATTGTTAAGACTTTTATTGTGATCATATGAATGTGTAGGTAGTAATGTTTATGTCTGCATATGCCTTTTATGGTGATCATCTGAATGTGTTTTGTGTGCATATGAATGTTCTTGTGATCATGTGTTCTGTGTGTGCTGGGTGGTAAGATCACCAAATTTGAAATGGGTGATCATAACCCATGTGATCAGATGCAAAGCATCACACCCAAAACCTGTCCAATACATCATCAGGGAAAAAGACCAGAATCTGGGCAACCAAACAACTAGGGCTATTTGTAGGAAACACGAATGCGGGAGTCCAATCAACTGGCCCAAGTTGATCCAAGTATAATCTCCCCTCATGCAGCACCCAGCGGGCCAAGTGGGAAAAACGGGAAATCTTGGGCCGAGCAACTAAACACGCCCTACATTTTTGTGGCAATACTTGGCTCCCTAGTACTTTTGCAACGACTATGCAAACACCATTATAAATGTCCTCACTATCGCCGCTTGATTGCCATGGAGGGAACTTCAAGCAACCGAGACCAGGCCTTACCGCTCCTTTCATCTGTGGCAAGATGACTTCATCAACAACCACCTCCAAGGGGGAAGGAGTTGTCGGTCGAGGAAGGGACAACATGATTCTTGGTGGGTTTTTACTAGCTCTGTTATTAGTCATGTGGGGAGATCCAGGGGAGGATCTAGGCCCAGGGCCACTAGGGCCATGGCCCGGGGCACATAAAATAATCCGGCCTACAATCTAAAAAAAGAAGGTTGGCCTGGGGATCATCCCGTGCTGGCCCAAACCATTGTTGACTCACTCGATCGAACGCCGCAGGCAGAACGAAGGAAAGGAAACCCTTATTTCGGCATCCTCTTGCTTGCGGCGGCAGGAGCGTGCAACCACACTCACGCAGGCACGTCGTCTGTCCTTTCCCGGACTCCTGGACCCCATCGCTGCCTGGCCGCTGCCTCCTGCCAGCATCGGATCCTTCCTCCTCCAAACCAACGCCGGCTAGCAGGTGTGCCTCCTAATGCTCGGTCTATCTCTGTCCCTGGATATGTGTGTGCCTCTCACTTCCTCAGTCAAGTGTGAATGTGTCGAACACCCAATATCACGTTGATTCAGGACAGTGTTGATTGATGTTCACCTCCGCTGCAGCTCCCCTAAATTAGGTAATTTCTTGATTTCTGCCGTAGTTGAATTGGATTGATTTGTAATTGAAGTGATTTATTGGTTTCACAATTTCTTGTAATGGATTTCATGTTTTTAGGAACAAAAGATGAAAAAAAATTATACGTCAATCTCAATACCAAAAAAATCAACAAATGCTAGAAGGCGTTATGTAAATTTGGGCCCATGCCAAAAAAAATTAGTTTTTGGGTCCATGCCAAAATATATGTTCATCTTAGCAAATTTTCACAGTATTACAATAGTTCTCGTAGTACTATTTTTTTACCATTAGTTTTTGGTCCGATGCTTGTTTCAATCCTGTATCCGCCACCGGGGAGATCTCCCAACATGGCAGCCCATGTCTGTGCTCATAGAGCTAGCGAAGAGAGGACGACATGTGTTTGGGTCAACTGTATTCCACCGTTCCTAGCAAAAGGATTGTAACCTTTCCATTTAATCAATGGAGCTCGTAAGTCTCCAAAAAGAGATTTTTTATTTAAATATTGCATGTGCCATGTTTTTCTGGGTAGGAGGAGTCATCACATCTAGTAAACCAATTTCCATGCTCTACTGGCTATATTTTATTCTCCAGCCAACGTGTGTACATCAGTTGAATGCGATCGATATGATAAACATACATGAGTACAAGTATATTTTCCTTCGCACAATATAACACGCCGATAAATTGTTTGACAAACGAGACCAAGTGAATCGGTCAACATTGGTTTGTCCGCAAGAGTCTTTGAGAGAGAAATAGTATAGATTGATCAACTTGAAGTAGCACGTAGACAGCCGTCCAAGTAAGTACTCCCTCCGTTTAGAAATATAAGATGTTTTAGGTTTATGAAGGAGATGTATTTAGACATCTTTTAGTGTATATGTTTAAATGAAACTAGACACTAAAAGGTGTCTAGATACATCTCATTCACAAACTTAAAACATCTTATATCTCCAAACGGAGGGAGTAGTTGTTAGGAGATGATTGCACGTTCGAGCTCGCGTATTGGTGCATCGCCAGCATACAGCTATTGATGCCCCTTGTAAGATGGTAGATGGTACTGAACCTTCTCGCCTCTTTCTCCAAGACGAAAAGGTTTGGACTGTGTTTGGTGCTAAAGTATTTTTGAGGTATTCGAAAAATACTAGTACACAGTAAAGTATTTTCTCCGTTTTAAAATATAGGCGTCTAAGGACTGTGTTTGGTGCTAAAGTATTTTTGAGGTATTCGAAAAATACTAGTACACAGTAAAGTATTTCCTCCGTTTTAAAATATAAGGCGTCTAAGGACTGGTCAAAAGTCAAATTTAACTAACTCTAACTAAATATTTAGGAAAAAATATGACATCTACATTATAAAATGGACGTATTGATAAAATATACTTTATGATAAATCTATTAATATTGATTTGGTATTTTAAATATTTATATTTTGTGTATTTTCTTGGTCAAACTTAAAAAACGTTGATATTTTACTAAACTTTCGGCGCCTTATATTTTGGGATAGGAGGAGTATTGTAGTTTTAAATACTAATACTTTTGATGTGTGTTTGAGAAAGTAAAAAACTATAGTATTAATACTCTCTATGTTCTAAAATATAAGTTGTTTTATGTGTAGGATTACTCATTTTTCTCTAAACCTATGCACTAAAAGGAGTAAAAAATATATCGTATTTCAGAAAAACTAAAATATCTTAAAGTTTGAAACAGAGGGAATAGTACTTTCGAAGTAGTATTGATAAAAGAACTGCGGACCAGACTATTAATATACCTTGCTACCAAACGGTCATTTGTACGGGGTATAAGAAAGAGTCCGCCCGCGTTACATCAACTTGGTATGTGCGATATTGTCAAAAAAAAAACTTGGTACCTGTGATCGAGCAATTTAGTCCAGCAACGCTCTGGAAACGCGTCGTTAGAGTATCTCCAACAAGCGCGCTATATTTTAACGTCATAAACGTCGCTGTGTTGGCGCTGTATAATTTTACAGCGCAGTGTGGGGTTTTCTTTCACTGGAGGTGCTAAACCGCAGCGCGAGCGCGGTCGAAAAAAGGGTTATCCACTAGGCGATGCAAACTACAGCGCGCAGCAGTGCTGAAAACAATATTCACACAGCGATATGCATTCAACAAGATCAAATACTAAAATAAATCATCAATCAAATAATCTACCATAGTTCAAATATCATTACATAGTTTAACAAATACGCACAATATATTAAATGGACGCAAAGTGCAACATTGCATTTGCATATGACAAATACAAGAGAGAATCTCATACTTCCTCCTCATCCTTTGCTGCTTCTTCTGCTTCTTCTTCATGGACACCTTGGCTTGATGGAGGAATAGAAGGATCCATAGAGGCTACGAAGCCTTCCGGTGGTGCTCTCATGGCTCCATAGACACCACTCACCGGTGCTCCCATGGTACCTCCGAAGACTCTTCCATAGCTTGGTCCTCCCATGCCCCCATGCCCCCCATGCCTCTCATGCCTCCTCCAAACATGGCCATGCCTCCTCCAAACATGCCGGTCGTGGGTGTGTTCATGTTGGCCACCAACATTCTTTTTTTGCCAACGCTTCGTCGCGAGCAAGGTTGATGTACTCCTTTTGCCTCTCATCCAAGTTGGAAGTGTCCATCATGAAGAGCTTCCTCTCTTTCTCCGCTAGGCGTAGATGCTCCTCATTGGCGAGCTTCTTCTCCTCCAATGCTAACTTCCTCTCCTTATTGGCGGCAAGCCTCTCCTCCAAAGCGTCCCTTCGAGCGTCCATAGCCTGTTTTTCCAAGTTTCTTGCCACCTTCCTATCTTCATTTGATTACAACCTTGCTTTTGCAATCATATCCATAGCATTCGCTATATCATCATCCCCGACCTTCTTTCCCTTCATCTCTTTGGCGGCCTTTCTACCAAGCACATTCCTCCTTGTGTTGGTAACTGAGTGAGGAGTGGAGCTTCTCTTCTTGTCCTCGTCACTTGAGCCATCATCATCAATGATTGTTGCATCACCGGTTGCCGCATCCAATTTTCCACGATTCTTCCACTTTACTTCATTTACTATCACTTTATAACAATGATGCATGATGAATGGCTTGCCAAGAATCTTGTTGCTTTTCTTGTTTTCCCCCACATCACTAAACAATCCTTGAGCCATGGAGTTCTATAAAGCAAACAAAAGAGAATATATGAGCCATATAGAACAACAACCGTGCATATAGATGATCAACAAAGTAGTATAATTGCTTACCCTATCTAAATCATTTGTGCCACTTGGGTTAATAACATCAACATTGGCTTGCACGCCCGCCCACTTTTGGCAACCGGTGTTGATACCCGACCAACGAGACCAAAGAGAACGCACGCTCCACTCATTCTCACTTGTGTTGTTGGCGTCGAAGTACTCCTTCATCCTCATCCAATAAGTCTCTCTAGTTTGGCCGGAGCCGGTTGTTGGATCTATTCCAATTGTCAACCATGTCTTGCAAAGCAACTTGTCCTCTGCTATGGTGTAGTTCGCCGACCGACCGATATGGCATGGTTCAATCAACCCCTCTCCTTCCTCGTCGACATCCTCAAATTCTTCCTCTTCAACAATATCTTCATTGACAAACGAAGAACCAACATTCATTGCGTCCATGAAAGCATCGCCATCAACTCTACATTGCAATAAAACTCATGGCTCTCCGGCATTGTATGCATCTAAAACTAAAAATCGTTCAAAAGAAATGTTTTTACCTCTCCGGCATTTCATTGAACACCATGTGCGCGCCGGTTTGTTCGGCGGATGGCGGCGGTGGCGGTGGTGGATTGCTCCTTGGAGCCGGCGGCGGAGGCTATTGCACGCGCCTAGCTGCGGACGCCTTCACCTTCTTCTGCGTCGGCTTGTCGGCACCCGCCGCGGCCAACAGGCGCTTGTGGACGGGCACCTTCCTCTTCCCCGGCGGCCGCACCTTCCCGACGCCCTGCGCAGCGGCCTCCTACGCGGTGGCGACGCCAGTGTGCACCGTCGGGCGCGGCGGGACGAAGAGGGCTTGGGCGGCGCTGTTGCCGGCGTCGGCGGCGCCGCTAGGATTTGGGGCGACGTTAGGGTTTGAGGCGACGACGACGGCGGTATGTGGAATAGAGTACGGAGGTGTCGGAGGGGTGCCAGAGGGCGCGTCCATCACTGGAATTCCGCCGGCGGCCGCGCGGAGGGGAGGATTTGGTGCTGGGGAGGGGAGAAAATTTCAGCGCGGGTTTTTTCACGAGCAAACGGAGCGATAGAGCACGCTGCAGCCAGAGCCCAAAGTATAGCGCTCAGGATAGTGCAAAGCGACCAGTGTCCAAAAAAATTTACAGCGCCGCGCGGTTTATAGAATCTGCTTGAGGGAGGTTTTTTACTATGCGCGCTGCATATCGGCGGTTTTTTAGCGTGCGGCCGATATAGCGCGCCTGATGGAGATACTCTTAGAATTGCCAACTTGGGTTACAAGAGTCCAAAATATGCTCTAGATGACTACTCCATATGCTTGGCCTAGTTGACGGGGAATAGGACGCATGTGGCCTGTTGTTTTTGTATCTTGCCCGCTGATATTCCTTTTTTCCCCTTATTTATCCTGTACCTTTAGAGCATCACAGCAGATGCCTTAAAACAAAATTGTGTTAAAAAAACTACTACTATAACTTTTAGGGTAGTACTACGCGTCCCTCGGGGGATTTGTGTTTTTTATCCCCCGGGTCCCCAGCCAACCACATGTCCTCGGAGAGTTCACCGGAGACATCGCCGGCGACCGTGCAGCAAAAAAGTTGTGCTAATGTAGCAAACTCGACCTCGCCGGAGATCTCACCGGAGACTTTCGCCGGAGACCACGCCGGAGACCGTGTGGCAAAAATTTTATGCTATTGTAGCAAAAACACAAAACGTATGTAGCAAATAAATTATCATATTGTAGCAAATCCGATCTCATCGGACACCTCGCCGGAGATAATGTAGCAAGACCCAAAATATGCTTATAGCACCGCCGCTGATCGCATGTAGCAACGCCCCCAACCACATGTAGCAAACCTCGACGTCATAGGTAGAAGCAACGGTAGCAGTAGGCAGCAGCATCGCCAATCCTATGTAGCAAACCTCGACACCGTAAGTAGCAGCGTCGGTGGCCTTCGGTAGCAACGCAGGTAGCTTTCGTCATGGAGGAGTTGGGGAAAAATAGACCACGCCTTCGCCTTCCACGGTAGCATCGTGGCCGCTGCCGGTGTCGACCTGTGCTCTAAACTGTGGTTAACTCCGGCAATCGCCCTTGCAGCAGATTCCGTCGGCGATAGGAGCTTGATTTTGAGGAGGTTGTGGATGTGGAGGCGCAGCAACGACCAAGGATCTCGTCCGGTCGTGGCGGATACATGCTCCGGCTGCGACGGCAGGTGCCTGCTCTAGCGAGAGCTCTCATGCCGGGGGCGGATTTCGAGATGGGCCTGCAGGGACGGCGTGGCTGGGGATCCGGTCCAGCGGCGGCGGCGGCGGGTGCCTGGTCCGGCAGCCTAGTCCGCCTGGTCTGTGGTCCGCGGACGGCGGTAGGTGGCTGACCATGGGCAGGAGCAGCCGCGTCCTCACGGAATGCTTTTTTTTAGCCGGTCCTTACGGGAAGTTAGAAAAGAAAGAGTTGTCCTCGCCTCATAGCTCACGCGGAGAGGTAGCTACCCGGGGATCGTTTCGTTCGATCCCCGGGAAAAGTGTATCATTTTCCTAACTTTTAAGACACGAAAGGGAAATAACACAGCTCTAGCATATCCCTCATCCATATTCCGTGGCCTAAAGTCTTTCGCATGTTCCAAAATCGAGCCCCTCCTACTGCGTATTTGCGGCACGAAACCGTGCCGCAAATCCTGTTGGAAATATAAGCAATAATCCATATGATTTAATCCAAATAATAAACTGATAAAACATGATCATACAAACGGTACTAAAACCAATTATGCAGATCAACAAAGTAGATGAACAGATTATATCTATAGGAAATAAACCTAGCACATCTACAGCAAACGCTAGAACAGAGAACTCTAGCATAATCCGAAAAACACAGTTGAGTATCATGTACAGAGTAGGCTGAATAGCAGCCGCAGCGGTTGCAGCAGCGTCGTCCATGCTGAGGTTGTCGAAGAGGTCGCTGACGTCCGGGAAGAAGTCGTCGTTCGGGAACTCGTCGCCGGACGACGTCGTGGTTGCCAGTATTCGCGCTGAGCGCTCCCCAAAAACCTGATCGCCCCTCACCCGTACAGGTTCACGAGAGGCGGGGTTCCACAGGCCTACTGTCCCGATCTGCGGTGCACGCCGCAAGCCGGGATGAGGAAGACGAAAGCGGCGACGCAAGGTTCTGGAGGTAGGCGCGTGTGTGGATTGATTCCGTGTCGATTAGGTTTAGCCCCGGACGCTTATATAGTGCAGGTTAGGAGAATCGTGGGCTCAACCCACGTACGAGTCGGTAACAGTCCACGTCCATAAAAACTGGAACGGCTGTAATTAACGCGTCCATTAATGACTCATAATCAGTTTTCCCAACAAGCAAAATAAAGCTCGGCTCGGCGAGATTCCCGCAACACGCGCGCGCGTCGTGACGAGGCGAGGCGAGGCGAGGCGTGGCGAGGCGGGCGGCGTCAGAAGAGGAGTGCGCGAGGGCTACTCTTCTTGTCACACCTTAGTGAGTGGTGCAACACTCTACTATATAAGGTGGTCCAACTCCCCTTCAACTAGCAATGTGGGACTAAACTTTAGCACCACTAGCACAGCCATATGCTGCCATGCATAAGTGGGCCAAAGAGAATTTCAGAATTTGTCTAATGGGCCAATAGCCTAATATACACCAAATTCCAACAATCCTCCACAAAGTCTCATTGGCACATCACAACACTTTTCTTCCAGAACATTGTTTTATATACCGGTGTATAGTGGAGACTGTTAAGTTGAACTTCCACGTTAAACTTTATGCTACGCTAGCTAGCAACTTGAATAGTGGACTATGCCTTGAACTACAAGTTTTCTGCGCGCTAGTTTCACACAAAATATAGACCGGTATAGGGCTACCGTCGGCTTCCCTGCGGTTTGGAGCTTATGCGTCATACTCCAGGGCCTTTCATGAGTTTATTAGAGAGCACCCAACTCTCATGGACTGCGACGTTTGACAGTCAGACTCATATAGGTGTGTTTCTCAAGAGATGTTCTGCAGGACAACATCTCCACTTATAAAAAGCCACTTGGAACACATTAAGATAAATATCAACCTGCCATGCAGATTAAGAGAGTGTTGCATCTTTATGGAGATGTAAATATAATATAGGGATATTATCCTCTCAGCTGACCAACAGCTTGTCTCCCAACTCTAATTCACGGGATCTCCGATCACATAGAGTGGATTGCCACTGGGATCAACTCATAGCGTGGGTCTCAAACCCATCTCCCTCGATGCATTATCTATCATATTGCGTGATAAACCCTTTGTGAAGGGATCTGTCAGGTTCTTAGATGTTTGGATATAATCCAATGCCATAACTCTTGAGTTTCTCAGTTTCCTGACAGATTTCAATCTCCTCTTCACATGCCTTGATGACTTTATATTATCCTTAGAACTGTTTACTTCGACGATCACAGTTTGATTATCACAGTTCATCGGGATGGCGGGTATTGGTTTTTCAACCACAGGTAAGTCCATCAAGAGCTCACAAAGCCACTCTGCTTCAACAGTGGCTGTGTCTAATGCTGTGAGTTCTGCTTCCATTGTTGACCTCGTTAAGATGGTCTGCTTGCAAGACTTCCAGGAAACAGCGCCATCACCAAGTGTAAACAAATAACCACTTGTGGCCTTAATCTCATCAGCATCAGTTATCCAGTTTGAATCACTATAACCCTCAAGTACCCGAGGATACCTAGTATAGTGAATACCATTACTCGCAGTGCCTTTCAAATAGCGCAAAACTCTTTCAAGAGCATGCCAATGATCATCTCCAGGATTTGACACAAATCGACTCAGTTTGCTTACAGCAAAGGAGATGTCAGGTCTAGTAGCGCTGGCGAAATACATGAGCGAGCCAATAATTTGAGAATATCTCAATTGATCTTTAGCAGTCCTTCGATTCTTTTGAAGTAGCACGCTCGGATCATAAGGCGTTGGAGAAGAATTGCAATCTCTATATCCGAAGCGACTCAATATCTTTTCCACATAATGAGACTAAAGCAATGTAATCCCACCATTGTCATCCTTTAGTAGCTTGATGTTTAAGATTACATCAGCCACTCCCAAGTCCTTCATCTCAAAGCAGCGAGATAGGAACTCTTTAACCTCCTCGATAACAGCGAGGTTGGTCCCGAATATCAATATGTCATCAACATAGAGACACATAATTACTCCCTCGCCCCCACCATGGCGATAGTACACACATTTGTCAGCTTTGTTTACAACAAAGCCTTCAGCAGTTAAAGTTTTTTCAAACTTCTCGTGCCACTGCTTAGGAGCTTGCTTAAGACCATATAAAGACTTCACTAACTTACACACCTTTCCTTCTTGACCATCTACTACAAATCCGTCAGGCTGCTCCATATAAATTTCCTCATCTAGCTCTCCATTTAGAAAAGCTGTCTTAACGTCCATTTGATGAACGAGAAGACCATGTGAGGCAGACAAGGAAAGTAGTACCCGAATAGTGGTCAATCTGGCTACAGGTGAGTAGGTATCGAAGAAGTCTTCACCCTTAGCCATAAGACGTGCCTTGTACTTTTCAATAGTACCATCAGGTCTAAGCTTTTTCTTGAACACCCACTTACATCCTACGGGTTTGCACCCATAAGGTCGATCAGTGATTTCCCAAGTACCATTAGCTAAGATGGAGTCCATCTCGCTTCGGACAGCTTCCTTCCAGTAGTCAGCATCTTGAGATGCATAGGCTTCTGAAATAGAAGTGGGAGTATCATCCACAAGGTACACAATGAAATCATCACCAAATGACTTTGCAGTCCTTTGTCTCTTGCTCCTTTTGGGGGCTTCATTGTCATCCTCCACAGGATCATCAGAGTGTTCTATCGGCATAGTGGGTTCAGGAATTATAGAAAATTTCTGACTAGATGAACTAGTCATCTCCTGATTTGATGAGCTAGACATGCCTTTCATAGGAAATATGTCCTCAAAGAAAGTCGCATCATTCGACTCCATAATTGTACCAACATGCATGTCGGATACCTCAGATTTTACTATCAAAAATCTATAGCCAATGCTATGAAAAGCATATCCCAGAAAAACACAATCAACGGTTTTTGGTCCAAGCTTTCGCTTCTTGCGTATTGGAATATTGACTTTCACCAAACAACCCCAAGTTCGTAAGTAAGAGAGTTTAAGCCTTTTATTTTCCCATTCCTCAAATGGAGTCATGGTTTTATCCTTTACAGGAACACGGTTTAGGACATGACACGCGGTCATTAGCGCCTCCCCCCACCATTCCTTGGAAAGACCAGATGTATCTAACATGGCGTTAACCAAATCAGTTAGAGTGCAGTTCTTCCTTTCGGCCATCCCATTTGACTGAGGTGAGTAGGGAGGCTTCCTCTCATGTATAATACCGTGTTCCATACAGAATAAATCAAATTCGTTTGAAAAGTACTCTCCACCACGATCTGACCTTAGCCGCTTGATTTTAAGATCAAGTTGGTTTTCTGCCTCAGCTTTATAGATTTTGAAGTAGTTCAAAGCTTCATCTTTAGATTTCAGGAGATAAACATAGCAGTATCTAGTGGAGTCATCAATCAACGTCATAAAGTATCTTTTTCCACCTTTTGTCAACACACCATTCATCTCACAAAGATCTGAATGTATAAGTTCTAGCGGTGCTAAGTTTCTCAGTTCCGCAGTCGTATGAGACTTGCAGGGTTGCTTTGCTTGCACACAAACTTGGCACTTAGAACCTTTGATGGTGGTAAATTTCGGAATTAAACTCATATTGGCTAGCCGCGTCATGAAACCAAAGTTAATGTGACAGAGTCGTGAATGCCAAACATTAGACTCATTATCATTGCAAACATGATTAATAACTTTAGTACATGAGTCTGACAAAGACAAGCGGAACAGACCTCCGCACTCATAACCCTTTCCAACAAATTGTACATACTTAGAAATTACAACTTTATTGGACTCAAAAACCAACTTAAAGCCATCTTGACATAAAAGCGATCTGCTGACGATATTCTTATTGATGGAGGGAACGTGCTGCACGTTCTTCAGCTGTACGGTCTTCTCCGAAGTAAACTTCAGATATACCGTACCAACACCATGAACAGAAGCACGTGAGCCGTTTCCCAACAGCACGGAAGAAGTCCTTGAGACCTGATAAGAGGAGAACATGGAAATATCAGAACATACATGTGTATTAGCACCCGTGTCTATCCACCAATCAAGAGAATGACATACTGAAAGGATAGTAGGTAAAATACCATACCCAGCATCCTTCATCTCAGTATCGCTAATAACAACATTAGCGGCCTTGCCGCTGTTTCCATGTTGACGCTTGTCAAAGCGATTAGGGAAGCTAGGAGCCCAATGATCAGGATCACCACAGACGTGGCAAAAGCCTTTTCTCTTATCATTTTTCTTCTTGAAGTTGGTTGAGTGCGATGCCTTGTTCTTGCCATCAAAATTTCCCTTTCCTTCAGTTTTGTTCTTATTCTTAAACTTGTGGGATTGGAAGTTTTTCCTCTGCACTAAATTGGCAGTAGAACCTCCCTCAAGTCCTCGAGCAGTTTTGTCCTTTGCTCTCGCCTTCTCTTCCACATGAAGAGACCCAATGAGATCCATAACAAAAAACTCTTGTCTCTTATGTTTCAGAGAAGTAGCAAAGTTCCTCCACGAAGGAGGAAGCTTGGCAATAATGCCACCAGCCACAAATTTGTCCGGTAAGGAACACTTGAACTGCTCAAGTTCTTTGGAAAGTGATTGTATCTCATGAGCTTGCTCAACGATGGAGCGCTCATCAACCATCCTGTAGTCATAGAATTGCTCCATGACATACAGCTCAGTGCCAGCGTCCGAGACCCCAAACTTGGCCTCGAGCGCTTCCCACGCGTCCTTGCCATTATCAAATGATATATAAGGGTCAACAATGTTGTCACCAAGAACACTAAACAAAGCCGCCATAAACATGGTATCGGCTTTCTTAAAGTTCGCTTCCTGCTAAGCAGAAATATATCCTTCAGGCTTGCCAAGAGTGGCCCTATAGCAGTTTCGATTTTCAAACCAGAGAACTGCTCTCTTGCGCCATCTCTTATAGTGCATGCCATCAAAAGGAGGCGGCCTAGTAGCCGCGGCTACACCAGTGGAATTCAGTTGCCTATAATCAGGTTTTTGGATTGTTGGAAATATAAGCAATAATCCATATGATTTAATTTGAATAATAAACTGATAAAACATGATCATACAAACGGTACTAAAACCAATTATGCAGATCAACAAAGTAGATGAACAGATTACATCTATAGGAAATAAACATATCACATCTACAGCAAACGCTAGAACAGAGAACTCTAGCATAATCCGAAAAAGACAGTTAAGTATCACATACAGAGTAGGCTGAATAGCAGCCGCAGCGGTTGCAACAGCGTCGCCCATGTTGAGGTTGTCAAAAAGGTCACTAACATCCGGAAAAAAGTCGTCGTTCGGAAACTCGTTGCCGGACGATGTCGTGGTTGTCAGTAGTCGCGCTGAGCGCTCCCCAAAAACCTGATCGCCCCTCACCCGTATAGGTTCACGAGAGGCGGGGTTCCGGAGGCCTACTGTCCCGATCTGCGGTGCACGCCGCAAGCCGGAATGAGGAAGACGAAAGCGGCGGCGCAAGGTTCTGGAGGTAGGTGCGTGTGTGGATTAATTCCGTGTCGATTAGGTTTAGCCCCCGACGCTTATATAGTGCAGGTTAGAAGGATCGTGGGCTCAGCCCACGTCCGAGTCGATAATAGTCCACGTCCATAAAAACTGAAAACGGCTCTAATTAACGCGTCCGTTAATGACTCATAATCAGTTTTCCCAACAAACAAAATAAAGCTCGGCTCGGCGAGATTCCCGCAACCCACAACCCGCGGCGAGGCGGGTGTCGGAGGAGGAGTGCGCGAGGGCTACTCTTCTTGTCACACCTTAGTGAGTGGTACAACACTCTACTATATAAGGTGGTCCAAGTCCCCTTCAACTAGCAAAACTTTAGCACCACTAGCACAGCCATATACTGCCATGCATAAGTGGGCCAAAGAAAATTTCAGAATTTGTCTAATGGGCCAATAGCCCGTAAAATTCCAACAAATCCAACCTCCACCCCACCCTCACGCGTGCACCCAACGGCCATGCCGAAAAATCCCGCACGTGACCGTCTCGCTCCAGCTGCGACTACTGCCAGCGAGGGCGAATTCCCGGCCATGGACGACAGTTCCGGTGCCCCTCCAGCCCACATGTTCCCGCCGGAGCACTTCCCCTGCCGTTGACAACCACTACTGTTGTTCAAACCATAGAGCCGCCATCGTTTGACGGAACATGTTCGCGCTGCCATGACCTGTCGCCGTGTCAGCGAACATGTAGGGGAAGGCCAGCGGTGAACACGTAGGGACCATGCCGAACCGTAGCTTCGTGCGTTCTCGTTATCATACCAAGGCCAATCCGCAAATACGGTAGTAGGAACACAATGCGATCGGATTACCGTGTATAAGGTGCGCCAACCACACGGATTGGACCTAGCTAGTCATGCATCACCTGCTGTCTGTTTGTGCCAGCCCATTTGTTTCTTATGAAGTCTATAATGGTCAGCACTTAATCAGTGTGAACATTTTCTAATTAGAGCATCTCCACTAGCGTTTTTAGGAGAGCGTCCTCAAGACGATTTTTACCTCTGGACGGAGAAAATTCGCCCAGTCATGTTTCCACACGCCCAGTTTTTGTCGAATTTGGTCTATTTTCCACCCGGAGTTTTCAAGCCGAACCCGGGACGCCGTACCGCCTGAAAACGTCGGATGAAGCGAAAAGAGGATGGGCCAACCATGTCGGCGACATAAGGCCGAGCTCCCGCAGTTCTTCACCCCCTCGCTGCCATGTCGTCGCCGAACTAGGCCAAACTAGTCAAAACTTTGCCGAACTAGGCCAAATTCGGCCGAACTATGCCAAACTACGCCGAACTATGCCGATCTTGAGCCGAATTCAGGCGAAATGTCACCAAACTAGGCCAAACTACGCCTAATTTGAGCTGAATTCAGGTGGAATGTCGAAAACTAGGACAAACTAGGCCGAACTTTGCCGAACTAGGCTAAACTACGCCGAACTATGACGAATTTGGACGAATTCAGCTGAAATGTCGCTAAACTAGGCCGAACTATGCCGAACTAGGCCAAACTAAGCCGAACTATGCTGAATTTGAGCTGAATTCAGGCAAAATATTGCTAAATTAGGCCAAACTATGTCGAACTAGGACAAACTAGGACAAACAAGGCCAAACTACGCGGCCGAATTCGAGCCCAATTCGGGTAAAATGTTGCCAAACTGCGGTGACCCAGCATACCACTGCATGATGTAGTTGTTATCGCCATATTTTGGCCAAAGGAGGAGATGGGCCGTAATCAAGATGGGCTTGGAAGATACAGATATACAACGTGTTGTTGAATCGGCGTTGTGTGTGGATTTGGGCTAAATTGCCCGTGTATCTTATATTGTAGTAGGTTCCGTTTCGGTTTAAGTAAGAGATAGAGTTGTTAGGGTTATTCCAAAGATAGAAAGTCTCCGGACTATAAATATGTACCTAAGGTTATTGAGAAAAGGAGGACGATCACATTCACAACAAACACAATCTCGGCGCATCGCCACCCCTTGTTTCTAGGGTTTTTTCTCGGGTAAGTGTCATGCTGCCTAGATCGCATCTTGCCATCTAGGCAGTATCTGCTTATGCGTTATTTAGTGTTACTCGTGCTGAAGCCTTGTTGATGGCGAGTAATACTGTTATCATAGATCTGTTTGGGCTAGCATCGGTACTTTTTTGTTATGATTGCTTAGCTATGCTGCCTTTACTTATCTCGCTGCCTTTGCACCTTTTTTGGGTGTAAGGGTAGCATCTTGCTTGATCTTTATTCAGTCGATTTGATCTGTTATAGTTATGCCTTGTTCTCCAAGGTTTAGTTTGATATCCACATGGTCAGGCCTTGCAAACGGGTTGAACGATCCAGTAGTATGTAAGGATATGGTTTGCCAATTCGAGAGGAGTTGTTCCGGGAATTGACTTTACGTCGGTTGTTAGGCCTTCTCTAGGGTTAGTTTTCTATCATCTTTTGTATCTACCAGGCTCAATTACGTGTAGGATGTTCCAATTATGTGGTGAAAACGTTAAACTGTCGTAGATCGAGTTAACTTGTATTGATGAAGCAAAACCCCATGTTATCGTAGATTTAATGCAGAACCATGGGGTAATCGGCTCCAGGAGCCGATTCACAGGGAAACCTGGGAGCCGGTCGCGACTCGAATTTTACGTATGTTTGTTTGCCATGCAGGAAACCAATCGAAGCAATCCATCACCTTCCTGACCAGGTATAGGTCAGGTGGCACGCCCTTACATCAGCCAGGACGTGTGCCGGAGTTTTGCGGGCCGTTGCCCGAGGGACCAGGGCCCACCAGCAGTTCTGGGAGCCTCCCGGCTCTTCGTGTTGCCCGTCGCTGCTCGCCGGTGGGTTTTGGCAGGCAACACATTCTGGCACGCCCGGTGGGACCTTCAACAACGTCTACATCAACATCCGACGCTGCGATGGAGAACAGACCGGTCACGTATGACGATCTGCCTGAGGAGCACAAGGCGAAGTATGATGATATCAAAGCTCTCTTCGAAGCCGATCTCATCGGCTCTTTTGAGAGGACCCTTAAGCATGGCATCAGGTGGAAAGGGTTCTCACCCGAAGGTGCTCTTGACGAGGTGGATCTGTCTGTTCCTTCAGAGGAGCGTACCAGAGCTCTGCGACAGGAAGTCAATTACATGGTGGCTCATTCTCTTCACCGCCATTCTGAGAGCCTAGTGAACGCTTTCGAGCGCGTCGCGGTTCGCGTAGTTCAGGAGATCATGAAACATCAGTAATCTCCGTCGGGGCCTACTCTAGGGACTCACCAGGGAGAAAGACCGCTCCAGACCAGGCCACAGCTGCCATTCACGCTTGCAGCTCCGGAGCCACCAGGGGCACCGACGTACGTCGTCTACAAGGTTGGAGGTGACCCTGGCGATTGCCAATTCCTGTTTGAACCACCTAAAGAGATTCCACATGGATATGTGTGCACCTACGTGCCGGACTGCAATAGCCTGCCGCGCACGAACCAGATTGCAACCGCAGGGATTTCTGGGGCAGGAGTTTCTGGAGCAGGGGCTGCGGGAGCAGGTATTTCTGGAGCAGCGATGTCTGGGATGGACGCTGATAAACAGGCATGGCTAGCCAAATATGCCACCGGAACGAGTCATGAGAATTTAGCCCCTGCAGCTCAAACGGTGGAGGAAATCCGTACCATCCTGAGAGACCAGTTCGGCTTCGTGCCGAAGAGAAGGACAATCGGCTATTCCAAGCCGTACCCCAACGAGTTTGATCTGATTCCGCTGCCACCCAAGTATCGGCTCCCTGAGTTCTCAAGGTTTAGCGGATCAGAAGGGTCGAGCTCGATCGAGCATGTGAGCCGATACCTGGCACAGTTAGGCATGATTTCGGCATCGGATCAGTTACGCGTAAGGTTCTTTGCGCAATCTCTGACAGGACCAGCTTTTGGGTGGTACACCTCGTTGCCACCGGATTCGATCCAGACCTGGAAGCAACTGGAAGAGCAGTTCCACATTCAGTATCATTCAGAAGCTACCGAGGCTAGCATTGCAGATCTGGCGCAGGTGCGGCAAAAGCGGGGAGAAACGGTAGCTGAGTACATTCAACGTTTCAGGACTGTCAAGAACCGATGTTATTTGGCTCGTTTAACTGAGAAAGAAGCGGTCGAGCTAGCAGTGTTGGGTCTCTCAGCACCTATCAAAGATCTGGCTTTCCAAGTAGAGTACAACTCATTGGCGCACATGGCCCAGAAGCTGACAATGTATGAACAGCGCCACCCTGAGTTGTACCAAGACAAGTTCAAACGTCCGATAGGCCTGGTCGATACAGAAGAAGAGGATCCTACACAAGACCAGGAGGTGGCCGTGGCTGAATGGGCTCGGGGGGCAGATCCTGTGTCCTGCAAATGGGTGAAGCAGCAAGGGCCTGCAAAAGGGTTCGACTTCGATGTGAGCAAAGCTAAGCAGATATTCGATTTACTGCTGAAAGAAAAGCAGCTGAAGTTACCCGAAGGCCACAAAATCCCTACGGCTCAAGAGATGAACGGGAGACCATACTGCAAGTGGCATCACTCGTTCACCCACACCACCAATGACTGCAAAGAGCTACGTCGCCAGATCCAAACGGCGATAGAACAGGGCCGCCTGATCCTTGGGCAATTCGCCATGAAAGTAGACACAAACCCATTTCCCGGCGTCAACATGGTAGAACACAGCCACTCCACGAGGCGTCAGTTGGATTTCTCGTTCGATGTTAATATGGCAGGACCTGTGTACCACCATGGCACATATAAGGAGGAATACGGTCGCTCTCGGGGCAAGGAAAGAGAGGAGGCTGGTCCACGCGACCGGCCCCGTTATGACTACAGGCGGTATTTAACCGAGGAGCAAGTGAGAAGCGTGCGGTATCAGAAGCCACACTCCACGCATCTCCTTAACAAGTATGCGCGTCAGTATGACCGACGTCGCCGGCGCGATAGGGATGATGAAAGATATGAGCGCCTCGCCAGGGGAAAGTCAAAGGAAAAGGAAGGCATGGACAAACATTGGGATTGTCCCTTCTTCAAGTATTGCTGGGATGCCGGAATGAGCCGATTGCCTACAATCGACAACTTCCCAGAATGTGGACAGCAGAAGGATGACACAGGTCCAGTCTCAGTGTTCAAGCGCCTAGGGCCTCTCCCTCCTCGAGCAAAAGACCTCGAGGAGCCAATGGGTGAAAAAGAAGAAGACAGATATCACCGGCCAAGGTGGTGTCCCGATGGACTCAGACACACCCAAAAGCGTAGAGTTCAGCGACTGCGTAGCCTGGAGGAAGCCGAAGCACAGTACCTCCACGCTTTAAGGAAAGCACGGCCCGATCTGGCCGTGAAAGTTCGGCAAACCTTGGAAACGGAGGCTCGTCCGAAAAGGAAAGAGTGGCGCCCTAAACCAGTAAAAGCCAATGCAAAGACATCGGCTGGCACAAACATGGTGTTCACACTTCCGTCAGAGTTTTGCGCTCCAAGAACCAAAGAACTACCAGTGGCACAGCTTGACTGCGGCCCACGGCCGGTTATCTTTGAAAAGCCACGAGAGAAGGGCTACAAACACCTGAAAGCCCTGTACCTGCGAGGTTATATCAATGGGTAGCCTGTCCGCAAGATGTTGGTTGACACCGGAGCGGCAGTCAATATAATGCCATACTCCATGCTACGGCGTTTGGGACGCTCCACTGCGGATCTGATCAAAACCAACGTCACGTTAAGCGACTTCAACGGCCAAACTTCAGAAACGCAAGGCGTTCTGAACGTGGATCTAACCGTGGGCAGAAAAACCATCCCTACGTCATTCTTCATTGTTGACAGCAAAAGCACCTACGCTGTCTTGCTGGGGAGGGATTGGATTCACGCTAACTGCTGCATTCCATCCATGATGCACCAGTGCCTAATACAGTGGGATGGAGACGAAGTGGAAGTCATTCATGCAGATGATTCGATCGAGATCTCTATAGCTGGAATGAACATCTGGGAGGCAGAAGACCAAGAGCCGATCTCTGGAATCAGTCTAGACGGCTATGAGCGCATTGAAGCTACAAAAAACGGGGTGAGGCTGGTCTTATCCACTGGCCTGACAGAGTAGCAGAGTCCACGATCGCACGTGGTACGGCCGATCCCTGCGATCGGCCACAAAAAATAAAACGCAGTAATCTTACGACAAACAGGTCATGCAGTCGTAGTAGGGAGATTTCCTGCCATTGTAGAGCACAAATAAGTTGTAAACCTTCCTTGACCAATGCAATCAAAAAGGGGGCCGATTCCGGCAATCGGCCCAAATTATCTTTGTTATCCTCACGAGCTGTTTGCCCCGTGTTTAGCATCGATTTAGCAGGTGACGGAAAGCTAGGGTATGGGTTTTCCTCCGCTGATGAGATAGAGGAGATTGACATCGGTCCTGGGGATAAGCCACGACCAACATTTATCAGCAAGAAGTTAGATCCGAATCTGCGGGGTCCGATGATAGCTCTGTTGAAAGAATATCCAGATTGCTTTGCCTGGGACTATACAGAGATGCCCGGGTTAGACAGGAGCATCATTGAGCATCGACTCCCGCTTAAAAAAGGGTTTCGGCCATTCCAGCAGCGAGCACGACAGATGAAGGCCGAAATTTTGAAAGAAGTCAAGAAAGAGATCGAGAAAATGTTGACAGCTAAGTTAATCAGGCCATGCAGGTATGCGGAGTGGATTTCTAGTATCGTACCTGTAGAGAAAAAGGATGGCCGCTGGCGTGTTGCCATAGATTTTCGGGATCTCAATAGAGCCACTCCAAAGGATGAGTATCCGATGCCGGTAGCAGAGACATTAATCAACGCAGCTGCTGGTCATAAGGTTTTGAGCTTCATGGATGGCAATGCCGGTTACAACCAAATTTTTATGGCTCCGGAAGATATACACAAGACTGCATTCAGAGTCCCAGGTTCGGTGGGGTTGTTTGAATATGTAGTCATGACGTTTGGACTGAAGAATGCCGGCGCCACATACCAAAGAGCCATGAATTACATTTTCCATGATCTGATCGGCAAGCTGGTGGAAATTTATATCGATGACGTGGTGGTCAAGTCTGCTTCAGGACAAGGACACTTGGACGATCTGCGACGCGTCCTGGACCGAACAAGGAAATTCGGGCTACGAATGAATCCAAAGAAGTGTGCCTTCGGGGTGACGGCCGGTCAGTTCTTGGGTTTCTTGGTCCATGAACGCGGAATAGAGATCGGCCTGAAAAGTCAGGAGGCAGTGCGAACAATGAAGCCACCTACCACGAAGAAAGAACTGCAGTCTCTCATCGGCAAGATCAACTTCGTCAGAAGATTCATCTCCAATCTGTCAGGAAGAATAGAGCCGTTCATGGGACTGGTAAAAATTAAATCTGATGAAGAGTTCCGCTGGGGGACAGAACAACAATGAGCCTTCGACGAGATCAAAGAATATCTAACGAAGCCGCCAGTATTGGTTCCGCCCCAGCCGGATAGGCCGTTCTACATTTACTTGTCAGTAGCTGACACGTCCATCGCCTCGGTGGTGGTGCAGGTTTATGATGGTCTGGAGCGAGTTGTGTTTTACATCAGCAGAAGGATGCTGGATGCAGAGACAAGGTATCCTGAGATCGATAAGTTGTGCCTCTGCCTGTTTTTCACCTGCACCAAGCTGCGCCACATCTTGCTCTCAGCAGAGATTATCATTATATGCAAATCAGATGTCATAAAGCACATGCTGTCGGCTCCTATGTTGAAAGGCCGACTCGGCAAATGGATGTTTGCATTATCGGAATTTGACATCCGGTATCAACCCGCGAAAGCGGTTAAGGGTCAGGCATTGGCCGACCTTATTGCTGAAAGGATCAACACTGATATAGCAGCGCTGTCTATACGAGCGTGGGCTATGTTTTTCGATGGATCGGTTTGTGATGATGGTTGCGGCATTGGCATTCTACTCGTGTCGCCCCGGGGGGCAACATATTCCTTCTCCATCAGGCTAGCTACCCCTCGCACCAACAACGTCGCCGAGTATGAGGCGATACGCAAGGGAATGGAGTTGCTCATCGAAGCTGGAGCAGAGGCAGTGGAAATTTTTGGAGACTCCAAATTGGTGATTTCCCAACTCACGGAGGAATACAAGTGTGAGAGAGAGTCACTCTTCCCATTATGGCTGCAATGCCGTGAGCTCATGGCACAGTTCCGGTACATAAACTTTAACTGGATCCCGCGATCGCAGAATACAGAGGCGAATGATCTCGCACAAATGGCTTTAGGCTACAAGGACGTAGCAGAGGGAACTGATGTTCAAGTACAGTTCCTAGAGGCAGACGACTGGAGAGCCGATATCTTCAATTATTTGAAAGATTCGGCTCGGGGGGCACCTAAACGGATAAGGTACAAGGCCATGAAGTATGTTCTTATCGGGGACGACATGTTCTACAGGACTCTGGAAGGATTACTGCTCAAATGTCTGGGGCCAACCGAGGCCAATCGGCTCCTACACGAGGTACACGAAGGCGCCTGTGGAACTCACCAATCGGCTCACAAGATGAAATGGTTGATCAGGCGATCAGGGTTTTATTGGCCCACCATGCTTGAGGACTGCTTTAAGTACTACAAAGGGTGTCAAGCATGTCAGAAATTTGGAAAAATTCAGACGGTACCCGCGTCAGCAATGAACCCCATCATTAAACCTTGGCCATTCCGAGGTTGGGGCATGGATATGATTGGCAAGATCAACCCTCCATCAAGCAAAGGCCACATGTGGATTTTGGCCATTACGGATTATTTCACTAAATGGGAGGAAGCCGTCCCTATGAAGTCAATGACCTCGAAGGATGTTATCGATTTTGTGAAAGAACATGTCATTCATAGATTCGGGACTCCCCAAACTATCACGATCGATGGAGGTTCGGTCTTCACTTCTCACGAGTTTAGAGAGTTCTGCGAGGACACGGGAATTAGGCTGATCCGATCATCTCCATACTATGCTCAAGCAAATGGGCAAGCTGAAGCGTCCAACCAGAGCCTTATCAAGTTGATCAAGAAGAAAATCGATGAGCACCCTAGGCGTTGGCACGAGGTTTTGTCAGAGGCTTTATGGGCCTATCGCATGTCATGGAGCGATAAAAACCTCGCCATACCATCTAGCCTATGGACAAGAAGCCGTATTGCCCTGGGAGATTACGGCTGGATCGAGACGTGTCACTTTTCAGAACGATCTAACAACTGAAGAATATGCGGCCCTGATGAGTGACAGTGTTGAGGATGTGACTGAGCTTAGGCTGTGGTCGCTTGAGAAAATCAAAGAGAACAAGGCCAAGGTAGCTCGTGCATATAATAAGAAGGTGAGACCGAAGGAGTTCCACGTTGGCGATCTGGTATGGGAAGCTGTATTGCCATTGGAGACTAAGGATGCAGCATATGGTAAATGGTCTCCAAATTGGCACGGGCCATACAGGGTCGAACGTCAGCAGGCCTGAAATATCACAACCCTGGCAGGCCGAAATGGCGTCAGTATGCATCTAACATGGAAGGATGAGCCGAACGAGGCGAACGTACCTCTCCTAAGATCAAGGGGACAGCAGATGACGAGACAATCGGCTTGTGTGTTGTCGCTGGGGGCTCGACTAAAGTGGTAACCGTTTCATCTACACCGTCAGGGATTACTAGATCCAGCCTTGCGAGAGACATCAGCGCTGCCCCGGCTTTCCCACTAGGAGTGTCAGTCGCCTGCATGGAAGGTGCTTGCCGATGTAAATAGTGATGAATCGGCAGATAAAAAAAAATTGGTAAGAGCATGGAGGGTGATGTGGCGAAATCTCCTGGCTCGACGAAGAAGTTTGCAGTCCCTTGCGAGCCCTTTTGGGGCTCACGACTGGCCCCGCCTCGACTGATGCTCGGGGGGCAGCAGGTTCAGGAACTGGCCTTTTCCTAGGAGCCGATTGTGGCAAATCTGGCTGGCTCGGTGTGATGGTCCTCTCAGAGTCTGTTGGACCCAATTCTCCTCGGTTGGATTGTGTGTCCTCGCTGGAGGTGTCTTCAACGGAAGCCTATAAGAAGGGAGAGCTAGTAAGCACGAGCATGTTTGCAAGGATGAAAGAGATCAACCAAGGCATGGATCAGCGTACATGCGAACTTTCTGGAGAAGGGCTTCGGCGCCTCAGGGTCTTCCTGGCAGCTACCTTCCTCACCATCGTTCTTGTTTTAGTTGGAACTCGAGAGACGGCTGACCCAGAAGTTGCTTGCCTCTTGGAAGCCGATTGTGGTGATATCGGCTGGTTCTGCATCACGACCTTTTTAAAAGGTGGCGAGTTTTTGCAGAAAAGGACCACAGGAGCTGGTGGGAAGAATTCGAAGGGGGAGCCATCATCGTGTGTAGGTTTAGGACCATCTTGTTGCTGCAAGAAGACAGAGCAGGTTATCATTTGTGAGCTGCATCAAGAAAATTTACAAGTAGTGGTACCTGTTCTGCGGGGATATCATATTCAGCATCGAGCTGTTCCAGCAACGGTCCCAGATCTCGCCTGAAGGCATGAGTCTTCCACATCGACCACCAGTTCTCGAAACCATCGGTTGATGAAGCGAAGGTGAGGTTGTTAGGAATTGGGATGATCAGAGCATCGAAGAAGGAATAACACCTTTGACTAGTGAGAGGATCGGGCAGGTCAGCTCTGCTCTCTGTAAGATGGTGGAGAAAGAAATGGGGAGGTACTTGTCCAAGGCCAAATTGCCGAGCCACTACGACTGGCTGGTAGAATTCATATCCAGGCTTGATTATTCTATTGGATGTGCTCATGCCAACTGGAAGAAAGCAGGGACGTATCACAGTGGAAAATAGCTGCCGAGTGCTGGTGTCATCGGCAAAGTTGTCTAGCCTGAAGGAGATTGGATTTTCAAAATGTTCCGATTCTTCCGTGTAAGGAAAGAAGATAGGATTGTCCAGGCCTTGGAAGAAAATGCTGAACCACTTGGATGCTTCCTGAGGGATCAGTTTACTACCTGGCAGTCTATACAGAGCTTGGCTGTAGTTGGTGCATCGGATCTGCTTCCCTTTGGCATCTGGAAAGGTGCAGCTCGCCAAAAGGGGGAAGTTTGGGACATGGTTTTGGAAATACAGCTGAGACCATAGCTGAATGAACCACCAAGGACCTCCTGTTTTGACTGCTAGGCCGGAGAATAATTTGACAGACATCAACTGGAGATATCGATAGACTTCTCCAAGGAACAGTTTGCCGATGCCAAGTTGAGTGCCTTTGGCAAGATCGTAGGCCAAGGAGAGATAATTCTTGGTTGGAGCCAGGGAAGAGCCACAGAATATGAAATGTTCCAGCCAGAAGTTGAGGAAAGCCGTGTGTTCTTTCTCTGTGACAGGGCCTTTAGTTTTCATGTGTTTTTGAAGATAGGCACCCCAGTTCGTGCAGTCTGTTTTGGAAGAAAGCTTGTAGGGGACCTTTGTCAGCTTGAAAGCAGAGGGGCTGGGTGATGTAACGTCCAGACCAGTAATCATCACCACGTCTAACAGAGTTGGTGTCATGGGGCCATGACCAAACATGAAGCAGTTCAGAGCATCGGACCAAAAATAGCCGATGGTTTTTAGAAGATTTTCATGTTTCTCCAGGGGAGACAATGACAAATGCAAGGCATCAGCTATTCCCGTGGTTTCCCATTGAGATTGGTAAGTTTTGGCTACCCTGCTGAACCAAGAGACCCAATGTTCAGGAGGATTAGGCTAGGCTCGCAGGCAGTCGGTCCAAGAATTCAAATCTAGGTTTTGGCTTATGAAGGGGATTCTGTTTGCCTCGCAAGAGATCAGATGGGCAGGACTAGATTCTGTACGGGGGCCAAGACAGAGAGAATTTGGGAGAGAAGGATGCGGCAGTAGAATGTCTAAAAACCTAAAAAAAATTATGGTGGAATAAAGCATTAATTCAGGTGTTTGCCATTAATTCTAGCACCGTGTTCAGACTGCGAGGAGTAGGCGTACCTTCAGACCAGAGACCGATGTGCTGGTGTTGGACGATTCCGCCATCTAGTTTGCCGGCGGAGATGGATCTATGCGATTGGGGATCGAGGGTTCTTGTCGCTGTAAGCTCGATCTATGCGGTGAGGAAGTTGGAGATCTGGTTTAGCCTTTTTGAAGAGGGTTGCAGGTTACCGTTTGAAACTGGAAAGTGGCCGCTCAGATTTGACTAAGTTGCGACCAAATTTGACCTTGTCAACGTTTGTGGGGAAAGCCGATGTGTTACCATCGGCTCTTGGGGCTTTGACTTGGTTGACTGTGTGAGCGCAGTATGGTGAAAGCCGATACATTACTATCGGCTTCTGGAGCGTTGACCTATTTTGACTATCGGCAAAAGCGAATTGGAAAATCAATCTTTGTTGATTCAAAAGACGATTGTTTACAATGGAGCCGATTGCTTACAAAAGGAAATCTACTGCTAGTACTACTACTACTAGTTCCTAATCTAGAGGCCGGTGTCGTCGCCGCTGTCTTCGCCGTCGTCGTACTCGCTGTCGTCAGCGCTGCTGCCGGCGTCGTCTTCGTCGCTGCTGTTGAGGATGTCAGCGGGGGCCTCCTCGTCCTCGTCGTCGTCTTCGGTGTCCTCGCTGGACCCGGCGCGGAAGCGCTTCACCGGCAGGTATTCATCGGAGGAGGTGTCCTCCTCTGCTTCCTCCTCCTCGTTGGAGGATTCGATGCCATCCCAGGACCAGGCGTCGTCGGAGCTCTCCACCTCCAGTTCCCCGTCGACAAGGAACTGGAGGCCCTCCTCGCCGTCGGTCAGGGACTCGTCGTCCTCCGACCAGGCGGCGAAGTCCCAGTCCCTCTCGTCCCACCAATGTGGGGCGAGGGCCTCTTACGCCGCCATTGGCGGGTGCTCCGGCGTCGGCTCTCGGTTGCTCATCGTGTTGGAAGATTGGGAGGAAAGGACGGATGATTTGGAGGAAGAAGAGGAGGCCATGGCGGAGGAAGAGGGTTTTTTCGGCGGAGGAAGAGGGTTTTTTGGCTAATGGAGGAAGATGGGGGCTACAAACTGCTCAGATGAATTTAAATAAGGGGCATAGTGGGAGAAGGTTCAATGCCATAGAAGTTTCCATAATGTGGTGCCAAAACGGTCAAATCATGCACTGCGGAGGAGTTGAGAAGACAGGGCATCATGATGAGGGGGTGGCGTGACGATTCTGCTCTGCAACGCGTAACCCGATATAAAAAAAGGGGGAAGGAAAAACATCAGCAGAGTGGTTTTGGAATTATTATTGCCAAAACCAGGGGGGCATGTGTTATCGCCATATTTTGGCCAAAGGAGGAGATGGGACGTAATCAAGATGGGCTTGGAAGATACAGATATACAACGTGTTGTTGAATCGGCCTTGTGTGTGGATTTGGGCTAAATTGCCCGTGTATCTTATATTGTAGTAGGTTCCGTTTCGGTTTAAGTAAGAGATAGAGTTGTTAGGGTTATTCCAAAGATAGAAAGTCTCCGGACTATAAATATGTACCTAAGGTTATTGAGAAAAGGAGGACGATCACGTTCACAACAAACACAATCTCGGCGCATCGCCACCCCTTGTTTCTAGGGTTTTTTCTCTGGTAAGTGTCATGCTGCCTAGATCGCATCTTGCGATCTAGGCAGTATCTGCTTATGCGTTATTTAGTGTTACTCGTGCTGAAGCCTTGTTGATGGCGAGTAATACTGTTATCATAGATCTGTTTGGGCTAGCATCGGTACTTTTTTTGTTATGATTGCTTAGCTATGCTGCCTTTACTTATCTCGCTGCCTTTGCACCTTTTTTGGGTGTAAGGGTAGCATCTTGCTTGATCTTTATTCAGTCAATTTGATCTGTTATAGTTATGCCTTGTTCTCCAAGGTTTAGTTTGATATCCACATGGTCAGGCCTTGCAAACGGGTTGAACGATCCAGTAGTATGTAAGGATATGGTTTGCCAATTCGAGAGGAGTTGTTCCGGGAATTGACTTTACGTCGGTTGTTAGGCCTTCTCTAGGGTTAGTTTTCTATCATCTTTTGTATCTACCAGGCTCAATTACGTGTAGGATGTTCCAATTATGTGGTGAAAACGTTAAACTGTCGTAGATCGAGTTAACTTGTATTGATGAAGCAAAACCCCATGTTATCGTAGATTTAATGCAGAACCATGGGGTAATCGGCTCCAGGAGCCGATTCACAGGGAAACCTGGGAGCCGGTCGCGGCTCGAATTTTACGTATGTTTGTTTGCCATGCAGGAAACCAATCGAAGCAATCCATCACCTTCCTGACCAGGTATAGGTCAGGTGGCACGCCCTTACATCAGCCAGGACGTGTGCCGGAGTTTTGCGGGCCGTTGCCCGAGGGACCAAGGCCCACCAGCAGTTCTGGGAGCCTCCCGGCTCTTCGTGTTGCCCGTCGCTGCTCGCCGGTGGGTTTTGGCAGGCAACAGTAGTACACTATAGTCATTGACATAACACCAATGAAACACCGTTCACTAGTATTATATCCCTCAGAGTGGTACAATAGAAACACAGCAGGTCCAAGACATGACTATAGGTTACAACTCGACTCTTTACAAAAGATCCAGAGAACACTCTAGCTTAAAGGGAGAGAAAGAAACTGCTTACAAAGAAGAGTCAGAAATAATCAACTCATAACAATGATGCTAATAAGATTAGCATCTAACTATTTGGCTCATATTGCTGCTATTGCAATACTCTACAGAAGTAGGTTCTATGACTAGAGATTATATTTCTATCTATTCAGCAACTTTATCTTCACTTTAGTTGATGTATATATTGACTTCCTTTACTTCATTGAAGAGCTTGAGCTTTTGACGGTGATTCCTGGAGCATAACTGTCAACACCCGGATTTTTCAATCCTAGATGCCTGTTATGCCATACATCGCAATCCCAGGATTACCATTTTTGCGAGACATAACAGAATTGGATACCATAGTACTTCATCCATTACAAATGATACATAAGTTCTTACACAAATAGGGATCTCATGATCCAGTTCTTACTACAACATCAAGCAGCGGAATACGTAATAATAACGGTAGCGTAGGCGAAGCCCCATCTTCGAGGTCACAGGCAATGCTGACGATGGGAGATGATCCTAGTTGTCGTAACCTTCCTGGGGTCCATCTTCCAGGTACTCCTCTTCAAAGTCTGGCCATGGGAATAGCCAGGGACAAAGCCATGAGTACTCTTTAAGTACTCGCAAACTAATACTAACAAGTAAAGGGGGTTTTTGGATAATAGGACACTAGGCTCTAGGTTTGTTTTGCAAAAAAGCCAGATTTATCTCTACTAGGTTCTGAAGCTAGTCACAATTTTATAAATCCTAAGGGGGAACTTGTATTTCAGGTCACAACTCCGTTGTGGTCAAGTCAAAGTCTCAATTCATTTCACAAGTCATTTTGAAAAGTCTGACGGGGGAACAGTATGGCCACTCCAACTGTCCATAACCGCGGACGCGGCTATTCGAATAGTTTGACACTCTGCAGAGATTGTACACTTTCACCACAACATTCGATACATACGTCAGGAACAAATCCTGAATTCACCATACTCAGTATGCGGATAATCTATCCTAACCTTTCAATTACACGCCCTAGTATAAGCACCTCTCCTGTGAGTTTGGCCTCCCAACCATGACCAGCTGTCATCTTGGGTACTGCACAGGTGGACAATCTTCACAAGGTAGCCTCAGCTCAGACCTTGGCCGTGAGGGAACTAATACTAAGGTATATAAGTTTTCAGTCAAGCCCTACCCAATATTCGGGTATTGTGGTTGTACGCAAAAATTGGAATGGTATCGCATCCAGACAACCATCAGTTTTATAAAGGGCTAAGGCTCATGCCTCAACATTTTCATCACCAAAATCATCAAGTGTTTGGAAACACATGTCCAAAACATTTCAATAGAATGATCCATCATTCCAAGGTTTTCATAACCATTTTTCCACCAAGTATTCCCATCTAGAGTTGATCAAATTTTATGCTTAGCACTAGCATCTAAGGTAAGGGGGGGTATTACTAATGAGGGGTGGTAACTAGTGGAGTTTCACTAAGTCCAACCTTATATCTTAGGCTGATATCAAGGTTATCTAGCTTAGGCCAAATTTTATGCTCTTTATGCAACCTTCAGCATCTTCCACAATCTACTAGTCACTTAAGTAGACTCTAAGTAAGCTTTGATAAAGAAATAAAGTGAGAAGCTTGCACATAAAACTAGGATTGGTTTATCAAATTGGTAATCTTGCAAGGGTTAGCTTGCATAGGTATAGTATCTTGCAAGTGTTAGCTTGCATAGGTCAACTTGATTAGTAACGCTTGCACAGTTACTAGCTTGCATCAGTGTCAATATAAGTTTGCCTTGTGCAGAGCAGTGGTTGAAGTTCTCCTCGGCTTCTTCTTCGTAGTATCCTCCTTCCTCCTCGTAGCCTTGGTCGGTACTAGCGTCTATGAATAAATACGAGGTACACAATCACCAAACAATACTTAACTACTTGCAATCATCACACACAAGGGTCCTATAGATGATCTAGCATCATCTCTAACCTTACAAGGTTAAGGCTTGATTTGATTCTTTTTATTTTTAGAAAAGTAATTTCTACTCATTGGAAAAACTACTTAAGATTTAATATTCTCCAAACCAAATATGGGATCATGTTGACACATGTCATCACCACATATTGTAGTCCATGGGAATTTGATTTAAAGTGGTGTCACAATTTAATAAGGTTTTACCCTTTTATTTTAATTAATTAAAGTGGCTAGAAATTCTTATGAAGCATTCTTTTATTCCTTGAACATTATTTCTGCAAGTAAACCTATATATTTTTATATATTCTGAAAGGTATGGTTAAATGTGATTTTTGATAGTTGGAATCAACTCAAAAGCTTTTATGGTTTAAATTTGAGAATGTTTGAATGCAGAAAAGCTTCTGCCTTGTTATTTTCAATATGGGTGATCTATAGATCCAAATGACTTGAATTCAACGGGTTGGATTCAGCATTCACAGACCTTTCCAACAAAATTGGTTTCATTCAATTTGATGCTCTGAATCGATCTGGGTTGATTTTTGAAGTTGGGTACAGAAGTGTGTTTGAAATGAGATAGAAAAAGTTTAATTTGAATCACTGGGCTTGCGCGGGAAATTCTAACGGGCCGGCCTGCTAAGCGCAGTGCTCCCGCGGGCTGCTTAAGTGGTGTCCCCACTCGTCAGTGACACGGGGCTGGGCGAAGCGGTATGGGGCAACATGGATCGTTCGATCTAGTTCTAATCTAACGGATGGGAGTCATCGTCGACGCGAGACAACTCCGGCGAGAACGAAACCTAGCGCGGCCAGTGAGGGTGCTGGGGCATCACCGGGGTACGGGCGAGGGTCGGCGAGGCGGGCGAATGACGAAGTCGACGACGGCGAACCTCCTGGTACCGGTGACTTCTCCTGGGGCGGCTCCAATCGCTGGCTCCCTTCTTCTCCAGAGGCGGCGGGCTCCGGTGAAATTCCGGCGAGGTGGTGCTCGCCTTGCTCTGAGAACGGTGTGGCACGGTCAGTGAGGAGAGGGGAGTTAGATGGTGTGAAGAAATCGTGCGGGGGTGGCCTCTATTTATAGTCGAGCGAGGGGACCGTCGGGGCGCACGGTGAGCTCGTCGGGGGCGACGTTACAGGCGGCTAAAGGCATGGGCAAGGGTAGGGGACGGTGCGGTGTCTCCTGGTGATGCTCAACGACATGGCCGCGAGGCATGGGGCGGTGTGGTTTGTTCTGGAACGGGCGGTGCTCTACGCGGCAGAGGCGGCGTCTTCGACGGCGGGCGGTGGCTGTATGGCAAGCGGCGGCAAACGGGGATGTCCGGCGGTCTCCTGGGTCGGTGGTGATCGTGTGTGCACGCGGCGAGGGCGGCGCGCGGTCTGTGGACGCTGGTCGAGGGTGGCGCTCTGGCGCATGCTTGACATGGTCTGGGCGCGGCTTGTGCGTGTGGTCCAGGGCTTGGCAACGCTCGCGGCTGAGACAATGAGTGGCGGTGGACGGTGGGCTGCCTCCCAGACAAGGTTGGCACGACTAGTTCTTCCTCAGCCTGCTGTCCACAATGGGGTGACATTGGGGTGCTCGGCTGTTCACCATTAATGGCAATGGCAAGTTCACAGGGGTGCTAGTGTTGGGCTAATCTTTCTAGATGATCTACTAGGCTGTGTGTGAGCTAACTAGGAAACAAGTTAGGCAAGAATCACTACACTATAGTGTTTTATATTTTGTTTGATTTGTGTCTGCAACCTGTTTGATGAAATGGCCGCATGAAATCAAGTTTTGAATTTTTAAATGAATTTTGGTGGGTTTGCTAGATTGGTGTTGGTGAGTCTGCAGATGCTTGGGTTTTGAAAGTTGAGCTTGTTTGAGTGGGTTTTGAAAAAGTGGGATCTTCCCATATGAAGAAGATTCAATTTTGAATTGTCATTTAAACTATGCATTTGAAAGTTTATGGATGATCACAAAGTGGGACTTGATACCTTGTTATGAGTACATTCAAGGGGTGCAAAGATCCAGAAAAGTTTCTGTTAAGTTTTGAAAGTTTGAGGCAGCCAAAGTAGGCATGGGAGTTAAATTGGTCAAAGTGACCATTCCCTTAATATATTTGTTTTGATTTACTTGTCTTTAGGAAAAGTGTGGGAAATGTTTTAGATGATGTTTATTTCACCTAAGAAATATTTTACAAGCAATGAAACAAACAAAAAAGGTGGTTTTAAAAGAATTCAAAATCAATGCATACACATATGCATGCATTCATAATTTTATTTAGAAAAGTTTTTTGTTAACCCTAAATGTGAGGATTAGAATTTGATGATCCAAGTTTAGTATTTTTGGGATGTTACAAACCTTCCCCCCTTAAACAAAATCTTGTCCCTAGATTTGAAAAGGACGAAAAGATTACCTAGGATTTGAAGAGATCTGGAAACTCTGTCTTGATGTGATCTTTGCGCTCCCAGGTAGCTTCCTCTTCTGTGTGGTTGCTCCACTGAATCTTGAGAAAATTGATGCTTCGGGTTCTGGTAGTTAGAAAGGCTTCTTCCAAAATACGGATGGGTACTTCGGGATAGGTTAGGTCATCGTTGATCTCTATGGTCCGGTGATCGATATTCTTGAACACTTTGGTCTTTTCGAGGACTTCGAGACACTTGCGAAGTAACGAGATATGGAACACATTATGCACAGCTGACATCTCTTCGGGTAGTTCCAATTGATACGATACTTCTCCTCGACGGTTCAGAATTTTGAAAGGTCCGATATATCTGGGGGCTAACTTTCCTTTAAGTTGGAAACGATGCATTCCCTTCAATGGCGACACTTTCAGATAAACAAAATCTCCTATGTTGAAGGCGAGGTCTCTACGTCTCTTGTCGGCGTAACTCTTCTGTCGGGATTGGGCGGTCTTGAGGTGCTCACGAATCTTGTGAACCTTTTCTTCTGCTTCTCGTAGGATGTCGGGTCCGAAAATCTGACTCTCTCCTACTTCCGACCAGTTCAAGGGGGTGCGACACTTCCTTCCGTACATAAATTCAAATGGGGCCATTTGCAAACTGGCTTGATAACTGTTGTTGTATGAAAATTCTGCAAACGGCAGACAGTCTTCCCATTTGGATCCATATTCTAACACATATGCTCCCAGCATATCTTCGAGTATTTGATTTACTCGCTCCGTTTGTCCATCGGTCTGAGGGTGATACGCGGTACTGAAATCTAGTCGGGTTCCTAAACCTTCTTGGACTTTCTTCCATAATCTCGAGGTAAACTGAGTTCCTCGATCCGATACTATGTTCTTGGGGACTCCATGCAAACTAACGATTCTAGCGATGTACAATTCTGCTAGCTTCGAACTCTGATAGGTGGTTTTGACGGGTAAGAAATGGGCGACTTTGGACAATCTGTCCACTATGACCCAAATAGAGTCATTTCCCCTACTAGAAGTAGGTAGTCCAGTGATAAAGTCCATTCCTACAGAATCCCATTTCCATTCCGGAATTTGCAAAGGTTGCAACAATCCAGCGGGTCTTTGATGTCCGGCCTTGACTCGCTGACATATATCACACTTGGCGATATAGCTTCCGATTTCTCTCTTCATATTATGCCACCAAAATTGTTCTTTCAAATCTTGATACATCTTAGTTCCTCCGGGATGGATAGAATAAAGAGTATCATGAGCCTCCTTCAAAATAACTTCTTTTAACTCAGAATCTGATGGTACACAAAGGCGTCCTTTGTACCACAAAACTCCTTCTTCGTCCTCGGTGAATCCGGGTACTTTGCCTGTACCGATACGACGCTTGATTCCGTCGATACTGGCATTTCCCTTCTGTGCCTCTTTAATCTGACTGATCAAAGTGGGCTGAAGTTCTATGCTAGCCAAAAATCCTTCACTTACTAATTCCATTCGAAAATCTTCCATCTCTTTGTGCAAACTTGGTTGCTCCATCAAAATCATGGAGTTCAAGCGGCACGGCAATCTGCTAAGGGCATCGGCTACCACGTTGGCTTTACCAGGGTGATAGTGAATGTCCAGGTCGTAATCTTTGATTAGCTCAATCCATCTTCTCTGCCTCATATTCAGCTCCTTCTGAGTGAATATATACTTTAGGCTCTTGTGATCCGAATAAATCTCACAACGGTTTCCCATCAGGTAATGTCTCCATGTCTTCAGGGCTAGAACTACGGCTGCGAGTTCGAGGTCATGGGTTGGGTAATTTTGCTCATGTTGCTTCAATTGTCGCGATAGATAAGATATAACTTTGCCTTCTTGCATTAGCACACATCCGAGACCAATCTTGGACGCGTCACAATACACATCGAAGGGCTTCGTGATATCCGGCATGATCAGGATTGGGGCTGAAATCAATCTCCTTTTGAGTTCTTGAAAACTCGCTTCACATTTGTCGGTCCATTCAAACTTCTTGTCCTTCTTGAGCAATTGGGTCATGGGTCTGGCGATACTAGAGAATCCTTCTACGAATTTGCGGTAATATCCCGCCAATCCGAGAAAAGCACGAACTTGGGTTTGAGTGGTTGGGGCTTGCCAATCTTCTACATCTTTCACTTTGGCAGGGTCAACGGCAATTCCTCCGGCTGATACAATGTGACCGAGGAATCCTACTTCTTGTAACCAGAATTCACATTTGCTAAACTTGGCATACAGCTGATGCTCTCTAAGGTTCCAAGAATGGTCCTTAGGTGTAGCTCATGTTCTTCTTATGATTTGGAATAAATCAGAATGTCATCGATGAAAACAACGACAAACTTATCCAGGAAGTCCATAAAAATCTTATTCATGAGATTCATGAAATAAGCGGGGGCATTGGTTAATCCAAAAGACATGACTGTATACTCGTACAATCCATATCTGGTGGTAAAGGCAGTCTTTGGAATATCCTCTGCACGAATTTTGAGTTGATGATAGCCAGTTCTAAGATCAATCTTAGAAAACACCTGGGCACCGGTCAACTGATCAAACAAATCTTCTATCTTGGGCAAGGGGTACTTGTTCTTGATGGTGACATCATTCAACTTCCGATAATCCGTACACAGACGGTTACCTCCATCCTTCTTGTCCACAAACAAGACAGGTGATCTCCATGGGGACGCACTTGGTTGAATCAATCCAATTTCCAGCATGGAATCCAGTTGCTTCTTCAGTTCTTCTAGTTCTGACGGGTTCATACTATAGGGTCTCTGGGCTATGGGTCCTGTTCCGGGGATTAGTTCGATGATAAACTCGATATCCCGATCTGGGGGCATACCGGGCAAAACATCTGGAAATACATCGGGGTATTCACAGACTATCCGGACTTGGTCAATGGTAGGTTGGGCTATACTCTTGTTACACTTGAATTGGCGAGGTAAGGTTTCAGATATATGCTTGACTGATATTCCAGTGGTACTGGTCATGGTGATGGCTTTCTTGGCACAGTCAATCAATCCTTTATGTTTGGACATCCAATCCATTCCTAGTACTACTTCCAAACCTTTGGTTCCGAGTACTATTAGGTTAGCATAAAAATCTATGCCATGGATTCGGATAGGGACGGCTTTCCAAATTTGCCTAGCCTTGGTGGTTGATCCGGGAATTTGTATAATCATCACATGCTTCAATTTGGTTGGTTGAATTTTACTAGTGCAGGCAAATTCTTCGGTGACAAATGAATGCGATGCACCAGAGTCAAACAACACTCTTGCAAGTACTGAATTAACAGAAAACATACCCAGCACGACGTCTGGCGCTTTCTAAGCTTCTTCAGCATGCATGAGAAAAAGACGGCCATTGCGGTTGAGTGAATTCCCTGGGGCAAATCTTCTCCCTGGCTGGACACGACGCTTTTGCTGAGCTGGGACATTGGTATTAGGGGCTGTAGCATTCTTCTTGTTGGGGCACTCGTTGGAATAGTGTCCTTTATTTCCACAGTCATAACAGGTCACTTGTGACTTGTCCTTGGCTGCGACAGGCACAGCATTGCTTCCAGTTCTCGGGGCAGTGTTGGGGTTGGCGGTAGCATTGTTGTTGTTGAACTTGGGTGGGGCACGGGTGAAATTGCTAGAGTTGCCCGGGTTGTTGGGATTTCCTCCGGGTCTAGGGTTTCCACGGTTGGGGTAGGTCGGACGGGTCATAGGGGGTCTGTTGGTTCTTGGGGCAAATCCTGGAGATGGGTTGGGGCGATACTTTGGGGTCTGATGGGTTCCTGGTTGATGCATCATACGACGCTTGCGGTTCTCATTGGCCTGGTTGATCTTTCCTTCCATCTGGATAGCGGATTCGACAAGGGCTTCAATATCTGCAAAGGGGATATTGACTAACACTGTCTGCATCTCGTCATGCAGACCATTCAAGAACCTTTCTTTCTTCTTGGCTTCGGTGTCTATCTCGTCCGGGGCATACCTAGCTAATGACAAAAATTTGTCACGGTATTCTACTACAGTCATCCTTCCTTGCTTCAGCTCTCTGAACTCGTCTCTCATTCTCTTACTCTTAATCAAACCTGGTGGTACATGGGTTCTGCTGAACTTGACCTTGAATTCCTCCCAGGTCATCATCTGGCCTCCGGTCATGGCACGAACACTGTTCCACCATGCTCTGGAATCTCCGGCTAGATAATGGGTGGCGAACAGGACTTTCTCGTTGGCTTCCACTCCGGCGACTTCTAGGTTGTTTTCCATGGTTTGCAGCCAATCATCAGCATCTAGGGGTTCTTCTGACTTGGTGAAAACGGGTGGGTTGGTATTCTGGAAATTCTTGAGCTTAGATCCGTGGTTGTCCTGATTTCCGTGGCCTTGGTTGTTGTGGGCTAGCTGGGCTATATGTTGCAGAGTGGCTAGGTTGGCTTGACGTTCCGCTCTTTCAGCTTCGCGGTCAGAAGTCAACATTTGCAGGATCTGCAACATCGGGTCCGGGGCTGAACCACTTCCTCCACGTGGCATCTGAAGATTGATATAGGTCATGAGAAAAGAGGGAAATTTCTAAGGTTTTGGGTCTTGGAAAAGTTTTTTGAGTTTGACTCAGGTTTTTCTAGAAACTTGATTTTTCATTCATTCACTCATAGCACACAGTACAACACACACCACAACAAAGAAAAACAGATGGTTTTAAGAACCATTCTGGAAACTACGATACAGTGGGACCGACTACTACTCACTACGCTAGTGCTCAGTGCTACTACTCCTTGGAGTCCGTGGCTTCATCATCTTCATCATCGATGAAGGCCAAATCATCCTCATCGGTGAAGAAGTCCATGGCCTGATCCTCCAGAAAATCATCGTCATCGCTGAGATAGGAGTAAGGGTCTCCACGAAGATCCTCTCCGGCATTCTCCCTTTCCTCCAACTACATGTCTCTCTCGTGGATGGTCTCCTCCAGAGATGAGATGCGATGGCGAAGACGGGCAATAATGCGCTCCTTCTTGTCGAGCTGATGGCGGCGAGACTTGCGATCCTTTGCTAGCATGGCGATGGTCTGATCCTTAGTCTTGATGATGGCAGACTTGTGGTTGCAATAGTCACAGCAGTTGTCCAATTCCTGCTGACGATCATACATCATGAAGCTAAGGTGGTCTAGTTGAGTCTTCAGCTCGGGGTGGTATGGGGCTTCCAGTGGTTGTCCATTTGTATCACGTCTTGGGCAAAACTCAAAGCGAGTACCCTTGATCTGATTGATGCTCTGCCCACACAGACGGGAAAGAGCTTCGTGCATTGCTCTGGCAAGTCCATCGAGCCAGTTGTTTTCCCTCAAGGTAAACTGAATTCCCTCCGCAGTGGGAGGTTCAATCTTTCCTCGGAGACTTGCAACAATTATCCACTGCAGATCTTCTCCTCCTTGATCATTGAGCTGAGCTCCGAAGAACTCGGGATGCGGACGCTCCAGAAGTTCCGAAAGCTGATCCAGATCCCTCTCAAAGATAAGGTCTCCACCATTCCCCAGTTGGTAAAACTTGTTGTACTTCACGTCCATCTATAAAAATAGAGTATGAGTAGATTAGCAGAGTGATCAAGTGTGTCAAAATTTTATCTATTTTGCAAGAGTTTTTGAGGAACATGAAGTTTTATGAAAGAATTAAAGAGGTAAGAATGAGAATAAGTTTTTGTAAATATTTGTTTTCTTTGGTTTTGAAACTAAGTTTTTGGGTTCAACGTCCAATCTAACTAGGGTCTCCTATGGTCAGGATGGCTCTGATACCAACTTGTCAACACCCGGATTTTTCAATCCTAGATGCCTGTTATGCCATACATCGCAATCTCAGGATTACCATTTTTGCGAGACATAACAGAATTGGATACCATAGTACTTCATCCATTACAAACGATACATAAGTTCTTACACAAATAGGGATCTCATGATCCAGTTCTTACTACAACATCAAGCAGCGGAATACGTAATAATAACGGTAGCGTAGGCGAAGCTCCATCTTCGGGGTCACAGGCAATGCTAACGATGGGAGATGATCCTAGTTGTCGTAACCTTCCTGGGGTCCATCTTCCAGGTACTCCTCTTCAAAGTCTGGCCATGGGAATAGCCAGGGACAAAGCCATGAGTACTCTTTAAGTACTTGCAAACTAATACTAACAAGTAAAGGGGGTTTTTGGATAATAGGACACTAGGCTCTAGGTTTGTTTTGCAAAAAAGCCAGATTTATCTCTACTAGGTTCTGAAGCTAGTCACAATTTTATAAATCCTAAGGGGGAACTTGTATTTCAGGTCACAACTCCGTTGTGGTCAAGTCAAAGTCTCAATTCATTTCACAAGTCATTTTGAAAAGTCTGACGGGGGAACAGTATGGCCACTCCAACTGTCCATAACCGCGGACGCGGCTATTCGAATAGTTTGACACTCTGCAGAGATTGTACACTTTCACCACAACATTCGATACATCCGTCAGGAACAAATCCCGAATTCACCATACTCAGTATGCGGATAATCAATCCTAACCTTTCAATTACACGCCCTAGTATAAGCACCTCTCCTGTGAGTTTGGCCTCCCAACCATGACCAGCTGTCATCTTGGGTACTGCACAGGTGGACAATCTTCACAAGGTAGCCTCAGCTCAGACCTTGGCCGTGAGGGAACTAATACTAAGGTATATAAGTTTCCAGTCAAGCCCTACCCAATATTTGGGTATTGTGGTTGTACGCAAAAATTGGAATGGTATCGCATCCAGACAACCATCAGTTTTATAAAGGGATAAGGCTCATGCCTCAACATTTTCATCACCAAAATCATCAAGTGTTTGGAAACACATGTCCAAAACATTTCAATAGAATGATCCATCATTCCAAGGTTTTCATAACCATTTTTCCACCAAGTATTCCCATCTAGAGTTGATCAAATTTTATGCTTAGCACTAGCATCTAAGGTAAGGGGGGGTATTACTAATGAGGGGTGGTAACTAGTGGAGTTTCACTAAGTCCAACCTTATATCTTAGGCTGATATCAAGGTTATCTAGCTTAGGACAAATTTTATGCTCTTTATGCAACCTTCAGCATCTTCCACAATCTACTAGTCACTTAAGTAGACTATAAGTAAGCTTTGATAAAGAAATAAAGTGAGAAGCTTGCACATAAAACTAGGATTGGTTTATCAAATTGGTAATCTTGCAAGGGTTAGCTTGCATAGGTATAGTATCTTGCAAGTGTTAGCTTGCATAGGTCAACTTGATTAGTAACGCTTGCACAGTTACTAGCTTGCATCAGTGTCAATATAAGTTTGCCTTGTGCAGAGCAGTGGTTGAAGTTCTCCTCGGCTTCTTCTTCGTAGTATCCTCCTTCCTCCTCGTAGCCTTGGTCGGTACTAGCGTCTATGAATAAATACGAGGTACACAATCACCAAACAATACTTAACTACTTGCAATCATCACACACAAGGGTATTATAGATGATCTAGCATCATCTCTAACATTACAAGGTTAAGGCTTGATTTGATTCTTTTTATTTTTAGAAAAATAATTTCTACTCATTGGAAAAACTACTTAAGATTTAATATTCTCCAAACCAAATATGGGATCATGTTGACACATGTCATCACCACATATTGTAGTCCATGGGAATGTGATTTAAAGTGGTGTCACCATTTATTAAGGTTTTACCCTTTTATTTTAATTAATTAAAGTGGCTAGAAATGCTTATGAAGCATTCTTTTATTCCTTGAACATTATTTCTGCAAGTAAACCTATATATTTTTATATATTCTGAAAGGTATGGTTAAATGTGATTTTTGAGGGTTGGAATCAACTCAAAAGCTTTTATGGTTTAAATTTCAAAAATGTTTGAATGCAGAAAAGCTTCTGCCTTGTTATTTTTAATATGGGTTATCTATAGATCCAAATGACTTGAATCCAACGGGCTTGGATTCAGCATTCACAGACCTTTCCAACAAAATTGGTTTCATTCAATTTGATGCTCTGAATCGATCTGGGTTGATTTTTGAAGTTGGATACAGAAGTGTGTTTGAAATGAAATAGAAAAAGTTTAATTTGAATCACCGGGCTTGCGCGGGAAATTCTAACGGGCCGGCCTGCTAAGCGCAGTGCTCCCGTGGGCTGCTTAAGTGGTGTCCCCACTCGTCAGTGACACGGGGCTGGGCGAAGCGGTATGGGGCAACGTGGATCGTTCGATCTAGTTCTAATCTAACGGCTGGGAGTCATCGTTGACGCGAGACAACTCCGGCGAGAACGAAACCTAGCGCGGCCAGTGAGGGGTGCTGGGGGCTCAACGGGGTACGGGCGAGGGTCGGCGAGGCGGGCGAACGACGAAGTCGACGACGGTGAACCTCCTGGTACCGGTGGCTTCTCCTGGGGCGGCTCCAATCGCTGGCTCCCTTCTTCTCCAGAGGCGGCGGGCTCCGGTGAAATTCCGGCGAGGTGGTGCTCGCCTTGCTCTGAGAACGGTGTGGCACGGTCAGTGAGGAGAGGGGAGTGAGATGGTGTGAAGAAATCATGCGGGAGTGGCCTCTATTTATAGTCGAGCGAGGGGACCGTCGGGGCGCACGGTGAGCTCGTCGGGGGCGACGTTACAGGCGGCTAAAGGCATGGGCAAGGGTAGGGGACGGTGCGGTGTCTCCTGGCGATGCTCAACGACATGGCCGCGAGGCATGGGGCGGTGTGGTTTGGTCTGGAACGGTCGGTGCTCTACGCGGCAGAGGCGGCGTCTTCGACGGCGGGCGGTGGTTGTATGGCAAGCGGCGGCAAACGGGGATGTCTGGCAGTCTCCTGGGTCGGTGGTGATCGTGTGTGCACGCGGCGAGGGTGGCGCGCTGTCTGTGGACGCTGGTCGAGGGTGGCGCTCTGGCGCACGCTCGGCATGGTCTGGGCGCGGCTTGTGCGTGTGGTCCAGGGCTTGGCAACGCTCGCGGCTGGGACAGTGAGTGGCGGTGGACGGTGGGCTGCCTCCCAGACAAGGTTGACACGGCTAGTTCTTCCTCTAGCCTGATGTCCACAATGGGGTGACATTGGGGTGCTCGGCTGTTCACCATTAATGGCAATGGCAAGCTCACAGGGGTGCTAGTGTTGGGCTAATCTTTCTAGATGATCTACTGGGCTGTGTGTGAGCTAACTAGGGAACAAGTTAGGCAAGAATCACTTCACACTATAGTGTTTTATGTTTTTTTTTGATTTGTGTCTGCAACCTGTTTGATGAAATGGCCGCATGAAATCAAGTTTTGAATTTTGAAATGAATTTTGGTGGGTTTGCTAGATTGGTGCTGGTGAGTCTGCAGATTCTTGGGTTTTGAAAGTTGAGCTTGTTTGAGTGGGTTTTGAAAAAGTGGGATCTTCCCATATGAAGAAGATTCAATTTTGAATTGTCATTTAAACTATGCATTTGAAAGTTTCTAGATGATCACAAAGTGGGCCTTGATACCTTGTTATGAGTACATTCAAGGGGTGCAAAGATCCAGAAAAGTTTCTGTTAAGTTTTGAAAGTTTGAGGCAGCCAAAGTAGGCATGGGAGTTAAATTGGTCAAAGTGACCATTCCCTTAATATATTTGTTTTGATTTACTTGTCTTTAGGAAAAGTGTGGGAAATGTTTTAGATGATGTTTATTTCACCTAAGAAACATTTTACAAGCAATGAAACAAACAAACAAGGTGGTTTTAAAAGAATTCAAAATCAATACATACACATATGCATGCATTCATAATTTTATTTAGAAAAGGTTTTTGTTAACCCTAAATGTGAGGATTAGAATTTGATGATCCCAGTTTAGTATTTTTGGGATGTTACAATAACTTGATGTAGACATCGTCTTAATGTCTTCAGAATCTAGCAAGGATTAAGAAGATACATTGAGTACGAGCGTACTCGGCAAGTTCATTAGAAAATGAGTGTTTGATGCACTATCTCTACAGCCACAGACCGTAGGTCATAGGCAATGCAGGTTTTCATAAAAATTTCTTCAAAGGTTGATTTTATTCAGAAACGCTATGTCCGTCAGCCTTCATGGGTTTACCAGAACTTTCATAGAGTTCCTTTCCCGCAGCGTTCGTAGCTCCTTCCCGGAATAGGGAGTAACAAGTTACAGTTCTTACACTCTGTAGAGGTGCGTTACTTTTCACATGAGAATCTTATCTTTGTTGCACATCCGAGTTGCAGGATCGTTCACACTTCCTTGGTATGAGGCCCAGACTAAGATCCAAGCAAATTACTGCCCTCCTCGCGACCCCATAAGTATGCACGATCCTTCGAGGCTGGCTCACCTCCGTTAAGACCCCTTTCGGGCAGGCTAAAACCTTGATGAGTTCCCGAAGACTCTATGAGATGGTGATGCCCCTGGCAAGTACCATATAGGTCCGGCTAAACCTCTGGCAGCCACTCATAGATAATCTCGACACCAAAACCGTGGGGACTAAGGGTGCCCACCCATATGTTGGATCCGTACAAGGAATCACAACGTCACGTTAAGGTCGTCTTGCCTCCATACGAAAGGAAAAGGATACAACTGACTTCTCCGTCCCATTCCAAATCTCATGGTTAACGCATAATATACGGCGCAAGAATCACTGGCGACATTGGTTGTTAAGTCCTAGGTAATATGTTCCTTTACCACTGAAACTTTCATATTAGGTTATTACCTCATGGTAAATAACCTATAATCATATTATTATGAAAATAGTGTTTTCTGACCTTTTTGAAATGCAGGTGATGACAACACTGGATTTGCAAAATACTTTATTGAAAATAATCAAAGGATATGGGCAAGTGTGAACTTGCCTTTTGTGATTGCAAGATTATGCACTCACGGTCTTCGAGTCAATATAAGATACAATATCTGAAATCGGCATCATTGGTCTGGTAAGGACTAATGTTTAAAGAAGCAGGATGCTATTATGCATAAGTAATGTAACGCAATTTGGTAAACTCGAATCCCCGGAATAAGCGTTGTCCTAGGGTTTGGATACTGGAAATGGTTCCTTTAGAATGTGTTGTAATTTTAGATAAACTTCACACTTTTGCTTCTTATTAAGGCTTGTGAGTGTGTGTGAAACAACATGTAATTATAATACCATTGAATAATAAGATACACAAATGTGGAATGCTACTTAAAGACTACTTATATAAGAATTGCTTTGTCTTCAAATCTTTCTTTACAAGCATTGGCATTTATAAGGAACTTAAGTGTTAACAATCCTAGGCATACAAGTAAAATGCATAGTAATGTGATTATTATTGATTGTCATTTATTGGTTGAAGTAGTAAAAAGGATAACCTTTGAAGAAAAGGTTTTGATGGTATGGTTTAAAAAATATTTATGGTTGATAGAATGTGATTGATGTTGTTTGCGCTTGCTTGAATAGTTTGTACTTGAGATGCTTTAGGTCTTACTTAAAATATACCAAAGTTAACTATAAAACACCTAATAAAGTCTTTATTATAAAATTTAAAGTCTTGTAGACTAAAGTTAACTCTAGGAACATAGATGTACTTAAGATGTAATGCTTATGATAACTATACTTTGTTCACTTCATAAGGTTTCTTTAAAATTACTAGGAATGGTATTACTTTTATTTGGTGTAGTGGTTTCTCAATACTATAATGGAATAGAACCATTTATCTTTTTATAAATGAATGGTTATGGTTTGTAAACAAGGATATAATATTACTTAACTACTTATGGATTCAATATAGTGTTGTGGTATGTTTATAAACTTGTGGTTGAATTAAGGGAAAAGGTTTTATTTAGTCACAAATTATTCTTGAAGATTTTATATTTGATAAGGATTCTTTTTAGAAAATATTCTACACTTATGGTGGAATGATAATTCAATAATATTATATTTAGAATGTGTGGAACCATTTTGACTTCATATTATTAATATTTAAGACTAATATTATTTTATACCTTAAAGGAATAATTTTGGAAATATTAGTATTTTTTTACTTGTCCTTTTATGAATTTTCAACTAAGAAATTAGATTTAATTTCAAGATATTAGAGTATTAAATTTTTACTTACTTCAAAAGTGGAATGTTATATTTTTAACATGTAGATATTATTTTTGTGATCATTTTGGTATATTATATGTATTTTATGAATTTTAAATAATAAGATATGATTTTTATAATTTTTATTATTTTATAAACACTTAATAAAGAATAGATATTGAATTAAGTGAAATAATAATACATGATTATAGTTTTAAATTATAGTTCTTATTTTTCTAAGGATTTTGGTATATTTTTTATCATTTGCCATTATTAAAATATGAATTTTCAAAGTTTTATTACTTATAAAATTTTATTAAATAACAATTAATTAAATGACTAGCATAATAATGTTTGACAATCAAATTAAGTTATGATTTTTATTTTTGCAAATTTCCATATATAATTTTTTTTTCTGAATTATAAAATAGAAGTTATTAACTTATTAATGATTATTTATTTCCTACTTAAATTCAAAATAACAAAATACTTTTCTTACTCATACTACCCCTACACACAGTCACTGACTGGTGGGCCAGCGACCACAGTACACGCCACACAAGCAAAGACTTGGTCAAACTGGATGACTAGGCATGGGATGACGTAATCTCGACGTCATGATGACGTTGGTGAGTCCTCCACCGCCAGTTCATGGTCACCGACGGCGAACTACTGTGCCCTAGCGAGAAAGGTTGATGCTTTCGGATAGAGGGGGCCTAGGCGAATCTATTGGTGGTGACGCCGCTTCTAATTGGTCACCAGAAGTGCACCGACGACAAGCTTTTACGGCGGCCGACGGCGGTGCTCAACGAAACTAGGTCTACAGTGAGAACCGGCAAGCAGAAAAAGGGTCTGGAGATGCGCAAGCTCACCCTGATACTTGTACATGGGTCGATGAAGATGATGGCGCTCCGGTATGGCCTAATCTTCACGGACTCCGACGATCACCGGCGAAAAGGAACGACGAAATCACCATGATTCCGAGCGCCCCTTTCTTCACTACTACCTCTCAAGCAACAAGGACGGCGTGACGCTTCTCCTCGACTACTCCATGGTCTCCAGGGCGACCTCTACTGATAATGGTGGTCGAATCTAGTCGGCTAGGGTTTCGGTCAGAGGAGAAAATGAGGAAGAGAGGAATCTAGGGTTCGCCGGTGCGGCGGAGGGCTTCTTATAGGCATCGAACAGCGGCGGCACGGATCTTGGCGCAGTGCGACGGCGGTGTGGATGCCAATGAGCTGCTTGCTCGATTGGGAGGTCAACGGCGACGCGACAAAGATGACGAACAGACCACACAAAGGGGTATGGGTCGGTCGCGGGATGTGCTTGGGACAGTTGGCTATGTCAAAGTTTGCCAGATGGGCTGTTGCAGATGCTACCGGGCGACAGATAAAAGGGTGAGGAGATGGGATGCGGCCAGAAGCTATTTTTTGTTTGTTTTTCTTTTCTGTTTTCTATTTTATTTTTTAGATTTGTATCTTGCATTTGCTTTAAGTTTTTCAGAAAATCTTCTTTTGGAAATTGCAAGTTTATGTAAATGTACTTAATATTCTGTTATGAATTATTATTATGATGAAATACTTTATTTATTTACTCTTTTTCTACTCTATAATACATAATCATATGAGAGGTTCTTATATTAAATAGAATGAGTAGAAATTAGGGTTTTAGAGTTTTAAGATTTTTTTATGATCTTATAAAATGATTTTTATTTCCTCTTAATGAATGTAATGAGAATAGTTTAAGATGTCTAAGGACATACCAAGAATATATCCATATTTATTTTTATATAGTAATCATTATATAAGATGTTTTAATTATTAAAGTTCTTATTATGGTAACTTCTATTATCACAATTTCACTAATAGGTGAATATTATTTTAATAATCTTGGTTATGACCTTACTTATATATTGATAGTCATGATTGAAATAGAAGTTAGGGTTTTGAATTATAAATATTTACCATGATTTTTAGGAGATTCAAACTAATTGTATTATTTTCTAAATGTGGATGAACACTATGGGTGAAGACATATTGCCCTCATGTTTGTGATCAGGAATGATATTACCTTTTACAAATAGTGGGGTTATTCTTTAAAATGACTTATGAGAAAAATTGATAACTATGGTTTCTAGGCATATATGATTTGAATGTTTGAAAGTGTCAAAGATATGATTCAGTGATTTACTATATGAGAATAGTCCTATAAGCCATTGTGGAAATAAGGGATTTGTCAAATATATGAAATGGATATTATGTTTGGTTATAGAATTAAGGTTGAATGTTTACCAAGAATTCCTATCTTCCATATTTCATAATTCTTGAATTCTACTTAAAGAATTCCTTTCCTAGATATACCACTCCTTCATATCCATCATCATGTGTTAACATGATGAGATTTACTTAACAAGAATATTCTTATCAATAATTTCTCCTCCGAAATTCATTTGTAATTCCAATAATCTTGACACTAAAGCTCATATGATCTCCTCATAAAGATAATTCTTATCTCTAGGATATTTCTAATGAATCCAATTCCACTAGAATGATTACTCTCTTACTCCACAATTACTTTGTGATCTCACTTATATATCTCAAAAGCTTGTCACTGAAGCTTTTCATAATCTTCAAATATCTTTACTTAGTTATATCAACTACTCTAGTGTTGATAACATCCAATCCAACAAGTAGTTACTTCTAACTCCATTCATACTCTTCATTAATCATCCTTCACTAATATTACTCTAATAGATGTATATATCATATTCTACTCTCCTCTTGTGCTTACTATCCTTTAAGAGGAATAACACTACTTCAATAACTCCATGCTACTCTAGCTTCAGCTTATTCACACTATCTTATCTCTACTTCTCTCCAGTAACTTATATTCAAACTTCACATCATATCATGGTGACTTATCATGGCTAACCTAGGATAACATATCTATACTAGGGTTTAATCATGTTATATCCACCAATGTCACTTATACCTGATATAATCATTCACTCTTAGTGACTTGAGCATGATCATTACAATCCTTTGATCACTTATGTCTTAGGTTTCCAGTTGGCTAATCAAGGCCTTCATCAATACAACATTACAATTGTATTATAATTATCTTCTTAGTGTATCTATCTGACTAAGAGATATTATTCATTGACTATGCCTACTTAATCCAATAGGATTACTCCTTGGTAACTATCTTAAGTATTCATCCTTGTAATCTTCTTTGTTACCATACAAATATATATTCCAGATAACTCTTCTATCATTTCAAGAGTGAGTTAACTCCATCAATTATCACACTGATCTTATTCTCTTCCAACACTCCTATCCTATAGATGATATATAAAACTAGCATTACCACTTACCTCTTCTTACCTCCTTCTATAAAGGATTTAAAGTGATTGTTATGGTAAGAGAAAGAGTTGATAGATCAAGAATTGATAGGTTAAGAACTGGTGAATCAGTAGTTGATTACTCAACATTGATGAACAACAGGTATTAGGATAAGATTCGTTAGAGATGACAAGTATTGTTATGGAAAGAAAGATATGTGTTGAATGGTCTTGAATTGCTTTCCTTCCTACTCAATACAACTAAAGAGTTAGGGTTAAGTATTACCATGATACTCATGGTAGGAATATATGGGAATACGATAAATCAGGACTTATTTATTATATTCTTGTTACTTGAGTTATAATCTTAACTTAGTATTCATGAGTTGTTGAAATGAATATCATGATATGATCCCTTAAGGATCAGATAATACTCATCTAAGCCATGTATTTTGGGTTTAATTTTTATTACATTTGATCTACCCTTATATCAAATCATGTTTACCCAAAATAAGGTTTTAGCAAAGGTCATATTGAGACTTATCACAGTCAACTTGATGATCTACTTCAATTCCATCAAGTTGAGAGAAGCTTCAATCACTTTGACAAGTTTTAATCAAAAGCGCGAAAATTATTCGGATTTTCTATGCATGAATGCATGCACACTTCTGAGTTTAGCTTATTTCTAAGCTCTAATGCTGGGATGTTACACAAACTAGGCCGAACTATGCCGAACTAGGCCAAACTATGACAAATTAGGCCGAACTAGGTCAAACTATGCCGAAATAGGTCGAACTGGGTTAAACTAGGCCAAACTATGCCGAATTGGGCTGAATTTTAACCGAATTTGAACTAAATTTGGGCGAAAACATGCTGATTTTGCGTCGTCTAGAAACCACGCCTAGAAACACAGAGTGGGAAAACGATTATTTTTAGACCGAAATTTATATCCATCTGACGCTAAATACCGACGGAATTTCGGTTTAGAAACAACCAACAAGTGGAGGTGCTCTTAATCATGAGGCCAGTAGTAGTACTGCCTCCGTCCCAAATTACTCTGTGTTTTAGATTTGATCAAAGTCAAACATGTTAAAACTTGACTAAACATTTTCGACAGAATAATAATATTTATAATATCAATTGTATTCAATATAAAAATATGTTTTATGGTGAATCTAACTATATTTTATTACATAATTTAGATATTAATATTTTTTCTTATATTTGTAATCAAAGTTTATGAAGTTTGACTTTGGCTAAACCTAAAATGCAAAGCAATTTGGGATAGAGGGAGTATAACCTAGGAAGCACACCCGGTTGGATCTTCCTGGCTCCAACGGCCAACACCAAGCCGTTCATACGCACGCGACAGCGACAGACTGTCGACCCTTGGAGACTTGGAGTAAGGTCGTCGAGGCTTCCTCTTCGTTGTGTCAATATAAGTGCGGTTGAAGCGACAATTTTTTTGCGACGGGTTTTAAGCTCGATACATGCTGTCTTCCCGAATAAATTTTCTTGAACTCGAAATTGTTAGATACTGTGCAATAGGTTACCGTGTATAAGGTGCGCCAACCACACGGATTGGTCCCCTCAAAAAAATAAAAAAAATAACACACGGATTGGACCTAGTCATGCATCACCTGTGCTAAGTGTCTGTTTGTGCTCCAGCCCATTTGTTTCTTCTGAAGTCTATAATGATCAGCACTTAATCAGTGTGAACATTTCCTAATTAAACATGAGGAAGCAGAGTAGTAGTGCTAATTAAACCTTGGATCTTTCCTGGCTCCAACGGCCAATACTAATTAAGCCGTTCATATGCACGCGACAGCGACAGATTGTCGACCCTTGGAGACTTGGAGTAAGGTCGTCGAGGCTTCCTCTTCGTTGTGTCAATATATATCCCGGCCGGCCATGGAAACAAGAAAGTTCCCATCCTCGGGATAGACGCTCCCATCCCATCCATCTATCCCGCATATCAGAGCCTCAGATCGAGTAGTACATGGGTAGCTAGAATACTTACCTCGTTTCAACTTACAGCGACAAAGCATAGCTAGTACTAGTGCTCCCAAGCAACATACTTATTACTAGTACCAAGCTTTCTTTTGAAGAGTGAGAAAGAGCATCTCAGATACGGTACGTACTGTCGTTGATTCTATGCTTGATTCCATCTGTTGCAGGGAGTCATACAGTCGTGTTCAAGTAAAAGGAATTAACGAAACCCAGAGCTAATGGTCTAACAGAAATCTTCATGTATGATTACTAGCTAATGGTCTAACAGAAATTAACGAAATTATTGGATAACGATCGATCTGTATCTGCCAGGGAGGGTCCTAATAGCCGTCGCTTTTGCTGAATCCTCCGGCGATCTCGTCTCCGCCCCTAAACCCAGAGCTCTTGTAGCCATCGGAATTTCGTTCCTAGCTCCTTCCGTGATTCAGGTAGGGCCGGGCTGGCGCTCGTTGGTAGGCTTGGGTCGTCTCCGGCCGGATCAGCAACAGGCCTGCTTCCGTAATTTAGATGTTCATGCTGAAATTTCATGTCAAAGTAGCGTGAAACGAATTTTTATCCGAAATCGGTAATAACAAATATGAAAGTAAAATAGCTCATGGTATGACTAAGCAGTGAGAAGGTATATGATACTGCTACATGATACCATCTTCATAATGCATAGTACCATATAATAGTATCATAGCTTGGTGTATTTATTGTTTTATAAAATCTTAATATAAAATTGTGTACAAGATTTATTTAAGATTAGCTTTTTTAGTTCTATGTGCTATGTGCTATAATACCGTATCTACATATCAATATAATCTCTTTCATCATTAATTACAGTGACACATAAGCATAGCATATGCATGTAATGCATGATACCACCTATGTATCCCTATTGGGGGTAAACTTGGCCAAAAATTGGGAAGCCACTAGTGTGCCCAACCCAATGCCTTTTTTTACATATGGTGTGAAGAAAAAAAGGAAAGTCGTCAGGCCATCCCCTCAGTCGGTTCCAGAAATCCACGCGGGCAGACCTGATTTCTCACATTCCCGGGATAAGAATCCTGAAAATTTGTCTTCCTAACATCCGTTCTATGTGGTCAATTAGCGGTCAATTGATGTACGTAGTGGTGTACTTGTAAGATTTAGGAGCATGTTTGGAAGCCATCAATTCGGTACCACATGAACAAAAAAAAAGTCCAATCTTAAGAAGGATAACCGGACAGAGAAAAGGTACCACCGAGTGCAGCAAAACGAAAAAAACATCTACGTCCACATGAGCAAATTTTTGTTGGCATTTGGTGGAATTTCCTCTTTGATCGATCTTCTTTTCTCAACCTCAAGTGAATGAAAAAAAGTCTGGTTTTATAATTACTAACATATCGATCGGCTGTGGAAGCTGTGTGTAAGTGATATCGCCCCTCAACTTAAAAGAGACCCGCATAGAGAATAGAGATGAAAGAAAAAACTCGTTCTGTGGCTATAACATAGCGATGCCATCGGAAGAGATTTGTATGATTTCTGTATCATGGATCTATATAACTGTGTACTCTATCCTAAAATAAGTGACTTCACTTTATTTAGATACTAATAATTCTAGTTATAAAATATGTCTAAATACATATGAATCTAGACAAAGTTGAATTATTTATTTTAGAACAGAGGAAGTACTTTCTAAGGATTATAAGGCAAGAGAGTATTTTTAATGTTAGAAATTATAAGGCCTCTCGTATTTTTATCATCTCTTCTCTAATGCATGTCCCTTTTACCCTCTCTTCTCTAATGCATGTCCCTTTTACCCTCTCTTCTCTCATACTACATGTGCAACTATTGATGCGTGTAGTAATTAAGAAAGGAATTATTAACTTTTTTAATCCTCGCAAAATGGCCCATACTAATAATCCCTAACAGAGGAGTACAATAATCCGTGATTAAATAAGCTTATACCTGGATGTGTGGCAGATCAGAGTAGCTGCAACAACTTATCCAGCCTTCGGCCTGGGAACCTGCACGGTGGTATCATAATGCCGCGGAGGCGACAAAGACAAACTTCCCGCCGTGGAAGAAGCAGGTCAATCCCACGCCGTGCGCCCTTACCTCGTCCACGACATAGTAAGGCTCCCTCTGACGTTACCGGAGATTGTGTTTGGTTATTTTTCTGAAGAAGGGGAAGCCCCGTCCTCTCTACGTTTATTGTGTTTGATTTAACTGTATGCGTCCTACCATTAGTTTACCTGCTTTTAATTAGTTAGTATAATCTGCAGAAATAGAGCTTGCGTCGCTAATAGAAGAACAAATCAGACCCTGGCTAACGGAAGAGCAGAAAAGATACATCCATCCTTGTGGTAAGTACGTGCACTGACTTTAATTTGTATTTATAAATCCAAAACTTAGTTACAATATCATCTCTTGTACGAAGTAATTATCTTTTCTCCAGCTACTTTCGCACGAGTATTTATAATGAAATAGTGCTACGAGGAACTAGACATTTTTTTGATATAGGAAAAACGGGTCGGCGTGAGAATTCTGAAAATTCGTTTCTGATGGGAATCAAACTTCGGTCGATGGGATGCGCCAACTTCGACCCAACCACTAGCTAGTGCCCAGTTCTCGCGAGTATTTATAGACCTCTTATAAGTCTCTATTGGCTCCAACTGAGATGAGACGCTCGTGCAGCACGTCCGCTATTTAAATGGACCCGAAATGGCGATAGAAAGTTTCTTTGTGCGGATTTGTTTTCTTTCTCGTGGAGCAAAGCTCATTATTTTCTCTCATCCATGTGGTGAACAACAATTATACATCACACGAACTCTAGAGCATCTCTAGACTCACCTAAGTTACATTCCAAAAGGCAGTCCCTCTCCTATGATATATTTATTTGAAGTGTAAGAGATCAATGCTTCGGTCCTCGCTTCGGCCTCGCACGAGCGAGTCGAGGCGACTAGGGTTTTTCCGTCGCCACCCCCCCCCATTGTTTCCGCATGAGGTGACTGTCGATCCTCTTCCTGGTCGCCGGTAAAGGTGGCGACAAGGATCTCGTTTCTCTGGCTTAGAGCAAGGAATCTAGACTCTAGGGGCGCAGTCATGGACAGAGAGGTGTAGTCGACCTACGGCTCATGACATTCGTGGGTGCTTGGTGAAGGTCTGGCCGCGCGGGTGGGGATGCCTTGCCGGATTTTCTCTATGGGCGTCATTTGGAGATGTTGATTCCATGGATCAGTGGGTCATGGAGGGTAGGTGGGTGTTGGTGTTGAGGCTTGTGTGGTGCTATTGCTTTGGTCTGGTAGGCCAAATGTGCACCTTATGGGGTGCTCGCCATCATCATGTTGTTCTCCTGCCAGGGGAGCCCTCGGGCCTATGCAGAAGGGGGAGTATTCCCCTTCTCGATGTCAGTGACGACTGTCCATGCTATTCTTCCGCGGTGGCAAGTTTTGGTCTAGGTGCTATCTTGCAGGATCTATGTATTTATGCATCTTCTTTGTCAATGATTAGTCCCAAGCTTCACCTTTTTGCTCAGGTTTTCATGTGTAGCATCAATGTGGCAGGTGTGGTGTGCTCCCTGCTATGAGATGACCAAGCGCATTTTCTGCTCCTCGTTGGTCTTAAGTGCACTCCCTAGCCTATCTTTCATGTGCGCAGGTATAACTATCAATGTGCGGTGTCCATCAACTTAGGGCGAGAGAACAATGTGCTTTATTCGGCATTAGAGAAGGCTTGAGGTTCCAGTGCCTCAACTTTGACGAGCTCGTGTTCGTATGTTTCTCATCATCGTGGTAGTTGATCCTATTGTTCTTCACTTTTATCGTCCCTTGAAGCGTAATGGATGAGGGCATGTCGGTGGCAATCAGAGCTTTATTTTCTTACTTTGTGTGTGTGTGTGTTGCATTGCAACATGTTTCAATCATCACGCATGTACCCTTCGAGCCGTTTGGTCTTTATTAGTTGAAGAGTGAATTCCACTTTTTACCCTCTAGTTAAGCATTTGTGACACTAATTACTCCGTTGAGTGAAAAATCGTCTCAATTACCCCTTTTAGAAGTTTAAGATCCTTATTTTCTGATGCGTGTCTATTGGGCAAGGTGTAAAGTGTTGACCGGGGTTTACAAATATCAAGACGGTGACAAAAATTTAGACAAATGGATAAGAGAAATATGAACACGATTTTCGATGCCGTCCTTTATCGCGCTACCTCGGCGTAACATGCAGGTTATATCTAACAAAAACATACAAAGTGCTAAACTGGTATAAAACCGTGTTTTAAACCTCTTAAATGAGATATTTTCAAAAAAGTTTCACTAAATGAGGTAATTAGTGTCACAAATTCATAACTAAAGGGTAAAAAGCGGAATTCACTCTTAGTTGAATGCTAGTCCTATGGCCTTATGACTAAAAAAATAGTTGCTAGCCAGTCATGGAGAGGCGCTTCCCCTGCCTTCCTCTTCCCACAAATATTCATTTGCAAAAATTCACAAGACGTTTGGGATTTCTAGTGTTTTTTGGGGGATGTTGAGACGGTGGCTACATCCTAAAATCGGAATAAGGTCCTTCCAGCTATATCCTTGCTCTGCTGGTGCATCTAATGCTGACGGAGGGCGCGTGAAGTTGTGTGTATGACAGATCTCCTGGGATCCAGTCCGTTTTCATGTTTGTTGGTATGATTTCAAGCCAGCCTCTTTTAATCTGTGATTGTCATCATTGGTGATGGTTGTTTCTTTTATGCATTGGTCCTTTGTGATCTTAGCATGATGATTTCTCATCCGTCTATCACAACAATCTCTACCACAACAAACTTCGACCGGCTCCGGTGATGAAGGGGCGAGGGCGGTGGCGCACTTTCGGCTCGCGCTAGTGATTGTACTGTCATCTCTAGGCGGTCCAATGACCTATTTTCATTTTTATTAATTTTGGGCATCTTTATGCTACCATTGATGACTTTTAAAAGATCAGTTGAATTTCGCAAAAAAGGTAACAAATTCATTAAAAATAGTTGGTCAATTTTTTAAAAGAATCATAATTGTTGAAATAATTTAAATTTTCAAACACTAGAAATACAAAGAAGGGTGGGCTTGGCTTAGTGGTAGAGTATCTCCACTTGTGTTCTAGAGGTCTTGAGTTTGAATCAGGCTCCTTGCATAATGACCCATGCAACTGATAAGCTAGAACCGCTGTGTTAGCATATTTTTTTGTGAAACTCAGCTGTCGCCGCTTCAAGAAATCCTAGCCACCCCAACTCCTTCTCTCTCGTCAATCGGTTCCCCCTCCTTCGGCTGGCCTTGCTGACGTCACGAGGGGCAGGGAGCCTGCTCTATGAGTGGATTTGTTCAATAAAAGTAGTTCTTCATCAGTTTAGTGTCGGGTTTTCTGGTTGTTTTCATCCGAGCCTTCGTGCCGATGGAGTGATAACTCTTTCAATAAGTGTTCTTCGGCCCTTCTAACGATGTGAGTTCTTTCCCAATTTCAATGGCGATGTTGGAAGATCAAATATCATTAGGTATGACCTTCTAGATCTTGCTTTTGCCGGATTGATCTTGGATGGTTTTTTATTGTTGTCGAGAGGAGGCTTGTCCTCCCAATATTTATCCTGGCTGCTACGTTCTCGACAATAGTGACTCGTATTCTCGGCTCTCAGTGATATTGACAAGGCTGTTTAGTTTATCTTGCTTAAAATACTGGTGTTAGTACTTTTGCCAATGTTGATTGATTACTCAATGGCTATGCGCGTGCACATAGATTTGGCATTGCGTCTCAAACTAAAATTATGGAAGCACTCTTGTTAGAATTTATAGGTTTATGGTTTGTTACCTATGTCTATTTTATACGGCTGTCTTAAAAAAAACAAGATTATGTCATGCACAAAGAAGAAATTTTTTGAATATCTAGATGATTTGCTAGTTTTTTTTAATTGCTGGAGACAGCTCATGTATCTTTACCATGTACTATTTTCTACGATAAACATATATGGTATTGATTGTCAAAAAACATAGAAAATGATGCCTAGAATTTCTCTTTCCTAGACCCCACAATATGTGGGACTACGCCTTATTTTTTAGAAATCGATACAGAGCACACAAATTCCTTTCTTTAATGTCCTATTAATTTATCATGAAAAGTGCTTCTCTTCCTGTTTCCCGTAAGCAATTGAAATAAGATAAAATACGTGCTGATTGATCTGTTGCTTACTCTTGCTTCAGGTACATCAGACCCGTTCCTGGCGCTCGGCCTACCAACGTTCGCAGTGTCCTGCAGTTATGACAATCTGTTCCAGGGGGGAAAACCTGATGCCTACAAAGCATATCAGAAGTGGTTAACCGGTGTCATCGCGTTCGCTATTTGCTTTACCTATATGTTTGTGAAGATCTATGAGTTCCCGGGTCCATTGCCTGTGCAAACACTGAAGTCGTGGATACAATTTCCGGATCTACAGAGACACAGCCATTGTCGTGGTCATCTCTTATTTCCTGTTGCTCGACATCAACTCGAGTTACATCTGGCTCTGCATATTTCCCATCATCGCCATTGGCTTCATATACTCGTTGTTCCGTGAGCTCTGTTATTCAGCGGAGCACAAGGATGAGGGCGTTATCAAGTCAGGAAGTGGAAGTATTCGAGTAGCCAATGCTGAAGCTGACAACAACAACAACAACAACAATAACAACAACAACGACGACGACGACAACGGAGAGATCATAAAAGAACCCGAGGATCTTGAGTTCATCGTCATGGTTCCCTTCTGTGTACTGTGTGCGCTATGCACGATGGCGCAGCTTGATAACCGTGCAACCGACAGGTTTGTCGTCTCCCAGTTCCTTCTTTTTCTGAGCTCTACATTGGGGGTTCTGACACGCATGATGATAAGACTGCCGGCCGGCGCCTCCCCCGACGCAGCACCTGCATCCGAGTTGCTCCAAAAGAGCTTTCTCCTGTTGTTGTTGGTGACGGTGCACACGGTGGCTGCGGAAGCGCTGGGCGAGGACGTGGTTCTCGTCTGCATGCCGGAGGTCGTCCCCGTGCTCTTGTGGCTCAGTATTCACCTCGACCGTGAAAGCCCTATCATTAGCGTCGACAAGATTAAACTGCACAAAAATGTGCTCATTCCTTTTAGCGCGGCGACCATAGCTTCTCTCGCATACCTAGCAGCCTCCATGGATGAGTCTGGGCTCTCTAGGTGCACAACGACCATGGTGGCCTGTGGCGTCTCGGGACTTCTGACCTATTATGTTGTGTTCATGCTAGATCAGTGGCCGGGGCAGCAACCTAGTGTCAGTAACAACCTAGTGGCTGCCGATACAGGCCTCGAGGATACATGCGAAAATCAAGTTGGCAAGGACAAGGGCGCCACTGCGTCTTCAGAGGCAGCTGTGCAGTCTGAAGAGCAAGCTGGCTCATCTCAGGAGGCTATGCAGCTGCTCATGTTTTGGGCAAATGCTTTGCTGACAGTGGCGGCTGCATTGCTGCTACTCAAGTATGTAGTTGCTCGCAGGCTTGGCCTGCAAGAACCACTGGTTGATATACTCTGCCAAAATTTCAAACTGTGCAGATTCAGCAGCGAGAAAATGATGGACAAACTAATCTTTTTGGCGAGCATTGCGCAATTATACGGTGCGATAGGCTACGTATGTAGTCCAGTTCTGCTTTTGTGTGCTCAAAAATACTATGTACTAGGTGGACATGCGCGTCTTCGCCGCGCCGTTAATTTCTCATTAGGTGCGGCGCGCTTGAAGGAGTTTTCAGTCATGCTGCTTCACCTTTTCTTCTAGCGTTTGTGTTGTGGTAAGAATTTGTTTTACTAGTCTTCAGCTTTATATTTTGCAACGGGTGGCGTGGGTTGTAAATTCTGTTTGTTGCACAAAATAAATCAGGTTGCAATTGTGTTTATACTCGTCAAAAATCCTGAGACTGGGTTGTTTCTATCGCTGCAGTAGTTTTGGAAGGAATGATAGCCTCTCTTTGGAGGCACCAGTTACAGTTGTGATCTCTCGTCAAAAAGCTTATGAGACTGGGTTGTTTCAAGTTGGGACACAAGAGACATTTTTTTCTCACACGTTTTTTGTGTGCACTAGTGGAAACGAGGTCTTTTGTTGATCCCGAAAAGGGGCTACCGGTGTTAAAGGGGGGGCCGTACCAGCGTGGCCCCTGCGGCAAAAAAGGAGCCCCCTTTAACACCGGTTCGTGCCACGAAACCGGTGTTAAAGGTCCCTGCAGCAGTGGCTCGCGCACCCCCCTTTAACACCGGTTCGTGGCATGAACCGGTGTTAAAGGGGGGGGGGGGCTATATAAGACACCACCCCAGCCCACACACACCCCACTCTTCCATTCTTTCACATTTTGGAGCCTAGCAAGAGGGTGTGCAGAGTGCTAGTTTGTGTTTTTTTCATATGCACTAGAGGTGTTCGGTGAAATGCCCGAGAGCTCAAAATAAGCTTTCTTGTTGCTCTTTCCGTCTCGGTCGAGGTCGGCAACTATAGTTTCATGTGTCATTGATGTACTATATATATAAATGGTCATCTTCCTATTTTTTTGACATATACTACATATTAATGCAGATGAATCGGCAATGGATGTACGGTGACCGCCGCACTTCCGAGTACATTACGGGCCTCCAAAATTTCATCTTTGTGGCTAATGCAAACCGTGGTCACAATGGTTTTATGTGATGTCTGTGTGTTCACTGTCAGAACAAGAAAGACTACTCAAATACCAGAACCATTCACGCCCACCTGCTTCGATCCGGTTTCATGCCCAGCTATAATTGTTGGACCAAGCACGAAGAAAAAGGGGTTGTGATGGAAGACAACGAAGAAGAAGAGGATGATGAAAACTATCATAATATGTATCCTGAATATGATGATAATGCAACGGAGGTAGATAATGAAGATCAAGAGGGAGCAGATGGGCCCGGTGATGACGATCTTGGTCAGGCCATTACTGATGCAAAGGAAGAATGTGAAACTGAAAAGGAGAAGGAGAAGCTGGAGCAGATGTTAAAGGATCACAAAACATTGTTGTATCCAACTTGCGAAGATGGCCACAAAAAGCTAGGTGCCACACTGAATTTGCTGCAATGGAAGGCAGAGAATGGTGTGACTGACAGCGCATTTTCAAAGTTGTTGGTAAAAATGAAGAATCTTCTTCCAAGAAATAATGAGTTGCCCGACAGTACATACCAAGGAAAGAAGGTTGTCTGCCCTCTAGGATTAGACGTGCAGAAGATACATGCCTGCATTAAATGACTGCATCCTCTACCGCGGTGAGAAGTACGAGAATTTGGATGCATGCCCGGTATGCACTGCACTGCGGTATAAGATCAAACGAGACGATCCTGGCGATGTTGAGGGCGAGGCCCCTAGGAAGAAGGTTCCCGCCAAGTTTATGTGGTATTCTCCTATAATACCACAGTTAAAACGTCTCTTCAGAAATAAAGAGCATGCCAAGTTGTTGCGATGGCACATGGAAGACCGTAAGAAAGACGCGATGTTGAGACACCCCGCTGATGGGTCACAGTGGAGAAAAGTCGAGCGAGAGTACCCGGACTTCGCACGTGACGCAAGGAACTTAAGGTTTGGTCTAAGTACAGACGGCATGAATCCTTTTGGTGAGCAGAGCTGCAGTCACAACACCTGGCCTGTGACCCTATGTATCTATAACCTTCCTCCTTGGTTGTGTATGAAGAGGAAGTTCATTATGATGCCAGTGCTCATCCAAGGCCCGAGGCAACCCGGCAACGACATTGATGTGTACCTAAGGCCATTAGTTGAAGAACTTTTACAGCTGTGGGCCAAACCAGGTGTACGTATGTGGGATGAGCACAAAGGGGAGCCATTTGACCTACGAGCATTGCTTTTCGTAACCATCAATGATTGGCCTGCTCTTAGTAACATTTCAGGGCAGACAAACAAGGGATACAATGCATGCACACACTGTTTAGATGATACTGAAAGTGTATATTTGGATAAATGTAAGAAGGTTGTGTACCTAGGGTATCGCCGATTTCTTCCGAACCTGCATCCAGTAAGAAAGAAAGGCAAGCATTTCAAACGTCTGGCAGAACCCCGGAGGAAGCCTGTCCTCCGTACCGGTGAGGAGGTATTTGGTATGGTCAAGGACCTAGAATTAATCTTTGGAAAAGGTCCTGGTAGTCTATCTGTTCCGAATGACGATGCCGGACACGCGCCCATGTGGAAGAAGAAATCTATATTTTGGGACCTACCCTATTGGAAAGTCTTAGAGGTCCGCTCTTCAATCGACGTGATGCACGTGACGAAGAATGTTTGCGTGAACCTGCTAGGCTTTCTAGGAGTGTATGGGAAGACAAAAGATACACCGGAAGCACGACAGGACCAGCAACGTCTGAAGGCCCCTAAAGAGCCTATCCATCCTGAGAACGAGAAGGGTAAACGATGCCACTTAACTCCTGCCAGCTACGCTCTTACCAAAGCAGAGAAGGAAATCTTTTTTGAATGTCTGAGCAGTATCAAGGTCCCGTCTGGCTTCTCGTCGAATATAAAGGGAATAATAAATATGGCAGAGAAAAATTCCAAAACCTGAAGTCTCATGACTGCCACGTGATTATGACACAATTGCTTCTGATTGCATTGAGGGGGCTTCTACCTGAAAATGTTCGAGTACCCATTGTGAAGCTATGTGCATTCCTCAATGCAATATCTCAGAAGGTAATCGATCCAGAAAGCCTACCAGGGTTACAAACAGATGTGGCCCAATGTCTTGTCAGCTTTGAGTTGGTGTTCCCACCATCCTTCTTCAATATTATGACGCATCTCCTGGTTCACCTAGTAGAAGAGATTGCCATTCTCGGTCCTGTATTTCTACACAATATGTTCCCCTTTGAGAGGTACATGGGAGTCTTAAAGAAATATGTTCATAACCGTGCTAGGCCAGAAGGAAGCATCTCCAAGGGCTATGTAACAGAGGAGGTCATTGAGTTCTGTGTTGATTTTATTCCTGACCTTAAGGCGATTGGTGTTCCAGAATCACGACATGAGGGGAGACTGCGTGGAAAAGGCACCCTAGGATGTAAAGCAATGATATGTAGGGACGAGCATTCTCTCAATCAAGCACACTACACGGTTTTACAAAGATCTATCTTGGTTGCCCCGTATATCAATGAACACAAGAATTTAATACGCCTCAAACACCCAGGGCAGTCTGATGAATGGATTATAAGTGAACACATGGCGAGTTTTGGCGGCTGGCTGCAAAGACTTCTCACGAATAACACCACTGTTGGGGATCAGCTGTACTTGTTGGCCAGGACACCATCTTCGACTGTATGTACTTTCCAAGGGTACGAGATAAATGGGAATACATTTTACACGATAGGCCAAGATAAAAAGAGCACCAACCAAAACAGTGGTGTCCGCTTCGATGCAGCAGAAGACAATGGGCAAAAGACCACGTATTATGGGTTCATAGAGGAGATATGGGAACTTGACTATGGACCTAATTTTAAGGTCCCCTTGTTTCGATGCAAATGGGTCAAGCTAACAGGAGGAGGGGTTGAGGTAGACAAGAAGTACGGAATGACAACGGTGGATCTCAACAATCTTATGAAGAACTTAGACGAACCATTCGTCCTAGCCAATGATGTGGCTCAGGTTTTCTATGTGGAGGACATGTCCTCCAGACCAAAAAAAAGAAAAAAATATGCAAACGAATACATCATATGATGAGCCAAAGCGTCACATAGTTCTTTCAGGGAAAAGAAACATCGTGGGAATCGAGGACAAGACAGACATGTCAGAAGATTATAATAAGTTTGATGAAATTCCGCCCTTCACAGTGAAAACTGACCCAAGCATTCCGTTAAGTAAAGAAGATGCTCCATGGTTACGTCTGAAGAGATCATAAGGAAGGACATATGCCAAGAAGTTCATGCTCATATTATGTAACTCTAGTTCATGTTTTTAATATTAATACATGTCTTGAGTGTTAGTCATGTTTTGTGGATGGACCGGGACTATGAGAAGAAGTTGTCCCGATTCGTACTTACCATTAAGATCTGATCTCCAAACGCGCGCGGTCACATATTAGGGAGTGCCTCTATGACCAGTTTCTTGGAGATGCCGGAGGACTAGGCTCCGTCGGCATCTCCCTGAAACTGGCCGTAGTGGTGTCCCTGCTCTCGAAAACCATCTTGCAGCTTTGTAACTTCTCTAACTAGATCAATACACCTGGGAGCTAACTAATTTCACATATTAGGGAGTGCCTCTATGACCAGTTTCTCGGAGATGCCGGAGGACTGGGCTCCGTCGGCATCTCCCTGAAACTGGCCGTAGTGGTGTTCCTGCTTCAAACTGGCTGGAGGACTGGACTCACAAGGATGCCTATTTATAGTACAAGCAGCTCGACATAGTGTTGACACTTACGAAATAATGTCGACACTCACCCCTATTATTAGTGCTGACTCATGTTTTGTCCCGGATGGTGTCTCCAACCGGGACTAAAGGTTCATCTTTAGTCCCGGTTGGTGTCTCCAACCGGGACTAAAGGTTCATCTTTAGTCCCGGTTGGTGACACCATCCGGGACAAGGTACACGCCGCACGACATAATGTCGACACTCACCCCTATTATTAGTGCTGAATCGTGTTTTGTCCCGGTTGGTGTCTCCAACCAGGACTAAAGGTTCATCTTTAGTCCCGGTTGGTGACACCATCCGGGACAAGGTACACGCCGCACGACATAATGTCGACACTCACCCCTATTATTAGTGCTGACTCGTGTTTTGTCCCGGTTGGTGTCTCCAACCGGGACTAAAGGTTCATCTTTAGTCCCGGTTGGTGTCTCCAACCGGGACTAAAGGTTCATCCCGCTATTTTTTCCCGCCATTTTTCTTCCCGCCATTTTTCTTCCCGCCAGTTCTTCCCTCCAGTTCTTCCCGCAAGTTCACTATATATATATGTAGGGGGTTGGCCTCCATTGTCATTGCACATCTCTAGACTCATATCTGCAACCTCATCACTCTTTCCCATGGCTTCCACCGTAGCACTAACCCCAAGGGAGGTGGAGGCGCTTTGCGCCTCGAACTACCCCTGCCTGCCGGGCTATTGTGTACCCGTCGGCTGGATGCTGAGCGTTGGAGGCGTGCCGGTTCCTCCTGTCCCTCTAGGTGTGGCGCGCCGGATGGCCATCACGAACCACTACTACTTCGAGCTCACGCCGGATCAGCGGAGGAATCCCAGATGGCATCCCGACTATTTCCCTACTTGGGAAGCCTTCTTCGTGGATCGGCATGAGAGGGCGCTCGCCAGGCACGAGGAGGACGGCCCACCTCCTCCTAACTTCAACGAGGCCGGCCGTCGGCTATGGTGGCGCGGTCGGACTCTCCAGAGCGTCATGGCCTATGACACTGCCGCCGACTCTAACCCCCGTCTGCGCTACCCTCAAGTCCAGCCCACGCGCTACCCTCAAGTCCAGCCCACGCGTACTCTCTAGAGGTTCAATTACGGCGACCCCGACGACGACAGCGATGACGGCGGCGGCGAGTACGACGACTACAGTGGCGAGTATTACAGGTGTAGGCAGGAGCATGACTGAATCACTCCAACATTCCGAAACAAGTTCGGCCGATTGTTACTTAATCTGGCCATGTATCTTAATTTTCAGTTCATTTATGTATCTTAATTTTCAGTTCCAGTTCGGCCGATTGTTACTTAATCTGGCCATGTATCTTAATTTTCAGTTCTTTTATGTATCTTAATTTTCAGTTCCAGTTCGGCTTTATGTAACTGTCTCAAAATGACCTATCTCATTCGAGGTTTCTTGGCTTTCGGGTCAAATGACCAATGTTATGGCTAGAATCAAGGCATAGTTTGTGATAATATGGCCATATTGTGCATACATGTGCATCATGGCATGGCAAACAATGTTGCAAGTGGAAGTTTTCCTTTTTATCGCACCAAAAAGGCATTTTCCATTTTCCGAGCATAAAAAACGGACGGTTTTGTGAAGCAACCACCAAATGGCTAATTCAAAAAACCACCAACACATTTTACAAAAATACTAGACCACCTTATATGTACAATGTACCAACAGGGGGATCTGAAACCTTTCCGTCCACCTCTGGTGAAAAAGACAAATTCCTACCGAATCGGCAGGAAGTGGGTCAGATATGAACTACAAGTACATGATACGATGCTCATGATTTTTTACAAAAATCATTTTTAGGTTCACAATATGCTATTTTATCAAAAAACAATGCAAGTTGAGCGAGGCTTGGTGAGATTCAAGTGTATACAAAAGATGCGACATTTAAATATCCAATCAATTCAAAAATGTTAATACAAAATATGCGGCTTTAAAATATGATTTGATCTAATAAAAATCATTTTTTAGATGCTTAATATTTCTTATGTTCAAAGTTTTAGGATTTAACAATTTATTTTGGTTTGAATTGAATAATCAAAATTTATATGTAAGTGTTTTAATTATTTTGAAAATTTTCATGTAAAGTAAATATAAAATGATTTACATGAATGGATAGAAATTATTTTTATGAAAATTATGATATATTATTCATATTTTTCTGAGTTGAAATGAAAAAGATATGAATTTTCTAAATTCATATCATATTTTTTGAATTAAAAATGCCCCTTTAATGCATGAAATAAATGCCCCCCTTTAACACCGGTTCCAGACAGGAACCGGTGTTAAAGGGTGGGGGGAACGAAATAAATGCCCCCCCCTTTAACACCGGTTCCAGCCACGAACCGGTGTTAAAGGGGGGGGGGTAATAAATGCGCGCGGGAAAAGGATTCCCCCCCTTTAACACCGGTTCCAGCCACGAACCGGTGTTAAAGGGGGGGTGTATTTATTTCACCTTCCCCTTCCTTTCTTCCCCCCACTGAGCCAGATCGATCGAACACACCGCCGCAGAGAGATCGAAGCGCCGCCACCGCCGCTTCGGAGCTCGAGGTCCTCCGTCTCGCCGCCCCCGACCCGCCGTCTCGCCGCCGCCACTTCGGAGCTCGAGGTCCGCCGCCCCCGACCCTCTCTTCCCCGCATCCTTCCCCTCCCTCTAACACGGTGGGGCTCCGACCGTGTGCACGGCGCTCGCCGCCGCAGCGGGGCTAGACGCCCCTCTAACGCTAACGCTGCGCGGCCGCGCCCTAGGCCTTTGCCTCCACACGCCCAGCCATGGTATCCCGCGCCCGCCGAAACTTCCGCCGGGGCGGCCGACGCCACACCGGAACCGACGCGGAGGGCGACAGCGACACGGCTCCCTCGTCTGGTTGCGGGCCGACGAGTCCATGTTGGCGAGGAGGAGAGGGGGGAGTCCCCCTTGCCCGCGCCGTGCAACCCGTCCGGCCGATGGCGACAGGGATACTTCCCCGGCGAGCCTCGGCCTCGTGTCATCGTCGTCTTCCCCGGCGAGCCTCGGCCCGTATAGCTCACGTCGTGCCGTGCCGGTCCTGTGCCCTGACTTTTTTTAGAGAATATCACACTTTATTGACTAAATAACATCAATACAAAGTTCAGCCCGAATAAATTCCGGGGCAACACCAAAAAAAAATTACAAGAAGAGCGCACAGATGCGCGAGCTAATAAGTGTGCTACGACATTCAGATTACGAGAAACATGCCTAAACGAACATGAAGTGAAGCTCCTAGCAAGAACCTTGATGTCCCCAATAACAATGCCCATAAGGAAGCGATCCTGGGCCGACGACCTGATGCGTTGAATCATCGACAGACAGTACGATTCCAGGACACAGTCCTGGTAGCCTTTCTCCTGGAGCACTGACAACGTGCGTCTGATGGCCAGACTCTCGACAAGTTTAGAAACAGGGAATCCATCCAAACCCTCTGACACTGAGAGGATATCGAGGGAAATCCTAGGACAAGTCCGGGCAACAGCGTCGTCGACGTCGCATTCCTTCTTGAAGGTGTTGCTTGAAACACGGTGCTTCGAAGTGCTAGGAGTGAGGTGGGACAACTCCGGAGGGCGCAGCGGTCACGGGTCGTTTTCGTTCGTCGATCTGCTCGATGTCGGCATTTGTTTCTTTTATTTTTCTCTTTATTTTCTTTTGGGTTAGATTGTGCTGTTGCTTTTCTGTTGCTCCAACATTGTCGTTGTATCTTGTGATTGCTATATTAATATAGCGGGGCGCAAGCCTATTTCGAGGAGCCCTGACCACCTCGCTCTCTTCCCCGTGCAGGAGCGTCTCGCCGCCGCCGCTTCGGAGCTCATAGGCCACGCCTAAACACCAACGCCGCCCGCCGCCCGACGAGCCCGCCGCTAGCACCGCCGCCCGACGAGACCGCCGCATCCGTCCGACGAGCACCGTCGCCCGACGAGACCAACGTCACCCCACCGGTGAGCGCCACGTGTCTGCCACGTGTATGATTGCTGACTCATCCTGATTAAAACTTGTTTGCTCGATAAATTGTACTACATGCATAGATTAAAACTTGTATACAAATTGGACCTCTGACTCATTTGTGTATTTATTTGTGTATTTTGGTATGAATAATATGTATATTTGTGTATGAATCCAAGTCCACTTGAATGTTTACACTCTTACTCTAGATAATATTATTGTTTTAGAAACTATGGATCCACTTAGTAGAAACCTTGAAGAAGAAGAAATAATGGAGAACATTATTGATGAGGACACCTCACAATATCTGAACTTGGAGGGACATGATGACGACAGCTCAAGTACTAGTCATGGAGAAGATGAAGACTCCGGTGAACGCAATTTAATGGTTACAAAGTCCGGCGAGGTATATGCATTGATTAAGCCTCTACTGACTTCCACCAACAATCTTCTTCTACATGTATTAATTAACGCTTCTTTCTTCTTTTAGCCCTCTGGATCGACCAGCCAGCAACCACCTTCTTCTACGAAAAAGAGCAAGCGAGGCGCGAGCCAGCGGTTGAAAGATCGTGCAAAGTTCACGATCGAAGCAGTCCGTGTTGATGGCAGGCTGATGGAGCCCAAGAAGGCCGCAGACAAATTTGTACGTCAGGCTGGAGTTCTTGTTAGAGACCAAATCCCAATCATAATTGAAAATTGGAATAAGCCAAAGAAGGGCGACGGTACCTTTGTCGATGACAGATCCAAAGAAACGCTTTGGAATTCGTTGTTGGTAAATTTCACCCTTCCACCAGAGGAGGATGAAAACAACCCGGTTATAAAGGAAAAGGTCAAAGAGTGGACTCTAAAGAAGATGGCTGACGCTTTCCGCAACTAGAAGACAAAATTGAACAAATTTGTCAAATCTGGCGAGACTCCAAATTTCGAAGACGCATATTATGCGAAGATAAGACCTCACTGGCCCGAATTTGAGACATATAAAAAAAGTGCTATAGCTAAAAAGAGGTCAGAAACCAATATGCTTAATGCCCTGAAGAAGGAATATCACCAGAGGACGGGGTCAGGTGGCTACATATCTCAGAGGCCTAAGTGGGAGGAAGCTGAGAAGGTCCTGCGCGAGAGAGGGATCACACCCCAGACAGATGGGTGGGACCTACGTGCAAAGACTTGGTTCTACGGAATCGGGGCAAGGTTGGACCCAGAAACAGGATTGTGTATCTTCCCAACCCTCCTTGCCAAACCCGTCACTGAACTCATCACGGCATACGAGGAAACATCCGCCAGGACCTTCCATCCCGACAGAGAGAATGACCAGCTCACACGCGCCATCGGTAAAAAAGAACACCCTGGACATGCACGAGGCACAGGGGGTATGACGTGGAAGGATGGGTTTGCCGACTGGAGCGACTCTTACAGATGGCGCGGCAGAAAAGAAAAAGAGCGTACAGAGCGAATGACACAGATAGAACATGCACTTGCGGCGCTGCAGGCGCAAGTGAATGCACAACAGAGCCATCAAGCTACCAGCCCATCTCAGCAGCACGAAGAGCCTGCATTGGAAGCTGCCCGCGGCCCAGACTCTGCGCGGAAAAGCAGTGTGGCTTCCACGGAGAACGTGCAGCCCACGCTTGAAATGACGGGTCCTCGATACCCCGTGGATGAGATCACGGAGAGCGAACACGCTGAGCTGCATGTGAGATTAATGGGCTTATCCATTAAGGTGGCTGTCGGCTATGCCTTACCTCCTGTAGCTGGTGGAACTTACCACTGCCGACCGATTCCAGATGGCTATGCTATTGTCGGGGTGGATGAGGTTGTGAAGGAATATGAGGAAGCACAGCTTGACCATGCTACAGGTGAAGGGGAAACTCAACTCAAATTTGCAGTGAAAACAACCATTCTTTGGAAGAAGGAACACATTGTGCTTCCAAATTGGAGGTCACTGGCACCCCCGCCGTCTCCGCAGCGTCAGCAGTCTGAGCCGCTTCAGCTATCTCCTGCGCGGCAGCCATCTCCGGCGCGGCAGCCATCTCCTGCGCGGCAGCCATCTCCGGCCCGTCAGCCATCTCCGGCCCGTCAGCCATCTCCGGCCCGTCAGCCATCTCCGGTGCTTCAGCCGTCTCCTCAGCGTAAGCGGAAGAGCACTGCCACGAGGAGCATCAGTAGCACTGCCACAAAGAAATCCGTAGGAAACCGTACGCCAAAGAGTTCAAAAAACTATGTCCCGCAGCCTTCCGCCAAGCCATTGCCGGTTTTACCGTGGAATTGCAGCGACGAGGAGACCAATAGGATCTCGGAAGAACAGGTCAAGAAATTCTTTGCACCTAGACGGGCCGAGCCAAAGGAGAAAATAGATCCGGCGGTGGTGGAGAAGTTTTACAAAAATCTTTTGAAACCTGAAACCCCACTTGTGCCGGACTACGAGCGCTAGATTTTGAAGGCGGATGCAAGGCGCCGCAGGGAGACTGAAATTAGCAGTCGTGAGGCACCCCAGAAAACAGTTCCCATGCTCGGAGAGCAGGAAAACCAATCATGTGCCCCGCTCCAAATGTTCGACACACGGGACGCTCCTCCCGTAAATGATTACGAGGCAGAGCTACAAAGAAAGGCCAATGAGATGAGGATGACTTACATTGCATACTTGAACGTCATGGGAGACAACTTGCCCAAATGCGATGCCAACCCCATACAGCCATGGAAGTATGGGAAGAATCTAGTCAAGAAAGAGGAGCTCAAGAATCTACCAACAAAGATGCGAAAATTGCACAAGTGGTACCTTGATTTCTGCAAGACGAGAAAAGAAGAATGGATCACGGCGCATATAAGAGATCAGATTTTCTTGTGCGGAGACGACGTGATCGACTTCAACATTCAAGACTTGCATTTTCTATTCAATCAGAAGGAACTCGACAAATCTGCCATCAGCCTTTATTGTGTGTAAGTACTATTTCTGTAATTTTTATCTCATCTCATTCACTTCATTAAATGCATGTATATATATGCTCACCATATATGTATATACTATTATGCAGAAAAAAGGTTATGGAATGCATGAAAGGAGGCCCTTTTGACATTGGGTTCGTTGACCCAAATAGAGTTCATGAAGAAGTGGTAAAAACCAAACCCGGGCAAACAGAAGATTACTTGCTAACGTCTTTACTGAGACAACAAACCAAAAGGGAAATACTATTGCCTTACAACTTCTCGTGAGTACTGTTACCCTCTCTCTTGTACACATTCTGTTTCGGCTTACTCGATGTTAAGTGTAACTGATGATGAGTTATGCGTGCGTAGGTTCCACTTTATTCTGCTAGTCATTCAACCCGACTCAGGAAAAGTCCTTGTCATGGACTCGTTACGAAAAGAAAAAGAGATATGGGCAGACTTTAGAGAGATGCTCCAGAGGTAATTTCAATCATATTATCGCACTAGATCGGCAACTTTCGTGACAACAAGTAATTAATTACTCCTTTATCCATTTTCTTTGCCGGACAGGGTTTGGAAAAGGTTCACGGGCAGGGCCGTGGGTGAATGGTCAGAAGAACTAAAATTTGTAGACCAAAATGTAAGTAATACTAGCTAGCTTCCAATTCCATTATATCATGCTTTATTGATTATTATTTTGATTGAACTCTCTATTCTCGTAAAGTGCGCGCATCAGGGACACGGCAATAACTTATGTGGGTACTATGTTTGCGAGTTCATTCGCAACACGATATGTGCGACGGGCCAAGCCGCACTAGAACAACTTAGAGTAAGTAAACAAAGTCCACAACATTATTTTATTACCATCAATTGTGTTGAGTTTTATTCTTATATATATATTGACGGCCCATTCTTCATATATATTCAGATCGAACGGATGCGGGACCAACTACTACCATTTGAACGCATACGAGCCATTCAAGAGGAATTGGCGGGGTTCATACTTGATGAGGTCGTCACGCCTGGCGGAGAACTCTTTAGATATCCACCAAAATGAACGATGACGATGTATATGTGCCGATGACGATGCATGTGCCGATGACGATGTTTGTGTATAATAATAGTTGCTTAATTATTCATTTACTCGTATGTACCAATGACTATTTATGTGTATACCGCTCCCGATCGAGTCCCCCTCACTCCCCCCTCCCGCAGAAATACGCCCAGAACGGGGCAGAGGCAGAAGTCTGCCGTGGCAGAGATTTAGGCCGTTTTCTTGCCGCGGCAGAGTTCTGCCACGGCAGGAAAACGGCCTAAATCTCTGCCGCGGCAGAAGAACCTTTAACACCGGTTCCAGATACGAACCGGTGTTAAAGGGGGGGGGGCTGAGGCCTGCGGCAGCCCCACGTGTGCCACCCTTTAACACCGGTTCGTATAAGAACCGGTGTTAAAGGCCCCCCCCTCTAACACCGAACCCTCAACAGCGGTTGGGGAACCGCTGTTAGAGGGCCCTCCCAACCGGAGTTAAAGGGGGGCTCTGCACTAGTGGTGGGTCATTTTCTCACCGGTTAATAGCACACAAAACTCAAGAATATCAAGCTGATGTCGAAAAAGATTATGGAATAACTGTGACAGTTCTTAGGTACATACAGACAGATTTTGTTGACTACTCTAAAAGTATAACCTCAAAGACTCTTTTTATCAAGAGTTGCTGCTCGAGAAACCGGAGGACAGGATAAAATGGCTAGTCATGGGTTGTGACAAGAACCAAAGGAATGCAAACAGAAGTAGATTACTGCGATTCCACGATACCCTCAACTCATGCGAGCTAAAAGAGACTCGACTTCAAAATAGAAAATTTACATGGAGCAATGAAAGAGATGATCCAACCATGAGTAAGCTTGATACATTTTTTTGCAACGAGGAATGGGACATTGCCTTCCAGAAATTTTTCATGCCCTATCGTCTTTGCTCTCCGATCATTGCCCCCTTCTTCTTGCAAGTGATGTTGGTCTAAGGCGGCCGAGAACTTTCCGGTTCGAAATTTTTTGGATTAAAATGCCAGGGTTCTTGGAGATTGTGCAAGGGGCATGGAATGAGAATTTTAACCATGTGGAGCCATGCCAACTTCTCTACCACAAGCTCAAAAGGGTGGCCCAAAGATTAAGGTAATGGAGCAAAAAGCTTTTCCCGGCGGCAAAGGTGCACTTACATATGGCTCTCAATGTTATTTTGTGGCTGGATATTGCTCAAGAATCAAGGGCCCTACAGGAAAACTCAAAGGCACCAACGGCCGGCCGGCTACCCGACGACCAAATGTCGGGGGGCTGTCGGCATAGCGGCCCCCTGGCCAGCCGCCCAGCCTGGCCGTTAGTGTAGGGACGGCCGTCGGCGTAGATGACGGTGCCGAGGGTAGCCCTCGGCGTAGCGCGGCCATCGGCGTAGTAGAGAAGGTTGTGGTAATGATGGCTCTCGGCGTAGCCTCAGTTCAGACACGGCGACGAAAACGGCGTTAGGTAGCTAGGCTGTGCCGACGGCTTGGCCGTCGGCGTAGCTCTTTGAAAAAAAATTAGTTGGTCTATGCTGACGGCTAGGCCTCTAGATTTTTTTTCCTTTTACCTTATTAATTTTTGAAAAATCATTCTAATTCAGAAAAACAAATAATATATTAAAATTTGCAGAAAAATAAGGTCTATCTATCTACACTCAAATATTACACATTTGTAAATAAAAATTAAGTAAAACATAAAATATAATATATAGTTTAAAATGGGCATTAGAAGTTCAAAAACGATCCAAAAAATGTGAAACCTTCACGTGGTGTCATATTATGTGACATAGTTAGAAGAAAAATATTAAACTTCGTATGTCTCAAAAAAGCCTTCATAAAATGACCTATCTCGTTCGAGGTTTCTTGGCTTTCAGGTCAAATGACCAATGCTATGGCTAAAATGAAGGCATATTTTGTGATAATGTGTCCATATTGTGCATACATGTGTATCATGGGATGGCGAACAATGTTTTAGGAGGAAGTTTTTGTAAGATTCGCAGCATAGAAAACAAAAATCTTCCTATGATGGGAACAACTAAGTACCAAGATCTATCTACTAGATATAAACAACGAGTGGATATATATCTATAGAATACATACCCTCGAAGACCGAATAGTGTTAACGAGGTTGTACCGGTGGATGATATAGTCGAACACTTGTCGATCTCAAGATCGTGATGAAGTCCATCTGGTCTAGCCGGTACAGCACCATCAAGTCCAGCACCACAAAGCAGTAGTGCATCCGTGATCGCACGTCCGGGTACCCCGACAACCTGCATGCCCTCGCTCCAGCGAAGCAGCGGAAGCAACAAATCCTTCCAGAAAAAGCCACCGGGAACATGTATCTCGCTGATCCGAGACCATGGGGGAATTCTAAAGGGGGGAGAGAGCCTTCGCGAGGAGGTATGTTGGGGATATGCTACATGGGTATCCTCATATCATGTCTTTTATCCGGATAATCCGGATGACCCACAGTTGGTAGCATGGCCCATGGCCTGCTGGGCAGCCCAGTTAGATGGATACAGAAGGGAGGCCCATGCCATATAAAGGAAGGCTACGGAGGAGTCACCAACGTACCCGGAGCCTTGGAGTGCAAAACACGTTAGACTGATTGTATATTGTGTAGGACTCTATAAGCTGTCCGGCTAGGACTTTCCTTGTAACCCTAGGACCTGGCGACTATATAAGTCGGGCCTATGAGAGCCTTTAGGGCACAAGTCATATCGATCAACTCATACCTTGCATAGCAAACCAATCCCTGTAACTCGGCGTATTGCCATTATAGTGATTTATAGTAGGAGTAGGATTCCGCCACCGTCATGGGATCTGAACCTGGGTAAGCTGTGTTACCTCGTACCCGCCAACCTTCCGCTTTACCCCACATCTCTAAACACGCACTGTGAGGACCCCTCCATGGCGTACTCATCGGCAATATCGATCAACTCAGCAACATGCTTAGTCTTTCTTTAATCATCTAGTCGAAACTAATTCAGTTTTCAACTAGAGGCTTGGGGGCTACAGTATTGAAATTTACAAACACTGCGTATGCTACTCTAAAAGTATCTAGTCAGAATAATTCATTCAAACTACATACTTGGGGGCTACAGTGAGAAGTTTTTTAGCTTAGTCACTCATAGAGCATTCAGATGCAAAGACCTATGATTTTTCGTCTAAATTCTCGGGGGCTACAGTGGGATACTACTTATGAAATACAAAAGGCAAGCAAAACTTACAAGTGCAATGATCTTGAGGTTGATGGTGCTCTCGGCAAATATCTTGCTGAAGGAAAGGCTATTTCCTCGCAAGATATCCGCCTGCTTGAGCAGCTCCTCAAGGCCGCAAGTCGAAGAAGTCGGAGCTGCACCAGGAGCCAGAGTAGTGCTACTCGGCGTGAGTGCCGGGTAGACTATCTTTGGAAGCTCTGTGGATGTCCTGGGTGCAGAGGTGCCGCCTTCGATAGACGTTTCGCCTACCACCATCGCTTTATCTCTACCGATGGAATCCTTAGCCGGAGCTTCAGCCATTTTGTTTGCAGTGCTTTCTTGTGTCGCCTGTTCGCCGGCAACGACGAGCTCCGCGGAGACAGCTGGGTCCACTTCCATGGCGGAAGGGCCAGATGCATCCTTAGCCTGAGAGCTTGTCGGTGCAGCAGCAGGCTATACGCTGGGAGTGGTAGGGCGATGGCGGGAGATGCTTGGTGCGACACATCACGGTGCAACATATCTCTAATGTTTCTAGAAGCCCCCAATGTCTTGGAGGACTTCTTCAAACTGATACTGGCCTTCTTCCTAAAACGTGCAAAAGTATAAGTACAGGAATAAGACGAGCAATGGACAATGTCGGAGGATAAGGAGCTTACACAACAGTGGGTGCTTTGGTAAAAGGGATCCCAGTAATCTTTCTTTTCTCCGCCTCCAGGGCGGCAGTGGACTTTGGAGGCTCCACCCTCTGTCTTCTTCTTCTTGCATCCGTCGGCAACGTCAGAGGTGGAGCTCTTCCGCTTACGCGCCAATGGAACATCATCGTCGGACACGACGGTGACTTCCTTCATCTTAGGGTCGTAGATTTGGACGGTCATGCTATCCTCCTCTAGACTACTGAGCTATTAAGTGAAGTCCCAAAGTGATTAGATGAAATGGTAATGGCTAGACGGAAGAACTGGAGTGTATGTCAAACACGGAAAATAAACACATACCTTTGGGCACGTGCCGTCAACGAACATGTCGTAGGTGATGGTGAAGCCGCGCTTCCTGTCCTTCACCTTGATGATGTCCTTGAGGCGGAGCTTGATGGAGTCACTCAAGAAATTGTCCTCGGAGATGCGGAGGCTATCTTTCTTCTCCTTGGTGTACTCACGCATCAGCTTCGAGGGTGCTGCAGAGGCTGGATCCGCCTGACGAACCAGCACATGGCCAGGTCCAATCCGGTCAGACCCATCTCTACGAACCACTCTATCCGCCTTATAGCGCGGGAAGCATCGTTGTCGGAGGGAAGGGTAGCCTAGGATCTCCATATCGAGGCTTTAGCAGTGGCCCCATCGACGAAGTCCGGGTATGTCTCTTCTTGGCCATCTAGAGGGATATCTAGGCCGTAGAAGTACGTACGCTTCCAGTTCTTGCAAGACTCGTGTCCAACGATATCGGGGAACCGCCGGCCAGGCCGGATCTTAAAACTAATCGTTCCGCAATTCCTGAGCTCGCACTTGCTTGCTCCGGCTTCCCTCTTAATGGTGAAGAAATAAATAAACATATCTAACCTAGGCCTAATCCCTAGGTAACCCTCGCAAAGAGCCGCATAATTGCTAAGCGCTAGGATGCTATTGGGGGATAGATTCTGAGTTTTCAACCCGGTAATGCTTGAGGACAGCAAGGAACAAGTCGGAGATCGGAAGGAAGACGCCGCGTACCAGTTGCGCCATTAGGTACACCTTCTCTCCGGCTTGGGGAGAAGGGGTGACCTTGCCGGCCGGCGTCGCCCGCCAGATGAGCCCCTCCGTCGCTGGGAGGTATCCCTCGGCGAGCAGTTCTTTGATATCACCATCGGTGATATCTGAGCCGCGCCAATCTTCCTTGTGGGAGTCACTTTCCTCCTTCAGCGGCTCCATTCCCGCTGGAATATGGTCGTCGCCGGTGGTCTCCACCACCACGGACCGCGGCACCACCACACCTTCTGGAGGCACGTGAACGGCGCTCACCGGCTTGGCCGCAACATTGCTTGCCGCGATGGAAGAAGTGGAACTACTGCTGGCCATTGGAGTGAGAGGGGAGGTGAATGGGAGATTGGGGAGGTTAGGATTTTTCGCGTGCACGCGGAGAGCTCGAGGAGGTGCTCGCAGGAGGAAGACGATGATGCGGGGGAGAATGAGGTGAAGAGATAAAAATCTGTCACGGTTAAAATTTATAACCCCCCGCGTCAAGATTCGTGCAAAGTGATCGAATGGTCGGCGCGTGGACGACGTGTGCGGGCGCGTGCGCGGAAATTTCTCAACGTTCCCAACCGCCGCCACCAATGGTTCATATCCTTCCCGCGGGAAAAACGGACATGATTACGTTCTCTGCATGTGTGAGTTACGAGGCGTTGCTGACCTATGGTCTATGTTGCTCTAGCTGGCACATGCAGATGAGCCATCCCATCGAAAGATTCCGGCATGGACGGATCCAGTCCGGCTACAAGAAGCGTACGATGGAAGATTCATCAGTTCTCCGACTTACAAGTTGAAGATGGAGAAGCATTGCAGGGTTCTTGGGAGGACTACAAGATATTGCTTGACGATTTGCAGACATTCACATAGACGGATCATTCAACCTGAAGAGGCAAGACAGCGTAAGATCTCGGAGTTCTCCGGGGGCTATTGTTGGGGATATGCTACATGGGTATCCTCATAGCATGTCTCTTATCCGGATAACCCGGGTGGCCCACAGTTAGATGGATCCAGAAGGGAGGCCCATGCCGGATAAAGGAAGGCTACGGAGCAGTCACCGACGTACCCGAAGCCTTGGAGTGCAAGACACGTTAGACTGATTATATACTGCGTAGAACTCTGTAACCTGTCCGGCTAGGACTTTCCCTGTAACCCTAGGACCTGGCGACTATATAAGTCGGGCCTATGGGAGCCTTTAGGGCACAAGTTATATCAATCAACTCATACCTCGCACAACAAACCAATCCCTGTAACTCCGCGTATTGCCATTATAGTGATTTATAGAAGGAGTAGGATTCTGCCACCGTCGTGGGTTCTGAACCTAGGTAAGCTATGTTACCTCTTACCCTCGAACCTTCTGCCTTACCCCACATCTCTAAACACGCACTGTGAGGACCCCTCCATGGCGTACTCATCGGCAATACCACGACAAGGTGTGAGTAAGAAGTGAGAGGAGTGGCTCCTTATATAGGGGAGGGGGCAGCCCAAGGAGGCATGGCCGCCGGCCATAGAGGGTTCCCCCACCTCACCCTCATTCATTTGGTGGAAGCTCCAATCACATAAAGGTGACCCTCCATTTTCTCCACTCAAATTTCCATTAAATTTCCACCAAATTTATTGTAATCTCTCTTTAAATAAAAATTATTTTATTTATTTATTCAGAATTTTGTCAATTACTCTAATTAAAAAACAATCACATAAACCCCTTGCCAGTATTCAATTTCACATGTGGAACCAGTTTTAGCAATTTCAACCGAAACGATTCTGGTGTCTAGTGAAATACATTCCTGCGCTTTCTTTTTCTTTCTCTGGCATATCATTTGCTCTGAATGGTGTCGGTATCCCTTAAGTGTGTCACCCTATGGTTCACGAATAATATAGACATGATCGAGACCCCTCTTAGATCAATAATCAGAAGCAGGACCTGGAGATCCATACTGACTCCCACACATTCAACGATGACTTTCATGTGATCGTGAGAACCTTTTACGCTAGAATCTTAATTCCTTTGTCTCGCGATATATTACATGTCCGAGATTCGATCATCGGTATCTCCATACCTAGTTTGATCTTGTTACTAACATGTACTCTTTTCTCGTTCCCGTGATATAACATTCTAGTGATCAAATCACTTGCTTGCAAGCTAATCAATGTAATATCACCGAGAGGGCCCAGAGTATATTTATCTGCCATCGGGATTAACAAAGTCCAATATTGATCCATGGGCCTCAACATAACACTTTAGTAGTACTGAACCCATCTTTATAATCACCATGTTACGGTGTGACGTTTGATGTTATCAAGATACTCTTCCAGTGTTAGTGATTGACATGATCTCATGGTCTAAGGATTAGGATTACTTCATATGATGTTATAGAAATATAAACTCAATGACTTTGATTGTAATGCTATACTTCGGATGAATGTTCATCATATCATTCTAACAATGTTGTGACCTCGTTATTAACAACATCCAATGTCCATGATCAGGAAACCTATGATCATCTTGTTAATCAACAAGCTAGTTTATAAGAGAGGAATAACTAGGAACTTCCTTTTTTTATTAAACACACATGTATTAAAGTTTCTGTATTAATACAATTATAGCATGCAAAATAAACATTTATCATAAATAAGAAATACGGTAATAACCACTTTATTATTGCCCCTCGAGCATATTCCTTTCAGTCTCCCACTTGCACTAGAGACAATAATCTAGTTTAGAAACTTTGCGTATTGAACACCTATGGTTTTCTGGTGTTCCATATATGCGATTGCAAGTAGTTAATATAATCTATGGATCTGACGCTTTCAGGTCCGTGTGTATTTGCATGTCTTTGCGTTTTTACGCGTCACTCATTCACCAATGAGATGACATTGTATAAATTTGGTCTTTTGGTGAGACCTTTAGTTCCTTGGGGTTAAATTATGTCGATGCTATTGTCGTACAATATATCTTTAGTGCTATCCTGTTGTGAACCACACCTTAGTTTGATAACAAACTACTTGACACAAATGCCCTTAGTTGCTGCTACTATAGCAGTCATATACTTAGCCTTTTGTTGTAGTATCCGTCACAATGTCTTAACTTTGGAATTCATCCAAATCCATCATGGAATTTTCTTTCCATTACATTGTGCCACCCATAGTTTAAATTGAGATAAACTTAATTTGTATCTTGTGACAAAACTAGTATCATTTTTCAATGAACTATTTGTCTCTTATACAAATATAATATATTCTTAATTCCTCCAAAAGATTATAAGAATATCCTTACTATCGCCCAATGATCATTTCATGATTCATTCTGGTATATGCTCATAACACTTAGAGCATAGGACATATCTGGATGTGTACATATCATGGTATGATTGATCAAAACATTTTTGTGATTTCACTCATCAAGTGTCAAAGCACTTGAATCTTGTTTCACTTATCAAGTGTCGATACACTTGAATCTTGATTCAATTCTTCTCCATGCGACAAGAACATCTTCTCGTCGTTTCCATATTGAATTCCTTCAATATCTCATATATGTATGTTTGACATAACCATATTAGCGTCACAGTCTATCCATATAGACATTCATGATAAATATTCGGGTTTTGCCTAAGTCCTTCCTCGAAATGAAATTCTTAACCTTTTTTAATAAAAGATACATCATTTCCAATCAACAAGATGTCCTCCACATAATGTATTAGAAATATGTCTCAACGCTCTCACTTAATTTGTTGCAAATACAAGCATCTTCATCGTCTCCTGATGAAAACTCCTTTAACAGTTTCATCACGGTGAAGATTCCAATGCGATGCTTACTTTAACCATTGAAGTTTGCATGCCCTTTTTAGCATCCTTTGAATTAACAAAACCCTTTGGATCGTGTCATACACATGTACTAGGTAACCATTCTATTAGAAGAACTTTGTTTGTTTATTCAACTACCATATACCAAATTATATGTAGTGGTTGCTATATTAATTCGTCCAATCTAAATATCGCTATGAAAGATCAAATCTTTTCATAGTCAACTCCTTAAACATTGTCGTAAAATACTTTACGATATGTCGAGTATTTCATAGATGTGAAACATCCATGTCTGTTTCATTATAGATACAAATACAACTGATAGGTTTTTACACCTTTCCGGAGGGTCTTACAAGTTCAAAACTTGATTTGTCGCGTATGGAAATATCATGGATTTTATGGCTTCAAGCCATTTGATGGAGTCAGGGCCCATCATCGCTTCTTTGCATGTAGCCGGTTCATCATTGTCAAACAACAATGATTTACTCTCAAATATCAGCATTTGATTGTTTATCTGACCTACTTAGTTCAATAGGAACTTAGACCTCCGTGACCGCAACCTTTGAGGCACGTGAGCCATGAGCATTATGGCTGCCTCCAAAACATTTTTTGGCGCTGCGCAACTCAGCATATATAGCTAAGGTTCGTTAACCTTATTAAAGTTCTATTGTACTCTCACTTAACTTTTGCGAAAAATTTCTCTTTTGTCCCCGGTGTTATGGAGGAATACCCAATGGTTATTTGAAACAACCTACAAAGGCAGGCTCATCCGACTTTGGTTGTAAACATCTTACTTATGCTTAGCATACCAAAATTTAAGAAATGACAACTTGGGTTTTACCCCAAACCATAACTTACATGGTGTCATTTCAATGGATCAAGATGGAGCTATTTTCAGTGTAAAAGCAGTAGTCTCTAAAGCTTTAAAACATAATGGCAGTTTTATAAATACCACCTTTGATCCAACCAAGTCAAACAAGGTTTCATTACAAATCTCAAACACTCCATATTCCTATGGTGTTTCGGGAGATGCAAATCTAGGTGTTTTGCTAAACTTGCAACTCAAATAAATCCCTTTATGATAAAATCATAAATTATTTATTTCCTTGTTACAATGATTTTCCACTTCATCTTGAAAGTCTTTGAACGTTTTTGTAACATACCACCTTCTGTGTAATATTAATAAAAACATGTTTGAGCATTGCATGCATGCATTACACTTGCACTTTGGTTTAATCAAATAAGAACAAATAAAACCCTAACTCTTGTTTCATCTCAAAACCATTCAAATGGGTTACATATCTTGGAAAATTATCAAAATAAATGGAACCCAAAGTGTATAAAAGGGGTCCCACACTCTTTTATATACCTTATAAAAGTTTCTGAAATTTGAAATTATTCAAAACAGGTTTGAATTCCAAATATAACAAGGGAAATTAGAAATAGAAATAGAAAAACATTTCTGGAAATAAAAATCTACTTAACCTAGCTACTAGGCCGCAGCCTACCTCTTCCCTCACTCTCTGCCTCCCACCGCATCTAGCAGCCAGCCCACCCGGGGCCGAAGCCAGCCCACCTCTGGCCCGTACCCCTTCGGCCTTTCCCCTCTCTTCTTTCCCGACGCCGGCAAGCAGTTGCCTGGCAGCGCGCTCGCCGTCGATCTCCTGCGCGCTGCGATGCCCGCCGCCGACCCTGGAGCCGCGGATAAGAACCGCCGCGCTATGCTCTCTCTCCTAGTACCCATTTCACCCCCTCTCTCTTCCTCTCCCTCGCGGCAGCGCCATGACCGAACCCTAGCTCACCAGGTCCTCCTCGTCCCCGCCGTCTCCGAGCACCCCTCGCCCAGCCGAGGTGACCAGGAGCATCGCCTCGCCGCCCTTGTCTTCCTTCCCGAAGTACGCGAGCCGGGACGACCTCCTCTCCTCGGAATCGAGCTCGAAGCGCCGTCGGACGCCGCCATCGTCGCCGTCGATCCACCACCGTCCGGCCTCCCCAAGCTTCGCCACCACCCCTGTCGTGCTCGCGGTGAGCTCACGGTTCTAGCGCACCCTTCCGTTGCTTCCCTCTCCCTCTGTATCCCCCTCCCGCGTGAGCCCGACGCCGCCGCTGCTGCTCGTCGTTGCGCCACCGTCTCCGGTGACCAATCTTGGGCGGCGCCACCACTATTCTGCTCGCCTCGCTCCCCTCTGTCCAGCGCACCCGCTCCCGCAGCCCCGCATCGCCCCTAGCGCCGAGCCCGAGCCTCACCTGGGAGCAATGGCGTTGATGATGTCAGCATGACATCATCATGATGTCATATCTCTTTTTATTTCTTTTAATTGTTTCGTTATTATTTCTGTAAATAGAATATATATGACAAATGGGCCATACCTGTCAGGGTTTTAATCATTTCCGTAAATATTTTGTGAAAATAATAAAAGTCTGACATGTGGGCCCAAGTTTGGAAATTAATTTAAATATTCCAAAAATGTTTAAAAATGAATTAAAACTTGTGAAATTCATAAATAATTCATTTTAAATCAGAAAAATACAAATAATATACCAAAATGTTTAGAAAAAATAAACCTATCTAACTAAGCTATAATAATACATTGTTAATCAACTTTGATGGCAAGTTCAATTAGAAGAACCAATTGAACCCCCAGGTGATTCCGATGATCCCCCTGTTCTAGTGTTTGGACTTTTCGGACTCCCTTTAAAGTGATCAAGCATGTAGAGGGTTTATTTCAACACTATCTAACTTTTCATATCATCCATATTGTATGAGCATTGCACATGCCATGTGTTGAGTGTTTCTTTCTCTTTTCCGGTGATTGGTTCTCGCGAATAGGAACCGAACCCGAAGCTGAAGTCAACGCCACCAAAGAGCAGTACCAGTCCAACAACGAACAAGGCAAGCGAAGCCCCACTCTGAATTCGGTTCAACAGTCTTTTATCAGTAGATAGAGTAATCCTATCTAAATGCATGTTTCTCCTTGTGAACTAAATACCTGATCCACCGCTCCTAGCATAACTAGGATTTGGATTACGAGCGTCGCTAGTGCCACAGTTCAGTCAAGCTTAGCCATGCTTAGTGGTCTGATGCTGATTACTCATGTGATGCACCGGAAATGCGAATGAATCTAATATGGTAGGATATGGTGATGTTATCAACAGTGGATGATAAACATGCTAAGGTTTGTATGGGAGGCCACGTGGGTTGTGGTTTTTGCAGTCCCATACTTGCCACCCCTAGGACCCGATGTTCTTGCCTCTTGAACCAAGACGAGCGTACAACCACACGGGGCCTGGAAACCCCCTCGACTAACTAACTTGCCTAGTAGATTACATGAGTCACATAGTTCAGGCTTTCCATTCGACATACGCATCTTGGTTGTTCTTGAATGGATGTGAAGGAGGTGCATTCATACAGGTAGGTAAGCGTGTCAACACCCGGATTTGTAATCCCAGATGCCTGTTATGCCATACATCGCAATCCCAGGATTACCATTTTTGCGAGACATAACAGATTTGGATATCATAGTACATCATCCATTACAAACCATACATAAGGTCTTACACAAATAAGGATCTCATGATCCAGTTCTTCATACAACTCAAGCAACGGAAATACATAATAATAAAGGTAGCGTAGGAGAAGCTCCATCTTCGGGGTCACAGGCAATGCTGATGATGGGAGATGATACTAGTTGTCGTAACCTTCCTGGGGTCCTTCGTCCTGGTACTCCTCTTCATAGTCTGGCCATGGGAATAGCCAGGGACAAAGCCATGAGTACTCTTTAAGTACTCGCAAACTAATACTAACAAGTGAAGGGGGTTTTTGTAGTAGGACACTAAGCTCTAGGGTTGTTTTGAAAAAAGCCAGATTTATCTCTACTAAGTTCAGAAGCAAGAAAAGCTAGTTGAAATTTTATAAAACCTAAGTGGGAACTTGTATTTCATATCACAACTCTGTTGTGGTCAAGTCCAAATCTCAGTACATTTCACAATTCATTTTGAAAACATCTGACGGGGGAACAGTATGGCCACTCCAACTGTACATAACAGCGGACGCGGCTATTCGAATAGTTTGACACTCTGCAGAGATTGTACACTTTCACCACAACATTCGATACATCCGTTAGGAGCAAATCCTGAATTCACCATACTCAGTATGTGGATAATCAATCCTAACCTTTCAATTACACGCCCTAGTATAGGCACCTCTCCTGTGAGTTTGGCCTCCCAACCATGACCAACTGTCATCTTGGGTACTGCACAGGTGGACAATCTTCACAAGGTAGCCTCAGCTCAGACCTTGGCCGTGAGGGAACACATAATAAGGTATATAAGTTTCCAGTCAAGACCTACCCAATCTTCGGGTATTGTGGTTGTACAGTAAAATTGGAATGGTATCACATCCAGACAACCATCAGTTTTATAAAGGGCTAAGGCTCATGCCTTAACATTTTCATCATCCAAATCATCTGGTGTTCGGAAACACATGTCAAAACATCTTAGTAGAATGACTCATCATTCTAAGGTTTTCATAACCATTTTCCACCAAGTATTCCCATCTAAAGTTGATCAAGTTTTATGCGTAGCACTAGCATCTACAAGTGAGGGTGAGTACTAATGAGGGGTGGTAAACAAGTGGAGTTTAACTAAGTTCAATCTCATGCCTTAGGATGACATCAAGATTATCTAGCTTAGGCCAATTTTAATGCTCTTTATGCAACCTTCAATTATCTTTCTAGTATCTACAATTTACTTAAGTAAACTCTAAGAGAAAGCTTTGATAAAGAAATAAAGTATAAAGCTTACAAGTAAAACTAGGATGGGGTATCATCAAATGTGTCTAACCCAGCATGCTTAGTGCATTGCATAGGTTATCTTACTTTCATAATTGAAAGGGTTAGCTTGCCAATTCCACTAGTAGTATTAGGCTTGCCTTGTGCAGAGCAGTGGTTGAAGTTCTCCTCAACTTCTTCTTCGTAGTATCCTCCTTCCTCCTCGTATCCTTGGTCGGTACTAGAGTCTATGAATAAATACGAGATACACAATCACCAAACAATACTTAACTACTTTCAATCATCACATAAAGGGGTTCTATAGATGATCTAGCATCATCACTAACATTACCAGATTAAAGCATTTGTCTTATTTTATTTTTAGAAAAGTAATTTCTACTCATTGAAAAACTACTTAAGATTTAATATTCTCCAACTCAAACATGGGATCATGTTGACACATGTCATCACCACATATTTCAGTACATGGGAATGTGATTTAAAGTGGTGTCACAATTTAATAAGGTTTACCCTTTTTATTTTAAATCGTTAAAGTGGCTAGAAATGCCTATGTGGAATTCTTTTATTACTTGAACATTATTTCTGTAAGTAAACCCATATATTTTTATATATTCTGAAAGGTATGATCAATTATGATTTTTGAGAGTTGGAATCAACTCAAAAGCTATTATGGTTTAAATTTGAAAAATGTTTGAATGCATAAAATCTTCTTCCTTGTTATTTTTACCAGGGTTGATCTATAGATCCAATTGATTTGAATCCAACGGGATTGGATTCAGCATTTCAATACCTTTCTAACAAAATTGGTTTCATGCAATTTGGTTCACTGAATCGAGCTGGGTTGATTTTTGAAACTAGGTATAGAACTGAGTTTGAATGAAAATAGAAAAAGCTAAATTCAAACGAGTGGGCTGGGCGGGAAGGGTAATTGGGCCGGCCCAGTGTCACTCCGCAGCCCGGGGCGCAGCTGACAGGGGGGGTCTACTGGTCAGTGGCTCATTAAACGCAAAGAGGTACGGGGCGATGTGGTGCGTTGGATTAGAATGAAGATCGACGGCTGAGGGTCGTCGTCGACGATGAACAGGTCACCGGCAAGCTCGAACCCTAGCGGCTCAGTGGGGGTGCATAGGGGGCATACCGGGGCTCCAGTGACGACGGCGAGGCGGGCAAACGACGAAGTCGACGACGACGAACTCAGGGGTGGTCACGGCAGCTCCGGGGGTGGACGAAATCAATGGCTCCCTTCTTCTCCAGAGGCGGCCTGCTCCGGCGCAATTCCGGCGAGCCGCTGCTCCTCGTGCTCCGGCTAAGGGGTGGAAGGATCAGTGAGGTGAGGGGAGTGAGATGGTGTGAAGAAATCGAGCGGGGGTTGTCTCCTTTTATAGGCTCGACGGCGAGGCCGAGAGGGATGGGCAGACGACGTGGCGACACAGCTACGGGTGGCTAGAGGCATGGCCGAGGTTGGCGATCGACGGGCGGTCTCCTGGCGATGCTCTAGAGCTTAAATGCGTGTGTAGGGGCGGTGGCAAATGGTCGGGAACGTGCGGTGCTCTACGCGGCAGAGGCGGCGAACTCCACGGCGAGCGGTGGCTATCGGGTACGGGCGGTGAAACGAGCATGTCTGTTGGTCTCCTGGGACGGTAGGGTGCATGCTGGCGGGCGGCGAGGGCTCGAGGTGGTCGGGTTGCGTGGGAACGACGTGTGCTCTGCGGTGCTTGTCGGCATGGTCGACAGCGGCACGGGCACGACGTTCCTGGCGGTTCTGGTCATTGTCTTCGAGCTAGGGCTGGTCGAGAGGGGGCGGTGAGGCATGGGCTACCTCCCAGACAAGGTTGGCACGGCTAGTTCTTCTCCTAGCGTGCTGTCCACATTGGGGTGACATGGCTGCTCTCGGCCTGCTCACCATTGATGGCATTGGCAAGCTCACAGTGGTTCTAGAGGTTAGTTAAGGTTGCTAGATGATCTACTAAGGCTAGTTGTAACCGGAGAGGGGACAAGGTTGGCCAAAACACTGCTCAACATAGTGTTTTTGATTTTGTTGATTTGAATCTGCAACCTGTTTGATGAAATGGCCGCATGAACTTGAGTTTTGAATTTTGAAAAGATTTTTGGTGGGTGTGCTAGGCATGTGCTGAGGGTTCTGTGGATGCTTGGGTTTTGAAAATTGAGCTTGTTTGAGTGGTTTTTGAAATAGTGGGATCTTCCCATATGAAATAGATTCAATTTTAAACTATCATTTAAACTCAGCATTTAAATGTTTTTGGATGATCACAAAGTGGGCCTTGGTACCTTGTTATGAGTAATATCAAGGGGTGCAAAGATCCATACATGTTTCTGTTAAGTTCTGAAAGTTAGAGATAGCCAAAGTAGGCATGGGAGTTAATTTGGCCAAAGTGACCATTCACTTAACTTGTTTGTTTTGACTTGTTTGTCTTTGGGAAAAGTTTGGGGGTTGTTTAGATGATGTTAATTTCACCTAAGAATCATTTTACAAGCAAAGAAACATAGAACCATGGCAATTCAAAAGAACCCAAATTTTTAATACACACACATATGGATGCTTTCATATTTTTAATTGGAAAAGTTTTTGTTAACCCTAATTTTGATGATTAGAGTTTGATGATCCAAGTTTAGTATTTTTGGGATGTTACAAAGCGTGGCAGGGAATGGGAGATGCCTGGCATCCATAATATCAAACCCTTTTCACATATCTAGGGACCGACTTCGGGACTTGACCCGTTATGGCGGCATCTCCTTAGTGCGTGACTCATGGTCTCGGCAAAAGCAATGTAAAGGTCGTGGTCAACCACTCTCTGCCGGCCTTCCAAGGAAGAGGGCTAATAATTTGGCATTAAGAATCGGTTGGTACGTGTGGGTAAAGTTGTGCACCCCTGCAGGGTTATTAATCTTTTCGAAAAGCCGTGTCCACGGTTATGGACGACTTGGGAACAGACGTGAAGATCATAGAGAACTATAACCGAATGTTAAAACTTGTCAACTAAAGTGAGTTCCGGAATACTTCCTCGGGGTTGTTGAGGGGGTAGTCCGGGAAGAGAGGTTCTGTTGATGATGGTTCCTGGTGGATATCAAAGATGAATTTAAGAGCTAGAGTTATAGTCTTCTTATCCCCTTCTGAAAATGATCTTCCTAGACGAGATTCTTCTCCCTCTTGTTTTCGAAACAAAAGATGGCTTTATGCAAAATAACTCCACTAGCCATAAGTCTTGCGGAGTACACCCTGTACTCAGCCTTGCTTCGTTGATGTTTTCTACAGACGATGCTACTCCAACTGAAGGTGGTTTCTACGTCAAAGTCGATGAGTAGTCGGGGTTCCCGGGAAACAGCCTAGGATCTATGGAATGGTCGCTACTTCTGTTTAAGGCCTCTTAGGCCCTTTGCTAAGTTTGTTGTTTAGAACAACTTGTTTTCTTCCGTTGCTTGATGTAATGATGGGTTTGTGACCCCTGGCTTGTATGACTGGTTTGTAACTCGCTTAAGAGTTTACCTTATTAATGTATGGTTTGTATGTTCTGTAATGTTATCGATCTCTCCCTGCGCGTTTCGGAATTTAGGTTAGGCTTATATCAAATGAGGATATGGTATTTGTCTAGTCCTGATCCCGGGTCGTGACAGTTTTCAAATATTTCATACTTCTTTCTCATTAAGTGAATATTCACTCAAATTTCCGGAGAAAGCATATGAAGTTGAAATCCATCGCTTACGACTACACATAATGGAGTACATACATCAATATGTATAAATTCCAATAATTTAGTCGATCGTTCTTATTTGGCCTTTGAAGAAGTTTTAATTATCTCGAGGAAAGTCGCACAAGCATCATTTGATCAAATCAAAGACTCCAAAAATCCATGAATATGGAGTTTCTTCATGTTTTCTTTCCAATATAATTTAAACGGCGATGTCACTTCGTAAGTGATCTTTCAATCATTTGTCTTACGAAATTTTAGCATTTAGTTTTTATGGGTGTGATTTCTCCAACTAGATTTGTAAATCATCCATATTATATGGAATACAGTTATTTGAACAATATTTTTTCTCATACCTGATTTAAATAACGATTATTAAAACAAATCTTGAAGGAATACTTTGATGTCAACGAGAAATACAAACAACGGCTTGTTTGTTTTTGATGAACATCATCACATATTCTCTTGCTAGTTACTTATGCCATTGTGGTTCATAAATTGCATCATTCTGTATGAAATTTCATACCAACCAATTCGATATTCAATACCCAAGAACCACATTGTTTATCAAGCAAAGAATAAAACCATAACTTGTATATCATCTATATACCTAAACTGGATATTTCCAGTCTTTTCTTTTCTGCCAAATATATTTTATAGATTCTCTTTCACATTTCCTTTTCGTTTTTAAAAGAATCTATCAACATCAAAAGTGGCGTCATATACATGAGACATAGTCCAAAGCGTGTATATTCAAATACTAATACCTTTGGACTTGCTCTTTGAAGTAGATCGCCATCATCAAGTGATTGACGTTCTTTCAAAATCCATTCTTTAGTAATCTTTTAGTGTAGTCAACACTTTACATACATCTTCTATTCATCCTTATCATGACGACTTTATCAAGCTAATGTAGCTTATAAAGGCAAATCGTGAGTATAACATTACTTTCCAAAACCCTTTTGGATGATTTGGATGTCTAGCATATCCAACCTTTGCAAATTCTCATCCAATATGATAACATACATTATACTCTATCACATTGTTTTAGATATCGTTATATCTGCCACACATGATCGTTTCTAAAACAATTCTTTCAGCTCCTAGATAACCTTGGTATTTAAAAACAATCAAAAATCATGGAGGCAAACATGATACTTAAGATATAACACTAGAATTGTTACTCTCGATTTAGTACTAATTATTAAATTTCACAGAGTAAACAGAGTTTCCTGAAAGTTTGCAATAGGACTTTAAACTTTAGATTGACACTCAACACAATACGATGCTAGTTCGTAAAGTAAATATCCAGAATTCTATAGTTCTATTATCTCAATTACAACTAAGCATAAGGTGGTGAACGAATGCCAATGACTATAACAAATTATGCAAATTCACTTTGATTTAATTTATGATAAATTGAGTTCTACTAATCCAAATTATAAATAAACTCCCACTCAAAAACGACATCCCTCGTGTCTTTTTGGTGATTACATGAACCAAATCCACTACACCAAGTCCGATCATCACGTGAGTCGGTGTAGCTTTAAAGGTGAGCATCTATATATGGTTATCATATCAAAACATATGACTCATGCTTAAAATTTTGGTCCGTGTTCCAAGGCCATGTCTGCACATGCTAGGATCGCCAAGTAAGAACCTTAGTATCCGCGTGTGTAAAACTGTCTTACATCCGAGATATGCTCGTGGATTCAAGTACACCCGATCATCACGTGATGTCTTGAAGCGGAAAAACATTGTCGGTGCATACTTAAGGAAGAACACATTTTTATCTTGATATCTAAATGAGTGATCATGTTATTATTCTAATAAAATGCCAAACTAGAAATATAAGATGCAACAAACATCTTATGTGAAAAGTGAAATGATATGGTCCTTGCACTTGATCGTTATCATGTGCATCGTGGTATGATATTCATCATTCCTTTATGTGTAAGGCCAAGGTCTATGAAACTTACACGTTATGTGTGTTGTAAGAGTATCGACTTATACTTTTACTTACAACATCACCATATCATGACACTAGCCCAGCAACAAGCTAAACTAGACGCTTCTAATTTATCCATTGCAAGTTTACGTGGCTGAGGGCTTTCGGAGATAGAACCGTTCTTACCTACGAACATGGAACCACACCAATGATAATCAAACTATTGACAACTTGTTGTAAATCAGATATTAACTATAGTAGGAGAGACAGATACCCGCAAGCCACTTATGCAAAACTAGTTGTATGTCAAGCGTGGAACAAGTCTCATGTGCGAGGACATGTAAAGTTTGTCCGGGCCGCTTCATCCCACTATGCCACCAATATCCAAAGTACAAGGAAGAAGTAATAACACGACCATCAGAGACCATATATACATATGTGTACTATCCGTGCAAAGCATCTATGCATAGATCCGGCTCTGATACCACTATAGAGTTCGCAACATAGAAAACAAAAAAAATTCTGTGATGGGAACAACTAAGTACCATGATCTATCTACTATATACAAGCAATGGGTGGATATACATCCATAGAATACATACCCTCGAAGACCGAATAGCGTTAACGAGGTTGTACTCGTGGATGATGTAGTCGAACGCTTGCCGATCTCAAGATCGTGATGAAGTCCATCTGGTCCAGCCGGTCCAACACCATCAAGTCTAGCACCACAAAGCAGTGGTGCATCCGTGATCACACACACGTTTGGGTACCCCGAAAACCTCCGCGCCCTTCGCTCCAGCGAAGCAGCGGAAGCAACAAATCCTTCCAGAAAAAGCCAAAAGGAACATGTATCTCGCTGATCCGAGACCATTGGGGAATTCTAAAGAGGGGAGAGAGATCCTTCGCGAGGAGGTGTGAGTGAGAACTGAGAGGAGGGGCTCCTTATATACGGGAGGGGGCAGCCTAAGGAGGCATGGCCGCCGGCCATAGAGGAGGCCCCCACCCCTCCCTCATTCATGTGGTGGAAGCTCCAATCACATAAAGGTGACCCTCCATTTTCTCCACTCAAATTTCCATTAAATTTCCACCAAATTTAATGTAATCTCTCTTTAAATAAAACTCCTTTTATTTATTTATTCAGAATTTTTTCAATAACTCTTGTATGGGTTCATAGCATGGAAAACAAAAAATTTCTACCGCATGAACACAAACAAGCCAAGATCTATCTACTTGACTATAGCAACGAGTCGATTAGAGTACTCACCCTCGAAGATTCTAAAGCAGTTAACGAGAGCAGATTCTCGTGGGTGATGTAGTCGTACACTTGCCGATCTCCAGATCGCATAGACGATCCTTCCGGCGCTATGTTCCGGCAGCGCTTCCGCAGTTGGTCACACGTTCGGTACTCGATGAAGACCTTCCTCTCCCTTGTTCCAGTGGGCAGCGGAGGTTGTAGTTCTCCCCTCGCGAATTCGGCAGCATGACAGCGTGGTGTCAAAAGTAGAGGGAAAATCCTGCAGGGCTTCGCATAAGGTGGAGGAGGTTATGGTGGATCTAGGGTTTCTTGTTGGAATTATGCCCTAGAGGAAATAATAAAGATGTTATTATTATAATTCTTGTTCATGATAAAGTTTATATTCCATGCTAGAATTGTATTAAGCGGAAACTTTAATACTTGTGTGGTTTGTGAACAACACCGTGTCCCTAGTATGCCTCTATGGACTACCTCATTGATTAATGATGGTTAAGGTTTCCTAACCGTAGACATGAGTTGTCGATTAATAATGAGATCATATCATTAGGAGAATGATATGATGGACAGACCCAAACTAAGCGGAGCAATTAGATCGTGTCATCGTGTTCATCTTTGCGAAGCTTTTCTTATGTCAAATATTGTATTCCTTAGACCATGAGATAACACAACTCCCTGGTATCGGAAGAAAGCTTTGAGGTCATCAAACGTCATCCTATGAGAGGGTGATCATAAAGGTGTCTCTCAGGTGATCGGAAAGTACCTGTTGGGTTGTATGTATCGAGATGGGACTTGTCCCTCCCAAGTCAGAGAGATATACTTCAGGCCCACTCGGTAATTGATATCAACACCGCTTGCAAGCATGTGGTTAAGGAGTTAATCACAAAGTGATATCGGATTACGGAACGAGTAAAGTACTTGCTGTGAACGAGATTGAACTAGGTATGACGATACCGACGATCAAATCTCGGGCAAGTAAAATATCGCGAGACGAAGGGAATATATATATGGGATTGATTGAATCCTCGCATCGTGGTTCATCCGATATGATCATCGATGAATGTGTGGAGTCAATATGGGTTTCTAGACCCCGCTGTTGATTATTGATAGAAGATCATGTCTGCATATTCTCGAACCCGAAGGGTCACACACTTAACGTGTCTCGACGCTAGGATAGATTGGATAATTAGTTTATGAGTTTTTGTTCGGAGTCTCGGATGGGATCCGGGACATCACGAGAGGTTCCGGAATGGTCCGGAGAATAAGATTCATATAAGGCAATGCAGTTTTTGGAGTTCGGAATTGTTTCGGGTTAATCGGTATTGTACCGGAAGCTTCTAGAACCTTCCGGAGGGGGACCAACGTGGCCCCACCTGCCGGGAGGGGGGCATGGGCCTATGAGGGAGTGCCCTGGACACATTGGGCCAGGGGCACAAGGCCCCATAGGGCCCATCCGGCCAAACCTAGGGGAAACCCTAGGGGAGCTTCTAGAAGGGGGGGAACTTGCCCCCCACTCCTCCCTCCTTGGCCGCCGGCCCTAGGGCTTGTGGGAGGGGCAAGGGCTGGCCGCCCACCCCTCTATATAAAGAGGGCTGGGGGCGCACCCCCTCACACACCTCCTCCGCAAGCCCTAACCGCCCTGCTGCCCTCCTCTCTCTCCCTCCCGACTGCACGTAGGCGAAGCACTACTGCAGAAACTCTCCACCACTTGCACCGCGCCGTCGCGTTGTAGATCCAATCCGTCTCTCCACCATACTTGCTGGACCGAGGAAGGAGGAGGCGTCGAGGTGCCGCACGTGTGCATCTCTCGGAGGCATCGCCACTTGCGGTGTTAGATCGGATCGGATCGGATCGCGAGGAGGAGAAGCGAGTACGACTACATCACCCACGTTCCGACGAACGTTCCGCTGTGCGAATCTTCAAGGGTATGAAGATCTCATCTAATCCCCTCGTTGTTTGCATCTCCTAGATTAGATCTTGGCTTTCCCGTTCGCATCCGTAGAAATTTATGAGAGGGCAGCTTGGGAGAGGGGAGTTTGAATCCTTCCCCAACTCCCTCTCCTTATTGGCTTGTGGTGGAGGGCTCTTGCCTTCCTCCGCGAGGATACATTGTCCCAGTTTGACTTTTCAAACTTGCCTTTTGACTTTCAATTTGGAGCTTAATTTCTTTCTTGCGAATGCCCAACCAAATGACCTAGGACATGATCCAATCATTCCACTTATCCATGACACATTCATGTACCCTTCCCTTCAGGTCCGGTGAACCTTTTAGACCCTTCTAGAACATCTCCGATGAAAACATCGGAATCATTCCCGAACTCCAGAATTGGACTTTCCTTATATGAATCTTATTCTCTAGACCATTCCGGATCTCCTCGTGATATCCCGGATCCCATCGGAGACTCCGAATAACATTCGGTCTCCCTACTTACATTCCATATCTACTAAACAACATTGAATCCTTAAGTGTGTCTCCCTACGGTTCGTGAATTACGCGGACATGACTGAGACACTTCTCCGATCAATAACCAATAGAGGAATCTTCTAATTCATATGGCTCCCACATATTTCTATGGTTACTTTGCAATCAAATGAACCACTTACATACGATACTGTCACATCCCAAGATTTTCCAAATCTTGTAATGTGAAAATAAATTAATAAAATAAAACTTTGTTTGATTTTCAGAACCAGAAGAAACTTTTTGAACTCAATTGGAACTTCAAACTCATTTGAATTAAATAAAATCCTAAAGGGATTTAAAAGGATAAACATTTTAAATAAAGGAAAATAAAATATTTTGGTACTACTACTATAGATCTTTTAATAAAAGATTTTGTTTTCAAATGAAATAGAAGTTTATAAATAAAGAACATTTTATAAAGCCAAATTAAACCTTGGCCAAGCTTTGGATTTAAAAAATCTTGTTTTGAATTAAAATAGCAAAAGTTGATTTAAATAAATTAATAAGGATTTAATATCCAACTTTATTTAAATAAAAGGTTTTACCAATTTAATTGAAACATCAAAACTTATTAAATTATTTAAAATAAGTTTTCCCAAATATTTGATATTCACAAATAAAACCTACTAGAATGTTTTGGCTTTATTTTGGATTTCAAAATAAATATCTCAATAAAACAAATCCTATTTGATTTAATAATGAAAGTCTATTATATTTAATTAATAATGGACTCTAAAATAAAATGTTATTTGGTTTTAAAACAAGTTTCCAAGTATTCAATATTTCCCAAATAAAACCTACTGATGTGGTTTTGAAAATATTTAGGTTTCAAATAAAGATTTTATTAATAAAATCAAACTCTATTTGATTTAATAACTAAGGCCCATTTTATTTAATTATTAATGGACCCTAAAATAAAAGGTTATTTTGTTTTAAACAAATTTTCTAAATACTCTTTATTTCCAAATAAAATCTACTGATTGGTTTTGAAAATATTTGGAGTTCAAATGAAGATTTTATTAAATAAACCATGGACCATTTTACTTAATTAATAAATAGAACCTAAAAAGATTTAAAATATTATTTTTATTTTGGATTTTGGTTCATGTTACTAAACAGAACCAAATTCTTAGTTACAATGTTTGGTGAAGGTTTGAATTGTTTTGAATGCTTGAGAATTGTTTGAAATAACAAATCAGAAAATAGAAATAGAAAAGGAAAAAGAATTTAGACAGAAAAAATAGAACAACCCACCAATCTGGCCCAACTAGCCCAACACAGCCCAATCCAGCCCAGCTTCCTCCCTCCCCGAAGGAAAACGATTGGCACCCATATTCTGACCCGCTAAGCAGCTGACAAGTGGACCCCGTTCTTTCTTCTTTTCCCACTGACCAGCGGACCCCTTTCTACTGTTCTCCTTCCCCACCCCGCGACTGGTTCTTCCTCCTCTCGTCGCCGTTGCAAGCTTTGAATCGCGGCATCAATACGCCTTAACGCAGCCACCTTAACTCGCAGTAATCAAGCTCGATAAAACGCCAGCACGTCCTCTCTCGTTCCCCTCCGACCCCTCCCTCAAGCACGCCCCCAGGCCGAAGAATTTTGCCAGACACTTCCCTGTCTCCGACGACCTTCCTCGCCAAAATCCGACCAGTACACGCCACCCCCTACCTTCTAGAGCATCCTAGCAGCTTCCCCACTCCCAGACACTCCTCCCCGTATCACCCATTCGACCGCGGGCGCCCCAGAGCCTCGGCTACGTCAAACTTCCGAACGCTGCCGCGTCTGCAACCTCTCCGACGATCTCCCGGTAAGCACTGACCGCCCCGCGTCTTTCCGATCACGCAAACGTCTTCGCCTTGGTCTTGCATACCTAACAACGCCCTCTGTTTGCCTCCGCATGATCTGCAACGTCGACTTCGACTACGGACAGAGCCGCCCGACGTTGTCTTCAACTCCGGCGAGCAATCGCAGCTGCCCCCTAGCGCCCCTCGACGGACAAGTACCACGTTGAGCATCAGCGAGCGTCAGCGATTCCGGTGAGCATCTCCCCACCCTCCTTTGCTTCCTGTACCGCCGGCGCCGTCATCAACTGGCCGCTCCGCCGCTCGCCGTTGTCATCGCGCCGCCAGTTCATGGCTATTAGATAGGAGCCGTTCGATCTAGATCGGGCGGGCATGATAGAATCATTTAACGCCGAAGGGGTACGCTTCCAGAACCATACGATCTAACTTGATCCAACGCTCTACAGAGCGCGATCCACGCGAAGCGGTACCCGCGAATAGAAACGTGCCGCGTGTCACCTATCTCGTTTTAAAAGAAATTTGAATCTGATTTAATTGCAAACTTCAAACCCTTATAACTTTTGATCCACACGTCCAAATTTGGAAAATTTTATATCAATGAAATCAGGAGAACAAGCCCTAGACAACCATGCCCTTAGTTTAGTAAATAGTATCTGTTATCTTGTTTGAATTTGCAGAAACTTATGTATGCTTGTTTAGAGTATAAAAATTGTTTAAAAATGATTTTTGGATTAAAACTTTTGCAAAATGGTTTGTTGTGACCTTACTGACCCTAAGAAACCAACCCTTGGTATTAAAAATGATTTTTGTAAGATTTAGGTTGGATTACTCGACTTAGTCATTTTCTAGCCAAATAAAAAGAATGGTTTTTGTTATAGAAATGTTTATGGAAATAAAACTTTAAGGAAATAGTTTGGACCAAACCTACTGACCCAAAAACACCAAGCTTTGCAATAGCAACTCACTTGGTGAACAACTTGAGAGTTTTGCCTTAATAAAAACATTTTTCACCACATGAAATGATGAATGGATTTAAAAATAGATTTTGGACAAAACCCTCTTGCCAATGACTTTGCCACTTTGGTAAATGACCAATTTGGATCTTACAAAGTTTAGAAACCCCATAGAGACCCCTTTGCAAAATAAAACTATCTTGTGCATGCTCCCATGCATGAATTGGTTTCCATTGTCTTGTGTGTGTGAAATTGTTTGAGTGATTATTGGTTTGGAATGTAAATTGAATTAGTGTTTGCTTGTTTGACTTGTAGTGAAGTGTGAGACTAACAAGATCAAGGAGTGAACTATCATTCCCTACCAAAAAGGCAAGTGATGCTTCATACTTTTTGTCCCATTACTTTTTCTATGCATTAGTGATTTTGCTAAGTAACACTTGCATGGATTTTGCTAAGTATAGACCTTACTATAAGAAAACCTAGTAGAAGAATCCTTAGTAGGATTTTCCTAAAGTTAAGATTCCTATTACAATCAAGCTTAGCCTAGCTAATAGAAAACATGGGTGGAATATATATTCACACTATGGAAAAATATTCTAAGTCTGAGGACTTGTGATTTGTCTAATAAAACAATTAAGTTAATGAATCACCTGGGTGGAATGGGCTTGCTTGGTGGAGAATGGTTGAGTGGTTCACAAGGCCATGGACTTGGATTGTGTATCTCACTTGTGGATGGCCACCCAGTAACAAAGAGATTTGAGATGTCAAATGTTGAGAAGCTTCAAGTGCAACCACTTGGCAATATGGGCTCTGCCATGATCATATAGGTTGCAAGAACTTAGCCATATGGACAGTGGGTGGTAGTGTTTGATAGGTTGGAACGCGTCCATTTTGGTCTAAGGGAAGGCTTCTGAAAGATCTTGTCTTGGGAAACCAAGTCTTGTGGGGAAAGTGCACCACCTCTACAGAGTGTAGAATCTAAGTACTTAGCCATGTCCCTGGTAAAGGACAATTTGAGCATCAAGACATGGAAGCAATCAAGAATCTCATCATTCAAATTTCTAAATTAAAATCTTGTGGTTTGAACAAGGGATTGTTTGAATTCTTCAATCATTGATGGAGAGATGGCTTGGTACAAGGATCTTGAAATCTTTGATTGAGGAAAAATGATTTTGTCAAGCAAAAACTTAGTATTTTCAAATGTTAAGGAAAAATCTATTTTGAGCAATGCAAGCCTCAACTCCACTTAGCCAAATGCATATAGATGATAGATTCCACTATACAAATATAGTATCACTTGCCAATACAATACAAATGTATTGACCCTTGTGGCTGTAACTTGTATGTTGCAGGTTTGATTGTTTTTAGTGAAGATTGATTGATTAGGATTACAAAGTCTACAACCAACATCTGCCTGTGGCACTTTGAAGATGAAGGACCCCATGCTTATAGTTATTCCGCTGCAATGTAATGTAATAGCCAAATGAGCTATGTGTGATGTAATAAAGTTATGTTATTCCTGGTTATAAAGTTATATTATGACCTTTGTTTCTTGATATTACATCTTAACTGTGGGTGCTAGCTATTGATCCAGGGACTAGCATTGTAAAACACAGGAGGGATCAATCTTATCTAAGGTTGGGACCCCTAACAGATGGTATCAGAGCATTGTGTTGCCTGTAGGATTTGTAAACCCTAGGATTGGACAAAAACCCTTAGAAAAATAGGAGTTGTATATGTTCAAAAACTTATTTACAAAAACACTTGTAAACTCTTTCCTCAATCATTTTGGTTTCAACTCTACATCTCTTCCTCTTCAACTTGATGGAAAACCTACCCCATGACCCAAGACTACACCATGTGCAAAGGACTTCTTCAACTTGTTCAACTCTAATGACTTCAACATCTTCAACTCTAATGACTTCAACATCTTCAACTCTAATGACTTCAACTTCTTCAACTCTAATGACTTCAACATCTTCAGCATGTTCTCCAAGGACTTCCAACTTGGAAACCACTAAGGACTACAAGTGAGACAAGGGAATCTTACTCAAGATTTGGAGACTGAGGGAATGCAAAATAAGAAGGAGCCATCAACAACCTTGAAGTATTGTAACCAAAAGTTTTTCCAAGGAAACCATGATCTCATGCAAGAAGGATCAATCAAGAAGGAAGGAAAGATCACAAGTGAACCATTTAGATGGACCACCATATTTTAGCTAAGTCAAAACCACCAATTTATGTGGTGTAACTAAAATATTTTGTTGCCTAAGTATGTGCTTGAACTTTGTTGTTTGAGTGAATTGTTTGGTTGTGATTGCATGCACATTGTTTGTGTGAATTGTGGTGTGTGTGATTAGAATTGATTCCTTAGAAAAATCTTGCCTATTCTAACCTCCCTTCAACCCAAACAGATGACTACCCCAAAGGATTCCAAGGTTGATGACACCAACACCAACCAAGCTGACTGCATAAAAGAGCTCATAGCAACCCAACACCAGTTGAACCAACTGACAGCTCAGTTCATAGTCAACAATAGTGATAAAGATCCAGCACTACAAAAGTTTCTGGAGGAGCAATCCCAACTGATGCTTAAGGTGACTAATCAAATGATCAGTATGGAAGAAAACTATCCCAAAAGAGTTTATGATAACAAAGATGACAAGAATGTTGTTCTAGATGGAGCCCCAGCTTGCATTATTTGTGGAGACAAGGATCATACTTCCAAGGAGCATGAAGGTCAATGCCCCAATTGTGAAGGGGAACATCCTATTGGACAATGTCCTACCTCAAGCCACTTGCTACCTATGTGAAGGAAGCGATCATATTCCTAGTCAATGTCCTATCTACTCCATGGTGGAGCAAAGGAAACAAGAAGGATCCAAGTCTACCAAAGGAAAAGGACCACTTATACCTCCAAACAAGACAACTCAATTCAAAGGATCAAAGAAAACCAAGAAGCCCAAGCAAGACATGAGCCTTGCACAATGTCGTAAATGTAAGGAAATGGGACACTACTCCAGTGGATGCCCAGAGAACAAGAAGAATAAAGAGATTGACCAAGTGTGGTGCAACAACTGCAAAGAACCAGGCCACTATGTAGCGACTTGCCCACAAGAACCACGTAAAGAACTCAAGGACATTCATTGCTTCAACTGCAAGAATCCAGGACATTATGCAAGCAACTGTCCAGAAAAGATGAAGAACAAGTTGAACAAGCCTATGGAGAAACTCAACCTTGGCCCATGAGTCAAGAATGGAAACCAAGGACAATGCAAAAGCTACTTAGAGAAGTTTCCCCAGGATCCCAAGAAGAACAATATGTAATTTTGTTTGAAAATTTTAAGGGTGGTAGTACCCTAGTTGTTTTGAACTTGCTTGTAACCCTAGCCTCCCCAAATCTCGGGACGAGATTTATTTTAAGGGTGGTAGCCTGTCACATCCCAAGATTTTCCAAATCTTGTAATGTGAAAATAAATTAATAAAATAAAACTTTGTTTGATTTTCAGAACCAGAAGAAACTTTTTGAACTCAATTGGAACTTCAAACTCATTTGAATTAAATAAAATCCTAAAGGGATTTAAAAGGATAAACATTTTAAATAAAGGAAAATAAAATATTTTGGTACTACTACTATAGATCTTTTAATAAAAGATTTTGTTTTCAAATGAAATAGAAGTTTATAAATAAAGAACATTTTATAAAGCCAAATTAAACCTTGGCCAAGCTTTGGATTTAAAACATTTTGTTTTGAATTAAAATAGCAAAAGTTGATTTAAATAAATTAATAAGGATTTAATATCCAACTTTATTTAAATAAAAGGTTTTACCAATTTAATTGAAACATCAAAACTTATTAAATTATTTAAAATAAGTTTTCCCAAATATTTGATATTCACAAATAAAACCTACTAGAATGTTTTGGCTTTATTTTGGATTTCAAAATAAATATCTCAATAAAACAAATCCTATTTGATTTAATAATGAAAGTCTATTATATTTAATTAATAATGGACTCTAAAATAAAATGTTATTTTGTTTTAAAACAAGTTTCCAAGTATTCAATATTTCCCAAATAAAACCTACTGATTTGGTTTTGAAAATATTTAGGTTTCAAATAAAGATTTTATTAATAAAATCAAACTCTATTTGATTTAATAACTAAGGCCCATTTTATTTAATTATTAATGGACCCTAAAATAAAAGGTTATTTTGTTTTAAACAAATTTTCCAAATACTCTTTATTTCCAAATAAAATCTACTGATTGGTTTTGAAAATATTTGGAGTTCAAATGAAGATTTTATTAAATAAACCATGGACCATTTTACTTAATTAATAAATAGAACCTAAAAAGATTTAAAATATTATTTTTATTTTGGATTTTGGTTCATGTTACTAAACAGAACCAAATTCTTAGTTACAATGTTTGGTGAAGGTTTGAATTGTTTTGAATGCTTGAGAATTGTTTGAAATAACAAATCAGAAAATAGAAATAGAAAAGGAAAAAGAATTTAGACAGAAAAAAAATAGAACAGCCCACCAATCTGGCCCAACTAGCCCAACACAGCCCAATCCAGCCCAGCTTCCTCCCTCCCCGAAGGAAAATGATTGGCACCCATATTCTGACCCGCTAAGCAGCTGACAAGTGGACCCCGTTCTTTCTTCTTTTCCCACTGACCAGCGGACCCCTTTCTACTGTTCTCCTTCCCCACCCCGCGACTGGTTCTTCCTCCTCTCGTCGCCGTTGCAAGCTTTGAATCGCGGCATCAATATGCCTTAACGCAGCCACCTTAACTCGCAGTAATCAAGCTCGATAAAACGCCAGCACGTCCTCTCTCGTTCCCCTCTGACCCCTCCCTCAAGCACGCCCCCAGGCCGAAGAATTTTGCCAGACACTTCCCTGTCTCCGACAACCTTCCTCGCCAAAATCCGACCAGTACACGCCACCCCCTACCTTCTAGAGCATCCTAGCAGCTTCCCCACTCCCAGACACTCCTCCCCGTATCACCCATTCGACCGCGGGCGCCCCAGAGCCTCGGCTACGTCAAACTTCCGAACGCCGCCGCGTCTGCAACCTCTCCGACGATCTCCCGGTAAGCACTGACCGCCCCGCGTCTTTCCGATCACGCAAACGTCTTCGCCTTGGTCTTGCATACCTAACAACGCCCTCTGTTTGCCTCCGCATGATCTGCAACGTCGACTTCGACTACGGACAGAGCCGCCCGACGTTGTCTTCAACTCCGGCGAGCAATCGCAGCTGCCCCCTAGCGCCCCTCGACGGACAAGTACCACGTTGAGCATCAGCGAGCGTCAGCGATTCTGGTGAGCATCTCCCCACCCTCCTTTGCTTCCTGTACCGTCGGCGCCGTCATCAACTGGCCGCTCCGCCGCTCGCCGTTGTCATCGCGCCGCCAGTTCATGGCTATTAGATAGGAGCCGTTCGATCTAGATCGGGCAGGCACGATAGAATCATTTAACGCCGAAGGGGTCCGCTTCCAGAACCATACGATCTAACTTGATCCAACGCTCTACAGAGCGTGATCCACGCGAAGCGGTACCCGCGAATAGAAACGTGCCGCGTGTCACCTATCTCGTTTTAAAAGAAATTTGAATCTGATTTAATTGCAAACTTCAAACCCTTATAACTTTTGATCCACACGTCCAAATTTGGAAAATTTTATATCAATGAAATCAGGAGAACAATCCCTAGACAACCATGCCCTTAGTTTAGTAAATAGTATCTGTTATCTTGTTTGAATTTGCAGAAACTTATGTATGCTTGTTTAGAGTATAAAAATTGTTTAAAAATGATTTTTGGATTAAAACTTTTGCAAAATGGTTTGTTGTGACCTTACTGGCCCTAAGAAACCAACCCTTGGTATTAAAAATGATTTTTGTAAGATTTAGGTTGGATTACTCGACTTAGTCATTTTCTAGCCAAATAAAAAGAATGGTTTTTGTTATAGAAATGTTTATGGAAATAAAACTTTAAGGAAATAGTTTGGACCAAACCTACTGACCCAAAAACACCAAGCTTTGCAATAGCAACTCACTTGGTGAACAACTTGAGAGTTTTGCCTTAATAAAAACATTTTTCACCACATGAAATGATGAATGGATTTAAAAATAGATTTTGGACAAAACCCTCTTGCCAATGACTTTGCCACTTTGGTAAATGACCAATTTGGATCTTACAAAGTTTAGAAACCCCATAGAGACCCCTTTGCAAAATAAAACTATCTTGTGCATGCTCCCATGCATGAATTGGTTTCCATTGTCTTGTGTGTGTGAAATTGTTTGAGTGATTATTGGTTTGGAATGTAAATTGAATTAGTGTTTGCTTGTTTGACTTGTAGTGAAGTGTGAGACTAACAAGATCAAGGAGTGAACTATCATTCCCTACCAAAAAGGCAAGTGATGCTTCATACTTTTTGTCCCATTACTTTTTCTATGCATTAGTGATTTTGCTAAGTAACACTTGCATGGATTTTGCTAAGTATAGACCTTACTATAAGAAAACCTAGTAGAAGAATCCTTAGTAGGATTTTCCTAAAGTTAAGATTCCTATTACAATCAAGCTTAGCCTAGCTAATAGAAAACATGGGTGGAATATATATTCACACTATGGAAAAATATTCTAAGTCTGAGGACTTGTGATTTGTCTAATAAAACAATTAAGTTAATGAATCACCTGGGTGGAATGGGCTTGCTTGGTGGAGAATGGTTGAGTGGTTCACAAGGCCATGGACTTGGATTGTGTATCTCACTTGTGGATGGCCACCCAGTAACAAAGAGATTTGAGATGTCAAATGTTGAGAAGCTTCAAGTGCAACCACTTGGCAATATGGGCTCTGCCATGATCATATAGGTTGCAAGAACTTAGCCATATGGACAGTGGGTGGTAGTGTTTGATAGGTTGGAACGCGTCCATTTTGGTCTAAGGGAAGGCTTCTGAAAGATCTTGTCTTGGGAAACCAAGTCTTGTGGGGAAAGTGCACCACCTCTGCAGAGTGTAGAATCTAAGTACTTAGCCATGTCCCTGGTAAAGGACAATTTGAGCATCAAGACATGGAAGCAATCAAGAATCTCATCATTCAAATTTCTAAATTAAAATCTTGTGGTTTGAACAAGGGATTGTTTGAATTCTTCAATCATTGATGGAGAGATGGCTTGGTACAAGGATCTTGAAATCTTTGATTGAGGAAAAATGATTTTGTCAAGCAAAAACTTAGTATTTTCAAATGTTAAGGAAAAATCTATTTTGAGCAATGCAAGCCTCAACTCCACTTAGCCAAATGCATATAGATGATAGATTCCACTATACAAATATAGTATCACTTGCCAATACAATACAAATGTATTGACCCTTGTGGCTGTAACTTGTATGTTGCAGGTTTGATTGTTTTTAGTGAAGATTGATTGATTAGGATTACAAAGTCTACAACCAACATCTGCCTGTGGCACTTTGAAGATGAAGGACCCCATGCTTATAGTTATTCCGCTGCAATGTAATGTAATAGCCAAATGAGCTATGTGTGATGTAATAAAGTTATGTTATTCCTGGTTATAAAGTTATATTATGAACTTTGTTTCTTGATATTACATCTTAACTGTGGGTGCTAGCTATTGATCCAGGGACTATCATTGTAAAACACAGGAGGGATCAATCTTATCTAAGGTTGGGACCCCTAACAGATACCAATTTCCCTTTGTCTCGCGATAGTTTACTTATCTGAGGTCTGATCGTCGGTATCTCCGCATACCTAGTTCAACCTCGTCACCGATTAGTATTTTCTTGTTCCCATGATATGTGATCCCTTGTGAGATAGTCACATGCTTGCAAGCTAATTCGATGACATTCCACCGAGAGGGCCCTGAGCACTCTTGATCCATGTGCCTCAACACATACTTTCCGAACACTCAATGCCACCTTTATAGCCACCTAGTTATGATGTGGTGTTTGATGTCATCAAAGCATCCTTCCAGTGATGGTGATTGGCATGATCTCACGATCGAAGGAATTATGTTACTATGTATCAAAAATCTTATAGCAAACGAACTATTGAAATGACTTGATCTTTATGCTACACTTATCTATAGGAGTATGTCCATCACACCATTCTCCTAATGATATGATCTTGTTGTTAATAACATCTCAATGTTCATGATCGGGAAACCACGATCATCTATCAACCAACAAGCTAGTATTATAAGGAGTCTTTACTAGGGACTCTAATTTAGTTTAAAAATCACACAAGTATTAATGTTTTCGGTTAATACTATTATAGCATGAATGTAAACATTTATCATAAACACAAAGATATAATAATAACTACTTTTATTATTGCCTCTAGAGCATATCTCCAACAGTCTCCCACTTGCACTAGAGTCAACTAATCTAGATTACATGGTAATATACCGAACACCCATGGCGGTTTGGTGCTGGTCATGTTTTGCCCTCGGGAGAGGTTTAGTCAACGCATCCGCCACATTCAGATCTGTGTGAACTTTGCAAATTTTTATGTCACCATCTTGGACATGCTCTCGAATAGCGTGAAAACGTAGCTTGATATGCTTCAGCTTCTTGTATGACCTTGGTTCTTGCGCATTGGCTATGGTGCCCATGTTATCACAGTAGATAGACATTGGGTACAACGCACTTGGAACCACACCAAGCTCTGTAATGAACTCCTTCATCCATATCGCCTCTTGTTAATCCTCCAAAGCAGCTATGTATTCTGATTGAGTTAAGGATCTCGCCACAACGCTTTGCTTTGCACTCCTCCAGCTAACTTCTGCACCATTCAAAGTAAATACGTATCCAAACTGAGATTTAGAATTATTTGAATCGGTGTTCCAACTAGCTTCGGCGTAACCATTAACAACAAGTTGGTCATAACCTCCATAAGAAAGAACTATATACTTAGTTCTTCTCAAGTACTTAAGGATGTTTTTGACCGCTATCCAATGATCCACTCCTGGATCACTTTGATATCTGCTAGCCAAGCTAACAACATATGCAATGTCGGGTCTAGTACTGTAGAGGTCCCAATCCGATAAGTTAGAGATCCCTGTGTTTACAATGCTAGTCCCTGGATCGAATAGCTAGCATCCATAGTTTAAGATGTAATATCAAGAAACAAAGGTCATATTACAAATTATAACCAGGAATAAAATAATTCATTACATCTTACATAGCTCATATGGCTATCTCATTACAATGTAGCAGATATAACTATATAGCATGAAGTCCTTCATCTTCATATGCCACAGGCAATCATGTTGGTTGTAGACTTGTAATGCCTACTCAACAAACTTCACTAACATCAAACAAACCTGCAACATAATAAGTTACAGCCACAAGGGTCAATACATTTGAATTGTATTGGCAAGTGATACTATGGTAGAATAGTAGTATCTACATCTATATGAATTCGGCTAGGTGTAGCTTAGGCTTTCTTTGCTCAAAATAAGGTTTTCCTTATTCGTTAAAAAACACTAAGTTTTTGTTTGTCAAAAGTCACCCAAGGAACCACCAATAGAAATTGGTGAACCTTTAACCCTTGTTCAACCACAAGTTTTTAACTTAGATATTGGCATGAGGAGATCCTTGATAGCTTCAATGTCTTTGATGCTCTAATTGTCCATTTTTGGGGACACGGCTAAGTACTTAGTTTTTACCCTCTCGAGAAGTGGTGCACTTTCCCCACAAGACTCGACATGCATCTAGACAAGATCTTTCAGAGGCCTTCCCTTAGACCAAATGGACGCGTTCCATCCTATCACCCCTACCACCATCTGTCCATCTGGCTAAGTTATTGCAACCTATATGATCAAGGCAGAGCCCATATGCCATGTGGTTGCACTAGAAGCTTCTCAACACTAAACATCTCAAATCTCTTTGTTCCTGGGTGGCTTTCCACAAGTGTGATACACAACGTAAACCATAGAAACGGGCCTTGTGTAACCACTCAACACAAACCATTCTCACCATTCCACCCAGGTGATTCATTCACATAGTTGTTTTATTAAGCAAAAACACAAGTCGTAGACTTAGAAATATTTCATAGCATGAATAATCCACCCTTTGTTTTCTACTAGCTAGGCTAAGCATGATAACATGGCAAGTTTCCTAACTTAGGATAATTGTACTAAGACAACATATAGGATTTCCCATGGCATAGCTTATACTTAGAAAATTCCATGCAAGTCCTACTCAAAATATCACTAATGCATAGTTAGAATAATAGGACAAAATATGAAACATCACTTGCCTTTTTAGTAGAGAATCTAGGTACTCTCCTTGATCTTGCAATTGTCACACTGTTCAAAGTTCACTATAATTCAATCAAGCAAAACACACATTCAAAACTAGCACTCAAACAATTAACAAAACAAAATCAAATAAAAAAAAGAATGCATGCAAGCATGCAAAAGGTTGTTTTATTGAAAAGTGGTTTCTAACAAGGTTCTAACATTTCAAAACACCTACTGGTATTTTATAAAGATAGAAATTCATTTGAAATCAAGTTAGTGAAAATAAGCCTTTTAAGTCATGTTTGTTTTGCTAGAAATGCTTTTATTCAAAGGAATAATTCCTAGTGTCACAAAATATATTTTTAAATCCAAAAGTTAGTGTTTATGGTGAGAGAATTCAAAAAAACCATTTGCAAAAGATTTTACTCAAAAATCATTTTTAGAATAATTTTTTATACACAAAATAGTCCTAATAATTTTTCTGCAAAAATACCTAATTTTTTAGAAGCAAATGACCAAACCAGGGCCATAGTTGCAAAGTTTACATTTTTCTGAATCTGTTGATATAAAGTTTGTAATTTTTTGGCCAAGCAGATCAAAAGTTATGATTTTTGCAAGTTTAAACAACTAATAGATCAAATTCTAGTTTTTAATCCAGAGTCTGGCCACGTGTCATGTTTTTACTGGACGATATCGCTTTGGTTGGATTGAGCTACGTGGGCCGTTGGATTTAAGTGGAATCGCATGGATCTGATCAATGCGTACCTCTTCGCTAAGTGATTCTATCATGTCCTTTGGATCTAAATCTGACGGCCTTAAGCAAACTAGCCATGAACTGGCAACGCTAGCTAGCGACTGCGGCGGCGGCGCATCGGGCGGTGATGTTCCGGAGAGTCTAGGAGGTAAGGGGGTGGGGAATATGCTTACTAAGATCGTAGAGACGTTGAGGTGCTCAAGGTGGTCGCAGCTGGCGAAGGGGCGCACGGAATCGCCATGTATTTCTCGCCGGAGATGTCACTAGCGTCGGGCATGCACGGGATTCATCGGAGGCGAGTATCTAGGACGCAAGCGAGAAAGGCAACGCGTCAGGAAGATGCGCAAGGTTTCAGAGGTTGCGAGGAAGCTTACCAGAGGGCAAGGGACGCACGAGGACGACGGCTATCGCTCGTCGGAGATGAGGCTGGAGACGGTGGCGAGTAGGTGAGGTCGGAGCCGACGCTCTGGGCGCGCGTGAGCAAGCGGAGGTTACTGGAAGGTGCGCATGACGAAGGCGAGCAAGCTCGTGGGAGCCAAGGGCAGGGGTGGTCTGGACTCGCCGGTATTAGCGTCAGAGTCTGTCGGAGCAGTGGTGGCGCGAGGTGAAATTGGGGCAGCCTGGGGGCTCTCTAGTGGCGCTGGTTGAGGGGAAATGTGGAGGAGACAGAGGTGGTTATGATAGCATGGTCGGGGGAGGCAATCACTCGTGGAATCAACGCCAATTAACACGAAATGAATCAGTGCAGAAACGGCAGAGGAGGAACGGGTCTGGCACGCTTGACGTGGCGAGGGGCTAGGGCGTCAGCGGGGATGAGGGTACGGGTGCGTGTGAGAAAAGGGTTTACGGGGAGAGAGTGGCCCGGGAGGGCTGGTTCTGGTCCTTCTAGGCTGGAGTGCTGGGTAGGTTTAGTTGGGTCGTTTCTTTTCCATTTTTTTCTTCTCTTATTTTTTTCTTTTTCCATTTCTATTTTCTGTTTTCAATTCAAACCATTTGATTTAAACCTCCAATTTGAATTCAAATTTTACCAAACCTTTTCAGTAGGTTTATACTATTTAATAATGTGTTTAAAAGTCCATTTTAGAATATTTCAAATATTCTCTTATCATTTAATATTTAATTAAGTTAGGCATTTTGTCTTTATTTAAATAAAATTTAATATGGTTTAAACCCATATAAATTTATTCAAATAATATTTTATTTATTTTATTTGAATTACTTTTATAGCATTTGCTTATGGATTTGGCCAAGATTTAAATGGTCTTTTAAATATTTCTTATTTCTTTCTTTATCTTATAAAATTCATATCTTTTTATTTATAGTTCCAAAATTAGTGATTCCAATTTGTATAATTTTATTTAATATTTGTTTATCTTTTTAAATCCATTTAGGATTACTTTGATCACAAATTGGTGTTGATTTTTGTTAGGAGCTTTATTAACCTTGGGAATTACTTTCTTTTATTTTACTAAACTCATAAGTTTTTATCCATGGCTCCAAATAGAATGAAACCAATTTCCATGGTTTTGTAATATTTTTATTACCATTTTTGATCATTTAGAAATATTTGTTGCTAAATTTTTATATGGGACAAAGCCATAGTCTTATAGTGATCTTGAAAATTATTTTTTTCATTAGGGTTTTAGGGTTTTGGTTTAACTTTTTCCCATGTGTTTAAATTCAAGATACATTCATTGATGAATGCATTTGACTTGTTCAAAATTTTGTTGGATGCCCTTTTCATTCATATTTTGTTCAATTAGGGTTTTGATGTTTCCATTTAGAAGCAAAAAGTTTATTTTCACCCTAAATTTCAACAATTATTTATTTTGTTTGTTTATTTTTCACATTTGAAAATTTGGAAAATTTGGGATGTGACAGACTACCACCCTTAAAAGGAATCTCGTCCCGAGATTCGGGAAGGCTAGAGGTTACAAGTTGAATTCAAGACAACTAGGGTACTACCACCCTTAAAAGATTTTTAACTAGATTACATCTTGGCTTACTTGATGTCTTGATGTAACTTATCTGGACAATTGTTTGCATAGTGTCCTTTATATCCACATTTGAAACATGTGACAAGGTTGATGTCCCTCATAAGTTTGCTTGTCTTGTCTTTCTTCTTTTCTGGACAATGTGATGCATAATGGCCTAGCTCTTTGCATTTGTGGCACTATAGTTTGCTGATGTCCTTCTTATTTTTGGGTCTCTCCAAAGCTAGGAGTTCTCTTAGTTCATGTTCTTCATATTTCACCACAAATGTGGGAAAGCTTCCTCGGTTCTTAGAACGATTCCTAGGATAACGTCCATGTTTCCTCTCTTGTCCACCATAGTGAGTTACAATGTATGGAGGTGCATACTGAGATTTGACTTTGTCTTCATCCTTCTTGGTAAAAGTTGTACCTTCATGGAGGTTTCCAAAGACTTGATGCATTCCATCTTGTTTCATCTGTTGAACTATAGGATAGATGGGGCATTGGATAGGGACATGATCATTTCCTTCACATATTCAACATGTAACTTGAGATGTGGGGCATTGTTTAGTTGGATGTTTCTCTTCATAATTAGGGCATTGATGAATGTGTTCTTTATAAGTGTGTCCTATGTCTCCACAGATTTTGCAGGCTTGAGTTCCTTCTATAATATCTACCCTTGATATCATTGTTGTCACAATCTCTTTGGGAAGGGTTGCTTCTCATGTTGATCATCTGATTGGCCATCTGTTGCAACAATTGGGATTGGGATTCCAAGAACTTTATCATGGCTGGGTCTAACTCAATGTTGTTGGCTAAAAATTGAGTTGTCACTTGATTCAACTGGGCTTGGGTTTCTAGTAGTTGTTCCCTCATGTGTATCTCTTGGTTTGTTGTCACCATCCTTGATGTTGGAGTTGTGATCTCTTGGAGAAGTCATCTGCTTGGGTTGGATTGGGATTAGAATAGACCAAAAGATTTATAGGGAAAGAATTCTACTCACACACAACAAATCACATAAAGCAATGTGCAAGCAATCACAATCATGCATTCCACTCAAACAACAAGATTCAAGCATATTTTTAGGCCAAAAAAATATTTTTGCTACACCACATAAGTTGGTGTGATAAATAAATCGATTTAAACTAAACACAAGTATGGTGGTCCAACTATAGGGTTCACTTGAGATCATTCCATTCTTCTTAGTTATTACATCTTGAACAAGATCATGGTATCCTTGGAATAATTTCTTGCATCTTGGTCACAAAGCTTCAAAGGTGATGTCTATAATGTTTCCTCATGAGTTGAGTTTCCTTAGTCTCCAAGTCTTGAGCAATATTCTTATCTCACTTGTAGTCCTTAGTGATGTCTAAGTTGAAATCCTTGGTGAAACTGAAGTTGAAGTCTTTGGTGATGTTGAAGTCCTTGCTCATCTTGAAGTTTTTGGCCATCAAGTAGAAAAGGAAGAGATGTAGAATCAAAACAAAATGTTGAGGAAAGAGTTTACAAGATTGTTTGTAAATAAGTTTTGAACAAATACAACTCTTATTTTTCTAAGGGGTTTTGTCCAATCCTAGGGTTACAATCCTACATGCAACACAGTGCTCTGATACCATCTATAGAGGTCCCAACCTGATAAGGTAGAGATCCCTGTGTTTACAATGCTAGTCCCTGGATCGAATAGCTAGCATCCATAGTTTAAGATGTAATATCAAGAAACAAAGGTCATATGGCAACTTATAACCAGGAATAAAATAATTCATTACATCTTACATAGCTCATATGGCTATCTCATTACAATGAAAAGATATAACTATATAGCATGGAGTCATTCATCTTCATATGCCATAGGCAATCATGTTGGTTGTAGACTTGTAATCCCTACTCAACAAACTTCACTAACATCAAACAAACCTGCAACATAATAAGTTACAACCACAAGGGTCAATACATTTGAATTGTATTGGCAAGTGATACTATGGTAGAATAGTAGTATCTACATCTATATGAATTTGGATAGGTGTAGCTTAGGCTTGCTTTTCTCAAAATAAGGTTTTCCTTATTAGTTAAAAAAACACTAAGTTTTTGTTTGTCAAAAGTCACCCAAGGAACCACCAATAGAAATTGGTGAACCTTTAACCCTTGTTCAACCACAGTTTTTAACTTAGAAATTGGGATGAGGAGATCCTTGATAGCTTCAATGTCTTTGATGCTCCAATTGTCCATTGCCGGGGACATGGCTAAGTACTTAGTTTTTACCCTCTCAAGAGGTGGTGCACTTTCCCCACAAGACTGGACATGCATCGATACGAGATCTTTCAGAAGCCTTACCTTAGACAAAATGGACGCGTTCCATCCTATCACCCCTACCACCATCTGTCCATATGGCTAAGTTATTGCAACCTATATGATCAAGGCAGAGCCCATATGCCATGTGGTTTCACTAGAAGCTTCTCAACACTAAACATCTCAAATCTCTTTGTTCCTGGGTGGCTTTCCACAAGTGTGATACACAAGGTAAACCATAGAAATCGGCCTTGTGTAACCACTCAACACAAACCATTCTCACCATTCCACCCAGGTGATTCATTAACATAGTTGTTTTATTAAGCAAAAACACAAGTCATAGACTTAGAAATATTCCATAGCATGAATAATCCACCCTTGTTTTCTACTAGCTAGGCTAAACATGATAACATGGCAAGTTTTCTAACTCTATGTAACATCCCTAAAATCATGATTTCAAAGTTTGCATATCATTCATTCATGCATATAGATTTGAGATCAAATTTCAAACTCGTTTCAGAAAAACAGAAGCACTTAGTGCTATGATTTTATGTGAGCAGATTTAAATCAAATGGCCATCACCATTTGAAAGTTTGATTGATTTTAAACCTAACTTGTTTGTCTTCCTCATTGAAGGGATTGATTGTGGTTTTGAACCAAAATTTTACAAATTGGAAATGGTTTCAAAAACCATTTTTCAAATTTTGCAAACCAAGTGCCTAGTCTCTGTTATTTTGATCTCCAAGCTTGACCAAGCCTTTGCAAAGCAACCACATGATCTTATGCCTATATTTGAGACTACTGCTCACTGTAAAAACCCCAGAAAGATTTGAATTCAAAAAGAGTTTGAATTCATTTCAAAAACCATTCCTGAAAATCGAATTAGAAAAAGAAAAGGAGTAAACAAAAGAAAAGGGCCAGGCGCCAGGAATCAAGCCCAGCATCTGAACAGGCCCAACTAGCCCACCCGGGCTATTTCTTTTCCTCCCGCACGCGCGAGCACACCCAATCAGCCGCTGACAGCCAGACCCCACACCCCCTCTGCTTATTTCGCTGACGAGCGGGCCCTCTCCACGTCAGCTTCGTCTTCCCCTGATTCCGCGCACGACCTCCGCCGCTGCCCGTTGCTGCACTGATTTCGCGAGCTTAATTGGCATTGATGCAGCAAGCGTTTCTTGTCGAGCCTCTGGCTATAAAATCCCCACATCCTCGCGACCATTTCCCCCCAAACAATTTTGCCTTCACGCCACCAGGCTGCCCATAACTCGCACGATGCCGCCGCTGTTCCGACGACTGCGCCAACGAATTCCGGTGAGCTCCATGTTCCCCTCTGTTTCTAGTTCATGCTATCGAGTTTAGCGAGTCTTTGCGCACCTAATGACACTCCCCATTTGCCCTCGCATGATCCGTTGCTCCAGCAACGTCGACGACCAGCCGCCACCGTTCTCTGCACGAACTCCGGCGACCTCCCTCCGTAAGTAGCCACCGCCCCTTGCCCTCTGACTGGTACACCTAGAATCTACATTGTTGTGCGCATCTAACCTCGCCAACGTCGACGACTGACCGTGCCCGACGTCTGTCTCAACTCCGACGAGAAATCCTCGCCGTGTCCGCGCGCCCCTCGATGAACCATCGCCACCTTGACCATCAGCAACCTCTTGCGGTTCTGGTAAGCATTTCCTTCCTTCCCCGGGCGACCTAGAACGCCGGCACCGCCGCTGACTGACGCGCCGCTGCCAGCCACCGCCGCTAGCGCCGCTCGGTTTGGGTCGTTTGATCCAGGACCGTCAGATCTAGATCCAACGCGTAGATTTAGATCACTTAACGAAACGTTTTCGGTAGATCTAGGTCGTGTGTTTTAAACAGATCCTACGCTCACGAGCGTGATCCAGAGCGAATCGGTATCGGCCAATAGAAATAGGACGCGTGGCTAGGGTTTGAATTAAAACAGAATTTCAAATCAGATTTAGATCCAAATTTCAAAGGGCTATAACTTTTGATTCCCACGTTAGATTTTTGCAAATTTTATACCGTTGGAATCAGTGAGTCAAGCCCTTTCTGAATCTGCAATGTGTTTAACAAAAAGTTTCTGTTAAAATGACTTTGTATGCAGAAACATATTTAGGTCCATTTTGAGTATAGATTTTGTTTAGCATTTGTTTTAGGGCTAAATAAGTTTAGTTAGCAAATTTTTGACTTGGTTATGTTTATGTATCATGCACTTGCTTGGTGGAGTTTTCAAAAATCACCACTTAGCATTTTCTTGCATGCATGCATTCATATTTTTGTTTGTATATGATTGTGTGTAATTTTGTGCTACAAACTTTGTGTAGATTTTGCTAGTGACTGTGATTGTGAAGAGTGTTGCTCTCCCCATTACCAAGGCAAGTGATACTTCATGATATTTCCATCCCTTTATTTTGAATAAGCATTAGAATTATTTTTGCTAAGTCTTGCATGCTACTTTTGCCAAATGCTATGTTGGGAAATCCTAAGTAGTTATAGAAGTAGAATTGCTAGGGAATTTCCTAAGTTAAGTCACTATGCCATGCTTAGCCTAGCTAGTAGAAAACAAGGGTTGGTAAAGTATGTACAAGCTATGATGAGAATAATTCTAAGTCTTTTGGACTTATGCTTTTCTTAATAAAACAACTAAGACAATGAACCTCCTGGGTGGAATGGGACTTGAATGGTGGTTTTTGGTTGAGTGGTTACACAAGGCCATGGATTTGGCTTGTGTATCTCACTTGTGGTATGCCACCCAGGCACAAAGGGATTTGGAGGCCAAGTGTTGAGAAAGCTTACAGTGCAACCACTTGGCAATATGGGCTCTGCCTTGATCATATAGGTTGCTAGAACTTAGCCTTTTGGCCAGTTGGTGGTAGTGGGATTGATAGGTTGGAGCGCGTCCATTTGGCTAAGGAAAGGCTTCTGAAAGGTCCTGTCTTGGGAAACCAAGTCTGGTGGGGAAAGTGCACAACCTTTGCAGATGGAAAATCTAAGTACTTAGCCAAGTCCATGGCAATGGACAAATTGAGCATCAAGACATGGAAGCTACAAGAATCTCATCACTCCAACTTATAAAGTAAAACTTGTGGGTGAACAAGGGTGAAGGACCCCAATGTCTATTGGTGGTTTCTTGGGAATGTTTTTGACAAAGAAAAACTTAGTGATTTCAACTAATAGGGAAAACCTATTTTCAAGCAAAGCAAGCCAAGCTACACTTAGCCAAAATGCACATAGTAAAATAGTCCACTTAAAATTTACTAAGGTATCACTTGCCAATACTATTCCAAAGTATTGACCCACTGTGGCTATAACTTGTGATGTTGCAGGTTACTCCGATGATGATTAGGAGTCATGAGTCTACACTCAACATGCTTGCATGTGGCACATTAAGATGAAGACTTGTGTTTATTTACTTATTCCATAAACTCTTGTATTAGGCCTGTGGCCCTGAGTTGTAAAAGACTATGTTTTATCTCTGGAATGAATGTAATAAATGACCTTTGTATATGTGTACTTCATCTTAAACTGTGGATGCTAGCAATGATCCAGGGACTAGCATTGCAATCACAGGGATCCTTTTCCTTTACAAAGGAGGGATCTTACAGATGGTATCAGAGCACTGTGTTTCCTATAGGATTATGACCCTAGGATTGGAAAACCACTAAGGAAAAATTTTCAACTACTTCTACACTTGTCTATTCTTCTCGTAAACTTTTCTAATCTTCTCATTCTCATCTCTATTTGTAGATGAACTCCATCAACGAAGCCGTGAAGAAAGGACCACTCATGACCATGACCTTGGAGTGTGAGACTGAGTTCCCCAAAATTCTCAAGGACCTCATGGTGACCATGGAAGCACATGGTGCAGCTGTGTACAAAGGCTTTCCAGGGATGGATGAAGGAGTGGAGTACTGGTGGGTGCAACTTCACTTGTACAAAAACAAGGAAGACAACCACAAAGAAAGATGATTCTGCATGTACACCAACACTGTGATGCACACCACATTCTTTGAGTCAGCAAGAGAAGCAGCTTGGAGGACTATCAAAGAACTAAGTGCTAGAGTCAAGTGCAGAATGCTCAACCTCCAAAAAGACTTAGAGAAAGAGAAGGAGCTTACCCAAGAGTTGGAAGCCACCAACCAAACCTTAAGGGGAGATATTATAGACTTAGTGATGGAATCATGTGAACAAGATAGGTGGATTGCCTCTAGGAACATTGTGTTAGCCAACAGATCCAGTGAGATAGGATTGTAAACGCATTTCGTTAGTTGGACCACCACCTATCTGTTGGAGATATGCCCAAGAGGCAATAATAAAGTGGTTATTATCATATCTTCACACTTATGATAAATGTTTACATACCATGCTATAATTGTATTAACCGGAAACATTAATACTTGTGTGATTTGTAAACTAAAATAAGAGTCCCTAGTAAAGCCTCTTGTTAAACTAGCTTGTTGGTTAATATATGATCATGGTTTCCTGATCATGAACATAGAGATGTTATTAACAACAGGATCATATCATTAGGAGAATGATGTGATGGACATACTCCTATAGATAAGCGTAGCATAAAGATCAAGTCATTTCAATAGTTCAATTGCTATATGCTTTCTGATACATAGTAACCTAATTCCTTCGACCATCAGATCATGCATATCACCTTTTTCGGATGGATGCTTTGATGTCATCAAACACCACACCGTAACAGGGTGGCTATAAAGGTGGCATTGAGTGTTCATAAAGTATTGGTTGAAACACATGGATCAAGAGTGGGATTTGTCCATCCATATGACGGATAGATATACTCTGGGCCCTCTCGGTGAAATGTCATCCAATTATCTTGCAAGCAGGTGACTGGCTCACAAGGGATCACATATCAAGGGAACGAGAAAAGAGTACTTATCAGTAACGAGGTTAAACTAGGTATGCAGAGATACCGACGATCATAACCTCGGATAAGTAAACTATCGTGAGACAAAGGGAAATTGGTATCGTATGTAAGTGGTTCATTCGATCGCAAAGTAATCGTAGAAATATGTGGGAGCCATATGAATTTCCAGATTCCTCTATTGGTTATTGTTCGGAGAAGTGTCTCAATCATGTCCGCATAATTCACGAACCGCAGGGAGACACACTTAAGGATTCGACGTTGTTTGAGTAGTTATGGAATGATGAGAAGGAGACCGAATGTTGTTCGGAGTCTCGGATGGAATCCGGGATATCACGAGGAGATCCGGAATAGTCCGGAGAATAAGTTTCATATAAGGAAAGTCCCATTTCGGAGTTGGGGAATGATTCCGGTGTTTTCATCGGGAACATTCTAGAAGGTTCCGGAATGTCCGGCACTCCGGGGGGGAAGGGGTACATGAATGTGTTATATCAAGTTGGTATGATTGCATCATGTACTAAGTGTCATTGCTGTACCAAATAGAGGATTTAATCAAATCCTAGTTTGAAAAGTCAAACGGCTAGTTTGAAAGTCAAACGGCTAAAACAGGAAACTGTGGGAAACAAGCAAGAGGAGGTTGAAACCGACTTTGGGGAGGAGTCCCTCCTCTCCAAGCCGGCGCACCACCTAGGCCGAGTTGGGGAGGGACTCCCCTCCCTCCCCTTGGCCGCCGGCCCTCTCCACCCATAAAAGGAGGGGCAGGGCCTCCTCCTCTAGACACACAAGCTCCTATCCTCTAATCTAAACCCTAGCCAAAGCCTCCGGTTTAGAGCCGTTTTGGTTTAGAGCTTCTAATTGCACTAGCCTTCGGTTTAGAGCCTTCTAATTGGTGTGTCTAAACCCTAGACCACTAATAGCTCTCTCATACTCCACCATACTCGCTCCGGCTTAAGGTGAAGCCCTGCGAGATCTCCCCTCTACTTCCGGTACCACGCCGTTGTGCTGCCGGAATCGCGAGGAGAGTGCTACAACCTCCGCTGCCTGCTGGAACAAGGGATAGGAAGGTCTTCGTCGAGTACCGAACGTGTGACCGACTGCGGGAGCGCTGCCGGAACATGGCGCCGGAAGGATCGTCTACGCGATCTTGAGATCGGAAAGAGTACGACTACATCACCCACGAGAATCTGCTCTCGTTAACCGCTTTGGAATCTTCGAGGGTAAGTTATTCCATCGACTCGTTGCTACAATCTAGTAGATAGATCTTGGCTTGTTTGTTTGTATGCGATAGAAAATTTTGTTTTCCATGCTACGAACCCCTACAGTGGTATCAGAGCCGTGTCTATATGTAGATCTGTTGCACGAGTAGAACACAATGGTCATTGTGGGCGTTGATGCTTTTATTGTCGATTGCTTCTTGTGTACTTTGCATCTTGCGGTATGTTGGGATGAAGCGGCCCGGGCTAACCTTACATGACATCGTTCATGAGACTTGCTCCACGCTTGACATGCAACTTGTATTGCATAAGTGGCTTTGCGGGTGCCTGTTTCTCCTAGCATAGTTAAGATCCAATTTACAACGGGTGATTAACAATACTAGTATCAATGTTGTGGTTCTTGTTCGTAAGTTAGAACGACACTTATTGAAAGCCCCAAACCACGTAAAATATGCAAAGAAAGTAGAGGCGTCTAACTTTGTTTTGCAGGGGTGTGCAGTGATGTGATATGGCCATGATTGTGATTATATATGATGTATGCAATGTTCCTTATTGTAAGTTGGCAACCGGCAGGAGCCATATGGTTGTCTTTAATTTCTGTTAAGACCCGCGTGTCTATTCAAAGTAGTTGTAATAGTTGAAGCCGGTGGACGAAAACCATGGAGAGGCGTCATTGACCTTGATGCAATGCCGGTGATGATGGAGATCATGTTCGTGCTAGAAGATGGAGATCGGAAGCACAAAGAAGAAAGGCCATATCATATCACATATTATGAATTGCATGTGATGTTAATCCTTTATGCATCTTATATTGCTTAGTAGACGACGGTAGCATTATAAGATGATCCCTCATGCACATGAATTTCAAGTCATAAAGTGTTCTCCCTTAGTTAGCACCGTTGCTAAAGCTTGTTGTTTCGAAGCACCACGTGATGATCGGGTGTGTTAGATTCCGCAAGTGTATACAACGTAAGCAAGCCAGATTTGCTTATGCGGAAGCTAAGGTTTGATCTTGACGAGCCTAGCATGTACAGACATGGCCTTAGGAACACGGATTACCGAAAGGTAGAGCATGAGTCATATAGTAGATATGATGAACATGTTGATTGTTCGCCATTGAAGCTATATCAACTCTCATGATGATCGGTTTTCATGTGGTGGATTTGGTTCGTGTGATCACTAAAACAATGTGAGGGATATTGTTTTGAGTGGGAGTTCACCTAGATTAATTTAATTATTAATTAGAACTCAATTTATCATAAACTAAATCAAAGTGAATTTGCATAGTTGTTGTAGTCATTGGCATCCGTTTACCACCTTGCGCTTAGTTATAATTGAGATGATAGAACTATAGAATTCTGGTTAGTTACTTTACGAACTGGTATCGTATTGTTTTGAAGTGTTAATCTAAAGTTTAAAAGTCCTATTGCAAACTTTCAGTAAGTTCCGGTTACTCCATGAAGTTTAATAATTAGTATTAAATCAAGAGTAACAATTCCAAGTGTTAGTATATAAGTATCATGTTTGGTTCCATGATTCTTGATATTCAAAGGATTCTCTTAATATCAAGGTTATCTAGGATCTGAAAGAGTTGTTTCAGAAACCATGATGTGTGGAAGATATTGTGATATCTGAAACGAAGTTTTGGTTACAACATGATAGAGTATAATATGGCAAAGTTCATGTTCTCATATTTGATGAGAATTTGCAAAAGGTTGGAGACACTTGTTGTCCTAATCCACCAAAAGGTTTTGGATAGCAACATTATACTCACGATTCATCTTTATAAGCTAAAAGTAGCTTGATCATGGATAATTCCATGATAAGGGTGAATATTTGATGTAGGTAAAATATTTACTACACCAAGAGATTACTAAAGAAAGGAATTTGGAAGAACACCAAACATTTGATGATGGTGATCTACTTCAAAGTGCAAGTCCAAAGACATTGGTATTTAATTATACACGCTTTGGATTATGTGTCATATGTATGACTCCACTATTGATAGATTCTTTCAAACAGAAAAGGAAATACTGAAAGAGAATCTCATAAATATATGGCAGAAAAGAAAAGACTGGAATTGTTCAGTTTAAGTATATAGATGTTATACATGTTATGGATATATTCTTTGCTTATTAAACAATTTGGTTCTTAAATATTTGATACTGAATTTGTTGGTGTGAATCGTCATACGAAACAACACAATTCATGAACTACAATGGCCTAAGAAACTAGCAAAAGAATATGTGATGATATTCATCGAGAACAAATAAAGGGTTATTGTGTTGCTCGTTAAACATCAAAGCTTGTCTTCAAGATTTGTTTTATCAGGTATTATGAGAACAAAAGGGTTGTTCAAATAATTGCCGTAATCCATAAAAGATGGATGATTCACAAATCTCGTTGGAGAAATCACATCCATAAAACTAGTGCTAAAAATGTCAAAAGACAAATTGATTGAAAGATCACTTAGGAAGTGACATCGCCGTTTAAATTATATTGGAAAGAAAACATGAAGAAACTCCATGTGGATGGAATTTTGGAGTCTTTTGATTTTTGATCACATGACGCATGTGAAACTTTCCTAGAGACAATTAAAACTTCGTTCATAGGCAAAAAGGGAACGAATGACTAGCTTATTTGAACTTGTACATATTGTTGTACAAAGTCCATTATGTGTAGTCAAGAGCGATGAATTTCAACTTCATATGCTTTCTCCGAAAATTTGAGTGAATATATGAATATTTACTTAATAAGGATGAAGTATGAAACATTTGAAAAGTTCAAAGACTTTCAAGATGAAGTGCACAATCATAGTAACAAGAATATAAATAACTTATGATAAAGATCATAAAGGAAGATATTTGAGTTACAGATTTTAGCATAATACTTAAGATTTAAGGAATCGTTCCGTGGATTTGCATTTCCCGAAACACCATAAGGGTATGGAACGTTCGAGATATGTAATTAAACCTTGTTGGACATGGTTAGATCAAAGGTATAATTCATAAAACTGCCATTATATTTTAAAGATTAAAAGCTTTAGAGATTACCGTTTTTCCACTGAAAAGAGCTTCATCATAATCCGTTGAAATGACACCATATCAAGTTATGGTTTGGGATAAAACCCAAGTAGTACTTTCTTAAAACATTGGTATGCTATGCATAAGTAAGATGTGTGCAACCAAAGTCGGATGAACCTGTCTTTGTATAACTGTTAAGTATTCCTCCATAAACACCGGAGACAAAAGTGTTTGTTGCTTAGAACATTAAGTTTCTTTGAGAAGGAATTTTTTCGTGAAAAGTTAAGTGGGAGGACAATAGAACTTTGATAAGGTTAAAAGAACCTTAGCTATATGTGCAAAGTTGCGTAGCGCCGAAAAGTGTTCCGGAGTTAGCAAACAATGCTCATGGCTCGCGTACTTCAAAGGTTGTGGTCACGGAGATCTAAGTTCCTATTGAAACAAGTAGGTCGGATGAATAATCAAATACCAAGATTTGAGAGTTAAATCATTATTTGACAAGATCCGACTACGTGCAAAGAAGCGATGATGAGACCTGACTCCGTCAAATGGCTTGAAGCCATAAAATCCGTGATAGTTCCATACACGAGAAATCAAGTTTTGAACTTGAAGGACCCTCGAGAAAGGTGTAAGACCTTACAGTTGTGTCTGGATCTATAAAGAAATAGACATGGATGTTTTATATCTATGAAATAGTCGACATGTTGGGAAAGAGTTCACAAAATGTTCAAAGGTTGACTATGACAAGATTTGATCTTTCATAGTGATATTTAGTCTAGACGGATTAATGTAGCAACCACTACATATAATTTGTTATATGGTAGTTGAATAAACAAAACAAGTTCTTCTAATAGAATCGTTACCTAGGACATGTGCATAACATGGTCCATAGGGTTTTGTTAATTCAAAGGATGCTAAAAGCATATGCAAACTTCAATGGTTAAAGTGAGCATCGCGGAGTTGGAATCTTCACTGTGATGAAACTGTTAAAAGAGTTTAAAAAGTTCATTAGAGACGATGAAGATGCTTGCATTTGCAAGAAATTAAGTGGGAGCGCTAAGACATGTTTCTAATACATTATGTGGAAGACATATTGTTGATTGGAAATAATGTATCTTTTATTAACACATATTAAGAATTTCATCCCGATGAAAGACTTAGGCAAAACCCAAATATTTGGCATCAATAGACGCTAATATGGTTGTGCCAGAAGTACATAGACAAGATATTGAATGAGTTCAATATAGAAACTACAAGAGAGGTTCTTGTCGCACAGAAAGGATTGAATGAGTTCAATGTTGATGATATATTCAAGTGTATTGACATTTGGCAAAGTGAAACAAATAATCAAGTATAGATTGATACTTGATGTATAAAATCACAAAGAGTATTTATATCAATCATACTGTGATATGTACAAATCCAGATATGTCCTATGCTCTAAATGTTGTGAGCATATACTAGAATGATTCGTAAGATGATCATTGGACAATAGTAAGGATATTCTTATGATCTTTTGGAAGAACTAAGAGTATAATATTTGTAGAAGTGACAAATAGATGGTTAGTTCATTGTAAAAGTACTACATTGATACTAGTTTTGTCACAAAGTACAAATTAAGTTTATCTCAATCTAAGGGTGGCACAATATAATGGAAAGTGAGTTCCATAATGGATTTGGATGAGTTCCAAAGTTAAGACATTGTGACAGATACTACAACAAAAAGGCTAAGTATATGACTGCTATTTTAGCAGCAAAAGAGGGCATTTGTGTCAAGTAGTTTGTTATCAAACTAGGTGTAGTTCACAGTGGGATAATACTATGAAGATATATTGTGCGACCATATTATCAACATGTTTTAACCCCAAAGAGCTAAAGGTCACACCGAAAGACCAAATTTATACAAAGCCATCTCATTAAAGAATGAGTGATGCGTAGAGACGCAAAGACATGCAATTACACAAGGACCTGGAAGTGTCAGATCCGGAGATCAGTTGACCACTAGCAATCGTGTACATACAACACCAGAAAGCCATAGGTGTTGAATACACAAAGGTTTGAAACTAGATTATTGACTCTAGTGCAAGTGGGAGACTGTTGGAGATATGCCCAAGAGGCAATAATAAAGTGGTTATTATCATATCTTCACACTTATGATAAATGTTTACATACCATGCTATAATTGTATTAACCGGAAACATTAATACTTGTGTGATTTGTAAACTAAAATAAGAGTCCCTAGTAAAGCCTCTTGTTAAACTAGCTTGTTGGTTAATATATGATCATGGTTTCCTGATCATGAACATAGAGATGTTATTAACAACAGGATCATATCATTAGGAGAATGATGTGATGGACATACTCCTATAGATAAGCGTAGCATAAAGATCAAGTCATTTCAATAGTTCAATTGCTATATGCTTTCTGATACATAGTAACCTAATTCCTTCGACCATCAGATCATGCATATCACCTTTTCCGGATGGATGCTTTGATGTCATCAAACACCACACCGTAACAGGGTGGCTATAAAGGTGGCATTGAGTGTTCAGAAAGTATTGGTTGAAACACATGGATCAAGAGTGGGATTTGTCCATCCATATGACGGATAGATATACTCTGGGCCCTCTCGGTGAAATGTCATCCAATTAGCTTGCAAGCATGTGACTGGCTCACAAGGGATCACATATCACGGGAAAGAGAAAAGAGTACTTATCAGTAACGAGGTTGAACTAGGTATGCAGAGATACCGACGATCATAACCTCGGATAAGTAAACTATCGTGAGACAAAGGGAAATTGGTATCATATGTAAGTGGTTCATTCGATCGCAAAGTAATCGTAGAAATATGTGGGAGCCATATGAATTTCCAGATTCCTCTATTGGTTATTGTTCGGAGAAGTGTCTCAATCATGTCCGCATAATTCATGAACCGCAGGGAGACACACTTAAGGATTCGACGTTGTTTGAGTAGTTATGGAATGATGAGAAGGAGACCGAATGTTGTTCGGAGTCTCGGATGGAATCCGGGATATCACGAGGAGATCCGGAATAGTCCGGAGAATAAGATTCATATAAGGAAAGTCCCATTTCGGAGTTGGGGAATGATTCCGGTGTTTTCATCGGGAACATTCTAGAAGGTTCCGGAATGTCCGGCACTCCGGGGGGGATGGGGTACATGAATGTGTTATATCAAGTTGGTATGATTGCATCATGTACTAAGTGTCATTGCTGTACCAAATAGAGGATTTAATCAAATCCTAGTTTGAAAAGTCAAACGGCTAGTTTGAAAGTCAAACGGCTAAAACAGGAAACTGTGGGAAACAAGCAAGAGGAGGTTGAAACCGACTTTGGGGAGGAGTCCCTCCTCTCCAAGCCGGCGCACCACCTAGGCCGAGTTGGGGAGGGACTCCCCTCCCTCCCCTTGGCCGCCGGCCCTCTCCACCCATAAAAGGAGGGGCAGGGCCTCCTCCTCTAGACACACAAGTTCCTATCCTCTAATCTAAACCCTAGCCAAAGCCTCCGGTTTAGAGCCGTTTTGGTTTAGAGCTTCTAATTGCACTAGCCTTCGGTTTAGAGCCTTCTAATTGGTGTGTCTAAACCCTAGACCACTAATAGCTCTCTCATACTCCACCATACTCGCTCCGGCTTAAGGCGAAGCCCTGCGAGATCTCCCCTCTACTTCCGGTACCACGCCGTTGTGCTGCCGGAATCGCGAGGAGAGTGCTACAACCTCCGCTGCCTGCTGGAACAAGGGAGAGGAAGGTCTTCGTCGATTACCGAACGTGTGACCGACTGCGGGAGCGCTGCCGGAACGTGGCGCCGGAAGGATCGTCTACGCGATCTTGAGATCGGAAAGAGTACGACTACATCACCCACGAGAATCTGCTCTCGTTAACCGCTTTGGAATCTTCGAGGGTAAGTTATTCCATCGACTCGTTGCTACAATCTAGTAGATAGATCTTGGCTTGTTTGTTTGTATGCGATAGAAAATTTTGTTTTCCATGCTACGAACCCCTACACTATCACCTTATTTTCCAAAATGATACCTTAAATAAGTTTGGACCTTGATTGATGTAATGGATTCATGTATGCATGACTTGTGTGATTTTGTGTTCCAAGGATATGTATGAATTGTTTGTCTTATAATAAATAGATGCCTATTACCATCAGCACTGTTGAGGAGTTCCAGGTTACCCGTTTTGGTCCTCGTATCGTTGAGCTTACCACTTTGCTCAATCTCCCTCTTCCCACCATCATGGTGCATCCACTCACCAAGTTCGAGAGGAAGGAACTCTGGGGCTTCAAGGTGAACCAGCTCGGACGCCAGACAGAGCCTACTACAGAGGCCATCGTCTTCAAGCTGATGCACGGCGATAGGGAGAGAGGCATGGAGGTAGTCATGCAGGACCTGATAGGACGTCTGCTAGGCCGTCACTCCCGACAGGTTAGGGGCACCCACTTCCACGTCTTCGGAAGACATGATGATGATGGAGAGTCCATCGACTTCGAGGACGACTCGAGGGACGCAGCAGAGCCGATACGTCTCTATCTCCAGGACTTAGAGTCTCTCATCAGGCACGTGGACACGGACAGGACCAATGTCATGCTCAACAATGACGAGCTCCAGGTGCAGCTTCGCGAGAAGGACAAGCTTTTCGCACAGCAGGATGAGATAGTCAAGGAAATGGAGGCGAAGTTCGAGACCCAGGACCGTAAGTTCAAGAGTCAGGAGAAACGCGTCCAGGATAGGAACAAGAAGATCCGGGACATGACTGAAGAACTGAAGTCCAAGGATTTCGATCTAGAGCAGCAGCAGATGGTGATCGAGAGGCTTCGCTCCCAGAAGAGGGCTCTCAAGTCCAAGATTGAGTCCTTGACCACTACTATTGAGGAGAACAAGACCGCGATGGAGAACGCAGGTCTTACCTTCGTCGAGGAGGAGATTGATGCTGATGAGTAGACTTGACTACTCGCCTATCTTTATTATTATACTTGTTATTTGGGAACTTGTTATTGGACCATCCGACATGTGGATGGCTTGCCACTTGTGTGTTTTACATTGAGAACTTGTTATCTTGTTGTTGAAATTTTATCTTGTGTTGCATGCTATGTGTTTGCTTGTGATGTATTGTGCATAAAACATCTATGGGTATCTCATTCTTATCTCTATTTGAACAAACCACAGATGCCTCCCCGTCGCGCAAACCCCAACCCCAACAACATCACTCCAGAAATGCAACAGATGATGAATGCTCAAACACAACTTATGCAGATGATGACAACATTCATCCAAAACCAGAATAACAACAACAACGACAACCCCAATAACAACAACAATAACAACAACAACAACAACAACAACAACCCTCCGGGCTTTGATATGCTCACCAGATTTCTGCGTCTGAGGCCAGCTAAGTTCTCGGGGACAACTGATCCCATGGTGGCCAATGACTAGCTACGTTCTGTAAACAAGGACTTAGTGACCGTGGGCTGCACGGACGCTGAAAAGGTCAGATTTGCAGCGCATCTGCTGGAAGGGCCAGCCGCCACGTGGTGGGACAACTTCCAAATCACCACTCCTATAAATGAGGTGACTTGGGCTATCTTTGAAGATGGCTTTCGCACGGCTCATATCTCATCAGGAATAATGAGCCTGAAAAAGAAAGAGTTCCACAACCTGAAGCAGCGCCACCGCAGTGTGGCTGAATACATAGAAGAGTTCAACAATCTGGCACGTTATGCACCGGATGAGGTTGACACAGATGCCAAAAGAAAGGAAAAGTTTCTGGAAGGCTTGAATGATGAGCTGAATCTGCAGCTGGCTGTGGCATATGTTCCCACTTATCAGTCGCTCTGTGACAAGGCGGCTATATTGGATAACAAAATGAAGCAAGTCGAGAGTAGGAAGAGGAAACACTCCGACAAGCACAACTCGGGATCGTCTCACAAACGATCTCACTATGATGGCAGTGGAAGCTCAGGATCCCATAAGCATGGGAAATTCAACAAGCATCACAACCACAACCGTCATGGCAACAAGCATCACCGCAGTCATGACAATGACAAGTACAAGAACCACAAGAGTGGACATAAGAGCCACCACAGTGGAAATGGTAGTGGAAGTGGAAGTCAGCCTGCAAAAAAGGACATCAGTCAGGTTGAGTGCTTCAAATGCAAGAAGATGGGACACTATGCAAATGAGTGCCCCGAAAAGAAAGTTGAAGGACCTGTCAAGCCCAATCCTTTTCAGAAAGGTCAGGTGAACCATATTAATGTGGAGGAGGTCTATGAGGAGCCTGACGCTGTTGCTGGTAAGTTCAGACTCAATTCCATTCCAGCATTTGTACTCTTTGACACTGGTGCATCTCATTCATTCATATCAAAAGCATTTGTTGATAGAAATGGGTTTGCATATGAAAACATTGGGTGTCCAATAAAAGTTAGTTCTTCGGGTGGAGATATGATAGTAAGTCTTGGATGCCGGGACCTTGTCATAGAGTTTGGAAAGCATAAGTTTCCAGTGAGCCTGATAATCCTAGATTCCCAAGGATTGGATGTAATTTTGGGAATGGATTGGATGGATAAGTATGAAGGAGTGCTAGATTGTGCTAATCGTACTGTTGCACTCACAACCCTAGAAAGGAAAAGAATAAAATTCAAGTCAAACTTTGAATCCAAAGGAAGTAAGCTTAATTCTCTTAAGGGGGTTAGCATGGACAGTGTGCCAATTGTATGTGAGTATCCGGATGTGTTCCCGGAAGAATTACCAGGAATGCCACCAGATAGAGACGTGGAATTTCTTATAGATTTGGTACCAGGTTCTGGACCAATAGCAAAGAGACCATACAAAATGTCAGTTGATGAACTGAAGGAGCTCAAGAAGCAACTAGGAGAACAGTTGCAGAAAGGATTTATCCAACCAAGTTCTTCATCTTGGGGAGCCCCAGTTTTGTTCGTGGAGAAGAAAGATAGAAGCCAAAGGTTATGCATAGATTACCGTTCACTCAACGAGGTAACTATCAAGAACAAATATCCTTTGCCTAGAATCAATGACTTGTTTGATCAGCTAGAAGGAGCATGTGTGTTCTCGAAGATTGATCTCCGGTCAGGCTATTTTCAACTCAAGATAAGAGAACAAGACATACCAAAAACAGCATTCACCACAAGGTATGGATTGTATGAGTATACCGTAATGCCTTTTGGCTTGACAAATGCTCCAGCATACTTCATGAATATGATGAACAAGGTGTTCATGGAATTTCTTGACAAGTTTGTTGTCGTTTTCATCAATGACATATTAGTCTACTCCAAGAGCAAAGAAGAGCATGAGGGACATTTGCGTTTGATACTTGAGAAGTTGAGAGAGCATAAACTTTATGCCAAATTCAGCAAGTGTGAGTTCTAGTTGGAAGAAGTTGGTTTTCTTGGTCATGTAATGACGAAGGATGGTGTAGCAGTTGATCCTGCTAAAGTTTCAGCTGTGACAGAATGGGAATCTCCCAAGAATGTGAAAGAAGTTTGTAGTTTCCTCGGCTTAGCAGGTTACTACAGAAGGTTCATAGAAAATTTCTCAAAGGTTGCTAAGCCCATGACTGAATTGTTAAAGAAAGACAAGAAGTTTGCTTGGTCTGAAGGTTGTGAAGTCAGCTTCCAAGAATTGAAGAAGAGACTTGTGACAGCACCCGTTCTATGTCTGCCAGATTTGGAAAAGGATTTCCAAGTATATTGTGATGCGTCTCATCAAGGTTTGGGTGCCGTACTTATGCAAGACGGTAAAGTTGTGGCTTATGCCTTGAGACAACTCAAAACTCATGAAGTAAACTATCCTACTCATGATTTGGATTTAGCCTCCGTCGTCCATGCACTCAAAACATGGAGACATTACCTTTTGGGTAACCATTGTGAAGTTTTCACGGACCACAAAAGTTTGAAGTATATCTTCACCCAGAAGGAAATCAATATGAGACAAAGAAGATGGTTAGAGCTTATCAAGGATTATGACTTAAGTTTGCAATACCACCCCGGTAAAGCAAATGTTGTAGCTGATTCTCTAAGTCGTAAGGTATTTGTGAATGTCCTTACCAAAGGAGAATTGCTAGATGATTTGTGTACTCAATTCAAAGAACTCAGATTGGAGATTGTGCCTGAAGGACATCTTATGTCTTTGGATGTTCAACCCACTTTGTTGGACAAGATCCGAGAAGCTCAGAAGACCGATAAGGAAATTGAAAGGATTAAGGAAAATATTGGCCAAGGGAGAGCTAAAAATTTCCATGAAGACGAACATGGTACATTATGGCATGGGAAACGTATCTGTGTTCCACAAGATCCGGAGTTACGGAAACTGATTTTGCAAGAAGCACACAACTCTCCGTATTCTATTCATCCGGGTAACACCAAAATGTACATGGACATGAAAGAAAGATTTTGGTGGAACAATCTCAAGAGAGACATCGCCGAACATGTTGCCTTGTGTGATGTGTGTAGCAGAGTAAAAGCGGAGCATCAGAAACCAGCAGGTTTGCTTCAACCACTACCTATTCCTGATTGGAAATGGGACAAAATTGGTATGGATTTCATTACCGGATTACCAAGGACCAGATCAGGATATGACTCCATATGGGTAGTAGTGGATCGCCTAACTAAAGTGGCTCATTTTATACCCGTGAAGACAACCTATACAAGTGCCAAGTTAGCCAAAATCTACATGAGTAGAATTGTATGCCTTCATGGTGTGCCTAAAAGTATTGTGTCTGATAGGGGAACCCAATTCACCTCCCATTTTTGGAGACAACTACATGAATCATTGGGAACGAGGTTGGAATTCAGTACTGCCTTTCATCCTCAAACCGATGGACAAACGGAAAGGACTAACCAAATCCTTGAAGACATGTTGAGGGCATGTGCCCTAGACTATGGAGCGAGTTGGGATGAAAGTCTGCCTTACGCGGAATTTTCTTATAACAACAGCTATCAAGCCAGCATTGAGATGGCACCATTTGAGTTTCTCTATGGAAGAAAGTGTACCACCCCATTGTTATGGAATGGTGTGGGAGAAAGAAGTTTATTTGGGCCAGATCTTATCAAAGAAGCCGAAGAGAAGGTCAAATTGGTTAAGGACAGATTGAAGATAGCATAGTCCCGACAGAAAAGCTACGCATATCCTAAGCGTAGAGAAGTCACCTACGAAGTTGGTGATAGAGCCTATCTTAGAGTATCACCACTTCGTGGAGTGAAAAGATTCGGAGTCAAAGGAAATTTGGCACCAAGATATGTTGGGCCATTCAAGATTCTAAGTCGCAAAGGAGAAGTTGCTTATGAAATTGAACTGCCAGCATCTCTATCAGTAGTCCATAATGTATTTCATGTGAGTCAGCTTAAGAAATGTCACCCAGAAATGGAAGAATCTTCTTTGAAGGATACCATACCCTTGGAAGCAGTTCAACTAGAAAGTGATCTCACTTATGAAGAAAAGCCTATCAAGATTCTTGAAACTGCAGAAAGAGTTACGAGAACAAAGACTATCAAGTTTTGCAAAGTGCAATGGAACCATCATACCGAAGAGGAAGCAACATGGGAAAGAGAAGATGATTGGTGAACCTTTAACCCTTGTTCAACCACATAAGTTGGTGTGATAAATAAATCGATTTAAACTAAACACAAGTATGGTGGTACAACTATAGGGTTCACTTGAGATCATTCCATTCTTCTTAGTTATTACATCTTGAACAAGATCATGGTATCCTTGGAATAATTTCTTGCATCTTGGTCACAAAGCTTCAAAGGTGATGTCTATAATGTTTCCTCATGAGTTGAGTTTCCTTAGTCTCCAAGTCTTGAACAATATTCTTATCTCACTTGTAGTCCTTAGTGATGTCTAAGTTGAAATCCTTGGTGAAACTGAAGTTGAAGTCTTTGGTGATGTTGAAGTCCTTGCTCATGTTGAAGTTTTTGGCCATCAAGTAGAAAAGGAAGAGATGTAGAATCAAAACAAAATGTTGAGGAAAGATTTTACAAGATTGTTTGTAAATAAGTTTTGAACAAATACAACTCTTATTTTTCTAAGGGGTTTTGTCCAATCCTAGGGTTACAATCCTACAGGCAACACAGTGCTCTGATACCATCTATAGAGGTCCCAACCTGATAAGGTAGAGATCCCTGTGTTTACAATGCTAGTCCCTGGATCGAATAGCTAGCATCCATAGTTTAAGATGTAATATCAAGAAACAAAGGTCATATGGCAACTTATAACCAGGAATAAAATAATTCATTACATCTTACATAGCTCATATGGCTATCTCATTACAATGAAAAGATATAACTATATAGCATGGAGTCATTCATCTTCATATGCCATAGGCAATCATGTTGGTTGTAGACTTGTAATCCCTACTCAACAAACTTCACTAACATCAAACAAACCTGCAACATAATAAGTTACAACCACAAGGGTCAATACATTTGAATTGTATTGGCAAGTGATACTATGGTAGAATAGTAGTATCTACATCTATATGAATTTGGCTAGGTGTAGCTTAGGCTTGCTTTTATCAAAATAAGGTTTTCCTTATTAGTTAAAAAAACACTAAGTTTTTGTTTGTCAAAAGTCACCCAAGGAACCACCAATAGAAATTGGTGAACCTTTAACCCTTGTTCAACCACAGTTTTTAACTTAGAAATTGGGATGTGGAGATCCTAGCTTCAATGTCTTTGATGCTCCAATTGTCCATTGTCGGGGACATGGCTAAGTACTTAGTTTTTACCCTCTCAAGAGGTGGTGCACTTTCCCCACAAGACTGGACATGCATCGAGACGAGATCTTTCAGAAGCCTTACCTTAGACAAAATGGATGCATTCCATCCTATCACCCCTACCACCATCTGTCCATCTGGATAAGTTATTGCAACCTATATGATCAAGGCAGAGCCCATATGACATGTGGTTTCACTAGAAGCTTCTCAACACTAAACATCTCCAATCTCTTTGTTCCTGGGTGGCTTTCCACAAGTGTGATACACAAGGTAAACCATAGAAATCGGCCTTGTGTAACCACTCAACACAAACCATTCTCACCATTCCACCCAAGTGATTCATTAACATAGTTGTTTTATTAAGCAAAAACACAAGTCATAGACTTAGAAATATTTCATAGCATGAATAATCCACCCTTGTTTTCTACTAGCTAGGCTAAACATGATAACATGGCAAGTTTCCTAACTCTGTGTAACATCCCTAAAATAATGATTTCAAAGTTTGCATATCATTCATTCATGCATATTGATTTGAGATCAAATTTCAAACTCATTTCAGAAAAACAGAAGCACTTAGTGCTATGATTTTATGTGAGCAGATTTAAATCAAATGGCCATCACCATTTGAAAGTTTGATTGATTTTAAACCTAACTTGTTTGTCTTCCTCATTGCAGGGATTGATTGTGGTTTTGAACCAAAATTTTACAAATTGGAAATGGTTTCAAAAACCATTTTTCAAATTTTGCAAACCAAGTGCCTAGTCTCTGTTATTTTGATCTCCAAGCTTGACCAAGCCTTTGCAAAGCAACCACATGATCTTATGCCTATATTTGAGACTACTGCTCACTGCAAAAACCCCAGAAAGATTTGAATTCAAAAAGAGTTTGAATTCATTTCAAAAACCATTCCTGAAAATCGAATTAGAAAAAGAAAAGGAGTAAACAAAAGAAAAGGGCCAGGCGCCAGGAATCTAGCCCAGCATCTGAACAGGCCCAACTAGCCCACCCGGGCTATTTCTTTTCCTCCCGCACGCGCGAGCACACCCACTCAGCCGCTGACAGCCAGACCCCACACCCCCTCTGCTTATTTCGCTGACGAGCGGGCCCTCTCCACGTCAGCTTCGTCTTCCCCTGATTCCGCGCACGACCTCCGCCGCTGCCCGTTGCTGCACTGATTTCGCGAGCTTAATTGGCATTGATGCAGCAAGCGTTTCTTGTCGAGCCTCTGTCTATAAAATCCCCACATCCTCGCGACCATTTCCCCCAAAACAATTTCGCCTTCACGCCACCAGGCTGCCCACAACTCGCATGACGCCGCCGCTGTTCCGACGACTGCGCCGACGAATTCCGGTGAGCTCCATGTTCCCCTCTGTCTCTAGTTCATGCTATCGAGTTCAGCGAGTCTTTGCGCACCTACTGACACTCCCCATTTGCCCTCGCTTGATCCGTAGCTCCAGCAACGTCGACGAACAGCCGCCACCGTTCTCTGCACGAACTCCGGCGACCTCCCTCCGTAAGTAGCCACCGCCCCTTTCCCTCTGACTGGTACACCAGAATCTACATCGTTGTTCGCATCTAACAGTACCCCTATTTTGGCTTAGCGTGACGAGGAACCTCGCCAACGTCGACGACTGACCGTGCCCGACGTCTGTCTCAACTCCGACGAGAAATCCTCGCCGTGCCCGCGCGCCCCTCGACGAACCATCGCCACCTTGAGCATCAGCAACCTCCTGCGGTTCTGGTAAGCATCTCCTTCCTTCCCCGGGCGACCTAGAACGCCGGCACCACCGCTGATTGACGCGCCGCCGCCAGCCCCCGCCGCTAGCGCCGCTCGGTTTGGGTCGTTTGATCCAGGACCGTCAGATCTAGATCCAACGCGTAGATTTAGATCACTTAACGAAACGTTTTCGGTAGATCTAGGCCGTGTGTTTTAAACAGATCCTACGGCTCACGAGCGTGATCCGGAGCGAATCGGTATCGGCCAATAGAAATAGGACGCGTGGCTAGGGTTTGAATTAAAACAGAATTTCAAATCAGATTTAGATCCAAATTTCAAAGGGCTATAACTTTTGATTCCCACGTTAGATTTTCGCAAATTTTATACCGTTGGAATCAGTGAGTCAAGCCCTTTCTGAATCTGCAATGTGTTTAACAAAAAGTTTCTGTTAAAATGACTTTGTATGCAGAAACATATTTAGGTCCATTTTGAGTATAGATTTTGTTTAGCATTTGTTTTAGGGCTAAATAAGTTTAGTTAGCAAACTTTTTGACTTGGTTATCTTTCTGTATCATGCACTTGCTTGGTGGAGTTTTCAAAAATCATCACTTAGCATTTTCTTGCATGCATGCATTCATATTTTTGTTTGTATATGATTGTGTGTAATTTTGTGCTACAAACTTTGTGTAGATTTTGCTAGTGACTGTGATTGTGAAGAGTGCTGCTCTCCCCATTACCAAGGCAAGTGATACTTCATGATATTTCCATCCCTTTATTTTGAATAAGCATTAGAATTATTTTTGCTAAGTCTTGCATGCTACTTTTGCCAAATGCTATGTTGGGAAATCCTAAGTAGTTATAGAAGTAGAATTGCTAGGGAATTTCCTAAGTTAAGTCACTATGCCATGCTTAGCCTAGCTAGTAGCAAACAAGGGTTGGTAAAGTATGTACAAGCTATGATGAGAATAATTCTAAGTCTTTTGGACTTATGCTTTTCTTAATAAAAACAACTAAGACAATGAACCTCCTGGGTGGAATGGGACTTGAATGGTGGTTTTTGGTTGAGTGGTTACACAAGGCCATGGATTTGGCTTGTGTATCTCACTTGTGGTATGCCACCCATGCACAAAGGGATTTGGAGGCCAAGTGTTGAGAAAGCTTAAAGTGCAACCACTTGGCAATATGGGCTCTGCCTTGATCATATAGGTTGCTAGAACTTAGCCTTTTGGACAGTTTGTGGTAGTGGGATTGATAGGTTGGAGCGCGTCCATTTGGCTAAGGAAAGGCTTCTGAAAGGTCCTGTCTTGGGAAACCAAGTCTGGTGGGGAAAGTGCACAACCTCTGCAGATGGAAAATCTAAGTACTTAGCCAAGTCCATGGCAATGGACAAATTGAGCATCAAGACATGGAAGCTACAAGAATCTCATCACTCCAACTTCTAAAGTAAAACTTGTGGGTGAACAAGGGTGAAGGACCCCAATGTCTATTGGTGTTTTCTTGGGAAAGTTTTTGACAAAGAAAAACTTAGTGATTTCAACTAATAGGGAAAACCTATTTTCAAGCAAAGTAAGCCAAGCTACACTTAGCCAAAATGCATATAGTAAAATAGTCCACTTAAAATTTACTAAGGTATCACTTGCCAATACTATTCCAAAGTATTGACCCACTGTGGCTGTAACTTGTGATGTTGCAGGTTACTCCGATGATGATTAGGAGTCATGAGTCTACACTCAACATGCTTGCCTGTGGCACATGAAGATGAAGACTTGTGTTTATTTACTTATTCCATAAACTCTTGTATTAGGCCTGTGGCCCTGAGTTGTAAAAGACTATGTTTTATCTCTGAAATGAATGTAATAAATGACCTTTGTATCTGTGTACTTCATCTTAAACTGTGGATGCTAGCAATGATCCAGGGACTAGCATTGCAATCACAGGGATCCTTTTCCTTTACAAAGGAGGGATCTTACACTCTGGATAATTCTACTAAGAAAACATATAGGTTTTCCCATGGCATAGATTATACTTAGAAAATTCCATGCAAGTCCTACTCAAAATATCACTAATGCATAGTTAGAATAATAGGACAAAATATGAAGCATCACTTGCCTTTTTAGTAGAGAATCTAGGTACTCTCCTTGATCTTTCAATTGTCACACTCTTCAAAGTTTACTACAATTCAATCAAGCAAAACACACATTCAAAACTAGCACTCAAACAATTAACAAAACCAAATCAAATAAAAAAAGAATGCATGCAAGCATGCAAAAGGTTGTTTTATTGAAAAAGTGATTTCTAACAAGGGTCAATACATTTGAATTGTATTGGCAAGTGATACTATGGTAGAATACTAGTATCTACATCTATATGAATTTGGATAGGTGTATCTTAGGCTTGCTTTGCTCAAAATAAGTTTTTCCTTATTAGTTAAAAAATACTAAGTTTTTGTTTGTCAAAAGTCACCCAAGGAATCACCAATAGAAATTGGTGAACCTTTAACCCTTGTTCAACCACAAGTTTTTAACTTAGAAATTGTGATGAGGAGATTGATGCGCCTAGTTGATGTAGGTGCACTTCGTTGGTGAACCCCAAGAGCAAGGTGTGATGAGCACAACAGCAAGTCTTCCCTCAGTAGAGACCGAGGTTATCGAACTAGAAGGAGGAAGGAAAAGTCTAAAAGGTGTTGCAAGAAACATGTAGTTAAATTTCATAATGTCACTTCTCATTATCAAGCTTTTTCTCAACAGTTAAAACAGCAGCAGCAACTAGAGCAGGAACTAATTTTTTTTGTGTTTTTGAATAAAACAAACAAACCAAACTAAACTATTTTTTTTTTGGGTTTTTTGAAAAGAGGGAAACAAAACCAAGCAAAAGAAACAAAGAAAACTAAAAACAAAGTAAAGAGAAAGGAAGTGAAGGACTCCCCTTGTGAAGACGTCCTTGGCCTCCCCGGCAACGGCGCCAAAAAGCTTGTTGATGCGCCTAGTTGATGTAGGTGCACTTCGTTGGTGAACCCCAAGAGCAAGGTGTGATGACCACAGCAGCAAGTCTTCCCTCAATAGAGACCGAGGTTATTGAACCAGAAGGAGGAAGGAAATGTCTCAAAGTTGTTGCAAGCAACGTGGAAACCTGCACAACACAAACTCAAGACTTTGTCCCAACGAACAGTGAGGTTGTCAAGCTCACCGGTTTGCTGTAACAAAGGATTAAACGTATGGTGTGGAAGGTAATGATTTGCAAGCAACGTGGAAACCTGCACAACACAAACTCAAGACTTTGTCCCAACAAACAGTGAGGTTGTCAAGCTCACTAGTTTAATGTAACAAAGGATTAAACGTATGGTGTGTAAGGTAATGGTTTGCAGCAAGTAAACAAGTAACAGTGGAAGGTGTAATGATGGTAAAGATTGGACCGGGGTCCATAGTTCACTAGAGGTGCTCTCCTTAGATAAACAACATGGCATGAAGGGTAAACAAATTACAGTGGGGAAATTGACAGGACTTTAGCAAGGCATAACAATGCAATTACTAGTCAAAAAGATCCTATGAGATTCGATTGGGCAATACAACAAGATACATAGACCGCCATCCAACTGCATCTATGACTACAAGTCCACCTTTAGGTTATCATACGAACCCCCTCCAGTATTAAGTTGCAAGCAACAGACAACTGCTTTAAGCAAAGTGCGTAAGGTAAACAGTCCACATGTTCCATGAACAAGAGACCGTTGTTTTCTCCCTAGTAGCAACAAAACATCTACAACCGAAGAGATTATTGTAACTTCCCTTGGAAACTAGAGGCATGAACCCACTATCGAACATAAATACCCCCTCTTGGAGTCACTAGCAACTACTTGGCCAAGATAGCTGCTAACAATGGAGAGCATGCAAGATCACAAACAACACATACAAGATAGAATCATAAAGACAAACCCATTAATCAAACCAACATAATAATATCAATATCCATCGGATCCCCGCAAACACAACATGCATGATTACAAATAGATTAGATCTTGATCATGAACGGAGCTCACAAGATCTATACATGAAAGCACAAAGGAGGAGATACAACCATCTAGCTACTACATGGACCCATAGTCCAAGGTGGAACTACTCACGCATAATACCGGAGAGAAGGCCTCTAGGATGATCTCCCCTCCGGCAGGGTGCCGGGAAGAACTTCAGATCCCCCCGATCTAGGACGATGGTGGCGGCAGCTTCAAACGGTTTCGTGGATATTTGATCGGGTACTCAGGGTTTCTGCATTGAGGGCTTCTTAGAGGCAAAGGGGGAGGTCGAGGCGGTGGCCAGGGGCGCAAACCCTAGCTAGGCACGGGCCCACCTGTTGCCGCGCCTGGGGGGTTGTGGCCCCTCTGGCTCGCCTCCCCGGATCCCCTCTGGACTTCTTGTTCCCCACTGAAAGTAATTGGCTTTGACGTTTTTCCCGTCCAATTCCGAGAATATTTCTTTACTAACTTTTCTGAAACCAAAAACAGTAGAAAACAGGCGTATGGCACTGTTGCAACTTGTTAATAGGTTAGTACCAGAAAACATGTAAAAAGCACCTCAAAATGTAGAAAAGTAAAGCAAAGTAGATACTAAACAAGCATGGAGCATCAAAAATTATAGATACGTTTCCAACGTATCAACATCCCCAAGCTTAACTCCTTCTCGTCCTCGAGTAGGTAAGTGATAAACAGAATAATTTTTTAGGTGACATGCACCCTCACAATAAAGATCCAACCATTTGCAAGCATTGAAAGCTGGGATCAAAGAACTCTAAACATGTGCATGAGAGATGGAGTTCTAACAATAGGAAATAGTAACTATGCATGCAACATGGCAAGCTACAAACAAAGATCATGAATAACATGCATTGAAAAACGTTTGTTTCTTTCACATACAGAAAACATAGCATAGTGGAAATCATCTTGTCCCTCATAGAGTAGCAAATATATGCATAGGACACCTTCAAAGTTCACAAGGGTGACTAGAAATAGATAGCACAAGAACAAGTAATATCACAATATGCATCAATTAATAAGCTTTGGAACACTGCACACAGAATGACAACTATGCTATCTTAATGGTGCCTAAAGGTAGAAGGTGGAGACTCAATAATGGTGGAAGAAAGGCCTTTTTTGTAAAGGAAGCAGGGATTACAAGTTTCAGAAGGAGCTTCCAAAAATTATGGTACTTGTTAGCTTTCAGCCCTCATTGCCCCTATCATAAGAATCTTGAAGTGGTTAAGGTTAAAGTGGCAAAGATGGAGTATATGCTTGACGAAGTATAAGTTGGCAATCGCAAGTCCCTTGAATACGAGGGCCACACCTCATTCATACTCAACTTTGGGTCCAGGTAAGTTCTTGTCATTGTAACTATTTGCATATCATTGAGAACCGCCAACGGGGTACCCCTTGCACATGGTATAGGAGCTTTCCCATAACCAAAATGACAAGGCAAGAAGACAATGAGCATCTCAGCAATATTTTTATTTACCATATGCATAGCTTTTTATTGAGGCTGCTTCATAGATGGCTCATTATGGTGATGCTGCAAGTTTCCACCATGATTAGGCATGTCTTAGGCTAGCGGCCCAGGCGTTTCTATAACACAGAATACAAACTCCATGGACTTACAAGTTCCCTCTTTATTTCACACCGGTGACATCCACAGACAAAAGAGCATGATATCAACTGACAGCACGGTTGTGCTAATTCCAACTTATAAGTGCAAGCATATACAACAAAGTTGTCACAATGGTTCAAGTTTATTAGGGGCAAATAATAAAGTGTGCCATCAAGTTCGTGAGGGCTTTAATCACTAAGTTTTCACATAAAAAATAGTTTTTAATTGGAAGATAGATGAAAAAAAGAATATACTTTGAATGGTGTAACACACCATGCATAGGAGTTTATAGTGGACACTTTGGAATAACTTGGTTTCTTGGGTGTTGGAAGCATGAGTAGAACTTACTCATACAAGTGGAGGCTAGCAAAAGACTAGGAGCAACCAACTAAGAGAGCATAATGGCCATAATCAGGCAGTGCAAGAAAGCATACTAATCAAAGCAAAGAGTGGTACTACAAGTCAAGGACTAAATGATCATAGAGGCTAATGGTGACTTGTGAGATTCATAACATGGTGTAAGCATGTGCCAAGTCAACCCAAGCAAAGCATCAAAGGAGAATACCACAATACTATGCTTTTGCATGCTAAAACAACGCATAATATCTGCAAGGCACACTAAGCAATCCCAATTGTTTGGAACAAGACATGCTACAACAATAATCACTAAGCATAAAGTCCAAAACAACCCTAGCATGTCATGCTAAAGCCTAAGTCACATTCAATGCAAGCTCCTCTTGCACTTCAAGTAAGAACTTACCACTCCTTTCCAACACCAAGCAAACTTATTTACAAAACAACACAGCAAGAGCGGGGGTCCAAACTACTTTATTCAAGCAAAATAAACAACCTAAGCAAAGCAAACGAAAACTAAGACGCTCCAAGAACAACACAACTGTGCATGAAACAATAAAAACAAAGTGTCTAGACAGACCTGAGTTTTTTATTGATGAAGAAGGGGATGCCTTGGGAATCCCCAAGCTTTGACACTTGCCCTCTTGGATATTTCTTGGGGTGACACCATGGTGGCATCCCCAAGCTTGATCTTTTGTCCATTTTTCATCTCATTGCATCATTCTCTCTCTACACCTGAAATTTTTCCTTCACACAAAACTTCACACAATCTTCATTAGCAACATTAGTTTATTCAAAAGATATTAGACCACTGGCAAAGCTTTGGAACATCAAGACTTTTCACTAAAAACACAACCTATTGTAGTAACTCCTTCAAAAAGCACAATTCACCTAAAGAGAACTCAAAAAGGAATCAATAAGAAGCAAATGCAAATAGTGGCAAAAATCTGCAAAAAAGACCAGTAGGTAGAAACCGATTTTTTAAAACATCTTCTGTTGCTCAAATCAAAAAGTGTTGAACTAAATAAAGTTATATAACATACTAAGGGATTTATTTGTAACTTTTGAGCTCAATCTGAGTTATAGAGACTCCTCATGAATTTGTTTGGTGGGGGACAGAAATCTGTTTCGGGACAGCAACTCCCCAAAGCTTACTTCCCTCTCATTAAAGGTTATTCTTGGCACAAAAAGCAAACAAAAAGGATAAGGACAATTCATTACTGAAGTAATGACTTCCAAGACTCAAGGAAACTCTTGGGTTATCTCCCAACAAGTACTTTTTTTAACGCCTTTAAGTTAGGCACAAGAAGCAAGAAGAATCAAGTATTTTCAAATGAAGAAGTATTAACATCAAACCTTGCTTTCAAAGGAGGAGCAAAAAAGCAACTTCTCTCTCCTCATAGGGAAGTGTTCAATACCTTTATTGAATGGAAAATGATATTTGATGGTGCCTTCTTTCATATCAATGATGGCACCAACTGTTCTAAGAAAAGGTCTTCCCAAAGTAATAGGACAAGAAGCATTGTATTCAACATCCAAAACATAGAAATCAACAGGGACATAAGCATTGTTAAACATGATGAGAACATCATTAATACTCCCCTTGAGTTTCTTCTTAGCATTATCATTGAGTGGGACATCCAAATAACAATGTTCCAATGGTGGCAAATCAAGCAATTCATAAATCTTCCTAGGCATAATAGAGACACTAGAACCAAGATCACATGAAGCTTTGAGATCAAAGTCATTCACTTGAATATTAATAATGGGTTCCCAAATATCTTCTACTTTCCTAGGAATAGAAGCTTTATGTTTTAGCTTCTCTTCCTTAATCTTGACAAGAGCATCTGCAATGTGTTTGGTGAAAGCAACATGCATATCACTAGCATCTGGACTTCTAGCAAGTTTTTGTCGGAACATAATCACTTCAGAAATATTGCAACCATCAATATCGAAATAAAACTTAGCATCACTAGTAGTAGGCTCAATAGGCTTAGGCATAGTAGGAGTAGGAATAGGGACTACTTGTGGTTTAGTGGTGATAGTGCACACACTATTGTTTCTATCAATTTCAGCTTCCCTTTCCCACCTAGCATGAAGTTGAGCTAACATCCTAATATTTTCATCAATAGTAACTTGTATGGCATGAGCAGTAGCAAAGGTGTTTTCCATAGTTTCAGGTTTAGCAGGAATTTTATTAATCAAGGAAGACTGAGCTTCAGACAAAGAGGAAATATTTTTCTCAACAGTTCAAAGCTTTTCCTCTATAGTCTTAACCAAAGTTTTGAGAAGTGATTATAGCTGTGAGAAGTGATTATAGTTAAATTTCATAATGTCACTTCTCATTATCAAGCTTTTTCTCAACAGTTAAAACAGCAGCAGCAACTAGAGCAGGAACTAATTTTTTTGTGTTTTTGAATAAAACAAGCAAACCAAACTAAACTATTTTTTTTGGGTCTTTTGAAAAGAGGGAAACAAAACCAACCAAAAGAAACAAAGCAAACTAAAAACAAAGTAAAGAGAAAGGAAGTGAAGGACTCCCCTTGTGAAGACGTCCTTGGCCTCCCCGGCAACGGCGCCAAAAAGCTTGTTGATGCGCCTAGTTGATGTAGGTGCACTTCGTTGGTGAACCCCAAGAGAAAGGTGTGATGACCACAGCAGCAAGTCTTCCCTCAATAGAGACCGAGGTTATTGAACCAGAAGGAGGAAGGAAACGTCTCAAAGTTGTTGCAAGCAACGTGGAAACCTGCACAACACAAACTCAAGACTTTGTCCCAACGAACAGTGAGGTTGTCAAGCTCACCGGTTTGCTGTAACAAAGGATTAAACATATGGTGTGGAAGGTAATGATTTGCAGCAAGTAAACAAGTAATAGTGGAAGGTGTAATGATGGTAAAGATTGGACCGGGGTCCATAGTTCACTAGAGGTGATCTCCTTAGATAAACAACATGGCATGATGGGTAAAGAAATTATAGCGGGGCAATTGACAGGAACTGAGCAAGGCATAACAATGCAATTACTAGTCAGAAAGATCCTATGAGATTCGATTGGGCAATACAACAAGATTCATAGACCGCCATCCAACTGCATCTATGACTAGAAGTACACCTTCATGTTATCATCCGAACCCCCTCCAGTATTAAGTTGCAAGCAACAGACAACTGCTTTAAGCAAAGTGTGTAAGGTAAATAGTCCACATGTTCCATGAATAAGAGGAGACCATTGTTTTCTCCCTAGTAGAAACAACACATCTACAACCAAAGATATTATTGTCACTTCCCTTGGAAACTATAGGCATGAACCCACTATCGAGCATAAATACCCCCTCTTGGAGTGACTAGCAACTACTTGGCCAAGATAGCTACTAACAACGGAGAGCATGCAAGATCACAAACAACAGAGACATGATAGAATCATAAAGACAAAACCATTAATCAAACCAACATAATAATCTCAATATCCATTGGATCCCCGCAAACATAACATGCATTATTACAAATGGATTAGATCTTGATCATGAACGGAGCTCACAAGATCTATACATGAAAGCACAAAGGAGGAGATACAACCATCTAGCTACTACATGGACCCATAGTCCAAGGTGGAACTACTCATGCATCATACCGGAGAGAAGGCCTCCGAGGTTATCTCCCCTCCGGAAGGGTGCCGGGAAGAACTTCAGATCCCCCCGATCTAGGGACGATGGTGGCGGCGGCTTCAGACGGTTTCGTGGATATTTGATCAGGTACTCAGGGCTTCTGCATCAGGGGCTTCTTATATGCAAAGAGGGAGGTCGAGGCGGCGGCGAGGGGCGCCAAACCCTAGCCAGGCGCGGGCCCACCTGTGGCCGCGCCTGGGGGGGTGTGGCCCCTCTGGCTCGCCTCCCAGGCTCCCCTCTGGACTTCTTGTTCACCACGGAAAGTAATTGACTTTGACGTTTGTCCCGTCAAATTCCGAGAACATTTCTTTACTAACCTTTCTAAAACCAAAAACAGCAGAAAACATGCATCTGGCACTGTTGCAACTTGTTAATAGGTTAGTACCAGAAAACATGTAAAAATCACCTCAAAGTGTAGACAAGTAAATTAAAGTAGATACTAAACAAGAATGGAGCATCAAAAATTATAGATACGTTTCCAACATATCAGAGATCCTTGATAGCCTCAATGTCTTTGATGCTTAAATTATCCATTGCCGGGGAGACGACTAAGTACTTAGGTTTTACCCTCTCGAGAGGTGGTGCAATTTCCCCACAAGACTCGACATGCATCGAGACGAGATCTTTCAGAAGCCTTCCCTTAGACCAAATGGACGTGTTCCATCCTATCACCCCTACCACCATCTGTCCATCTGGCTAAGTTATTGCAACCTATATGATCAAGGCAGAGCCCATATGCCATGTGGTTTCATTAGAAGCTTCTCAACACTAAACATCTCAAATCTCTTTGTTCCTGGGTGGCTTTCCACAAGTGTGATACAGAAGGTAAACCATATAAATATTTCATAGCATGAATAATCCACCCTTTTTTTCTACTACCTAGTCTAAGCATGATAACATGTCAAGTTTCCTAACTTTGGATAATTCTACTAAGACAACATATAGGATTTCCCATGGCATACCTCAAAGTCTGGCCCGCGTTGAAGACGACGACGTTGACGCGGCGTGGGTCCAGGGCGTCAGCGGGGATGAGGGTAGGGGTGCGGGTGAGAAAAGGGTTTGCGGGGAGAGAGTGGCCCGGGTGGGCTGGTTCTGATCCTGCTGGGCTGGGGTGCTGGGTATGTTTAGTTGGGTCGTTTCTTTTCCATTTTTTTCTTCTCTGATTTTTTTCTTTTTCCATTTATATTTTCTGTTTTCAATTCAAACCATTTGATTTAAACCTCCAATTTGAATTCAAATTTTACCAAACCTTTTCAGTAGTTTTATATTGTTTAATAATGAGTTTAAAAGTCCATTTTAGAATATTTCAATAATTCTCTTATGGTTTAATATTTAATTAAGTTAGGCATTTGGTCTTTATTTAAATTGGTGTTGATTTTTGTTAGGAGCTTTATTAGCCTTGGGAATTACTTTCTTTTATTTTATTAAATTCATAAGTTTTTATCCATGGCTCCAAATAGAATGAAACCAATTTCCATGGTTTTGTAATATTTTTGTTTACCATTTTTGATCATTTAGAAATATTTGTTGCTAATTTTTATATGGGACAAAGCCATAGTCTTATAGTGATCTTGAAAATTATTTCTTTCATTAGGGTTTTAGGGTTTTGGTATAACTTTTTACCAAGTGTTTAAATTCAAGATACATTCATTGATGAATGCATTTGACTTGTTTGAAATTTTGTTGGATGCCCTTTTCATTCAAATTTTGTTCAAGTAGGGTTTTGATGTTTCCATTTAGAAGCAAAAAAGTTTCTTTTCACCCTAAATTTCAACAATTGTTTATTTTGTTTGTTTATTTTTCACATTTCAAAAATTGGAAATTTTTGGGATGTGACAAGTACATAGCATGGCATACATGGTAGATCCTATGGCTGAGGCATAGGGAGTCTTACTCATCCTTTCTCTATCTTCTGCCGTAGCAGGTGTAGGGGTCCCAACCTTTAATAAGATTGATCCCTCCTGTGTTTACAATGCTAGTCCCTGGATCAATAGCTAGCATCCACAGTTTAGATGTAATATCAAGAAACAAGGGTCATAATATAACTTTATAACCAGGAATAACATAATTTTTTTTACATCAAACATAGCTCATTAGGCTATTACATTACATTGCAGCGGAATAAATATAGTCATGGGTCCTTCATCTTCAAAGTGCCACAGGCAGATGTTGGTTGTAGACTTTGTAATCCTAATCAAACAATCTTCACTAAAATCAATCAAACCTGCAACATACAAGTTACAGCCACAAAGGGTCAATACATTTGAATTGTATTGGCAAGTGATACTATATTTGTATAGTGGAGTCTATCATCTATATGCATTTGACTAAGTGGAGTTGAGGCTTGCATTGCTTAAAATAGATTTTTCCTTAACTTTTGAAAATACTAAGTTTTTGCTTTGACAAAATCATTTTTCTCAATCAAAGATTTCAAGATCCTTGTACCAAGCCATCTCTCCATCAATGATTGAAGAATTCAAACAACCCTCGTTCAAACCACAAGATTTTAATTTAGAAATTTGAATGATGAGATTCTTGATTGTTTCCATGTCTTGATGCTCAAATTGTCCTATACCAGGAACATGGCTAAGTACTTAGATTTTACACTCTGCAGAGGTGGTGCACTTTACCCACAAGACTTGGTTTCCCAAGACAAAATCTTTCAGAAGCCTTCCCTTAGACCAATATGGACGCGTTCCAACCTATCAAACACTACCACCCACTGTCCATATGGCTAAGTTCTTGCAACCTATATGATCATGGCAGAGCCCATATTGCCAAGTGGTTGCACTTGAAGCTTCTCGACATTTGACATCTCAAATCCCTTTGTTTCCTGGGTGGCATTCCACAAGTGAGATACACAAGCCAGTTCCATGGTCTTGTGTAACCACTCAACATAACCCAATCCTTCCATTTCCACCCAGGTGATTCATTAACTTAGTTGTTTTATTAAACAAAACCTAAGTCCTTTAGACTTAGAATATTTTTCCATAGTGTGAATATATATTCCACCCAGGTTTTCTATTAGCTAGGCTAAGCTTGGTAGTAGTAGGAATCTCTAACTAAGGAAAATCCTACTAAGGATTCATCTACTAGGTTTTCCTATAGCAAGATCTATACTTAGCAAAATCCATGCAAGTTTACTTAGCAAAATCACTAATGCATATAAAAAGTAATGGGACAAAAAGTATGAAGCATCACTTGCCTTTTTGGTAGGGAATGTTGGTTCACTCATTGATCTTTCTAGTCTCACACTTCACTACAAGTTAATCAAGCAAACACTAATTCAATTTACATTCCAAACCAATAATCACTCAAACAAATTCACACACACAAAACAATGAAAACCAATTCATGCATGGGAGCATGTACAAGATAGTTTTATTTTGCAAAGGGTCTCTATGGGATTTCTAAACTTTGTAAGATCCAATTTGGTCATTTACCAAAGTGGCAAAGTCATTAGCAAGAGGGTTTTGTACAAAAACTATTTTTAAATCCATTCATCATTTCATGTGGTGAAAAATGTTTTTATTAAGGCAAAAACTCTTAAGTTGTTCACCAAATGAGTTGCTATTGCAAAACTTGGTGTTTTTAGGTCAGTAAGTTTGGTCCAAAACTTTTCTTTAAAGTTTTCTTTTCATAAACATTTTCATAATAAAAACTATTCTTTTTATTTGGCTAGAAAATGACTAAGTCAAGTAATCTAACCTAAATCTTACAAAAATCATTTCTAACACCAAGGGTTGGTTCCTAGGGTCAGTAAGATCACAACAATCCAATTTGCAAAGGTTTTATCCTTAAATTCAATTTTAAACAATTTTTATACTCTAAACAAGCTCACAAAAGTTTCTGCAAATTCAAACAAGCTAACAGATACTATTTGCTAAACTAAGGCCATGGTTGGCTAGGGCTTGTTCTCCTGAGTTCAACGATATAAAGTTTTCAAAATTTGGACGTGTGGTTTGAAAGTTATAAAGGTTTGAAGTTTGCAAATAATTCTGTTTTAAAATCTGTTTTTAAACTGAATAAGTGACACGCGGCACATTCTGATTGGATGGTACCGGTTCTCTACGGATCACGCTCTGGTGCGTTGGATTAAATCTAATCGTGCGGCACAGATCGCTTGATACCCCTTCGCTTAAGTCGTTCTATCCAAGCCAGTGGATCTAGATCGGACGGTGCTCAGGAGGTTGACCAATAGCTGGCGGCGCCGGCGGCGACGACTGCCGGCGCACGCTCTGTCCGAGGTGGTCTGGCCGTTCTAGGAAGCGAGAGAAGAGGAGGAGAAGCTCACCATGATCGCAGGGTCGTGGGGAAGCTCGACGTGGTTTCGAGGAGGCGAGGGGCGCACTGGGGCGGTACTAATCGCTCGTCGGAGTTCCTGCTTCCGTCAGGCACGCTCGGTTGTTGTCGGGAACGAGGCTACAAGGCACGCCGGTGCATAACAGAGGGAGCGTTAGACACGTACGAGGAAGGGGAGTACGATAGTGTCAACTAGAGATGAGGGGGCGGTCAGGGATTACCAGAGGAAGATCGTCGGAGAGGTTGCAGACACGGCGGCGTCGGGAGTTTGTCGTAGTCGGGGTTCTGGTGCACCCGCGGGCGAACCAGGAGTACTAGGAGATGCGTGAGGTCGAGAGGAGTCCACTCGCGTGAAGTAGAGGCAGAGGGGTGGTCGGAGTTGGCCGGAATTGCTGCGACAGCTCCTCGGAGCAGAGGATGTTCGGGGAGGAAATGGAGCGGCCTGGGGGCGAGCTTTGGGGAGGAAACAGAGGGGAAACAGAAGAGGGAAGGCTGGCGCTTTAAGGTGCTTGATCGCGGCGAGTTATGGTGGCTGCGTTAAGGTGTATTGATGCCGCGATTCAATGCTGGCAACGGCGACGAGAGGAGGAAGAAGCAGTCGCGGGGTGGAGAAGGCGAACAGTGGAAAGGGGTCCGCTGGTTAGTGGGGAAAGCGTTTCAGGTGGGGTCCTCTGGTCAGCGTCGGTGTGGGTATGTGTTCGTGTGCAAAACATTTCGTGCAGGGGAGCGGACTGAGCTGGACTGGGCTGCTGTTGGGCCAGATGGTGGGCTGGTCGTTTTCTCTTATTTTTTTCTGTCTGCTTTATTTTCCTTTTCTATTTTTATTTTCTGTTTTGAATTCCAACACACAAACAAGTTCAAATCAATTCAAACCATCACTAAATCTTTGAAAGTTTGAACTTTGTTCTGTTTAGTAGTATAACCAACTTCCAAAATAAAATAATATTTTAAATCTTTTTAGGTTCCATTTATTAATTAAATAAAATGGACCATTGTTTATTAATAAAATAGGGTTTGGTTTATTTAATAAAATCTTCATTTGAAAAATCAAATACTTTCAAAACCAATCAGCAGTTTATTTGGAAATAATAAATATTTGGAAAACTTCAAAATGAAATGATCCTTTTACTTTAGGGTCCATTAATGATTAAATAAAATGGTCCTTAGTTATTCAATCAAATAAGGTTTGATTTTATTAATAAAATCTTTATTTGAAATCTAAATATTTTCAAAATAAAATTAGTAGGTTTAATTTGGGAGATATATAATATTTGGAAATTTGTTTAAAAACAAAATAACCTTTTATTTTAGTGTCCATTATTAATTAATATAATAGACTTTCATTATTAAATCCAATAGGTTTTGTTTTATTGAGAATATTTATTTAAAATCTAAAATAAAGCCAAAACACTTTAGTAGGTTTTATTTGTGAATATCAAATATTTGGAAAACTTATTTTAAATAATTTAATAAGTTTTGATGTTTCAAATTAAATTGGTAAAACCTTTTATCTTCAAATAAGGTTGGATGCTAAATCTTTATTACTTTATTTAAAATAAACTTTTATTATTTTAATCAAAGAAAACTCTTTTGTTTCAAAATCTTTGCCAAGTTTAATTTGGCTTTATAAAATAATCTTTATTTATAAATCCACCTTTTCATTTGAAAACAAAATCTTTTATTAAAAGATCCAAAATAATACTTCCAAAACATTTTTAATTTCCTTTAATAAATGTTTATATTTTTAAATCCCTTTAGGATTTTATTTAATTCAATTGGGTTTGAAGTACCATTTAAATTCAAAAAGTTTCTTCTGGCCCTAAAAAACAAACAAAGTTTTATTTTATTCATTTATTTTCACATTACAAGATTTGGAAAATCTTGGGATGTGACAGGCTACCACCCTTAAAATAAATCTCGTCCCGAGATTTGGGGAGGCTAGGGTTACAAGCAAGTTCAAAAACAACTAGGGTACTACCACCCTTAAAAATTTTCAAACAAAAATTTACATATTGGCCTTCTTGGGTCCTGGAAAACTTCTCTAAGCAAACTTTTGCTTTATTTCTACACTTGACTCATGGGCCAAGGTTGAGTTTCTCCATAGGCTTGTTCAACTTGTTTTTCATCCTTTCTGGACAGTTGCTTGCATAGTGTCCTGGATTCTTGCAGTTGAAACAAATCACTTGGCTGATATCTTTCTTTTCCTTTGGTATCATTGCTTTTTGTTTGTTTCTTTGGTTCTTCTTTTTCTCTGGGCATTCATTGGCATAGTGTCCCATCTCTTTGCAATTGTAGCATTGCAACTGGCTTATGTCCTTCTTGTTCTTTTTGGGTCTCTCCAAAGCTAGGAGTTCTTCTAGTTCATGTACTTCATAGGTGGGAGATCTTTCTCTCTTCTTGGGGTATTGATCTTCATGTTCCTTGGATGCATAATCTTTGTCTCTAAAACTATTGTTGGCTTGGGTTCCTTCTAGAATAGCATCTTTGTCATCCTTGTTGTCATTAGCTCTTTGGGAAAAGTTTTCTCCCATGTTGATCATTTGAGTAACCAATCCTTGCAACAATTGGGATTGAAGTTTCAAAATCCTTTGTATAGCTGGGTCTAGTCCATTGTTGTTGGCTAAAAGCTGAGTTGTCTCTTGGCTCAACTGGTTTTGGGTTGCTATAAGTTCTCTCATGTTGTCTTCTTGGTTGGTGTTGGTGTCATCAACCTTGGAGTCCTTTGGAGTAGTCATCTGTTTGGGTTTGAAGGGAGTTTAGAATAGACAAGATATTTCTAAGGAATTATTTCTAATCACACACATCACAATTCACACAAACAATGTGCATGCAATCACAAACCAAACATTCACAATCAACTTTTGCACTCAAACAACAAGGTTCAAGCACTTTCTTAGGCAACAAAATATTTTTGGTTACACCACATAGGTTGGTGTGTTTGACTTAACTAAAACATGGTGGTCTATCTATATGGTTCACTTGTGATCTTTCTTTCCTTCTTTGTTGATTCTTCTTGCATGAGATCTTGGTTTCCTTGAGAAAACTCTTGGTCACAATTCTTCAAAGTTGTTGATGGTTTCTTCTTATTTTGCATTCCCTCAGTCTCTAAATCTTGAGTAAGATTTCCTTGTTTCACTTGTAGTCCTTAGTGGTTTCCAAGTTGGATGTCCTTGGTGAACATGCTGAGGATGTTGAAGTCATTAGAGTTGAAGATGTTGAAGTCATTAGAGTTGAAGATGTTGAAGAAGTCCTTTGCATATGATGAAGTCTTTGGTCTTGGGGTAGGTTTTTCCATCAAGTTGAAGTAGAAGAGAAGTAGAGTTGAAACCAAAATGGTTGAGGAAAGAGTTTACAAGTGTTTTTGTAAATAAGTTTTTGGAACAAATACAACTCCTATTCTTCTAAGGGTTTTTGTCCAATCCTAGGTTTACAAATCCTACAGGCAACACAATGCTCTGATACCATCTGTAGGGGTCCCAACCTTTAATAAGATTGATCCCTCCTGTGTTTACAATGCTAGTCCCTGGATCAATAGCTAGCATCCACAGTTTAGATGTAATATCAAGAAACAAGGGTCATGATATAACTTTATAACCAGGAATAACATAATTTTTTTTACATCAAACATAGCTCATTAGGCTATTACATTACATTGCAGCGGAATAAATATAGTCATGGGTCCTTCATCTTCAAAGTGCCACAGGCAGATGTTGGTTGTAGACTTTGTAATCCTAATCAAACAATCTTCACTAAAATCAATCAAACCTGCAACATACAAGTTACAGCCACAAAGGGTCAATACATTTGAATTGTATTGGCAAGTGATACTATATTTGTATAGTGGAGTCTATCATCTATATGCATTTGACTAAGTGGAGTTGAGGCTTGCATTGCTTAAAATAGATTTTTCCTTAACTTTTGAAAATACTAAGTTTTTGCTTTGACAAAATCATTTTTCTCAATCAAAGATTTCAAGATCCTTGTACCAAGCCATCTCTCCATCAATGATTGAAGAATTCAAACAACCCTCGTTCAAACCACAAGATTTTAATTTAGAAATTTGAATGATGAGATTCTTGATTGTTTCCATGTCTTGATGCTCAAATTGTCCTATACCAGGGACATGGCTAAGTACTTAGATTTTACACTCTGCAGAGGTGGTGCACTTTACCCACAAGACTTGGTTTCCCAAGACAAAATCTTTCAGAAGCCTTCCCTTAGACCAATATGGACGCGTTCCAACCTATCAAACACTACCACCCACTGTCCATATGGCTAAGTTCTTGCAACCTATATGATCATGGCAGAGCCCATATTGCCAAGTGGTTGCACTTGAAGCTTCTCGACATTTGACATCTCAAATCCCTTTGTTTCCTGGGTGGCATTCCACAAGTGAGATACACAAGCCAGGTCCATGGTCTTGTGTAACCACTCAACATAACCCAATCCTTCCATTTCCACCCAGGTGATTCATTAACTTAGTTGTTTTATTAAACAAAACCTAAGTCCTTTAGACTTAGAATATTTTTCCATAGTGTGAATATATATTCCACCCAGGTTTTCTATTAGCTAGGCTAAGCTTGGTAGTAGTAGGAATCTCTAACTTAGGAAAATCCTACTAAGGATTCATCTACTAGGTTTTCCTATAGCAAGATCTATACTTAGCAAAATCCATGCAAGTTTACTTAGCAAAATCACTAATGCATAGAAAAAGTAATGGGACAAAAAGTATGAAGCATCACTTGCCTTTTTGGTAGGGAATGTTGGTTCACTCCTTGATCTTTCTAGTCTCACACTTCACTACAAGTCAATCAAGCAAACACTAATTCAATTTACATTCCAAACCAATAATCACTCAAACAAATTCACACACACAAAACAATGAAAACCAATTCATGCATGGGAGCATGTACAAGATAGTTTTATTTTGCAAAGGGTCTCTATGGGATTTCTAAACTTTGTAAGATCCAATTTGGTCATTTACCAAAGTGGCAAAGTCATTAGCAAGAGGGTTTTGTACAAAAACTATTTTTAAATCCATTCATCATTTCATGTGGTGAAAAATGTTTTTATTAAGGCAAAAACTCTTAAGTTGTTCACCAAATGAGTTGCTATTGCAAAACTTGGTGTTTTTAGGTCAGTAAGTTTGGTCCAAAACTTTTCTTTAAAGTTTTCTTTTCATAAACATTTTCATAATAAAAACTATTCTTTTTATTTGGCTAGAAAATGACTAAGTCAAGTAATCTAACCTAAATCTTACAAAAATCATTTCTAACACCAAGGGTTGGTTCCTAGGGTCAGTAAGATCACAACAATCCAATTTGCAAAGGTTTTATCCTTAAATTCAATTTTAAACAATTTTTATACTCTAAACAAGCTCACAAAAGTTTCTGCAAATTCAAACAAGCTAACAGATACTATTTGCTAAACTAAGGCCATGGTTGGCTAGGGCTTGTTCTCCTGAGTTCAACGATATAAAGTTTGCAAAATTTGGACGTGTGGTTTGAAAGTTATAAAGGTTTGAAGTTTGCAAATAATTCTGTTTTAAAATCTGTTTTTAAACTGAATAAGTGACACGCGGCACATTCTGATTGGATGGTACCGGTTCTCTGCGGATCACGCTCTGGTGCGTTGGATTAAATCTAATCGTGCGGCACAGATCGCTTGATACCCCTTCGCTTAAGTCGTTCTATCCAAGCCAGTGGATCTAGATCGGACGGTGCTCAGGAGGTTGACCAATAGCTGGCGGCGCCGGCGGCGACGACTGGCGGCGCACGCTCTGTCCGAGGTGGTCTGGCCGTTCTAGGAAGCGAGAGAAGAGGAGGAGAAGCTCACCATGATCGCAGGGTCGTGGGGAAGCTCGACGTGGTTTCGAGGAGGCGAGGGGCGCACTGGGGCGGTACTAATCGCTCGCCGGAGTTCCTGCTTCCGTCAGGCACGCTCGGTTGTTGTCGGGAACGAGGCTACAAGGCACGCCGGTGCATAACAGAGGGAGCGTTAGACACGTACGAGGAAGGGGAGTACGATAGTGTCAACTAGAGATGAGGGGGCGGTCAGGGATTACCAGAGGAAGATCGTCGGAGAGGTTGCAGACACGGCGGCGTCGGGAGTTTGTCGTAGTCGGGGTTCTGGTGCACCCGCGGGCGAACCAGGAGTACTAGGAGATGCGTGAGGTCGAGAGGAGTCCACTCGCATGAAGTAGAGGCAGAGGGGTGGTCGGAGTTGGCCGGAATTGCTGCGACAGCTCCTCGGAGCAGAGGATGTTCGGGGAGGAAATGGAGCGGCCTGGGGGCGAGCTTTGGGGAGGAAACAGAGGGGAAACAGAAGAGGGAAGGCTGGCGCTTTAAGGTGCTTGATCGCGGCGAGTTATGGTGGCTGCGTTAAGGCGTATTGATGCCGCGATTCAATGCTGGCAACGGCGACGAGAGGAGGAAGAAGCAGTCGCGGGGTGGAGAAGGAGAACAGTGGAAAGGGGTCCGCTGGTCAGTGGGGAAAGCGTTTCAGGTGGGGTCCTCTGGTCAGCGTCGGTGTGGGTATGTGTTCGTGTGCAAAACATTTCGTGCAGGGGAGCGGACTGAGCTGGACTGGGCTGCTGTTGGGCCAGATGGTGGGCTGGTCGTTTTCTCTTATTTTTTTCTGTCTGCTTTATTTTCCTTTTCTATTTTTATTTTCTGTTTTGAATTCCAACACACAAACAAGTTCAAATCAATTCAAACCATCACTAAATCTTTGAAAGTTTGAACTTTGTTCTGTTTAGTAGTATAACCAACTTCCAAAATAAAATAATATTTTAAATCTTTTTAGGTTCCATTTATTAATTAAATAAAATGGACCATTGTTTATTAATAAAATAGGGTTTGGTTTATTTAATAAAATCTTCATTTGAAAAATCAAATACTTTCAAAACCAATCAGTAGTTTATTTGGAAATAATAAATATTTGGAAAACTTTAAAATGAAATGATCCTTTTACTTTAGGGTCCATTAATGATTAAATAAAATGGTCCTTAGTTATTAAATCAAATAAGGTTTGATTTTATTAATAAAATCTTTATTTGAAATCTAAATATTTTCAAAATAAAATTAGTAGGTTTAATTTGGGAGATATATAATATTTGGAAATTTGTTTAAAAACAAAATAACCTTTTATTTTAGTGTCCATTATTAATTAATATAATAGACTTTCATTATTAAATCCAATAGGTTTTGTTTTATTGAGAATATTTATTTAAAATCTAAAATAAAGCCAAAACACTTTAGTAGGTTTTATTTGTGAATATCAAATATTTGGAAAACTTATTTTAAATAATTTAATAAGTTTTGATGTTTCAAATTAAATTGGTAAAACCTTTTATCTTCAAATAAGGTTGGATGCTAAATCTTTATTACTTTATTTAAAATAAACTTTTATTATTTTAATCAAAGAAAACTCTTTTGTTTCAAAATCTTGGCCAAGTTTAATTTGGCTTTATAAAATAATCTTTATTTATAAATCCACCTTTTCATTTGAAAACAAAATCTTTTATTAAAAGATCCAAAATAATACTTCCAAAACATTTTTAATTTCCTTTAATAAATGTTTATATTTTTAAATCCCTTTAGGATTTTATTTAATTCAATTGGGTTTGAAGTACCATTTAAATTCAAAAAGTTTCTTCTGGCCCTGAAAAACAAACAAAGTTTTATTTTATTCATTTATTTTCACATTACAAGATTTGGAAAATCTTGGGATGTGACAGCAGGACTTTTAGTTTTAGTCAAGGTCATATTGGAAAACATGGGCAAGAACCCTTTCTTGCTATCTTCCATTCCAAACCTCTTTAGAACTTTGTCCAAATATGTACTACGTGACAATGATATTAGGCGTCTTGATCTATCTCTATAAATCTTTATGCATAATATGTAAGATGCTTCGCCAAGATCTTTCATTGAAAAACTATTATTCAAATATTCCTTGGCACTATTAAGAAGGTCTACATCATTCCCAATCAACAATATGTCGTCTACATATAGTATTAGGAATGCTACAGAGCTCCCACTCACTTTATTGTAAATACAAGCTTCTCCATAAGTTTGTATAAAACCAAAACTTTTGATTACCTTATCAAAACGTTGATTCCAACTTCGGGATGCTTGCTTCAATCCATAAATGGACCTTTGAAGTTTGCGTTCCTTATTAGAATCTTTAGGATCAACAAAACCTTTGGGTTGTACCATATACAACTCTTCATCAATGTCTCCATTGAGGAACGCCATTTTGACATCCATCTACCATATCTCATAATTATAATATGCAGCGATTGCTAACAGAATCCACACAGACTTTAGCTTTGCTACCGGTGAGAAAGTCTCATCGTAGTCAACTCAGTGAATTTATCGAAACCCTTTTGCGACAAGTCGAGCTTTATAGACTGTAACATTACCATCAGCATATGTTTTCTTTTTGAAAATCCATTTGTTCTCGACAACCTTCCGGCCATCCGGTAAGTCCACCAAAGTCCATACTTGGTTTTCGTACATGGATCCAATCTCGGATTTCATGGCTTCTTGCCATTTATTGGAATCCGGGCTCATCATCGCTTCCTCATATGTCGCAGGGTCATTGTCAACACCCGGTTTTTTAATCCTAGATGCCTGTTATGCCATACATCGCAATCCCAGGATTACCATTTTTGCGAGACATAACAGATTTGGATACCACAGTACAGCATCCATTACAAACCATACATAAGGTCTTACACAAATAAGGATCTCATGATCCAGTTCTTAATACAATTCAAGCAGCGGAATACGTAATAATAACGGTAGCGTAGGCGAAGCTCCATCTTCGGGGACACAGGCAATGCTGACGATGGGAGATGATCCTAGTTATTGTAACCTTCCTGGGGTCCATCCTCCAGGTACTCCTCTTCATAGTCTGGCCATGGGAATAGCCAGGGACAAAGCCATGAGTACTCTTCAAGTACTCACAAACTAATACTAACAAGTGAAGGGGTTTTTGTAGTAGGACACTAAGCTCTAGGGTTGTTTTGCAAAAAGCCAGATTTACCTCTACTAAGTTTAGAAACAAAGAAAGCTAGTTGAAGTTTTATAACACCTAAGTGGGAACTTGTATTTCATATCACAACTCTGTTGTGGTCAAGTCAACGTCTCAATTCATTTCACAAGTAAATTTGAAAACATCTGACGGGGGAACAGTATGGCCACTCCAACTGTCCATAACCGCGGACGCGTCTATTCGAATAGTTTGACACTCTGCAGAGATTGTACACTTTCACCACAACATTTGATACATCCGTCAGGAACAAATCCTGAATTCACCATACTCAGTATGCGGATAATCAATCCTAACCTTTCGATTACACGCCCTAGTATAAGAACCTCTCTTGTGAGTTTGGCCTCCCAACCATGACCAACTGTCATCTTGGGTACTGCACAGGTGGACAATCTTCACAAGGTAGCCTCAGCTCAGACCTTAGCCGTGAGGGAACCAATACTAAGGTATATAAGTTTCCAGTTTAGCCCTACCCAATTATCGGGTATTGTGGTTGTACGGTAAAATTGGAATGGTATGGCATCCAGACAACCATCAGTTTTATAAAGGAATAAGGCTCATGCCTCAATATTTTCATCACCAAAATCATCTGGTGTTCGGAAACACATGTCAAAACATATCAATAGAATGATCCATCATTCCAAGGTTTTGATAAGAATTTTTCCACCAAGTATTGCCATCTAAAGTTGATCAAGTTTTATGCTTAGCACTAGCATCTACAAGTGGGGGTAAGTACTAATGAGGGGTGGTAAACTAGTGGAGTTTCAACTAAGTACAATCTCATGCCTTAAGATGACATAAGGATTATCTAGCTTAGGCCAAGTTTTATGCTCTTTATGCAACCTTCAATTATCTTTCTAGTATCTACAATTTATTCAAGTAAACTCTATGTAATAGCTTTGATAAAGAAATAAAGTATAAATCTTGTAAGTAAAACTAGGATTGGGTATCATCAATGGTATCCAACCAAGCACGTTTAGTGCATTGCCTAGGTTATTTAACTCTCATAATTGATGTGTTAGCTTGCTCAATCAACTAGTAGTATTAGGCTTGCATCAGTATCAGTATAAGCTTGATAAATTGCAAGTGTTAGATTGCAAGGTTAATAGCTTGCAATTATTGGCTTGCCTTGTGCAGAGCAGTGGTTGAAGTTCTCCTCGGCTTCTTCTTCGTAGTATCCTCCTGCCTCCTCGTATCCTTGGTCGGTACTAGCGTCTATGAATAAATACGAGGGACACAATCACCAAACAATACTTAACTACTTTCAATCATCACACACAAGGGTTCTATAGATGATCTAGCATCATCACTAATATTACAAGATTATTTCTTTTATTTTTAGAAAAGTAATTTCTACTCATTGAAAAAAAATACTTAAGATTTAATATTCTCCAAACCAAACATGGGATCATGTTGACACATGTCATCACCACATATTTCAGTACATGGGAATGTGATTTAAAGTGGTGTCACAATTTAATAAGATTTAACCTTTTATTTCAAATAAAAATAAATGACTAGAATTGCCTATGTGGCATTCTTTTATTACTTGAACATTATTTCTATAAGTAAACCCATATGTTTTTATATATTCTGAAAGATATGATCAAATGTGATTTTTGAGAGTTGGAATCAACTCAAAAGCTATAATGGTTTAAATTTGAAAAATGTTTGAATGCAGAAAAGCTTATGCCTTGTTATTTTTACCAAGGTTGATCTATAGATTCAAATGATTTGAATCGGACGAGCTTGGATTAAGCATTTCAATATCTTTCTAACAAAATTTGTTTCATTCAATTTGGTTCACCGAATCGAGCTGGGTTGATTTTTGAAACTAGGTACATAACTGAGTTTGAATATAAATAGAAAAAGCTAAATTCAAACGACTGGGCTGCGCGGGAACTGCTAATGGGCCGGCCCAGTGTCACTCCGCAGCGCGGGGCGCAACTGACAGGCGGGGTCTACAGGTCAGTGACTCTTTAAACGCGAAGCGGTACGGGGCAATCTCATCCGCACGATCTAAGTCTAATCGAACGGCTGCTACTCATCGTCCACGTCGGGCGGTGCCGGCGAGACAGAAACCTAACACGGAAGGTGGGGGTCGTCGGGGGCTCACTGGGGCTCAGGCGAAGGTCGGCGATGCGAGCGAACGACGAAGTCGACGACGGCGAACCTCCCGGTACCGGCAGCTCCTTCTGGGGTGGACGAAATTGACGACACCCTTCTTCTCCAGAGGCGGTCTGCTCCGGCGCAATTCCGGCGATGCGCTGCTCGCCTTGCCCTGGCTACGGGGTGGAACGATCAGTGAGGTGAGGGGAGTGAGATGGTGTGCTCAATTCGGCTAGGGGTCATCTCCTTTTATAGGCTCGACGGTGAGACCGAGAGGGATGGGCAAACGGCGGTGGCAACACGGCTACGGGCGGCTAGAGGCATGGCCGAGGGTGGAGATCGATCGGTGGTCTCCTGGCGCTGCTCTAGGGCTTTAATGCGCGTGTAGGGGCGGTGGCAAATGGTCGGGAACGCTCGATGCTCTGCGAGGCAGAGGCGGCGTGTTCTACGGTGAGCGGTGGCTACGGGGCACGGGCGGTGAAATGGGCATGTCTGGCGGTCTCCTGGGATGGTGGGGAACATGCTGGCGGGCGGCAAGGGCTCGAGGTGGTCGGGTTGCGTGGGAACGGTGCGTGCTCTGCGGCGCACGTCGGCATGGTCGATAGCGGCACGGGCGCGGCGTTCCTGGCGGTTCTGGTTGCTATCTGCGAGGCAGGGCTGGTCAAGAGGGGGCGGTGAGGCATGGGCTACCTCCCAGACAAGGTTGGCACAGCTAGTTCTTCCTCTAGCCTGTTGTCCACACTGGGGTGACATGGGTGCTCTCGGCCTGTTCACCATTGATGATATTGGCAAGCTTACAGTGGGGCTAGTGATTAGTTAAGGTTTATAGATGATCTACTAAGGCTAGTGGTGTCCAGAGAGGGGACAAGTTAGGCCAGAATCACTGCACACTATAGTGTTTTGATTTTGTTTGATTTGTATCTGCAAGGTGTTTGATGAAATGGCCGCATGAATTCAAGTTTTGAATTTTGAAATTATTTTTGGTGGGTGTGCTAGGCATGTGTTAGTGAGTCTGTAGATGCTTGGGTTTTAAAAATTGAGTTGGTTTGAGTGGTTTTTGAAAAAGTGGGATCTTCCCATATGAAATAGATTTAATTTTAAACTGTTATTTAAACTATGCATTTGAATGTTTCTGGATGATCACAAGGTGGGCCTTGATACTTTGTTATGAGTACTATCAAGGGGTGCAAATAGCCAAAAAAGTTTCTGTTAAGTTCTAAAAGTTAGAGATAGCCAAAATAGGCATGGGAGTTAATTTGGCCAAAGTGACCATTCACTTAATTTGTTTGTTTTGATTTGTTTGTCTTTGGGAAAAGTTTGGGGATTTTTTAGATGATGTTTATTTCACCTAAGAATCATTTTACAAGCAAAGAAACACTTAATCATGGCAATTCAAAAGAATCCAAATTTTAATGCACACTCATATGAATGCTTTCATATTTTAATTGGAAAAGTTTTTGTTAATCCTATATTTGGTGATTAGAGTTTGATGATTCTAGTTTAATATTTTTGGGATGTTACAGTCATCGGTGTTGTCCACCAACATGACACTCATAACGGGATCACACCAATCAGGAGTGGTATGTGTTCGCGTTGACCTGCGAGGTTCTGTAGTAACTTCAACCGAAGTTTCCTGATCAACATCATTAGCTTCCTATCTTATTGGTGTAGGCTCCATAGGAACTACTTCTAGTGTTGCGCTAATCTTAAGTCCGAGAGAAGGTTCAACAACCTCGTCGAGTTCTACTTTCCTTCCAGTCACTTCTTTCGAGAGAAACTCCTTCTCTAGAAAGGATCCATTCTTGGAAACGAAGATTTTGCCCTCGGATCTATGATAGAAGGTATACCCAATAGTTTCCTTCGGGTATCTTATGAAGACGCATTTTTCCACTTTGGGTTCAAGCTTGTCGGGCTGTAACTTCTTTACTTAAGCTTCGCAACCCCAAACTTTAAGGAACGACAATTTAAGTTTCTTCCAAACCATAATTCATACGATGCCATTTTAACGGATTTAGATGGTTCCCTATTTAAAGTGAATGCGGCTGTTTCTAATGCATAACCCCAAAACGATAGCGGTAAATCTGTAAGTGACATCATAGAACGAACCATATCTAAGAGAGTTCGATTACGACGTTCGGACACACCATTATGTTGTGGTGTTCCCGGCGATGTCAATTGTGAAAGTATTCCGCATTTCTTCAGATGCTCACCAAACTCGTAACTTAGATATTCACCTCCACGATCAACTCGTAAAAACTTAATCTTCTTGTTACGTTGATTCTCTACTTCACTTTGAAATTCCTTAAACTTCTCAAAAGTTTCGGACTTAAGTTTCATGAAATATATATACCCATATCTACTCAAGTCATCCGTGAAAGTAAGAACATAACGATAACCACCGCGCGATGCTACACTCATTGGGCCACACACATCGGTATTTATGATTTCCAATAAGTCCGTAGCTCGCTCCATCATACCAGAAAATGGAGTCTTAGTCATTTTACCCATCAGACATGCTTCACATCTTTCAAGTGATTCGAAATCAAGTGATTCAAGAAGTCCATCAGAATGGAGTTTCTTCATACACTTCACTCCAATGTGACCAAGATGACAATGCCACATATAGGTCGAGTTATTGCTCAATTTCAAACGTTTAGCTTCAATGTTATTAATATGTGTATTACTACAATCAAGAATCAACAAAAATAGACCATCTATCAAAGGTGCATGTGCATAAAACATATTACTCATATAAATCGAACAACCATTATTCTCGGACTTAAACAAGTAACTGTCTCGCAGTAAACATGATCCAGATATAATGTTCATGCTCAATGCAGGCACGAAATAACAATTATTTAAGTATAAAACTAATACCGATGGTAGATGAAGAGGTAGCGTGTCGACCGCGATCACATCAACCTTTAATCCATTTCCAACGCGCATCGTCACCTCGTTCTTCGCTAGTTTTCGTCTATTCTGCAGCACCTATTTTGAGCTACAAATATGAGCAACCAAACCAGTATCAAATACCTAGGCACTACTATGACTACTAGTAAGATACACATCAATAACTTGTATATCGGATATACCTTTCTTCTTGATGTTGTCGTTCTTCAAATCCGCCAAGTACTTAGGGAAATTCCACTTCTAGTGACCTTCTCCCTTTCAGTAAAAGCACTCAGTATCAGGCTTAGGCCCAGCCTTGGTCTTCTTCGCCGGCGCGGTAACTTTCTTACCGCCCTTCTTGACGTTTCCCTTTTTCTTAGACTTTCCTTGCTTCTTGAATTTGGTGGTCTTATTGACCATCAACACTTGGTGCTCTTTCTTGATCTCTACTTCCGTAGACTTTAACATGGAGAAGAGTTCGGGCAATGACTTGTCCATGTTTTGCATATTGTAGTTCATCACAAAGTTCTTATAACTTGGTGGTAGTGATTAGAGGACACGTTGAATCCCCAAAGCGTTAGGAATCACTATATCCAAGCTTTGGAGCTTACTTGTGTGCCTAGACATCTTAAGCACATGCTCACTGATGGAGCTGCTCTCTTCCATCTTGCAGTTAAAGAACTTTTCAGAAGCCTCATAACTCTCAACTACCACGTGAGCCTCAAATATCATTTTTAATTCCCAGACAATATCATGTGGGTCATGGTTCTCAAACCTTTTCTGAAGCTCCGATTCCAAACCATACAAGATAGCACACTGAACTATGGAGTACTGATTCTTCCGAGCAAGGAAAACATTCTTTAGCTCATCGGTAGCATTAGCTGCAGGTGGGTCACCCAGCGGTGCATCCAGCATATAGGTCAAATTACCAGCATTGAGGACAATCCTCAAGTTGCGAAGCCAATCCGCGAAGTTGCTTCCATTGTTTTTCAACTTTTCTTTCTCTAGGAACGCATTAAAATTGATGGTAGGGGGCGCCATTGATTTACAACATATTTGCAATAGTTTAGACTAAGTTTATGACAAATTGAGTTCTAATTAATAGTTAAATTAATCTAGGTGAACTCCCACTCAAAACAACATCCCTCACATTGTTTTAGTGATCACACGAACTAAATCCACCACATCAAAACCGATCATCACGAGAGATGATGTAGCTTCAAAGGCGAACAATCAACATGTTCATCATATCTACTATATGACTCATGCTTTACCTTTCGGTGATCCGTGTTCCGACACCATGTATGTACATGATAGGCTCGTCAAGATCAAACCTTAGCTTCCGCTTGAGCAAATCTGGCTTGCTCCCGTTGTATACACTTGCAGAATCTAACACACCCGATCATCACGTGGTGCTTCGAAACAACGAGCTATGGCAATGATGCCTACTAAGGATTAACACTTTATAACTTGATATTTTGTGAGAGGGATCATCTTATAATGCTACCGTCGCGAACTAATAAATACAAGATGCATAAAAGGATTAACATCACATGCAATTCATAATATGTGATATGATATGGACTTTCTTCTTGTGCTTTCGATCTCCATCTTCAAGCACGAACATGATCTCCATCATCACCGGCATGGCGTCAAGGTCAATGGCGCCGCTCCATGGTTGTCGTCCACCAACATCAACTATTACAACTACTTTGAATAATAGACATGCAGGTCTAGACGAAATTAAAAGACAACCATATGGCGCTTGCCGGTTGCTGACTTACAATAAGGAACATTGCATACATCATATATAATCACAATCATGGCCATATCACATCATAGCACACCCCTGCAAAACAAAGTTAGACGCCTCTAATTTTCTTTGCATGTTTTACGTGGTTTGGGGCTTTCAATAAGTGTCGTTCTAACTTACGAACAAGAACCACAACATTTATACTAGTATTGTCAATCACCCGTTGTAAATTGAATCTTCACTATGTTGGGAGAAACAGGCACCCACAAAGCCACTTATGCAATACGAATTGCATGTCAAGCGTGGAGCAAGTCTCATGAACGATGTCATGTAAGGTTAGCCCGGGCCGCTTCATCATCCCACCATCCCGCAAGATGCAAAGTACACAAGAAGCAATCGACATCAAAAGCATCAACGCCTACAATGACCATTGTGTTCTACTCGTGCAACAGATCTACCTATAGACACGGCTCTGATACCATTGTAGGGGTTCGTAGCATGGAAAACAAAAAAATTCTACCGCATGAACACAACAAGCCAAGATCTATCTACTAGATTGTAGCAACGAGTCGATTAGAGTACTCACCCTCGAAGATTCCAAAGTGGTTAGCGAGAGCAGATTCTCGTGGGTGATGTAGTCGTACACTTGTCGATCTCAAGATCGCGTAGACGATCCTTCTGGCGCTGTGTTCCGGCAGCGCTTCCGCAGTCGGTCACACGTTCGGTACTTGATGAAGACCTTCCTCTCCCTTGTTCCAGCAGGCAGCGGAGGTTGTAGTTCTCCTCTCGCAATTCCGGTAGCACGACGGCATGGTGTCGAAAGTAGAGGGAAAATCCTGCAGGGCTTCGCCTAAGCCGGAGTAGGTTATGGTGATCTAGGGTTTCCGGCGATCTAGGGTTTAGAGGGCCAGAGAGGAGTAGGCGTGGTCAGCGGCGGCTAGCGCGGCACCGGCGAGCCAGTGGCAGAGCGAGGCGGTGGCGGCGTTGGGGGCGGCTAGGTGGGGAAGGGATGGTGTTGTGTGTCCTTGGGGCACCCCCTCCCCTCTATTTATGAGAGGGAGGGTATCTTGGGAGAGGGGAGTTTGAATACTTCCCCAACTCCCTCTCCTTATTGGCTTGTGGTGGAGGGAAAGAAGGATTCTTTCCTTCCTCCACCAGGATACATTGTCCCAGTTTGACTTTTCAAACTTTCCTTTTGACTTTCAATTTGGAGCTTAATTTCTTTCTTGCCAATGTCCAACCAAGTGACCTAGGACATGATCCAATCATTCCACTTATCCATGACACATTCATGTACCCTTCCCCTTCTAGTCCAGTGAACCTTCTAGACCCTTCTAGAACCTCTTCGATGAAAACATTGGAATCATTCCCGAACTCTAGAATTGGACTTTACTTATATGAATCTTATTCTCCAGACCATTCCGGATCTCCTCGTGATATCCCGGATCCCATCCGAGACTCCTAACAACATTCGGTCTCCCTACTTACATTCCATATCTACTAAGCAACATCGAACCAGTAAGTGTGTCTCCCTACGGTTCGTGAATTACGCGGACATGACCGAGACACTTCTACAATCAATAACCAATAGAGGAATCTGGAAATTCATATGGCTCCCACATATTTCTATGATTACTTTGCGATTGAATGAACCACTTACATACGATACCAATTTCCCTTTGTCTCGTGATAGTTTACTTATCCGAGGTCTGATCGTCGGTATCTCTGCATACCTAGTTCAACCTCGTTACCAATAAGTACTCTTTTCTCGTTACCGTGATATGTGATCCCTTGTGAGCCAGTCACATGCTTGCAAGATAATTGGATGACATTCCACCAAGAGGGCCCTGAGTATATCTATCCGTCATATGGATGGACAAATCCCACTCTTGATCCATGTGCCTCAACACATACTTTCTGAACACTCAATGCCACCTTTATAGCCACCCAGTTACGTTGTGGTGTTTGATGTCATCAAAGCATCCTTCCGGTGATGGTGATTAGCATGATCTCATGGTCAAAGGAATTATGTTACTATGTATCAGAAATCTTATAGCAAATGACCTATTGAAATGACTTGATCTTTATGATACGCTTATCTATAGGAGTATGTCCATCACACCATTCTCCTAATGGTATGATCTTGTTGTTAATAACATCTCAATGTTCATGATCGGGAAACCATGATCATCTATCAACCAACAAGCTAGTATTATAAAGAGGATTTACTAGGGACTCTCATTTAGTTTACAAATCACACAAGTATTAATGTTTCCGGTTAATACTATTATAGCATGAATGTAAACATTTATCATAAACACAAAGGTATAATAATAACTAATTTTATTATTTCCTCTATGGAATATCTCCAACAACTCTAATTAACAAACATTCACATAAAACCTCTTTCCAGTATTCAATTTCACATGCAGAACCATTTTTAGCAATTTCAACCGAAACGATTCCGGTGTCTATTGAAATAAATTCTTGCACTTTCTTTTTCTTTCTCTAGCATATCATTTGCTCTGAATGGTGTCGGTATCCTTAAGTGTGTCACCCTACGGTTCGCGAATAATGTAGACACGATCGAGACCCCTCTTAGATCAATAATCAGAAGCGGGACCTAGAGATCCATACCGACTCCCACACATTTTTTGGTTCCAGAAAATCTAGTAAGGAAATATTCTCGGAATTGTACGGGACAAAAGCCAAAGTCAATATTTCACCGAGGAGAACACGGACTCCAGAGGAGAGACGTAGGGGCGCCACAGGGTGGCCACCCCCCCTCCCGGCGTGGCCTAGGGTGGGCCCGTGCCTGGGCAGGGTGTGGGACCCCTGGCCGCCTCCCAGCCTCGCCTCTTCTCATATAAGAAGCCCTCGATGCCTAAACCTTAAGTACCCGATCAATATTCCATGAAACCGTCTTTAGCCGCCGCCACCATCGTCCCTAGATCGGGGGATCTGAAGCTCTTCCCCGCACCCTTGCAGAGGGGAGATCATCCCAGAGGCCTTCTTCATCATGCCAGCCTCCGGTATGAAGCGTGAGTAGTTACACCTTGGACTACGGGTCCATGTAGTAGCTAGGTGGTTGTATCTCCTCCTTGTGATTTCATGTCTAGATCTTGTGAGCTCAGTTCATGATCAAGATCTCATCTATTTCTAATCATGCATGTTGTGTTTTCGGGGATCTGATGGATATTGAGATTACTATGTCAGATTGATTAATGGTTTTGTCTATTTGATTCTATCATGTTTGTGTTGTTTGTGATCTTGCATGCTCTCCGTTGTTACTAGCTATCTTGGCCAAGTGGTTTCTAGTGACTCCAAGAGGGGGTATTTATGCTCAACAGTGGGTTCATGCCTCTACTTAATCAAGGGAAGTGACAGAAATCTCTACTGTTGTAGATGTGCTGTTGCCACTAGGGAGAAAATAATGGTCTCTTGTTCATGGAACAAGTGTATTGTTTACCTTATACACTTTGCTTAAAGTAGTTGTCTGTTTCTTGCAACTTAATACTGGAGGGGGTTCGGATGATAACCTGAAGGTGGACTTCTAGTCATTGATGCAGTTGGATGGCGGTCTATGTATATTGTTGTATTGTCCAATCGAATCTCATAGGATCTTTATGTCTAGTATTGCATTGTTATGCCTTGCTCAGTCATGTCAATTGCAATGCTGTAATTTGTTTACCCTACATGCCATGTTTGTTTATCTAAGGAGAACACCTCTAGTGAACTATGGACCCCGGTCCAATATTTACCATTGATACATCTTCCATTGTTACTGTTTACTTGCCACAAACCATCATCACTTTCCACACCATACAGTTAATTCTTTGTTACAGCAAACGGTGAGATTGACAACCTCACTGTTAGTTGGGGCAAAGTTTTGAGTTTGTGTTGTGTAGGTTTCCACGTTGCTTGCAAAACCTTTGAGACGTTTCCTTCCTCCTACTGGTTCGATACCCTCGGTTTCTGACTGAGGGAAGACTTGCTGCTATGCTACATCATACCTTGCTCTTGGGGTTTCCCGACGAAGCGCTCTCAGGCGCCATCAACAAGTTTTCTGGCGCCGTTGCCGGGGAGGCTAAGGACGTCTTCACAAGGGGAGTCCTTCTCAACCTTTCTATTTACTTTGTTTTTAGTTTGCTTAGTTTCTTTTGCTTGGTTTTGTTTGCCTCTTTTTATCAAAAACTCCAAAAAAAATAGTTTAGTTTGGTTTGCTTTTTCTTATCAAAAAACACAAAAAAGTTAATTCCTACTCTAGTTGCCACCTTGCTCTAGCTCACCATGTTGTTCCCCAAGTTTTCACCCTGAAGTACCTTTCGATAGTTAGTGGCTCCATAATTGGGAAAGATAATATTGAAGAGTTCTTTAATCATGTTAACAAGCATGAGGATATTGAGGATAGATCTATAGCAGAACTTTCTCCTAATTATGAAATTGCTGCATCTTGTTTAGTTCATATGTTGGAGTCTAGGTTTGTTAGCCTTAACCCCATGATGCAAATTTTGTTCCTAAAACTAAAAGAAGAAAAAAATGCTGACAAGAGAGAATTTATCCTTGAAACTTTACTAAAAGAGTTCCATGATGTTGCTAAGGAAGCCAAAAAGGTCTTTGAGCATTTTAATATGCTAGGCTCATGCGTAGATGTTGTAGATGCTTCAGATAAAACCAAACCTAGAGAGGAATTCAAGATACCCATACCCTTTAAGCTTGTTGCGATGCATGAAGCCTTTGAAAAGAATTTTGATTGGATTGTTCCTAAAAATCCTTTTGATGAAAGTAGTGAACCAAAGAGAGATGAGAAGCGATCTTACAAAACCCATTTGGATGAGATACCTTTCTTAGTTGAAGACTTTGCAAGTATTGATCTTAATGCTTCTTCATTTGAAAATACTTGATTTCTTGCTTCTTGTGCCTAACTTAAAGGAGTTAAAGAAAAGTACTTGTTAGGAGATAACCCAAGAGTTTTCTTGAGTCTTGGAAGTTATTGCTTCAGTAATGACCTCTTCTTATCCTTTTTGTTTTCTTTTTGGGCCAAGAATGACCTCTAATGAGAGGGAAGTAAGATTTGGGGAGTTGTTGTCCCGAAACAGATTTCTGTCCTCCACCATAAAAATTTGTGAGGAGCCTCTGTAAGTGGGATTGAGCTGAGAATTTACGAATAAATCCCCCAGTATGTTAGATAACTTTCGTTAGTTCAACACTTTTTAATTTGATCAACAGAAGGTCTTAGAAAAAATCGGTTTCTATCTGCCGGTCTATTTTGACAGATTTCTGCCATTATTTGCATTTGCTTCCTATTGATTCCTTTTTGGGTTCTTTTTGGGGAAATTGAGCTTTTTGAAGGAGTTGATACATCAGATTGTGTTTTTAGTGAAAAGTTTTGTTGTTATAAAGCTAAACCCAAGGGTCTATTATCTTTTGAATACACTAATGTTGCTAATGAAGATTGTGTGAAGTTTTGTATGAAGGAAACATTTCAGGTGTAGAGAGAGAATGATTAATGAGATGAATAAAGAACAAAAGCTCAAGATTGGGTATGCCACCCCGATGTCACCCTAATAAACATCCAAGAGGTACAAGCATGAAAGCTTGGAATGCCTAAGGCATCCCCTTCTTCATCAATAAAAAGCTCAGGTATTTCTAGACACTTCGTTTTTATTGTTTCATGCACTGTTGTGTTGTTTTTGGAGCGTCTTAGTTTTCGTTTGCCTTGCTTAGTTTGTTTAGTTTGGTTGAATAAAGTAGTTTGGACCCCCATTCTCGTTGTGTTGTTTCAAATAAGTCGGTTGGTGTTGGAAAGGAGTAGAAAGTTCTTGCTTGAAAGTGCAATAGGAGCTTCGTTTGACTATGACTTAGACTTTAGCATGGCATGCTAGGTGTTGTTTTGACCTTATGCTTAGTGATTATTGATGTAGCATGACTTGTTCCAAACAATTGGATTTCTTAGTGTGCCTTGAAGGAATCATGCGTTGTTTTAGCATACAAAAGCATAGTATTGTGGTATTCTCCTTTGATGTTTTATTTGGGTTGACTTGGCACATGATCACACCATGTTATGACTATGAACAAGTCACCATAGCCTCTATGATCATTTAGTCCTTGACTTGTAGTACCACTCTATGCTTTGATTAGTAATATTTTGTCACTCTGCATGATTATGGCCATTATTGCTCTCTTAGTTGGTCACTCCCAGTCTTTTGCTAGCCTCCACTTGTATGAGTAAGTTCTACTCATGCTTCCAACTCCCAAAAAACCAAGTTATTCCAAAGTATCCACTATAAATTCCTATGCATGGTGTGTTACACCATTCCAAGTATATTCTTATTTTCAGCTATCTTCCAATTAAAAAGTATTCCGTTATGTGAAAACTTAGTGATTAAAGCTCTCACAAACTTGATGACACACTTTATTTTTCTTTCCCCTAATAAAATTGAACCATTGTGTCATCTATGTTGTATATGCTTGCACTAATACGTTGGAATTAGCAGAACCATGTTTTCATGGGGAACGCTTTCAACATTGCACTTATACTTTGTACACAGTTGATATCATGCTCTTTTGTCTATGGATATCGTCAGTGTGAAATGAAAGGGGAGCTTGTAAGTCCATGGATTTATGTATTTTGTGTTAGAGAAACGCCTGGGCCGCTAGCCTAAGCCATGCCTAATCATGGTGGAAACTTGCAGCATCACCATAGTGACATCTATGAAGCATTCTTCTTATAACAAAAAAGAGATTGAGAAAAAAGAGACACATTGAGAAAAGAGGAAATAGAGAAAAAAGCACCATATCCCATGGTAAATAAGAAGAATGTTGAGATGCTCATTGTCTGCTTGCCTTGTCATTTTGGTTATGGGAAATCTCCTGTACCATGTGCAAGGGGTACCCCGTTGGCGGTTCTCTATGATACACATGTACTTACAATGTAACATACCTAAAATCATGATTCAAACTTATGCATATCATCCATGCATCCATGATCATATGAATTTCATTTCAAACAAATTATTTCAAAACAGAAGCTTCCATGCTTATTATTTCATGTAAGTTTGCTCTAGCCTTAGTGCTATCTTCCAATGAGAAGAATATTTGTTTTGATTCAGTAAAGTTTGATAATTCAAACTTAGGCACCACCAAAAGTTTGAACAAAATTTCAAAACAAAATGAGTGAATAAACCAATATTATGCCTATTTGAATATATATCATAAAGGCTTGGTTTTATTTTATTTTCATATGAACAAAGTGTTTTGATTAAACAGTAGTGTTTGACACACATTTGAGTGCAAGGTTTACAATATAAAAACCTAGAGAAGTTTTGAATTCAAACTCATTTGATTTGGATTTGAAAATCATTTCAGAAAATCAAAACAGAAAAAGAAAAGGAGAAAAGAAATAGAAAAAGGCCAGCGCCAGCAATTGAGCCCAGCAACAGATCCAGCCTAGTTAGCCCACCCGGGTTCCCCCTCTCTCCTTCTCACTTGTAAATGAACCCGCTGAGAGACTGGAGCCAGGACCCCACCCCCTCGCTGTTTAACTCGCTGACGAGTGGACCCTGCGACCACGTCGCCTTCGTCGTCAATCACGCGTGCCTGCGACGCTCACTCCGCCGTTACCGCGCCGCTGTTACTGCAGGCTTAATTGCTATTGATACCCCGTGCGATCCTCGCCCCCGCTCTGGCTATAATATCCCCTCTGCACCGCGGCCATTTCCCCTCACCTAGCGCCACCTCTACGCCCCCAGGCTGCCCGCAATTGCCTTTGCGCCGCCGCAGACAGAACAGCTCCGGCGACGAATCTCGGTAAGCCCCGACCGCCCCTCTGCCTCTAGTTCAAATGAGCGTGACCGCCACGTCCTTGTGCACCTGCTAACACCCCTGGTTTGCCTGCTCGTGACCCAGGTCGCCGTCTTTGTTCACGCCCGCAACCACCAGAGCCGCCGCTCGACTCCGACGAGCAATAGCGGTAAGAATCGAGCGCCCCTTGCCTCCCCTTTGGTACCATCTTGTTCGCCAGACCCTTACGCATCTCCTAAACCCTCTGCCTTGTGCTAGGATGACGCAGAGCCTCGGCAACAACCTCGACAGCAAGCAACAGACGCCGCCCGCAACTCCGACGAGCTCCAGCGACCGTGTCTGTGCGCCCCTTGCCAAGCTGTCGTCAGGTTGAGCATCAGTGCTTCGTCGCGATCCTGGTAAGCATCTCTGACGACCCCCTAGCCACCTGTAGCGCCACGCCGCCGTAGGCAGAGCTCGCCGCCGCTAGTAGCCGCCGCCAGCGCCGCCACTGGATGGTCAGGGTGCTGTGCGCCATTAGATCTAGATCTTGCGGATAGGATAGAACGCGAGCGAAGCGTTAAGTTTAGATCTGAGCCGTGCGATTAAGTCAGATCCAGCGGCTCAGAAGCATGATCCAATGCGAACCGGTACGTGCCAATAAGATTAAGACGCGTGACATCTGTTTAGGTTTAAAAACAGAATTTGAATCTATTAGATGTTTAAATTTGTTTTGGCTATAACTTTTGATCCCCATGTTAGAATTTGACAAATTTTATACCGTTGGATTCAGGAGAGCAAGCTCTTTCTAAATATGCAATGTGTTTAATGTTTTGCTTCTGTTAAAATGGCTTTATTTGCAGAAACTTGTGTAGGTCTAATTTGAGTATATGAATTATTCAAGAATTGATTTAGGGTTTAATTAAATGTGGTTTGGCAAGTTTTTAACTTGTTTATGAACCAGTACTGTACACTTTCTTTGTTGAGTTTTAAAAATCATCACATGTCATATTGCATGCATGCATATATTTTTGTTTGTATATGTTTTTGTATGTGATTTGTGGCTATGAATCTTTGTGTAGATTTTGGTGCTAGTGATTGTGATTGTGAGGAGTGTAGCTACTCTCCAAACTACCAAGGAAAGTGGTGCTTCATGAATATTTTATCCCTATGTTTTCTACTAAGCATTAGAAATGTTTTGCTAGTCTTGCATGCTATATTTTGCTTATATGCCATGTTGGGAAATCCTAGTAGTTGTAGAATTGCTAGGAAATTTCTAAGTTAAGATGCTTATCAATGCCATGCTTAGCCTAGCTAGTAGCAACTAAGGGTTGGTGAAATATACATGCTATGATGAAAATATTTCTAAGTTTTTGGACTTGTGTTTTGCCTAATAAAACAACTAAGTAAATGAAACACTTGGGTGGAATGGAAGGAATGGTTTGTGTTGAGTGGTTACACAAGGCCAGGGGACTGGTGAACCTTGTGTATCTCACTTGTGGAAAGCCACCCAGGAACAATGAGATTTTAGAGGCCAAGTGTTGAGAAGATTCTAGTGCAGCCACTTGCAAATATGGGCTCTGCCTGGATCATATAGGTTGCTAGAACTTAGCCTTGGACAGTTGGTGGTAGTGGGAATGATAGGTTGGAACGCGTCCATTTGGTCTAAGGGAAGGCTTCCGAAAGGTCCTGTCTTGGTGAAAATCAAGTCTGGTGGGGAAAGTGCACAACCTCTGCAGATGGAAAAATCTAAGTACTTAGCCATGTCCCTGGAAAAGGACAACTTGAGCATCAAGACATGGAAGCTATCAAGAATCTCCTCATCCCAATTTCTAAAGTAAAACTTGTGGGTGAACAAGGGTGAAGGACCTCAATGTCTATTGGTGGTTCCTTGGGAAAAGTTTTGACAAAGAAAAACTTAGTGATTTCAACTAATAGGCAAAACCTATTTTGAGAAAAGCAAGCCAAGCTACACTTAGCCAAATTTGCATATAGTATCTAGTCCACCTAAATTATACTAAGGTATCACTTGCCAATACTATTCCAATGTATTGACCCACTGTGGGTGTAACTTGTGATGTTGCAGGTTACTCTGATGAGGATTAGGAGTCATGAGTCTACACTCAACATGTTTGCCTGTGGCACATGAAGATGAAGACTTTTATTTATTTACTTATTCAAACTCTTGTACTAGGCCTGTGGCCTTGGAGTTGTAAAGACTATGTTTGTCTCTGGAATGCCTGTAATAATGACCTATGTTTCTGTGTACTTCATCTTAAACTGTGGATGCTAGCAATGATCCAGGGACTAGCATTGCAATCACAGGGATCCTTTTCCTTTATAAAGTAGGGATCTTACAGATGGTATCAGAGCATTGTGTTGCCTGTAGGATTATGACCTTAGGATTGGAAACCACTAAGGAAAATTTTTCAACAACCTCTACACTTGTCTATTCTTCTCATAAACTTTTCTAATCTTCTTTTTCATCTCCAATTGTAGATGAACTCCATCAACGAAGCCATAAGGAAGGGACCACTCATGACAATGACTTTGGAGTGTGAGACAGAATTCCCCAAGGCTCTCAAGGACCTCATGGTTGCAATGGAAATACATGGTGCAGCTGTGTATAAAGGTTAGCCTGTGATGGATGAAGGAGTTGAGTACTGGTGGGTGCAACTTCACTTGTACAAAAACAAGGAAGACAACCACAAGGACTCAAGATTCTGCATGTTCACCAATTCAGTGATGCACCGTACATTCTTTGACTCAGCAAGGGATGCAGCTTGGAAGACCATCAAAGAACTTGGTGAAAGAGTCAAGTGCAGAATGTTCAACATCCAAAATAGCCTTAGTGATGAGAAGAAACATACCCAAGAGTTGGAGGCTACCAACCAAACCTTAAGAGGAGACATTATAGACTTAGTGATGGAGTCATGTGAGCAAGATAGACTGATTGCTTCTAGAAACATTATGTTAGCCAACAGATCCAGTGAGATAGGATTGTAAACGTACTTCGTTAGTTGGACCACCACTTATCACCTTATTTTCCAAATGTTACCTTAAATAAGTTGAACCTTGGTTGATGTAATGGATTCTTGTATGCCATGACTTGTGTGTTTTGATTTCCAAGGTTATGTATGTGATGTTTTGCCTTGAGTTTCATCTTAAATTGTGTTGTTCTAACTTTTCTATCTTATAAATAGATGCCTACTATTACCATCAGCACTGTTGAGGAGTTCCAGGGAACTCGCTTTGGTCCTCGTATTGTTGAGCTTACTACCTTGCTCAATCTCCCTCTTCCTACCATCATGGTGCTTCCCCTCACCAAGTTTGAGAGGAAATACCTTTGGGGTTTCAAGGTCAACCATCCCGGACGCCAGACTGAGCCTACCACAGAGGCCATCATCTTCAAGCTCATGCACGATGACAAGGAGAGAGGCCTTGAGGTAGTCATGCAGGATCTGATAGGACGTCTGCTGGGGAGACACTCCCGACAGGTTAGAGGTACTCACTTCCACATCTTCGGTAGACGTGATGAGGATGGAGAGTCCATCGACTTCGAGGACACTTCGAGGGAGACAGCGGAGCCCATTCGTCTATACCTCCAGGATTTAGAGGCTCTCATTAGGCACGTGGATTCTGATAGGACCAACGTCATGCTCAACAATGACGAACTCCAGGTGCAGCTTCGTCAGAAGGACAAGCTCTTCGCGGAGCAAGATGAGATAGTTAAGGAGATGGAGGCAAAGTTCGAGAGCCAGGACAGAAAGTTCAAGAGTCAGGAGAAGCGAGTCCAGGATAGGAACAAGAAGATCCGGGACATGACTGAAGAACTGCAGGCCAAGGACTTCGAGCTCGAGCATCAGCAGACGGTGATTGAGAGGCTTCGTTCCCAGAAGAGGGCTCTCAAAGCCAAGATAGAGACCTTGACCACCAATGTCGAGGAATACAAGACCGCGATGGAGAACGCAGGTCTTACCTTTATCGAGGAGGAGGTTGATGCCGAGGAGTAGATTTGATTTATCATTTATTATTATACTTCTTGTTGGGAACTTGTTATTTGACCATCCGACATGTGGATGGCTTGTTATTTGTGTGTGTTTTACTTTGCGAACTTGTTATCTGGTTGTTGAACTTTTATCATTGTGATGCATGCTTTGTGATTGTTTATGTGATGTACTGTGCATGAAAGCATCTATGGGTATCTCATTCTTATCTCTATTGAACAAACCACATATGCCTCCCCGTCGTGCAAATCCCAACCCCAACAACAACAACATCACTCCAGAAATGCAGCAAATGATGACAGCTCAAACTCAGCTGATGCAAATGATGACGACGCTCATCCAGAACCAAAACAACAACAACAACAACAATAACAACAATAACAACAACAACCCACCGGGTTTTGACATGCTTACCAGGTTCTTGAGATTGAGGCCAGCAAAGTTCTCAGGAACAACTGATCCCATGGTGGCCAATGATTGGCTACGCTCTGTGAACAAGGACTTGGTAACTGTGGGCTGTACTGATGCAGAAAAGGTCAGATTTGCAGCACATTTGCTGGAAGGACCAGCCGCCACTAGGTGGGATAACTTCCAGATCACCACTCCCTTAGAAGATGTGACATGGGCTATCTTTGAGGATGGCTTTCGTACTGCTCATATCTCATCTGGAGTGATGAGTCTGAAAAAGAAAGAGTTTCATAACCTGAAGCAGCGCCACCGCAGCGTGGCTGAATATATTGAGGAGTTCAACAATCTAGCGCGTTACGCACCGGATGAAGTTGACACTGATGCTAAGAGGAAAGAAAAGTTCCTCGAGGGGTTGAATGATGAGCTGAACCTGCAGTTGGATGTGGCATATGTTCCCACATACCAATCTCTTTGTGATAAGCTGCTATTTTGGAGAACAAAATGAAGCAAGTTGAGAGCAGGAAGAGAAAGCACTCGGACAAGCACAGCTCGGGATCGTCTCACAAACGTTCCCATTACGATGACAATGGAAGCTCAGGATCCCACAAGAATGGGAAATTCAACAAGCACCACAACCACAACCGTCATGACAACAAGCATCACCGTAGTCATGACAATGACAAGTACAAGAACCACAAGGGTGGATATAAGAGCCACCATAGTGGAAATGGAAGTGGCAGTGGAAGCCAGCCTGCAAGAAGGACATCAGTCAGGTTGAATGCTTCAAGTGCAAGAAGATGGGGCATTATGCAAATGAATGCCCAGAAAAGAAAGTTGAAGGACCCAACAAGCCCAACCCTTTTCAGAAGGGACAAGTGAACCACATCAATGTGGAAGAAATTTATGAGGAGCCTGATGCTGTTGCTGGTAAGTTCAAACTCAATTTTGTTCCAGCATTTGTTCTCTTTGATACTGGTGCATCTCATTCATTCATATCAAGAGCATTTGTTGAAAGAAATGAACTGCCAGTAGAAACTATTGGGTGTCCTATAAAAGTAAGTTCTCCTGGCGGAGAAATGATAGTGAATTCAGGATGTCATGATCTAGTTATAGAGTTTGGGAAGTATAAGTTTCCCGTTAACTTGATAATCCTAAATTCCCAAGGATTGGATGTCATTTTGGGAATGGACTGGATGACTAAGCACAAGGGAGTGATAGATTGTGCCACCCATACTGTCTCACTCACAACTCCGGAAAATAAAAGGATCAGATTCAAGACCAACTTTGAAGCAAGAAGGAGTATGCTGAATTATCTTAAGGGGGTTAGCATAGACAGTGTGTCGATTGTGAGTGAGTATCCGGATGTGTTTCCGGAAGAATTGCCAGGAATGCCACCAGATAGAGATGTGGAGTTTCTTATAGATTTGCTACCAGGATCTGGACCAATAGCAAAGAGACCATACAAGATGTCAGTGGATGAACTGAAAGAACTCAAGAAACAACTCGGAGAGCAGTTGCAGAAAGGATTTATTCAACCAAGTTCTTCATCTTGGGGAGCCCCAGTTTTGTTTGTGGAGAAGAAAGATAGAAGTCAAAGGTTATGCATATATTACCGTTCACTCAATGAGGTAACTATCAAGAACAAATACCCTTTGCCCAGAATCAATGACTTGTTTGATCAGCTTGAAGGAGCTTGTGTGTTCTCAAAGATTGATCTCCGGTCAGGCTATTTCCAACTCAAGATAAGGGAGCAAGACATACCTAAGACAGCTTTCACCACAAGGTATGGATTGTATGAGTATACCGTGATGCCATTTGGATTGACCAATGCTCCAGCATACTTTATGAATATGATGAACAAGGTGTTCATGGAATTTCTTTATAAGTTTGTTGTCGTTTTCATCGACGACATTTTGATCTACTCCAAGAGCAAAGAAGAGCATGAAGGACATTTACGTTTGATACTTGAGAAGCTTAGAGAGCATAAACTTTATGCCAAATTCAGCAAGTGTGAGTTCTGGTTGAATGAAGTTCGATTTCTTGGACATGTTATGACAAAAGATGGTGTAGCAGTTGATCCTGCTAAAGTTTCAGCTGTAACTGAATGGGAATCTCCCAAGTCAGTGAAAGAAGTTCGTAGTTTCCTTGGCTTAGCAGGTTACTACAGAAGGTTCATTGAGAATTTCTCCAAAGTAGCTAAGCCTATGACAGAATTGCTAAAGAAAGACAAGAAATTTGCTTGGTCTGAAGGTTGTGAACTCAGCTTTCAGGAATTGAAGAAGAGACTTGTGACAACACCAGTCTTGTGTTTGCCAGACTTGGAAAAAGATTTCCAAGTATATTGTGATGAATCTCATCATGGTTTGGGAGCAGTACTTATGCAAGAAGGAAAAGTTGTGGCATATGCCTCGAGACAACTCAAAACTCATGAAGTGAACTACCCTACTCATGATTTAGAGTTAGCCTATGTTGTCCATGCACTCAAAACATGGAGACACTATCTTTTGGGAAAGCGTTGTGAGGTATTCACAGATCACAAGAGTTTGAAGTATATCTTCACCCAGAAGGAAATCAATATGAGACAAAGAAGATGGCTAGAACTCATCAAGTACTATGACTTAAGTTTGCAATACCATCCTGGTAAAGCAAATGTTGTAGCGGATGCTTTAAGCCGTAAGGTTTTTGTGAATGGCCTCACCAAGGGAGAATTGCCCGAAGATTTGTGTGCCCAATTTAGAGATCTCAGATTGGAGATTGTGCCCGAAGGAAATCTCATGTCTTTGGATGTTCAACCCACTCTGTTGGACAAGATCAAAGAAGCCCAGAAGACTGATAAGGAAATTGATGAGATTAAGGAAAAGATTGGTAAGGGAAAAGCCAAAGGATTCCATGAAGATGAACAGGGTACTTTATGGCATGGGAAATGTATCTGTGTTCCACAAGATCCGGAGCTTCGAAAACTGATTTTGCAAGAAGCACACAACTCACCGTATTCCATTCATCCGGGTAACACCAAGATGTACATGGATATGAAAGAAAGATTTTGGTGGAATAATCTCAAGAAGGATATCGCTGAACATATTGCTTTATGTGACGTGTGTAGTAGAGTGAAGGCGGAACATCAGAAACCAGTCGGTTTGCTTCAACCACTACCTATTCCTGATTGGAAGTGGGACAAAATTGGTATGGACTTCATTACCGGGTTACCAAGGACCAGATCAGGATACGATTCTATTTGGGTAGTAGTGGATCGCCTAACTAAAGTGGCTCATTTCATACCCGTGAAGACAACCTATACAAGTGCTAAGTTGGCCAAGATCTACATGAGTAGAATTGTATGTCTACATGGAGTGCCCAAGAGTATTGTGTCTGATAGGGGAACTCAATTCACTTCCCATTTTTGGAGAAAGCTACATGAGTCATTGGGAACGAGGTTGGAATTCAGCACTGCTTTTCATCCTCAAACTGATGGATAGACAGAAAGAACTAATCAGATTCTTGAAGACATGTTGAGGGCATGTGCCCTAGACTATGAAGCCAGTTGGGATGAAAGTCTGCCTTACGCAGAATTTTCTTATAACAACAGCTATCAAGCCAGCATTGAGATGGCACCATTTGAATTTCTCTACGGGAGGATGTGTACCACCCCATTATTATGGAATGGTGTGGGAGAAAGAAGTTTGTTCGGACCAGAACTTATCAAAGAAGCCGAAGAGAAGGTCAAGTTGGTTAAGGACAGATTGAAGATAGCACAGTCCCGACAGAAAAGCTACGCAGATCCTAAGCGTAGAGAAGTCACCTACGAAGTTGGTGATAGAGCTTACCTTAGAGTGTCACCACTTCGTGGAGTGAAGAGATTTGGAGTCAAAGGAAAGTTGGCCCCAAGATATGTTGGGCCATTCAAGATTCTAAGTCGCAAAGGAGAAGTTGCTTATGAAATTGAGTTACCGGAGTCTTTGTCAGCTGTTCATAATGTATTCCATGTGAGTCAGCTTAAGAAATGTCACCCAGAAATGGAAGAGACTTCTTTAAAGGATACTATACCTTTGGAGGAGGTCCAATTGGAAAGTGACCTCACTTATGAAGATAAACCTATCAAGATTCTTGAGACTGCAGAAAGAGTCACACGGACTAAGACTATCAAGTTTTGCAAAGTTCAGTGGAACCATCATTCCGAAGAGGAAGCAACATGGGAAAGAGAAGATGATCTTCGGAAAGACCACCCTCACCTATTTGCTAGCCAATCCGAATCTCGAGGGCGAGATTCACCTTAAGGGGGTTAGATTTGTAACATCCCTAAAATCATGATTCAAACTTATGCATATCATCCATGCATCCATGATCATATGAATTTCATTGCAAACAAATTATTTCAAAACAGAAGCTTCCATGCTTATTATTTCATGTAAGTTTGCTCTAGCCTTAGTGCTATCTTCCAATGGGAAGAATATTTGTTTTGATTCAGTAAAGTTTGATAATTCAAACTTAGGCACCACCAAAAGTTTGAACAAAATTTCAAAACAAAATGAGTGAATAAACCAATATTATGCCTATTTGAATATATATCATAAAGGCTTGGTTTTATTTTATTTTCATATGAACAAAGTGTTTTGATTAAACAGTAGTGTTTGACACACATTTGAGTTCAAGGTTTACCGTATAAAAACCTAGAGAAGTTTTGAATTCAAACTCATTTGATTTAGATTTGAAAATCATTTTAGAAAATCAAAACAGAAAAAGAAAAGGAGAAAAGAAATAGAAAAAGGCCAGCGCCAGCAATTGAGCCCAGCAACAGATCCAGCCTAGTTAGCCCACCCGGGTTCCCCCTCTCTCCTTCTCACTCGCAAACGAACACGCTGAGAGACTGACGCCAGGACCCCACCCCCTCGCTGTTTAACTCGCTGACGAGTGGACCCTGCGACCACGTCGCCTTCGTCGTCAATCACGTGCGCATGCGACGCTCGCTCCGCCGTTACCTCGCCGCTGTTACTGCAGGCTTAATTGCCATTGATACGCCACGCGATCCTCGCCCCCGCTCTGGCTATAAGATCCCCTCTGCAACGCGGCCATTTCCCCTCACCTAGCGCCACCTCTACGCCCCCAGGCTGCTCTCAATTGCCTTTGCACCGCCGCAGACAGAACAGCTCCGGCGATGAATCTCGGTAAGCCCCGACCGCCCCTCTGCCTCTGGTTCAAACGAGCGTGATCGCCACGTCCTTGTGCACCTGCTAACACCCCTGGTTTGCCTGCTCGTGACCCAGGTCGCCGTCTTCGTTCACGCTCGCAACCACCAGAGCCGCCGCTCGACTCCGACGAGCAATAGCGGTAAGAATCGAGCGCCCCTTGCCTCCCCTTTGGTACCATCTTGTTCGCCAGACCCTTACGCATCTCCTAAACCCTCTGCCTTGTGCTAGGACGACGCAGAGCCTTGGCAACGACCTCGACAGCAAGCAACAGACGCCGCCTGCAACTCCGACGAGCTCCAGCGACCGTGTCTGTGCGCCCCTTGCCAAGCCGTCGTCAGGTTGAGCATCAGTGCTTCGTCGCGATCCTGGTAAGCATCTCCGATGACCCCCTAGCCACCTGTAGCGCCGTGCCACCATAGGCAGAGCTTGCCGCTGCCAGTAGCCGCCGCCAGCGCCGCCACTGGATGGTCAGGGTGCTGTGCGCCGTTAGATCTAGATCTTGCGGATAGGATAGAACGCGAGCGAAGCGTTAAGTTTAGATCTGAGCCGTGCGATTAAGTTAGATCCAGCGGATCAGAAGCGTGATCCAACGCGAACCGGTACGCGCCAATAAGATTAAGACGCGTGGCATCTGTTTAGGTTTAAAAACAGAATTTGAATCTATTAGATGTTTAAATTTGTTTTGTCTATAACTTTTGATCCCCACGTTAGAATTTGACAAATTTTATACCTTTGGATTCAGGAGATCAAGCTCTTTATAAATATACAATGTGTTTAATGTTTTGCTTCTGTTAAAATGGATTTATTTGCAGAAACTTGTGTAGGGCTAATTTGAGTATATGAATTATTCAAGAATTGATTTAGGGTTTAATTAAATGTGGTTTGGCAAGTTTTTAACTTGTTTATGAAACAGTACTGTACACTTGCTTTGTTGAGTTTTAAAAATCATCACATGTCATATTGCATGCATGCATATATTTTTGTTTGTATATGTTTTTGTATGTGATTTGTGGCTATGAATCTTTGTGTAGATTTTGGTGCTAGTGATTGTGATTGTGAGGAGTGTAGCTACTCTCCAAACTACCAAGGCAAGTGGTGCTTCATGAATATTTTATCCCTATGTTTTCTACTAAGCATTAGAAATATTTTGCTAGTCTTGCATGCTATATTTTGCTTATATGCCATGTTGGGAAATCCTAGTAGTTGTAGAATTGCTAGGAAATTTCTAAGTTAAGATGCTTATCTATGCCATGCTTAGCCTAGCTAGTAGCAACTAAGGGTTGGTGAAATATACATGCTATGATGAAAATATTTCTAAGTTTTTGGACTTGTGTTTTGCCTAATAAAACAACTAAGTAAATGAAACACCTGGGTGGAATGGAAGGAATGGTTTGTGTTGAGTGGTTACACAAGGCCAGGGGACTGGTGAACCTTGTGTATCTCACTTGTGGAAAGCCACCCAGGAACAATGAGATTTTAGAGGCCAAGTGTTGACAAGAATCTCAAGAATCTCCTCATCCCAATTTCTAAAGTAAAACTTGTGGGTGAACAAGGGTGAAGGATCTCAATGTCTATTGGTGGTTCCTTGGGAAAAGTTTTGACAAAGAAAAACTTAGTGATTTCAACTAATAGGCAAAACCTATTTTGAGCAAAGCAAGCCAAGCTACACTTAGCCAAATTTGCATATAGTATCTAGTCCACCTAAATTATACTAAGGTATCACTTGACAATACTATTCCAATGTATTTACCCAATGTGGCTGTAACTTGTGATGTTACAGGTTACTCTGATGAGGATTAGGAGTCATGAGTCTACACTCAACATGTTTGCCTGTGGCACATGATGATGAAGAATTTTATTTATTTACTTATTCAAACTCTTGTACTAGGCCTGTGGCCTTGGAGTTGTAAAGACTATGTTTGTCTCTGGAATGCCTGTAATAATGACCTTTATTTCTGTGTACTTTATCTTAAACTGTGGATGCTAGCAATGATCCAGGGACTAGCATTGCAAATCACAGGGATCCTTTTCCTTTATAAAGGAGGGATCTTACATACAATGACAAGAACTTACCGGTAACTGAAGTTGAGTAGCATGAGGAACGACCCTCGTACTCAAGGGACATGAGATTGCCAACTTATGATTTGTCAAGCATGTACTACATACTTTGTTCACTTTAACCTTAATCACTTCAAGATGATTATGATAGGGGCAATGAGGGCTGAAAGCTAACAAGTACCATAATTTTTGTAAGCTCTTTTTGAAACATGAAATCCCTGCTTCCCTTTATGAAGGGCCTTTCTTCCACTATTATATTGAGTCTCCACCTTCTATCTTTAGGCACCAGTTAAGAGAGCATAGTTGCCATTCTTAGTTCTATGTGCATTGTCCCAAAACTTATTGATTGATGCATATTGTTGTATTGCTTGTCCTTGTGCTATTTGTATCTAGTCACTCTTATGAACTTTGAAGGTGTCCTATGCATCTATTTGCTACTCTATGAGGGACAAGCTGAATGCCACTATACCATGTTTTCTGTCTGTGAAACAAACAAACGTTTTTCAATGCATGTTATTAATGATCTTTGTTTGTAGCCTTTCATGTTGCATGCTTAGTTACTTTGTCTTACTGTTAGAACTCCATCTTTCATGCACATGTTTAGAGTTCTTTGATCCCAACTTTCAATGCTTGCAAATGGTTTGATCTTGGTTTTGATGGTGCATGTCACCTCAAACTTATTCTTTTATCACTTACCTACTCGACGACGAGCAAGAGTTAAGCTTGGGGATGCTTGATACGTCGGAAACGTATCTATAATTTTTTATGTTCCATGCTTGTTTAGTATCTACCTTGCTTTGCTTTGTCCACACTTTGAGGTGCTTTTCATATGTTTTGGGGTACTAACCTATTAACAAGTTGCCACAGTGCTAGTTGCATGTTTTCTGCTGTTTTTGGTTCCAGAAAATCTAGTAAGGAAATATTCTCGGAAATGGACGGGAAAAAAAGTCAAAGTCAATATTTCACCGAGGAGAACACGGAGTCTAGAGGAGAGACGGAGGGGTGCCACAGGGTGGCCACACCCCCCAGGTGTGGCCTAGGGTGGGCCTGCTCCTGAGCAGGGTGTGGGCCCCCTGGCCGCCTCCCAATCTCGCCTATTCGCCTATAAGAAGCCCTCGATGCCTAAAGCCTAAGTACCCGATCATTATTCCACGGAACCGTCGGTAGCCGCCACCACTATCGTCCCTAGATCGGGGGGATCTGAAGCTCTTCCCGGCACCCTGCCGAAGGGGAATCATCCCGGAGGCCTTCTTCATCATGCCAGCGTCTGGTATGAAGCGTGAGTAGTTCCACCTTGGACTACGGGTCCATGTAGTAGCTAGATGGTTGTATCTCCTCCTTGTGCTTTCATGTCTAGATCTTGTGAGCTCTGTTCATGATCAAGATCTCATCTATTTGAAATCATGCATGTTGTGTTTGCGGGGATCCAATGAATATTGATATTACTATGTCATATTGATTAATGGTTTTGTCTATTTGATTTTATCATGTTTGTGATGTTTGTGATCTTGCATTCTCTCCATTGTTAGTAGCTATCTTGGCCAAGTAGTTGCTAGTGACTCCAAGAGGAGGTATTTATGCTCGATAGTGGGTTCATGCCTCTACTTAATCAAGGGAAGTGACAGAAATCTCTACGGTTGTAGATGTGCTATTGCCACTAGGGAGAAAACAACGGTCTCTTGTTCATGGTGGATTGTTTACCTTACACACTTTGCTTAAAGCAGTGGTCTGTTGCTGGCAACTTAATACTGGAGGGGGTTCGGATTATAACCTGAAGGTGGACTTCTAGTCACAGATGTAGTTGGATGGAGGTCTATTTATATTGTTGTATTGCCCAATCGAATCTCATAGGATCTTTATGTCTAGTATTGCATTGTTATGCCTTGCTCAGTCCTGTCAATTGCCCTTCTGTAATTTGTTTACCCTGCATGCCATGTTTGTTTATCTAAGGAGAACACCTCTAGTGAACTATGGACCCGGTCCAATCTTTACCATTGATACATCTTCTACTGCTACTATTTACTTGCTGCAAACTATCATCACCTTCCACACCATACAGTTAATCTTTTGTTACAGCAACCGGTGAGATTGACAACCTCACTATTAGTTGGGGAAAAGTCTTGAGTTTGTGTTGTGCATGTTTGCACGTTGCTTGCAACACCTTTGAGACGTTTCCTTCCTCCTACTGGTTCGATAACCTCGGTTTTTTTACTGAGGGAAGACTTGCTGCTGTGCTGCATCATACCTTGCTCTTGAGGTTTCCTGACGAACCGCTCTCAGGCGCCATCAGTGATCGTGAGAACATTTTATGCTAGAATCATAATCCATTTGTATCGTGATATATTACATGTCCGAGATTCGATCATCGGTATCTCCATACCTAGTTTGATCTCGTTACTGAAATGTACTCTTTTCTCGTTCCCGTGATATAACAATCTAGTGATCAAATCAATTGCTTGCAAGCTAATCAATGTAATATCACCGAGAGGGCCCAGAGTATATCTATCCATCATCGGGATGAACAAATTCCACTTTTGATCCATGGGCCTCAACATAACACTTTAGTAGTACTGAACCCATCTTTATAATCACCCTGTTACGGTGTGATGTTTGATGTTATCAAGATACTCATCCAGTGTTAGTGATTGACATGATCTCATGGTCTAAGGATTAGGATTACTTCGTATGATGTTATAGCAATATAAACTCAATGACGTTGATCGCAATGCTATACTTCGGATGAATGTTCATCACATAATTCCAACAATGTTGTGACCTCGTTATTAACAACATCCAATGTCCATGATCAGGAAACCTATGATCATCTTGTTAATCAAAGAGCTAGTTTATAAGAGAGGCATAACTAGGAACTTCCTTTTTGTTTAATAAACACACATGTATTAACATTTCCGTATTAATACAATTATAGCATCCAAAATAAACATTTATCATAAATAAGGAATACGATAATAACCACTTTATTATTGCCTCTTGGGCATATTCCCTTCAGTTTTCCTTTTCGTCACACCAAAAAGCAATTTTCCATTTTTGGAGTGCAAAAAACGGGCGGTTTTGTGAAGTGATACGTCCAATTTGCATCACCATTTATATCATAATTTTCCTCTATTCATTGATATATGTCTTATTATGAGGTATTACTTATGTCTTTTCCTGTGTTTTTGCATGTTGGATGATTCTTGGAGGATGAACTGCCGAAGTCTGGAATCTAATGGAAAAGAAGGTGTTTTGATGCAATTTCACGAAGATCAGAAAAATACCAGAAAAATATTGGAAAATTATATTTTCCCAGAAGACGAAGGAAGCCAGAAGGGGAGGCATAGCTGGGCCAAAGGGGGCCCACACCCCCCTAGGCGCAGGTCCCCCCTAGGCCGCGTCTAGGGCATGTGTGGCCCACCTGCCCAGCCTCCGACTACGCCCTCTCGCCTATATCTTCCTCATGGAACCCTAATACCAGGGGAGCAACCACAGATAGATTTCCGCCGCCTATGCGGGGCAGAAAACACCGAGAGAGAAAGATCTCTCCGACAGACAGATTTCTGTCGGGGAAATTCCTTCCCGGAGAGGGGAGATCGTCACCATCAACACCATTGTCAAGCTAGGCTTCATCGGGATCATCATCATCATCCACACCATCATCTCCACCAGCACCATCATCATTACTTTATCCCGTTGTAACAATCGTGTTGAATACTTACCTAGTTCATTAGGAGAAACTTTCTCGGTGTTCATTACTATTGTAGTTGATGCTTGTGAGTGGAACCATTGGATTATTTTTTATGTTCCGATTGTTATCCATCACCATATCATCTTTGACCTTGATCCATATGATGTCTCGTGAGTAGTTCGTTTAGTTCTTGAGGACATGGGAGAAGCCATGTTGTTAGTAGTGGATTTTTGTTGAGTTATTATTCAATGGTTTAGTATTTATGTTGTGGTGCTATTCTTCTAGTGGTGTCATGTGAACGTCGACTACATGATACTTCACCATTTATGGGCCTAGGGGAATGCATTGTGTATTTGGCTACTAATTGTGGGGTTGCCGGAGTGACAGAAACCTGAACCCCCGTTAGGACACCTTTGCACAAGGGTGTGTAGGATCCCAGAGTTTAAGGATGTGGTTAGGTTTATATCTTAATTACTTTCCTGTAGTTGCAGATGCTTGCAGGGGGTTTAATCACAAGTACGTATTAGTCCAAGTAAGGTCAGTACATTAGCACAGGTTCACCCACACAACACTTACAACACCAAAGAAGAGTACTTAGCTTTTTGAAGCGAAAGCACTTGACAGAATTCCCATGTGTCCTCGAGAACGTTTGGTCCTTACAAGTATTTCCACCGGCTTGTCCTTTGCTAAGAAAGGATTGGGCCATTGGCTGCGTTTGATCGTTGTCTTTATTACTTGCACTTTGTTTTGTTGCTTTACCAGAAAACCCCTAAAAATCCGTTTGCTAAGTATTTAAAGAGATTTCCTTCTCCATACCACTAGTCAACACCTTCTGCTCCTTGTTGGGATTGACACTCCTATTTATCGAAAGTACTGCGATACACCCCCTATACTTGTGGGTCATCAAGACTATTTTCTGGCGCCGTTGCCGGGGATTGAAGCACTATTGAAGAGTGGAACTGGTAAAGGAAACTTCTACTGTGAGTATTGCTTTTTGTTTCTGTATGTTGCTTTGTTTCCAATATGGATAACCCACTTGGTTTTCTGTTTGGGAAAACTACTACCACTATTAGGGTAGTAGATGAACCAACACTTGTTGAGATAGATACTTTTAAGATACCTACAACTATTGTTGATCGTGTTATGGATAATTATTATTTAGGGGATGGAACTGTCCATCCTGGTGATCACTTGCTTTTTATTTATGAATTATGCGGGTTGTTTAAGTGTGCAGGTATCACAACTGAACAGGTGAAGAAGAAGTTACTCTCCATATCCTTGAAAGGGAGAGCTGAAGAATGGTATAAGTTGCTGAAGAATGGGCAATCCATAGAATGGGAGGAAATGGCATCTCTCTTTTATTCTAAATTTTATCCTCTCAGTGAGATTCATAAGGATAGAAATCTTATATATAACTTTTGGCCTCGTGATGGAGAGAGTACAGCTCAAGCTTGGGGGAGATTGAAGTTACTAATGCTTAAATGTCCTATTCATGAACTCCCTAACAATATCATTATCAATAACTTTTATGCTAGGCTTTCTCTTCATGATAAAGATTTACTAGATGCTTCTTGTGCTGGATCATTCACACGTATGAAGGAAGAATCTAAATGCGATCTCCTAGACCGTATTCAAGAGAACACTGAAGCTTGGGAGAATGACAAAGGAAGAAAGTCAGGTATAAACTATGACTATGAATGCATTAAATCTTTTATGGGAACTGATGGCTTTCGTGATATTAGCAATGAGTTTGGTCTTGATTCCCAAAGTATTGCCAATTGATTTAAGGCATTTGCCTCCTACATAGAAATTCCCAAGAATAAGTGGAATAAGTACCATGCGCCTTATAAAGATGTTTTTAGTCATGTTCCTGTTAGAAGCACTGAATTTTGTACTATTGATCATATTGTGCCTGAACCTTATGTTGAGAAAATACCTTTCCTAGATAAGGTAAAGGATTATTCTATGATGATTAGTGCGAATAACAAAAGTACAAAGAAAACTGTCGAGCTTGATGAGAAAATGAATATTGAATTTATGGTTGTTAGTGTGAAAGACACTGTCACTAGAAATATAGAGGATGAGCACATTGTCTTCTATGAAGACGCTTCTAATATTATCTCTCATCCTAGTAAAACTAGAAAAGCTAGTGTTCCTATGCTTTCTGTTAAAATTGGTGATCATTGCTACTATGGTTTATCTGATATTGGTGCTAGTTCTAGTGTTATTCCTTATGAGCTTTACAGGGAAATTATGCATGAGATTGGTCCTTGTGAGCTTGAGGACATTGATGTGGTTATTCACCTTGCTAATAAGGAAACCATTTGCCCCATTGGCATTGTAAAAGACGTGAAAGTTCTCTGTGGTAAGATTAAATATCCTGCTGATTTTCTAGTGATTAATTCAGCAGCTAGAAAAACTTGTCCTATCATTTTTGGTAGACCTTTCTTGAACACTTGTGGAGCTATTATAGATTGTAAGAAGGAAATTTTTTTAACTAATTTTGATGGAGTTTATTATGAGTTTAATTTTTCCAAATTTGCTAAAGCTCCTTGTGAAAATATCTTGCCTAATAAAGATTTCAGGATGGAAAAACTTGCTTCTATTGATCCAGTCTATGACCTTGAACCTCTTTTCGATGACAGTAAGTATGCTTATTCTGACGATAAAGTTGTTGCTAGTGACAGTTAGATTGTCAACTGTATTCGAAGTGCTACTAAAATTTATTATGAGAGAGGGAAACGTGGTTTTATGAATCTCAATAATGTTAAGTTTCCCCGTTTTATGTTGAAAGCTTTGAAGTTGCATCTGTTTTGTCTTCCTATGCTAGTGGATTTTTGTTTCAACAATTCGTTTTCTCGTGATAACCCCATGCATATGAAGTGGGTTAGACTCAAAAGTGTTGGTTTTTTTCTTCTTGATGCTCTCTTTCACTTCAAATATTTATCTCCTATGTGAGCATCTTTGAAAGTTTCAAGCCTAACTTAAAGGCATTAAAGAAAAGTACTTGTTGGGAGATAACCCAAGAGTTTTCTCGAGTCTTGGAAGTTATTACTTCACTAATAACCGCTCCTTATCCTTTTTGTTTTGGTTTTTGTGTCAAGTTCAACTACTTTTGTGAAGTAGAGGAGTTGTGAAAAGTGGCTGTCCTGGGACAGATTGTTGTGCTGCATTATAAAAATTCGTGAGCGAGCTCAGTACTTCGGATGGAGCTGTATTTTTCTGATATTGTTCTACAAGTTGTTACCCAACTTTTATTAGTTTTACACTTTTTTATTTGAGCAACAAAAGGTTTTCGAAAAAATCAATCTTTACCTGCTGGTCTGTTTTGACAGATTTCTGTATGTCTTTTGCATTTGCCTCTTACTGAAGCCTTTATTTGGATGGGTTTTCAGTTGAAGTGTGTACCTAAAGGTTTATTGTTTTTGCTTACACTAATGTTGTCACTGAAGTTTGTGTATTACCTTGTGAAGAAATGAATTTCCAGGAGAAGGAGGAAAGGAATCTGCAGAGTTCGACTTTGAATAGGTAAAAGTGGTGAAACAGAAGGTTCGTGAAAACTCAATATTTTTATATTTTTGATGTTTTTAATACATATGGAAGATTAAAAGACGGAACAGAGGAGGAAACGGAGGCCGGGGTGGCCACACCCATCCTAGGCGCGGGCCCCAGCTGGACGCGCCTAAGGGGCGTGTGAGCCCCCCCCTCCGAGCTCTGTCTCCGCCTCATTTTCGTACCAGTACCTTCCTTATGCATTGAAACTTCGTAATATATAACCCCCCGGATCCCCCGAGATTTGTGCATCATGTTCTCGTCGTGTTTTTGTTTCGATCTGTTTCTGTCAGGAAATCTTCTCAAGTTTAGAGCACCATGGTCTCCGCCAACAACAAAGGCAAGAAGCCCGAGGAAGATGATCCTCAAAACCCCAAGGAGGAGGATATTTTGGTAGGGGATGAAGAATACATGGAAGAGGACAAGCATCCGGACACTCGCGCTACCGTCGCAAGCATTGGAGTGGTGGCAAAACCTACCAAGCTTAGGAGGACAACACGGATGTCTACAGGAGGGAAACCTCCACGTCTTATCTACAATCCACGGTCATCTCCTCCACGTACCAAGAGACCCTTACATACTCTTATACATGACCATCAGTACCAACATGTGCCCAAAGGGAACTTGCCCTCGGTTTGGGATATGCCTCGTTCTAACAATGCAGGGAAGGACCACACTAAGAAGGAAGAGTGGGGAAAGAATAACAAGGACTGGAATTCTCGGCCCGACATGATCATGAACCGCATTGAGAAGAATTCGGAGTTGATTCGTACTCTGACCTTTGATATTGAGGATTTGAGGAAACTTGTTGAAGATATTATCAAGAGAACACCACCACCACCGAAGGAGTAATTCATCATCAGGTTTGGCATCCCCTTGTCTTGTTCCAAGCTTGGGGGAGTGCCGCGGTATCACCATCATTATCTTTTATCTTTTACATTTTTAGTGGATTCATATCTTTGGTAGAGAAGTTATCTGATACGTCGGAAATGAATCTATAATTTTTTATGTTCCATGCTTGTTAGTATCTACTTTGCTTTGATTTGTCCACACTTTAAGGTGATTTTTACATGTTTTCTGGTACTAACCTATTAACAAGTTGCCACAGTGCCAGTTGCCTGTTTTCTGCTGTTTTTGGTTCTAGAAAAGCTAGTAAGGAAATATTCTCGGAATTGGACAGGACAAACGTCAAAGTCAATAACTTTCCGTGGGGAACAAGAAGTCCAGAGGGGAGACGGAGAAGCGGGCCAGGGTGCCCAGACCCCCCTAGGCGCGGCCAAGGGTGGGCCTGCGCCTAAGCAAGGTGTGGGGCCCCTGGCCGCCTCCACGGCCTCCCCCTTCGCCTATAAGACGCCCCCGATGCAGAAACCCTAAGCACTCGATCAATATTCCACGAAACCTTTTGTAGTCGCCGCCACCGTTGTCCCTAGATCGGGGGGGTCTGAAGTTCTTCCCAGCACCCTGCCGGAGGGGAGATCACCCCGGAGGCCTTCTCTCCGGTATGATGCGTGAGTAGTTCCACCTTGGACTATGGGTCCATGTAGTAGCTAGATGGTTGTATCTCCTCCTTTGTGCTTTCATGTATAGATCTTGTGAGCTCCGTTCATGATCAAGATCTAATCTATCTATAATCATGCATGTTCTATTTGTGGGGATCTGATGGATATTGAGATTATTATGTTGGTTTGATTAATGGTTTTGTATTTATGATTCTATCATGTCTGTGTTGTTTGTGATCTTGCATGCTCTCCATTGTTAGTAGCTACTTGGCCAAGTAGTTGCTAGTGACTCCAAGAGGGGGTATTTATGCTCGATAGTGGGTTCATGCCTCTAGTTTCCAAGGGAAGTGACAAAAATCTCTTCGGTTGTAGATGTGCTATTGCTACTAGGGAGAAAACAACGGTCTCTTGTTCATGGAACATGTGGACTGCTTACCTTACACACTTTGCTTAAAGCAGTTGTCTGTTGCTTGCAATTTAATACTAGACGGGGTTCGGATGATAACCTGAAGGTGGACTTCTAGTCATAGATGCAGTTGGATGGCGGTCTATGTATCTTGTTGTATTGCCCAATCGAATCTCATAGGATCTTTCTAACTAGTAATTGCATTGTTATGCCTTGCTCAGTTCTTGTCAATTGCCCTGCTGTAATTTGTTTACCCTTCATGCCATGTTTTTTATCTAAGGAGAGCACCTCTAGTGAACTATGGACCCCGGTCCAATCTTTACCATTGATACATCTTCCACTGTTACTTGTTTACTTGTTGCAAACCATTACCTTCCACACCATACGTTTAGTCCTTTGTTACACCAAACCGGTGAGCTTGACAACCTCATGGATTTGTTGCGGCAAAGTCTTGAGTTTGTGTTGTGCAGGTCTCCATGTTGCTAGTAGCACCTGTGTGACGTTTCCTTCCTCCTAGTGGTTCGATAACCTCGGTTTCTTACTGAGGGAAAACTTGTTGTTGTGCTGCTTCACACCTTGCTCTTGGGGTTCCCAACAGGCTCCACGTCAACCGTGCTAGCCATCATCAAGCTTTTCTGGCGCCGTTGCCGGGGAGGCTAAGGACGTCTTCACTAAGGGAGTCCTCCAGTTCCTTTCTCTTTACTTTGTTTTTAGTTTGCTTTGTTTCTTTTGCTTGGTTTTGTTTGCCTCTTTCCAAAAAAACCAAAAAAAATAGTCTAGTTTGGTTTGCTTGCTTTATTCAAAAACAAAAAAAATAGTTCCTGCTCTAGTTGCTACCATGTCTGGTTTTGGACCAACCTTTATTTCCCCTATGGTAGAAATCTCCACTTTTAAGCAAAAAAGTGAAAACAGTTTTAAAGAAGCTTGGTCTAGAATCTCTGCTTTACAGAGGGAAACTGAGCCTAAGGTAAGCCTTAGCTTGGTTCTTGATAGTTTCTACCGCGGTATTGCTCTTCTTTATAGATATGCTTTGGATGTTGTGGCTGAGAAAGATTTTTTTCTATGTACTGAGGATGAAGCTTTTGATGCCATAAAGAAATTGATCATGATTTATGGTACACCTGGCAAGTCTGATTCCTCTTTCACAAATATTTTTGCTAGGTTGAACAATCTTGAGACCGGTATTGCTGCTATGAATAGTTGCTATCACACGCTTAGGGCTTACCATGATTATGTTCCCATAAATTCTGAGCCTTCAAAGTGGTTTCCCACAATCAAAGTCTCAATAAACACTACAATTTTTGATGCTCGCTGTGATATCATGTCTGAATTTTGCCTCATGCCTAAATATATCTATGATTCCTTGAGTCTTTGGGGGCTTACTGAAGGAGGAGAGGAAATCTCTCTTACTAACAATGCCACTATATTACCCATTGGAATAGCTGAAGGTGTGTTTACAAAAATCTCATGTAAAATGGTGACTATTGATTATCTTGTTATTGAATGTGTACGCAAAGGACAGATCACACTTGGAAGATCTCTACTGAAAAACCTTGGGGCGGTAATAGATGTGGGAAAAGGCATCATGCATTTTGCTCCTCCGGTAAGCAATCATATCTTCCCTAAAGAGAAGAATAAAGGTAAGAAAGGAAAGAACAAGAGGGGTAATACTTCATCGTTTGAAAATACTTGATTCTTCTTGCTTCTTGTGCCTAACTTAAAGGCGTTAAAGAAAAGTAATTGTTGGGAGATAACCCAAGAGTTTCCTTGAGTCTTGGAAGTTATTACTTCAGTAATGACCTCTCCTTATCCTTTTTGTTTTCTTTTTGTGCCAAGAATGACCTCTAATGAGAGATAAGTAAGATTTGGGGACTTGCTGTCCCGAAATAGATTTCTGTCCACCACCATAAAAATTCGTGAGGAGTCTCTGTAACTCGGATTGAGCTCAACATTTATGAATAGATCCCCCAGTACGTTAGCTAACTTTCGTTAGTTCAACACTTTTTGATTTGAGCAACAAAAGATGTTCGAAAAAATCGGTTTCTACCTGCTGGTCTGTTTTGATAGATTTCTGCCATTATTTGCATTTGCTTCTTATTGATTCCTTTTTGAGTTCTCTTTTGGGGAATTGAGATTTTTGATGGAGTTACTATAGTAGCTTGTGTTTTTAGTGAAAAGCCTTGATGTTCCAAAGCTTTACCACAGGTCTAATATTTTTTGAATAAACTAATGTTGCTAATGAAGATTGTGTGAAGTTTTGTATGACGGAAAAATTTCAGGTGTAGAGAGAGAATGATGCAATGAGATGAAGAATGGACAAAAGCTCAAGCTTGGGGATGCCACCATGGTGTCACCCCAAGCAATATCCAAGAGGTACAAGCGTCAAAGCTTGGGGATGCCCAAGGCATCCCCTTCTTCATCAATAAAAAGCTCAGGTCTGTCTAGACACTTCATTTTTATTGTTTCATGCACAATTGTGTTGTTCCTGGAGCGTCTTAGTTTTCGTTTGCTTTGCTTAGGTTAGTTTGCTTGAATAAAGTAGTTTGGACCCCCGTTCTCGTTGTGTTGTTTTGCAAATAAGTTTGCTTGGTGTTGGAAAGGAGTAGTAAGTTCTTGCTTGCAAGAGGAACTTGCATTGAATGTGACTTAGACTTTAGCATGACATGCTAGGTGTTTTTTTGACCTTATGCTTAGTGATTATTGCTGTAGCATGTCTTGTTCCAAACAATTGGAATTGCTTAGTGTGCCTTGAAGAAATTATGCGTTATTTTAGCATGCAAAAGCATAGTATTGTGGTATTCTCCTTTAATGCTTTGTTTGGGTTGACTTAGCACATGCTCACACCATGTTATGACTATGACAAGTCACCATTAGCCTCTATGATCATTTAGTCCTTGACTTGTAGTACCACTCTATGCTTTGATTAGTAGTGCTTTGTTGCTCTGCATGATTATGACCATTATGCTCTCTTAGTTGGTTGCTCCCAGTCTTTTACTAGACTCCACTTGTATGAGTAAGATCTAATCATGCTTCCAACTCCCAAGAAACCAAGTTATTCCAAAGTGTCCACTATAAATTCCTATGCATGGTGTGTTAAACCATTCCAAGTATATTCTTGTTTTCAGCTATCTTCCAATTAAAAACTATTTTGTTATGTGAAAACTTAGTGATTAAAGCCCTCACAAACTTGATGGAACACTTTATATTCTTTGCCCCTAATAACTTGAACCATTGTGACGTCTATGCTGGATATGCTTGCAAATACGTTGGAATTAGCAGAACCATGCTATCACGGGGAACGTTTTCAACATTGCACTTGTACTTTGTACTCAGTTGATATCATGCTCTTTTGTCTATGGATGTCACCGGTGTGAAATAAAGAGGGATCTTGTAAGTCCATGGAGTTTGTATTTTGTGTTAGAGAAACGCCTGGGCCGCTAGCCTAAACCATGCCTAATCATGGTGGAAACATGCAGCATCACCATAATGAGCAATCTATGAAGCATCCTCAATAAAAAGCTATGCACATAGTAAATAAAAAGATCGCTGAGATGCTCATTGTCTGCTTGCCTTGTTATTTTGGTTATGGGAAAGTTCATGTACCATGTGCAAGGGGTACCCCGTTGGTGGTTCTCTATGATATGCAAATACTTACAATGACAAGAACTTACAGGTGACTGAAGTTGAGTAGCATGAGGTGTGGCCCTCGTATTCAAGGGACTTGAGATTGCCAACTTATACTTTGTCAAGCATATACTCCATAGTTAGTTCATTTTAACCTTAATCACTTCAAGATGCTTATGATAGGGGCAATGAGGGCTGAAAGCTAACAAGTACCATAATTTTTGGAAGCTCTTTTTGAAACTTTAAATCCCTGCTTCCTTTGCAAAAAGGCCTTTCTTCCACCACTATTGAGTCTCCACCTTCTACCTTTAGGCACCATTAAGAGAGCATAGTTGCCATTCTTAGTTTTATGTGAAGTGTCCCAAAGCTTATTGGTTGATTGATATTGTGATATTACTTGTTCTTGTGCTATTTTTTTCTAGTCACCCTTGTGAACTTTTAAGGTGTCCTATGCATCTATATTGCTACTCTATGAGGGACAAGCTGATTGCCACTATTCTATGTTTTCTGTATGTGAAATAAACAAACGTTTTTCAATGCATGTTATCCATGATCTTTGTTTGTAGCCTTTCATGTTGCATGCATAGTTACTATGTCCTATTGTTCTCCATCTTTCATGCACATGTTTAGAGTTCTTTGATCCCAGCTTTCAATGCTTGCAAATAGTTAGATCTTTATTGTGAGGGTGCATGTCACCTCAAAAATTATTCTTTTATCACTTACCTACTCGAGGATGAGCAGGAGTTAAGCTTGGGGATGCTTGATACGTCGGAAACGTATCTATAATTTTTTATGTTCCATGCTTGTTAGTATCTACTTTGCTTTTCTTTGTCTACACTTTGAGGTGTTTTTTACATGTTTTCTGGTACTAACCTATTAACAAGTTGCCACACTGCCAGTTGCCTATTTTCTGCTGTTTTGGTTCCAGAACAGCTAGTAAGGAAATATTCTCGAAATTGGACGGGACAAACGTCAAAGTCAATAACTTTTCGTGGGGAACAAGAAGTCCAGAGGGGAGACGGAGAAGCGGGCCAGGGCGCCCAGACCCCCCTAGGCGCGGCCAGGGGTGCCCGCGCCTAGGAAGGGTGAGGGGCCCCTGGCCGCCTCCTCGGCCTCCCCCTTCGCCTATAAGAAGCCCCCGATGCAGAAACCCTAAGCACCCGATCAATATTCCACGAAACCTTCTGTAGCCACCGTTTTCCCTAGATCAGGGGGATCTGAAGTTCTTCTCGGCACCTTGCTGGAGAGGAGATCATCCCGGAGGCCTTCTCTCCGGTATGATGCGTGAGTAGTTCCACCTTGGACTATGGGTCCATGTAGTAGGTAGATGGTTGTATCTCCTCCCTTGTGCTTTCATGTATAGATCTTGTGAGCTCCGTTCATGATCAAGATCTAATCTATCTGTAATCATGCATGTTGTGTTTGCGGGGATCTGATGGATATTGAGATTATTATGTTGGTTTGATTAATGGTTTTGTCTTTATGATTCTATCATGTTTGTGTGGTTTGTGATCTTGCATGCTCTCCGTTGTTAGTAGCTATTCTTGCCAAGTAGCTGCTAGTGACTCCAAGAGGGGGTATTTATGCTCGATAGTGGGTTCATGCCTCTAGTTTCCAAGGGAAGTGACAGAAATCTCTTCAGTTGTAGATGCGTTGTTTCTACTAGGGAGAAAACAACGGTCTCTTGTTCATGGAACATGTGGACTGTTTACCTTACACACTTTGCTTAAAGCAGTTGTATGTTGCTTGCAACTTAATACTGGAGGGGGTTCGGATGATAACCTGAAGGTGGACTTCTAGTCATAGATGAAGTTGGATGGCGGTCTATGTATCTTGTTGTATTTTCCAATCGAATCTCATAGGATATTTCTGACTAGTAATTGCATTGTTATGCCTTGATCAATTCCTGCTAATTGCCTTGCTGTAATTGTTTACCCTTCATGCCATGTTGTTTATCTAAGGAGAGCACCTCTAGTGAACTATGGACCCCGGTCCAATCTTTACCAGTGATACATCTTCCATTGTTACTTGTTTACTTGCTGCAAACCATTACCTTCCACACCATACGTTTAATCCTTTGTTACATCAAACCGGTGAGCTTGACAACCTCACTGATTCGTTGGGGCAAAGTCTTGAGTTTGTGTTGTGCATGTCTCCACGTTGCTAGCAACACCTGTGTGGTGTTTCCTTCCTCCTACTGGTTCGATAACCTCAGATTCTTACCGAGGGAAAACTTGTTGATGTGCTGCCTCACACCTTGCTCTTGAGGTTCCCAGCAGGCTCCATGTCAACCGTGCTAGCCATCATCATTATCTTATAGGTTGGTTTGCATGTGGAAGTATCTCTCCTTTAGTTGATTATCTGTGTATCCTTTGGTGTGAGTGCCTTTATGGAATATTAATGAGAAGTCTCATATTTTACTTTTTGCACTTCTTATTTTAGTTTGCAATCTCTATTATATGATTGATCTTGTTGATCAGTATTGGCATCACTTTGGGAGCATCAAGTAAATCTAAATTGGTTTTGGCAAACCCTGGTCAGTAGCAACACTTTTTGAGGTTTGAAAGGAAAAAAGAAAAAGCTTAAAGGTATTTTGTATCATCCATTTTCTTTCTTGGTTGGCTCATAAGCTTAGTATTCTTTATTTAAGATCTTTTGTGTCTTCAAGGAAGATTGCATGTTTGGCTTTATTACTTGTATGTCTGCTTGTTTACTTCAACTCTTGTTCTTGCTACCCAACCTTGCTAGCCAAAAACCTTTTGAGAAGGCATACTTCTCATGTTTCCAATCCCTTTGAACCAAACATGTGCCATTTGTGTCCACCATACCTACCTATTAGCATTTGCTATTCGAAGCAAATTCTCAAGCTTCATCTATCTTTCGAATTAAAAAGTATTTTGTTATATGAAAACTAGTTAGTAAAGCTCTCATGAACTTGATGGCACACCATATTTTTCTTGCCCCTAATATACTTGAACCATTGTGTCATTGAAGTTGTATATGCTTGCACCTATACGTTGGAATTAGCAGAACCGTGCTGTCACGGGGAACGCTTTCAACATTGCACTTGTACTTTGTACACAGTTGATATCATGCTCTTTTGTCTATGGATGTCACCGGTGTGAAATAAAAAGGGAGCTTGTAAGTCCATGGAGTTATGTATTTTGTGTCAGAAAAACACCTGGGCCGCTAGCCTAAGCCATGCCTAATCATGGTGGAAACTTTCAGCATCACCATAGTGAGCTATCTGTGAAGCATCCTCAATAAAAAATCCATGCACATAGTAAAAAAAAGATCGCTGAGATGCTCACTGTCTGCTTGGCTTGTCATTTTGGTTATGGGAAAGCTCCTGTACCATGTGCAAGGGGTACCCTATTGGCGGTTCTCTATGATACACATGTACTTACAATGACAAGAACTTACCGGTAACTGAAGTTGAGTATCATGAGGTGTGGCCCTCATATTCAAGGGACATGAGATTGCCAACTTATATTTCGTTAAGCATATACTCCATCCCTGTTCACTTTAACCTTAATCATCTCAAGATGCCTATAATAGGGGCAATGAGGGCTCAAATCTAGTAAGTAGCATAATCTTTTGGAAGCTCTTTATGACTTGAAATCCTTTTTTCCCTCTATGAAGGGACCTTTCTTCTATTCCCAAGTTGAGTCAGTAAACCTACTTCCTCTCTATCTTCAGCAAGCATTTGAGTTATTGTGTTTTAAGCATTCATATGGTGATTTATTCAATCATGTTCTTTATCTTCCTTGGTTGCACAAAACTCTTATCTATTGAGTATTACTTTGAAAGCCTTCATTGTGAAAAATCTTTTTGAGCCAATAGTGCTCCTGTTTCGAAGACTTCTACAAAAAAGTTTTTTGTGAAATTGTTTGCCAGGTTTTCTCTGACCAAGAACAAAGTTTGCCAATACCAACTATGATTTATCTTTATGCATTTCTATTGTGACTCATGTACTTGTTGCAAGCTAAGTTATATAATGGTGAGTTGCTTTCTTCTATGAGTTATGCATTGGTAAGTGTGATGCTTCTTGTCCGTATTCTTTTATCGACACTTCACTCCATAAACCTGTGGACATGTTTACTGAGCTCAGTTTTTGCTTGGGGACAAGCGAAGGTCTAAGCTTGGGGGAGTTGATACGTCCAATTTGCATCACCATTCTATATCATAATTTGCCTCTATTCATTGATATATATCTTATAATGAGGTATTACTTATGTATTTTCCTGTGTTTTTGCATGTTGGATGATTCTTGGAGGATGAACTGCCTGAGTCTGGATTCTGATGGAATAGGTGTTTTGATGCAATTTCGCGAAGATCAGAAAAATACCAGAAAAATATTGGAAAATTATATTTTCCCAGAAGACGAAGGAAGCCAGAAGGGGAGGCGTAGCTGGGCCACAGGGGTCCCACACCCCCTAGGCGCGGGTCCCCCCTAGGCCGCGCCTACGGCAGGTGTGGCCCACCCCCGGCCTCTGACTACGCTCTCTCGCCTATATCTTCCTCACAGAACCGTAATACCAGGAGAGCGACCACAGATAGATTTGCGTCGCCTCTACGGGGCGAAAAACACCGAGAGAGAAAGATCTCTCCGGCAGACAGATTTCATCCGGGTAAATTCCTTCTCGGAGAGGGGAGATCGTCTCCATCTACACCATCGTCAAGCTAGGATTCATCGGGATCATCCACACCATCATCTCCACCATCATCATCATCATTACTCCATCCCGCTGTAACAATCGTGCTCAATACTTGCTTAGTTCATTAGGGGAAAATTTCCCGGTGTTGATTACTATTGTAGTTGATGCTTGTGAGTGGAACCATTGGATTATTGTTTATGTTCAGATTGTTATCCATCACCATATCATCTTTGATATTGATCCATATGATGTCTCGTGAGTAGTTCGTTTAGTTCTTGAGGACATGGGAGAAGTCATGTTGTTTGTAGTGGATTTGTGTTGAGTTATTATTCAATGGTTTAGTATTTAAGTTGTGGTGCTATTCTTCTAGTGGTGTCATGTGAACGTCGACTACATGATACTTCACCATTTATGGGACTAGGGTAATGCATTGTGTATTTGGCTACTAATTGTGGGGTTGCCGGAGTGACAGAAACCTGAACCCCCGTTAGGACACCTTTGCACAAGGGAGTGTAGGATCTCAGAGTTTAAGAATGTGGTTAGGTTTATATCTTAATTACTTTCCTATAGTTGTGAATGCTTGCAGGAGGTTTAATCACAAGTATGTATTAGTCCAAGTAAGGTTGGTACATTAGCACAGGTTCACCCACACAACACTTACAACACCAAAGAAGAGTACTCATCTATTTGAAGAAAAAGCACTTGACAGAATTCCCATGTGTCCTCGAGAAAGTTTGGTCCTTATAAGTATTTCCACCGGCTTGTCCTTTGCTAAGAAAGGATTGGGCCACTTGCTGTGTTTGTTCGTTGTCTTTATTACTTGCACTTTGTTTTGTTGCTTTACTAGAAAACCCCTAAAAATCCGTTTGCTAAGTATTTACAGAGATTTCCTGCTCCATACCACTAGTCAACACCTTCTGCTCCTCGTTGGGATCGACATTCCTATTTATCGAAAGTACTGCGATACACCCCCTATACTTCTGGGTCATCATGAAGAAACCACCAAATGGCTAATTCAAAATGCTACCACCACATTTTTTCAAAAATACTAGACCACCTTACATGGACAATGTCCTAACAGGGGGATCTCAAACCTTTCCGTCTATCCTAGGTGAAAAAGACAAATTCCTGCCGAATTGGCAGGAAGTGGGTCAGATATGAACTACAGGTACATGATTTTTTTTACAAAAACCATTTTTAGGTTCACAATATGATGTTTCATCAGAGATCCACTTCAAGTTTAGCGAGTCTCAGCCCCGAACTAAGAATCTTCATGCCTAACCTTCGATAAAGTTTAACGATAGTTTAAAACTGACATAAGAAATTCCAAAACGATCCAAACAATGCGAAACCTTCTCGTGGTGTCATATTATGTGACATAGTTAGAAGGAAAAATATCAAACTTGGTATATTGATTATGTCTCAAAAAAAACCTTCACAAAATGACCTATCTCGTTCGAGGTTTCTTGGCTTTCGGGTCAAATGACCAATGTTATGGCTAGAATGAAGGAATAGATTATGATAATGTGTCTATATTGTGCATACATGTACATCATGGAATGGTGAACAATGTTTCAGGATAAATTTTTCCTTTTCGTCGCACCAAAAAGCCATTTTCCGAGTGCAAAAAATGGGCGGTTTTGTAAAGCAACCACCAAATGGCTTATTCAAAATGCTATCACCACATTTTTTAAAAATACTAGACCACCTTACATGGACAATGTCCTAATAGGGGGATCTCAAATCTTTCCCTCTATCCCTGGTGAAAAAGACAAATTCCTCCCGAATCGGTAGGAAGTGGGTCATATATGAACTACATGTACATGATCGGATGCTCATGATTTTTTACAAAAATCATTTTTAGGCTCATAATATGCTGTTTCATCAGAGATCCACTTCAATTTTAGCGAGTCTCAGCCTTGAGCTAAGAATCTTTATGCCCGACCTTCGACAAAGTTTAACGATAGTTTAAAACGGACATAAGAAATTCAAAAACGATCCAAACAATGCGAAACCCTCGCGGGGTGTCATATTATGTGACATAGTTAGAAGAAAAATATCAAACTTCGTATATTGATTATGTCTCAGAAAACCTTCACAAAATGACCTATCTCGTTCGAGGTTTCTTGGCTTTCGGGTCAAATGACCAATGTTATGGCTAGAATGAAGCCATAGTTTGTGATAATGTGTCCATATTGTGCATACATGTGCATAGTAGGATGACAAACAATGTTTTAGGAGGAAGTTTTCCTTTTCTCGTACCAAAAAGGCATTTTCCATTTTCCAAGTGCAAAAAAGGACGGTTTTGTAAAGCAACCACCAAATGAATAATTCAAAATGCTACCACCACATTTTTTAAAAATACTATACCACCTTACATGGACAATGTCCTAACAGGGGATCTCAAACCTTTCCATCTATCCCTCGTGAAAAAGACAAATTCCTGTCGAATCGGTAGGAAGTTGGTCAGATATGAACTAGATATGAACTACAGGTACATGATCAGATTCTCATGATTTGTTACAAAAATCATTTTTAGGTTCACAATATGATGTTTCGTCGGAGATCCACTTCAAGTTTAGCGAGTCTCAGCCCTGAGTTAAAAATCTTTATGCGTACCGTTTTAAACGAGCAAATGAAATTATGGTAAGAATTAGGACATAGTTTGTGATAAGTTGATATTGATATCATAGTTGGATTCCTCTCATTTTCTAATCAATTTATACATATTATTTGTTAAATTCCGATTTACAGATTTAAAGATATCAATTATTCTATATTAAATAGCAAAATACAAAAAATATTATATTTTTATTTGCATTCAATAATATTTTTACTTATTTATTGTTGTTTACTTAAATAATTGTTTGTAATTTGAAAAAATACAAACATGTGACATGATGATATAAGAGTTAACCGAATTAATATCATAGTATTGACAACAATGTATAAATTGCTTTGCGGAAAGAGATTCTGAAGGAATGAGAAAGTTAAGTGTGCTAGGGGTGGAGTAGTGAGGATGGGTGACTGACCGGAAAGTTTGACTAAGACTGGAATTTAATCAATGATTAAGTGTAAATAGTATTAAAAATATTCAAAGCGAGAGATTAAGAGTCAAACAGTTCAAAGATTAAAAATATATTTTTTTTAAATTTTAGGCTATGCCGACGTTCTAGCCGTCGGCGTAGCTCCAGGCCTGTGTCGACGGCTTGGCCGTCGGCGTAGCTCAAGGGCTGGGCCATTACGAAAGGCCGTCGCTTGACATCGTGGGACCCGCTGCGAGCGCTATGCCAAAGGGGGGCCGCTATGCCGACGGTCGGCACAGGCCGACGGCTATATGGCGCTATGCCGACGGCATCCGGCCGTCGGCGCCTCTGTTTTTTCCTATAGTGCCTCAGTGATGAAGAGAAAGATTTGAGGAAGAGACTCAAGAGGAAAGTCATTGCATATGCTGTGGCCAAATCGTGCAAGAAAGAAACAAGCTTCTAGGGTTATTAAGATCCTAAAAGAGGGAGATGCCAATACTAAGTTCTTCCATATTTGCGTCAACGCTTATATGAGGAATTTTTTTGTCCATAGATTAAAGCATGGTAACGGTTGGGTAACCAATCATGAAGACAAGAAAAACATCGTTCACGATTTCTTTAATGCACTAATGAAGAAAGGAGCACCTAGAACCTCAAACATCAATTGGGAAAACATTCCGGTGCCTGATTGCGACCTCGCAGACATCCCTAGTGACTTCATGGAAGAGGAGATTGAGGATGCCATCTTTGGATCCGCGAGCGATAAGGCTCTGGGCCTCGACAGATTCACCGGAGCTTTCTACAAAACTTGTTGGCACATTATTAAACCGGAGATATTACGGGTGATCAACGACTTCCACAATCTCCGTGTCTCCCACTTTCATTGGATTAACTCCGCAAATGTCATCCTAATCCCGAAGAAAAGGAAGGAGCCGAAGAAATATCGGACTTTAGACCAATAAGTCTAATTTATGTTATTGCTAAGTATGTGGCCAAGATGATGGCCTCGCGCCTTGCCCCATATATAGACACTATTGTGTCAAATTCCACCGCAACAAAACTACTTGCCTCCTCCTCGAGAACATTTACAGTACCCTCAAAAGAATATGGACCCTTCATTTTTGTCAATCCCGTGGCTGATCTCAGCTGGTACTCCACTGCTAGCAAACGAGAGTACCGGCTTAGAAAACCTGGGAGTACCTCGAGTTCAGGGGTAAATTCCTAATCTACACAGGCTAACAAAACCAGGCCCTAAGGAAACGACTTGATCCTCGGTTATCCACAGAATCCAATCATTCATTCATGTGTGTGTATAGACACCGCCGCGCCGGAGTGTGCCGGAGAGACGCGGTCGCAGGACATGGAAGCGTCGCCTGCTACTTGGTTATGTGTGACAATATAATCTGTGTAATATAACATCGCTGAGCTTCGCTTTAAATTCAGATGTCTATCCTAGAGATTGGTGTCTATTCGGGGGCCTTGTCGCTTCGTTTGATCAGTAGCTCCGAATGAAAGCAGGCGGGAAAATAAAATCCATCGATTGATTAATTTGTACTTTGGTCATATTTCTTAGTGTGTCACTACGGCCGTGCAAGGAGAAACGGCGGCGACCGTGCGGTCATAATGGGAGGAGGAATTCAGACGTTGTAGATCATAATAATACACGTGAAGACTGAAGCGCTATCGTGAGATCTCGCAGCGGCCGGTGTAGACGGGTGTGTGTGTGTGACCGCAGTAGACACCAATACGCGGCCAGACTAGAGAGCCGAAGTAGACCAGTGCGCGGACATCCCCGCAGTCGTAGCGATAGCATCATCAACAACTGGAACGTTGCGAACGGCCAGACTGGAGAGCCGAAGTAGACCAGTGCGCGGACATCCCCCCGCAGTGGTAGCGGGAACGTCGTGGATGGTGTCACGTCGCAGAAGCTTGGACCGTAGAGGATGCTGGTGAGGAGCTCAGGCGAGGTGGTAGCCCTTGTGCTGGTGTCGAGTGAGCCGAGAGCGGTGGGTGCTGCAACCTTGGTCGAGATAGCCGTGCGAGGGGTCGCCGTGGTCGATGTCGTGGTCGGGGTTGCCGGTGTCGAGGTAGCCGCATATTAAGCCGCGTGCGCGTAGTGCAGCCAGTAGAAGGACGGAGACGCGTCAGGGCAGTCGTCGGAGAGAGCGATGCCGAAGCCGATGCAGTCCGAGCCATCGAGAACGAGGTGCGGCCATGGCTTTGCCAGAACCAGGCGCACGTCGGGGACGAAGACATACTCCGGTTTTGCCAGAACAGAGTACGCGTAGACGAATTCGGTGACGCGGTCTTGGCAGACGTAGAGAAGGTAGTTGATGCCGAAGAAGACGTTGTCAAGGCCGATGAAGACGAGGCGCTGGCGCCGAGTTTGCCAGAATCGGGAACGCATCGGGGACGAAGGCATGCACCGGTGTTGCCAATACCAGGCATGCGAAGAACGAGACCAGTAGAAACGATTTCACGCCATGTCGAAGAGGAGACTAGCAGAGGAGGACTCTACGACGGTTGCGTTGCGCAGATCAGCGAAGTGCCGATACAGGCCGCGGTTGTCGGAGTACGGGTAGGTGTGGTCGAGGACGATGGCGACGAAGTCGTGCTGGACGAAGACGTAGAAGGTGGCAAACCAGCGACGACCAAGAGTGGTCATACTGGATGCCTAGACGGAGGGGTAGTCGGCGGGACCTACGACAGCCAGGAGTGGCCATGCAGGCTACCTGTGGAAATGCGGCAGCGGTGCTCGAAGTAGGCGAGGCAGAACCCGGCGACGTGACGAAGACCATGCGCGGACGGCGGCGACCCACGCCGAGGGAGGTGGCGCGGTGGAAGCCTGCGACGTCCTTGCGGGGTGACGGCGATGACAGCGTGCAGCGACGCTACTGCCCGATGGGGCGGCGTAGCTGCAGGGCGCTAGTCGGTGCAGCGGTGTGAGAACCACCAGCGAAAGACACGCCTGAGAAGGCGCGTTGGTAGCCGGCGGCGGGGACCAAAGGCGGCGACGCTACGGCCCGAAGGGGCGACGCAGCGGCAGCCCGATGCTCGATCGGTGGTAGGCGCGTGCTCGGGGACGTACTCGGCGAAGACGAGCGCCATATCGGTTGATCAGACCGACGGCGGCTCTGTACGCACCAAGTCCGTGACAACGACAGATTGGAATCCGTGGCGTCGTTGTCGGTGCAATCCCGGGCGATGACGGCGAAGACAATCCGAGGGGGGATCGGCCGCGGCAGCCTTCCGAGGAAGCCGCAGCAGCCGGCCGTGGTGCGCGGTAGCCTGTCATGAGGCCGCGACGGCCTACTGAGGAAGGCACAACGGCGCAGGTGACAGGCGCACGGGCGCGGTGTAGATCATCGATGCCGATGGTCGGAGTAGAGGCACGGTGATGACGATAGCGATGGGCGACGCAATCCGATCTAAGATCGGTAAACAAAAAAAGAAAACCGATCAAGAGATCGAAAAAAAAGACTTGCAGGGCTGCCGATCACGGATCGGCGGACAAACCCTACGTACGGGTTGCGCGGCCCCCGACGGAGATCATGGAGATCGACCTCCCCGGGGGCGGCGCGGCGGAAGCGTGCCAGCGGCGGCTAGAGTTTGGGATCGGTTTAGGCTGATACCATGTAAAAGTATGAGATTGGCGTAATATGATGGATGTGTTATTGAGCCTCTCGGACAAGTATATATAGACGTACAGGGACCGACTTGGAGTATAAGACAAGTAACCTAGTCTATCCCTAACAGATACGTATACTCTAATAGGCGGTGTGCACGACCTCTCAATTGGGAATTTGGGACGGCGGCGGTGACTGCACGGTGATGTCTGCCTCTCGATTGGGAATTTGGGACGGCGGCGGCTGTCTGCTGCCGATGGTCGTTACTGAGCAGTTATGTCGTGAGATCGATTCACAATCCAATCTGCAACTAGATGACCAAGAGGATAAGACGAAACTAACCCTTTACTTGAATGGTCATATTTAAGTGGTACTCCCACCTCTATTTTCGGAGTACCAGGTACCGTAAAAGTCCTCTCCTCGAGAACATTTAATATCAAAAAAGGCATTCGATTCAGCTAGATGGGATTATCTTATGGACCTCCTTCGACACTATGACTTCCCGCACAAATTTCGGAATTGGGTGTGGGCACTTCTCTCAACTTGCTCCTCAAGAATTCTTCTCAACGGAGTGCCGTGCGAGCCTATAAAGCATGGGAGAGGCCTTAGATAAGGATACCCATTGTCGCTGCTCCTATATGTCTTAGCCATTGATCCCATAAATCATATCCTTGCTAAAGCTACCTCTCACTACATCTGCTTCGTGGAAGATCACCGGTTTCTCGTACTTCCCTTTACGCTGACGATGCGGCAGTTTTTGTGGCACCTATCAAAGAGGACATCACTTTTCTCGCATCCACCCTCGGCTCCTTTGGAGATGCAATCGGTTTAGTGGCAGATAGGCAAAAAAAGTCTTGTGGCGCCCATTCGATGTGAAGGCATTAATCTTGAGGAAGTGTTCTCCTCCTTTCCGGCAACACAAACAAGCTTTCCAATGAAATACTTAGGCCTCCTATTGAGCGTCTATAGACTAAAGAGGGCAGACTTGCAACACCTTGAGGATACAATAGCCGGAAAGTTCTCCTCCGGGAATTGGAAAAACGTCAACATGGCCAGTAGAAGAGTTTTGGTGCGGGTTGTTCTTACGTCACAAGCCATCTACCACATCACCTCTATTGACCTACCGAAGGAGGTCATCAAGAGAATCATCTTCCTTATCCGTGCCTACTTGTGGGAAGATTGTGACAAAGTTTCCGGAGGCAAATGTAAAGTTAGTTGGGACAAAGTCTGTCGTCCCACAAAGCTTGACGGTCTCGGTATTATGCACCTTGAGAAGTTCGCCGCTGCCCTTAGGCTTCGATGGCTATGGATGGAATGGACGGATGATTCCAAGTCTTGGATTGGATTAGGAAACACGTGCAACAAAGAAGATTGTGAGCTTTTTGCGGCAACTATGATGGTAACGGTTGGAAATGGTGAGAAGACCAAATTTTGGACCTCTCCTTGGCTTCATGGCATTTGCCCCAAAGAGATAGCACCAGATATTTACGGGGAAATTAGAAAAGAAAAACTGTTCGGTTAAGAAAGTTATTGCAAATAATTATTGGGTTAACCAAATTGACATTCACGAGGATTTTGATATGGACCATATCCAACAATTTGTCTCGCTTTGGGAGCTTGTGTCCGGGGTTCAACTTCACCAACATGTGTCCGACACCTTCAAATGGAAATTCACCAATGATGGCATCTACACCGCCTCCTCGACATATAAAATGCAATTTGAAGGCCTTATCTCCACTTATCTCAATAAATCTAGTTGGAAGGTTTGGTCCTCTCCTAAATGCAAATTTTTTGCTTGGTTGGTTATACAAAATAAGGTGTGGACGGCGGATAGATTGGAAAATAGAGGATGGAAAAACCATGGGAATTGCCCTTTATGCAACAAAGTTCCAGAATCGGCGTCTCATCTTCTCTATAAACGTCGGTTCACCATAAAGATATGGAAGGAAGTTCTATCTTAAAGTGGGATCCAAAACATATCCACAATCTCTTGGGGCAATGAGCCTATGATCCATGAGTGGTGGACAAAAATGGCTTTAGATAAAAGGAAGGGAAGACGTGCAACTGTTGTTTTAACCATGCTTGTCTCATGGGAAATATGAAAGGGGCGCAATGCAAGAATTTTTCAATACCATTCATCGCCTTCTTCCATTGTAGTTGTAAGGATCAAGGACGAGGAAAAAGAGCTTGGAGCCTAGACTCGACAAAAAAATTAAGTAATGTAATGCCGGGAGAATAATCCCTTTTGATTGATCTAGGACTTTGTCCTAGGATGTTTTAACTCTAGAACCTTCTTCTTTATTAATGAAATCGGCTAATCTTTTACTTTGTTTCAAAAAAAACTACTCCGAGAAAACATTTTAGACAACAATGCACAGAATGACACCAGTCGAGACCTTTTTTGGAGCAACGAGCAGGAGAATTGGCCGGTTTGGAAAAGAAATCGGCCAAAATCCAATACAGACGTATATACACACGGGTTCGTTTAAAAGGGGGAACCAGGCCAAAAAATACCCCAAATGGCACAGTTTTCAGGAAAACCGGAAAAACCAAGACGAGACCAGGCGACCTAGCACGACTAGGCCTGGAGCACCACCAAACGACATCAGCACAACGGCAACAACATGCGCTACGAAAAGCCTGGTCCACGTCCCTAGAGAGGAAGTCAGAGCTGAAGGAAACGGCTAGGCCTCACAGGCTTCACGGCGAGAGGCAGGCCGCAGGGAAACACGCCAGCGGTATTCGCACGCCGAAAGGGCCGGAAGGCGTCGACTCAACCGGCATCAAAAGATTCGCAAGAAAAGGCTCCCTTCCCTTCGAAAAATGATGCCTCCAAGGAGGTAACGACGTCCAGAAGACGTCGCCGTCATCCAATCCGGCAAGCCAGATTTGGGTTTTCACCCCGGAGTGATGGGCGGAAGGGTGTCAGGGCTCCACGACAACACCCCCAAGAGGGTGAACGGCGCCCTCAAGCGCCGCCGTTGTCGGCACCGACCAAGTCGGGCAAGACTTTCGTCCGGAGACCTCGACCACCACCTCCAATGGACTATCCCAGAGACGGTCCATGCCGCCCGACGAGCAAGATCACCGGCGAGAGAGCCGACGCCCACGCCCGCCCAGCCAAAGTCAGAGCATAACCACCAACACAATCCGGAGCCGTCGCTCTGACCTCCTCGCACAGCAGGGAGCTCCTCACGCCAACCTACCACCGATCGCGAGACGCCAGGAACTAGCGCCTCGCCCACCAAAGTGGCACCACCGCACCGCCGTCCTCAAACCATGGCACACCTCGGCCACGGACTTGCTCAGGCGGCTAGGACCACCACGCACAAGCCAGCCAGCCACCCGCGCTGACCCTCCCCAGCCGCCAAGACACCGCCGGAGCCGGGCGGAGCCCCCACGATACCATCGCGCCGAGGCACCCTGGGACCCGCCGTCATCCACGCCACCGCCGCGTCGAGGTAGAATCTGACCGCCAACCACCCAAACGCCACCATGTCCCCGGTGCTGCCACCCCGGCATCCACACCTCCGGCCAGCGGACACCGCCGGCGCCGGAGCAGCAGCACAGCCACCTCTACCGCCCGCCCATGGTCAAGGGGCGCCGCCCTGACCGGTCCCATGCTCGAGCCAGCCGGCTCGGCTTCCTCCCGGTCGCAGGAGAGGCGCCAACTCCGCGACCCGTCCAGGGCCCAGATCGGGCCCGCGCAACCAACCCACCCCCGGCCTCCGCCCCAGGCTGGCGCACCGCCTCCGCCAATCAGCGCCGCCGGACCCCCTGGACACGGCGTGCCTCCCGCCGAGGCCGCCACGGCCGCCGTCTGCAGCACGCCAGCCCACACCGCTAGCAGAGCACCCACGCGCCGGGCAAAGGGGAAATGCCCCGCCGCCTCCATCCCTGGGCCGCGCACAGCTTTGCCGGCGGACCCTCCGGCTCCGGCGGCGGCGACACGAAGGAGGGTGGTGGAGGGGGCCTCTAGCGGCGGCGGCAAGGGTTTCCCGTGTCGCCAAGGGGAGGGCGACGCGGGAGCTGTGGCTGTGATGTGCTACTGGTAGTCTTCTCTCACCAATCGAGACCTAACAAGAGAAAAATACCACCAATGTGCCAACTGATGCCATATCCACAAACATGACGTGTTTTTTCAATGTCCTGAACATGCATACATAAACACAAGTCCAGGACATTGGAAGAAATAATTATATAGTACTAAAAAAGCCGCAAAAAAAAGTTTACTCGAAAAAATTTACAAGGCCAGCGGGTAGCGATGTGGATGATCCCAGGACATCAATGCGTGTAGGCATATTCGGATCAGATTTTGAGTAACTATATATAGAACACACCTCGTTGTGAAAATTGTAAAACCCAATTTCTTTTTTACCCTCGCAGGAGTATATATAGAGATGTACATAAGGGGTTCTTGGAGTATAAGGGAAGTCTAAACTGAGTCTATCTCTAAGTCTAGAATATTCTAATACCTCTATGCATTATACTTTTAACATTTTCCCCAAATCATAACGGGAGGGAAGCAGACGATTTGACTCGAATTGAAATTCGCCGTTTTCTCCTTGTCATCATCACCCACGTCTTTTGATGGATATGATCATGGCAGGCACCTAGGGACGGTGACTGCATCCAGATCACGGCTGCTATTTCATCATCAACACATAATCACCAAGGTCTATATCAACATGGTCTTCACCAACATCTTGGTCAACACAACGTCGTCGCCATTATACCGTCCACACGATGGACATACATTTACAATGCCCTCTGATAATATAACTGTAAGACACGATGACAGCATGATCACCTCCATGACATGAACTACGACATTGACTACGTCCGATGGCTAAGACTGTATCAACACTCCAGCATCAGAATTGTGATGTCCCTACAACCGCGCATATGGTTCTAGTAGAACCATTGTGTGCTCGGTGGGCTTCCTCTAGTCCTGGCAAAACTGATGGTCTCACCTATGTCCGCATTCTCTGACATCCGTCAGATGTTCCCGACGGTACATCTACAAGGTGCAAAACATGCACAACTGTAGCTCCGTCCAAAAAAAGTAAACCAGCGCTTCGGCACTAGCGACCACACCAACTATGACGACTACAACATAGACAACATCTATCTCGACTATGGCAACATCACGATCGGCCACCTCGATATTGACATAAAAAATAACCTCTACATAACTCAAAAACTATAGTCAATAGCGTACATAACACTTACATTGTGATCGTGGGAGGGAAGAGAGGCACAAGATGAAGACGCATTTACCACACCTAGGTGTCCCTTACGGTGCGACGTGTGTCGATGCCTTGCGTCGGAGAAGTCATGTTCCACACCGACCACGACCTTCGTGTGGTCGGTGTAGCTTCTCGTGGATATGCTCAACGATGATCTTAACTCATAGCGTAAAGTAGTCGTGCATCTTGATGTCAAGGTTTGCTTGGTGATGTCCGGTGAAGATGGTGTCGGTGCAATCCTATGTGCGCACAGCGCACAATTTTGGTCGGCATCGGGTGTGGGAGGTGGTCGTTGGCCATGCCAATGCTGGTTCGGACGCACGTGTAGCGGGCGGAGTCGACCATGGAAGCTGGCTTGATGTAGGTATGCGTTGAGACGTGCACGAGTCCAAGTGCATGGTTGCACATGCATTTTTTTAGAAAGGAGCATATATTGATATCGTGACATTAGTCTCTGCAATAACTTATTACTATATTAGTATTACAGATACACACAGCTAAAAGAAGAAAAAAATCCCACTACAGCGATCTATATCTTACAACGGCGAACCAAACACACCGAGATAGTACGAGAAAACCATCCTCTTTAAAAGCAATGCCTAAAAAACAGTACACAAACGCCATAGTCATCTTGATCGACGATTATGGGTTTTCATCCCGAAGAAAGTTGAACATACACATAGACAGACAAAAGTTGAATTTCGCCATGTGATTTGGACGCGGCATGCATGGTTACTGGAGTCGTCCGCTTGGTGGAGACTTCAGGTTGATGCCGACGAGTCGCACGCGCGGGAGAAGCTACGACAGAGAGTAGTTTGATCTCGAGTTAAACACGTCAACAGTCCTTATGCTTATGCGTGTGTCTTGATTTAGTCCTCGTACTCATAATTTGTACAATTTTATCAACAAAGTCATCAATTTGACTCAATTTTGTCCTAAACTATGTTGGTCATCGAAATTGCACCGACACGTTTGTCGACATGGATCCCACCTGCAGGAGAGCAATTGTCCTGGAATTTTGCATTTAGCCCCTTTCGCGTGACTTCGCTACCGTTAGTTAATCTCCCGTGGGGTTAAATATGTGAACCCTCATTTATTATTTATGTATCCACTGCTTTAAAATCCCTGCTTCCTCTAATCCCTAACCCTAGCTCATCTCCTCTTCTCTTCCCCGATCTCCTCTTTCGCGAGCGAATCCCTTGGTTGGAGCTCGAGCAAGGAGAGCGGCTTCTGTGGTCAGAGCTCATGTATAGAAAAGGAGTACCATGTTCTCACAAGGAGTTGTCCATCGTCAGATGCAATTGAGAGGGTTTTATCTGCAAATTTCTAGGAGTGGTAATGTGTGGAAGTGGAACCAACGTCCACATGTCGTTCACATCAGCTCAATTTCGATGGCAAACCTAGTTTAGGATTAAATCGAGTCAGATTGACAAGTACTTGCATAGAATTTTGCAAATTGCGAGTTCGGGGACTAAATCAAGCCACATGCACAAGTACATGGATTTCTAGTGTATTTAACTCTTTGATAGCACACACATGCTCATGGCGGACAAGCAAGGCCCGCTATCGGAGATGATCAAAGCTGTGCACCGCCATGCACACTCGATTTCTGCACCGATTATTTTCTATAATTTGTCGCCGGAAGAGGATCGTGCTGAGCTAGGATATATTGTGTGACCAAACCCACGACCCATGGCGGTGGCGCTGCGTCATCCCAGGGAAACCCCGCTAGCCCTCCCCAGTCGTCCTTCCCTCCCTCCGCTGCCACCAGAGGCATTGCCGGGAAAAGCCCGCGCGGCGTGGCAGTGACGAGACTCCTGCTGCCCATGATACGAGATGATGCGGCGACGCCCTTTCACGCTCCTGCAGCCGTGGTGGCACGCGGTGATGGCCGTCGGAGGCATCGGCGGTAGGCGCAGAAGTTGAGGCGAAGCAGTGGAGTTCTGATCCTGTACGGCTCTAGACTTGAGCTCCTGCACCCTGCACTTCTCATCGACAATGAGGTCTTACTCTTCCCATGTCACATGGGTGCTAGGGAGGTGGCCCTCGTCTTGGCGGCGGAGGCCACCTTCTTCTTCGCTGGAGGTGGGCAGCGAGATGTGGTGGATCTTGGGATCCCATGTCTTGCGACATAAAAAAGGCAAACGGTAGCCCTAGTTATCTTTAAGGGAATACCGATCTTCCTGCGGCCGTCCTATTTGATCTGGCCATCAGAGAGTTTCTGACTTCTCCTTTGAAGGAAAACAAGGACTGACGCATATGGCACTCCTTGTACACCTTGATTGGATAGGGGTCGGTTGTGTGGACCCACAACATCAGCCTAACCGACTTCACTAGGTGTATCGCGAATCTCTGTTCTTGTTGACACCATGGGACATGTATGCACTCCCAGGGATCAACATATGTGGAGAATGATATGTCGTCTATGATTGTAGGACTTGACAGTGGCAAATGCATGTTCTCGATGTGGTGAAGACCTTACTTTACAGGATGTTGTTTGGAATTGACTTGCGTGATATGTTCCTGTGGGATCGGATACGAGTTCTTGGAAGCCTCGTGATACATGTCTTGCAGTAGCGGCATCCGCAAGTGGGGGCGGTATCACTGAAGGACTTCTTTGTTGGTGGTGCTCCTCGAGTATTGAATAGTGATTTTAGTACAAACATACCCCCATACCTAACACTTTTTTGAGCGGCATAAGCAAAAAAACCAGCAAAATTTGTTTAGCCGGTATATGAGCATTCATGTCACCATTTTTACGTGACGGCCACGTATACACCATGGCAAACATGACGCCGACACATAGAAGTGTCGTGGAGGTTGGCACATTTTACTACTTCAGTAGATGGATGAAGCCACATAATAGTGCATCGTGCATTGTACGTGACATTTATAGCATGTCCTACGCAAAAGACTTGTTAAGCATTCCGTGTTGACTGGTTATGCTAGTCTCACTGACTTGTGTGGCCTACTACCGACGAGATATGACTTTATATCTCCTTCTACACCTTATGCAACTGCACTCTCGATCCCGATCTAGTCTCTTCTACTTCCTATCGCAATCCTAGTACATTTCCCAAGTATCCCGCTGGTAATCTTCAGCGGTTGTCGGCGGCGACACCCAAGCCGGTGGCGCACCAAGTAAGTTTTTTTATGTAGTATATGGCTTTTAGTTCTTGATAGTTGTTATCAATCTCTCTGTTAATCAGAAGGTATAATTTGGGGATATTTCTCTCTATGGAATCGCTTCCCTTCAGGTTGCCTCTACGGCCAAAACTTTTATCCGCGTCGGCTTGTCGCGTTCAGGGGAGAAAACGCAGACCGCAAGTTCCTCGGGTGCCACTTTAGAGCCCCGATTTTTGCTTGCTCCAGATTTGGATTGATCCTCCGAATATGACGAGAGAGTCAACCAGTGTCTCAAGACATGACCAGCTGATTAGCCCACTATGCCCTATGGGTCTTTAAGCAAAGAAAAATGATATGGATTCCCCGGACGATAGGGGGTTCCCATAGTCCTCCTCCCCCCAAAATCGCCCAAATTTTCATTTTTGCTGCAAAACGGCCCGCTTTTGCTTTCGAAGCAAAAAAAAAAGGGTTCGTTTTAAAAATAGAACGTCTCGTCGGAGACCTCGCCGGAGATCATGCAGCAAAAAAATTATGCTAATGCAGCAAAACCGACTTCGCCGGAAACTTTTTTTTGCTGCATGGTCTCCGGCGAGGGTCATCAACGAGTTGTTTCCGACGATGTCTCCGGCGAAGACGATTTTGCTGCTTTAGCACAATTTTTTTTCTGCATGGTCTCCGGCGAGGTCTCCGGTGAGGTCTCCGGCGAGACGTTCTATTTCTAAAACGAACCGTTTTTTTTGCTTCGGAAGCAAAAGCGGGAACATATGCAGCAAACGCGGGATGTTTTGCAGCCAATGGACACGTGTCAGCACGGGAAGCAGGACGATGAGAGAGCTCCCATCGTCCGGGGGACGCCTAGCAGTTTCCTTAAGCAAACCAAGCCCACAATATACAAACCATAGATCTATCTCGCAGTACTCCTACATAACGTCGGAAACACCTGGAGTACCTTGTATCCATGGAGCCGCACACCACTCTCTCCACTCCTTGCCCTAGATATCGGAGCATTCCCCTCTCTGCTAACACTAGATCTCCCACCGTTCTCCCTCCACAACTAACCCAAGATCCCATTACCATCTCTCCCCATCTGTGCGAAAGCAGAAAAGTAGAGTAGCCTCCACCGGCGAGGTCATCTGCTCCATGCAGATTGATTGCTTGGAAGATGCTGGTCAAGCCAGTGACACCGTCGTCGGTTCTGTGTAGATGCATTGCCGCGGAAGTTGGTGGCCATGCCAACTACGAGGTCGCTAGCGCGGTCGTGGATGCACTGCACAGAAGATGATGCTCGGGCCAGCGATGAGGTCATCAGCGCCGTGTAGATGCACCGCTCGAAAGATGATGGTCAGCCGGCGGCGATGCAAATAAGATTTTTCTTAGATTCAGTGCAGAATAGAGAGGAGCTCAAAATTAGGGATTTAGTTAAATTTCATAGGTAGTTTTTCCCTTTTTTTTCTAGCATAATAGGATTTTTTATTTTGGATTCTCCTTTTCAATTTTTTCTAGCAATAATAATTAAATCGAACCATATAGTTCACTCAAGCCTTTAGCACCGATCAGGTTTGCCTCAAATGAGATAAATCCAATTTGGTGCACTTTGTATGTTCTTCATGTTGTCGAATGCCAACCCTCAATAAGCAGCAGAAGCTTGCTTACTCAAGCATATGTACCACCAATCTCTAGGCTTTCTTATCAAGTAGGATGCCAACCATACCCTGTTTCGAGGACAAAAATGATTCCCCTGAATCCTATGTGGATTGAACTGATTTCTATGTGAACCTTCCGAAAATCATGTGGATTGATAAAAAAAAGCAGCATGTACATTACAGTTACAGCTCTGTACTCTGTTGGTATATATACACGCCGTCGTAATGCTTCAGTCTAGGACTAAGTCTCGCCTCTTCTTCGGGTGTAACGGCTCCGCGCCTCCTGTTCCTTTTCTCATCATCGCCACGAACTCTGAATAATCTATCCTCCCATCCTGCATACGCCAGTCGAGAAAGTTTCAGTTCCTTCCGATGCATATACCATCCATTGTTATGTAGTATGTCTTTTTCTTAATAGAATGAAAGATGTGGTGTGTCATATTGCATCTGAGTTTCTGTATGCACTGAATGTACAGAGTTTTTCTTCCTTACATTGTCGGCATCGGCTTCAGAGATGACTTCCTTGAACTCCTCGGCGTCGTACAGCTTTTGCTCCTGCAAGGCTTGCTCCAGCTCTTCTTTGGTGATGTACCTGCAATGCAAGATATATATTATGAGTTAAACATGTGTGCCACCTAAGTCCAGAATCCAGAGATGTACTAGTACTGATTATCCATTTCTGACGCTGAACCTACCCGCTGTTGTCCTTGTCGAAGTACTGGAATGCGGTATAGAGGTGCTCCTCCCTGTCCATTCTGTTCATGTGCACCGTCGCGGTGACGAACTCCTCGTAGTCGATCAACCCATTCCCGTCGGCATCGGCCTGGAAATCGAATGTGAAATAATTTTTGGTCATGTTCAGTGTGTTGATCTTGTCCAAAAAGTGTTGAATATGCTGATTGTGTTATCTGAAATTGAGATTCACCGCTTCCATCAGTTGCTGAATTTCATTGTCTGAGAGCTTGGTGCCCTGCGTGGCCAGCCCGTTCTTGAGCTCTTCGAGCGTGATCGTGCCGCTGTTGTCCTTGTCAATGTTCTTGAACATCTCCTTGAGCCCATTGATCTCCTCCTCTGACAGGCACCCGGCTATGACCTGCAGCAAGGCCAGCACGAAATTAATTACCGTTGCTCAATTTCAGTAGTGCAACACCTAGCTGGATTTGAGGAAACAACTTATACCCTCAGTGCGGCCTTCTTGAACTGGTTCATGGCCACGAATTGCTTCATCCTGTCGAGCACGACGTTGTCAAGCGGTGTATCGGGCGCGTCTCCGTCTTCCTTGATCCATGGGTGGTCTGAAGCTCAAAAGATTCTCAGGTCATGGATCGATTTCGTCATGTACTACAGGATTTCACACGAAGCAAGCATTGATTTGACAAGAGAAAGCAGAACTTACTGAGCACTTGGATGGCCGTGAGCCTCTCCTTTGGGTTGACCTGGAGCATCTTCCTGACGAGATCTTTGGCCCCGTGGGAGATGTTGGGCCATGGATCGCTGACGAAGTCGATCTCTCCGCGGAGGATGGCGGTGAAGATGGCGTTCTCGTTCTCCGCCCAGAAGGGTGGGACGCCGGAGAGGAAGATGTAGAGCATGACGCCCATGCTCCAGACGTCAGCCTCGTGGCCGTACTTGCGCTTGAGCACCTCCGGCGCGATGTAGTATGCGCTGCCGACGATGTCCTTGAACACCTCGCCTTCCTTGAAGAATACGGAGAGGCCGAAGTCGGTGGCCTTGATCGGCGACGACTCGTCCCTGTTGAGCATCAGGAAGTTCTCCGGCTTGAGGTCCCGGTGCATCACCCCCATGGAGTGGAAGGTCTGCACGGTGCCGACCACGGAGCGGAGCAGCGACGCCGCGGCGCGCTCCGTGTAGTGGCCCTTGGCGATGATCCGGTCGAAGAGCTCCCCGCCGGCGCACAGCTCCATGACGAGGTGCACGTGGTGCTTGTCCTCGAAGGCGCCGCGGAGGTCCACGATGTTGGGCTGCCCGGCGAGGTGGTGCATGATGTCCACCTCGCGACGGACGTCCTCCACGTCCTCCTTGCCCGACAGCTTCCGCTTCGCGATCGTCTTGCACGCCAGCTTCTCCCCGGTCCCGTTGTGGGTGCACAGGTAGGTCACGCCGAACTGGCCGCGCCCGAGCTCCTCGCCGATGGTGTAGGTCGCGCGCACGTCCTCGATGGGCCGCCCCAGCACGTCGCCCACGGGGACGGACGGCGCCTTCGTCGTGCTGGCATCGGAATTGGCGGCCGCATTGGTGGCAGAAGACGCGTTGTCGGCCGCAGGGGCATCGTCGTTGGTTGACGCGTTGTCGTCCCCGCGCGGCGTCTTTGGTGACGCCGGTGGGTCCGCCTCCGCCGCCGCGTCGGCGGCGGCAGCCTGCCCGGCTCCGGTTGTGCAGCATTGACCCATGGCTGCGGGGAATGCGCGCTGGCCGCTCCGAGGGAGGAGAGGCAGGCACAGACATGCAGGGAGAGCACGCACGTACACACATGCACGGAGCAAAGTTTGGAGATGGGTTTCGCTATCTTCGCCACACAAAAAATGGTTTTTAACTTGGAAGGTTGGCAGCGAATGGCGGGAAGGAGGGAGTGGCACTTACGGCCGGACTACTTATTTCTAGAAGACATGTCTTTTTCCTTGCATAACCTCCTTTTCAAAACAAAAAAAAAGTTTTCCACAGAATGGACGTCATGTTTATAAGGAGATAAGTAGGCGCCTGGATTTGGGCGAAACTTTTCGGAGTTGATCAGAAATCGATTCGGCAGGAGAGGTGTTTGCAGGGAATTTACATCATAGCAGCTCGGGTGTTGGAATTATTGGGAGTGTCTAGATCTCAGTCGCGTGAGAACTTCTTATGTCTAAGTCGCTAACATCATCCTATTATTTGTGCTAATTCTAAGTTGCAGTCTAGTTGCAACTTATATAATTTGTACTAATTCTCAGTTGCACCTAGTTGTAACTCATTAAAATCCAAGCTATAACCTAGTTGCAACTCACGTGAAAGTCCCACGTTACACAAATCACGAGATAAATCCAATAGATAATCATATTGTATTTATATTGATATTTGGTTGTATATGTGTAGTCTGTGTATAACTGTTTGTGTATTATACGGTACGGGCTCTAGTCTTGTAAGTCTATATAATGAGCAATACAAGGCACCGCAATGTGTGGTTTCCCTAATCTTACATGGTATCAGACATAGTAACCTAACCCTAGACCTGCGTCGCCCCTCTCCTTTCGCCGCCGCCGAAGCCACCACCGCGCGCCGCCGCGGCCAGCACCTCCGAGCACCGTCACCGCCCGCGCACCCCTCCGATGTCCCTCTACGATGATGAGGCCGCCAAGGCCCTCACCGCGGCCAAGGGGACCCTCTCCGATGATGATGAGGCCACCAAGGCCAAGGGGACCCAGGACACCGCCGCCGAGAAGGCCAAGCTCGCCCTCCTCTCCGCCGCCAGCGGATCTGGCTCCGGGTCGAGCGCGGGGTCTTTCTCTCTGACCTCGCTGCACGTCCAGGCCGTCGGCCTCTCCTCCATCAAGGGGCACGTCCCCATCAAGCTCGCTCTTGACACCGGCATCCATCGTCAGTGGCGCACCTTCTTCCACGCCACGTGCCACAAGTACACCCTCCTGGATCACCTCGACGCCGACGCGCCTGTTGCGCCGACCCCGGAGTGGTCTCTCCTCGATGCCACAGTCGTCTCATGGCTCTATGGATCTGTCTCGCTTAGCATCCTCGACACCGTCATGACACCTGGCAACGATATCCTCGTCGTCGAGCTATGGACCAGCATCAACGACCTCTTCAACGACCACAAGATCAATCGCCAACTCCACCTCACGGCCGAGCTAGGCGATGTCAAGATGGGCGAGATGAGCATGACCGACTATCTTCAGAAGGTCAAGACAATCTCCGATGGACTTGTGGATCTTGGCTCTCCCGTTGATGATGCTGGGATGGTGATCCACTGCCTCAACGGCCTCTCCGAGCAGTATGATCCTGCCGCGGATCTGATCTCCCTCATGCCTGGGATTACTTTCGCGCAGTGTCGCTCGTTGATCTCGCTTTAGGATATGAAGCGGAAGAATCGTCGTGCCCGTAACACCGACACGACCCTCTTCACCAACGCCAAGGGCACCGGCAAGGGCAAGAACAATAAGAAAAGGAACACCATCGACGCCTCCAAGGATGTCGCGCCCCCACAGGCGCCCGCGCCCCCAGCTGCGCCGTCCGCCGCCCCTCCTTCTTGGCCGTCCCCGCAACACCCCTGGAACGAAACCATCCAGATGTGGACCTATGGCCAGGACGCCATGCTCGTTCGGCAGTAGCCCACCTACACCCTGCCTCCCAGCTACATGCCGAGGAACGCTCAGGCGCCGCATGCGTTCTATGCTCAGAACCCATACGACGTCGCCCGCGCCCCCTACGCCTACAACTACAGGTATGCACCATCACAGCCCGCCTATGGACTCAGTGTCCCGACATCTCTAGCACCTTTGACGGCCTCGTGGGATCAGGCCACGCTGATGAACCAGTTCCAGACCATGGGGCTGCAGGCACCCAGGGAGTGGGTGATGGACACCGGCACTTACTCTCACTTCGCCTCTGATCCCGGTATGCTAACCTCCGTGTCTCCTCCTTCCTCTCGACGTGCTGTCGTTGTCGGTAACGGTTCCACCCTTCCGATCACCGGTACCGGGCACACACGTTTTCCTATTTATACTTCCTCTCGCCCTCTTTACCTTCGTAATGTCTTAGTTGCTCCTAACATAGTTAAAAACCTTGTGTCTATTCGTCAGTTCACTGTTGATAATCGTGTCTCTGTCTAATTTGACCCTCTTGGTTTTTCTGTGAAAGACCTTCTAACTAGGACCGAGATTCTTCGCTGCAATAGCCTTGGAGCTCTCTACTCCATCCGCCCTTCATCCACCAGCCGACAACATGCCTTCCTCGCCGTAGATCTGATGGCCCACAAGTATAGTGGGTGTATCATAGTACTTTCGATAAATAGGAGTGTCGGTCCCAACGAGGAGCAGAAGGTGTTGACTAGTGGTATGGAGCAGGAAATCTCTGTAAATACTTAGCAAACGGATTTTTAGGGGTTTCTGATAAAGAAAGGAAATAAAGTGCAAGTAAATAAAGACATCAAACAAATGCAGCAAGTGGCCCAATCCTTTCTTAGCAAAGGACAAGCTGAAGGAAATACTAATGAGTACAAAACGTTCTCGAGGACACATGGGAATACTGTCAAGTGCTTTCGTTTCATATAGCTGATTAATCTTCTTTGGTTTTATAAGTGTTGTGTGGGTGAACCTGTGCTAATATACCGACCTTAGTTGGACTAATACATACTTGTGATTAAACCCCTTGCAAGCATCCGCAACTACAAGAAAGCAATTAAGATATAAACCTAACCACAGCCTTAAACTCTGAGATCCTACACTCCCTTGTGCAATGGTTTCCTAACGGGGGTTCAGGTTCTGTCACTCCAACAACCCCACAATTAGTAGCCAAATACACAATGCATTCCCCTAGGCCCATAAATGGTGAAGTATCATGTAGTCTACATTCACATGACACTACTAGAAGAATAGCACCACAACTTAAATATTAAACCATTGAATAATACCTCAACACAATTCCACTACTAACAACATGACTTCTCCCATGTCCTCAAGAACTAAACAAACTACTCACGAGACATCATATGGATCAAGATCAGAGATGATATGGTGATGGATAACAATCTGAACATAATTCAATGGTTCCACTCACAAGCATCAACTACAATAGTAATCAATACCTGGAAAGTTTCCCCTAAGAACTATGCAAGATTCAACACAATTGTTATAGTGGGATGGAGTGGTGGTGATGGTGCTGGTGGAGATGGTGGTGTGGATGATGGTAATGATGATCCCGATGAAGTCTAGCTTGATGATTGTGTTGATGGCGGCGATCTCCCCTCTTCAGGAAGGAAATTCCCCGGTAGAAATCTGTCTGCCGGAGAGCTCTTTCTCTCTCGGTGTTTTCCGCCCCGTAGAGGCGGTGGAATCGTTCTGTGGTCGCTCCCTTAGAATTTAGGGTTTTGAGGAGAAGATATAGGCGAGAGGGCAGAGCCAGAGGTGGGCTAGGGTGGCCACACCCCTGTAGGCGCGACACAGGGTGGCCCGCGCCTAGGGGGGGCTATGGCCCAACTTCGCCTCCCCTTCTGGCATCCTTCGTCTTCTGGGAAAATATAATTTCCTTTAGTTTTTTTGGTATTTTCCGGATCTTCGTGAAATTGCATCAAAACACTTCTTTTTTCCATCAGAATCTTGACTCCAGCAGTTCATCCTCCAAGAATCATCCAACATGCAAAAACAGATGAAAAGACATAAGTATCACCTCTTAATATGAAATATATGAATGAATAGAGGCAAATTATGATATAGAATGGTGATGCAAATTGGACATATCAAGACCCTGCACTTTGGCACCGTCGTCTTAGGCATCCTGGGCGGCCAGTCATGGAGTCCTTAGCTCGTTCTTCTATTATTCCTAGGGAAAAGAATAAAAGTAGTTTGTGTCATGCTTGTCAGTTAGGTCATCATGTTCGTCTACCTTTTTCCTCTACAAACCGTATAATCACTACTCTGTTTCAAATAATTCACTATGATCTGTGGACATCTCCTGTTGAGAGTCTTTCTGGCTTTAAGTATTATCTCGTGTGTCTCGATGATTTTACTCAGTATGCATGGGTTTATCCTCTTTAGACTAAGTCAAAAGTTTTCTCCCACTTGTCGTCCCTTCACGCTTTAGCACTCACCTAGTTTAGTGAGCGCTTGCATGCTATTCAGTGTGATAATGGTCGCGAGTTTGATAATTCCCAACTCCATTCGTTTGCCCAGCACCATGGAATTGCACTCTACTTTTCATGTCCATACACTTCTCAACAGAATGGTAAAGCTAAACGTATTATTCGCACTCTCAATGACATTACTCGCACGCTTGTTGTTCAGGCCAGCATGCCGCCTCGTTACTAGGTTGAGGCCCTGCACATAGCTGTTATGTTACATAATCGGCTGCCTTCCAAGGCAATTTCGGATCGTGTTCCCTTCTGTGCTTTACTTGGCGTAGGTCCTGCTTACCCGGTCTTAGGGTCTCCGGATGTCTATGCTAACCCAACACCACCACCGTTGCCCCGCACAAACTTGCGCCGCGCTCTGTTCCCTGCATGTTCCTTGGTTATCCATCCCGACATCATGGCTATCGCTCCCTTGATCGCTCCACCCAAAATATCATCATCTCTCGCGATATCGTGTTCGATGAGTCCATGTTTCCCTTTGCCTCCACTTCGTCAGCACCATACCCTACTCCCTCCCTGCATTCGTATGACTTTTTGCAGGAACCTGAGCAGATGACATCATCGATGCCGTTCACCGTGCCAAGCGCGGCATCACCGGCCGCGGGCTTCGCTGCGCCACCCTTGACGCCACCACGGTCGCCATCGTCGCCACGAGCGCCTGCCGCGACCTCGCCCCATCTGTGCCGAGCTCTGCCGCCACTGTCTCTCCTGCCGTGGCTACCTGTCGTGGCAGTGGTTTTGGTGGTTTTCCTACCGCGGCAGCAGCTTGGGCAGTTTTCCTGCCGTGGCAGGGACGTCAGCGCCTTCGCCCACTGCGTCGCCGGTCGCCCCCGCGACACCACCACCGCCCCGCCGTCAGTGGGACCCGCCTTCGCCACCGTCTCACTCAATGGACACTCGTGCTAAACGGGGGATTGTGCAGCCCAAGACGATTTTTGATGTTCATGTTGAGGGATTATCTCAAGTACCGAAGACCTATCGTGGGGCTCTCAAGGATCCGAATTGGCACTCTGCCATGGTTGAGGAGTATGGCGCCCTTCTCTCCAACAATACTTGGGACCTCGTTGATCCACCTCGCAATGCTAATATTGTTACAAGCAAGTGGATCTACCATCACAAGATGAAGTCTGATGGTTTTTTTGAATGATACAAAGCTTGTTGGGGTGCTCCGAGGATTTACTCAACACGAAGGTATTGATTTTGATGAAACCTTCAGCCTTGTCATCAAGCCAGCCACTATTCGCATAGTTCTCTCTCTTGCGTTAAATAGTGACTAGCCCATCCATCAGCTTGATGTCAAGAATGCGTTCCTTAATGGCATTTTCACAGAAACTGTTTATGCTCGTTAGCCCTCTGGGTTCACTGATCCAAATTTCCCTGATAAGGTCTGCCGTCTTAACAAATCACTCTATGGTTTGAAGCAGGCGCCTCGAGCATGGTTTCAGCGGTTTGCTCCGTTCATTGATTCAGTTGGTTTCATTGGCTCCAAGTCCGACAGTTCATTGTTTGTCTATTGGTGTGGTGCTGACATGGCCTATCTCCTGCTCTATGTGGATGACATAATCCTGACTGTGTCTTCCTCAACATTGTTGCATAGTTTGATTGACTCTCTTCATACAGAGTTCATTATGACCGATATGGGCGATCTTCATTACTTTCTGAGCATCTCCGTGACACGCAACAAGGCCAGTCTGTTCCTCTCACAGGAGAAGTATGCATTGGACCTTCTTGATAGAGCTAGTATGTTAAAGTGCAAGTCCATCTCTACTCTAGTTGATACTGCCTCCAAACTTTCAGCCAAGTCCAGTGATCCTGTTGCAGACCCAACCGAGTACCGTAGTATTGCAGGTGGTCTTTAGTACCTTACGTTTACTCGGCCAGACATCTCTTATGCCGTGCAGCAGATTTGTCTCCATATGCACGATCCTCGGGCTAATCATTTGCTTCTCGTCAAGTGTGTTCTTCTCTACATCCGCGGCAGCACCGGCTATGGCCTCACCTTGTTCTGATGCATCTCTAACAAGTTGACGCCTATTCTGACGCTGATTGGGAAGGTTGCCCAGACACTCGATGGTCTACCTCAGGCTACTGTGTCTTCCTCGATGCTAATCTGGTGTCATGGTCTGCTAAGTGACAACACACAGTCTCTTGCTCCAGCGCAGATCCCGAGTACAGGGCGGTTGCAAATGTGGTGGCTAAAACTTGTTAGTTACGGTAGCTTCGTCAGGAGCTTCATCAACCGGTGACTGGTGCTACTGTGATTTTCTATCACAATGTGAGCTCGATTTACATGACACAAAATCCTGTACATCATCAGCGCACCAAGCATGTGGAGATCGACTTGCATTTTGTACGAGATCGCGTCACCACCGGCGAGGTCCGGGTTCTACACGTTCCGAGTTCTTCACAGTTTGAGGACATTTTTACCAAGGGACTACCGTCGCCTCTCTTTTTGGATTTTCGGGACAGTCTTAACATTCGTCGACGCCCGTTTACGACCGAGGGAGGGTGTTAGAATATATAACCATATTGTATTTGTATAGATATATGGTTGTATATGTGTAGTCTATGTATAACGGTCCGTGTATTGTACGGTACGGACTCCAGCCTTGTAAGTCTATATAATGAGCAATACAAGGCACCGCAATGTGTGGTTTCCCTAATCTTACAGGCGGGACAAATTTCGCACGTCAATTTGACTGGTTTTCACGGGAAAGAAGGTGAGAGGGATGTTCCACTACCGAAAAGGAGAGGGGGTCATCACCGAGGTTAACGGGCGTGAGGAGGTACTGGAACACTATCTCCAGCGGGCCAGCTGCAGGCGTCTAGGACGAGGTCCTGGCGCCATGCGTCTTTCACTCCAAAAGGGGGCGATGGTTGCGGCCGTCCTGGTTGCCGCTCCCTCCAGAGTCGGCCATCATGACCTTCACACAGGTGTGTGAGTCGATGTTGCTACCGCTGAGGCCTCCTCGACTGGCAGAGGGTCGAACAAGGTGAGCACTTCGTTGGGGGTACTCCTAGGGGAAGCGCGACGTATACATGATGGTCGCCAAAGTGGATGATGGAGCCGCCCTCGGGGAGGGTAGCATCCGCGAAGCATGAATCATCATCAATGATGCTATCGAATGCGCTGAACCCGAGGACAAGACCTGAAACCACGTGCTCGCTGAAAGTGGTGAAGGGTTCGTCTGGAACGAAAGTCCGGTCAACGCCGCAGAAGGCCCTATGGTGGGCGCCAACTATTGTCGTATTGTGATGGAAGATGCCATAGGATGGCTAAAAGAGAGGTGTGGAACTTAATGAGCAATCGGCGGGTTCCAGCTGCGGGATTAGGCACAAGCACATAGTGATGTACCTAGGTTGAGGCCCTCGCTGTGGAGGTTACACCCCTACTCCTGCAAGGATCTCTACTACGGCCAAGATTACAAGATTTCTCCCTAAGCTGTATGTCACGAGAGAGAAAGGTCTGAGCTAGAAGAAGCTACCGTTGCACATTGCTATGGTTTGATCTCTCTCTCTCTCTCTCTCTCTCTCTCTCTCTTCTAGTAGAGCTATTGGGTCACCTTATAGCAATGGTGACCAAGGTACACGAGAAAATGAGAGGGAGACGGGGTCAGGCCCTAGTTGTCTGTATGATGCACGTCTTCTAGGGGCCTACTAGGCCCTGCCGACTGTCCAGTTTTGTCGCCACAATCAGCTGACGTCGTGGAGTGGGTGGTACCATCGGCCACCGTTTTGGACGTGTGCATGGTCAGCCGGATGGCCATAGTGCCACGATACTGTTTCTATGTGGGTGAAACCATAATGCATATATGTTTGATGCGATATGAGCATGGACTTCATGCAGCGGAGGGAGTTGACTAGAGGCAGCCGGCTGGGAGGCAGACAACCTTAGCAAGGGAGGGCCGGACAGAGGGAAACAACCAGCAACATAGGGAGAGCCGGCTAGGGGCAACCGACCCGCAACCAGCCGTCCGAAGCAGCCAACTGAGCACAACCTGCTCTGACTCATCTATATTGACTTGTTGACTCAATGACGTGGGACCACCGGGGTCATCCTCACGATAGATGCTTCAATAGAAATTGTTTTTTCTCCATATATTCTGTGAATTTAATCATGAGAAGATTTTTTTGCCACAGGTACAATGCGATTAAAACCATATCATACCCTAGCAGTATCTTCTGGATATATTTATATAAAACTAAAAAATAACTCATTGTACATATATATGTTTTATTATCGCATTAAAATTATGTGGCACGTATAAGATAAGATTGTCTTGTTAACCATTGTATATGCGCTTAGAAACGATATGTCTCACCACATATTTATATGTTGGTAGGGATAAGACAAATAAAATGACCATTGTGCATCATATTTTGTTGTCATATCAAAATTACTTGACATATGAAAGATAAAACTGTCTTATCAATCATATACATGCTCTAGACGGTTGTTTGCATAGAATGTTTTAGGAGTGCGTTTATAAAACATGATTTTTCAGCCACATTTTCATGAAAACTGGTTTTAATAACTTCTGTGTTACTTATTAATTTGTGGAAAACTACGATTGAATTATAAAAGGGTATTTGGTATCAAAGTATTTTTAAATTATTGGGAAAATACTTTGGTTTATGAATAAACTAAAGTATTAAATACTTTGAGGTCTTTGGATCCAATAAATAATATGGTTTTAAAACTGAAGTATTCTTCAAAACTATGGTTTTCTTTTCAAAATATTTGAGAAAGAGATTAGATCCTTTTTTCCAAAACTGCGAAAAAGAAAAACTGAAGTATTGTTTTGTTAGACACTAAAATAGTATATGGTATTGATATACTTCATTTTTATGAAGACTTTGTTGCCAAACTGGTTCGTGCAGCTAGTACTGCATCCTTATCTTGTCTTCTCGTCAAGTCTGCCAGTCGGACCGCTCCCCCTCCTCCCTCTACCTCCCGGGTCGTTCGCGTGTGGGAGACTCCATATGCGTCATCCCTAACCTACAAAACTCCCTCCAGCGGTCCTCTCTGGCAGTTTCTGCCACAACTCCGATGGTGGCGGACACACCTCGCCTTCGAAGGTGGTGGGCGGCCTTCCGTTGCGCGGGAGGTCAGAAACGGGACGACACGGATGGTGGGCGGCCTGCAGGGCGGTAGTGCTTGCTGATACGGGGCGCTCGCTGACTCGCGGCTGGGAGGCGAGGATGCAGGTAGATTGGACCCGGCTGCTGGAATGTTGCGGCGGCATGGCCATGGCGGAGGCTAGGGCACCCCTAGGTGGCGGCGCTGCTATCCGGGATCTTGCAGACTCGGTCTCGATGTACTAGTTTCGATCTCCGGAAGTCGTTCGATGGTGTGGGGACTGCTGCATCGGCATCAATATAGGAGGTGGTCCTAGAGTTTCTTCCGCACGAAGATGAAGATCTGCTTGATGTCTGCCCTCATTGTTATGGCCTAGAGAGGCAAGTTTCGAAAGGCTCCACCGATGAACTCCCATGGGCGTATCATGCCTGGAGATTGCTGGATCGAAAGGTATTCGGTCGTGCGTACCCATGCTTTTTTGGCTATTTGGTTTTAGAGGGAGCATTGTGAAGCTTTGATATCTGTTACCATCATGTGTCATGTCTTAAACGATCCATGGTGAAGTTAGATGCGGAGAATGCCATGAAAGTAGTAACATGAGGGCTAGTGATGGTGATTTGATTCTTTGTGGCGATGAGGAACCGACTGCATGATTTGTAACTCGCAGGAACGACTATTTGTGAGGGAGACAACACAGAGGAGTTCATAGTCCTACCTTGTAGGGTGACAATCCAAGGTCTTGCCTTAATTGGTTGTGCCTGGCCATGGCCTTGTTGAAGGCATTATTTTGTTAGCGAGGACTTTATCTAGGGTGAAAACCTATGATCTTTGATCGGGCGACGATGATGCTTATGCACTGTTTCCTTCTTAAAGGCGACGCTGTTGGAGTGTTTGGACTACTGGTGTTGTTCTTGTGGTGTTAGTTTCGTTGTTACAAGGAATCATTTGCTGTAGTGAGACTTTTTTTTTATAACTCTTCTTTATTTTACTGGGCCGTGTGCATCCGTAAGACCGCTAGGGCATTGCGTTGTTGCAGAGTCTGGGTGTAATTAGTATCTCTATGATATTAATATATGATCTTTGCAAAAAAAAGGTCATGGCGATGTAACTGGTGACTCCACTTGTGATCCCTCATGGATTCTTATTCTGCCTTATCTTCTCGGGAGAGTGCTCACCGCCGCCTGCCATGACGCCCATGTGCATGACGAGTGAATCGCAATTGTATATTTAGACAAGCCCGCTGCTGCTCTGCAGCCAATCTAACGCGGCGAGTCTCGGGGACCGGTCGTCGTCATTGAGCAACACACGCATGATCAACCTTGGGAAGAACCAAATAAAAAGAAACGAGGCATCACGGAAAAGCATTCGCAAGATTCAAAAATGATTTCAGGGGGCACCCCACTAAGCTACCCGCTACGAATTCGTCCAGCTCCGCGATGGACCCATGGTGTGTGGTGATGGCTGTAAACGACTGGGAATCCGAGAGTGTGTCTGGGCTTGTCGATACAGTGAAAATGTGGCACGGGGTTCCTAACAGTACAATAGTAAATGCTCCTCGAGCAACAATAGTAAATAAAACATGGCATAAGTACAAGATAGTAATAACACCCCAAACTAGTTTGTGGCTCCAAGAAATAAAGTGTGAATCAAGGTAAGACTAAGGGGATTCATGGTCCCACATGTGGATAGTGCGATAGCAGAGGAACAAGAATTAAGTACTCGAGTCCTACGAGACACAAGTGAGCAGATAAAAACCAGATCTCAAATATTGCCCACCGGTGCCTCTTTCTTTAGTTATCCCATTACTACTCAATTCAGTTGTTTAGGTACCTTGTTATTCAAAGACGCCATAAACCCTACACATGTAGTTCTATGACTCGCATGGCTCAAACAACTCCTGTAGTAATGGCTCATAGGATTGAGGAACAAGCTTTAGTGATGTTTAAAAGTAAAGGCTATGCAATACTTGGGATTGCAATTTAATTCAGAACGCGACTCATGATGCAAGAATAACATAAATGCAATAGGTACTATATGTAGTGCAAGCATGGGGAGTTGCTTGCCTGGTAGCTCAGTTGCATAGTAAGAAGGATCCAGGTAATATTCTAGAGGCTCCTGATAGTTCCCTTGCTCGGCGTCTATCCGGATAAAAACCAAACACACATGGGCCATAATAAATACATTACGCAATCATATAAATCATATGCAACAAGCAATACAAGATTTTCCATGATGGAATGATGCACAATTACATGGTATAACATATCATGGCAAGGGTGAGGTGGAAGAACAAGAATAAAGTATTTTTAATACTTATTTAGTCATGTTTTGCTCCCATAAACCTTGATGCCTATTTAATATTTATATGATGTATGCTTAATTCATATCATGGAATGCATAGTAAGAATGGGCTCGTCGCGCTGATCGATTTAGACATATCATTTGTCAAATTTGGAGTTATGAATTTATTAAGAAAAAGGCATATTTATGGTATTTAATAATTCGAAATTTCTAAATGCCCAGAATATATTTTAAATAGCATATTCATATTCTTTGCATTTTTCTGATTCATAAACATATATTATTTGTATTATTTGGAAATATGAATTTAAAATAATATTAAATGCAACATTAGTTAAATATGGTCAAATGTCAAAGGTTGACTATATAGAGTCAACTCTGATCAAATTTGAAAATATGGTTGAATTCATATTTTAAAAACATTCATATTTCATTTTGAAAGTTTCTTCAAATTCAAAATATTTAAACATATTGAATTTAATTAGAACTCAAATATATTCTGAAATTTTATTTGATTTGGAAAAGAGGCTCTCGAATTTTTTCACGCGGGCCTGTTATATCCACAATCAGTGACATGTGGGGTCATAGGGGTAGCGGACCACACACGCGTGGTGCCAGAGATGGAGCGACACGTGTGCGAGTCGAGGGACCCTAGGTTGAGTTTAAGAAAGACCGGGTACCTTTTTACAAAATGTTGCTAGGTCTGGGCAAGGGGGTGACATGTGGGGTTGTTAGGGACTGCGGGTTGTGAGTTTGGAAACCTGGAGGGTCTGATTGCAAACTGTCCTGCGGCTGCGCTGAGACTGCTAGAACTGATGACGAAACAAGTGCGCGGTAGTGGACCTGGCCGTGTTCCGGTGACGATGGCGACGAAATGGGAGGACAAAAATGCGGCGGAGCAAAAATTAAAAATGCAGAGGAAACATCTGGTTATCGATCTTGTTCAGCAAGAAACACGGCAGAGGGCTGCAACGTCCGGAAATATCCGAGGAATAGAGGGGTTCAGGGTTTCGCTGCTGCTTCTACTGATCTGTGACTATGCGCGCGACGTTGACCATGGAAGAAAGCACGCGCAAGGCGCTCGAGGTGACTGGGGTCTCACCTAGGGTTTCTGCAAAGCCGGAGTCGGAGAGGAAGCATGGATCGACAACGGGGCTTGGTGGAATAAGCTGGTGGTGAAGCTCGGGTACGGCGGTGGCGGGTTTTGTTCCGACGAGCAGGTTCTTCTCCTCCGTGTGCACAACAACCTTAGCGTTCCTCACGTCTCCCCCAACTTCTGTTGCTCCCTTCTCCTGCTCCCCGACGCTAGTAGGTGTTTTAGTCTGAACTAGGGTTTTGCTTGCTAGGGTTGGGCATGGTGGTGAAGGAGGGGTGGATGGTGCCTGGGATTCGATCTGGGACTGGCCTGGGTTGGTGAGGTGATAAGAAGGAGAGGGGGAAGGGCACATGGGGCTCTCTTTTGCATAAAAGTTAGATGCAGAGGGAGAGAGAGAGATCGGCTAGTCTCTCTTCCTCCTCTCTCTTTTGTTTGTTGCCGAGAGAGGGAAAATGAGGGGGTGGTCTAGGCGTGGGTGGTAAGGGTTGGCGTCTTGCCTTGCAAGAAAGAGGAAAAGCTAGGAGGGAGGGGTGGTTTAGATAGGAGATGGTGTTGGGGCTCATGTGACATGGTCACCATGGGATGGCCACCACATGTAGCTCGGGTTGGTAGATGATTAGGGAAAGAGTAGGTATATAGTTTCTAGGGTTAGGTGGGAAAGATCATATTAGATAGATGTTTTAGGTTATTTGGTAGATTTCTTTTTATTTCTTTCATTTGTTTTTGTTTTAACTAGTTAGGTCAAACTAAAGCATGAGCTCCCAAAGGAGAAAGATCAATGAAACCCAAAAGTACAAAAATGGTTAAAGGGAGGAAACCCATCATGGTTTCATATGAATTTGATCAAGCTTGAGTGGATTTAAATCATATGCTCCTCACAAATTCAAAGTAAAACATAAATAGGATGGAGTGGATACAATCTTGCATGTGCCATGCACATGTATTAAATGCCACCTCTTTTGTTTTGAAAACATCTATTATTCAATGTGGCATTTAACTCATACATGCATTCAAATTTTAATAAGGCCAAGCAAAGAGAATGGAAGCTTTATTTCCATATGGACTAAATAGATGAGCAAGCAAGAATAAAAAATGGCCAAGCTTGTGTGTGTGATCCACTAGGTAACATATAGCCACTTTTATATCCTTATAGGACCATTTATTCAAGATCAAAGCATATGGAAGATTGGGAATGGATTCTACCCACATAGCATGGAAAGGTAGCCATGTGTCTCCACATACTTGCTATTTTGAAAACGCTAAAGATCATATATGGGAGCATGTAGAAATAGAAGTAGATCCATCCCAACACATATGAGCTAGATTTAAATACCAAGAGAAAGGCATGGCTCATACATAGTTTGGATGGTGGAATTATAAGGTGGTGACAAGAAAGGTGGTGGAGTTAGAAGAGATATGCCCCCAACTCAACTTGGGCATCAAGCAATATATCAAGAACCAACTACAATATATCAAGTGGCAAATACAAATAATAAATACATATGGGATAAGAACCAAATAAAATGGGTTTTATATGATGCTCAAATGCAAGGTGGCATGGTGACATGAGCATGATATAATGATGATTCAACAAATGACATGTAGGAAGTAGCATTTTATTATTATCCATGTAGCATTACAAATGTTAGACATATGGGATGCTACAGGCATTTTTCCAATACACATTTTTCTTGGTTTCGTTGAAACCTGTTTTTCTTTGTTCATGTTTTGGTTAGCTCACCCAAACATATCTTTTAGTTTGTTACATGGATATTTTCGCTTACTCGAGTAGAACCTACAATTATTTTATGTTCTTTTGGGCACGGATTTGTGGCACCCGAGCATCATTGCTCATGGTATAGGGCTATTCATTTATCCTTCATGATTTGTGCGAGAATTTGTTTTGTGTGAATACATGCGTTGAAAAAAGGAGCAATATCGGGGCAAACAGTGTGGTGGTCTGTGTACATAGGAGATAATTAATACATGTTCCCATGTACTTGACTTTGATAAAATCTTATATACAACATAAAATGGGATGGAGGGAGTAATTAACTTATTCTATATAAAATACTTATTTCACATGCTTCTTTCGTCCCAAAAAATAAGGCACACAAACTTTTGTTGGGTCTTTAAACATGACTTAATAATATATCCAAAATATATGGTATGAGCTTGTATAATGGTATCTTTGCTTTGTCTTGTGTAACATTTATTTAATATCTAATTGTATACAAATATTATAAGTGAAAAACATAATTAAATTTGTGGTGTTAACTAGTAAAGTTAACCGCGTCATATATTTGAGGACAAAGGGAGTAAAAAATTATCGTGATGCCATTTGCATCACATATCACCCATGCCACCTAAAGGGGTTCCACTAATTGGCCAGGGCCGTCAGACCATCTAAACAACTTTTGTATTTTTTTCTCTTCTATGTGATATTTTTTCATCCTTTTTATTTCTCTTTTATATATTCCTATGTTGTGTTTCTTTCCATTTTTATTTTCCTATTCTTCTTTTTTTCTTTCTTTTCAATTTTATCATTTTACAAAATAGTGTTGTAAAGAAATGTTCAGGGTTCTAAAAAATTGTTCACTATTTAAAAAAGAAATTCATTACATTCGAAAAACCTTTCACCGGGATCAAAAAATAATCATGGGGTTAAAATGAAATCTGCTGGTTAAAACGTTCATACATTCAACAAAAATATTTCTTGCTTTCAAAAAAGTTTTTCACGATGCAAACACATTATTTGCGAGGTTTAAAAAAGATTTAATGGGTAAAAATATATTTTTGTGGGAATTAAAAAAATACTCAGCTATTAAGAAGAATGTTATGAGATTTATAAAATTGTTCATGGGGTTAATTTTTCTCAATATTGATCTGATTTTGTATAATCGAATAAAAATTGATATAAAATTAAAAATTTATGTTACTCTTGATGGTAGACATAATATTTCCACTTGGCCAAGACAACTTTTAGGCAGTTGGAAGTACTATGCGATGGTAAGGAGTTGGTCTAGAAAAATGAACAGTGGCATTGCAATTTGACTCAACTGCCGCACCGATGTCAAGAAGTAGGTATGTGGTAATGGCACTCTGTCCCATTAGCACTCCAATATGTAGAGTGTCGTTTCTAGCATGTACGGGAGGTCGCGTTCATGCCTACACCGCTGCTTTGCATTAGGATTAGCACTTCAGGGAATCTTTACATGTAGGCTACCCCACACTAGTACTCTCACTACTAGGAAACAGGCCGTTAGTGGCGCACCTGGAAACATCATCCGTGGCGCACTAGCAGTGCGCCACGGGCCTTGCGCTACGGCTATCTCTCAGCAGGGGGGCACCAACATGTACTCCGGCGCCGCGGTGATGGCAGGGGGAGTCACCAACACTTGCGGCGCCGCGGTGCTAGCGGGCGGAGTCACGAACACGTAGTTCGCCTGATTCGTCGGCGCCGCGTTGTTCGAGTGGCTGCTGACCATGCTTGGAATCGGGCACGGCCCTACTCGACCACCCGCACTCCAGTTCGCTATTGACTCCACCAAGGTAGGCAGGAAGGACGTGAGGGTGATTGCCAGGTTGTCTTGGACGATCTGCGGGATCCGCGCCACTTGTGCCTTAAGTTCTTGAACCTCTCGGTTTTCCTCCTCGCTCCTTCCCGACGGCGCCACATGCGTCCTCGGCGGTGGACCAAAATGATCCACCCAATTCTTACCCCCGAGGCCGGCCAGACGGCTAGCCGACGACGGCTTCTTCATAACCGGCTCTATTTTCTTAGCCCGGTTCATCGCCCTGTTAAAAGGGTTATCCCATCGGGTGGCCGCCGTCGACCCCTGGGATGAGGAACCCTGGGATCCATGACTAGCAACAATTTCCTCCTCCTGCAGAAGAAGTAACAGTGAATCATTTAGATCATCGATTAGATTGCAATCGTGTTGATCCGCGGTAATTAGATTATACTTACCACAATTTCCTCGAATTCCTTCACCGCAGGATCCGCGGTGAGTTGTTTGGTTTTTGGGTCCACATGGTAACGGGCCCTGATGAAGTTTCGAACCTGCCCGGGTTCGAATTTAGCAAAGGGGTTTTCTATCCCCTTGGATCTATACTCTTCGTCCTCCTTATTCCATTTGGCCTCCGCGGTTCTGTATCCACCAGATCCGAGATGGTGATGACCTATATTCATCGCCTGCAGCACCTTTCCCCGATTACTATTGGCCAGGGCTCTTTCGGATTCACACCTCTCCTTGAACTCCCAGAACTGATCTTCGGTGATCTGCGGGTCAATCTTCTGGATCTCCTCGAGACTTTTGCCTTCTTTATAGATCTTCTTCTTTATCCGGGTTCTCCAGCTGGCCAGGGCGGTGCTCATCTTTGTGAGGGCGGATTTTTTTACTTCGTTCCCATGATAATTTGTGTTCTGATACTTAGCGGGGAACTTGTATCTTGCATGCAGCTTCTCGAAGAGGAGTGTGCGCAAGTGGCCATTATCTTTATGCCGGAGATTCTCGGTGTTGATCGAGATGGTTGTCCGGGTGATCGCCGCCACTTGCCCACCGTACCCTTTGACGACAAGGGCGGGCTCCAAAGGAACCCCTGATGGGCTCACTTCGGTAATTTCCTCCCTGACCGTGCCGACCGTGTTCGGGCGCCGGTCCTTCGGCTTCTTCTTCTTCTTCTTCTTAGGAGGGTTGCTACCACTCCCTGTGCCCTCGCCGCCATCAGTGGTTTCATCGTCCGCCGTTCCTTCGGCTTCTTCCTCTGCGTCTTCCATCTCATCATCCTCGCTCTCCGAAGGATGGTATTCTTCATCGTCTTCAGCCGCTGGGCCGCCTCCCAGAATGTCAATTGTTTATTCGGAGGTCTGAGTTCTCCTTCAGCGCTGATGCGCTTAGAACATCCAGCCTCATCGTTGTCACACATCTTTGCACTAATAAAAAACAAATAATTGGTTAAATGCACGGAAAAATCCGGCATGACCTTTGCTAATTTTCTTAAACTAGGAGTGCCCGATTTCTGCCAAAACGGAAGTTAATCAACATTCCGGCAAAAATCGGGACTCATTTCATACAAGAACCTGCATACACACATAATAAAGTGCTTCATATACAAGCACAAGCACAATTTCAAGGTGCTGTTGTCCCAGCACAGATAGTAGTAGAAGCACAGTAGCACCACAGATAGTAGTAGCCAGAGCAACACTAGGATGGATATAAGGAACAGATAGTAGTAGCAGCACAGATAATAGAAGTAGTAGAAGCTAAAGTAGCATAGAACAGCAAGCACAACACAGCAAGCTCATGTTCCATACTAAGAAGAAGAGCAAGCACAACAATGACAACAGCAAGCAGAGCAAGCACAACACAGCAAGCATATTGCTGTCATTTGTACTATTTCAGTTGGAGAAAACAGTGGATTCACCAGGCTATTATTTGGATGAAATATGCAAAGATCATATTTCTATCAGTATTAGCTCAGTAATCTCAAAACATTATATACCAAACTTATGTTTTCTGAAAGAAAGAAATTGTAGAGCAACTGAATGTGTACATCAATCATATCTTAAGTACTGACTACCCAATATGCTTTTTTTTTCTGGAAGCTGGTTTAGAAGTACTAACTTCCCAATATGCATTTTTTTTACAAAACACCCAGCACAAACTCTTGCTTGAACTTTTGCTATGAATACATACAGAAACCAGCTAAGCTAGTAATTAAGGCAAGATTTTCACAAGAGTTTAGTACTCAGATTTTTTTACAACTTGAATCTTGCTACTTGCTTAAGTATAAAAGTACTGAAGCAGCAGCAGCACCTAACACTACTTTCTAAACCTACTACTACCAATAACACACCATCCATTTCTAGCAAAGCTACTACTACCTGGACACTGGTAACAGAAGCAGCAGCAGCACCAGCAGGACCTCCTTTTTTACTGTTTTTCATTAACTAACATGCTACCAGTTGGTGTATGCCACACAGGAATAATGTCCATCTTAGAAGCATCCACACAGGCAAGCATACAATCATGCAGAAATAAAGATTCAGAATAATGTTCATCTCAGAATAATTTATCTAGGGGCTAAGACAACTAGGAAAGGAAGTTGCTTGCAGTGTAATCCATGAACCATGAAGACAAAACCACTGTTATGATTTCATACTACCTAAGAACATTTCCTAACTCTGAATCCTAACTCTGAACCACTACTCTAAATTTCCTACTCCAAATCTGAATTTCCTACTCTAAATTTCCTAACTCCAAATCTGAATCCTAACTCCAAATCTGAATTTCCTACTCTAAATTTCCTAATCTGAATTTCCTAACTGATTAACATTTCCTAATCTGAATTTCCTAATCTAAACATTTCCTAACTGAATTTCCTAAGAACATTTCCTACTCTGAGCATTTCCTAACTGAACCCTATTCTGAATCCTAAGAAAATCTAAACATTTCCTACTCTGAATCCTAAGAACCCTAACTGAACCCTAACTTTGAACCCTTACTCTGAATCCTACTCTGAATCCCCTAAGTGAATGGATGCAACAAGAGGGGAGAGAGGGGGAGAGGGGAGAGGGTGATTCTCACCTCTGAGACAAGGACGACGACGAGCACGCGGACGATGAGGGCCTTCTCCTTCACGGACTGCGCGGCGACTGCGACCTCCTCCTCCACGAAACGAGCGCGACCCCCTCCTCTTGGCGTGGCGACTGCGACCTCCTCCTCCTGGGATGCGGTGGCGGCGGATTGGCAGCGGCACGGGCCTGCTCCTCCACGGCAGCGCGGCGGTGGCGGCGGTGGCGGTGCGGCCTCGAGAGCAGATTGATGCAGCCGTGCGTGTGGTGTCTGTGAGATGGATCGAGCGGCGCAGTTGACTAGTCCAACCCACACACGCATAGCGCACCCTGGCCAAGTGCGCTACGGATAACCGTAGCGCACTTGGCCAGGGTGCGCTACGCGTGTGTGGGTTGGACTATCAGATAAGAGGGCGGCCGTCCCACTAGTTAACACTAGTACTGTCTTACCCCACTGGTTCTGCCCTTAGCTCTATTCTAAACGATGAGCACCTAGGTTCGAATCCTGGTGCTCCACTTTTTTATTTTTACTTTAAAAATACTTTAAAATGTTCCAAAAAATACTTTAAAATGTTCCAAAAGCGGTGATACATGCCATACAAATTTTGTTTTGTTTTTAAAATACTTTTAAATATTCCAAAAATGCCCAAAAGTGATAATATATGTCATAAAAGTGTTACAAATATGATTGAAAGTATAACTAAATTTCATAATAATTTGTCCATGAATATTACAATCTTTTTCGACCACGCGTTTTACAATATTTTTTGAGCTAGCGTTTTACAATCTTTTTTCCCTTCTTTGTCGCGGTTGAATAATTTAGCCCTGGCACTTTAATGTTTCTTCTTTCGAACGGGCTACCTTTTTTGGGTAGGGTTGTCATTTTTCTTCTTGTGATGTATGTTGCTGCATCGTAGTCGTCGTCATCTTCAATCTTTGGATCGCCGTACTGGTCGAAGTCTTGATCGTTGGCGACTCCATCCATTCCGATGATGTTTCTTTTTCCTCTCCTCACGACAGCACGGCTAGGCTTTGTCCGGTCGGTAATGAAAAAACATTGGTCCACTTTGGTAGCCAGTACCCACGGTTCATTTTTCGCGGCCACGTTTGCACCGGCGGCCTTGGATTTGGCTGCTTCGGGTATAACCATGGTTGTGAAATACCGGTCTTCTCTTTCGACGCTCTTTGCCCATCTGACACGGAACATCGGCACCTTTTCTCCACAGTAGTCGAGCTCCCAGATCTCCTCGATTCTTCCGTAGAATCTTTCCTTCACGTTGTCATCGGTGTAGAATTCCGACGTTACGCCTAAATTCTGATAATCACACTTGTTGTCCTTTTCCTCTGTGTAGAATGTGTAGCCGTTGATATCATACGCCTGATAGGTCACCAGGTTTTGCATCGGTCCCTGCGACAAGGTGAATATGATCTTTTCCGTGTCAAAAGAATGCGAGCGCGGGGGATTATCAAGGAGCGTCTGCCTAAACCAACGCGTGAAATCTGAGTTGTGCTCTTTGATTATTTCTCCCTGCGTCCTCTGTATGCCCCGGTCACTGTACTTCTTCTCGATTAACCTTTTGTGTTTCTGTACCCAAGGATCGACCAGTTCTAAATGCTGTAGCGCGACGAGGTTTGCTCGATCAAAGTTTGCACGTCGAAAATCGAAGTCTGCATGCAGTATGCGACGACCCTCTCGGTGACCAGATCCGTCGATCTTGCCAAGGTGTCTATTGACGGGAAGACCGACAGGGTTCTCGATGTCTAGATAATTCGTGCAGAAAGAGATGCACTCTTCGGCCAGAAAGCCCTTGGCTATGCTTCCATCTGGACGGGACCTGTTGCGAATGTATCCTTTGATGTGTCCGTTCATCCTTTCGAACGCCATCATGCTGCGGAGGAACATCGGCCCGAGTTGTACGATGTCCTCCACGACATGGACCAGCAGATGCACCATAATGTCGAAGAATGCGGGTGGGAAGTAGACCTCAAGCTCACATAGTATCACCACGATCTCCTCCTGTAGCCTTCCGAGCCGATTCAAGCCAATCGACTTCCTAGAGATGACGTCGAAAAACTTGCATAGGCCAAATAACGTTTCACGGACGTGCTCGTCCATTATCCCTCTTAGTGCGACCGGAAGTACCTGCGTCATTAGCACGGCACAGTCGTGAGACTTCATGCCACTGAACCTCTGCTTCGCCTCGTCTAGGTATCTGCTTATCTTGCCCGCGTAGCCGTAAGGAAATTTGACTCCTAGAAGGCACTTGAAAAACTGTTTGATCTCATCCTGGCTTAGAGTGAAGCAAGAAGGAGGGCAGTAATATTCGTTCTTCTTTAACTTTTTACCCTTCCGACGACCTTGTGTCGTCTCCGACTCATGATCATCGTCATCTTCCTGATCATCAGGAGTAGTGCGTCCTCCGTGAAGCTCCTTCCGGATACCCAAGCATATCAGGTCGTGCCTTGCTTTCGGACCATCTTTCGTCCTAGCTGGCATGTTGATTATGGTGGCGACCAGACTCTCACACACGTTTTTCGTGATATGCATGATGTCGAGGCTATGAGGCGTGCGGAGAAACTTCCAGTATGGCAACTCCCAGAAAACAGACCTTGTTTTCCATACCTTCATCAGCGGCTTGTCTTGTTGCTGCCTCTTTCGCTTCTTTCCAGGCTTAGGACAATCTTTCCAGTTTTTCAGCAACTCCTCCACTTCTTCACTGCTCCTACGCTCTGGGATTCCTCGGGTCTCTGATTTGCCATCGAACAGGTCTCCACGTTTTCTCCATGGATCATTCTTGCCGAGCCACCTCCGGTGCGCCATGAACATGGTTTTCGATGACCCTGGATCTTTCTCTAGTTGGAGATAGCTTGTGTTATCCATGCACCTAACGCATGCGCAGAATCCTTGGATAACCTGCCCCGAGATATACCCGCAACCTGGATAGTCTTGCACCGTAGTGACCAACGCGGCTCTCATAGTGAAATAATCTTGTGCGACGGCGTCGTAAGTATTGGCTGCAGATTCCCATAACGTGGCTAGCTCCTCTTTCAACAGCCCGAGATACAGATTGATGTCGGTACCAGGTTGTTTCGGCCCTTGAATTAGCATACTCATTTGTATGTACTTCTTCTTCATGCACAACCATGGAGGGAGGTTGTACATCCATACAAACACGGGCCAAGTGCTGTGCGTGCTGCTCTGGCTACCGAACGGATTGAGTCCATCGGTGCTCGCACCAAGCCTGATGTTCCTCGAATCTCCACCGAATTCTGGGAATTCGAGGTCCAATGCTTTCCACTGGCTAGCATCTGAAGGGTGCGTCAGCAGCTCATCCTTTTCGGGGTCATCATCATCTCCTGGCTTCTTCCTTTCCGCATGCCATCGCATGAGCTTCGCTTCCTTAGGGTCCGCGAAATAGCGCTGCAGACGAGGAGTGATAGGAAAGTACCATACCACTTTTCGAGGTGCTTTCTTCCCTTTCTTGTATCGACTCACGCCGCACACCGGACATGTGGTTTTCTCCGCGTCCTCGCCCCGATAAATGATGCAATCGTTAATGCATACGTGATATCTAACATGCGGTAGATCGAGAGGACAGACGATTTTCTTGGCATCCTCGATACTAGTTGGACATGTGTTCCCCTCCGGCAGACGATCGTGCCAGAATGCCATCATATCGTCGAAGCTTGCGTCGCTCAATTTGTGCTTTGCCTTCATCTCCATAGCCTTGAGCGTTACATTCAACCGGGTATCATCGGGCCTGCATCCTTCATACAATGGAGTAACCGCGTCTTTCTCAAGTTGCGCAAGCTTGGCTTTCTCTCTAGCGGCAGCCCTGGCGTTACTCGTCTGCTTGAGAAGCAGCTCTTGCACATAAGGGTCCCGCACCCAGCCTGACGTTGTTCCATCATCGTCTGCTCCTCCGGCATCTAGATCATCATCATCCCGGTCTGCTTCCGCACCTTCACCATCTCCAGGAGACTCTTCATCATCTCGCCCGTTCTCGCCGTGATGATGATCATCGTCATGTTGGCCACCTTCTTCACCGTCTCCATCATCTACGTCATCGCTTATCCAACGAGTGTATCCATCCATGAAACCATGGCGGAGCAGGTGCGCCTGCAGATTCCCGGAATCTGGGTCGATCACCCAGTTGAGTTTGCATCTTCTGCACGGATATCTTATATCTGTCTTGTTATTTCGTATCATGTCGGCCGTCGCACATTTCAAAAATCTAGCCACAATGCCTTCGCTCATTATGCGGACCATTTTTGCCTGCACGATGTACAAGGTACAATTTTGAAGTCTATTAGAACCACATAATGAATGCATGCATGCAATGGTCGATAGAAAATTTCGGCATGACCTATCCTAAAATTAGGACCTTTGCGAAATGCCAAAGTCTTGCCAAAATGGAAATGAATCAACATTTTGGCAAAAAAAAATGGCAACTTGTTCACATGCAAACACAAGAGAGAGAGAGAGAGAGAGAGAGAGACCGATCCATACACACATGAACATATCATTATCCTCTCCATACACACATGCATGAGCATCATCGATACTCTCCATATACACACACATATGACCATCGATCCTCTCCACATACACACATCATGAGCATCGATCATCTACATACATATGAGCACATCATCCATATAAACATGAACACATCCTTACATGGACAACTTACCGAGATGAGAGACCGATCGCGAGAAAGATGGAATGGAGAGGTGCGCGCGTCGACCGGAGAAGGATAGATGAGAGACCGGAGACCTCCTCTATTACTTATGTAACATCCAAAGCAAGTTTTACATGCTAAAAATGGTGAATGTGTGGAGAAATTGAGGTGGGAAGGAGAAGATCCCGACTAGATCTAAGGAGGAAGAAGAAGGGGAAAGTGAAGTGTGGGGTGGTGGATGTGGTCACACATGTGCACATAAAGTGCTGCCCTAAATAAATCGACACATCCGTGGCGCACACGGCCCTAGTGCACCACAGGGAGTACAAACATCTGTGGCGCACTATACCATGTGCGCCACAGATGCTCCTACTCCCTGTGGCGCACTAGGACGAGTGCACCACAGAAGTTTGTGGCCGTTTCAGAGCAGAGGGGGGCATGCGCTTAGGCGTAGCGCACCAGGCCCACGTGCGCCACAGATGACCCTAACATTCATGGCGCACATGACTGTAGTGCGCTACAGATGTTTGGCGTGTGGCCAACAGGGCCCTGGCCCACACACATCTGTGGCGCACTATAGTCATGTGCGCCACGGTTGTTCTAGTTATTAGTAGGGCACTGCCCACAGGTGAGCCACGCCTGTTTTAGCCGTGGGGCACTTCAACCATGTGAGCCACGGATGTGCTGATTACCTATAGCCGTTTTCCTAGTAGTGTCTCTCCCATTGTCTAGTACATTGAATTCATTTCTAACATAAGATTTGAAACAACCATATTTGTTGAAATATGTATTAGATAAATATTCTATTTGAATCTATATATTTCTTTCCATTATATCTTTTAAACAAGCCTAAAAATGATTTGTTAAAAAATTCAAAATGTAAATTCCGAAACAGATTCAATCATAATGATACACAATGCAACTAGACACATACAATTGTGCCTATAAATTTGGCTCTAAGATAATTTCCAAATATTTTCAAACTTTGATGAACCAAGTATGAAAAAGAGTGAAACAAACTATTTCAATGAAAAATTCACCAAGTATCAACAAGTGACATCATGTTTCAAAAGTAGATTTTTAAACATTGTCATAAAGTATTTGATATTGGTCTCATTTTGAAGCTCTATTTACTAGCAACTCAAATATTCAAACGGCTCACAAATTAAATTTTCGGTTCAAAAGATATAGAGATTTTAAGTTACAGAATTAGATATATTACTATGGAGAGAGAAGGAATCTTATTTATACAAAAGCTACAAAGAAATAAGGAGAGATAATATAGGCCATGCACGGTGAAAGTACCGACTTTGAATCGACTAGACGGGGGGGGGGGGGGGGGGTTGAATAGGCGACTACCAATTTTTAATTTGTTTCACTCTTTTAGGCTTAGCGAGAAAGAAAGTTATCTAGATGTGCAACTAGGTGAACAACCTATATGCAAGAACAAGTGATTTCCCACAGCCTTCCGAGATGGACCCCCTCTTGATAGTACGGCGACCTAAAGCAATAAAAAGAGAGAAAATCGAAAAACTAAAGGCCGTCGTCTTCACAAGATCCCAAAGAGATCATCCACACAATTCATAGGAATCATCAAAAGCATTTTTCCTGAAACTCAAGCACACGGTTAAATCACAAGTAGGATTGTCATCATCACCAAAATAGCATGGGAAAATATAGTCCTTTCAATCTCCCCCTTTTTGGTGTTTGATGACAATCCCAAAGATTTGCATAAGATAGAAGCAATCTTTGCAATGGATGGAACAAGCTCCCCCTCTATGTGTGCAAGGTAGAGATAATGCTCCAAGGCCAAGACTAGCACACGTACAAGGAGGCTCCCCCTTTCTATTGCAAAGATAGCACAAGTGCAAGGAAAGGATAAGATAGAGATCATACCGTTGCACCAACCAAATGTGGTGGAGACAATAGAAGAAATATCAAGGGAGACTAAAAATGCTCCACCACCATATACAAATGCCCATAAGCCAATAACAATGATACCAAACGCTAGGCATTAACCAAGCATAACATACCACATAGTCTCATACAAATAACATGGTCCACAAGCACAAATAGGTTCACAAGTACAAAGAGGTCCACAAGCACACAAATAAACTAGAGAGTTCGCGAGCTAGAAAATATCAAAGACAAGAACGAGCTCGCGACTCAGCCCATGCAAATCCCATGATAAACCTAATAGACATCTTTCTCCCCCTTTGGCATCGAGACACCAAAAAGAAACAAAAGATCACTCTAATTGCCCCAACCATGAAAGGGAGGAGGAGAGGGCTCAGGGACCCAAGAATCCCACGCAGTCGAATGACCGGTGACTTCCTCCTCAGACTCACACTCAGACCAATGGCAGTTGTCGCGAATCCAATCATCCCTTGGAGCAGTGACATAGCTAGTGATAGGAGAGCAAGGAAAGTTGAGAGCTGACATGATAGACTTGTGGCGCTTAACAATGTGTCGTTGATCGACATAATACTGATACTCGCGATTCTGCAGAAAGTAGAAAGTCTTCTTCACCTTTTCGAGCAACTTATTGGCCCAAGATGGCTGCCTCTAAAGAGAAGGACCACCAGCACTAGAGCCACCATGAGCAGAAGAGGGACCACCAGCTTCAGCATGAGCCTTTCAGAGAGCTTCTTCCTTTTCTTCTTGGGACCAAGGATTGTTGTGTTTGCTCACACGCAGCTTCTTCTCCTCATGAATGGTGATGGAGTTCTCAGATAAGCGCATACCAGTCACCTCAAGCCACTTGTGATTGATGAGAGTCTGAACATATGGAGCATAGGTGCAGGAGCGCTTATCAATGATAGCTTGCCACATCTCGGTGTAGATGAAATGCATGACATCCATCTTCCTGTCAGAGTCACGGCGAAGGCAAGTCTGATACATGAGATCAACTTGATAGGCATGGAACTGATCAAAGTTGCCAGTCTTGGGAGAGATGGTGTTCAAGTACACCCTGCGCATGATGTCATAAACTGGCTGGAGATGATTCACATAACCAACAGTGCCCCATCCTTCAATGTAAAGAGGTTCCAGGACTTCAGGATCAACAGCTTGAGCGGTATGGACACGCCATCCATTTTCCCTTTTGCCAGGCTGAATGGGATAGCCAAGGAGCTCAGCAAACTCAGACCATTGGGCGGTAAGCAGCATGCCATTAGTCATCCACTTCATAACACCTTCATTAGAAGAACTCATATTCAAGTGAAGAGTAGTGTAGAACTGAGCAATAGCATTCTCATCGAAGTTCTGACGGTGCTCCATGAGGGGAATCAGCCCAAACTTCCTGCAAATGTCAAGAGCCTCGCCAAAGTATGCATGCTTTTCTTCCATGTGAGCCACGTTGATGTACTTCTGAGGAGCAACCACAAACTTTGTATTGGTAGCATAAATTTCAGCAAAGATCTATTCTTGACGACAGTTGTGGAAGAGAGGATCCAAGCAGTGACGGTCATGAGGAACAAGGTAAGGATCCGCACGCCTGAATTCAGAGTAGGCCTTCTGAGTCCATTTAGAGATCTTGGCCTTGGATTTGTCAGGCCCAATGGCAGTGGCCTTGTGAGAGGCAAGAACATGCCGCTTTCCCTCAGCAGCAGCAGCACGACGAGCAGCAGCAGACCTCTGACGGTTGGTTTGAGTGGATGGACGCACCACCTCAACATCATCTTCATCAATCTCAGGAGGAATATCGGAGGATGGTCGACGGGTGCGCTTGCCTTTGCAGGTACCACCTTGTCAAAAGATAGTCCAAGATCCTTCAAAGTTTGCTTCATCCATAGCAAGTGAGCACAACAACTTGCGACGGAGATGTACTCAGCTTCGGCAGTGGACATATACACACAGTTTTGCTTCTTCGAGGACCAACAAACCAATGATCTTCCAAGAAACTGACAAGCTCCGGAGGTTGACTTTCTTCCCACTTTGTCACGAGCCCAATCCGAGTCCGTGTATCCGATAAGGTCAAAGCTGGCTCCCTTGGGGTACCACAACCCAAAGTATGGGGTATGAACCAAATATTGAAAGATTCTCTTGACCGCCACCATGTGGCTTTCTTTTGGTGCGGCTTGGAATCTTGCACACATACCCACAATCAACATAATATCCGGTCGGGGTGCACAAAGATAGAGCAAAGAACCAATCATAGAGCGATAGAGTTTTTGATCCACATCCTTACCCTTGGGATCGAGATCAAGATTAACCTTAGTTGGCATGGGATTCTTGGCACCTTTGACTTGATCAAACTTGAACTTCTTGAGCATGTCTTGGATGTATTTGGCTTGGTTGATGAAAGTCCCTTTCCTCAATTGCTTGACTTCAAACCCAAGGAAAAACTTCAACTCCCCCATCATGGACATCTCGAAGCGATCGGTCATGAGCTTGGCAAAATCCTCATTAAAATCTTTGTTAATAGACCCAAATATAATATCATCAACATAGATTTGGCATACAAACAAGTGGCCTCCAACTTTCTTAGTAAAAAGAGTGGGATCAATGAGGCCCTCTTCGAAGCCACGGTCTAACAAGAGCTCTCTAAGACAATCATACCAGGCACGTGGGGCTTGTTTGAGGCCATAGAGTGCCTTATTGAGCTTGTAAACATGGTTCGGGAAAAGTGGATCCTCAAAGCCTGGAGGTTGCTTGACGTATACCAACTCTTTCAAAGGACCAAGCACTCTTAACATCCATTTGATGCAACTTGAAGTTATGATGAGTAGAAAAAGCAAGAAGCATACGAATGGATTCAAGGCGAGCAATGGGGGCATAAGTCTCACCATAGTCGATGCCCTCAACTTGTGAGTATCCTTGGGCAACTGACCTTGCCTTGTTGCGCACAACTATTCCATTCGCATCACACTTGTTCTTGAAAACCCATTTGGTACCGATGATGTTTTGATAATATTTGGGCCGCTCAACCAATGTACATACATTGTTCCTCTTGAAATTGTGAAGTTCTTCATTCATAGCGGCAAGCCAATCGTCATCTTCAAGAGCCTCGACGACTTTCTGTGGTTCCACAAGAGAGATAAAAGCATGGTGAGAGCTAAAGGAGGCTAGTTGCCTCCTATTAGTGGAACCTTTATTGAAATCTCCATAAACATTATCAAGGATATGGCCATCTCGAACGAGATTGGCGTGACGATAGGCTTGACGACGGGCTTGTGATTCAACACGAGATTCTTGAGCAACCACTTAGTCATTGCCACCATTGGAGTTCCCGCCTTGACTATAAGCACGAACACGAGGATCATCTTCATCAATTTCCACTTCAGGAGAGTCATCATTTGGAGTAGAGCCTTGATTATCATTGGCTTGCCCTTGATCTTGACGAGCTTGACCTTGAGGAGAACCTTGAGGAGGAGGAGCCCCATCTTGGGGAGGTTGATGTTGTTGATGAAGAGCTTGACCTTGGGAGGTGCCTTGAGGAGGAGCCCCATATTGGGGAGGTTGATGTTGTTGATGAAGAGCTTGACCTTCGGGGCTTGGAGAGTCATGAGCATGAGAAGCTTCGGGAGAGCTTGAGGGAGCTTGTGCCAAAATAGTAGGTCCTTGAGAGGCAAGATGGTCTTGTGAGAGTGAGGGCTCCACTTGAGTAGAGCTTGGTCCTTCTCCTTCGTCCACAAGGGGATCCTCAATGGGGAGGTGGAATCCTACACCCATTCTTCTTATGGCCTTAGGAGGAATTTCATCACTTGGATCACAAACACCGTCTTGACTAACAAGGGACTCATGATTTTCATCAAACTTCACATTGCTCGTCTCTTCAACTCTTCCATTGGCTTTGTTGTAGACTCTATAAGCACGGGACTGATTTGAGTAACCAACAAAAATTCCTTCTTGAGACTAGGATTCAAACTTGGACAAATGAACCCCTTTCTTGAGAATATAGCACTTGCAACCAAACACTCGAAAGTAGCTAACATTTGGCTTTTTCCCGGTGAGCAGATCATAGGGGGGTCTTGTTCTTTTTCTTGCGAAGGTAGAGCCGGTTGGTTGCATGGAAAGCGGTGGAGATGGCCTCGGCCCAAAAGCTGTATAGAGACTTGAATTCAGCTAGCATAGACCGAGCCGCATCCATCAAAGTGCGATTCTTCCTTTCGGCAACACCATTTTGTTGAGGGGTATAGGGAGTGGAGTATTGATGCTTGATTCCTTCATCACTAAGAAACTCATCCAAGGTATATTTCTTGAACTCGATGCCATTTTCACTTCGAATTGAGAGAATGGTTGCATTGTGTTTCCGTTGAACTTCATTGGCAAAATCGATTACGGTTTGTTGAGTCTCACTCTTGTACCACGCAGCGTCAATCTGATATGTCATACGGAGTAATAGATAGTTAAATCTTAATATGTCAACATTTTTTCACCCCGAACTTTTTTGTGCATCCGTCATGCAGAACGACGGATTCGATTATTTGTAGCAAAGCTGCCCATCCCTCCTGACCGAGCTCTTGGAGTATGTGGCCAAGGTAGGGGAGCACACTGTGAGCCCCTGCTTATATTCAAACGAAGTCCTGGATGGTGGTGATGCTAACGGAAGACGTGTGAAGCCAAGAATGAATAAGAACACCCAAGTGTATCTTGAGAAATCATCCACAATAACCAAACAATACTTCTTGCCTCCAAGACTATCATGAGAAGGAGGACCAAAAAGGTCCATATGCAAGAGCTCCAAACGTCTCTCCGTGGTGATTTGATTGAGCACTTTGTGAGGAGTTTCATGCATCTTCCCTTTAATACAAGCCCTACAAACACGATCTTTGGCAAAAGAAACATCGTTAAGCCCAAGGATGTGGCCCTTGGAGTGAAGTCTTTGCAAAGTTCTCATGTTAACATGGGCTAGGCGGCGATGCCACAACTATCCCTTGTCGGCTTTAGCATAGAGACATAGGCATGAGGAGTAGTGGTCCCCGAAAAGTCTACCACATACAAGTCATGCTCTACATACCCTACGAAAGCCACCTTGAGAGACTTGCTCCACATGAGGACCACGGAATGCACATGGAAGAAAGAAGAAAGACCCATAAGGGGAAGATCACGAACTGAAAGTAACTTGTAACCAAGAGTTTTGACAAGCATGATGTCAACCAAGGATATATCCGAGGTTACCACCACTTTGCCAAAACCCAAAACCTAAGAACTTGTTTTATCACCATAGGAGACCATGGTGTTGGCAATATTTGGCCTCATCTCCATCATGATAGACTTGCTTCCGGTCATATGACTTGTGGCACCACTATCAAGCACCCATTTTGATCCACCGGAAGCATAGTCCTACAAGAAAATCAAGCTTTGATTTTAGGTACCCATTTTGCAATTGGTCCCCTTTTGTTAGTAACAAGAGTCTTCGGCACCCAAATGGCCCAACGATAATCATGCATGTAAGAAGTTCCAACATATCTAGCATATACATGACCATCATAGGACTTGCAAAGAATATAAGAGGGTTTGTTCTTTCCGGCAAAGTTGTCACTTTGCAAGATGGTTGGACCATATGAGGGTCCTTGAGCCATGCCCTTCTTCTTATTCTTCTTCTTATTCTTCCTCTTCTTCTTCTTCTTCTTAGTCTTCGCAAGTTGATCCTTCAACGCCTTGTTCTCCTCAATGAGATGCTCATGCTTGCAACAAGGGTTAGGAGTGCTAGACAAGTCTATAATTTGCATAGCGGAAGACTTAGCATGTTCACAAGTTAGTTGAGTTTGAAGTTTTTCATGGGCTTCAAAAAGACTTGAGAATTTGCTCTCCAAGGCTTTGTGTTCCTCTTTGAGTTTCTCATGATCTTCTTGAGTCCTATCATGACCAACCACAAAATCAACCTTTTCTTTCTTAAGCACCTTAACCAAAGCAAGAGCATGATCACATTCTTTAACTAGAGAGCACATGGTGTTTTTATGGTCATCTACAAGTTTAGACACACTCTCTTCAAGATTAATTATCATATTTTGTTCATCCTCAAGACTTTGAGTGAGAGAATCAATTTCATCGGCGACATCTCTTTCATTTTACTTAACAAGTCAATAAGTTCTTCCTTTTCATCTAAAGCATCCCTAGCATTGTCAAGTTGTGAAAGCAAGGACTCGAAGAAAGTTTTAGTTTCTTCATCCAAGGTAGCAACAAATTCACACATGTCTATCATCTCTTTCTTTACCTCTAGACCAACAAGATCAAGAGAAGAAGGCTCACTAGAGATGGGTTGAGGAGTGGGTTTATATGTTACCTCGGTGGCCTTGGCCATGAGACACTTTTGGTTGGAGGAGATGACGTTCTCATTAGGTGAGTCGAAGAGGGACAATCATGGAGTAGAGGTAGTGGAAATAGCAGCAACTCCCACAATATCTCCACCTTGGACTTCATCATCATCATCTTCATCCGTGCGTGAAATGTATTCTTCATGGACCACAATAGCTCTTTCCTTGTTGGCGACATTCTTGACGGCTTAGTTCTTGTTCAAAGGATGAGGAGGCCTTGACTTGATCTTGCGAATGAGACGACCACCATTGTCTTCATGGTTCTCAAAGGGACACTTGGCCACAAAATGACTCTTGTCGTTGCAATTGTAGCATGACCTTGCCTTGGGAGACTTGTTGGGTGAGTTGAGCCCAGACTTGTTCCAAAAGGCCCTTGAAGCGAGAGCAAGGTGTTCATTGAAGGCATACTTGAGGTCCTTTTGAGACCACTCACTTGATGTATCATCATCATCAACTTCAATAGCCTTGACCTTCAATGCAAGATTTACTTTTGTAGATCCAATAGCCCTAGCACGGGCGGACTCCGTATTCTTCTTGGCAATGGTCAGGGCAATCACTTCACTCAAGACTTCTTGGGAGGTCATTAGGTGAAAGTTGGTCCTTCCCTTGATGGAGTTGAGCTTTAGTTCTTAAAAAGGAAGGAGGGCTTGAATGAACTTTCTCTTCATGAACTTATCATCAACATAGGTGGCACCAAGATCCCTCATAGTGCAACAAAGGACCTTGAGCCGCCTATACATGTCTTCGGGAGTCTCATCATCTTGCATTGCAAAGCCATCACACTCGTTGTTGAATTCATCAAACTTGGAGCTTTGGATGCTTGCATTCCCAACAAATAGCTCAGTGAGTTGATACCATGCTTCCTTGGCAGTGTTGAATTGGCGAATGTGAGCAAAGTCCTTGGGGGTTAATGCCTTTTGAATCATACCCAAAGCCGTGGCATTGAGTTGCTTGTCCACCACTTCACCTCGAGTCAACTTCTTTGGGTCATATGGAGAGAACCCTTCCTCCACAATCCTCATTAACTCAATAGAAGAGCTGGAAATATGTGAACGCATTAGATATTGCCAATTGGCGAAATTTGAAGTATCTAGCATAGGTGGTGCTCCTTGAGGAATGATGTGTGGAATGGGAATGGGTGGATCCGGAGTGTACTTTGGCGGTGGGGGTGCCACCGAGTAGTCCTTTCCTCCACTTTCCTCTTTGGAAGTTGAGTTCTCGGGCTCCTCGGTGTTCTCACTTGGAACCTTGGTAGATGTTTAAGCAACAAAACCAAGTCCAAAGTGAGTGGTGACGACCGCAGGATTCACCCCCGGGGCGGTCACGGTAATGGTGGGACGAAGCTCGGTGGTTTGGGGTGTGGCAAGAGCAACCATGGGGTTTGGCTTGAGAGACTGCATTATAGTCATCATTTCCTCGAACTTGGACATCATGGATGTCTCCAATTGCTTGAGGTCATCCATGGTGGCCAAGTTCTTGGGGTTTTCAGTTTCACTACCCCCTTCGTTGTCCATTGTCTCTTAGGAGATAAAGCCTGAAATAAGAGCCTTGGCTCTGATACCAATTGAAAGTACCGACTTTGAATCGACTAGAGGGGAGGGGGTGAATAGGCAACTACCAATTTTTAATTTGTTTCACTCTTTTAGGCTTAGCGAGAAAGAAAGTTATCTAGATGTGCAACTAGGTGAACAACCTATATGCAAGAACAAGTGATTTCCCACAGCCTTCCGAGATGGACCTGTAGGGGTTCGTAGCATGGAAAACAAAAATTTTCTACCGCATACAAACAAACAAGCCAAGATCTATCTACTAGATTGTAGAAACGAGTCGATAGAGGAACTCACCCTCGAAGATTCCAAAGCGGTTAACGAGAGCAGATTCTCGTGGGTGATGTAGTCGTACACTTTCCGATCTCAAGATCGCGTAGACGATCCTTCCGACGCCACGTTCCGGCAGCGCTCCCGCAGTCGGTCACACGTTCGGTACTCGACGAAGACCTTCCTCTCCCTTGTTCCAGCAGGCAGCGGAGGTTGTAGCACTCTCCTCGCGATTCCGGCAGCACAACGGCGTGGTACCGGAAGTAGAGGGGAGATCTCGCAGGGCTTCGCCTTAAGCCGGAGCGAGTATGGTGGAGTATGAGAGAACTATTAGTGGTCTAGGGTTTAGACACACCAATTAGAAGGCTCTAAACCGAAGGCTAGTGCAATTAGAAGCTCTAAACCAAAACGGCTCTAAACCGGAGGCTTTGGCTAGGGTTTAGATTAGAGGATAGGAACTTGTGTGTCTAGAGGAGGAGGCCCTGCCCCTCCTCTTATAGGTGGGAGGTGCGGCCAAGGGGAGGGGAGTCCCTCCCCAAGTCGGCCTTGGGTGGCGCGCCGGCTTGGAGAGGAGACTCCTCCCCAAAGTCGGTTTCAACCACCTCTTGCTTGTTTCCCACAGTTTCCTGTTTTAGCCGTTTGACTTTCAAACTGGCCATTTGACTTTTCTGTTTTAGGATTCAATTTAATCCTTTATTTGGAACAGCAAGAACACTTAGTACATGATGAAATCATTCCAATATGTAATGACACATTCATGTACCCCTCCCCTTTCCCGGAGTGCCGGACATTCCGGAACCTTCTAGAACATTCCCGATGAAAACACTGGAATCATTTCCGAACTCCGAAACGGGACTTTCCTTATATGAATCTTATTCTCCGGACCATTCTGGATCACCTCGTGATATCCCGGATCCCATCCGAGACTCCGAACAACATTCGGTCTCCTTCTCATAATACCATAACTACTCAAACAATGTCGAATCCTTAAGTGTGTCTCCCTACGGTTCGTGAATTATGCGGACATGATCGAGACACTTCTCCGAACAATAACCAATAGAGGAATCTGGAAATTCATATGGCTCCCACATATTTCTATGATTACTTTGCGATCGAATGAACCACTTACATACGATACCAATTTCCCTTTGTCTCACGATAGTTTACTTATCCGAGGTTATGATCGTCGGTATCTCTGCATACCTAGTTCAACCTCGTTACTGATAAGTACTCTTTTCTCGTTCCCGTGATATGTGATCCCTTGTGAGCCAGTCACATGCTTGGAAGCTAATTGGATGACATTTCACCGAGAGGGCCCAGAGTATATCTATCCGTCATATGGATGGACAAATCCCACTCTTGATCCATGTGTTTCAACCAATACTTTCTGAACACTCAATGCCACCTTTATAGCCACCCTGTTACGGTGTGGTGTTTGATGACATCAAAGCATCCATCCGGAAAAGGTGATATGCATGATCTCATGGTCGAAGGAATTAGGTTACTATGTATCAGAAAGCATATAGCAATTGAACTATTGAAATGACTTGATCTTTATGCTACGCTTATCTATAGGAGTATGTCCATCACATCATTCTCCTAATGATATGATCCTGTTGTTAATAACATCTCTATGTTCATGATCAGGAAACCATGATCATATATTAACCAACAAGCTAGTTTAACAAGAGGCTTTACTAGGGACTCTTATTTTAGTTTACAAATGACACAAGTATTAATGTTTCCGGTTAATACAATTATAGCATGGTATGTAAACATTTATCATAAGTGTGAAGATATGATAATAACCACTTTATTATTGCCTCTTGGGCATATCTCCAACAGTCTCCCACTTGCACTAGAGTCAATAATCTAGTTTCAAACCTTTGTGTATTCAACACCTATGGCTTTCCGGTGTTGTATGTACACGATGGCTAGTGGTCAACTGATCTCCGGATCTGACACTTCCAGGTCCGTGTGTAATTGCATGTCTTTGCGTCTCTACGCATCACTCATTCTCTAATGAGATGGCTTTATATAAATTTGGTCTTTCGGTGTGACCTTTAGCTCTTTGGGGTTAAAACATGTTGATAATATTGTCGCACAATATATCTTCATAGTATTATCCCACTGTGAACTACACCTAGTTTGATAACAAACTACTTGACACAAATGCCCTCTTTTGCTGCTAAAATAGCAGTCATATACTTAGCCTTTTTGTTGTAGTATCTGTCACAATGTCTTAACTTTGGAACTCATCCAAATCCATTATGGAACTCACTTTCCATTATATTGTGCCACCCTTAGTTTAGATTGAGATAAACTTAATTTGTACTTTGTGACAAAACTAGTATCAATGTAGTACTTTTACAATGAACTAACCATCTATTTGTCACTTCTACAAATATTATACTCTTAGTTCTTCCAAAAGATCATAAGAATATCCTTACTATTGTCCAATGATCATCTTACGAATCATTCTGGTATATGCTCACAACATTTAGAGCATAGGACATATCTGGATTTGTACATATCACAGTATGATTGATATAAATACTCTTTGTGATTTTATACATCAAGTATCAATCTATACTTGATTATTTGTTTCACTTTACCAAATGTCAATACACTTGAATATATCATCAACATTGAACTCATTCAATCCTTTCTGTGCGACAAGAACCTCTCTTGTAGTTTCTATATTGAACTCATTCAATATCTTGTCTATGTACTTCTGGCACAACCATATTAGCGTCTATTGATGCCAAATATTTGGGTTTTGCCTAAGTCTTTCATCGGGATGAAATTCTTAATATGTGTTAATAAAAGATACATTATTTCCAATCAACAATATGTCTTCCACATAATGTATTAGAAACATGTCTTAGCGCTCCCACTTAATTTCTTGCAAATGCAAGTATCTTCATCGTCTCTAATGAACTTTTTAAACTCTTTTAACAGTTTCATCACAGTGAAGATTCCAACTCCGCGATGCTCACTTTAACCATTGAAGTTTGCATATGCTTTTAGCATCCTTTGAATTAACAAAACCCTATGGACCGTGTTATGCACATGTCCTAGGTAACGATTCTATTAGAAGAACTTGTTTTGTTTATTCAACTACCATATAACAAATTATATGTAGTGGTTGCTACATTAATCCGTCTAGACTAAATATCACTATGAAAGATCAAATCTTGTCATAGTCAACCTTTGAACATTTTGTGAACTCTTTCCCAACATGTCGTCCATGTCTATTTCTTTATAGATCCAGACACAACTGTAAGGTCTTACACCTTTCTCGAGGGTCCTTCAAGTTCAAAACTTGATTTCTCGTGTATGGAACTATCACGGATTTTATGGCTTCAAGCCATTTGACGGAGTCAGGGCTCATCATCGCTTCTTTGCACGTAGTCGGATCATTATTGTCAAATAATGATTTAACTCTCAAATCTTGGTATTTGATTGTTCATCCGACCTACTTGTTTCAATAGGAACTTAGATCTCCGTGACCACAACCTTTGAAGTACGAGAGCCATGAGCATTGTTTGCTAACTCCGGAACACTTTTCGGCGCTGCGCAACTTTGCACATATAGCTAAGGTTCTTTTAACCTTATCAAAGTTCTATTGTCCTCCCACTTAACTTTTCACGAAAAATTCCTTCTCAAAGAAACTTGACGTTCTAAGCAACAAACACTTTTGTCTCCGGTGTTTATGGAGGAATACTTAACAGTTATACAAAGACAGGTTCATCCCACTTTGGTTGCACACATCTTTCTTATGCATAGCATACCAATGTTTTAAGAAAGGACTACTTGGCTTTTATCCCAAACCATAACCTTATATGGTGTCATTTCAACGGATTATGATGAAGCTCTTTTCAGTGGAAAAACGGTAATCTCTAAAGCTTTTAATCTTTAAAATATAATGGCAGTTTTATGAATTATACCTTTGATCTAACCATGTCAAACAAGGTTTAATTACATATCTCGAACGTTCCATACCCTTATGGTGTTTCGGGAAATGCAAATCCACGGAACGATTCCTTAAATCTTAGGTATTATGCTAAACTCTGTAACTCAAATATCTTCCTTTATGATCTTTATCATAAACTATTTATATTCTTGTTACTATGATTTTGCACTTCATCTTGAAAGTCTTTGAACTTTTCAAATGTTTCATACTTCATCCTTATTAAGTAAATATTCATATATTCACTCAAATTTTCGGAGAAAGCATATGAAGTTGAAATTCATCGCTCTTGACTACACATAATGGACTTTGTACAACAATATGTACAAGTTCAAATAAGCTAGTCTTTCGTTCCCTTTTGGCCTATGAACGAAGTTTCAATTATCTCTAGGAAAGTTTCACAAGCGTCATGTGATCAAAATCAAAAGACTCCAAAATTCCATCCACATGGAGTTTCTTCATGTTTTCTTTCCAATATAATTTAAACGGCGATGTCACTTCCTAAGTGATCTTTCAATCAATTTGTCTTTCGACATTTTTAGCACTAGTTTTATGGATGTGATTTCTCCAACGAGATTTGTGAATCATCCATCTTTTATGGATTATGGAAATTATTTGAACAACCCTTTTGTTCTCATAATACCTGATAAAACAAATCTTGAAGACAAGCTTTGATGTTTAACGAGCAACACAATAACCCTTTATTTGTTCTCGATGAATATCATCACATATTCTTTTGCTAGTTACTTAGGCCATTGTAGTTCATGAATTGTGTTGTTTCGTATGACGATTCACACCAACAATTTCAGTATCAAATACTTAAGAACCACATTGTTTAATAAGCAAAGAATATAGCCATAACATGTATATCATCTATATACTTAAACTGAACAATTCTAGTCTTTTCTTTTCTGCCATATATTTATGAGATTCTCTTTCAGTATTTCCTTTTCTTGTTTGAAAGAATCTATCAAGATCAATAGTGGAGTCATACATATGACACATAGTCCAAAGCGTGTATAATTAAATACCAATATCTTTGGACTTGCACTTTGAAGTAGATCACCATCATCAAATGTTTGGTGTTCTTTCAAATTCCTTTCTTTAGTAATCTCTTGGTGTAGTAAATATTTTACCTACATCAAATATTCACCCTTATCATGGAATTATCCATGATCAAGCTACTTTTAGTTTATAAAGATGAATCGTGAGTATAATGTTGCTATCCAAAACCTTTTGGTGGATTAGGACAACAAGTGTCTCCAACCTTTTGCAAATTCTCATCAAATATGAGAACATGAACTTTGCCATATTACACTCTATCATGTTGTAACCAAAACTTCGTTTCAGATATCACAATATCTTCCACACATCATGGTTTCTGAAACAACTCTTTCAGATCCTAGATAACCTTGATATTAAGAGAATCCTTTGAATATCAAGAATCATGGAACCAAACATGATACTTATATACTAACACTTGGAATTGTCACTCTTGTTTTAATACCAATTATTAAACTTTCATGGAGTAACCGGAACTTACTGAAAGTTTGCAATAGGACTTTTAAACTTTAGATTAACACTTCAAAACAATACGATACCAGTTCGTAAAGTAACTAACCAGAATTCTATAGTTCTATCATCTCAATTATAACTAAGCGCAAGGTGGTAAACGGATGCCAATGACTACAACAACTATGCAAATTCACTTTGATTTAGTTTATGATAAATTGAGTTCTAATTAATAATTAAATTAATCTAGGTGAACTCCCACTCAAAACAATATCCCTCACATTGTTTTAGTGATCACACGAACCAAATCCACCACATCAAAACCGATCATCACGAGAGTTGATATAGCTTCAATGGCGAACAATCAACATGTTCATCATATCTACTATATGACTCATGCTCTACCTTTCGGTAATCCGTGTTCCTGAGGCCATGTCTGTACATGCTAGGCTCGTCAAGATCAAACCTTAGCTTTCGCATAAGCAAATCTGGCTTGCTTACGTTGTATACACTTGCGGAATCTAACACACCCGATCATCACGTGGTGCTTCGAAACAACAAGTTTTAGCAACGGTGCTAACTAAGGGTGAACACTTTATGACTTGAAATTCATGTGCATGAGGGATCATCTTATAATGCTACCGTCGTCTACTAAGCAATACAAGATGCATAAAGGATTAACATCACATGCAATTCATAATATGTGATATGATATGGCCTTTCTTCTTTGTGCTTCCGATCTCCATCTTCTAGCACGAACATGATCTCCATCATCACCGGCATTGCATCAAGGTCAATGACGCCTCTCCATGGTTTTCGTCCACCGGCTTCAACTATTACAACTACTTTGAATAGACACGCGGGTCTTAACAGAAATTAAAGACAACCATATGGCTCCTGCCGGTTGCCAACTTACAATAAGGAACATTGCATACATCATATATAATCACAATCATGGCCATATCACATCACTGCACACCCCTGCAAAACAAAGTTAGACGCCTCTACTTTCTTTGCATATTTTACGTGGTTTGGGGCTTTCAATAAGTGTTGTTCTAACTTACGAACAAGAACCACAACATTGATACTAGCATTGTTAATCACCCGTTGTAAATTGGATCTTAACTATGCTAGGAGAAACAGGCACCCGCAAAGCCACTTATGCAATACAAGTTGCATGTCAAGCGTGGAGCAAGTCTCATGAACGATGTCATGTAAGGTTAGCCCGGGCCGCTTCATCCCAACATACCGCAAGATGCAAAGTACAAAATAAGCAATCGACAATAAAAGCATCAACGCCCACAATGACCATTGTGTTCTACTCGTGCAACAGATCTACATATAGACACGGATCTGATACCACTGTAGGGGTTCGTAGCATGGAAAACAAAAAATTTCTACCGCATACAAACAAACAAGCCAAGATCTATCTACTAGATTGTAGCAACGAGTCGATAGAGGAACTCACCCTCGAAGATTCCAAAGCGGTTAACGAGAGCAGATTCTCGTGGGTGATGTAGTCGTACACTTGCCGATCTCAAGATCGCGTAGACGATCCTTCCGACGCCACGTTCCGGCAGCGCTCCCGCAGTCGGTCACACGTTCGGTACTCGACGAAGACCTTCCTCTCCCTTGTTCCAGCAGGCAGCGGAGGTTGTAGCACTCTCCTCGCGATTCCGGCAGCACAACGGCGTGGTACCTGAAGTAGAGGGGAGATCTCGCAGGGCTTCGCCTTAAGCCGGAGCGAGTATGGTGGAGTATGAGAGAGCTATTAGTGGTCTAGGGTTTAGACACACCAATTAGAAGGCTCTAAACCGAAGGCTAGTGCAATTAGAAGCTCTAAACCAAAACGGCTCTAAACCGGAGGCTTTGGCTAGGGTTTAGATTAGAGGATAGGAACTTGTGTGTCTAGAGGAGGAGGCCCTGCCCCTCCTCTTATAGGTGGGAGGTGCGGCCAAGGGGAGGGGAGTCCCTCCCCAAGTCGGCCTTGGGTGGCGCGCCGGCTTGGAGAGGAGACTCCTCCCCAAAGTCGGTTTCAACCACCTCTTGCTTGTTTCCCACAGTTTCCTGTTTTAGCCGTTTGACTTTCAAACTGGCCATTTGACTTTTCTGTTTTAGGATTCAATTTAATCCTTTATTTGGAACAGCAAGAACACTTAGTACATGATGCAATCATTCCAATATGTAATGACACATTCATGTACCCTCCCCTTTCCCGGAGTGCTGGACATTCCGGAACCTTCTAGAACATTCCCGATGAAAACACCGGAATCATTTCCGAACTCCGAAATGGGACTTTCCTTATATGAATCTTATTCTCCGGACCATTCCGGATCACCTCGTGATATCCCGGATCCCATCCGAGACTCCGAACAACATTCGGTCTCCTTCTCATAATACCATAACTACTCAAACAACGTCGAATCCTTAAGTGTGTCTCCCTATGGTTCGTGAATTATGCGGACATGATCGATACACTTCTCCGAACAATAACCAATATAGGAATCTGGAAATTCATATGGCTCCCACATATTTCTACGATTACTTTGCGATTGAATGAACCACTTACATATGATACCAATTTCCCTTTGTCTCATGATAGTTTACTTATCCGAGGTTATGATCGTCGGTATCTTTGCATACCTAGTTCAACCTCGTTACTGATAAGTACTCGTTTCTCGTTCCCGTGATATGTGATCCCTTGTGAGCCAGTCACATGCTTGCAAGCTAATTGGATGACATTTTACCGAGAGGGCCCAGAGTATATCTATCCGTCATATGGATGGACAAATCCCACTCTTGATCCATGTGTTTCAACCAATACTTTCTGAACACTCAATGCCACCTTTATAGCCACCCTGTTACGGTGTGGTGTTTGATGACATCAAAGCATCCATCCGGAAAAGGTGATATGCATGATCTCATGGTCGAAGGAATTAGGTTACTATGTATCAGAAAGCATATAGCAATTGAACTATTGAAATGACTTGATCTTTATGCTACGCTTATCTATAGGAGTATGTCCATCACATCATTCTCCTAATGATATGATCCTGTTGTTAATAACATCTCTATGTTCATGATCAGGAAACCATGATCATATATTAACCAACAAGATAGTTTAACAAGAGGCTTTACTAGGGACTCTTATTTTAGTTTACAAATCACACAAGTATTAATGTTTCCGGTTAATACAATTATAGCATGGTATGTAAACATTTATCATAAGTGTGAAGATATGATAATAACCACTTTATTATTGCCTCTTGGGCATATCTCCAACAGGACCCCCTCTTGATAGTACGGCGACCTAAAGCAATAAAGAGAGAGAAAATAGAAAAACTAAAGGCCGTCGTATTCACGAGATCCCAAAGAGAGCATCCACACAATTCATAGGAATCATCAAAAGAATTTTTCCTGAAACTCAAGCGCACGGTTAAATCACAAGTGGGATTGTCATCATCACCAAAATAGCATGGGAAAATATAGTCCTTTCACACGGGATATCCCGTGCACGCCAGAATTCCATTTTCACCTCCAATACAGCACCATAGGAGTTCTCTGACCCATAGATGGACTTTTCCTAGCAAAGTGGGTGTGTGCCACGACAATGTGTGGTCCTAGAGACAGAATTACACTGGTCAATACACCAATACACCTTATAATACTATAGATATGGACTACAGGATACATACCAGCTTGTGGGCCTTGACCTTCGGATGCATGGCACAGATAACGAGCTCACTGATGCTCGGGTGCTAAAAGCAGTTTTCGGTATAGTTGCCCCATTTCCAAAAAATGTAACAAGTGTAGAACATTACATATTGACAACTCACTAAACAAAATTTAATAGGTAAGATGTATTTGACCATAGAAAAAAATACTTGTTAATTGTTCAATTTATACTTTAGAAGTTTCTATAAATGTTCTTACATAATTATACACTAGATGCTGGAGATATGCCCAAGAGGCAATCATAAAGTGGTTATTATCATATCTTCATGCTTATTATAAATGTTTACATGCCATGCTAAATTGTATTAACCGAAAACATTAATACTTGTGTGATTTGTAAACATGTATGAGTCCCTAGTAAAGACTCTTGTTAAACTAGCTTGTTGGTTATTATATGATCATGGTTTCCTGATCATGAACATTGAGATGTTATTAACAACGTCATATCATTAGGAGAATGATGTGATGGATATACTCCTATAGTTGAGCGTAGCATAAGATCAAGTCATTTAAATAGTTCACTTGTTATAAGCTTTCAAATACATAGTAACCTAAATCCTTTGACCATGAGATCATGTTAATCACCATCACCAGATGGATGCTTTGATGACATCAAACAACACTTCATAACTGAGTGGTTATAAAGGTGGCATTGAGTGTTCGGAAAGTATGTGTTGAGGCACATGGATCAAGAGTGGGATTTGTCCATCCATATGACAAATAAATATACTCTGGGCCCTCTCGGTGGAATGCCATCCAATTGGCTTGCAAGCATGTGACTGGCTCACAAGGGATCACATATCACAGGAATGAGAAAACAATACTTATCGGTAAGGAGGTTGAACTAGATATGAAGAGATACCGACAATTAAACCTCGGATCAGTAAAGTATCATGAGACAAAGGGAAATTGGTATCGTATGTAAATGGTTCATTCGATCACGAAGTAATCGTAGAAATATGTGGGAGCCATATGAATTTCCAGATTCCTCTATTGGTTATTGATCGGAGAAGAGTCTGGATCATGTCTACATAATTCACGAACAGTAGGGAGACACACTTAAGGATTCGATGTTGTTTAGTAGATATGGAATGTGAGTAAAGAGACCAAATGTAGTTCAGAGTCTCGGATGGGATCCAGGATATCACGAGGAGATCTGGAATGGTCCGGATAATAATATTCATATAAGGAAAGTCCAATTCCGGAGTTCGAGAATGGTTCTGGTGTTTTCACCGGAATGTTCTATAAGGGTCTAGAAGGTTCATCGATCCAGAGGGGGAAGGGTATATGGATGTGTCATGACAAAGTGGAATGGTTGTATCATGTCCTAGGTCACTTGGCTGGACACTTGGAAGAGAGAAATCAAACTCTAGTTTGAAAGACAAAAAGCCAGTTTGAAAAAGTCAAACTGGGACAATGATTTCCAAGTGGAGGGAGGGAAGGAATCCTACATAAGGGAGGATTTCTCCCTCTCCCTTGCGCCGGCCACATGAAGTGAAGTTGGGGGAGGACTCCCTCCCCCTTGGCGCCTCCCCACCTATAAAAGGAGGGGTAGGGCGCCCCCTTGCCCACACAAGAAACCCTAGGTTGGCCGCCGCCCCCTCTCTAGTTGCGGCCAATATAGATCTCCTCTAAACCTCTACGGACTAGCTAAACTCTAGTTGCTAGCTACCTCTAAACCCTAGATCCTCAGGGCTCCCTCTACTCCACCATACTCGCTCTGGCTAAGGCAAAGCCCTGCGGGATCTCCCCTCTACTTCCGACAACACGTCGTCGTGCCGCCGGAATCGCGAGGAGAGAGCTACAAGCTCCGCTGCCTGCTGGAACAAGGGAGAGGAAGGTCTTCATCGATTACCGAATGTGTGACCGACTGCGGGAGCACTGCCGGAACACGTTGCCGGAAGGATCGTCTACGCGATCTTTTGATCGGCAAGTGAACGACTATATCACCCACGAGAATCTGCTCCCGTTAACTGCTTTGGAATCTTCGAGGGTGAGTACTCTATCGACTCGTTGCTACAATCTAGTATATAGATCTTGGCTTGTGTGTGTTCATGCGGTAGAATTTTTTTGTTTTTCGTGCTACAAACCCCTACACTAGAAACCCATATTAATATATTTGCTAGATTGTAAGTTTTGGAATCTCTACCAATATATTTTACAAAATTAGAATAACAAACACTTGAAATATACATATATACACTATACAATTCATCAACTAAAAAGACTTAGTTCAAGGAGGCGTGCATTGTCTTTTTTGTTATCATATTTTAGATGATTCAATTTCCGTACATTGTTACTAAGGGCCATTGTCTCACAAAATAGAAAAAACTAATGTGACTTTCATCAGAAAGTACATTTGACAATTGTGGTTAACAAGCAACTAAGTAATATAAAATATATATTCTTTAATATCGTAGTATGTTAGAAAATATAAACTATAAAAGTTTAGTACAATAATATTTACTTCAAACAACCATGCTTGGATGACAACGCCATTTTTAATAGAGAGAGTAACAATGTGCGGTGGTGGTCGGTCAGTGCTGAGTTTGAAGGTGAACACTGTGACGTGATGAAGGTGGTAATTAAATTAAATCATACATGTGAGGTTCATGTAGAACTTCTATAGAGGAACTAGACTGACTTCTAGAAATATTACACATTGGCTTCTCCTCTTTGTCCAAGCCGGATACTTATCATTTCTGTTGCAAGTAGCTTTTCACACTACAAATTATTGGGTGCTCATTTGATACTGATTGCCTACATCACATCATGAAGGAATGTCTGATGTTATAGAATATTGGGATTGGCTTTATAATTGAAGATATCAAGATAACATCCAACAACATGCAAATCTTAAACATATGAAAATGTAGCACCAACACTTGACAGTTAAAATTAGAACAAAACAAAATGCTTTCGTGGGTCTATATCAGCCTAACAAACACTCCAAAACTAGATAAAATCTGATACTTCCTTTTTCCTTATCATAAAATTGACTGTCGTGGGAATGACCACGGCAGATGCTGCAATCGGCAGCGAGTAGTAGAACATGGGGCAAGGGCGGCCAGCCATCTGCGGTGCGATATGAGAGCGGAGACACAAGGTTTACCTAGGTTCGGCCTCCTAGAGGGTAAAGACCTACTCCTGTTAGATTGTATTATGGAGAGAGTACAAGGGGCGAGCTCGACGATTAGGCGGCGAGTCGCTTGGGTGTATGATGGAACGTGTCCTCTATGCGTACCCTAGGAAGGTTTATATAGGCTCACCTCACTAGGGTTTGCAGATCTACAACCGAATTGGTTAAGGATTCGGAAGGTCTTTGACCTAGTCCGACTGGGCCTAGCTACGCTTTTGGGCCTCCAGCTTCCAGTCACCTGAGTCCTCACCAAGTCTCGATCTAGTCGCCATCCCGTAGGCCCACTCGCTGGCGGTTTGGGCCAATAGGAAGCGTCCTGCTACGCATACCCCGGTAGGCATATCCCCATCAGTAGTCCCCGAAGCCGTCGTTGATTCGTCGCTGGTGTTCGTTGGCGGTCGGTGTATGCGGGTCCAATGCGGACGCCTAGTCGAATCGGCGGTGGATTCCTGAACAAAGGAAAGAACTGGTCATTTTAGTCGCAATAACGGCGACCAATCATATCGCAGCTTGGCGAGTGGGTAGGCGAATAATCAAGTCACTGTCTTAGTGATCGGGTCGGCGAATAATTAAGTCACTGTCATAGTGATCGGGTCGGCGAATCGTCGAGTCTCTGAAGACAGCGAGTCGAGTGGACGAAGTTGCACCGTCAGCTTGGTCAAACTAGCCGTTGGGTAACCCAACGGTAATATCAGCGTAATTACCGCGTGGTAACGGCTCCCGGAAAATGGCGGGTAACAACCATTATAGAAGGAGAGTGACGGGTGAGGGGGAAACACTTCCCTCACTTCCTCCGAACTTGCGCATTCTCGTTCCCCCATTCCGCGCAGCGACCAGAACAACTCAGAACGATCCGCATCCCACGATCCTCCAGCCGATGGCTCCTCCTACCGAACTATGGGGCAGATCCAAGTGCACGAAGGCACTGCTAAAATCATTCGAAGAGGCGGGGATCCTCCGTGCTGGGAGATGGCACATCCCCGCGGCCGAATAAGTAATTCTAGATCCGCGTGAACGGGAATTCATCTGCTTCACCAGTCACCTGGAGTGGGGACTCGGCTTCCCAACCTCCCTCTTCTTCCGGCGTTTCTGCGCCTATTACGATATCCAGCCGTCGTACCTGGGTCCGCATAGCATCGAGTAGCTCGCCATTTTCGTGGTGTTCTGCGAGTGCTACCTGGGCTGCAGGCCCTATTTCCCCCCGTGGCAAGATCTATTCCACGGGAGAATCAACCGCGAAGAGGCAGGCGGCCCAATGCTAGCCGCGGGCGGCTTGACGTTCCAGCTGAAGTTGAAGGCATCGTTCTTCGATCTGATGCTGCCCGCCAAAGCAGCGAACGAGTGGAAGAAGAGCTGGTTCTATGTTACCGAGTCGACTCCAGGCGACGAGGTGGCGCTTCCAAGGTACTCCGCCGACCGGGCCGAGCCGCGCTGGCTCCAAGTTACCAAACTCCCGCTAGAACAACGGATGGTCATCGACGAGATGCTACAGACCATCCGCAATTTGAAGAAGAAAGGCCTCCAAACCATCAACCTCTACAACTGCTGGCTCGAGCGATGGCTCATGCTCCTGGCCATCCGTGCCCACTACATGTATGAGTACACGGGCAAGGACGACCCGACGAAGTCCTGCCTCTCGAGTGGAGACTCAACGACTATACCCTGGCCCTGAAGAAGATCACCCAGGCGGTGTATCTCGACGCGAAGGCCGGGGTCACGCCTTACACCGCAAGGCGCCCAGCTCCAACGGTAAGTTGTTATTCCCTTTGCACTCACAGTTTGTGCATTCACGGTTGTGCTAATGTTGTTTTACTGGTGCAGTTGTTTCAAGTGGTGGAAGGGTGGCTTCCACCCGCAGACGACGAGAACTCGAGCTCGTCCACCCAGGACAGGAGCGAGTCATTGCCTGACAAGGGCGATGCCGAGAGTGATGGGGGCGGCAATGGCGATGATGATGACGACGGACCCGTGGAGGTTGCTGCCCCACGGTCCGCAAGACTCGTGGGCAGCACCAGCGTGAACTCGAGGCCAGCAAGAGCCTCGAGGTCCATGACGACGACGACGAGCTCCCTGAGCGTACCTCACACCGTGAGGCCAAGCCATCGAAGAATAAGAAGCAGGCGCCACCGAAGAAGAAGGCGAAGCCGACCAAGCCGGCGTCTCCACCTCGGTCCGCGAGTAGCTCCGACGCTACCAGCTCGGCCGAAGAGACAGCGGCGCACACGACCGCGGCGATTGGCGCTGCCGTCATAGTGGATGAAGCGCCGCTGGCGTTGTTGCCACTGCCGTTCGCCCCAGTCACCGGTTTGGCGGCCGCTCTAGCCGCAGGGGCCTCGCCGCCGAGGGGGGCTCCTGCAACAATTGCCACGGAGGCTCCCACCGCGGCTTCATCTTCGAAGAAACCATCAGTGTATTGGGCACATAATGTGTTCGAGACGGGCCTCAGTCGGAAACTGGGGCCAGAACTAGAGAAGCCGGCCAGCATCCGCACAGGCCTGCGATTTCTTCCGGTCGCCAAGTGAGTGTTCCTTGACCTTTTATCCGTCTGCTTGCTTTGTGTTTTGATCGGAGAGCTTTATTGACAGAGTTTTTTCGCAGGACTGGAGTTAAGAAGATAGGTCACCCTTCAGTGGCCAAGGTTCCACCAGTCACCACGGAGGCGCCAGCTGATCCCTCGAAGAAGAGGAAGGGCGACGAAGTCATTGCTCCCGCCGAAGGCGCCAAAAGAACAAAGGGCGATGACATCGTCACGATCTCTGACGAGCCGGCGACTGCCCCGAGCGAACTTCCGACCGCAGTGGACGTAGCTCTGAAGGCCAAGGAGGACGCGGGGTCGCAGCATACGGTGCTTGTAGGTTCAACCGAGGCGACCGAGCCGGCCTCGAGTGGCGCGGGGGGCGCGGTGGCGACATTCCTCGCTTTGTGGCGAAAGCTGCCACAACGAGTGCCTCAGTGCCGTCGATCCAGCTTCCTGGGGCCGCCGACATGGAGGTTGAACAACGTCGTGGTCACACTCCGCTCGTGCTTGCGTCGGTGGACGTGATGGAACTTCATGGCATGCTAGGTGCCGCCATCCAGGTATGTCCAGTCCCCGAGGATCTGGCCACTGAATCTCAGTGGTCGGATTCTTACTATTTTTGGTGTTATCCAGTCCCCGAGTGCCTAGTCGCTGAATTTCAGCGGCTGGGCACTTAGGAATTTCGTTGTCCAGTCCCCGAGTGCCTAGTCGCTGAATTTCAGCGGATGGGCACTTAGGAATTTTGTCATCCAGTCCCCGAGTGCCTAGTCGCTGAATTTCAGCAGCTGGGCACTTAGGAATTTTTGGTTGTTGACGATGTGGTTGTTGCACAGGGCCTTCAACGCGAATCAGCCGAGCGGCTTGCTGCGAAGTGCCGCGTGGAGAAGGAGCTTGTCGCCGTCCAGGAGACGAACAAGGAGCTTCGAGCGGCTGCGGGTGAGTATATACCTTATTTGGCGCTGGTCGCTAACTTTTTGCGGTGTTGACCATTTTGTTTTTGCAAACAAAGAGTAGTGAGACCGAGGTGAAGGAGGCTTGCCATGGCCTTATCCCGGTTGGTGAATTGACGGCGGCTCAGTCTGCCTTGAGCGTAGCGGAGACGCGGATCGCTACTTCTACTGCTGAGGAGCGGAAGGAGGAAGCGAGCTCGGCGGACGGGCGAGCCAAGGCGGCCGTCACTTCTACTGCTGAGGAGCGGAAGGTGTCGGATGCGCTCGTCGCCGGGTTGCAGAATGATTTCTCTGCTCTTTAGAATTTCATCACGGGCCTCTGCCGCCCACTGATTGGTAAGCTTTCCTTCAGCCAACTTCCGAGTGCACATACCGCATTGCGGTTTTGGTGCTTTGCTTACTGTTTGATTGCGTACTGCAGGCCGGATCACTGATAATGCCGAGGAGGCGCATTCATACGACGCGCGGCAATGTGTGACCACCCTGGTCGACTCAGCCGTGCTGTCAGCGACTTGTCTCCGGGCGTATCTTCAGGAGATCTCGCCCACGGAGGTGATTCCCAGCGACCTCGTCGAGGTATGGCGCTACCTGGAGAAGGCCCGTCGGTCGTGGAATTCATGACGCGGCCGGCCTTCCGTCGTGGAGTGGCAACTGCGCTGAGCCTTGGGCTCGCACACTTCCCGGACGATTTCGACATCGACGACGACACGAGCGGTTACCCCTCGTCGACGGGCTCGGTTGAGATGCCAAGGTGTTGAAGCTGACGGACCGAGCCACGGTATACTCCGACCGCTTTTGGGCGATGGGCGACCTTATCCCCTACTAGGAGACGGTCGTCGCCCCCAATGACCCTGAGCCGAAGCACCGTGACTTCAAGGTGGAGAAACCGTTCCGTGCGGCGATGGCAGGTGAGCTGATGACGTACCCGTTGAATCCCTATGTGCCTTTTATCCGCAGCCACAAGGACGGTGGCGCGTCTTCATCAAAGCCTGCGGAATAAAATGTTGTGCTGTTCGGCGTTAGTATAGGATAGCCATGAAATTATCCTTGTATGCGAAACGAATTTTGCTGCTATGAAAGAATGCTTGGGTTATTTTGTCATTGTCTGTGCGATTTGAATGTTGGTTGTACGAGTCCCTGAGCGTGTCCGCCCTTTTTATGAGGTTTACCTCGTTTTTATATGTTGTGTGAACTGTTAGTGAGTTAGGGTTGACTCGCCATGGCTCGGGAAGCCAGTCGAGTGGCGACTCCCAGGGGTGCTCTTTACTTGGTCGTTTTCCCGAGCGCGAACGGGGTCGGGTCGCCGAGTCCCTGAGCGTGGTACTTGGCCGTTCTAGTCACATGCCTAAGGTAGGTGAGGACTAAGCGCGTTGTGTTGGGCGCATCACTCCTCCTGATCCGTAAGATCGGTCGCATGGCGAGTCCTAGGCGCGCTCTCTTACTTGGCGTTTTTTCCTAGCCGCTCGTCTTTGGTCTGGTGTCAGTCCCCGAGCGTGGTACTTTGCCGTTCGAGTCGCTGCGCTGAGGATGCGGAGGACTTGGTCGCTGTGGGAAGCGAGTGCAGTCGTCTTGGATCGGGGAGCCAGTCGAGCTGGGCGACTCCAATGGGGCTCCGGGTTATCTTTTTTCGTGGACGGTACGAGGCCTGAATTTTTCCAGTGCCCTCGTACCGTACTACTTGGTCGTGCCGGTTGCGTTGCCAAAGGTTGACTTCTGCGAATAGCGTAACGCTGTTATTACGAGTGCGAGTGGCACAAGGCATGGAGAGTAGACGCAATTTGCGGGAACCAATCTATTTTATTTCCTAGCGGGTAGGGGGTACATGTATGGAGTTCTAAGAGTAGAACTTTCGTAGGAGGTTTACATTCCATGGCCGCTTGACGTTGAGTTTTCCGTCGCCTCGGACGTCGGTGAGGTAGTAGGCGTCGTTGCCCAGGACTCGCCCGATGGCGAATGGTACCTCCCAAGGGGGTGAGAGCTTCTGCATGCCTTTCTTGTCCTAGATTAGACGCAGTACCAAGTCGCCTTCCTGGAAAGTGCGAGTCCGTACTCGTCGGCTGTGGTAGCGGCGGAGCCCTTGCTGGTAGATGGAGGTGCGGGAGCGAGCTAGGTCGCGTGCTTCGTCGAGCTGGTCGACTCCGTCTTGGCGTGCGAGCTCGTTGTCAGCCTCCGTGTAGTTGACCACCATAGGTGAGTCGTGCTCGAGGTCGGTTGGCATGACTGCCTCAGCACCGTACACCATGAAGAAGGGGGTGAAGCCTGTCGACCTATTGACGGAGGTGCGGATGCCCCAGATGACAGAGGGGAGTTCTTCGACCCAGCACCCGGTGGTACGCTCGAGTGGGACTTGTAGCCATGGCTTTGGGCAATGGAGGATGCTCTGATTGGCGCGTTCTTCCTGGCCATTGGACTCTGGGTGGGCGACTGAGGCGAGGTCAAGTCGGATGTTGTGCTCCTCGCAGAACTCGGCCATGGCTCCCTTGGCGAAGTTGGTGCCGTTGTCCGTGATGATGCTGTTTGGGAACCCGTAGCGATAGATGAGCTGACGTAGGAATTTTGTAGCGGTCTTCCTGTCACACTTGCGGACTGGCTTGGCCTCCACCCATTTTGTGAATTTGTCGACTGGGACTAGGAGGTGGGTGAATCCTGAGGGGGCCTTCTTGAAGGGGCCTACCTTATCCATGCCCCATACGGCGAATGGCCAGGTGATGGGGATTGTCTTGAGAGCCGAGCTCGGTACGTGAGTCTGGTTGGTGTACTTCTGGCACCCGATGCATCGATGGATGATGTCGACTGCGTCGGCACGTGCGGTGAGCCAGAAGAAGCCGTGTCGCATGGCCTTGGCGACCAGAGAGCAGGCGCCGGCGTGGTGGCCGCAGTCGCCGGAGTGGATGTCCTAGAGGATCTTGCCTCCTTCAGCGGGTTGGACGTAGCATTGGAACATGCCGGTCACGCTGCGCTTGTGGAGCTCGCCGTTGATGATGACGAAGGATTTGCAACGGCGTGCTATCATTCGGGCCTCCGTTTCGTCTGCGGGTAGGGTGCCTCCCTCCAGGTAACCGATGTATGGCGTGGTCCAGTGGCTTGGCTCGGCGATTCGTGCCACCAGGGCTGCTTCTGGTTGTAGCGGAATTACGATGTCGATCTCCCTTGGAGGAGAGACGGAGGGCTTGGTGATGGTGTCGAGGAAGACACCGATGGGTGGTGCGAGTCGAGTCGAGCCGATGCGAGAGAGAGCTTCGGCCTCCTTGTTCTTCCGCCTGTCGGTCCACTCGACGGAGTAGCCTGCGAAGTGTCCTCCCAGCTGGTCCACTGCTTGACGGTATGCCACCATGGTGGGGGAGACTACGTCGCAGGTGCCGGCGACTTGGCCGGCGACGAGGTCGGAGTCTCCATAGCAGCGCAGGCGATTGATTTTCATCTCCTTGGCTGCCCGCATGCCGTGGAGTAGCGCCTCGTACTCGGCCATGTTGTTGGTGCAAGGGGTGAAGTCGAGGTAGAGGACGTAGCGGAGCTTGTCGCCCTTCGGGGATGTTAGCACGATCCCCGCACCTGCGCCATCTGCGTTCTTGGAGCCGTCGAAGTGTAGGCTCCAGTAATGGAGGTATGGCAGCTTCTCCGGCTGCTGGGCCTCTTCCTAGTCAGCGAGGAAGTCTGCGAGAGCCTGCGATTTGATCGCTTTGCACGGCTCGTACCTGATGTTGTGGACGCCGATCTCGACGGCCCACTTGGCGACTCGCCCGGTCGCCTCGCGGTTGCGGATGATGTCCTGCAACGGTGCTGAGGAGACGACCGTTATTGGGTGCTCCTGGAAGTAGTGCGGCAATCGCCGCTGTGCTCTGAAGACTGCATATACCAATTTTTGGTACTGTGGATAGTGCTGGCGCGACTCGGTGAGGAATTCACTGATGTAGTATACGAGTCGCTGCACCGGGCGCTCCTTGACTTCCTCTGGTCGTTAGACAACCATGACGGCACTAACGACGCGCTCGGAAGCCGCGACGTAGACTAGCATGGGCTCCTTGTCGACGGGGGCGGCGAGTAGCGGTGCTGCGAGCAGCACCTCCTTGAGAGTGTGGAGCGCGTCGTCTGCCTCCTTGTCCCACTGGAAGGTGGGGTTCTTGCGCATTAGGCGGTAGAGGGGCATCGCCTTCTTGCCTAGCCGGGGGATGAAGCAACTGAGAGCCGCGACTCGCCCGGCCAACTTTTGGACGTCGCGCAGACACTCGGGTCTGCCGAGTCGGGCGATCGTGTTGATCTTGGTGGGGTTCGACTCGATCCCGCGCTTGGAGATGACGTATCCTAGCAGCTGTCCAGTAGGTACACCGAAGGTGCACTTTCCTGGGTTTAGCTTTATCTTGTACCTCCACAGGTTGGCGAAGGTTTCCGCCAGGTCGGCGAGTAGATTTTACCACCACGTCGTCGATGTATACGTGGATGTTGCGGCCAATTTGTCTTGCAAGGCAGTCCTGCATGCACCTCTGGTAGGTCGCTCCGGCGTTTTTGAGGCCGAAGGTCATGGCGGTGTAGCAGAAGGCTCCGAATGGCGTGATGAACGCCGTCTTCTCTTCGTCCTCGACTGCCATTTTGATCTGGTTGTACCCAGAGTAGGCGTCTAGGAAGCATAGAGACTCTGAGCCCACGATTGAGTCGATGATTTGGTCGATCCGTGGGAGGACGAATTGCTCCTTCGGGCAGGCGCTGTTTAGGTTTGTGTAATCAATACACATTCTCCATGTCCCATTTTTCTTCTCGACCAGGACTGGGTTTGCCAGCCACTTGGAGTATTTGATTGGCCGGATGAAGCGTCCAGCGAGTAAATGCTGTTGGAGATATGCCCTAGAGGCAATAATAAATGTAGTTATTATTATATCTTTGTGTTTATGATAAATGTTTACATTCATGCTATAATAGTATTAACAGGGAAACATTAATACTTGTGTGATTTGTAAACTTAATTTGAAGTCCCTAGTATAGCCTCTATACTTCACTAGCTTGTTGGTTGATAAATGATTGTGGTTTCCCTATCATGAACATTGAGATGTTATCAACAACAAGATCATATCGTTAGGAGAATGATATGATGGACATACTCCTATAGATAAGCGTAGCATAAAGATCAAGTCATTTCAATAGTTCAATTGCTATATGCTTTCTGATACATAGTAACCTAATTCCTTCGACCATGAGATCATGCATATCACCTTTACCGGATGGATGCTTTGATGACATCAAACACCACACCGTAACTGGGTGGCTATAAAGGTGGCATTGAGTGTTCGGAAAGTATTGGTTGAGACACATGGATCAAGAGTGGGATTTGTCCATCCATATGACGGATAGATATTCTCTGGGCCCTCTCGGTGAAATGTCATCCAATTAGCTTGCAAGCATGTGACTGGCTCACAAGGGATCACATATCACGGGAACGAGAAAAGAGTACTTATCAGTAACGAGGTTGAACTAGGTATGCAGAGATACCGACGATCATAACCTCGGATAAGTAACATATCGTGAGACAAAAGGAAATTGGTATCGTATGTAAGTGGTTCATTCGATCGCAAAGTAATCGTAGAAATATGTGGGAGCCATATGAATTTCCAGATTCCTCTATTGGTTATTGTTCGGAGAAGTGTCTCGATCATGTCCGCATAATTCACGAACCTTAGGGAGACACACTTAAGGATTCGACGTTGTTTTTGAGTAGTTATGGTATTATGAGAAAGAGACCGAATGTTGTTCGGAGTCTCGGATGGGATCCGGGATATCACGAGGTGATCCGGAATGGTCCGGAGAATAAGATTCATATAAAGAAAGTCCCGTTTCGGAGTTCGGATAAGATTCCGGTGAATGTTCTAGAAGGTTCCAAAATGTCCGGCACTCCGGGAGGGGGGAGGGGTACATGAATGTGTCATTACATATTGGAATGATTGCATCATGTACTAAGTGTTCCTGCTGTCCCAAATAAAGGATTAAATTGAATCCTAAAACAGAAAAGTCAAATGTCCAGTTTGAAAGTCAAACGGCTAAAACAAGAAACTGTGGGAAACAAGCAAGAGGAGTTGGGAACCGACTTGAGGGAGGAGTCTCCTCCCCAAGCCAGCGCGCCACCCAAGGCCGACTTGGGGAGGGACTCCCCTCCCCTGGCCGCGCCTCCCCACCTATAAAAGGAGGGGCAGGGCCCCCTCCTCTAGACACACAAGTTTCTACCTCTAATCTCCGGTTTAGAGCCGTTTTGGTTTAGAGCTTCTAATTGCTTTAGCCTGCGGTTTAGAGCCTTCTAATTGGTGTGTCTAATCTCTAGACCACTAATAGCCCTCTCTCATAATCCACCATACTCGCTCCGGCTTAAGGCGAAGCCCTGCGGGATCTCCCCTCTACTTCCGGTACCACGCCGTTGTGCTGCCGGAATCGCGAGGAGAGTGCTACAACCTCCGCTGCCTGCTGGAACAAGGGAGAGGAAGGTCTTCGTCGAGTACCAAACGTGTGACCGACTGCGGGAGCGCTGCCGGAACGCAGCGCCGGAAGGATCGTCTACACGATCTTGAGATCGGGAAGAGTACGACTACATCACCCACGAGAATCCGCTCTCGTTAAACGCTTTGGAATCTTCGAGGGTAAGTTATTCCATCGACTCGTTGCTACAATCTAGTAGATAGATCTTGGCTTGTTTGTTTGTATGCGATAGAAAATTTTTGTTTTCCATGCTACGAACCCCTACAAATGCTGCACCTCCTCGGCGATTGCTCGGCGGCGCTCTTCATTGAAGGACCGCAGCGACTGCTTGACAGGTCGCACTTTGGGGTCGGAGTTGAGTTTGTGCTCAGCGAGTTCCCTCAGGACACCAGGCATGTCAGAGGGCTTCCATGCGAAGATGTCGCGATTCTCACGTAGGAACTCGATGAGCGTGCCTTCCTATGCTGGGCTCATGCCCGTCCCGATCGTCACCGTCTGGCTGGATTCGCCGGGGACTAGCTCGACGGTGTGTGTGTGTGTGCGTCGTCGCCTCGAAGGTGGTGGAGCTGCCACCCTCCAAGTTGGGCTTCTCGAGTATGGTGGGGTCGTCGTTGTTGACCCCGCTCGCGTACTTGGCAAGCTCCTCGGCGTGGTTGACCCCGCTCGCGTACTTGGCAAGCTCCTCCGGCGAGTTCGGCGCCTTTGGCCTCGCATTCTGCGGCCATGTCAGGGTCGCCATGGACAGTGATGATGCCGCATGGCCCGGGGAGCATCATCGCGTTGTACGCGTAGTGGGGCGCTACCATGAATTTGGCGAACGCCTGGCACCCCAGGACGCAGTGGTAGGGGATATTGAACGGCACCAGCTCGAAGACGATCCGCTCGGTGCGGAAGTTTGCTGGTGTGTTGAAGGTGACTGGCAGCGTCACCTTGCCGATTGGGTATGCCTTCCGACCGGGGACGATGCCGTGGAAGGTGGTGTAGGTCGTCTCGATCATTGACTGCGGGAGCCGCAGTCGCCTAAATGTGTCCAGGTATAGGATATTGTTGGATCTGCCGCCGTCCATCAGCGTCTTGGGGAGCCAATAGTCCCCCACCTTGGGCTTGACCACTAAGGCGACTCGGCCCGGATATTCGATCCATGGCGAGTGGTCCTCGCGGCTCCAGGTGATTTGTTGTTCGGATCAGTTGAGGAACTGGGGGATGTCTATCTGGGACACCGCATTGACGGCGACAGCGCGGGCGATGACCTTCTTCTCGCGCTTCGTGTTGAAGCCTGTGAAGGTGTGGAGCGAGCCGACGATGCTGCCAAAATTTCCGCCGTTTGGCGGGTTGTTGTCGGGGTCTTGCCGTGCACGCCGTGCCTTCTCGATCTCCTTGAGGGAGTGGCAGTCAGCGGTCGTGTGTGTGGCAGGCTTCCCTTCCCTGTTGTGGAACACACAGGGTTGATTGAGCAGAGCCGTGGGGTCGAACCTCAGTTTTGCCTTGTAATTGCCGCCATCGCGGCGCTAGCCTCCGCCGCGGCGGAATCACTTGGGTTCACACGGAGCGTATCCGGCGTTGGCGACGAAGTCGACTCGCCCGTCACCGCAGCGCTTGCTGGTGAGGCGAGTGTTGCTGTAGCGTAGCTCGGGTCGCCTCCCGTTGTCGTGGCCGCTCGTGCGGCGATTCCCTCCCGACTCGTCGTCGGTTTCTTGGTTTGGGTCCTCCTCCGCGTACCGCTTGGCGATCTCCAGGAGGTCCAGTATGTTGTCGAGTGTTCGGTACACTCGCTTGAGCTTGGCGACCACGGGCTCGTAGCGGCACGAGGTCTTGAAGCAGTGGATTGCGGTGTCCGGGTGGATTTCGGCCGCGTTGTACCACAGGTCTTGCCACTGTTGGACCCAACTGCGGGTCGACTCGCGGGGTCCCTGGACGCATCGCTCCAGGTCCTCGATGGTGGTGGCGCGGGTGTAGGACCCCTCGAAGTGCCTGACAAAGGCGTCGCGCATTTCCTCCCAGGAGTCGATGCTATCCGCAGGGAGGGTGTTGATCCATTGTCTACACGCGCCCTCCATCATCAGGGGGAGGTAGCGCGCGGCAAGCAGGTCGGTGTGGCCAGCGATCCTCATTTCCATGAGGTAGGTATCAAGCCACACGGACGGGTCGTAGGAGGGATCGTACTTCTTGATCTCCTTCGGCACTTTGAAGTTCGCCAGGTATTTCTTGCCTCAGATCATTGGTTCAAAGCACTGGGGTCCGACTCGACTTAGCGATCCCCTTGGTTCGCCGTCACGGCGGTTGGTGAGGGTATGCCACAGGTCATCGGGCTGGCGTGCGCGCCAGCTCTGATTGTTGATGATGTGTGTGCGCGCGTCGACTGGCTGCCCGTTGGCGGTGACGAAGTTGTTCGCCGGCCGCGGGTCGTTGGTGGAGAGTGCCGCGTGAGCGGGTGGATGTTGGAGCTGCAGGGGCTCGGGTGGTGGGCAGTTGAGGGTGTTTGCCACCATTGGGCGGCCGCTTGAGGCCGCCCTGCTGCCTGACGAATGTGAGTACATCCGACCCTGTGAGTCGGCGCCCGCGTTTTATTGCTCGACTGCCTTGGCGAGCAGGGCCTTGGCGTACTGGATCTGCAGGGCGCCTTCCCCGGTGACGTTTATGTTGTCGACCGCTGCCCGACTCGCGACGACATTGTCCATCGGAGTGGAGAACAGCGGGAGGCCGTTTGCATCTCGCTCCCGTGAGGAAACCATGATTCTTGGTTGGTCCCTGGGGGGGCGCGCGGTTGGGTGGTGGTGGGGCGCCGTTGGCTGTCGCGCCTGGTGGGGGCCAGGAGCTCCCTCCTGGCGGCGCGTTCTCGCAGATCGCGCGCTCGGCCACGCGGGCCGTGTCGTTTTCATCGTTGAAGTTCAGGGCACGCCCCTGAATGGTGGGGTTCAGGCGCGACCTGATTCGGAGTTGGTGATAGCGCGAAAGCTCCTACGCTGTCACCTGCTCAAGGCGATTTTTTTCGCGCTCGGCTTGTTCTTTGCGGATCGCCTCCTCCAGCCGCAGGCGGAGTTCCTCGACCTCCGTTGCCATTGTGTTTGGAGGGATCGGTGTGGAGAAGGGGTCTTGCGGGGGGTCGGCGCCAGTCGCCATGTAGGTCGCGACATGGCGACCGGTCTTGTCGTGGAGGTCGGCGGAGTTCTCCGACCTGGAGTCAAAGTCGAAGATCCCAAGATGGAGGGATCCTCGAAGTCTCTGACGTTGGAGACCTGGGTGATGGAGTCCACGGGCGACGCGGCGATGATGGATCCGGCCGCCGACGCCAGGGTCACCGAATCGGCGTCGTCATTGAGGGCCGCATCGTTTGCGGCCACGGTGGTTTCGGCCACGTTGCTGTGGGCCGAGTCGTACTCAGAAGCGAGGCAGTGGATCGTGCGGACCTGGCTCTCGGAGAGCTGGTCGTGTGGCGGCGACTCGCGGATGCGAGCCGAGTCCTCCAAGATGATGACGTCGGTGAGGCCGACGAAGAGGCTGATCGTGCCGACCGGCAAGATCACGCTATGTGTGACGGGGCGTGCAGCCAGGACGTAGCTGCTCGGCAAGATCTGGAGGATCTTGCCGATCGCGATCATGCGGCCGGTAGCGACCGTCTCGTTGATGTGCAGATTGGATCTCGCCGCAGAACACCGGCCTGACCTGCCCGGCTCCACGGTGGGCGCCACTGTCGTGGGAATGGCCACGACAGATGCTGCAATCGGCAGCGAGTAGTAGAACATGGGGCAAGGGCAGCCAGCCATCTGCGGTGCGAGATGAGGACGGAGACACAAGGGTTTACCCAGGTTCGGCCCCTGGAGGGTAAAGACCTACTCCTGCTAGATTGTATTATGGAGAGAGTACAAGGGGCGAGCTCGACGACTAGACGGCGAGTCGCTTGGGTGTATGATGGAAAGTGTCCTCTATGCGTATCCTAGGGAGGTTTATATAGGTTCACCTCGCTAGGGTTTACAGATCTACAACCAAATTGGTTAAGGATTCGGAAGGTCTTTGACCTAGTCCGACTGGGCCTAGCTACGTTTCTGGGCCTCCATCTTCCAGTCGCCTGAGTCCTCACCAAGTCTCGATCCAGTCGTCGTTCTGCAGGCCCACTCGCTGGCGGTTTGGGCCAATAGGAAACGTCCTGCTGGACATACCCCGGTAGGCATATCCCCATCATTGACGTAAACAAATTTATTGCATCAAAATGGTCAAAAAGAATTATTTCAATTGTCAGAAACTTGTTCTAATTTTATTTTGCCAGTAGAAGGTTTGTCGGCTCGAGAAAGCGCCATATCTTCGGTTAGTGATCATTCGAGGAAATTATGGTTTATGAGTTCACAACTCCGAATCCAATTGTTAGCAGATAACCAAGATTGAGAACATCGTGTGATCCATCTAATAGCAGATACATTACATTTAACACAAGGCATAGCTTTGCTACACAAAGCATCCTGACATTTAACAACATCGTCTCTTGTTTTAACTCAAAGAAACAGATACAATTGTTACAATAGACAATTTCTCTTGAACAGATTACCAGACGAAAAGAGTACATGTCTATCGCGTAAACCAGGAATACTGTTTCGAGACGTGGTACATGTCTCTCTCTTTAACAACAAAGAATACATATATTCTGCTCTGTGCTCCTGCTGTTATTGGGTGGGCAGCGCGAAGCGGCAGAGAGGGCAAAGCGTGGCTAACCCGGAGCCAGGTGAAGATGCAATCCTCATGGAAGGAATGGGAGCACGGCATTATCCTGAGCTTGGTGGCGCCGTGCGCCTGGAGATCCTCCAGACACACCGAGCACTGCCCCTCCTCGTCGACGGCCGTCTCCTGGAGATCCGCGATGGCCTTATCCGATGCCGGGACAGCACTGAACCCATGGTGGTGCATGTACGACGCCTCCTCATCGACAGCAGCATCAGGAAGGAGCTCCGTGTCCCTGCTCCGCTGCATCTCGGGAAAATCGTAGCTTCTGTCTCTGATCTCCATCAACAACTGCTCTCGTATGTGCGCCTGAGCTGCCTCTAGTGGCATCGGATCCAGAAGCATGTACCCTATCTGAGTCCCGTTGGCGAGCAGCACCCGGTACATCAGGTCGCCGTCTTCGTCCAAGTATGCTTCTATAGGACAATCCAGGAGACGTCCTCCGCCTATTCTGGCGGACTCCATCAGAACTCCTGCGTGGCTCTGCTGCTCCCGCGCGGGATCGACCGATCGGGGAAGAAAAAGACGAGATGGGGTTTGATCGCGGAACTGGCAGACGGAGCCAACTACCAATCGATCGGGGGTCGATCGATGTATGGTATGGTACCAACTACCAAGGGCATATATATGGTATAGAAACGAAGTCCGTCTTTGAGACCAAGTCGGAGTCCACCGGCCGGGATCCTCTTTGTCCCTCGTAGCGCGGCTACGGCCTAGGTGTGGATCGTGTAGTCAGGGATAGCAAGCACCAAGGCACTGTTGCGCACATTGCAACCCGCTCCTCAGTTTTTTTTTTTAAGTTCTTCCTTTTTCGGCAATGTGCATCCATATTATCAATATAATATTAGCAATAGCTGAATACCCGTGCGTTGCTACGGCCTCTAAAATATTTTATGACCACATGTAGAAATTATAAATTCTCTATTTGCTCTGTGCACCCTCTTTCTCCACCTTGGCTCACTGTTCGTTCACACTCTGCAAACTGCGTTCCAATTTATGATTATCCTTATAATTTCAATAAGATGCATACATTGCATGGTATTGTTTAATAATTCCCAAGACACAACATGCTCGTGTAATCTCTTCGCATTTCCATACACACAAATGGAACTTGAAAAGCCAACAAAATTGCTACGGGTAGACCACATGTTGAGCCCATGTATTCAGCAAAACAATCTTTTTTTTTTGCACTTTGTAAATCCACAAATTGTTAAAACAACCACCTTTGTTTTAGAAAAAATTTCATGAAAAGACATGGTAGAGACCCCCATCCGGACTTACCAATTTTTGAACCTAGCAAAGGCCCACATCATCCAAACCCTAAAAGCCCACCTAAGTACCTAACCCCCACGTACTCTCAGCTCGATCGCTGGTCACACCGTTGTTATCCCTCACGGGCTCAACCCGTCGGCGGCAACAGTTTCCGCCTCCGGCCGCTCGACTACGGCACTCACCTACCGCGCTGAATCGCTTACTGAAATCACTTTCATGATGGTCTAATCTTGCGTAGAACTGGTATGAAGTGTTATTTTCCTTTGATTTATGTATGAACTGCTATGAACTACACGCCGCCAGGCCTGGTATGCGCATCGCTTCCTCGCGTCCTCTCCGTTTAGCGAACTTCGAATTTCGACTTTGAGATGCAAGACAAAATCCGAGCTTCTCCGCGTAGGTGTCCATGCTCGCCTCCCCCCATCCAACAGCCCCCAGCGCTGCCATTGCTGGCCTCCCTGGTGAATTTGCCGACTAAAGTGTGGCATCCCGCAAAACCACTACTAGAAAATCGCGTTGAATTTGTGCATTGCATCGGCATCATCATGTGTTGTTTGTCTAAAACTATTTTCGCAAGCCCGTTTTGTTTTCTAAAAACGCCCCGTCTTGTTTCAAATTCAAACCCGGGTCTCCGGATTACTTTTGTTGTCTAGCGGTTTGCAAAAGGTGCATTTAAAAATAAATAAAAGATTTAATTTTTAGCGGGGGCAGTCGAACGGGCCGTATCGACCCGAACGACCACCCCCATATTTCAGTTCGGCCCACCCCTTATTCCTACAGCTACCCAGAAAACTACCCACACCCAGCCTCCACCTCACCTCCTCCAATCCCTGAACGCCACCTCAGCTACCCTCTCTCCCCTAACCAATCATAGCCCTCCACCTAGACTCTCTCTCTCACCCTTCCCACCCACCAAACACACCCAACACACTCACACCTCACAGCACTCACGCACCCCGCACACCACACCTGCCTCCCGGCCCCACCCGTTCGGTCCCTGTGCCCCGCCCCACGCGTGACCGACGCGTCCCCCACCTCCTTCCCCACGCGCGCTCGCCCGCTCCTTCTCTCTCAGCCCCGACGCCGCCTCCTCCCATGGCGTCGCCGCCTGCAGCTCGCCCTGCCGCTCGCCCCTCCCACCTCGCCTCCACCCTGGCCGAGTCCGTCGCCGTGCTCCTCCTCTCACCGGCGACCGCCTCCGCCTCCTCTCCCACCTCGCCGTCCCTCCTCTCCCACCTCGCCGCTCCACCCGCCCTCCTGCGCCTCCGCCGCGCGCCGCCTCCTCCTCGCCCGGCGCGGCGCTCCGCTCCGCCCTCGCTCGCACCGCGCTCTGCCTCCACCCGGAGCAAGCCGCCCGCCGCCCGCGACCTCGCCCCTCCGCGCGCGGCGCCTCGACGCCGGCCGCCGCCCGTCGCCAGCGCCCCGACGCGTCCCCGCGAGAAAGCTCCCCGCCGGACCTCCTCGCCGTCCGCCCTCCGCCTGCCCCTGCAAGCCGCGCCTTCTCTCTGCGCCAGCGCGCCGCCCGCGTCGCCGCCGATCCCCTCCCCGAGCCGCCGCCGGCGCGGCCCGCCGCTCGCCGCCGCTCTGCGCCACCTCGCCTCCGGCCCTGCACCGCGTCCCTCCCCGCCGTCCAGTGCACCCTCCAGTCGCTGGCAGCGCTGCCCCTGCTACTCCTCCTCCACCCGTTCCTCTCGTCCTGCTGCCGTCGAGCCCAGCCACGACTACGAGACCACCATCCTTTTCTCCCCCTCCCGCTCGTCTGTGCTGCTTCCGTGGTTCCTTGTCAATAGTTGTTTTGCTCTCTTTCAAGCAGTGACCTTCTGCTACCCAACACAAGGATATTCAGGGTGACAAGGAGGCACCGCGGGAATAATTTGAGACAACTACTCTGGCTACCTCCCGATGCACAAGTACAACAAGATGCATAAGCACTGACCAAGATGTCGTGACACGCCAAGATCTCCTTCACGCATCCGGTGGCCGAGACCCTGAAGACCGACCAGAGTGCCAGGAACCGAACCGGGAGTACGCCAAGTTCGCCGAGTTCAGGGGCCTCCAAGATCTCCGTCACGGACACGACATGTACTCCCCTGGGACGCCATGACTGGGACCCCGGACCCGAAGACCCCATGGGACAACAAGTACTCCGACATGGACCCGATTGAAACAAACCCGAAGACGGTAGATACGACAAGTACTTCCCCAGATCCGATGCCCGAGGACCACGGATGCGACAATGTCTACCTCACGGAACACCGAGAACTTCCCCCCGGAACGCCAAGATCTACTCCGCTATCCGAGAACATTTCCGTCGAACCCTGGACCCTGAGACCAACCCCGACCCCCGGATCCTCAAGATCGTCGAACCCTAATGTGTGACCCCTTCCCGAAACCCTACTTTATAACATAATACAATTGTTGCATATTAAATCATTCATCTCGCATGCACATCATGTGGTTTGGGGGCCTTACGCCGATTCACCTAATAATTAAATATGGGGCCCATATGCGGGCAAATCTAGCCTTATATTGGCCTCATTTAAATTTGTGTAGCGAACCGGTAACTCATCTTGCCTTGTTAAAACAACATTTAATTCGCGGGGGTTCTAAATAACTTGAACCATCTAATTAATTGTCGGGGCCCCGGTTCCGCTTAATATGACCTAATTGCATTGCACCTTTGCCATGTTATTCATCATGCATGCATCATGCCCGATCTTTTGCCGTAGTATTAAATATTGCATCCGGTGTTTATTCTAGTGTTTTTCTTCTTCGCGGATGAGGCCGTTGAGTTGATGCGAGTGTCGACCCGACCTTCGGTTGAACTTTCGACAATGTTTTCAGGCGAGCATCTCCCCCTTTCTACCTATCTTACTTTTATAGTATTTATTCCCTCCTGTTGATCTATTGCTATCTGTGTTGCGATGCTCTAGTTTTCGTACCAGTGACATCCCTCGCAGCCTTATATTGCCTTGGACACATCCTATTACCTGTTGTTTTTGGTAGATAGTTGGACTTGCGCGTCGTAGTCGCTTGCTTAAGTGCTGTTGTGTGTCGTCATATGCCACAGTTGTTGATGTATTGCCGCATGTTGATGTTGGAGTTGATCATAGTTTTACTTATCGTTCACTTTAATTCCTGTTTAACAACTAAAATTGGAATAAGCAGAGGCATCGGTGGGTGATAGAAAATATTTGGTTTTCGAACGCCCACTTGTGTCCCGTAGGACCCCGAGTACTTGATACCTGTTCCTTGATTTATCGCGCTATCCACATCCGGGAGGTATATGGGACCCCCCTGAGCCAGAGCTTGATTCAGTCTTATTTCTTGGGGCCACAAACTAGTTTGAGGTTTTATTTACGATCCTGTACTTATGCCATGCTACTTATGTATTTACGATTGTGCGAGGAGCACACTGTACTGTTTAGGATCGGGACACGATTCCACGGTGTCGACAAGCTCAGTTTTGGGTTCCCAGTCGTTCACAGCCGTCTACCCAAACCTTGAGTCCGTCTCGGAGCTTGCTTACTTCGTTGCGGGTCTACTCCAAGGGGTAGCCCCCTGAAATATTTCTGAATCCTGTGATTGCTTTGTCGTGAAAGCCTCGTTGGGTTTTGTTTTGGTTTTTCTGAGGTTGATCGAGTGTGTGTTGCTATTGGTGCACCCCGGCCGGGTAAAACTTTCTGAAAGCCGTGTCCGCGGATATGGACGACTTGGAGCACAGTATCTCGACCATAGACAAGCATAACTAAAGTTTATTGCTATAAATTTGACTTTATAATGACTAGTAATCAGCTTCACTATAATGGGATGGCTAAATAATACTGCCCACAATTGCTTGTTTGGAGTGTCGCTTGCGACCATTGCACCTGACTAGTAAGTATTGCAACTACAACGGAATGGCTAAATGAAAGTACCAACAACTGCTGGGTTTTGGGTTTATCTCATGCTATCTGTATCTGACTAGTAAGTGTTGCCACTATAACGGAATGGTTAACTAAAAGTGCCCACTGTTTATTTTATCAGGACGATTATCTACACCTGACTAGTAATTGCTGCAACGATAACTGAATAAATAAAATTGCCAACTGTGTGAGTTCCTCGGTGGACTTCCTCGATTGGTATCGAGGGGGAAACACCAGGATGGGTTTGTTTGGTGTTAGCTTCAGGTTTGATCCGGATAGGTCATCCTTATCCCTCTCTGATAACCGCCAGTTGTATCGAGTCTCTATAGGTTGTTTAGTGCATGCTGCCGCTGCCGCTCAGTCCACCATACATTTGTAGGCGAGGACCGCCGAATTCTAGTCTCGCCGTGTACTGGCCTCAGTACTGACGCTCCTCTTTTTCCTTTGCCCTTTGCCGGCACACCTTTTGTTTAAGCAGGTTTTGAGATCGACGCCGTTAGCAGGGTTACCCTTCCGGCTTGGCCTGGGCAGGGTTATGGACGCCATTGGTTATTCTTCAGGGCTCTTAGCCCCATTTGCATCTTGTCCGTAGCTGGACGCACTATCGTTTTCAAGGTGATTTGGATCTTTGTATATTACATCTGTATTCTTGACTCATTGAGTCGCTGTTATATATATCTGTTCTGTGGGTCCCATCGAGGACTGTTGTGTAATGTTATTACTTCGTTTTCCACCCGCACGAAAGTGCCTGGTGGGCACCTTTGAATCGTTTCTATACGGGTTTGGCGGTTTTCGCTAAAACTTGCATAGGTCCGATTCTGAGGGTGTTACACAAAGCCAGGTACGCTTCGCAGATCCTCCCATCTCGGACTATCGCTCCTTTACCGGCATTCCCCATCTCGGACTATCGCTCCTTTACCAGCATTCCATACAACACAACTTACCGACGCCATGGTCCTCCAGGACACCCTGACTCGATCTCGCTGTTCTTGCAGGAGCACAAACAACGTCATCTAGAGATCTTCTCAAGACGTGGATGAGGCAGTGGGTGGATGCGAAAGTTGGGCAATCTATAGATCATTATCATTCAATTATAGAAAAATTAGAGAGAAGCGCACCACCATCTCGTCCCCATGCTAAATCCAGTTTATCTGTATGATACTTCTAACCATTAACCACACATCGATCTTACAAAAGTAGACAAACCATTCATTATGCTCTTATTTAATACTCCTAAATTACTTCAAAAACTAAGAGCAGCGAGGATGAAATTCCACGAAGGAAAGGGGGCGTTTTACGTGCGGTTGAAACCAGGCGCACAGGAAATCAAGCTGCGCGTGCAAAACTGCAAGGCGATTTGTACAACTTAAATCTGCAGATGTTTGTAGCGCCACCCAGCAAACAAGGACGAATCTAACAATCCTCAGCTTACACAAGCATCAACCCAGAACGAAGAAGAGAGGAATGATGGCGCTGGAGGAAAGAGAAACGAATGGAAGACGTTGGGGCGATGTTCAACGGGAAGGAACTGCTCTGGTCCAGGGCCCCTCCTCGCCCTCGAGCCTCTGCGACCTCTCCATCCCCGGTGCCCGCTCATATAGCCGGTGGCCCACACGCCGGCGGGGTTCGTGCGGGATGTGAAGACTGGGGAAGGATGGGGACGGCCGTGCGGCAGCCATGGATCCTCTCGCTGGTGGCTGTGGAAGAGGATAAGGTAGAGGTCACGGGAGTGCCGATTGACTTTCCGGAGTTTTTTTCTGCTTAGCTTAGCGGTGGCAGGGTTGTTATTTGACCAAACTAACAGGGGCAAAACAGACAAACCAAGGCAGACGGAAAATAAGGACGACGAACGGTCCCAATCTTTTTAATAGTATAGATAATATGCGTTGCTACTGAGACTATGTGTAATTGGTATATGTATAATATTAATATATGCTCATTTTCAAAAGAAAAAAGTTACTTTTCAGCCACACAATAGCTATTTACAGTTTGAAACTTAAGTGTCAAAACTGATCAGAACATGATCTTTTTTTTCGAGTATAAACGGTGGGATCAGTTCCTTTCAATTAGAAAAGGAGTTTTCTTTAAGTTTTACAACCAATTTTCGTGGGTTTTAAAGAACAAGAGAGCATATACAATGCAGGGTGCTTTAGGACTGTGCTTAAAAAAATAAATTGGTTTTTTTAGCACCGGTGCTTATTTGTACTACATAGATGCCTAACTAGGCACCTCTTCTATAGAAATAAGCACTAATCTTAGCAAAAATGGTTGGTTTATTTTTGTAAGCACTTCTCTAAGCATCCCCATTATACATGCTGTGAGAGAGTCCCTGCAAACACCTGGCATGCGTGCGGCACGGATGTAAAAACTACTCCCTCCGTCTATAAATAACTGACTTAGCTTTGTCTAGATCCGAATATATCTATTTTTAGAGAAAACGCAAAAAACTTTGCGTTTCAATTCATTGATAGGAAAAGAGAGTTATGCACAACATATATACAAGCTCAAGAGAGCCGCCACCCGTACAACTCAACCCCACTAGGCCTACTAGGCTGCCGGCAGCAAGGCGCGAAGGCCGGTCGCACCAGCCACAGCCCATTCCCGAGCCTCGGAGCGAATTGTACCGAGAAGAGCACCCATGTTTGGTGACGCGTTGCCGAAAACGACCGCGTTGCGCTGCTTCCAGATTCACTAGACCGTCAACATGATAAGTGAAGATATCCCTTTTCGCAAAGCGCACATAGTGGATGACGAAGCCTGCTGCCACCAATCCACAAAGTCCCCTTCTCCATACGGTCGTGTGGCCGTGGATCGAACCCATGACAAAACCTCATGCAAGATTGTCTTGGAAACCCACCAAGAGGCGAGTCATGATCTCATCCATCTGGTCACACAGGGGCATCGCGGAGGGTGAGCTAGTCCCCGTCTCGCAAGACGCTCAACCGTCCAACAACAGTCCTCGTAGGCTAGCCACACGAAGAACTTAACCCTGGGTGGAGCCCAAGTGTGCTAGTGCAGTTGCGAAGACCTTGATGTGATAGATCCTTGGAAGAGGAATTCGTAGAAGGATTTCGCAGAGTGCTGGGCATCCGATGTCCATCGCCAGAGTAGGGTGTCGGGCTCGACAGCCAACTCGAAGTCCCGTACTCGAATCCAAAGTTGCATGTACTGCCACAGGGCAAGCGGACTCAGCGCACCCTGAATTTCAGTAATCCATCTGCGTCTACGAGTGCCTCCCTCACTGACCTTCACCTCCTAGCACGTTTGGGAATAAGTGCAAAGAGTGTTGGCGCCATTTCTTTGACCGTCCGCCCGTCGAGCCAGCGGTCTATCCAGAATAGCGTTGTGGTCCCATCACTAAACCTCATCGTGGTGGAGGTGTCAAACACCTGCAGCTCCATCTCCAAAAAGCGCACATCTAGGCCACGCCAATGCCTCATCGGGTCCATCAGCATCTTCCAGATCTAGCGGGTGCCTAGACTGATCGCGGTGCCAGCAAGGTCGGGGACCCGTAGGCCTCCAAGGTGCTTCGGCCTGCACACCCTCTCCTAGTTGACATGGAAGTCTCCATCATTGGCCTCGGCCCTCCTAGCCCAGAGGAAGCTCCTCGCTATCTTCTGGATCTATTTGATATTCCGCTTGTTGAGCCCCAGCATGATGATCTGATGGGGGGGATCACCATAAGGACTGACTTGACCAATGTTAGGCGCCCAACCTTGTCCATAATGGCAGCTCTCTACGTCGGTAGCCTGTTCGCGATGCTATCCACCAGGGGATGGAATGCGGCCGCAGATACCCGTCGCAACGATAGGGGTATTCCCAGGTACTTGACCGGGAATGGTGCTAGCCGACATCCCATGTTGGTAGCAACCTGCAGGGCCTCCTCATCGTAGCATGTAATCGGGGATATTGAGCACTTGTCGTAGTTCGTGCGAAGTCCCAAGGCTTCTCCAAAGAGCGCAAGGAGAGCACGCATGTTGCGCAGCTCTGTCTCATCCGGGTGACAAAAGATCACCACGTCATCCGCGTAAAGGGAGACAACCATCACCAGCTCGCAGGGGGTGACCCGCTTCATCATGCCGAACTCTAGGGCTATGGCCAGCACTTTGTTGAGGGTGTTGATGAAAAGCACGAACAACATTGGCGATAGTGGGTCCCCCCGTCTCAGGCCCCGTCGGTGCCATATCGAGGGGCCCGACTCGTCGTTGATCATCACCTGTGAACTCGTTGTCGAAAGTAGGATGGCCACTAGCTCGCGAAACCGGCGGCCAAATCCAACCTTCCGCAACACCTCGAACAACAACGCCCATGAGAGGGAGTCGAATGCTTTAGCTATGTCTAGCTTGAGCATGACTTGTGGCTCCTTGATTCTATGCAGCAGGCGCGCGGTCTGCTGAACCAACATGAAGTTATCATGTATACAATGCTTCTTAGTGAAGGCGCACTAGTTCTGCTCAACCATGGCCCCAAGCCTGGGGGCTAGCCTCGATGGCAATACCTTCACCCCAAGCTTGGCAAAGATGTGTATAAGGCTAATCGGCATATAGTCACCAAGAGCAGCCGCATCACTACTCTTGGGAAGCAGTATAACCAGAGCCTGGTTGAGTCCCCGGAATCCTGGCACGTTCATGTCGTACAGCTTGGTGAAGGCTGCCATGAAGTCGGCCTTGACCACCCCAGCAGTGCTAGAGGAACTCCGACGTGAACCTATCACATCCCGGTGCTTTGCCATGAGGTAGATACTTGACCATGTCCCATACCTCCTCCTCGAAGAATGGGACATCGAGGTTAGCCAGGTCCTCATGGTGGTACTCGAGGAAGTCGAGGTCGAGTGAGTGAAAACGCGCCATGTCTATACCTAGGAGGCCCTGAAAGTGGTTGTACGAGGCCTCGGCCATGGAAGCGTGATCAACCAAAATCGCGCCATCAACCCGTAGGCTGCGAATCACATTCTTCTGATGGCGGTATGAAACATGTTGGTGGAAGAACGCCATGTGGCACCCCTCCCCCAGCCATATGATATTGGCCCTCTGTCGCACTATCGTGTGCTCCAGGGAGGCAATGATGTGAGATCCCTTATGGATTGACCCTAGGGTGGACCGATCTTCACGGATTTGAGGCGAGGAGTGAGGGGAGACCCGATGAACACGATGAACGCAACATAAAGCAAGGTAAATATACAAACGCACGCAAACACAACCCGATTCGATTTACTCCCGTTGGTTTGAACAACCAATCCAATAGAATCCTCGGCGAGAGACCGTTAGGTAGAATCACCAAAGGAGAGATCGACAAGCGGATGATAGAATCCAAATCAAAGGAGAGTGTAGCAACCAAGTAGAATTCCAAAGAGGAGAGATATAGCACTACTAGAATCCTTGATGAGGAGAGACCAAACACTTGAGGAGGGTCTTGACGACTTGGAGACGAACACCGAACTCCAAGGCCTTGTACAACTCATAGATTAACTATAGAGAGGGGTTCCCTTCTAGGGTTAGGCACAAGCCTTCATTCATCATCAACTCCAACTAGATCTGAGTCACAAGGGGGCTATTTATAGTGCTAGGGGTGAAGGGGTAGGTGGGAGGGAATATTCGGGGCATCAAACCCTTTACAGCATGCAGACTGGGCATTCTGGCGACACCGGATCTGTCACTGATATTTTCGACGAGCGCCAAGATTTCCGGTCGGCTGCCGGTTAGCCATACAGCACACTGTTTCGACGGGAAGGCCGGTTCGTCGGTTGGGTCGCCGGGAATTCTAGTGGAGAGTCTGGTTCGCCGGTCTGGGCGCCAAAAGTTTCAGTGGCGCCGGACCAAGCGTCGGAAGTTCTGGCGGGGATTTCAGTGGCGCCGGACCTGGCGCCGGAAGTCTTCTTCCGCCTTCTCTTCCACGCCTCTTGCTTGGGGGTCTTGGTTCTCGGGGTCTTGATACGTCCATTTTGCATCACTATTCTATATCATAATTTGTTGTTATTCATTGATATATTTCTTATTAATAAGTGATACTTATGTTATTTCATCTATTTTGCATGTTGGATGATTCTTGGAGGATGAACTGCCGGAGTCAGGATTCTGATGGAAAAAACCGGTGTTTGGATGAAATTTTCGCGAAGATCGGAAAATACCAGAAAATACATGGAAAATCCTATGTTTCCAAAAGACGAAGGAAGCCAGAAGGGGAGGCTGAGATGGGCCACAGGGTGCCGACGCCCCCCATGCGCGGGCCACCCTAGGCCGCGCCACCGAGGGTGTGGCCACCCTGGCCCACCTCCTGCTCCGCCCTTTCGCCTATATCTTCTCCTCGCAACCCTAATACACATGGAGCAACCACAGAAAGATTCCACCGCCTCTGCGGGATGGAAACTACAGAGAGAGAAAGAGCTCTCCGGCAGACAGATTTTTGCCGAGGAAATTCCTTCCCGGATAGGGGAGATCATCGCCATCAACATCGTCATCAAGCTATACTTCATCGGGATCATCATTATCATAATCCTTACCACCATCTCCACTAGCACCATCATCACCACTCCATCCCGCTATAACAATTGTGTTGAATCTTGCATAGTTCTTAGGGGAGAAACTTTCCCGGTGTTGATTACTTTTGTAGTTGATGCTTGTGAGTGGAACCATTGAATTATTGTTTATGTTCAGATTGTTATTCATCATCATATCATCATGTCTCATGAGTAGTTCATTTAGTTCTTGAGGAAATGGGAGAAGTCATGTTGTTAGTAGTTGAATTGTGTTGAGGTATTATTCAATGGTTGATATTTAAGTTCTGGTGCTATTCTTCTAGTGGTGTCATGTGAATGTTGACTACATGATACTTCACCATTTATGGGCCTGGGGGAATGCATTGTGTATTTGGCTACTAATTGTGGGGTTGCCAGAGTGACAGAAACCTGAACCCCCTTAGGAAACCTTTGCATAAGGGAGTGTAGGATCTCAGAGTTTAAAGCTATGGTTAGTTTTTATCTTAATTACTTTCTTGTATTTGTGGATGCTTGCAAGGGGTTTAATCACAAGTATGTATTAGTCCTAGTAAGGTAGGTTCATTAGCACAGGTTCACCCACACAACACTTACCAAACCAAAGAAGATTAATCAACTATATGAAACGAAAGCACTTGACATTATTCCCATGTGTCCTCGAGAAAGTTTGGTCCTCATAAGTATTACAATCGGCTTGTCCTTTGCTAAGAAAGGATTGGGCCACTTGCTGCAATTATTTGCTGTCTTCATTTACTTGCACTTTATTTCTTTGCTTTATCAAAACCCCCTAAAAATTCGTTTGCTAAGTATTTATAGAAAATTCCTGCTCCAAACCACTAGTCAACACCTTCTACTCCTCGTTCGGATCAACACTTCGATTTATCAAAAGTACTACGATACACCCCGTAGGCTTGTGGGTCATCAGGTCTTCTTGTCGTCTCCTCTTGGCATCATGGTCATGGCCCTGGTCATAGCATTGGCGCTTGTCTCAAGTAGGATCCCATTCACATGATAACCAAAGGAGGGTGAGATATGGAACGAATTCACCTTTGTGGGTATGGTTGATGTAGCATGATGTGAACCAATGGTGAATGCCCTGTGTTGAGCCGCATCATCTCCTCCCGCTTGAAAACGAGTCGTCCTCGATGAAGTTTCATTATCCTGTAAGGAGAGAGTTGTACCCATTGTCTTGAGCTTGTATGTATTTGGATCTTCGGTGTCATAGCCTTGTGCAAATTGGTTGAAGATCTTGTAGTTGAGCTTGTCATCAAGTCGTGGTTGGAGATCTTGTGGCATGTTCTGTGTAGGTGGTTGTTGAGCTTGTGTACCTTGCGAAACCGCAACAAAGAGAGAGAGAGAGAGAGAGAGAGAGAGAGAGAGAGAGAGATGTATGATGGATCGTTAGTATGGGTCACACTCAAATCACTCTTCTCACTTTTGGTGGTATGTGACGTGGCACTCATGATTTTTCCACTCATTTGAGGCTTGTGGCACTCACTCACATGTTGGTGGATCACTCTCTCACCACTCATCTCACAAGGATCCTTAGCTTGCTTTATTTTGGGCAACGACATCATGTTGGAAGCGATAATTTGGATTGGCGTCATAGCTTGGAGCACAAACATCTTGTCATTCCACTTAAAGGATTATTGGTTGGAGGTACCATCATGTAGGGCGTCCTTGTCATATTGCCATGGTCTTCCTAGGAGCATGTGACACATGATCATTGGCACGACATCACACTCGACGGTGTATTGATATAGACCAATCTTGAAGGAGATGTTGACCTTGTGTTTGATTTGAATGGTGCCATTGCCATCAAGCCACTTGAATTGATATGGATGAGGGTGCTCCATGTATGGTAACTTGAGTTTCTCACAAATATCAATGCTCGCAAGGTTGTGACAACTTCCTCCATCAATTATAACTTTTATCGACTTGCCATGAATTCTGGCTCGGGTTTGGAAGATGTTGAGGCGTTGGTCCTCTCTAGGAATGGAGTTGGTCGTCAAGACTTGGGTGATTACAAGTGAGGGACTTGGGTCATGTTCACATATAAGTGTGTCCTCATCTTTCATTGCGGCATCCTTTGAGATAGCGGCTTGATTCAAGGCTTCATATTCATCTTCGCTCACGTAGTATGTTGCGTCATTCTCATCCGTTAGCATGACTCTTGTGTTAATGCACTCATAATTCTTGTGGGCCCTTTCCTCCACACTTGTAGCAAACTACTTGACTATCCATTGTTGTGTTGGAGGAGGATGCCATAGGTGTCTTGGATTGCTTGGAGGAGCTTGTTGTTTGGTTTGTTGGCTTGGAGGGGGTATTCGAGTTGATTGAATCGAAGTAAGCCCTTTTCTTCTCATAACCATTTTCCTTTTGCAAGTGGCACTTGGCCTTGGTTGCTTGGTGAACAAGGTTCACGAGAGTCTTGTAAGGTTGGAAATCGACTATTTTGCGTATTGGGCGGCTCAAACCATTGAGGAACTATGCTATCATTTGCTCCTCGATCTCCTTCACATCGGCTCTCATCATAGTCATCTCCATTTCCTTGTAGAACTCTTCAATTATCTTTGTGCCATGCTTCAAGTTTTGTATCTTGTCGAAGAGGTCTTGGCGATAGTGCTCGGGAACAAATCTTGCATACATCACATTCTTCATCTCGGTCCAAGTGCTGACCGGTGGTTCCTCTAGCTTCTCACGATTCCTTTGGTAGTCTTCCCACCAAACATTGGCGTAGTCCTCAAACTCAAGAGATGCCATTGCAACCTTCTTCTCTTTGGAAAAGTTGTGGACTCAGAAGATCTTGTCAACTTTGATCTCCCATTCAAGCTATGCTTCGGCATTTTCTTCTCCTTTGAACTTGGGCATAACAAACTTCAGTTTCCCAAACTTGCCATGATCATGCTCATGGTGGTTGTTGCGACGTGCATGGTGCATACTTGCGTCACTTTGAAGGCGTGCAGGCGGCGACGGAGGATCTTGATTTCCTGGAGGTGTTTGTGGGGGATGAGCTTGGTGATGCTCAAAGTCCCTTCGTCACCTTTGCTCGGCATCATTGACATTCATAGCTTGTCAGTGTCGGTGGTGGTGTTGTGCATGCCGGTCGTTATGTCTAGCTTGGCATGCATCCACTTCATCATCGCTTATATCCCATGCCGATGCTTGATTGTGTTGAAGATGCACATGGTGGTCATGAGGAGGATGGCGACGCCTATCATTGTGGTTTGCTTCATCATGGCGTTCCCGAGGGCGTTGCACGTCGATGATTGCTTGTTGTGGTGGTGGACTATGCTCTTGGCATTTTTGTTGAGGTTGAGGAGCATTTGGGTCCACCTCTTGAGCATGACGATGACGAGCTTGTTGGTCCCCATTATGGTGGTGGGGTTCTCCACGGCAGGAGTTTGACCTTGAATACTCGCCATGTCGACTTGAGGGTTGCGTGCGGTAAGAACTTGACGAGCTTGAACGATGACCATGTCGGTTTCCAATGTTGGCAATAGCTTGGTGAAGAGCTAGGAATTGTGTGTGGTGCTCCTCTTGACGTTGCCGCTCACGGTACTCAAATTCTCGAAAAGTATCATCGAGACGGTGCTCAAGTCACTCAAATTGAGTATTGAATTCTTGTCGTTGCGCCCATAAGTTGTGGCGCGTGGCAAAACCATATTGGTTGTTCAAGTTGCTATCCCCACTAGCTCCACTTGCCCTAGACATGGTTCACAAACATACTTGATAGATAGGGTGCGATTGGTGGAACGGTAATTGCTACCTTGCCACATCGGAGTCAAAAATTGGAAAGATTGTTCTTGCCGAGAGCAAAGCGAATAGCTAGTACACAAGACACACACACAAAGGCCTATGGTGGTAGGTTAGTAAGGTGGATAGAAAATGGAACAACCAATCGAAAAGGTTATTGTCAAAAGTGGTAAAGGACCAAAGATCAAAAGCAAAGAGGATACGATCTACAAAAACACGGGGAAAACATACACGTGGAGATAAATGGGGTTAGCACGACTATGAAAATGAGCACAAAATGTCCTAACAATGACTAAGCTCGGTGCCGTGCCAACACAAGGAGAGACCGTAGCTTGTTTGCAACAAGATTCAGAAGCACCGGATTTGCACTCTTGCCTTGCTCTAACTCACACTCTTGCTTAGAAGCTTTGGACTCTTTTTGTTTGGTATCTTTCTTTTTCTTTTTTTATCTCTTTTCTATGCTATGGAGTAAAATTTTGCTATTTCCTATGCACTATCACTTTGCAAGAGCAAGCGCACAATGCTTCGGAAAACACAAAATGAGCCACTCTCGATAGGTTAGGTATCACACAAAGATAGAAGGGATATACAAGGGTGGTGCAAGTTATACCTTTGGTATTGTTGATGACTTACGACCGGCGTTGGGGAAGATGTTTGGGTGTCACGGTGTCAAAGAGTGCGGTATGTACAGATGTTGCGGAAGCTTGAAGTTAGTTTTGGTGACACGCATGCGAAACACGAACAAACACAAAAGGAAACAGTCAAAATTTGGGGCCTAGAATTTTTTTGGTTAAATAGCCGGCGGACCGGTGCTGGCGCCGGAAATTCTGGTCATGATTTCTGCGTCGTCGGAATTTTCGGTGACAGAACCGGTTCGTCGGGGTGCTCGCCAAAATTTATTCATGACGAACTCCAAAAACTCAAATCGAGAAATTTGTTGAAAATCTGTGGAAATTGGGCTGGGGGATAGGGCAAGGAAGGTAGATCGACACCCAAAGCAACAAATCTGTGGACCAAAACCATGAAAAAATCACCAAATCGAGAGATCGGTCCAAAAGCAATTTGGGCAATATTTTTGTTATTTTCCAATTTATGGTGGAAAGTGGGGAACGAAGTCAAATCTGTGGCAACCAAAAGCTATTGATACTAGTTGATATGGGATCCCTTATGGGATTGACCCTAGGGTGGCCTGATCTTCACGGATTTGAGGCGGGGAGTGAGGGGATACCCGATAAACACGATGAACACAACACAAACGCATGGTAAAGATACAAACACACACAAACACAACCCAATTCGATTTGCTCCCGTTGGTTTGAAAAAAACCAATCCAATAGAATCCTCGGCGAGAGACCGTTAGGTAGAATCACCAAAGGAGAGATCGGTAAGCAGATGATAGAATCCAAATCAAAGGAGAGAGTAGCAACCAAGTAGAATCCCAAATGGTAGAGATCTAGCACTACTAGAATCCTTGATGAGGAGAGAACAAACACTTGAGGAGGGTCTTGACGACTTGGAGACGAACACTGAAATCCAAGGCCTTGTACAACTCATATATTAACTATAGAGAGGGGTTCCCATCTAGGGTTAGGAACAAGCCTTCATTCATCATCGACTCCAACTAGATCTGACCCACAAGGGGGCTATTTATAGTGCTAAGGGAGAAGGGGTAGGTGGGAGGGAATATTCTGGGCATCAAACCCTTTACAACATGCAGACTGGGCATTCCGGCAACGCCGGATCTATCGCTGATATTTTCGGCGAGCACCGAGATTTCTGGTCGGCTGCCGGTTAGCCATGTAGTACGCTATTTTGGCGGGGGGGGGGGGCGGTTTGCCGGTTGGTTTGCCGGGAATTCCGGCGGAGAGTCCGGTTCGCCAGGTTGGGTGCGCAGACTTATCACAGTGTGAGAAAGGTCGGGGACCCATAGGCATCCAAGGTGCTTCAGCCTGCACAGCTTCTCCGAGTTGACATGGCAGTGTCCATCATTGGCCTCATCCCTCCCAGCCTAGAGGAAGCTCCTCGCTATCTTCTGGATCTGTTTGAGTGCCCGCTTGTTGTGCCCCAGCACGATGATCTGATGGAGGGGATTGCCATAAGGACTGACTTGACCAACGTTAGGCGCCCAACCTTGTCCATAATGGCGGCTCTCCAGGCCGACAGCCTGTTCGCGATGCTATCCACCAGGGGCTGGAGTGCGGCCGCAGATACGCGTCTCAACGACAGGGGTATTCCCAGGTACTTGACCGGGAATGGTGCTAGCCGACATCCCATGGTCGTAGCAACATGCATGGCCTCCTCATCGGAGCATGCAATCGGGGATATCAAGCACTTGTCGTAGTTCGTGGGAAGTCCTAGGCTTCTCCAAAGAGCGCGAGGAGAGCACGCATCATGCGCAGCTCTGTCTCATCCGGGTGACAAAAGATCACCATGTTATCCGCGTAAAGGGAGACAGTCGTCACCAGCTCGCGGGGGGTGACCCGCTTTAGCATGCCAAACGTTAGGGCTCTGGCCAGCACTTTGTTGAGGGCGTTGATGAACAACACGAACAACATCGGCGATAGTGGGTCCCCCTGTCTCAGGCCCCATCGGTGCCATATCGGGGGGGGGGGCAACTCGCCGTTGAGCATCACCCGTGAACTCGTTGTCGAAAGTAGGATGGCCACTAGCTCACAAAACCGGCATCCGAATCCAATCTTCCGCAGCACCTCGAACAACAACGCCCAGGAGACGGAGTCGAATGATTTATCTATGTCTAGCTTGAGCATGACTTGTGGCTCCTTGAGCCTATGAAGTAGGCGCACAGTCTGTTGAACCAACATGAAGTTATCATGTATGCAGCGCTTCTTGATGAAGGCACACTAGTTCTGTTTGTCCATAGCCCTGATACGTCGGAAACGTATCTATAATTTTTGATGTTCCATGCTTGTTTAGTATTTACTTTGCTTTGCTTTTTCTACACTTTTAAGTGCTTTTATATCTTTTCTGGAACTAACCTATTAACAAGTTGCCACACTGCCAGTTGCATGTTTTCTTCTGTTTTTGGTTCCAGAAAGGCATAAAATCAATATTCTCAGAATTGGACGGGACAAAAGACAAAGTCAATATTTTACCGTGGGCGACGCGAAGTCCAGAGGAGAGATGGAGGGGCGAGCCATGGCTGCCACACCCCCTAGGCGCGGCCAGGTGGGCCCGCGCCTGGGCAGGGTGTGGGCCCTCTGGCCGCCTCCCAGCCTCGCCTCCTTGCCTATAAGAAGCCCCTGATGCATAAACCCTAGTCACCTAATCAAAACTCCACGAAACCGTCTGTAGCCGCCACCACCAACGTCCCTAGATCGGGAGGATCTGAAGTTCTTCCCGGCACCCTGCCGGGGGGGAGATCATCCCGGAGGCCTTCTTCTCCGGTATGATGCGTGAGTAGTTCCACCTTGGACTACAGGTCCATGTAGTAGCTAGATGGTTGTATCTCCTTCTTGTGCTTTCATGTATAGATCTTGTGAGCTCCGTTCATGATCAAGATCTAATCTATTTGTAATCATGCATGTTGTGTTTGCGGGGATCCGATGGATATTGAGATTACTATGCCAGATTGATTAATGGTTTTGTCTATTTGATACTATCATGTCTCTATTGTTTGTGATCTTGCATGCTCTCCGTTTTTAGTAGTTATCTTGCCCAAGTAGTTACTAGGGACTCCAAGAGGGGGTATTTATGCTCGATAGTGGGTTCATGCCTTTAGTTTCCAAGGGAAGTGACAGAAATATCTTCGGTTGTAGATGTGCTGTTGCTACTAGGGAGAAAACAATGGTCTCTTGTTCATGGAACAAGTGGATTGTTTACCTTACACACTTTGCTTAAAGCAGTTGTCTGTTGCTTGCAACTTAATACTGGAGGGGGTTCGGATGATAACCTAAAGGTGGACTACTAGTCATAGATTCAGTTGGATGGCGGTCTATGTATATTGTTGTATTTCCCAATCGAATCTCATAGGATCTTTTTGTCTGGTATTGCATTGTTATGCCTTGCTCCGTTCCTATCATTGCCCTGTTGTAATTTGTTTACCCTTCATGCCATGTTGTTTATCTAAGGAGAGCACCTCTAGTGAACTATGGACCCCGGTCCAATCTTTACCATCGATACATATTCCACTGTTTACTTGCTACAAACCATCATCACCTTCCACACCATATAGTTAATCCTTTATTATAGCAACCGGTGAGATTGACAACCTTGATACATCAGAAACGTATCTATAATTTTTGATGTTCCATGCTTGTTTAGTATCTACTTTGCTTTACTTGTCTACACTTTGAAGTGCTTTTTACATGTTTTCTGTTACTAACCTATTAACAAGTTGCAACAGTGCCAGATGCCTGTTTTCTGCTGTTTTTGGTTTCAGAAAAGTTAGTAAAGAAATATTCTCGGAATTGGACGGGACAAACGTCAAAGTCAATTACTTTCCGTGGGGAACAAGAAGTCTACAGGGGAGCCGAAGAGGCCAGCCAGACACACCCTAGGTGACACCACGCCTGGGAGGGGCGTGGGGCCCCTGGCCACCGCCTCGGCCTCCCCCTTCGCCTATAATAAGCCCCCAATGCAGAAACCCTAAGAACCCGATCAAATATCCATGAAACCGTTTGTAGCCGCCGCCACCATCGTCCCTAGATCGGGGGGGGGGGGGATCTGAAGTTCTTCCCGGCACCCTGCCAAAGGGGAGATCATCCCGGAGGCCTTCTCTCCGGTATGATGCGTGAGTAGTTCCACCTTGGACTATGGGCCCATGTAGTAGCTAGATGGTTGTATCTTCTCCTTTGTGCTTTCATATATAGATCTTGTGAGATCCATTCATGATCAAGATCTAATCTATTTGTAATCATGCATGTTGTGTTTGCGAGGATCCGATGGATATTGAGATCATTATGTTGGTTTTATTAATGGTTTTGTATTTATGATTCTATCTTGTCTGTGTTGTTTGTGATCTTGCATGCTCTCCGTTGTTAGTAGCTATCTTGGCCAAGTAGTTGCTAGTGACTCCAAGAGGGGGTATTTATGCTCGATAGTGGGTTCATGCCTCTAGTTTCCAAGGGAAGTGACAATAATCTCTTCGGTTGTAGATGTGTTGTTGCTACTAGGGAGAAAACAACGGTCTCTTGTTCATGGAACATGTGGACTGTTTACCTTACACACTTTGCTTAAAGCAGTTGTCTGTTTCTTGCAACTTAATACCGGAGGGGGTTCGGATGATAACCTGAAGGTGGACTTCTAGTCGTAGATGCAGTTGGATGGCGGTCTATGTATCTTGTTGTATTGCCCAATCGAATCTCATAGGATCTTTCTGACTAGTAATTGCATTGTTATGCCTTGCTCAGTTCCTGTCAATTGCCCTGCTGTAATTTGTTTACCATACATGCCATGTTGTTTATCTAAGGAGAGCACCTCTAGTGAACTATGGACCCCGGTCCAATCTTTACCATTGATACATCTTGCACTGTTACTTGTTTACTTGCTGCAAACCATTACCTTCCACACCATATTTAATCCTTTGTTACATCAAACCGGTGAGCTTGACAACCTCACTGATTCGTTGGGGCAAAGTCTTGAGTTTGTGTTGTGCAGATATCCGTGTTGCCTGCAACACCTGTGTGACGTTTCCTTCCTCCTTCTGGTTCGATAACCTTGGTCTCAACTGAGGGAATAATTGCTGCTTGCTCTTCTCCCCTGCGCTTGGGGTTACCAACGAAGTGCCAGGTCAAGCATCATCAAGACTTTCTGGCGCCGTTGCCGGGGAGACTAAGGACGTCGTCACAGGGGGAGTCCTTCACTTCCTTCCTCTTTACTTTGTTTTCAGTTTGCTTTGTTTCTTTTGCTTGGTTTTGTTTGCCTCTTTTCAAAAAACCCAAAAAAATTAGTCTCTGCTCTAGCTGCTACTGTTTTTGGCTTGCCCACCTTTGCCAAAATGAACTCTGCTGAGAACACCAAGTTGTGTGACTTCACTAGCACCAACAACAATGATTTACTTAGCACACCTATTGCTCCACCTTCTCCTGATGCTACCTTTTAAGAAATAAAGCCTGCTTTGTTGAATCTTGTGCTGAGAGAGCAATTTTCTGGTGCTGGTTCTGATGATCCTGCTGCCCATCTCAATAGCTTTGTTGAACTTTGTGAGATGCAAAAGTATAAGGATGTAGATGGAGATATTATTAAGATCAAGATTTTTCCTTTCTCCTTGAGAGGAAAGGCTAAAGAATGGTTGCTTTCTTGGCCTAAAAATAGTATTGATTCTTGGACTAAGTGCAAATATGATTTTATTGGAAAGTACTATCCTCCTGCTAAGATTATATCTATGAGAAGTGAAATTAGGAAATTTAAACAACTTGATAATGAACATGTTGCTCAAGCTTGGGAAAGAATGAAAACTTTGTTAATAATTATCCCACTCATGGACTCACTGCTTGGATGATTATCCAGACTTTTTATGCAGGTTTGAACTACTCTTCAAGGAACCTACTGGATTCAGCTGCTGGAGGTACTTTCATTGGCCTCAACTTGGGTGCTATAACAAGGCTCCTTGATAATATGATGGTTAACTACTCTGGATGGCATGTTGAGAGAGCTCCACATGGTAAGGAGGTAAATTTTGTTGAGGAAACTTCCTCTTTGAGTGAAAAGATTGATGTTATTATGGCTATGCTTGTTAATGGGAAAGCTCCTTTAGATCCTAATAGTGTTCCCTTAGCCTCTTTGGTTGCTCAAGAATAGCAAGTTGATGTGAACTTCATTAGAAACAACAATTTCAACATCAATGCTTATAGGAGTAATTTTGGTGGTAACAACTATAAGCGTTATCCTACTAATAATGGCAATTCCTATGGAAACTCTTATAACAATGTTAGAAGTGCCCCCTCTGAACTTGAAGTCATGCTCAAAGACTTTATTAGTAAACAAACCACTTTTAATAAGACTATAGAGGAAAAGCTTTTAACTGTTGAGAAAAATATATCCTCTTTGTCTGAAGCTCAGTCTTCCTTGATTAATAAAATGGCTGCTAAACCTGAAACTATGGAAAACACCTTTGCTACTGCTCATGCCATACAAGTTACTATTGATGAAAATGTTAGGCTGTTAGCTCAACTCCATGCTAAGTGGGAAAGAGAAGCTGAAATTGATAGAAGCAATAGTGTGTGCACCATCACCACTAAACCACAAGTAGTCCCGATTCCTCCTCCTACTATGCCTAAGCCTATTGAGCCTACTACTAGTGATGCTAAGTTTGACTTTGATATTGATGTTTGCAATATTTTTGAAGTGATTATGTTCTTGCAAAAGCTTGCTAGAAGTCCTGATGCTAGTGATATGCATGTTGCTTTCACTAAACACATTACAGATGCTCTTGTTAAGATTAAGGAAGAGAAGCTAAAACACAAAGCTTTTATTCCTAGGAAAGTAGAAGATAGTTGGGAACCCATTATTAATATGCAAGTGAATGACTTTGATCTCAAAGCTTCATGTGATCTTGGTTCTAGTGTCTCTATTATGCCTAGGAAGATTTATGAAATTCTTGATTTGCTCCTTTGGAAGATTGTTATTTAGATGTCCCACTCAATGATAATGCTAAGAAGAAACTCATGGGGAGTATTAATGATGTTCTCATTATGGTTAACAATGCTTATGTCCCTATTGATTTCTATGTTTTGGATGTTGAATACAATGTTTCTTGTCCTATTACTTTGGGAAGACCTTTTCTGAGAACAGTTGGTGCCATCATTGATATGAAAAAAGGCACCATTAAATATTATTTTCCATTCAAGAAAGGTATTGAACACTTCCCTATGAGGAGAGATACGTTTATTTTTTATCCTCCTTTGAAAGCAAGGTTTGATGTTAATGCTTCATCATTTGAAAATACTTGATTCTTCTTGCTTCTTGTGCCTAACTTAAAGACGTTAAAGAAAAGTACTTGTTGGGAGATAAGCCAAGAGTTTCCTTGAGTCTTGTAAGTTATTAATTCATTAGTGACCTCTCATTATCCTTTTTGTTTGCATTTTGTGCCAAGAATGACCTCTAATGAGAGGGAAGTAAGATTTGTGGAGTTGCTGTCCCGAAACAGATTTCTGTCCTTCACCATAAATATTCTTGAGGAGTCTCTATAACTCTGATTGAGCTCAAAAGTTACGAATAAATCCCCCAGTATGTTAGCTAACTTTCGTTAGTTCAACACATTTTTATTTGAGCAACAGAAGATGTTCAAAAAAATCAGTTTCTACCTGCTGGTCTGTTTTGACAGATTTCTGCCATTATTTGCATTTGCTTCTTATTGATTCCTTTTTGAGTTCTTTTTGGGAAATTGAGATTTTTGAAGGAGTTGCTACAGTAGCTTGTGTTTCTAGTGAAAAGCCTTGCTGTTCCAAAGCTTTGCCGGAGACTAATATCTTTTGAATAAGCTAATGTTGCTAATGAAGATTGTGTGAAGTTTTGTATGAATAAAAATTTTTAGGTGTAGAGAGAGAATGATGCAATGAGATGAAGGATTTACAAAAGCTCAAGCTTGGGGATGACACCATGGTGTCACCCCAATAAATATCCAAGAGGTACAAGCGTCAAATCTTGGGGATGCCCAAGGCATCCCCTTCTTCATCAATAAAAAGCTTAGGTCTATCTAGACACTTCGTTTTTATTGTTTCATGCATAGTTGTGTTGTTCTTGGAGCGTCTTAGTTTTTGTTTGCTTTGCTTAGGTTGTTTAGTTTTCTTGAATAAATTAGTTTGGACCCCCGTTCTCGCTGTGTTGTTTTGCAAATAAGTTTGCTTGGTGTTGGAAAGGAGTAGTAAGTTCTTGATTGTAAGTACAAGAGGAGCTTGCATTGACTGTGACTTAGAATTTAGCATGACATGCTAGGTGTTGTTTTGACCTTATGCTTAGTGATTATTGCTATAGCATATATTTTTCCAAACAATTGGGGTTGCTTAGTGTGCCTTGAAGAAATTATGCGTTTTTTTAGCATGCAAAAGCATAGTATTGTGGTATTCTCCTTTGATGCTTTGCTTGGGTTGACTTGGCACATTCTCATACCATGTTATGACTATGAAAAGTCACCATTAGCCTCTATGATCATTTAGTCCTTAACTTGTAGTACCACTCTATGCTTTGATTAGTAATGCTTTGTTGCTCTACATGATTATGGCCATTATGCTCTCTTAGTTGGTTGCTCCCAGCCTTTTGCTAGCCTCCACTTGTATGAGTAAGTTCTACTCATGATTCCAACTCCCAAGAAACCAAGTTATTCCAAAGTTTCCACTATAAACTCCTATGCATGGTGTGTTACACCATTCCAAGTATATTCTCGTTTTCAGCCATCTTCCAACTAAAAACTACTTTGTTATGTGAAAACTTAGTGAAAAAAGCCCTCACGAACTTGATGGCACACTTTATATTCTTTGCCCCTAATAAACTTGAACCATTGTGACAACTTTGTTGTATATGCTTGCACTTATAAGTTGGAATTAGCAGAACCGTGCTGTCACGGGGAACGTTTTCAACATTGCACTTTTACTTTGTACTCAGTTGATATCATGCTCTTTTGTATATGGATGTCACCGGTGTGAAATAAAGAGGGAACTTGTAAGTCCATGGAGTTTGTATTCTGTGTTAGAGAAACGCCTGGGCCACTAGCCTAAGCCATGCCTAATCATGTTGGAAACTTGAAGCATCACCAGAATGAGCTATCTATGAAGCATACTCAATAAAAAGTGATGCATATAGTAAATAAAAAGATCGCTGAGATGCTCATTGTCTGCTTGCCTTGTCATTTTGGTTATGGGAAAGCTCTTGTACCATGTGCAAGGGGTACCCCGTTGGCGGTTCTCAATGATATGCAAATACTTACAATGACAAGAACTTACTTGTGACTGAAGTTGAGTATGCATGAGGTGTGGCCCTCGTATTCAAGGGACTTGAGATTGCCAACTTATACTTCGTCAAGCATATACTCCATATTTGCCACTTTAACCTTAATCACTTTAAGATGCTTATGATAGGGGCAATGAGGGCTGAAAGCTAACAAGTACCATAATTTTTGGAACCTCTTTTTGAAACTTGTAATTCCTTCTTCCTGTACAAAAGGCCTTTCTTCCACCACTATTGAGTCTCCACCTTCTACCTTTAGGCACCATTAGGAGAGCATAGTTGTCATTCTGTGTGCAGTGTTCCAAAGCTTATTAATTGATGCATATTGTGATATTACTTGTTCTTGTGCTATTTGTTTCTAGTCACCCTTGTGAACTTTGAAGGTGTCCTATGCATCTATTTGCTACTCTATGAGGGACAAGCTGATTGCCACTATGTTATGTTTTCTGTATGTGAAACAAACAAACGTATTTCAATGCATGTTATTCATGATCTTTGTTTGTAGCCTTTCATGTTGCATGCATAGTTACTATGTCCTATTGTTAGAACTCCATCTTTCATGCACATGTTTAGAGTTCTTTGATCCCGGCTTTCAATGCTTGCAAATGGATGTATCTTTATTGTGAAGGTGCATGTCACCTCAAAAATTATTCTATTTATCACTTACCTACTCGAGGGTGAGCAACAGTTAAGCTTGGGGATGTTGATACGTTGGGAACTATCTATAATTTTTGATGCTCCATGTGCGGTGACCCAGCATACCACTGCATGATGTAGTACACTATAGTCGTTGACATAACACCAATGAAACACTGTTCACTAGTATTACATACCTCAGAGTAGTACAACAGAAACATAGTAGGTCCAAGACATGACTATAGGTTACAACTCAACTCTTTACACAATATCCAGAGTACACTCTTGTAGGGGTATCAACTAATAAGGTAGATTCCTTCTGTGTTTTACAATGCTAGTCCCTGGATCAATAGCTAGCATCCACAGTTAAGATGTAATATCAAGAAACAAAGGTCATAATATAACTTTATAACCAGGAATAACATAATTTTATTACATCAAACATAGATCATTTGGCTATTACATTACATTGCAACGGAATAACTATAAGTATGGGTCCATCATCTTCAAAGTGCCACAGGCAGATGTTGGTTGTAGACTTTGTAATCCTAATCAATCAATCTTCACTAAAAACAATCAACCTGCAACATACAAGTTACAGCCACAAAGGGTCAATACATTTGAATTGTATTGGCAAGTGATACTATTATAGTATGGTGGAGTCTATCAACTATATGCATTTGGCTAAGTGGAGTTGAGGCTTGCATTGCTCAAAATAGATTTTTCCTTAACATTTGAAAATACTAAGTTTTACTTGGCAAAAATCATTTTTCTCAATCAAAGATTTGAAGATCCTTTCAAGGCATCTCTCCATCAAAGATTGAAGTTTTCAAACAACCCTTGTTCAAGCCACAAATTTTAACTTAGAAATTTGAATGATGAGATTCTTGATTGCTTCCATGTCTTGATGCTCAAATTGTCCTTTACCAGGGACATGGCTAAGTACTTAGATTTTACACTCTGCAGAGGTGGTGCACTTTCCCCACAAGACTTGGTTTCCCAAGACAAGATCTTTCAGAAGCCTTCCCTTAGACCAAAATGGACGCGCTCCAACCTATCAAACACTACCACCCACTGTCCATATGGCTAAGTTCTTGCAACCTATATGATCATGGCAGAGCCCATATTTCCAAGTGGTTGCACTTGAAGCTTCTCAACATTTGACATCTCAAATCTCTTTGTTCCTGGGTGGCCATCCACAAGTGAGATACACAAGGTTCACCAGTCCCCTGGCCTTGTGTAACCATTCAACATACACCATTCCTTCCATTCCACCCAGGTGATTCATTCACTTAGTTGTTTTATTAAACAAAACTCAGGTCCTCAGACTTAGAAATTTTCCATAGCATGAATATATGTTCCACCCTTGTTTTCTACTAGCTAGGCTAAGCTTGATAGTATTAGGAATCTTAACTTAGGAAAATCCTACTAAGGATTCATCTACTAGGTGTTACTATAGCAAGGTCTATACTTAGAAAAATCCATGCAAGTTTACTTAGCAAAATCACTAATGCAATAGTGAAAGTAATGGGATAGAAAGTATGAAGCATCACTTGCCTTTTTGGTAGAGAATGGTGGTTCACTCCTTGATCTTGCTAGTCTCACACTTCACTACAAGTCAATCAAGCAAACACAATTTCAATTCACATTCCAAACCAAAGTCAAACAAACAATTTTTCACACACACAAGGTAATGGAATCTAAGTCATGCATAAGTATGCAAAGGTTGGTTCTATTGCCAGGATGGTCTCCACTAGGCTTCTAAACTTTGTAAGATCCAAATTAGCCATTCACCAAAGTGGCAAAGTCATTAGCAAATGTGTTTTTATCCGTAAACCATTTTTAAAATCCAATCATCATTTTATGTGGTGAAAAATGTTTTATCAAAACAAAACCTTTTAAGTTTCTCACCAAATGAGTTGCTATTGCAAAACTTGGTGTTTTTGGGTCAGTAGGTTTGGTCCAAAACATTTTCTCAAAGTTTCATTTTCATAATAAAATCAATAATTTTATTTGGCTAGAAAATGGCTAAGTCAAATAATCTAACCTAAACTTTACCAAAATCATTTTCAACACCAAGGGTTGGTTCTTAGGGTCAGTAAGGTCACATCAAACCATTTTGCAAAAGTTTTGACCCCAAAATCAATTTTAAACAATTTTTCTACTCTAAACAAGCTCACAAAAGAATCTGCAAAATCAAGCAAACTAATAGATACTATTGGCTAAACTAATTCCACAGTTGGCTAGGGCTTGCTTTCCTGAATCCATTGATATAAAATTTATAATTTTTGGACGTGTGGTTTGAAAGTTACAAAGGTTTGAAGTTTGCAAATAATTCTGATTCAAAAATCTGTTTTAACTCAAACACTGGCCACGCGTCGAGCCGTGATTGGCCGGTACCGTTTCGTGCGGATCGCACAGCTGCAACCGTAGGATCTAATATAATCGTGCGATCCAGAACGCATACCCCTTCGTGGTTAAGTGGTCTAATCCTGCTCGCTCAATCTAGATCGGACGGCTGTCATCGTACCGACCAAACTTGGGCGGCGCTGCGACGGTTGCTGGCGGCGGCGAGGTCAGTCGGCGGCGGCGCTGGCGAAATAGGACGCGAGGAAGAGGGGGAGGATGCTCACCAGGTTCGCAATGCAGCGCTGATGCTCAACGTGCTACTGGTTGGTGAAGGGGCGCACGGGGCTGTCCTTGATTGCTCGCCGGAGACGAGCTGGGCTTCGGGCGGTTCAGGAGGTCGTCGAGGGCGAGGACAGGGGGCGTCCTAGGACAAACGGAAGATGTTTTTAGGTTCACACGAGCCTGGAGATCATCATCGTGTCCACGGGGAAATGAGGGGAGGTCAGGTACTACCTGGGGACGTCGTCGGAGAAGAGGGCAGACGGCGGTGCTGCAGGTCGTCGACATTGCCGACGCTGTAGGGTACCCGCAGATGAATGAATGGCACATAATGATACGCCAGGATACGGTGAGCGTGCTCGTGTGCTCGGGGAGTCAGGAGGGGGCGTGTGTTGGCCGGAATCGGTGAGGAGGGTCGTCGGAGACAGAGGGAGTGTAGGGCAAAATTCCTCGGCCTGAGGGCGTGCTTGAGGGAGAGGTCAGAGGGGAACGAGAGAGGACGTGCTGGCATTTAAAGGGGCGTGGTTATTACGAGAAATCAAAGCCTCCTTCATGTGCAATCAATCGCCGGAGTAATCTCACTGCAACGGTCAGGGCGACGGAGTCTCGTTGAAGACGATGGCTGGGGATGTGGGGCCTGCTTGCCAGCAAGTGAGGAAAGTTTCAGGTGGGCTCCAGTTGTCATTCACTGCGTGGGTTTGCTTTGCGGTGAAGATTCACTTCGCTGAGAGAGAGAGGTGGGCTCGGTTGGGCTGAGTTGGGCTAGGTTAGCTGGGCCAGTCCGTTTCCATATTTTTTTCTTCCTGTGGACTTTTATTTTTCTGAATCTAATTTCTGCTTTGAATTTTCAAACAAACAAACAATGTCCAAATCAAATCAAATAATCACCAAACCTTGCACTAAGAATTTGGTTCTGTTTAGTAGCACAAACCAACTTCAAAACAAAATAATATTTTAAATCTTTTTAGGTTCCATTTATTAATTAAGTAAAATGGTCCATGGTTTATTAATAAAATAGGGTTTGGTTTATTTAATAAAATCTTCATTTGAAATCCAAATGCTTTCAAAACCAATCAGTAGATTTTATTTGGAAAGAAAGAATATTTGGAAAACTTGTTTAAAACAAAATAACCTTTTATTTTAGGGTCCATTAATAATTAAATAAGGTGGGCCTTAGTTATTAAATCAAATAGATTTTGATTTTATTAATAAAATCTTTACTCGAAACCTAAATATTTTCAAAACCAAATCAGTAGGTTTTATTTGGGAAATATAGAATACTTGGAAACTTGTTTTAAAACAAAATAACATTTTATTTTAGAGTCCATTATTAATTAAATATAATAGACTTTCATTATTAAATCAAATAGGATTTGTTTTATTGAGATTTTTATTTTGAAATCTAAAATAAAGCCAAAACATTTTAGTAGGTTTTATTTGTGAATATCAAATATTTGGAAAACTTATTTTAAATCATTTTAATAAGTTTTGATGTTTCAATTAAATTGGTAAAACCTTTTATTTAAATAAAGTTGGATATTAAATCCTTATTAATTTATTTAAATCAACTTTTGCTATTTTTATTCAAAACAAAATGTTTTAAATCCAAAGCTTGGCCAAGGTTTAATTTGGCTTTACAAAATAATCTTTATTTATGAATCCACCTTTCTTTTGAAAACTAAATCTTTTATAAAAAGATTCCAAAATAGTAATTCCAAAATATTTTATTTTCTTTTATCAAATGTTTACTCTTTTAAATTTCTTTAGAATTTTATTTGATCCAAATAGGTTTTGATTTCCCAATTGGATTCAAAAAGTTTCTTCTGGCCCTGAAAATCAAACAAAGTTTTATTTTATTCATTTATTTTCACATTACAAGATTTGGAAAATCTTGGGATGTGACAGGCTACCACCCTTAAAATAAATCTCGTCCCGAGATTTGGGGAGGCTAGGATTACAAGCAAGTTCAAAACAACTAGGGTACTACCACCCTTAAAAATTTTCAAACAAAAATTACACATTGTCCTTCTTGGGATCATGAGAAATACTTTCTCTAAGCAAACAGTTGCATTTATGTCCTTAATTTCCATGCTTGACTCATGGACCAAGGTTGAGATCCTTCATAGACTTGTTTAACTTGTTCTCCATCCTTTCTGGACAATTGTTTGCATAGTGGCCTAGTTCCCTGCATTTGAAACATGTGACAAGGCTAAGATCCCTCATAGGCTGGTTTATCTTATGCTTCATCTTTTCTGGACAGTAGTTTGCATAATGTCCTAACTCTTTGCAGTGTTTGCACATCACTTGGCTGATATCTTTCTTTTCCTTTGGTATCATTGCTTTTTGTTTGTTTCTTTGGTTCTTCTTCTTTTCTGGGCATTCATTGGCATAGTGTCCCATCTCTTTGCAATTGTAACATTGCTCTTGAGTAATATCCTTCTTGTTAGGGTTGGGGCATTTCTTTTTCTTATTTTTGGGTCTCTCCAAAGCTAGGAGTTCTTCTAGTTCATGTTCTTCATGAGTGGGAGATCTTTATCTCTTCTTGGGGCATTGATCTTCATGCTCCTTGGATGCATGATCCTTGTCTCTAAAAATATTGCTAGCTTGGGTTCCTTCTAGATTAGTATCTTTGTCATCCTTGTTGTCATTAGCTCCTTGGGAAAAGTTTTCTCTCATGTTGATCACTTGAGTAACCAATCCTTGCAACAATTGAGATTGAAGTTTCAAAATCCTTTGTATGGCTGGGTCTAGTCCATTGTTGTTGGTTAAAAGCTGAGTTGTCTCTTGGCTCAACTGGTTTTGGGTTGCTATAATCTCTTTCATGCTGTCCTCTTGGTTAGTGTTGATGTCATCAACCTTGGAGTCTTTTGGAGTAGTCATCTGTTTGGGTTAAAGGGAGATTAGAATAGGCAAGATATTTCTAAGGAATTAATTCTAATCACACACACCACAATTCACACAAGCAATGTGCAAGCAATCACAAACAAACATTTCACTCAAACAACAAAGTTCAAACACATACTTAGGCAACAAAATATTTTTGTTACACCACATAAGTTGGTGTGTTTTGACTTATCTAAATATGGTGGTCCATCAATATGGTTCACTTGTGATCTTTCCTTCCTTCTTGGTTGATTCTTCTTGCATGAGATCTTGGTTTCCTTGAGAAAACTCTTGGTTGCAATACTTCAAAGTTGTTGATGGCTCCTTCTTATTTTGCATTCCCTCAGTCTCTAAATCTTGAGCAAGATTTCATTGTCTCACTTGTAGTCCTTAGTGGTATCCAAGTTGGAAGTCCTTGGTGAACATGCTGAAGATGTTGAAGTCATTAGAGTTGAAGAAGTTGAAGTCATCCTTTGCACATGGTGTAGTCTTTGGCCATGGGGTAGGTTTTTCCATCAAGTTGAAATAGAAGAGAATGTAGAGTTGAAACTAAAATGGTTGAGGAAAGAGTTTACAAGATTGTTTGTAAATAATTTTTGGAACAAATACAACTCCTATTTTTCTAAGGGTTTTTTGTCCAATCCTAGGTTTACAAATCCTACAGGCAACACAATGCTCTGATACCATCTGTAGGGGTCTCAGCCTAATAAGGTAGATTCCTCCTGTGTTTTACAATGCTAGTCCCTGGATCAATAGCTAGCATCCACAGTTAAGATGTAATATCAAGAAACAAAGGTCATAATATAACTTTATAACCAGGAATAACATAATTTTATTACATCAAACATAGCTCATTTGGCTATTACATTACATTGCAGCGGAATAACTATAAGTATGGGTCCATCATCTTCAAAGTGCCACAGGCAGATGTTGGTTGTAGACTTTGTAATCCTAATCAATCAATCTTCACTAAAAACAATCAACCTGCAACATACAAGTTACAGCCACAAAGCGTCAATACATTTGAATTGTATTGGCAAGTGATACTATGATAGTATGGTGGAGTCTATCAACTATATGCATTTGGCTAAGTGGAGTTGAGGCTTGCATTGCTCAAAATAGATTTTTCCTTAACATTTGAAAATACTAAGTTTTACTTGGCAAAAATCATTTTTCTCAATCAAAGATTTGAAGATCCTTTCAAGGCATCTCTCCATCAAAGATTGAAGTTTTCAAACAACCCTTGTTCAAGCCACAAATTTTAACTTAGAAATTTGAATGATGAGATTCTTGATTGCTTCCATGTCTTGATGCTCAAATTGTCCTTTACCAGGGACATGGCTAAGTACTTAGATTTTACACTCTGCAGAGGTGGTGCACTTTCCCCACAAGACTTGGTTTCCCAAGACAAGATCTTTCAGAAGCCTTCCCTTAGACCAAAATGGACGCGCTCCAACCTATCAAACACTACCACCCACTGTCCATATGGCTAAGTTCTTGCAACCTATATGATCATGGCAGAGCCCATATTTCCAAGTGGTTGCACTTGAAGCTTCTCAACATTTGACATCTCAAATCTCTTTGTTCCTGGGTGGCCATCCACAAGTGAGATACACAAGGTTCACCAGTCCCCTGGCCTTGTGTAACCACTCAACATACACCATTCCTTCCATTCCACCCAGGTGATTCATTCACTTAGTTGTTTTATTAAACAAAACTCAGGTCCTCAGACTTAGAAATTTTCCATAGCATGAATATATGTTCCACCCTTGTTTTCTACTAGCTAGGCTAAGCTTGATAGTATTAGGAATCTTAACTTAGGAAAATCCTACTAAGGATTCATCTACTAGGTTTTACTATAGCAAGGTCTATACTTAGCAAAATCCATGCAAGTTTACTTAGCAAAATCACTAATGCAATAGTGAAAGTAATGGGATAGAAAGTATGAAGCATCACTTGCCTTTTTGGTAGAGAATGGTGGTTCACTCCTTGATCTTGCTAGTCTCACACTTCACTACAAGTCAATCAAGCAAACACAATTTCAATTCACATTCCAAACCAAAGTCAAAGAAACAATTTTCACACACACAAGGTAATGGAATCTAAGTCATGCATAAGTATGCAAAGGTTGGTTCTATTGCCAGGATGGTCTCCACTAGGCTTCTAAACTTTGTAAGATCCAAATTGGCCATTCACCAAAGTGGCAAAGTCATTAGCAAATGGGTTTTTATCCATAAACCATTTTTAAAATCCAATCATCATTTTATATGGTGAAAAATGTTTTATCAAAACAAAACCTTTTAAGTTTCTCACCAAATGAGTTGCTATTGCAAAACTTGGTGTTTTTGGGTCAGTAGGTTTGGTCCAAAACATTTTCTCAAAGTTTCATTTCATAATAAAATCAATAATTTTATTTGGCTAGAAAATGGCTAAGTCAAATAATCTAACCTAAACTTTACCAAAATCATTTTCAACACCAAGGGTTGGTTCTTAGGGTCAGTAAGGTCACATCAAACCATTTTGCAAAAGTTTTGACCCCAAAATCAATTTTAAACAATTTTTCTACTCTAAACAAGCTCACAAAAGAATCTGCAAAATCAAGCAAACTAACAGATACTATTGGCTAAACTAATTCCGCAGTTGGCTAGGGCTTGCTTTCCTGAATCCATTGATATAAAATTTATAATTTTTGGACGTGTGGTTTGAAAGTTACAAAGGTTTGAAGTTTGCAAATAATTCTGATTCAAAAATCTGTTTTAACTCAAACACTGGCCACGCGTCGAGCCGTGATTGGCTGGTACCGTTTCGTGCGGATCGCACAGCTGCAACCGTAGGATCTAATCTAATCGTGCGATCCAGAACGCATACCCCTTCGTGGTTAAGTGGTCTAATCCTGCTCGCTCAATCTAGATCGGATGGCTGTCATCGTACCGACCAAACTTGGGCGGCGCTGCGACGGTTGCTGGCGGCAGCGAGGTCAGTCGGCGGCGGCGCTGGCGAAATAGGACGCGAGGAAGAGGGGGAGGATGCTCACCAGGTTCGCAATGCAGCGCTGATGCTCGACGTGCTACTGGTTGGTGAAGGGGCGCACGGGGCTGTCCTTGATTGCTCGCCGGAGACGAGCTGGGCTTCGGGCGGTTCAGGAGGTCGTCGAGGGCGAGGACAGGGGGCGTCCTAGGACAAACGGAAGATGTTGTTAGGTTCGCACGAGCCTGGAGATCATCATCGTGTCCACGGGGAAAGGAGGGGAGGTCAGGTACTACCTGGGGACGTCGTCGGAGAAGAGGGCAGACGGCGGTGCTGCAGGTCGTCGACATTGCCGACGCTGTAGGGTACCCGCAGATGAATGAATGGCACAGAAAGATACGCCAGGATGCTGTGAGCGTGCTCGTGTGCTCGGGGAGGCAGGAGGGGGCGTGTGTTGGCCAGAATCAGTGAGGAGGGTCGTCAGAGACAGAGGGAGTGTAGGCTAAAATTCCTCGGCCTGAGGGCGTGCTTGAGGGAGAGGTCAGAGGGGAACGAGAGAGGACGTGCTGGCGTTTAAAGGGGCATGGTTATTACGAGAAATCAAAGCCTCCTTTATGTGTAATCAATCGCCGGAGTAATCTCACTGCAACGGTCAGGGCGACGGAGTCTCGTTGAAGACGATGGCTGGGGATGTGGGGCCTGCTTGCCAGCGAGTGAGGAAAGTTTCAGGTGGGCTCCAGTTGTCATTCACTGCGTGGGTTTGCTTTGCGGTGAAAAACGATTCACTTCGCTGAGAGAGAGAGGTGGGCTCGGTTGGGCTGAGTTGGGCTAGGTTTGCTGAGCCAGTCCGTTTCCATATTTTTTTCTTCCTGTGGACTTTTATTTTTCTGAATCTAATTTCTGCTTTGAATTTTCAAACAAACAAACAATGTCGAAATCAAATCAAATAATCACCAAATCTTGCACTAAGAATTTGGTTCTGTTTAGTAGCACAAACCAACTTCAAAACAAAATAATATTTTAAATCTTTTTAGGTTCCATTTATTAATTAAGTAAAATGGTCCATGGTTTATTAATAAAATAGGGTTTGGTTTATTTAATAAAATCTTCATTTGAAATCCAAATGCTTTCAAAACCAATCAGTAGATTTTATTTGGAAAGAAAGAATATTTGGAAAACTTGTTTAAAACAAAATAACCTTTTATTTTAGGGTCCATTAATAATTAAATAAGGTGGGCCTTAGTTATTAAATCAAATAGAGTTTGATTTTATTAATAAAATCTTTATTCGAAACCTAAATATTTTCAAAACCAAATCAGTAGGTTTTATTTGGGAAATATAGAATACTTGGAAACTTGTTTTAAAACAAAATAACATTTTATTTTAGAGTCCATTATTAATTAAATATAATAGACTTTCATTATTAAATCAAATAGGATGTGTTTTATTGAGATTTTTATTTTGAAATCTAAAATAAAGCCAAAACATTTTAGTAGGTTTTATTTGTGAATATCAAATATTTGGAAAACTTATTTTAAATCATTTTAATAAGTTTTGATGTTTCAATTAAATTGGTAAAACCTTGTATTTAAATAAAGTTGGATATTAAATCCTTATTAATTTATTTAAATCAACTTTTGCTATTTTTATTCAAAACAAAATGTTTTAAATCCAAAGCTTGGCCAAGGTTTAATTTGGCTTTACAAAATAATCTTTATTTATGAATCCACCTTTCTTTTGAAAACTAAATATTTTATAAAAAGATTCCAAAATATTTTATTTTCTTTTATCAAATGTTTACTCTTTTAAATTTCTTTAGAATTTTATTTGATCCAAATAGGTTTTGATTTCCCAATTGGATTCAAAAAGTTTCTTCTGGCCCTAAAAATCAAACAAAGTTTTATTTTATTCATTTATTTTCACATTACAAGATTTGGAAAATCTTGGGATGTGACAACTCTAGGTTAAAGAGAGAGAAAGAAACTTCTTACGAAGAAGAATCAGGAATAAATAACTTATAGCTACCATACTTATAAAACTAGCAGCTGAACTACTAGGCTTGCATTGCTGCTATTGCAATACTCTACAGAAGTAGGTTCTATGGTTAGAAATTCTATTCTTATCTAATTAGCAACTTTGTCTTCACTTGACTTGATGTATATGTTGACTTTCTGGACTTCATTGAAGAGCTTTAGCTTCTGACGATGATTCCTGGAGCATAACTTGATGTAGACGTCGTCTGTACTGGCTTTAGAACCTAGCAAGGGTTAAGAAGATACTTTGAGTACGAGCGTACTCGGCAAGTTCACTAGAAAAGGAGTGTTTGATGCACTATATCTACATCCACAGACCATAGGTCGTAGGCAATGCAGGTTTTCGTAAACGTTTCTTCAATGGTTGCTTTTATTCTAAAAAGCTATGTCCGTCAGCCTTCACGGGTTTACCAGAACTTTCATGGAGTTCCTTTCCCGCAGCGTTCGCAGCTCCTTCCCGGAACAGGGAGTAACAAGTTACAGTTCTTACACTCTGCAGAGGTGCGTCACTTTACCCACGAGAGATCTTAGCTTTGTTGCACATCCGAATTGCAGGTTCGTTCACACTTCCTTGGTGTGAGGCCCAGACTAAGATCCAAGCCAATCACTGCCTTCTCCACGACCCCGCATGTCTCCTTGGTGTACGCCAGCCCACCTATTGAATTACGACAATGGTTGTACAGACCGTTCAGATGCTGGAACTATCGTGGGACGTTGAGGGCTCCCACCCATATGCTGCATATCCTCTACGAATTACCATAAATAATATGCACGCTACGAGTGATAACAGCCACGACCCGCACATCCAGATCCATGCGAGAGGGAAAAGATATAGCTGACTTCTCCGTCCCATTCCAAATCTCATGGTCGACGCGTAATATACGGCGCAAGAATCACTGGCGACATTGGTTGTTAAGTCCTAGATAATATGTTCCTTTACCACCGGAACTCTTATAGTAGGTTATTACCTCATGGTAAATAACCTATAATCACATTATTATGAAAATAGTGTTTTCTGTCCTTTTTCAAATGCAGGTGATGACAAGACTGGATTTGCAAAATACTTTACAAAAAATAATCAAAGGACATGAGCAAGTGTGAACTTGCCTTTTGTGATTGCAAGATTATGCACTCACGGTCTTCAAGAAAATATAAGATCCAATAGTTGAAATCTGCATCATTGGTCCGGTAAGGACTAATGTTTAAAGAAGCAAGATGCTTTTATGCATAAGTAATGTAATGCAAGTTGATAAACGCGAATCCCGAGAATAACGTTGTTCTAGGGTTTGGATACTGGAAAGGGTTTTTTCCCTCGAATGTGTTGCCCTTTTAGATTAAGTTTCATACATGTGCTTCTTATTAAGGCTTATGAGTGTGTGGGAAACAACATGTATTTATACAACAACAAAATACACAGTATGGAATGCTAATCAAGGTTGCTTACATCTTTATTGTTTATCTTCAAGTTTTACTTTACAAGTAATGTCACTTATAAAGAATTTAAGTATTAACAATCTTATTATACATGTAAAGTATAAAGTAATGTGATTGTGATTAGTTGTTATTTGTTTTTCTAAAGTGGCAAAAAGAATAACATTTAAAGAAAAGATTTCCTTACTAAGGTTTAAATAACATTTGTGGTTGATTAAATATGGTTGATGTTGTTTGTGTTTGAATAGTTGGGACTTGAGATGCTTTACAACTTATTTATAACAGACCAAAGTTAACTATAAAGCACATAACTAGGTTTTAGCATTATACTGAAAGTCTTGTAGACTAAAGTTAACTTTAAAGACATAGATGGACTTTAGGTGTAATGCTTATTATTCTTATATTTTGTTCACTTTATAATGTTTCTTTAAAGTTACTTAAGAATGGTATTATTTTTAGTTGGTAGTGGTTTCTTTACATTATAATGGTATAAAGGAATTTATCTCCCTATAAGGGTGTGGTTAATGTTTGTGAATAAGTAAACAATATTATTTATTACTTATGAACTCACTTATAGTGTTTTTATTTGTTTATAAACTTGTGGTTTAATATAAAGAATGGGTTTTATCTTATTACAATTATTCTTGGAGATTTTATATTTAATAAGAATTCTTTTACAAAATGATTTATACTTATGGTTGAAAGATAATTCAATAAACTTTTATTTAAATGGTGTTAAATCATTTTGACCTCATAATGTTAGTATTTAAGATTAATACTATTTATTACACTTAATTTGTTAATTTAAGAAATATTAACAAATTTTATTTGTCATTTTATGAATTATTAACTAAAGAAATAGGTTTAAATTTCAGTTATGAAAGTGTTTAACTTTTTATTTAACTCAAAAGTGGAATATCACATTTTTAACATGTAGATATTATTTTTGTGATTATTTTGGTATATTACATTTATTTTTGTGATTTATAAATAATAAGATATGATTTTAATAAGGTTTATTACTATATAAGTACTTAATGAATAATAAATATTTAATTAAGAGGAATAATAATGCATGATTATAGTTTTAAACTCTAATTCTTATTTTTATAAGATTTTTGCTATTTTATTTATATTTTTAACAATTACCATTATTAAAATATTATTAATTATCAAAGTTTTATTACTTATAAAACCTTTATTAAATATTATTTATTCAAATAATTAGCATAATAATATTTGATAATCATTTTAAGTTGTAGATTTTATTTTTCTGAAAATTTTCATATATTTAACATATTTTTCTGAATTATAAAACAAAAGTTATTAACTAAACAAGATTTAATCATTTTATATATTTATATTTAATATTGTTTTAGCTAATTCCTAAGCAGAAATACTTTTTATACCGAAGCTAAATCTACCCTAGTCATTGACTAGTGGGCCATATGACACATCACATATCCAGATTAGCAAATACAATTGTTACTAAATCCATTTCTACTTTTAGTCGATGACAGGTGGGGCCAGGGCCATGTCATACACCACATGGGCAAGGACCAGTCAACAGCTGACCATGTCAACCTTGACGCATGCATGATGTCATTGTGACATCAGCACAGCCTCCACCACCAGAAAGTGGTCACCGGCGGCGAACCGGAGCTCCCTAGTGACCGTGGATGGTTGGGTTAGAACCGTGAGGGCAAGGCGATCCTAGGGGTGGTGTCAATGCTACGATTTAGTCGCCGGAGTTGCTCCGGTGATGATCTACGGCGGCAGCGTCTATCGGCCCGACGGCGAACTCGAGCTACAGACAATACTAGGAAGCGCAGTTAGGGTTGTTCGATGCGGAAACTCACCCCCGACGTGATGGTGTGGTCGGCGATGCAAATGGTGACCTGAGGCGAGCACAAGCTCGCCAATTCCGGCCGGCGGCTGCGGAGGAAATTGATAAAATTCGCTTGACTCTGCACTCCCTTTGATTCCATCTTGCTCTCAGATGATAAACATGTGGTGGCGCTTCTCCTCGACCCCACCACGCCTATCAAGGTGGACTACAACGACGGCTAGCTGAAGCTCGCCGGCGGCGGCATTTGTTCATTGGGAAAGACAGTGGGAGTTTGTGGGGAAATTGAGGAGAGAGGAAGGTAGCCGATTCTCGGGCGATCCTCATCTCGCCTTTATACGGTAAGATGATCTCAGACATGGTGGCACGGCGACAACGACGGTGGGGATGCGGCAGCGATGTTGAAGCTTGTTGGGGGCACAAATCACTGCGCAACTCCTACTGGCGGACTCCTAGCAGCTAGGACGAGGTTCAGAGGGGTCAATCGCGTCCGTGGAAGTCCAAAATGGCAGCGGTGAGGTGGACTCGCCGTCGGCGTGTCGGTCATGCAAAGGAGAACGAGGAAGACGACCCTCTCATGAGGTGGGTCCCGTCCGTCAGTCTCATACCGAAACGGTATGCAGGCTAGCTGCGTTGGTGGGTTGACTTTATGGGCCTCAGAGACGCACATGTGGCAGAAGATAAGGAAGAGGGGAGATGGGCCGCAGGCCAGATGCTGGTTCCTCTATTTTTTTCTTTTTGCTTTGATTTTCTATTTTCTGTTTCATTTTTAGATTTGAATTTTTCACAATTGGTTAAAGGTTTCTTTATAGAAATTACTTGCTAAGTGTTTGCAACAGTAATGTGGTGAATTTAGAATCATATAATGATCTTTTATTATATAATGTTATAATTTTTATTTTCTTTTAATAGATCCTTTTTCTGTTATTATTTGTGAGGGCCTTTAATATGAATTTAATTGGGCATAAATTCATAAACTTATTATAGAATGTATTACTACTAACTAATGATATTTTATTCTTATTAATATATAATATTTAGGCAACTTTTATATTTAGTGATCCTTCATCAGTATTTGATATATAAGGTTCTAAGTACTAATAAGGTTTGAAATTATAAAGGCTTACCCTAGGGTTTTTGGGTTCTTAATACATTTATATTCTTTTGTTGATGTGAATAAAGATTAATGGCTAAACCTACTGTCTTTATGTTTTGAAATCAGAATGATGTTATCTGGAATGTCTCATGAAAAGGATTTGATAAAGATAGTTCTCAAGCACCTATGATAATGATGGTTGAAACTGACAAAGATGTGCTTAAGTGAGTTGATATAGGAAAATATTCCTATTAACCATTGTGGACATAAGATGATAGATGAACCATAGAAAGTGGGTACTAGGTTTGGTCTTAGATTTATGTTTTAGTGTTTAACAAGGATTCCTATATTCCATACTTCATAATTCTGAACTTCTGATTAAGGAATTCCTTTCCTAGATATATTACTTTTCTATATCCATCATCATGTGTTAACATGATGAGCTTTGCTTCACAAGAACATTCTTATCCACCTTTTATGCTTCTATAGACATTTTATAAATCCAATTAGCTTGTCATGAAAGCCTTTCATAATCATTTATATTTATACTTGGCTATATCAACTACTCTATTGCTGATAATCCCTAATCCAACAAGTGGTTACTTCTAACTCCAATCATACTCTTTCTTAATCATCCTTCACTAATATAACTTCAATAGATGTATGCATCAAATCCTACTTCACTTCAAGTGCTTAGTATTTCCAAAGAGGAAAATACTTCTTTAATCCAATGTTGCTCTAACAACATTTTAATCATATTTCCTTCTCTCTACTTAACTCCAATATCTAACATTCCAACATCACATTATTTTAATGTGACTTGAAATTACTAATCTAGGGTAATATATCTATACTATGGTTCAATCATGTTTTTTCCACCAATATCACTTATACATGGTATAAGCATTCAATATTGATGAATAAGGCATGGTCATTATAATCCTTTGATTCTTTATGATTCAGGTTTCCAATTGGCTAAACAAGGCTTCATCAATACAACATTATAGTTGTATTATAATTATCTTCTATTTAGCTCTATTGGATTAAGAGATATAATTCATTGACTGTACCTACTTGATCCAATAGGACTACTCCTTGTAACTATCTTCAGACTTCATCCTTGTAATTTTCTTTGTTACCATATTGATTTGATTTCCTCCAATCACTCCCATCCTATAGATGACATCTAAAACTAGCATCACTATTTACCTCTTCTTACTTCTTTATTTATAAGCCTTAAGTGAATGCTATAATAAGGACAAGAGTTGATAGGTTAAGAATTGGTGAACCAATAGTTGATTTCTCAATATTGATGAACAACAGATGTTGGAATATCATTCCAATAGGAATGGTAAAGATTGATATGGACAGAACGGTATATGGTGAATGATCTTAACTTTGGTTTCTTTCCTACTCAATCTCACTAGAGAGTTAAAGTTAGGTATTTCCATGATACTCATGGTATAAGTAGATGAGATTATGATATAGTTGTTACATTCTTATTATGTGTGTTATATTCATAACTTGGTATTCATGAATGATTATAATGAATACTATGATATTATCACCTAAGGATCAAATATAAATCATCAAGTAATGTATTAGGGTTTAATTTTGGTCCATTTGATCTACCCTTAGATCAAATCATGTTTACCCAAAATAAGGTTTTAGCAAAGGTCATATTGAAACTTATCGCAGTCAACTTGATGATCTACTTCAATTCCATCAAGTTGAGAGAAGCTTCAATCACTTTGACAAGTTTTTATTTAAAAGCGCGAAAATTATTCAGATTTTCTTTGCATGAATGCAATGCACACATCTGTGTTCAGCTTATTTCTAAGCTCTAATGCTGGGATGTTACACAATGCTTGTTTAGTATCTACTTTGCTTTACTTGTCTACACTTTGAGGTGCTTTTTACATGTTTTCTGGTACTAACCTATTAACAAGTTGCAACAGTGCCAGCTGCCTGTTTTTTTTGCTGTTTTTGGTTTTAGAAAAGTTAGTAAAGTAATATTCTCGGAATTGGACGGGACAAACGTCAAAATCAATTACTTTCCGTGGGGAACAAGAAGTCTAGAGGGGAGCCGAAGAGGCCGGCCAGGGCGGCCAGATCCACCCTAGGTGCGGGTGGGCCCTGCCCCGCGCCTAGGAGGGGTGTGGGGCCCCTAGCCACCGCCTCGGCCTCCCCCTTCGCCTATAAGAATCCCTCGATGCAGAAAACCTAAGAACCCGATCAAATATCCACGAAACCATCTATAGCCGCCGCCACCATCTTCCCTAAATCGAGGGGATCTGAAGTTCTTCCCGGCACCCTGCCGGAGGGGAGATCATCTAAGAGGCCTTCTCTCCGGTATGATTTGTGAGTAGTTCCACCTTGGACTATGGGTCCATGTAGTAGCTAGATGGTTGTATCTCCTCCTTTGTGCTTTCATGTATAGATCTTGTGAGCTCTGTTCATGATCAAGATCTAATCTATGTGTAATCATGCATGTTGTGTTTGCGGGGATCCGATGGATATTGAGATTATTATATTGGTTTGATTAATGGTTTTGTCTTTATGATTCTATCATGTCTGTGTTGTTTGTGATCTTGCATGCTCTCCGTTGTTAGTAGCTATCTTGGACAACTAGTTGCTAGTGACTCCAAGAGGGGGTATTTATGATCGATAGTGGGTTCATGCCTCTAGTTTCCAAGGGAAGTGACAATAATCTCTTCGGTTGTAGATGTGTTGTTGCTACTAGAGAGAAAACAACGGTCTCTTGTTCATGGAATATGTGGACTATTTACCTTACACACTTTGCTTAAAGCAGTTGTCTGTTGCTTGCAACTTAATACTGGAGGGGGTTCGGATGATAACCTGAAGGTGGACTTCTAGTCATAGATGCAGTTGGATGGCGGTCTATGTATCTTGTTGTATTGCCCAATCGAATCTCATAGGATCTTTCTGACTAGTAATTGCATTGTTATTCCTTGCTCAGTTCCTGTCAATTGCCCTGCTGTAATTTGTTTACCATGCATGCCATGTTGTTTATCTAAGGAGAGCACCTATAGTGAACTATGGATCCCGGTCCAATCTTTACCATTGATACATCTCCACTATTACTTGTTTACTTTCTTCAAACCATTACCTTCCACACCATACGTCTAATCCTTTGTTACAGCAAACCGGTGAGATTGACAACCTCACTGATTTTTTGGGGCAAAGTCTTGAGTTTGTGTTGTGCAGATATCCGCGTTGCTTGCAACACCTGTGTGACGTTTCCTTCCTCCTTCTGGTTCGATAACCTTGGTCTCAACTCAGGGAAAACTTGTTGCTTGCTCTGCGCACCCTGCGCTTGGGGTTACCAACGAAGTGCCACGTCGAGCATCATCAAACCTCACTTTTCGTTGGGGCAAAGTCTTGAGTTTGTGTTGTGCAGGTTTCCACGTTGCTTGCAACACTTGTGTGACGTTTCCTTCCTCCTACTGGTTCGATAACCTCGGTTTCTTACTAAGAGGAGACTTGCTGCTGTGCTGCATCACACTTTTCTCTTGGGGTTTCCCGACAAAGCGCACCTACATCAACTAGGCGCATCAGGCCCCAAGCCTAGGGGCCAGCCTTGATGCCAACACCTTCGCCCCAAGCTTGGCAAAGATTTGTATAAGGCTAATCGGCCTATAGTCACCAAGAGCAGCCGCATCACTACTCTTTGCAAGAAGTATAACTAGAGCCTGGTCGAGTCCCCGAAATCCGCGCCCATTCATGCTGTATAGCTTGGTGAAGGCTGCCATGAAGTCAGCCTTAACCACCCCAGCAGTGCTAGAGGAACTCCGACATGAACCTATCACATCCCGGTGCTTTGCCATGAGGTAGCTACTTGACCACGTCCCATACCTCCTCCTCGGAGAATGGGGCATCGAGGTTAGCCAGGTCCTCATGGTGGTACTCGAGGAAATCAAGGCCGAGTGAGTGCAAACGCGCCATGTCTATACCTAGGAGGCCCTGAAAGTGGTTGTGTGAGGCCTCGGCCATAGCAGCGTGATCCACCAAAATTGTGCCATCAACCCGTAGGCTGCGAATCACATTCTTCTGACGGCGGTATGAAACATGTTGGTGGAAGAACGTCGTGTGGCGCCTCCTCCCCCAGCCATATGATCTTGGCCCTCTGTCGCACCATCGTGCGCTCCAGGGAGGCAATGATATGGGATCCCTTATGGGATTGACCCTAGGGTGGCCCGATCTTCATGGATTTGAGGTGGGAAGTGAGGGGATACCCGATGAATGCAACAAAAACGCAAGGTAAATATACAAACACACGCAAACACAACCCGATTCGATTTGCTCCTGTTGGTTCGAACAACCAATCCAATAGAATCCTAGGCGAGAGACTGTTAGGTAGAATCACCAAAGGAGAGATCAGAAAGCGGATGATAGAATCCAAATGAAAGGAGAGAGTAGAAACCAAGTAGAATCCCAAAGGGGAGAGATCTAGCACTACTAGAATCCTTGATGAGGAGAGACCAAACACTTGAGGAGGCTCTTGACGACTTGGAGACGAACACCGAACTCCAAGGCCTTGTATAACTCATAGATTAACTATAGAGAGGGGTTCCCATCTAGGGTTAGGCACAAGACTTCATACATCATCAACTCCAACTAGATCTGAGCCACAAGGGGGCTATTTATAGTACTAGGGGTGAAGGGGTAGGTGGGAGGGAATATTCTGGGCATCAAACCCTATAAAGCACGCAGACTGGGCATTCACGCGATGCCGGATGTGTCGCCGATATTTCCAGCGAGCGTAGAGATTTCTGGTCGGCTGCCGGTTAGCCATACAGTACGCTATTTCGGCGGGGAGGACGATTCGCTGGTTGGGTCACCGGGAATTTCTGCGGAGAGTCCGATTTGCCAGGCTGGGCGCCGGAAATTCCGGCGGGGATTCCGGTGGTGCCGGACCTGGCGTCAGAAGTCTTCTTCCGCCTTCTCTTTCATGCCTCTTGCTTGGGGGTCTTGGTTCCTGGGGTCTTCTCGTCGTCTCCTCTTGGTTTCATGGTCATGGGCCTAGTCATAGCATTGGCGCTTGTCTCAAGTAGGATCCCATTTACATGATAACCAAAGGAGGGTGAGATATGGAATGAATTCACCTTTGTGGGTATGGTTGATATATCATGATGTGGACCAATGGTGAATGCCATGTGTTGGGCTGCATCATCTCCCCCCCGCTTGAAAACGAGTCGTCCTCGACGAAGTTTCATCGTCATGTAAGGAGAGAGTTGTACCCATTGTCTTGAACTTGTATGCAGTTGGATCTCTAGTGTCGTAGCCTTGTGCAAATTGGTTGAAGATCTTGTAGTTGAGCTTGTCATCAAGTCGTGGTTGGAGATCTTGTGGCATGTACCGTGTAGGTGGTTGTTGAGCTTGTGTACCTTGTGAAACTGACAACAAAGAGAGAGATAGAGTTGTATGATGGATTGTTAGTATGGGTCACAATCAAATCACTCTTCTCACGTTTGGTGGTATGTGATGTGGCACTCAAGATTTTTCCACTCATTTGAGGCTTGTGGCACTCACTCACGTGTTGGTGGATCACTCTCTCACCACTCATCTCACAAGGATCCTTAGCTTGCTTTATTTTGGGCAACGACGTCATGTTGGAAGCGATAATTTGGCTTGGCATCATAGGTTGGAGCACAAACGTCTTGTTATTCGACTTAAAGGAGTATTGGTTAGAGGTACCATCATGTAGGGAACCCTTTTCGTATTGCCATGGTCTTCCAAGGAGCATGTGACACACGGTCCTTGGCATGACATCAAACTCGACGGTGTCTTGATATGGACCAATCTTGGAGGAGACATTGACCTTGTGTTTGACTTGAATGGTGCCATTGTCGTCAAGCCACTTGACATGATATGGATGAGGTTGCTCCATGTATGGTAACTTGAGTTTATCACAAAGATTGATGCTCGCAAGGTTGTGACAACTTCCTCCATCAATTATAACTTTTATGGACTTTCCATCATTTCCGGCTCGGATTTGGAAGATGTTGAGGCGTTGGTCCTCTCTAGGAATGTACTTGGTCGTCAAGACTTGGGCGATCACAAGTGGGGGACTTGGGTCATGTTCACATATAAGCGTTTCCTCATCTTGCATTGCGTCATCCTTTGAGATAGAGGCTTGAGTCAAGGCTTCATATTCATCTTCGCTCACGTAGTATGTTGCACCGTTCTCATCCGTTAGCATGACTCTTGTGTTGATTCACTCATAAGACTTGTGGCCCTTTCCTCCACACTTGTAGCAAACTACTTGACTATCTGTTGTTGTGTTGGAGGAGGATGCCATAGGTGTCTTGGATTGCTTGGAGGAGCTTTTTGTTTGGTTTGTTGGCTTGGAGGGGGTATTCGAGTTGATTGAAGCGAAGTACGCCCTTTGCTTCTGAAAAGCATTTTCCTTTTGCAAGTTGCGCTCGGCCTTGGGTGCTTGGTGAAGAAGGTTCACGAGAGTCTTGTAAGGTTGGAAATCGACTATTTTGCGTATTGGGCGGCTCAAACCATTGAGGAACTATGCTATTGTTTGCTCCCCGAGCTCCTTCACATCGGCTCTCATCATACTCATCTCATTTTCCTTGTGCAACTCTTCAATTGTCTTTGTGCCTTGCTTCAAGTTTTGTATCTTGTCGAAGAGGTCTTGGTGATAGTGCTCGGGAACAAATCTTGCATACATCACGTTCTTCATCTCGGTCCAAGTGCTGACTAGTGGTTCCTCTAGCTTCTCACGATTGCTTTGGTAGTCTTCCCACCAAAGATTGGCTTAGTCCTCAAACTCAAGAGATGCCATTGCAACCTTCTTCTCATGGGAAAAGTTGTGGACTCGGAAGATCTTGTCAACTTTGAGCTCCCATTCAAGCTATGCATTGGAATTTTCTTCTCCTTTGAACTTGGGCATAACAAACTTCAGTTTCCCAAACTTGCCATCATCACGCTCATGGTGGTTTTTGCGATGTGCATGGTGCATACTTGCGTCACTTGGAAGGCGTGGAGGCGGCGGCGGAGGATCTTGATTGCCTGGAGGTGTTTGCGGGGGATGAGCTTGGTGATGCTCAAAGTCCCTTCGTCACCTTTGCTCGGCATCATTGACATTCATAGCTTGTTAGTGTCGATGGTGGTGTTATGCATGCTGGTCGTTACGTCTAGCTTGGCATGCATCCACTTCATCATCGCTTATATCCCATGCCGATGCTTGATTGTGTTGAAGATGCACATGGTGGTCATGAGGATGATGGCGACACCTATCATTGTGGTTTGCTTCATCATGGCGTTCCCGAGGGCGTTGCACGTCGATGATTTCTTTTTGTGCTGGTGGACCATGGTCTTTGCATTTTGTTGAGGTTGAGGAGCATTTGGGTCCACCTCTTGAGCATGACGATAACGAGCTTGTTGGTCCCCATTATGTTGGTGGGATTCTCCACGGCGGGAGTCTGACCTTGAAGACTCACCATGTCGACTTGAGGAGTGCATGCGGGAAGAACTTGACGAGCTTGAACGATGACCATGTCGGCTGCCAAGGTTGGCAATAGCTTAGTGAAGAGCTTGGAATTGCGCGTGGTGCTCCTCTTGACATTTCCGCTCACGGTACTCAAATTCTCAAAAATCATCATCGAGACGGTTCTCAAGTCACTCAAATTGAGTACTGAATTCTTGTCATTGCGCCCATAAGTAGTGGCGCGTGGCAAAACCGTCTTGGTTGTTGAAGTTGCTATCCCCCTAGCTCCACTTTCCCTAGACATGGTCCACACACACACTTGATAGATAGGGTGAGATTGGTGGACCGATAATTGCTACCTTGCCTCACCGGAGTCAAAAATTAGAAAGATTGTTCATGCCAAGAGCAAAGCGAATAGCGAGTACACAAGACACACACACAAAGGCCTATGGTGGTAGGTTAGTAAGGTGTATAGAAAATGAAACAACCAAACGAAAAGGTTATTGTCAAAAGTGGTAAAGGACCAAAGATCAAAAGCAAAGAGGATACGATCTATAAAAACACGGGGAAGACACACACGTGGAGATAAATGGGGTTAGGACGACTATGAAAATGAGCTCAAAATGTCCTAACGACGACTAAGCTCGGTGCCGTGCCAACACAAGGAGAGATCGTAGCTCGTTTGCAACAAGATTGAGAAGCACTGGATTTGCACGCTTGCCTTGCTCTAACTCGCACTCTTGCTTAGAAGCTTTGGACTCTCTTTTGTATTGGTATTTTTCTTTTTCTTTTGCTTTTTCTTTTTTATCTCTTTTCTATGATATGGAGTAAAATTATGATATGGCCTATGCACTATCACTTTGCAAGAGCAAGCGCACAATGCTTCAGCAAACACAAAATGAGCCACTCTCAATAGGTTAGGTATCACACAAAGATAGAAGGGATATACAAGGGTGGTGCAAGTTATACCTTTGGTATTGTTTACGACTTACGACCGGTGTTGGGGAAGATGTTCGGGTGTCGTGGTGTCGAAGATTGCGGTATGTACAGATGTTGCGGAAGATTGAAGTTAGTTTTGGTGACACGCACACGAAACACGAACGAACACAAAAGGAAATGGTCAAATCGAGAAATTTGTTTGCCGGGCTGGGCGCCGGAATTTCCGGCGGGGATTCCGATGGCGCCGGACCTGGCGCCGGAAGTCTTCTTTTGCCTTCTCTTCCACGCCTCTTGCTTGGGGGTCTTGGTTCCTGGGGTATTCTTGGCGTCTCCTCTTGGCGTCATGGTCATGGGTCTGGTCATAGCATTGGCTCTTGTCTCAAGTAGGATCCCATTCACATGATAACCAAAGGAGGGTGAGATATGGAACGAATTCACCTTTGTGGGTATGGTTGAGCATGATGTGGACTAATGGTGAATGACATGTGTTGGGATGCATCAGTCAAGCCCCAAATAGGTGCTCTTAAGCATTTTGCGAAGGGCCCACTCATCCGGTGAAAGCTGTCTGGTCTCCATGGCCACATCGAGGTGGTAGACAATGACCCGCCTATCATAAGATGCATCTTGACCGATCCAAATTTCTTGTCGTCCTAGCTCATCAGCTGCCTAGAGGTGCGTTTGAGCTTGGCCACAAGCCTCCGAAAGGGGTCAGGGTTACCATAGATAGTCATCCAGGCAGACTCCACCACCTCATCAAAACTGTCCAGCTTCAGCCAGAATTGCTCAAATTGGAATGCCCTCGCTCGTCTGTCACCGGGGTGCAGTCCAGGAGCAGGGGATAGTGGTCATAGATCACCGTTGAGAGACAACGCAAGGAGAAGAAGCCATACAACTCCTCCCAGTCTGATGACCAGAACACCCTATCTAGGCCGACTAGCGTAGGGGTCTCGCGCTCATTGGACCAGGTGTATCTCCTGCCATGCATATAGATCTCTTTCAAGACATAGTCTTTAGGAATTGTCGAAAGCGTCACATTATGCGGCGGTGAAGGTTGCCTTTATTCTTGTCTTCATCCCAGTAGATCATGTTGAAGTCTCTGCACAACACCTAGGGTTCTGGGCGCACCCTCCGGATCTCCCGGAGTTCGGAGAGGAAGGCGACCTTGGCATCCTTGTCATGCAACCCATAGACACAGGTGAGCCACCACGGCGCGCCACCAGCAGGTATAACCCTGGTAGTTACACTGTTTACATCCACATGTGCGCTATCCAGCTACACCAACCTACTCTTCTAAGACAATATAAATACCACCTCATGTCCCGGATGTCGGCAAGCAGAAGTAAGCGTCAAAATCCACGCCTAGGGTTTCCATTACAATAAAAGGTGATACAACATCGAGCTTAGTCTCTTGCAAACACACGATGGACATGTTTGTCATAGCGACAACGCTCCTCACACCCGTATGACGTGCACAATCGTTGATACCATGCATGTTGGACACCAAGATCATTGGGTCGTACGGCATCAGAACGATGTAACACCCGAGAGCGACCTAACGGTCACACCGCCACCAAGTGGCCACCCGACACCACCCCTGGTGGGGGCGCCGCACATCCTCTGATTGCTGAAAGCGTCCACCCGTAGATCTCGCCCACCGCCTCTATCATCTCGTCCGTGAGAGGTGTCTCGAACATCCGGTGAAAGGCTTCTAGGGTGGCGGAGGAGGGCGTCTCATCCTAAGAGATCAGCCTCAGCTTCCTCATAAGGTTGCGTATTTCCTTTTGCTCAGAGTTGAGCCCACCCGGTTGTCTCGTGATCCTGGAGCTCCTACGCAGCTGGAAGTTTAGGGCCACCAACCTGCGCTGCACTAGTGATGCGAGCAGCAGAGCATCCGAGCGCAGCTTAGTTCCCGCCATGAACTCCTCGAAGGTGGGTAATTAAATTAAATCATACATTTTTTTTTGGAAAGGAGCATATATTAATATCAGAGGATACCAATTACACCCAGCCTCTCCAACAACGCATTGCTCTAGCGGCCACACAGATGCACACAGCAAAAAAAAGAAGAATTACAAAAAAGAAAAGTCCCGCTATAGTGACTCATTCATTGAAACAGCAGTACTACCACCACCAAGACAGCACCAGAAATCCAGCTTCTCCAAAAACTACGCCTCCAAGAAGGGAACAGTGCATAAACACCGTCATCGCCCGATCAAAGATCTAGGTTTTCACCCTGAAGAAAGTCCACGCTCTCAAAACAATACCTTCAACAAGGCCATTGCCTGGCACAACCAATTAAGGCCAGACCCTAGGTTTTCACCCTGAGAGGTAGGACCATGAACCTCTCGTGTGAAGTTGCCCCCATTTGCATGCCACTGCTCCAATTCACAAGTCACCTAGCCAATTCGTCATCACCACCCAGACTCGAACCACCATTGTCTGTCCTCGGATCTCGGTCTCCATGACTTCCTCCATCAGCACCATGGAACGAGAACATGCCCCATGATAATAACAGCCAACAAAGCTTCGAAGCACACCCTCTGAAACCAAACGATCAGAGTAAAACATGGGTGCGAACAACCGAATTCAATCCTTCCAGCAAACTCACAGCATGATAGCACTTAACGGAGTTCGCCGGCTGAGCCTTCCGGAACACGACATAGAAACCAGAACAATGAATACCATCAGCCGGCAGATCATCGTCTTGGCTTGAGAGGGATCCAGGACCACCTCCTTTATAGAAACCGAGCCAGGAGCCCCCACGCCACCCGCTGGAAACTAGCAGGATCCGCCGCAAGACGGCAAGACCACCTGGCCGACCATTCCAAGAGAGAAGGAGGCCACCACCACCATGCCGGGGGCAGATTCCCCAAGCACCCTAGTGTCGCGAACAAGGCCCGGGTCGCCTGGGAGCTGGCGTCAAGGCCAATAGACGGGACAGATCGCGGCTAGGCCCAGATCCCCACCCCCGCCTACCGCCATCTGGGCCAAGGATCACCGGCCGTCGCTCGCTGCAACACCACCGCCAAACCAGTCGAGACGGACGCCACCGCCTTCTGCCAGATTGCGATCAGGGACGCCGCCGCCGCCACGCCCCCGGGTCTTTGCCTGGCGACGATCCGGGCGGCGGCGGGAAGGAAAGGACACGGGAGGGAGGGCTCGGCAGGGAGGGGAGACCGTCCGGCGCGGCGCGGCGCCGCCGCGCGGGTGCAGGGGGAGGAGGGGGTGCCAATTAAATCATACATGTGATGTCCATGTAGAATTTCTATATAGGAACTAGACTGACTTCTAGAAAGATTACACATTGGCTTCTCCTCTTTGTCCAAGCCGGATACTTATCATTTCTGTTGCAAGTAGCTTTTCATACTACAAATTATTGGGTGCTCATTTGATACCGATCGCCTACATCACATCATGGAGGAATGTCTGGCGTTATAGAATATTGGGATTGGCTTGATAATTGAAGATATCAAGATAACATTCAACAACATGCAAATCTTAAACATATGAAAATGCAGCATCCAACACTTGACAGTTAAATTTAGAACAAAAAAGAAATGCTCGTGGGTCTATATCAGCCTAACAAACACTCCAAAACTAGATAAAATCCGATACTTCCTTTTTCCTTATTATAAAATTGATGTAAACAAAATTATTGCATCAAAATGGTAAAAATGAATTATTTTAGTTGTCAGAAACTTCTTCCAATTTTATTTTGTCAATAGAAGGTTTGTTGGCTCGAGAAAGCGCCATATATTCGGATAATGATCATTTGAGGAAATTATGGTTTATGACCAATTGTTAGCAGATAACCAAGATTGAGAACATCGTGCGATCCATCTAATAGCAGATATATTACATTTAAAACAAGGCATAGCTTTGCTACACAAAGCATCCAGACATTTAACAGCATCGTCTCTTGTTTTAACTCAAAGAAACAGATACTTACAATAGACAATATCTCTTGAACAGATTACCATCCCCATTATACATGCTGTGAGAGAGTCCCTGCAAACACCTGACATGCGTGCGACACGAATGTAAAAACTACTCCCTCCGTCTATAAACAACTGACTTAGCTTTGTCTAGATCCGAATATATCTATTTTTAGCGAAAATGTAAAAAACTTTACATTTCAATTCTTTGATAGGAAAAGAGAGTTCTGCACAACATATATACAAGCTCAAGAGAGCCGCCACCCGTACAACTCAACCCCACTAGGCATACAAGGCTGTCGGCAGCAAGGCGCGAAGGCCGGTCGCACCAGCCACAGCCCATTCCCGAGCCTCAGAGCGAATTGTACCGAGAAGAGCACCCATGTTTGGTGACACGTTGTCGAAAACGACCACGTTGCGTTGCTTCCAGATTCACCAGACCGTCAACATGATCAGTGAAGATATCTCTTTTCCCAAAGCGCACGGAGTGGATGACGAAGCCTGCTGCCACCAATCCACAAAGTCCCCTTCTCCATCCGGTCGTGTGGCCGTGGATCGAACCCATGACAAACCTCATGCCAGATTGCCTTGGAGAAGGGGAAACCCACGAAGAGGCGAGCCATGATCTCATCCATCTGGTCACACAGGGGCAGAGCGGAGGGTGAGCTAGTCCCCGTCTCGCAAGACGCTCAACCGTCCAACAACGGTCCTAGATGGCTAGCCACACGAAGAACTTGACCCTGGGTGGACCCCAGGTGTGCCAGTGCAGTTGCGAAGACCTTGATGTGATAGATCCTTGGAAGAGGAATTCGTAGCAGGATTTCGCAGAGTGCTGGGCATCCGATGTCCATCGCCAGAGTAGGGTGTCGGGCTCGACAGCCAACTCGAAGTCTCGTACTCGAATACAAAGCTGCACGTACTGCCATAGGGCAAGCGGTCTTAGCGCGCCCGGAATGTCAGTAATCCATCTGCGCTCTACGAGCGCCTCCCTCACTGACCTTCACCTCCTAGCACGTTTGGGAATAACTGCAAAGAGTGTTGGCGCCATCTCTTCAACCGTCCGCCCGTCGAGCCAGCGGTCTAGCCAGAATAGCGTTGTGGTCCCGTCACTAAACCTCATCGTGGTGGAGGTGTCAAACACATGCAGCTCCATCTCCAAAAAGCGCACATCTAGGCCATGCCAATGCCTCATCGGGTCCGTCAGCATCTTCTAGATCTAGCGGGTGCCTAGACTGATCGCGGTGCAAGCAAGGTCGGGGACCCGTAGGCTAGCCCCCAGTCTAGTTCTGCTCAACCATGGCCCCAAGCCTGGGGGCCAGTCTCGATGGCAATACCTTCACCCCAAGCTTGGCAAAGATGTGTATAAGGCTAATCGGCCTATAGTCACCAAGAGCAGCCGCATCACTACTCTTGGGAAGCAGTATAACCAGAGCCTGGTTGAGTCCCCGGAATCCTGGCACGTTCATGCCGTACAACTTGGTGAAGGCTGCCATGAAGTCGGCCTTGACCACCCCCAACAGTGCTAGAGGAACTCCGACGTGAACCTATCACATCCTGGTGCTTTGCCATGAGGTAGCTCCTTGACCATGTCCCATACCTCCTCCTCGGAAAATGGGGAATCGAGGTTAGCCAGGTCTTCATGGTGGTACTCGAGGAAGTCGAGGTCGAGTGAGTGAAAACGCGCCATGTCTATACCTAGGAGTCCCTGAAAGTGGTTGTACGAGGCCTCGGCCATGGAAGCGTGATCAACCAAAATCGCGCCATCAACCCGTAGGTTGCGAATCACATTCTTCTGATGGCGGTATGAAACATGTTGGTTGAAGAACGCCATGTGGCACCCCTCCCCCAGCCATATGATCTTGGCCCTCTGTCGCACCATCGTGCGCTCCAGGGAGGCAATGATATGGGATCCCTTATGGGATTGACCCTAGGGTGGCCCGATCTTCATGGATTTGAGGTGGGGAGTGAGGGGATACCCGATGAACGCAACACAAACGCAAGGTAAATATACAAACGCACGCAAACACAACCCGATTCGATTTTCTCCCGTTGGTTCGAACAACCAATCCAATAGAATCCTAGGCGAGAGACTCTTAGGTAGAATCACCAAAGGAGAGATCGCAAAGCGGATGATAGAATCCAAATCAAAGGAGAGAGTAGCAACCAAGTAGAATCCCAAAGGGGAGAGATCTAGCACTACTATAATCCTTGATGAGGAGAGACCAAACACTTGAGGAGGCTCTTGACGACTTGGAGACGAGCACCGAACTCCAAGGCCTTGTATAACTAATAGATTAACTATAGAGAGGGGTTCCCATCTAGGGTTAGGCACAAGACTTCATACATCATCACTCCAACTAGATCTGAGCCACAAGGGGGCTATTTGTAGTGCTAGGGGAGAAGGGGTAGGTGGGAGGGAATATTCTGGGCATCAAACCCTTTACAACACGCAGACTGGGCATTCAGGCAACACCGGGTGTGTCGCCGATATTTCCAGCGAGCGTTGAGATTTTCGGTCGGCTGTCGGTTAGCCATACAATACGCTATTTCGGCGGGGAGGACGATTTGCCATTTGGGTCGCCGGGAATTCCGGCAGAGAGTCCGGTTTGCCGGGATGGGCGCCGGAAATTCCGGCGGGGATTTCGATGGCGCCGGAAGTTTTCTTCCGCCTTCTCTTCCACGCCTCTTGCTTGGGGGTCTTGGTTCCTAGGGTCTTCTTGTCGTCTCCTCTTGGTGTCATGGTCATGGGCCTGGTCATAGCATTGGCGCTTGTCTCGTGTGCTCCAGGGATTGACCCTAGGGTGTCCCGATCTTCACGGATTTGAGGCGGGGAGTGAGGGGAGACCCGATGAACACGATGAACGCAACATAAACGCAAGGTAAATATACAAACGCACGCAAACACAACCCGATTCGATTTACGCCCGTTGGTTTGAACAACCAATCCAATAGAATCCTCGGCGAGAGACCGTTAGGTAGAATCACCAAAGGAGAGATCGACAAGCGGATGATAGAATCCAAATCAAAGGAGAGAGTAGAAACCAAGTAGAATTCCAAAGGGGAGAGATATATCACTACTAGAATCCTTGATGAGGAGAGACCAAACACTTGAGGAGGGTCTTGACGACTTGGAGACGAACACCAAACTCCAAGGCCTTGTACAACTCATAGATTAACTATAGAGAGGGGTTCCCATCTAGGGTTAGGCACAAGCCTTCATTCATCATCAACTCCAACTAGATCTGAGCCAAAAGGGGGCTATTTATAGTGCTAGGGGTGAAGGGGTAAGTGGGAGGGAATATTCTAGGCATCAAACCCTTTACATCATGCAGACTGGGCATTCTAGCGACACCGGATCTGTCATTGATATTTTCGGCGAGCGCCAAGATTTCTGGTCAGCTGTCGGTTAGCCATACAGTACACTGTTTCGGCGGGCAGGCCGGTTTGTCGGTTGGGTCGCCAGGAATTCTAGCGGAGAGTCCGGTTCGCCGGGCTGGGCGCCAAAAGTTCTGGTGGCGCCGGACCTGGCGCCGGAAGTTCTGGCGGGGATTTCAGTGGCGCCGGACCTGGCGCCGGAAGTCTTCTTCCACCTTCTCTTCCACGCCTCTTTCTTGGGGGTCTTGGTTCCCGGGGTCTTGATACGTCCATTTTGCATCACTATTCTATATCATAATTTGTTATTATTCATTGATATATTTCTTATTAAGAAGTGATACTTATGTTATTTCATCTATTTTGCATGTTGGATGATTCTTGGAGGATGAATTGCCGGATTCTGATGGAAAAAAACCGGTGTTTGGATGCAATTTTCGTGAATATCGGAAAATACCAGAAAATACATGGAAAATCCTATGTTTCCAAAAGACGAAGGAAGCCAGAAGGGGAGGCTGAGATGGGCACAGGGTGCCGACACCCCCACGCGCGGGCTACCCTAGGCCGCGCCACCGGGGGTGTGGCCACCCTGGCCCACCTTCTGCTCCGCCCTTTTGCCTATATCTTCTCCTCGAAACCCTAATACACATGGAGCAACCACAGAAAGATTCCGCCGCCTCTGCGGGGTGGAAACTACAGAGAGAGAAAGAGCTCTTCGGCAGACAGATTTTTGCCGGGGAAATTCCTTCCCGAGAGGGGAGATCGTCACCATCAACACCGCCATCAAGCTAGACTTCATCGGGATCATCATTATCATCATCCTCACCACCATCTCCACCAGAACCATCATCACCACTCCATCCCGCTATAACAATTGTGTTGAATCTTGCATAGTTCTTAGGGGAGAAACTTTCCCGGTGTTGATTACTTTTGTAGTTGATGCTTGTGAGTGGAACCATTGAATTATTGTTTATGTTCAGATTGTTATTCATCATCATATCATCATGTCTCGTTAGTAGTTCATTTAGTTCTTGAGGAAATGGGAGAAGTCATGTTGTTAGTAGTTGAATTGTGTTGAGGTATTATTCAATGGTTGATATTTAAGTTCTGGTGCTATTCTTCTAGTGGTGTCATGTGAATGTTGACTACATGATACTTCACCATTTATGGGCCTGGGGGAATGCATTGTGTATTTGGCTACTAATTGTGGGGTTGCCAGAGTGACAGAAACCTGAACCCCCTTAGGAAACCTTTGCACAAGGGAGTGTAGGATCTCAGAGTTTAAAGCTATGGTTAGTTTTTTATCTTAATTAATTTCTTGTATTTGTGGATGCTTGTAAGGGGTTTAATCACAAGTATGTATTAGTCCTAGTAAGGTCGGTACATTAGCACAGGTTCACCCACACAACACTTATCAAACCAAAGAAGATTAATCAACTATATGAAACGAAAGCACTTGACAGTATTCCCATGTGTCCTCGAGAACGTTTGGTCCTCATAAGTATTACAATCGGCTTGTCCTTTGCTAAGAAAGGATTAGGCCACTTGCTGCAATTATTTGCTGTCTTTATTTACTTGCACTTTATTTCTTTGCTTTATCAAAAACCCTAAAAATCCGTTTGCTAATTATTTATAGAGAATTCCTGCTCCAAACCACTAGTCAACACCTTCTGCTCCTCATTGGGATCAACACTCCGATTTATGGAAAGTACTACGATACACCCCCTATACTTGTGGGTCATCAGGTCTTCTTGTCCTCTCCTCTTGGCATCATGGTCATGGGCCTGGTCATAGCATTGGCACTTGTCTCAAGTAGGATCCCATTCACATGATAACCAAAGGAGGGTGAGATATGGAACGAATTCACCTTTGTGAGTATGGTTGATGTAGCATGATGTGAACCAATGGTGAATGCCCTGTGTTGAGCCGCATCATCTCCTCCCGCTTGAAAACGAGTCGTCCTCGATGAAGTTTCATCATCCTGTAAGGAGAGAGTTGTACCCATTGTCTTGAGCTTGTATGTATTTGGATCTTCGGTGTCATAGCCTTGTGCAAATTGGTTGAAGATCTTGTAGTTGAGCTTGTCATCAAGTCGTGGTTGGAGATCTTGTGGCATGTTCCGTGTAGGTGGTTGTTGAGCTTGTGTACCTTGCGAAACCGACAACAAAGAGAGAGAGAGAGAGAGAGAGAGAGTTGTATGATGGATCGTTAGTATGGGTCACACTCAAATCACTCTTCTCATGTTTGGTGGTATGTGACGTGGCACTCATGATTTTTCCACTCATTTGAGGCTTGTGGAACTCACTCACGTGTTGGCGGATCACTTTCTCACCACTCATCTCACAAGGATCCTTAGCTTGCTTTATTTTGGGCAACGACGTCATGTTGGAAGCGATAATTTGGCTTGGCATCATAGGTTGGAGCATAAACGGCTTGTCATTCCACTTAAAGGATTATTGGCTGGAGGTACCATCATGTAGGGCGTCCTTGTCATATTGCCATGGTCTTCCTAGGAGCATGTGACACATGATCATTGGCATGACATCACACTCGACGGTGTCTTGATATGGACCAATATTGAAGGAGATGTTGACCTTGTGTTTGATCTAAATGGCGCCATTGCCATCAAGCCACTTGACATGATATGGATGAGGGTGCTCCATGTATGGTAACTTGAGTTTCTCACAAATATTGATGCTCTCAAGGTTGTGACAACTTCCTCCATCAATTATAACTTTTATGGACTTGCCATGAATTCTGGCTCAGGTTTGGAAGATGTTGAGGCGTTGGTCCTCTCTAGGAATGGAGTTGGTCATCAAGACTTGGGTGATGACAAGTGAGGGACTTGGGTCATGTTCACATATAAGCGTGTCCTCATCTTGCATTGCGGCATCCTTTGAGATAACGGCTTGATTCAAGGCTTCATATTCATATTCGCTCACGTAGTATGTTGCGTCATTCTCATCCTTTAGCATGACTCTTATGTTGATGCACTCATATTACTTGTGGGCCCTTTCCTCAACACTTGTAGCGAACTACTTGACTATCCATTCTTGTGTTGGAGGAGGATGCCATAGGTGTCTATGATTGCTTGGAGGAGCTTGTTGTTTGGTTTGTTGGCTTGGAGGGGGTATTCGAGTTGATTGAATCGAAGTACGCCCTTTGCTTCTCATAAGCATTTTCCTTTTTCAAGTGGCGCTTGGCCTTGGTTGCTTGGTGAAGAAGGTTCACGAGAGTCTTGTAAGGTTGGAAATCGACTATTTTGTGTATTGGGCGGCTCAAACCATTGAGGAACTGTGCTATCATTTGCTCCTCGAGCTCCTTCACATCGGCTATCATCATAGTCATCTCCATTTCCTTGTAGAACTCTTCAATTGTCTTTGTGCCATGCTTCAAGTTTTGTATCTTGTCAAAGAGGTCTTGGCGATAGTGCTCCAGAACAAATCTTGCATACATCGCGTTCTTCATCTCGGTCCAAGTGTTGACCGGTGGTTCCTCTAGCTTCTCACGATTGCTTTGGTAGTCTTCCCACCAAACATTGGCGTAGTCCTCAAACTCAAGCGATGTCATTGCAACCTTCTTCTCTTTGGAAAAGTTGTGTACTCAGAAGATCTTGTCAACTTTGAGCTCCCATTCAAGCTATGCATCGGCATTTTCTTCTCCTTTGAACTTGGGCATAACAAACTGCAGTTTCCCAAACTTGCCATCATCACGCTCATGGTGGTTGTTGTGACGTGCATGGTGCATACTTGCATCACTTGGAAGGCGTGGAGGCGGCGAAGGAGGATCTTGATTGCCTGGAGGTGTTTGTGGGGGATGATATTGGTGATGCTCAAAGTCCCTTCGTCACCTTTGCTCGGCATCATTGACATTCATAGCTTGTCGGTGTCGGTGTTGGTGGTGTTGTGCATGTCGGTCATTACCTCTAGCTTGGCATGCATCCACTTCATCATCGCTTATATCCCATGCCGATGCTTGATTGTGTTGAAGATGCACATCGTGGTCATGAGGAGGATGGTGACGCCTATCATTGTGGTTTGCTTCATCATGGCGTTCCTGAGGGCATTGCACGTCGATGATTTCTTGTTGTGGTGGTGGACTATGCTCTTGGCATTTTTGTTGAGGTTGAGGAGAATTTGGGTCCACCTCTTGAGAATGACGATGACGAGCTTGTTGGTCCCCATTATGGTGGTGGGGTTCTCCACGACGGGAGTTTTACCTTGAAGACTCGCCATGTTGACTTGAGGGGTACGTGCGGGAAGAACTTGACGAGCTTGAACGATGACCATGTCGGTTTCCAATGTTGGAAATATCTTGGTGAAGAGCTAGGAATTATGCGTGGTGCTCCTCTTGATGTTGCTGCTCACGGTACTCAAATTCTCGAAAAGTATCATGGAGACAGTGCTCAAGTCGCTCAAATTGAGTAATGAATTCTTGTCGTTGCGCCCATAAGTTGTGGCACGTGGCAAAACCGTCTTGGTTGTTCAAGTTGCTATCCCCACTAGCTCCACTTTCCCTATACATGGTGCACAAACACACTTGATAGATAGGGTGCGATTGGTGGAACGATAATTGCTACCTTGCCTCATCGGAGTAAAAAATTGGAAAGATTGTTCTTGCCGAGAGCAAAGCGAATAGCGAGTACACAAGACACACACACACACAAAGGCCTATGGTGGTAGGTTAGTAAGGTGGATAGAAAATGGAACAATCAAACGAAAAGGTTATTGTCAAAAGTGGTAAAGGACCAAAGATCAAAAGAAAAGAGGATACGATCTACAAAAACACGGGGAAAACATACACGTGGAGATAAATGGGGTTAGCACGACTATGAAAATGAGCACAAAATGTCCTAACAACGACTAAGCTCGGTGCCGTGCCAACACAAGGAGAGACCGTAGCTTGTTTGCAACAAGATTGAGAAGCACCGGATTTGCACGCTTGCCTTGCTCTAACTCGCACTCTTGCTTAGAAGTTTTGGAATCTTTTTTGTATTGGCATATTTCTTTTTCTTTTTTATCTCTTTTCTATGCTATGGAGTAAAATTTTGCTATTGCCTATGAACTATCACTTTGCAAGAGCAAGCACACAATGCTTCGGAAAACACAAAATGAGCCACTCTCGATAGGTTAGGTATCACACAAAGATAGAAGGGATATACAAGGGTGGTGCAAGTTATAACTTTTGTATTGTTGACGACTTGCGACCGGTGTTGGGGAAGATGTTCGGGTGTCACGGTGTCAAAGAGTGCGGTATGCACAGATATTGCGGAAGCTTGAAGTTAGTTTTGGTGACACACACGCGAAACACGAACAAACACAAAAGGAAACAGTCAAAATTTGGGGCCCGGAATTTTTTTGGTTAAACAACCGGCGGACCGGTGCTAGCACCGGAAATTCTGGTCGTGATTTCTGCGTCGTCGGAATTTTCGGTGACAGAACCGGTTCGTCGGGGTGCTCGCCGAAATTTATTCGTGATGAACTCCAAAAACTCAAATCGAGAAATTTGTTGAAAATCTATGGAAATTGGGCTGGGGGATAGGGCAAGGAAGGTAGATCGACACCCAAAGCAACAAATCGGTGGACCAAAACCATGAAAAATCACCAAATCGAGAGATCGGTCCAAAAGCAATTTGGGCAATATTTTTTGTTATTTTCCAATTTATGGTGGAAAGTGGGGAACGAAGTCAAATCTGTGGCAACCAAAAGCTATTAATACCAGTTGATATGGGATCCCTTATGGGATTGACCCTAGGGTGGCCTGATCTTCACGGATTTGAGGCGGGGAGTGAGGGGAGACCCAATGAACACGATGAACGCAACACAAACTCATGGTAAAGATACAAACGCACGCAAACACAACCCATTTCGAGTTGCTCCCGTTGGTTTGAAAAAATCAATCTAATAGAATCCTCGGCGAGAGACCATTAGGTAGAATCACCAAAGGAGAGATCGGCAAGCTGATGATAGAATCCAATTTAAAGGAGAGAGTAGCAACCAAGTAGAATCCCAAATGGGAGAGATCTAGCACTACTAGAATCCTTGATGAGGAGATACCAAACACTTGAGGAGGGTCTTGACGACTTGGAGACGAACACCGAAATCCAAGGCCTTGTACAACTCATATATTAACTATAGAGAGGGGTTCCCATCTAGGGTTAGGAACAAGCCTTCATTCATCATCAACTCCAACTAGATCTGAGCCACAAGGGGGTTATTTATAGTGCTAAGGGAGAAGGGCTAGGTGGGAGGGAATATTCTGGGCATCAAACCCTTTACAGCATGCAGACTGGGCATTCTGGAAACGCCGGATCTATCGCTGATATTTCCGGCGAGCACCGAGATTTCCGGTCGGCTGCCGGTTAGCCATGTAGTGCGCTGTTTTGGCGGGGGGGGGGGGGGGGGGGTCGCCGGTTGGTTTGCCGGGAATTCCGGCGGAGAGTCCGGTTCACCGGGTTGGGTGCGCAGACTGGTCATGGTGTGAGCAAGGTCGGGGACCCGTAGTCCTCCAAGGTTCTTCGGCCTTCACATCCTCTCCCAGTTGACATGGCAATGTCCATCATTGTCCTCAGCCCTCCCAGCCTAGAGGAAGCTCGTCGCTATCTTCTGGATCTGTTTGAGTGCCCACTTGTTGAGCCCCAGCACGATGATCTGATGGAGGGGGACCGCCATAAGGACTGACTTGACCAACGTTAGGCACCCAACATTGTACATAATGGCGGCTCTCCAGGCCGACAGCCTGTTCGCGATGCTATCCACCAGGGGCTGGAGTGCGGCCGCAGATACGCGTCTCAACGACAGGGGTATTCCCAGGTACTTGACCGGGAATGGTGCTAGCCGACATCCCATGGTCGTAGCAACCTGCAGGGCCTCCTCATCGGAGCATGCAATCGGGGATATCGAGAACTTTTCGTAGTTCGTGCGAAGTCCGAGGCTTCTCCAAAGAGCGCGTGGAGAGCACGCATGATGCGCAGCTCTGCCTCATCCGGGTGACAAAAGATCACCACGTTATCCGCATAAAGGGAGACAATTGTCACCAGCTCGCGGGGGGGTGGCCCGCTTTAGCATGCCAAACGCTAGGGCTGTGGCCAGCACTTTGTTGAGGGTGTTGATGAACAACACGAACAACATCGGCGATAGTGGGTCCCCCTGTCTCAGGCCCCATCGGTGCCATATCGGGGGGAGGGGGTGGGGCAACTCGCCGTTGAGCATCACCCGTGAACTCGTTGTAGAAAGTAGGATGGCCACTAGCTCACAAAACCGGCATCCGAATCCAATCTTCCGCAGCACCTCGAACAACAACGCCCAGGAGACGGAGTCGAATGATTTATCTATGTCTAGCTTGAGCATGACTTGTGGATCCTTGAGCCTATGAAGTAGGCGCACAGTCTGTTGAACCAACATGAAGTTATCATGTATGCAGCGCTTCTTGATGAAGGCGCACTAGTTCTGTTCGTCCATAGCCCTGATACGTCGGAAACGTATCTATAATTTTTTATGTTCCATGCTTGTTTAGTATCTACTTTGCTTTGCTTTGTCTACACTTTGAAGTGTTTTTATATCTTTTCTGGAACTAACCTATTAACAAGTTGCCACACTGCCAGTTGCATGTTTTCTTCTATTTTTGGTTCCAGAAAGGCAGAAAATCAATATTCTCGGAATTGGACGGGACAAAAGCCAAAGTCAATATTTTACCATGGGCGACACGAAGTCCAGAGGAGAGACGGAGGGGCGAGCCAGGGCTGCCACACACCTGGCCGCGCTTGGGCAGGGTGTGGGCCCTCTGGCTGCCTCCCAGCCTTGCCTCCTTGCCTATAAGAAGCCCCTGATGCAGAAACCCTAGGCACCCGATCAAAACTCCATGAAACCGTCTATAGCCGCCGCCACCATCGTCCCTAGATCGGGAGGATCTGAAGTTCTTCCCGGCACCCTACCGGAGGGGAGATCATTTCGGAGGCCTTCTTCTCCGGTATGATGCGTGAGTAGTTCCACCTTGGACTACGGGTCCATGTAGTAGCTAGATGGTTGTATCTCCTTCTTGTGCTTTCATGTATAGATCTTGTGAGCTCCGTTCATGATCAAGATCTAATCTATTTGTAATCATGCATGTTATGTTTGCGGGGATCCGACATTACTATGTCAGATTGATTAATGGTTTTGTCTATTTGATACTATCATGTCTCTGTTGTTTGTGATCTTGCATGCTCTCCGTTGTTAGTAGTTATCTTGGCCAAGTAGTTGCTAGTGACTCCAAGAGGGGGTATTTATGCTCGATAGTGGGTTCATGCCTATAATTTCCAAGGGAAGTGACATAAATATCTTCGGTTGTTGATGTGCTGTTGCTACTAGGGAGAAAACAACAGTCTCTTGTTCATGGAACAAGTGGATTGTTTACCTTACACACTTTTCTTAAAGCAGTTGTCTGTTGCTTGCAACTTAATACTGGAGGGGGTTCGGATGATAACCTAAAGGTGGACTACTAGTCATAGATGCAGTTGGATGGCAGTCTATGTATATTGTTGTATTTCCCAATCGAATCTCATAGGATCTTTTTGTCTGGTATTGCATTGTTATGCCTTGCTCCGTTCCTATCAATTGCCATGCTGTAATTTGTTTACCCTTCATGCCATGTTGTTTAACTAAGGAGAGCACCTCTAGTGAACTATGGACCCCGGTCATATCTTTACCATTGCTACATCTTCCACTGTTTACTTGCTGCAAACCATCATCACCTTCCACACCATACGGTTAATCCTTTATTAAAGCAATCGGTGAGATTGACAACCTTGATACGTGTAAGGGTCCCAACCTTTAATAAGGTAGAGTCCCCTGTGTTTACAATGCTAGTCCCTGGATCAATAGCTAGCATCCACAGTTAAGATGTAATATCAAGAAGCAAAGGTCATAATATAACTTTATAACCAGGAATAACATAATTTTATTACATCTTACATAGCTCATTTGGATATTACATTACATTGCAGCAGAATATCTATAGCATGGGGTCCTTCATCTTCAAAGTGCCACAGGCAGACATGTTGGTTGTAGACTTTGTAATCCTAATCAACACACTTCACTAAATCAATCAAACCTGCAACATAACAAGTTACAGCCACAAGGGTCAATACATTTGAATTGTATTGGCAAGTGATACTATGGTAGTATGGTGGAGTCTATCATCTATATGCATTTGGCTAAGTGGAGTTGAGGCTTGCATTGCTCAAAATAGATTTTTCCTTAACATTTGAAAACACTAAGTTTTTGCTTGACAAAATCATTTTTCTCAATCAAAGATTGAAGATCCTTTAACCCTTGTTCAACCACAAGTTTTTAACTTAGAAATTTGAATGATGAGATTCTTGATTGCTTCCATGTCTTGATGCTCAAATTGTCCTTTACCAGGGACATGGCTAAGTACTTAGATTTTACACTCTGCAGAGGTGGTGCACTTTCCCCACAAGACTTGGTTTCCCAAGACAAGATCTTTCAGAAGCCTTTCCTTAGACCAAAATGGACGCGCTCCAACCTATCAAACTCTACCACCAACTGTCCATATGGCTAAGTTCTTGCAACCTATATGATCTAGGCAGAGCCCATAATGCCAAGTGGTTGCACTTGAAGCTTCTCAACATTTGACATCTCAAATATCTTTGTTCCTGGGTGGCCATCCACAAGTGAGATACACAAGGTAAACCATAAACATGGGCCTTGTGAACCACTCAACCAAAAACCACCAATCAAGTCCCATTCCACCCAGGTGATTCATTGACTTAGTTGTTTTATTAAGAAAAACATAAGTCCTCAGACTTAGATATTTTCCATAGTATGAATGTATATTACACCCTTGTTTTCTATTAGCTAAGCTAAGCATGATAGTAATAGGAATCTTAACTTAGGAAAATGTCTACTAAGGTTTCATCTACTAGGTTTTCCTATAGCAAGGTTTATACTTAGCAAAATTCCATGCAAGTTTTACTTAGAGAAAAATCACTAATGCATAGTGAAAGTAATGGGACAAAGTATAAAGCATCACTTGCCTTTTTGGTAGAGTATAGGTTCACTCCTTGTCCTTGCAACAATCACACTCTTCAAGTCACTACAATTCAATCAAGCAAGGTACAAACTCAATCTACCAATCAAGCAAAACAACACATAAAATCATAGAACCAAGATAATGCATGCAAGCATGCCAAGGATTGTTTTATTTGAAAAAGTGGTTCCTAATGGGTCATAAACATTTGGGTACACCTAATGGTCATTTTATAAAGTGGCAAAGTCATTTGCAAGGGATTTCACTTCCTAAACCTTTTTCAAAACAAAGTATCATTTTATGTGGTGTAGAAAATATTTTACTAAGGCATTAATCTATAGGGTTCACCAAATATGTTTTCAAACCATAAAACTTGGTGTTTGGGGTCAGAGAGTTTAAAACAAAACATTTCCCAAAAGTTTTCTTCCAAAACCATTTTTAATAAATAAACTATATTTTTATTTGACTAGAAATGGTTTTAAATCAAAGAATCATTCTTTTGTTTCACCAAATACATTTTTGAAACCACAAAGTGTTTCCTATGGTCAGTAGGTTCAAATAAATCCAATTTCCAAAGATTTTATCCCCAAAAACATTTTAGAACAATTTTTATAACCTAAACAAGCATACAAATGTTTCTGCAAAAACAACCATTTTTACAGAAGCTTTTTACTAAACAAAAGGCATGGTTGGATAGGGCTTGTCTTGCTGATTCCAATGATATAAATTTTGCAAAATTTGGACGTGTGGAACTAAAGTTACAAGGGTTTCAATTTTGCAAACAAATCTGATTCAAATCTGTTTTTAAATCGAAGACTGGCCACGTGGCTGTTTCTGATTCGTCTATACCGTTTCGTCAGGATCACTCACTGAGGATCGTTGGATCTAATGCGAATCGCACGGCTTAGATGCTCCCATACCTGTTCGCTTAAGTCGTTCTGTCTGCACCACAGGATGGGGATCTAACGGCTCACGCGTGTTTGACCAAAAGCTGGCGGCGCAGCGACGGTGGCTGGCGGCGGCGTGGTCAGAGGGTGGCGGTGCTGGTGAAGCAGGAAGCGAGAGAGGGAGGGAGTTGGCTCACCGTGTTCGCAGAAGCCTGGGGAAGCTCAACGTGGTCTTCTTGGGTCGAGGGGCGCTCGTGGTTGCCCTGGATTGCTCACCGGAGTTCGCTCGGCGTCGGGCACGCTCTGGAGGTCGTCGGGGATGGGGTTACAAGGCACCCTAAGGCAAGATAGGGGAATGGTTAGACGCCAAATGATCTGGGGAAGTTGTGTGCATCATCGAGAGAGCTTAGGGCGGTCGGAGTTCACCTGGAATGCTCGACGGAGAAATGGCAGACGGCAACGCACGCTCGGTGTCGATGAAGCCGAGGTTACAGGGCACTCGCGGATGAATGAGCGGCACGGGGAGATGCACCAGGAGGTGGGGAGTATGTGTGCGTGGTTGATGAGGCAAGGGGCGGCGCGGGGTCGCCGGAATTTGCACCGGACCTCGTCGGAGTCAGTGGCGGTTTGGGGACGATTCGAGCAGCCTGGTGGCTCTCTGGTGGTTCTGGTTTGGGGGAAAGGGAGAGAGGAGCATGGCGTTTAATACGGCGTGGTCGCTGGACTGAATCAACGCGTCAGTAACGAGTATTGACGCGAGCTTTAATCGGCAGAAACGGCCGGCGATGTTTGCGCGCGGGTGAAGACGATGAATAGGAGGGGGTGGGGTCGGCTGGTCAGCGAGAGAGAGGAGAGGGAAGGAGGGGCCACCGGTCAGTTGCTCTGCGGGTGAGACTTTAGGTAAAAAACGTTTCGCAGAGGGGGGAGAGAGACTGGGCTGGTACTGGGCTTATTGGGCTGGCCGACTAGGCTGCTGTCCACTTCTATTTTTTTTCTTTCCTGATTGATTTTCCTTTTTCTGATTCTATTTTCTGTTTTGAAATTCAAACAACCAATCAAACATTCAAATCAATTCAAACATTCACCACACTTGTAATTGAATTTGGTTCTGTTTAACAACATAAACCAATTCCCAAAATAAAATAATATTTTTATTTTAGAGTCCATTTATAATTAAATAAAATGGACACTAGTTAATAAATCAAATGGGTTTTAATTTATTTAAAAACTCCATTTGAAATCTAAATATTTTCAAAACCAAATCAGTAGGTTTATTTGAAAATAGAAGATACTTGGAAAACTTGTTTAAAATAAAATAACATTTTATTTTAGGGTCCATTAATAATTAAATAAAATGGACCTTAGTTATTAAATCAAATAGGATTTGTTTTATTAAAACTTTATTTTGAAATCTAAAATAAAACCAAAAACACTTCAGTAGGTTTTATTTGAGAATATAAAATATTTGGAAAGCTTGTTTTAAAATAAAATAATAAGTTTTGATGTTTAATTAAAATAGTAAAACCTTTTTATTTTTAATAAACTTTGGATATTAAATCCTTATTATTTTATTTAAATAAACATTTACTCTTTTAATCAAAGCAAAACATTTTAACTCAAAATATTGGCCAAGGTTTAATTTGGTCTATAAAATCATCTTTATTTATAAATCTATCTTTTCTTTTGAAAACCAAATCTTTTTATTAAAAGATCCAAAATAGTAATTCCACTTATTCAAAATATTTTCTTTATTAATTGTTTAACTTTTCAAATCCCTTTAGGATTTGTTTGATCAAAAAGGTTTGAAGGTTTCCAATTGGAATCAAAAAGTTTCTTCCCACCCTGAAAATCAACAAAGTTTTTATTTTATTCATTTATTTTTCACATTACAAGATTTGGAAAATCTTGGGATGTGACAGGCTACCACCCTTAAAATAAATCTCGTCCCGAGATTTGGGGAGGCTAGGGTTACAAGTTGGCTCAAAACAACTAGGGTACTACCACCCTTAAAATTTTTCCAACTAGTTTACATATTGGCTTGCTTGGGATCTTGGTGTAACTTTCCTAGACAGAAGTTTGCACAGTGGCCTAGCTCCTTGCATTTGAAACATGTGACAAGGCTGAGATCCCTCATAGGCTTTTTTATCTTGTGTTTCATCTTTTCTGGACAGTTGCTTGCATAATGTCCTAGCTCTTTGCAGTTGTTGCACCACACTTGGCTAATATCTTTCTTTTCCTTTGGTATCATTTCCTCTTGTTTGTTTCCTTGGTTCTTCTTCTTTTCTGGGCAGTCACTGGCATAGTGTCCCTTCTCTTTGCAATTGTAACATTGCAACTGGCTTATGTCTTTCTTCTTCTTTTTGGGTCTCTCCAAAGCTAGGAGTTCGTTTAGTTCATGCTCTTCATAGGTGGGAATTCTTTCTCTCTTCTTGGGGCATTGATCTTCATGCTCCTTGGATGCATGATCTTTGTCTCCACAAGTATTGCTAGCTTGGGTTCCTTCTAGAATAACATCTTTGTCATCCTTGTTGTCATCAGCTCTTTGGGAAAAGTTTTCTCCCATGTTGATCATTTGAGTAACCAATCCTTGCAACAATTGGGATTGAAGTTTCAAAATCCTTTGTATGGCTGGGTCTAGTCCATTGTTGTTGGCTAAAAGCTGAGTTGTCTCTTGGCTCAACTGGTTTTGGTTTGCTATGAGTTCTCTCATGTTGTCCTCTTGGTTGTTGTTGTCACCATCCTTGATGTTGGAGTCTCTTAGAGAAGTCATGTGGTTGGGTTGAATTGGGATTAGAATAGGCAAAAATATTTCTAAGGGAGTAATTCTATTCACACACATCACAATTCACTCAAGCAATGTGCAAACAATCACAAAAAAATATTCCACTCAAACAACAAGTTTCAAGCATATTTTTAGACAACCAAAAATATTTTTGTTACACCACATAAGTTGGTGTGTTTGACTTAACTAAAATATGGTGGTCCATCTATATGGTTCACTTGAAATCTTTCCATCTTTCTTGGTTGATTCTTCTTGCATGAGATCATGGTTTCCTTAGGAAAAATTCTTGGTCACAAAACTTCAAAGGTGAGGATGGCTCCTTCTAAGTTATATTTCCTTAGTCTCCAAATCTTGAGCAAGATCTCTTGGCTCACTCGTAGTCCTTAGTGATATCCAAGATTGAAGTCCTTGGTGAAAATGCTGAAGATGTTGAAGTCATTAGAGTTGAAGATGTTGAAGTCATTAGAGTTGAAGATGTCCTTTGCATATGGTGAAGTCTTTGGCCATGGGGTAGGTTTTTCCATCAAGTTGAAATAGATGAGATGTAGAGTCAAAACCAAAAGTGGTTGAGGAAAGAGTTTACAAGATTGTTTGTAAATAAGTTTTGGAACAAATACAACTCCTATTTTTCTAAGGGTTTTTGTCCAATCCTAGGTTTACAATTCCTACATTCAACACAATGCTCTAATACCATCTGTAAGGGTCCCAACCTTTAATAAGGTAGAGTCCCCTGTGTTTACAATGCTAGTCCCTGGATCAATAGCTAGCATCCACAGTTAAGATGTAATATCAAGAAGCAAAGGTCATAATATAACTTTATAACCAGGAATAACATAATTTTATTACATCTTACATAGCTCATTTGGCTATTACATTACATTGCAGCAGAATATCTATAGCATGGGGTCCTTCATCTTCAAAGTGCCACAGGCAGACATGTTGGTTGTAGACTTTGTAATCCTAATCAACACACTTCACTAAGTCAATCAAACCTGCAACATAACAAGTTACAGCCACAAGGGTCAATACATTTGAATTATATTGGCAAGTGATACTATGGTAGTATGGTGGAGTCTATCATCTATATGCATTTGGCTAAGTGGAGTTGAGGCTTGCATTGCTCAAAATAGATTTTTCCTTAACATTTGAAAACACTAAGTTTTTGCTTGACAAAATCATTATTCTCAATCAAAGATTGAAGATCCTTTAACCCTTGTTCAACCACAAGTTTTTAACTTAGAAATTTGAATGATGAGATTCTTGATTGCTTCCATGTCTTGATGCTCAAATTGTCCTTTACCAGGGACATGGCTAAGTACTTAGATTTTACACTCTGCAGAGGTGGTGCACTTTCCCCACAAGACTTGGTTTCCCAAGACAAGATCTTTCAGAAGCCTTTCCTTAGACCAAAATGGACGCGCTCGAACCTATCAAACTCTACCACCAACTGTCCATATGGCTAAGTTCTTGCAACCTATATGATCTAGGCAGAGCCCATAATGCCAAGTGGTTGCACTTGAAGCTTCTCAACATTTGACATCTCAAATCTCTTTGTTCCTGGGTGGCCATCCACAAGTGAGATACACAAGGTAAACCATAAACATGGGCCTTGTGAACCACACAACCAAAAACCACCAATCAAGTCCCATTCCACCCAGGTGATTCATTGACTTATTTGTTTTATTAATAAAAACATAAGTCCTCAGACTTAGAAATTTTCCATAGTATGAATGTATATTCCACCCTTGTTTTCTATTAGCTAAGCTAAGCATGATAGTAATAGGAATCTTAACTTAGGAAAATTTCTACTAAGGTTTCATCTACTAGGTTTTCCTATAGCAAGGTTTATACTTAGCAAAATTCCATGCAAGTTTTACTTAGAGAAAAATCACTAATGCATAGTGAAAGTAATGGGACAAAGTATAAAGCATCACTTGCCTTTTTGGTAGAGTATAGGTTCACTCCTTGTCCTTGCAACAATCACACTCTTCAAGTCACTACAATTCAATCAAGCAAGGTACAAACTCAATCTACCAATCAAGCAAAACAACACATAAAATCATAGAACCAAGATAATGCATGCAAGCATGCCAAGGATTGTTTTATTTGAAAAAGTGGTTCCTAATGGGTCATAAACATTTGGGTACACCTAATGGTCATTTTATAAAGTGGCAAAGTCATTTGCAAGGGATTTCACTTCCTAAACCTTTTTCAAAACAAAGTATCATTTTATGTGGTGTAGAAAATATTTTACTAAGGCATTAATATATAGGGTTCACCAAATATGTTTTCAAACCATAAAACTTGGTGTTTGGGGTCAGAGAGTTTAAAACAAAACATTTCCCAAAAGTTTTCTTCTAAAACCATTTTTAATAAATAAACTATATTTTTATTTGACTAGAAATGGTTTTAAATCAAAGAATCATTCTTTTGTTTCACCAAATACATTTTTGAAACCACAAAGTGTTTCCTATGGTCAGTAGGTTCAAATCAATCCAATTGCCAAAGATTTTATCCCCAAAAACATTTTAGAACAATTTTTATAACCTAAACAAGCATACAAATGTTTCTGCAAAAACAACCATTTTTCCAGAAGCTTTTTACTAAACAAAAGGCATGGTTGGCTAGGGCTTGTCTTTCTGATTCCAATGATATAAAGTTTGCAAAATTTGGACGTGTGGAACTAAAGTTACAAGGGTTTCAATTTTGCAAACAAATCTGATTCAAATATGTTTTTAAATCGAAGACTGGCCACGTGGCTGTTTCTGATTCGTCTATACCGTTTCGTCAGGATCACTCACTGAGGATTGTTGGATCTAATGCGAATCGCACGGCTCAGATGCTCCCATACCTGTTCGCTTAAGTCGTTCTGTCTGCGCCACAGGATGGGGATCTAACGGCTCACGCGTGTTTGACCAAAAGCTGGCGGCGCAGCGACGGTGGCTTGCGGCGGCGTGGTCAGAGGGTGGCGGTGCTGGTGAAGCAGGAAGCGAGAGAGGGAGGGAGTTGGCTCACCGTGTTCGCAGAAGCCTGGGGAAGCTCAACGTGGTCTTCTTGGGTCGAGGGGCGCTCGTGGTTGCCCTGGATTGCTCACCGGAGTTCGCTCGGCGTCGGGCACGCTCTGGAGGTCGTCGGGGATGGGGTTACAAGGCACCCTAAGGCAAGATAGGGGAATGGTTAGACGCGGAATGATCTGGGGAAGTTGTGTGCATCATCGAGAGAGCTTAGGGCGGTCGGAGTTCACCTGGAATGCTCGACGGAGAAATGGCAGACGGCAACGCACGCTCGGTGTCGACGAAGCCGAGGTTACAGGGCACTCGCGGATGAATGAGCGGCACGGGGAGATGCACCAGGAGGTGGGGAGTATGTGTGCATGGTTGATGAGGCAAGGGGCGGCGCGGGGTCGCCGGAATTTGCACCGGACCTCGTCGGAGTCAGTGGCGGTTTGGGGACGATTCGAGCAGCCTGGTGGCTCTCTGGTGGTTCTGGTTTGGGGGAAAGGGAGAGAGGAGCATGGCGTTTAATACGGCGTGGTCGCTGGACTGAATCAACGCGTCAGTAACGAGTATTGACGCGAGCTTTAATCGGCAGAAATGGCCGGCGATGTTTGCGCGCGGGTGAAGACGATGAATAGGAGGGGGTGGGGTCGGCTGGTCAGCGAGAGAGAGGAGAGGGAAGGAGGGGCCACAGGTCAGTTGCTCTGCGGGTGAGACTTTAGGTAAAAAACGTTTCGCAGAGGGGGAGAGAGACTGGGCTGGTACTGGGCTTATTGGGCTGGCCGACTGGGCTGCTGTCCACTTCTATTTTTTTCTTTCCTGATTGATTTTCCTTTTTCTGATTCTATTTTCTGTTTTGAAATTCAAACAACCAATCAAACATTCAAATCAATTCAAACATTCACCACACTTGTAATTGAATTTGGTTCTGTTTAATAACATAAACCAATTCCCAAAATAAAATAATATTTTTATTTTAGAGTCCATTTATAATTAAATAAAATGGACACCAGTTAATAAATCAAATGGGTTTTAATTTATTTAAAAACTCCATTTGAAATCTAAATATTTTCAAAACCAAATCAGTAGGTTTTATTTGAAAATAGAATATACTTGGAAAACTTGTTTAAAATAAAATAACATTTTATTTTAGGGTCCATTAATAATTAAATAAAATGGACCTTAGTTATTAAATCAAATAGGATTTGTTTTATTAAAACTTTATTTTGAAATCTAAAATAAAACCAAAAACACTTCAGTAGGTTTTATTTGAGAATAGGTTTTATTTGAGAATATAAAATATTTGGAAAGCTTGTTTTAAAATAAAATAATAAGTTTTGATGTTTAATTAAAATAGTAAAACCTTTTTATTTTTAATAAACTTTGGATATTAAATCCTTATTATTTTATTTAAATAAACCTTTACTCTTTTAATCAAAGCAAAACATTTTAACTAAAAAGATTAGCCAAGGTTTAATTTGTCTCTATAAAATAATCTTTATTTATAAATCTATCTTTTCTTTTGAAAACCAAATCTTTTTATTAAAAGATCCAAAATAGTAATTCCACTTATTCAAAATATTTTCTTTATTAATTGTTTAACTTTTCAAATCCCTTTAGGATTTGTTTGATCAAAAAGGTTTGAAGGTTTCCAATTGGAATCAAAAAGTTTCTTCTCACCCTGAAAATCAACAAAGTTTTTATTTTATTCATTTATTTTTCACATTACAAGATTTGGAAAATCTTGGGATGTGACAATACGTCAGAAACGTATCTATAATTTTTGATGTTCCATGCTTTTTTAGTATCTACTTTGCTTTACTTGTCTACACTTTGAAGTGCGTTTTACATGTTTTCTGGTACTAACCTATTAACAAGTTTCAACAGTGCCAGATGTCTGTTTTCTGCTGTTTTTGGTTTTAGAAAAGTTAGTAAAGAAATATTCTCGGAATTGGACGGGACAAACGTCAAAGTCAATTACTTTCCGTGGGGAACAAGAAGTCTAGAGGGGAGCCGGAGAGGCCGGACAGGGCGGCCAGACCCACCCTAGGCACGGGTGGGCCCTGGCCCACGCCTAGGAGCGGTGTGGGGCCCCTGGCCACCGCCTCGGCCTCCCCCTTTGCCTATAAGAAGCCCCCAATGCAGAAACCCTAAGCACCCGATCAAATATCCACGAAACTGTCTGTAGCCGCCGCCACCATCGTCCCTAGATCGGGGGATCTGAAGTTCTTCCCGGCACCCTGCCGAAGGGGAGATCATCCCGGAGGCCTTCTCTCCGGTATGATGCGTGAGTAGTTCCACCTTGGACTATGGGTCCATGTAGTAGCTAGATGGTTGTATCTCCTCCTTTGTGCTTTCATATATAGATCTTGTGAGATCCTTTCATGATCAAGATCTAATCTATTTGTAATCATGCATGTTGTGTTTGCGGGGATTCGATGGATATTGAGATTATTATGTTGGTTTATTAATGGTTTTGTCTTTATGATTCTATCTTGTCTGTGTTGTTTGTGATCTTGCATGCTCTCCGTTGTTAGTAGCTATCTTGGCCAAGTAGTTGCTAGTGACTCCAAGAGGGGGTATTTATGCTCAATAGTGGGTTCATGCCTCTAATTTCCAAGGGAAGTGACAATAATCTCTTCGGTTGTAGATGTGTTTTTGCTACTAGGGAGAAAACAATGGTCTCTTCATGGAACATGCGGACTGTTTACCTTACACACTTTGCTTAAAGCAATTGTCCGTTGCTTGTAACTTAATACCGAAGGGGGTTCAGATGATAACCTGAAGGTGGACTTCTAGTCATAGATGCAGTTGGATGGCGGTCTATGTATCTTGTTGTATTGCCTAATCGAATCTCATAGGATCTTTCTGACTAGTAATTGCATTGTTATGCCTTGCTCAGTTCCTGTCAATTTCCCTGCTGTAATTTGTTTACCCTGCATGCCATGTTGTTTATCTAAGGAGAGCACCTCTAGTGAACTATGGACCCCGGTCCAATATTTACCATTGATACATCTTGCACTGTTACTTGTTTACTTGCTGCAAACTATTACCTTCCACACCATACGTTTAATCCTTTGTTACAGCGAACCGGTGAGCTTGACAACCTCACTGATTCGTTGGGGCAAAGTCTTGAGTTTGTGTTGTGTAGATCTCCGTGTTGCCTGCAACACCTGTGTGATGTTTCCTTCCTCCTTCTGGTTCGATAACCTTGGTCTCAACTGAGGGAAAAATTGCTGCTTGCTCTTCTCACCCTGCGCTTGGGGTTACCAACGAAGTGCCACATCAAGCATCATCAAGACTTTCTGGCACCGTTACCGGGGAGGCTAAGGACGTCGTCACAAGGGGAGTCCCTCACTTACTTTCTCTTTACTTTGTTTTTAGTTTGCTTTGTTTCTTTTGCTTGGTTTTGTTTGCCTCTTTTCAAAACCCCCCAAAAAATTAGTCTCTGCTCTAGTTGCTGCTGTTTTTGGCTTGCCCACCTTTGACAAAATGAACTCTGCTGAGAACACCAAGTTGTGTGACTTCACTAGCACCAACAACAATGATTTCCTTAGCACACCTATTGCTCCACCTACTCCTGATGCTACCTTTTATGAAATAAAGCCTGCTTTGTTGAATCTTGTGCTGAGAGAGCAATTTTCTGGTGCTGGTTCTGATGATCCTGCTTCCTATCTCAATAGCTTTGTTGAACTTTGTGAGATGCAAAAGTATAAGGATGTATATGGAGATATTATTAAGATCGAGCTTTTTTCCTTTCTCCTTGGGAGGAAAGGCTAAAGAATGGTTGCTTTCTTTTCCTAAAAATAGTATTGATTCTTGGACTAAGTGCAAAGATGCTTTTATTGGAAAGTACTATCCTCCTGCTAAGATTATATCTATGAGAATTGAAATTATGAAATTTAAACAACTTGATAATGAACATGTTGCTCAAGCTTGGGAAAGAATGAAAACTTTGGTTAAGAATTGTCCCACTCATGGACTCACTGCTTGGATGATTATCCAGACTTTTTATGCAGGTTTGAACTACTCTTCAAGGAACCTACTGGATTCAGCTGCTGGAGGTACTTTCATTGGCCTCACCTTGGGTGCTGCAACAAGGCTCCTTGATAATATGATGGTTAACTACTCTGAATGGCATGTTGAGAGAGCTCCACATGGTAAGAAGGTAAATTCTATTGAGGAAACTTCCTCTTTGAGTGAAAAGATTGATGTTATTATGGCTATGCTTGTTAATGGGAAAGCTCCTTTAGATCCTAATAGTGTTCCCTTAGCCTCTTTGGTTGCTCAAGAAGATCAAGTTGATGTGAACTTCATTAGAAACAACAATTTCAACAACAATGCTTATAGGAGTAATTTTGGTGGTAACAACTATAAGCTTTATCCTACTAATAATGGCAATTCCTATGGAAACTCTTATAACAATGTTAGAAGTGCCCCTCTGAACTTGAAGTCATGCTCAAAGACTTTATTTGTAAACAAACCACTTTTAATAAGACTATAGAGGAAAAGCTTTTAACTGTTGAGAAAAATATATCCTCTTTGTCTGGTCTACCTTGATTAATAAAATGGCTGCTAAACCTGAAACTATGGAAAACACCTTTGCTACTGCTCATGCCATACAAGTTACTATTGATGAAAATGTTAGGCTATTAGCTCAACTCCATGCTAAGTGGGAAAGAGAAGCTGAAATTGATAGAAGCAATAGTGTGTGCACCATCACCACTAAACCACAAGTAGTCCATATTCCTCCTCCTACTATGCCTAAGCCTATTGAGCCTACTACTAGTGATGCTAAGTTTGACTTTGATATTGATGTTTGCAATATTTCTGAAGTGATTATGTTCTTGCAAAAGCTTGCTAGAAGTCCTGATGCTAGTGATATGCATGTTGCTTTCACTGAACACATTACAAATGCTCTTGTTAAGATTAAGGAAGAGAAGCTAAAACACAAAGCTTCTATTCCTAGGAAAGTAGAAGATAGTTGGGAACCCATTATTAATATGCAAGTGAATGACTTTAATGTCAAACCTTCATGTGATCTTGGTTCTAGTGTCTCTACTATGCCTAGGAAGATTTATGAAATGCTTGATTTGCCACCTTTGGAAGATTGTTATTTAGATGTCCCACTCAATGATAATGCTAACAAGAAACTCATGGGGAGTATTAATGATGTTCTCAATATGGTTAACAATGCTTATGTCCCTGTTGATTTCTATGTTTTGGATGTTGAATACAATGTTTCTTGTCATATTACTTTGGGAAGACCTTTTCTTAGAACAGTTGGTTCCATCATTGATATGAAAGAAGGCACCATTAAATATTATTTTCCATTCAAGAAAGGTATTGAACACTTCCCTATGAGGAGATAGAAGTTGCTTTTTGCTCCTCCTTTGAAAGCAAGGTTTGATGTTAATGCTTCATTATTTGAAAATACTTGATTCTTCTTCCTTCTTGTGCCTAACTTAAAGGCGCTAAAGAAAAGTACTTGTTGGGAGATAACCCAAGAGTTTCCTTGAGTATTTGTAAGGTTCCCAACCTTTAATAAGGTAGAGATCCCTGTGTTTACGATGCTAGTCCCTGGATCAATAGCTCGCATCCACAGTTAAGATGTAATATCAAGAAACAAAGGTCATAATACAACTTTATAACCAGGAATAAGATAATTTATTACATATTACATAGCTCATTTGGCTATCTCATTACAATGCAGCAGAATATAACAATAGCATGGGGTCCTTCATCTTCAAGGTGCCACAGGAAGTCATGTTGGTTGTAGACTTGTAATCCTAATCAACACACTTCATTAACATCAAACAAACCTGCAACATAATAAGTTACAGCCACAAGGGTCAATACATTTGAATTGTATTGGCAAGTGATACTATGGTAGTATAGTGGAGTCTATCATCTATATGCATTTGGCTAAGTGGAGCTTAGGCTTTCTTTGCTCAAAATAGATTTTCCTTATCATTTGAATACACTAAGTTTTTGCTTGACAAAATCTTTCCCAAGGCATCTCCCAATAGAAATTGGTGATCCTTCAACCCTTGTTCAACCACAAGTTTTTAACTTAGAAATTGGTATGAGGAGATTCTTGATAGCTTCCATGTCTTGAGGCTCAAATTGTCCTTTACCAGGGACATGGCTAAGTACTTAGATTTTACACTCTGCAGAGGTGGTGCACTTTCCCCACAAGACTTCGTTTCACCAAGACAAGATCTTTCAGAAGCCTTCCCTTAGACCAGAATGGACGCTCTCCAACCTATCAATCCCCTACCACCAACTGTCCATTTGGCTAAGTTATTGCAACCTATATGATCCAGGCAGAGCCCATAATGCCAAGTGGCTGCACTTGAAGCTTCTCAACATTTGACATCTCAAATCGCTTTGTTCCTGGGTGGCCATCCACAACTGAGATACACAAGGTTCACTAGTCCCCTGGCCTTGTGTAACCACTCAACACAAACCATTCCTTATTAGTAGAACCTGCTGGAACCTATTATGTTAACTTGCTGTGCGTGTGTGCAAACTAGTGCCAGTGCTGGAACATAGAGAACCTGCTGCAATTCTGTTGTATATACCATCGGGTTCCAATCACATCAGTTCTACCATTAGCATGTACTGTGATTCATCATGAGATGGTGCAACCAGAAACTAGAGATGTATCTAATTCCATCTAATAACACCATGTTGTAGCCTCATATGTGATGCCCACACGAAAACCAGGGATACAAATCTGTACAACCAAGAATAGTGCATGCTTTCGTGCAACCAATTGTGATATTGGACACAGAATGCGAATTAATCATCGGCTGGGCAGAGCACCTCCGATCTTCACCTTGTAGGACTGACAAAAAACATACTCTCTCTGGTTTATATTAATGGCCTCAACTTTTCCTAGATACGATTGCATCTAGTATAAATACTTAACTAGATACATACAAGTTTAGATAAAGTTGAGTCCATTAATATGGACTAGAGGGAGTACACAATTTCAGCACATCACATTCTGCTAAGCACATATTGCCTCACATATGCCAAAGGTATTCTCCCAGGACCAACACAAATGAACACACAAATATTATGTAGAGCTGGTGAGACCCGAAATTATATTGTATAGATCTAGGGTGCTGGAACATAATGATAAAGGTTTGAAATCTTCCGCGGACATAAACAAATATAATAGATAAGTTCTTAAACTAAAACATCTTGATAACATGAAAATGATCCTTGTTCTTCAGTTCGAAGTATGGATGGGTTCGAAAGAGTCATCGGGATGATTCCTGTAACGCACCTTGTTTGTCTTTGCCTTGTCAAAGTACTTGCTATCCCGGCCAGATTTCCAGCTTGGGTCCAACCCGGACTGATTTCCGGCTTAGGTCCAACCCGGACTTGCTCCCGCTCTTAAGTGTGTGACCCGGCAGGCTCTTGGTTACTCGGACACGATTGGAGTCCGACTCACAATCGTTCAGTCGGCAGCGGCTCCTAGCAGAACGTGTCGACTCCCAAGTACCAATGAGTCATGACGACTTGCCTTTCCAATGCGACTTGCGTCCGAGTCCCTTTTGCCTCATGATATACCTTGGCAGATTATAGTCGAATAATTGTCATCCCTTAAATAGTCTGACTCTCTTCTCGATCCGAGATAAGTGATTCACCCGACTAACTCTTAGTCGATCGCCTCGGTTAACACTTAACCGAGTCGTGCATGGCCATGCTTTCTGAATCATATCATCCTAGAGGGCCCAGAGAATATCTCTCCGAGTGGTGGGGCAAAATCCCATCTTGGTTATTCACATCACGCAGCTTGATTCTCAGTCGACCCGAACTCTGCCTTTATAGCTGCACAGTTACGGATCAGCATTTGACAGAACCTAAGTCGGTGATCCTCAACTCGGACTATGCAACAACCTCAGGTCTAAGGATTACATTGATTGAGATATAGAAATGACTACTTGTTCGTTGTACCTCAATATTGGTCAATCCGACTCGCTAAACTCATTAGCCGAGTCTGTGTAAGTCGGAATGGCATCACCATGCCCATGACAAGTGGAACCGAGTCATCAAGCCGGCTTTCACATTGGTCTAAGTTTTGTGTCCAGCACAACCTCGATGACCAAGGACATTTAGTAAAAACAACATGAATGCATAGTTCCACAACCGAATCACATATTCAATGATACACATCAGATGTTTATACAAGGACAACTTTATTTCTTTATGAATACAATGGGAAATATCATCATACATGATTGCCTCTAGGGCATATTCCTAACAGTCTCCCACTTGCACTAGAGTCAATCTTCCGACATCACATGTCTAGGCATCTAATGCCCATGGCTCTCAGGTGCGCCTCATGCTTTGGCTGGGGTAACGGCTTTGTCAACGGATCCGCAATATTTGCATCCGTGTGTACCTTGCATAACTTGATATCACCCTAATCCACGAACTGGCGAATCAGATGGTACCGCATGAGTATGTGCTTGTTCTTCTGGTGTTTTCTAGGTTCCTTGGCTTGTGTAATAGCACCATTGTTGTCACAATACACGTCTGACGGATTGGACGAGCCCTGAACCACACCAAGATACATGAGGAAATTCCTCATCCAAACAGCTTCCTTTGCTGCCTCTGAGGCGGCAATATACTCAGCCTCTGTTGTAGATGTAGACACAGTCTCTTGGTTGGAACTCTTCCAGCTAACAGCACCTCTGTTTATAATAAAAACGTATCCTGATTGCGAACAAGAATCATCAGAGTCGGTAAGATAACTCGCATCCGTGTAACCCTTTACACTGAGTTCATCTTCACCACCATAAACCAAAAACATATCCTTAGTCCTTCTCAAGTACTTTAGGATATTTTTAGCCTCTGTCTAGTGGATTTCTCCAGGATCAGCCTGGTATCTGCTCACAACACTTAGAGCATAGGAAACATCCATCCTAGTACAAATCATGGAATACATGATGGATCCGACTGCAGAAGCATACGGAATTGCACTCATCCGACTTTGCTCATCAGTTGTCGAAGGACACTGAGTCTTGTTAAGTTTTACACCATGGGACATCGGTAAGAACCCCTTCTTAGATGATTCCATGTTGAACTTCTTCAACACTTTGTCCAAATAAGTACTCTAACTCAATCCAATGAGCCTCCTTGATCTATCTCTATAGATCCGGATTCCGAGGATGTATGTTGCCTCACCCAAGTCTTTCATTGAGAAACTCCTTTCCAATGATTCCTTGGTTTCTTGCAACATCTGGACATCATTTACAATCAGTAATATGTCATCCACATATAAGATTAGAAAGTTTAATTTGCTCCCACTAAACTTCTTGTATAAACAAGAATCATGATCACTCTTGATGAAGCCAAACGATTTGACTACCTCATCAAAGCGAATATTCCAACTCCGAGATGCTTGCTTCAACCCATAAATGGATTTCTGAAGTTTACATACCTTGTCAGCATTAGCCGGATCGACAAAACCCTCAGGCTGTATCATATACACGTCCTCGGTTAAATTTCTGTGAAGGAAAGCCGTTTTGACATCCATCTGCCGTATCTCATAGTCAAAATAGGCTGCTATAGCTAACATGATCCGAACTGATTTAAGCATTTCTATGGGCGAGAAAGTCTCGTCGTAATCAACTCCTTGAACTTGTCAGAACCCCTTCGCGACAAGACGTGCTTTATAGACATAAACATTTCCATCCATATCAGTTTTCTTCTTAAAGACCCATTTGCACTCGATGGGTCTTGCACCGTCTGGCGGATCAAGCAAGTTCCAAACTTGATTTTCATCCATGGACTTTAACTCGGATCTCATGGCTCCAAGCCATGACTCGGAATTAGATCCCACCATCGCTTCCAAATAATTTGCTGTCTCATCACTGTCTAACAGTAACACATCACGAACACTTCGTAATCTCGCCGATCTTTGTAGTACAGGTGCTGCTGCCGGCTCAGCTACCACAACCGGCTCAACCTCCAAGGTTTTTGCCGACTTGCTACTAGCCGGTTGATCTTGAATTTCTTCGAGCTGCACCGTGCTCCCACTGACTCCCCGATTGAGAAACTCTTTCTCAAGGAAGACACTGTTCCGAGCGACAAACACTTTGCCCTCTTCTCGGTTGTAGAAGTCGTAACCCAAGGTTTCCCTTGGATACCCAACGAAAATACAATTATCCGACTTGGATGTAAGCTTGTCCGACTGAAGTTGCTTGATAAATGCTTCACAGCCCCAAATCTTAAGAAAAGACAAACTCGGCTTTTTGCTTGTCCACATCTCATGCGATGTCTTCTCTACCGATTTTGATGGTACTCTGTTTAGTGTGAACGCCGCCGTTTCTAGACAATAACCCCAAAATGATAAAGGCAGATCTGTTCGACTCATCATTGATCGTGCCATGTCCAACAAGGTCCGATTCCGCCTTTCCAAAACACCATTCCTTTGAGGCATTCCTGGTGGAGTAAGTTGAGGAACTATTCCACAACTTTTCAGATGGTCATCAAACTCATGGCTCATGTAATCGCCTCCTCGGTCCGACTGAAGAAACTTTATTTTCTTTCCGAGTTGATTCTGTGCTTCATTCTGGAATTCTTTGAACTTTTCAAAAGCTTCCGACTTATGTTTCATCAAGTAGATATATCCATACCTACTCAAATCATCAGTGAAGGTAATGAAGTACTCATAACCACCCCTGGCTGTCGGGCTCATTGGTCCACATACATCACTATGTACTAGTCCCAACAAGTCGGACGCCCTTTCGCAACTCTTTGCAAAAGGTGTCTTGGTCATTTTGTCGAGTAGGCAAGATTCGCATGTCTCGAACGACTCCAAGTCAAACGAAGTTAGGAGTCCATCATCATGGAACTTCTTCATGCGTTTCTAACTTATATGACCAAGCCGACAGTGCCAAAAGTAAGTCATATTCAGATCATTTGGTTTCAACCTTTTAACATTTATGTTATAAACTGACTCACCATCAAGATTCAAAATAAATAACCCGTCCTTTACGGGTGCAAAGCCGTGAAACATATCATTCAAATACAAAGAACAACCATTATTCTTGATATTCGACTCATAGCCTTGCCTCATCAAACATGAAGCAGAAATAATGTTCCGACTGAGCACTGGAACATAATAACAATTATTCAGTTCCATAATGAATCCGGAAGGTAAATGAAGTTGCATCGTGCCGACTTCCAACGCAACAACTCTTGCTTTGTTGCCGACTCTAATATCAACCTCGCCTCTTGCTACGCTCCTAGTTCTTACCAGTCCCTGCAACGAGTTGGAGATGTGAATAACTGACCCGGTATCATATAACCAAGAACTATTAGTGTCACATCCCAAGATTTTCCAAATCTTGTAATGTAAAAATAAATGAATAAAATAAAACTTTGTTGATTTTCAAGGTGAGAAGAAACTTTTTGAATCCAATTGGAAACCTTCAAACCTATTTTGATCAAACAAATCCTAAAGTATTTGAAAAGATAAAACAATTAATAAAGTTAAAAATATTTGAATTACTATTTTTGATCTTTAAATAAAAAAAGAAAAAAAGGATTTGGTTTTCAAATGAAAAGGTAGGAATATAAATAAGGATTATTTTATAGAGCCAAATTAAACCTTGGCCAAGCTTTTGAAATAAAATATTTTGTTTTGATAAAAAGAGTAAAGGTTTATTTAAATAAAATAATGAGGATTTATTAATATCCCATTTTAATAAAACCAAGGCTTTTCTATTTGAATAAACACAAAAACTTATTTTAAATAAGTTTTCCAAGTATTTTATATTCTCAAATAAAACTACTGAAGTGTCTTTGGTTTTATATTGAGATTTCAAAAAGATAAAGATTTTATTAAAGCAAATTCTATTTGAATTAAATAACTAAGGTCCAATTTAATTATTAATGGACCCTAAAATAAAAATATTATTTTATTTTTAGGACTTGGTTTTGTGTTGTTAAACAGAACCAAAACTCAAGGCAAAGTTTGGTAGTGTTTTGAATTGATTTGAATGTTTGATTTGTTTGTTTGAATTTCAAAACAGGAAATAGAAATGGAAAAAGGAAAAGTTTCAGAACAAAAAAAATGTAAAGGACACAGCCCATCCGGCCAGCCCAACAAGCCCAACAGCAAGCCCACCCCACTCTTTCTCGCGAAACGTTTTCTCACTCAAACACTCACCCGCAGCGTCGCAGACAGTTGGACCCCACCGCACCTCTTCCTCTATCGCTGATGAGGCGACCCCACGCCAGGTCACCTTCTTCCTCACCCCGCGGTGACCACGTCCCCCTCTGGCCGGCCGTTTCTGCAGGATTCAATACGCGTTGATTCCGCGACCATTATCGCCGTGACTATGCCCTATTAACCGCCCTGGACTCCTCTCCATTTCCCCTCACGCGCCTCCCACTCTCTGCCCCCAAGCTGGACGAATTTCGCCACACACCCTCACTGCCCGACGACCTTTCCCGGCCAATTCCGGCGACCCCGCGCCACCCCTTGCCTCCCCGAGCACACGGGCACATTCCCCAGACCCAGGCGCACCTACCCGTGTCATCCGTTTGACCGCGCTCGCCCCAGGACCTCGACTTCGACAACAACTGAACGCCGCCGCGTCTGCTTCGTACTCTGGCGAAGTTTCCTGGTGAGCACCAACCGCCCCGAGCCCTCTCTATCATGCTCACGTGAATCCCACACTCTCCCGCATCTAACCCTGCCCCTATCTTGTCTTAGGGTGGACTGCAACGTCGCCCCCGACAACGAACAGAGCCGTCCGACGCCGACGACGTCTCCGGCGAGCGATTACTCCCGTCCCTGTGCGCCCCTCGCCGAGCCAACGCCACCTCGAGCTTCACCTCGATCGCGCGAACGCTGTAAGCCCTTTCCCCTCTTCCTTGCTTCCTGTAACCGTCGCAACACCACCGTCTGACCTCGCGCCGCCGCTCACCGCCGCGCAGCACCGCTAGTTCTTGGCAAGTTGATAGGAGCCGTTCGATCCAGCTGGTAGCGACACGATAGAACCACTTAACGGTGAAAGGGTACGCAATCTGAGCCGCGCGATCTGTTTAGATCCAACGCCTCACAGAGGCTGATCCGTGCGAACCGGTATCGACCAGTAGTATTGCGCCGCGTGGCACTAGTTTGTTTTAAAACAGATTTTGAAATCAGATTGATATGCAAATTTGTAAACCTTGTAACTTTTGATCCACACGTCCAAAATTTGCTTTATATCAATGGAATCAGTGGAACAAGCCCTAGACAACCATGCAATTTGTTTAGTAAAAAGATTCTGGTAAAATGTTTGTTTTTGCAGAAACATTTGTATGCTTGTTTAGGTTAGAAAAATTATTCCAAAACGATTTAAAGGATGAAATCTTTGCAAATTGGTTTTTTGTGAACCTACTTACCTTAGGAACCAACTTATGGATTTAAAAATTTATTTGGTGAAGATTAGGATTGAATAATTGAATTAGCCCATTTCTAGTCAAATAAAAATATTGGTTTTGCTATGGAAATGATTTTTGAACAAAAACCTTTGGAAAATGTTTTGATTCAAAGCTACTGACCCTAAACACCAAGTTTTGTGAACTAACAACTTATTTGGTGAACAACATAAAATTGTTGCTTTGCTAAAAATCATTTTCACCACATGAAATAATGATTTGATTTAAAAATGATCTATAGGAAAAACCCTTTTGCAAATTGTTTTGCCACTTTAGAAAATGACCACTTTGGGCCTTACAATGTTAGAGCCTAGTAGAAACCACCTTTGCAAATAAAGCTACCTTTTGCATGCTTGCATGCATGACTTAGTTTCTATTTATTTATGTGTGATGATTTGTTTGATTATTGTTGGAATGCTAGTTGATTCTATGTTTGCTTGATTGATTTATAGTGAAGTTAGAAGAGTGTGAGATTAGCAAGATCAAGAAGTGAACCAACATTCCCTACCAAAAAGGCAAGTGACACTATCATCCAAAGTCCTACTATTTTCATTATACTTAGTGGATTTTTGAAACATGCATGAAAAGGATTTCTATGATATATGCTATACTAAATCCTAATAGGATACCCTTTACATTCCTTAGTGAAAAAAATGTAGTTGTAAAATGCTTAGACAAGCTACATATTTTGAGAAGAGATACATGTTGAGATTTTATGAAGTTGAGAAAAGACTTGTGTTTTTATATAATAAAACAAGTACTCAATGAACCACCTAGGTTGACAAGGATACTCAAGTTTTGGACAAGGTGGCAACAAGAGGAACCATGTTTATATGGCAATCTCTCTTTTGTTGTGCACCAGATGAAAACCACCCAGGGACTTAGAGATTGAACATGTTTCTCCAACAGTGGCTTCCGTGTACAGCCACATGCTATTATGGCTCTGGCTTAGTCAACTACATTGGGAAGACCCATGCATTGGTCTTCAGGTTTACTGGAAATGAGGGAACTAGGAACCCTATATTGGTGCCTGAATACAAGCTAGCATTGTGTATGGGAGGACCCTTTGGAAAGACTTTGTCACATTCTCAATCTGCCAGTATTCCATCTTGGTGAGTACTTATCCAGCGGCCACTGGTGGCAACAAGATGAGATTGTGTCATGTGGGTAAAGTGTACAACTTCTGCAGAAGATAAAATTCTAAGTACTTAGCCGTGTCCCCGGTTATGGACAATACTGAGCAACTAAAGCTTGAAGCTATGGGAAATCTCGACATTCCAATTTCTAAAAGAGAAACTTTAAAGTGACAACAAAGAATTGAAGCACTTGGGGATTTACCAAGGAGCTCAAGAGATTTTGACAAAAAATGAAGCACTTGGGGTGTACCAAGGAGCTCAAGAGATTTTGACAAAAACTTGAAGCACTTGGGGTGTACCAAGGAGCTCAAGAGATTTTGAGAAAAAAAAACTTGAAGCACTTGGGGATTTACCAAGGAGATCAAGAGATTTTGACAAAGACTTGAAACACTTGGGGATGTACCAAGGAGTTCAGAAAGATTTGACAAAAGATTAAAACCATTTTGAAAAGATAGTATAAATTATTGCTTTCTGCAAATGAGCCTTAAACCCTACTTAGCCAAATATGCATGTAATGATAGGATCCACTTATCTTCAACATAGTAGTGAAACTTGCCAATACAATTCAAATGTATTGACCCTTGTGGCTGTAACTTGTTATGTTGCAGGTTTGATTGATATTAGTGAAGTTGATTGATTAGGATTAAAAGTCTACAACCAACATGTTTGCCTGTGGCACTTTGAAGATGAAGGACCCCATGCTTATAGATATTCTGCTGCAAAGTAATGTAATAGCCAAATGAGCTATGTAAGATGTAATAAAATTATGTTATTCCTGGTTATAAAGTTATATTATGACCTTTGTTTCTTGATATTACATCTTAACTGTGGATGCTAGCTATTGATCCAGGGACTAGCATTGTAAACATAGGGATCTCTACCTTATTAAAGGTTGGGACCTCTACAATTAGGTGCATCAGCAAGATATATGTCTATAACATTGCAAACATGTGTACCTTAGTCGGAAGTCATACCTCCACTCTTGGCTTTGTCGGCCAAGTACTTGTTGCAGTTCCTCTTCCAGTGGCCATCCGCCTTGCAATAGAAGCAAGTGGATCCGGCTGAAGGAGATGGCTTAGTCCCCGAGGAAGCGCTTGGGACCGGGTCCCGAGCCTGCTTTCCTCCTGACTCAGCCTTCTTCTTAGTCCAAGAACTCTTCTTGAACTTAGCCTTATTCTGCACCATCAACACTTGACTGGCGCCCTTCTTGAGATCCGCCTCTGCCTGCTTGAGCATCCCCATGCAATTCAGTGAGATTCTTATCCATACCATGCATGTGGTAGTTCGAAATGAACTGCCCATATGCACTAGGAAGAGAGTTCAGAATTATATCCGTAGCGAACTCTTCGCTAATGGGGTAGCAAATCCTCTCCAGAGACTGCACGTAACCAACCATTTTGATCACATGTGGACTCAGTGGATCACCATCCTTAAGCTTTCAACTCAGCAAAGCCTGAGAGACTTGATACCTCTCAGTATTCACCTAAGCCTGGAACATACTTTTGAGGCTTTAGATCATATCGTAGGCCTCAACATTCTCGAACTGCTTTTGCAAGTTCGGTTCCATGTGAGCAAGCATAAGATAGCTAATATCCATGGACTCATCCTTAGCCCGATGGTAGGCATTGGTGGCAGCGACAGTCGCATTCTCATTCGGCTCTATAAGATCCCTCCTTTATAAAGGAAAAGGATCCCTGTGATTGCAATGCTAGTCCCTGGATCAATAGCTAGCATCCACAGTTAAGATGTAATATCAAGAAACAAAGGTCATAATACAAATTTATAACCAGGAATAACATAATTTTATTACATCTTACATAGATCATTTGGCTATCTCATTACAATGCAGCAGAATATAACAATAGCATGGGGTCCTTCATCTTAAAAGTGCCACAGGCAGACATGTTGGTTGTAGACTTGTAATCCTAATCATTAAACTTCACTAATATCAAACAAACCTGCAACATAACAAGTTACATCCACAATGGTCAATACATTTGAATTGTATTGGCAAGTGATACTATGGTAGTATAGTGGAGTCTATCATTTATATGCATTTGGCTAAGTGGAGCTTAGGCTTTCTTTGCTCAAAATAGATTTTCCTTATCATTTGAAAACACTAAGTTTTTGCTTGACAAAATCTTTCCCAAGGCATATCCCAATAGAAATTGGTGATCCTTCAATCCCTTGTTCACCCAAAAGTTTTAAACTTAGAAATTTGGATGATGAGATTCTTGATAGCTTCCATGTCTTGATGCTCAAATTGTCCTTTACCAGGGACATGGCTAAGTACTTAGATTTTACACTCTGCAGAGGTGGTGCACTTTCCCCACAAGAATTGGTTTCCCAAGGCAAGATCTTTCAGAAGCCTTCCCTTAGACCAGAATGGACGCGTTCCAACCTATCAAACCCCTACCACCAACTGTCCATTTGGCTAAGTTCTTGCAACCTATATGATCCAGGCAGAGCCCATAATGCCAAGTGGCTGCACTTGAAGCTTCTCAACATTTGACATCTCAAATCTCTTTGTTCCTGGGTGGCATTCCACAAGTGAGATACACAAGGTAAACCATAGAAATGGGCCTTGTATAACCACTCAACACAAACCATTCCTTCCATTCCACCCAGGTGATTCATTCACTTAGTTGTTTTATTAAACAAAACACAAGTCCTTAACTTAGAATTATTCCATAGTATGAATATATTACACCCTTGTTTTCTACTAGCTAAGCTAAGAATGATAGTAGTAGGAATCTTAACTTAGGAAATTTCTACTAAGGTTTCATCTACTAGGATTTCCCATGGCATAGTTTACACTTAGCAAAAATTCCATGCAAGTACTACTTTAGAAATATCACTAATGCATAGTGAAAATAATGGGACTAAAGTATGAAGCATCACTTGCCTTTTTGGTAGAGAATATAAGTTCACTCCTTGTCTTTGTAATGATCACACTCTTCAAATCACTACAATTCAATCAAGCAAGCAATATTTCAATCTACCATTCAAGCATCATCACATAAAATAATAGAAACAAAACAATGCATGCAAGCATGCCAAACATTTTTCTATTTTGAAAAGTGGTTTATAATGGGTTATAAACATTTGGAAACACCTATTGGTCATTTTATAAAGTGGCAAAACCATTTGCAAAAGATTTTATCTATAAACATTTTTAAACCAAATCAATATTTTATGTGGTTGAAAATGTCTTTAACAAAGTAACAATCTTTATAAGGTTCACCAAATATGTTTTCAAATCATAAAACTTTTAAATGAAAACATTTCTCAAAGATTTTCCTCCAAAAAGTATTTTTAACATATAACAACATTTTTATTTGACTAGAAATGGTCTAAAACAAAGTTTTATTCTTTTGCTTCACAAAATATGTTTTTGAAATCACAAATTTATTTCTATGTTCAGTAGGTTCAAAACAAACCATTTGCCAAAGGTTTTATCTCAAAAATCATTTTAGAACAAATTTTATATTCTAAATATTCCTACACAAGTTTCTGCAAAAACAATCAATTTAACAGAAGCATTTTACTAAACAAAGTGCAAGGTCAGAAAGCACTTGTTTTGCTGAATCCATTGATATAAAATTTGTAAAATTTGGACATGTGGTTTTAAAGTTATGAATTTTACAAAATTGGACAACAAATAGATCAAATCTGTTTTTATAACATTAGGCAGGGCCACGTGGGCTGTTCTGATTCGTCAAAAACGGTTCGCGTGGATCGCGTGCTGTGAGGCGTTGGATCTAACTGAATCATGCGGCATAGATCAAAAGGTACCTCTTCGCTTAGTTTCTTTTGTGTGCGTTGGATCTACATCCTATGGCTGACGATCAAGCAACCAACAAGTGGCGGCGCTGGCGGCGGCGCGTGCTCTGTTCGCGGTGGTTCTAGCGAAGCACGAATGAAAGGAGGGAGAGAAGATGCTCACAGTGTTTGCAGCGTCGTGGGGAAGCTCAAGGAGGTTGTCGTTGCTGAAGGGGCGCACATAGTCGACTGGGATTCCTCGCCGTAGTTCTGCCTGGTGTCGGGCTCGCACCGGCGTCGTCGGGGACATTGCTACAGGGCACGGGAGAGGGAACAGACGGTGCTGTTAGACGCGTATAAGAGTAGGGAGTACGGGAGCATCAAAGAGAGGGGGCGGCGCGGTCGGATGTTACCAGTAGAGTTCGTCGGAGTTGGAGCAGACGGTGGCGCTGCTGGTTGTTGTCGTTGCCAATGCTCTGGTGTTTGCGCGGATGAATGGGAAGCACAGGGAGGCGCGCCAGATGCTGGGGATCACGCTCGTGTGGTCGATGGGGCGAGGGGTGGCGAGGTGTGGCCGGAATTTGTTAGGGAGTTCGTCGGAGACAGGGGCAGTCGATGTTGTAATTTGGGCAGCCTAGTGGCTTCGGTCGAGTGGGATCTGAGGGGAAAAGAAGAGGATGGAGAGGCGCTTAAGAGGGCGAGGTCGCGGGGTGGATTCACTGCGGTGTTAACGCTAATTAACTCGAGCTGTCAACGGCGGAAACGGCCGACCGTGGTCAGCGGCGGGGTGGAGAGGATGATGAGGTGGCAGTGGGGTAGCGTCGTCAGCGAGGGAGGAAGAGGGGAGGTGGGGGTCCAACCGTCAGTTGTTGTGCGGGTGCAGACGCGAGTGAGAAAGGACGGAGGCAGAGGGTTCCCGGGTGGGCTCTTGCTGGGCCAGAATGGTTTGTTGGGCTGGGTAGGTTTAGTGGGTTGGGTTTGTTTCTATTTTTTTATACAAACCTTTTTATTTTTCTGAATTGAATTCCTGTTTTGATTTTCAATCAAATAATTCAGACTCCAATTCAAATCAAACCACCACCAAATTTTGTGTTGATTTAAATTCTGTTTATCAACATACTCCAAGGTCCAAAATGAAATAATTCTTTTATTCTTTTAGGATCTATTAATAATTAAATAAATAGACCTTAGTATTTAATTCAAATAGGTTTTAATTTATTTTAAAACTCTTTTTGAAATCTAAATAATATCAAAATCTTTTCAGTAGGTTTCATTTGAAAAAGTAAAACACTTGGAATTCTTATTTTTAAAAACTTTAATAAATTTTAATGTTTATTTGAAAGGGAAAAGCCTTTACTTAAATAAAATTGGATATTAATAAATCCTTATTAATTTATTTAAATAAACCTTTATTCTTTTTAACAAATAGAAATATTTTATTTCATTTGCTTGGCCAAGATTTAATTTGGCTCTTTCAAATAATCCTTATTTATATTTCTACCTATGCTTATCAAAACCATATATTTTTATTTAAAGATCCAAAAATAGTGAATCCAACTATTATAACTTTATTTATTATTTGTTTATCTTTTTAACTCTCCTTAGGATTATTTACTCACCATTTGGTATGGATTTATAGATAGGTGCTTTATTAGCTTTGGAAATTAAATTTCCTTATCTTATTAAATTCATAAGATTTTATCCAAGGCTCCAATTTAGGTGAAACCAATTCATATGGTTTTATAATATTTTTATTTGTCATTCTTGATCATTTTGAAAAGTTTGTTTGACAAATTTTTATATGGATGGAATCCATAGGCTTGGAGATATCTTGGAAATGATTTTATTCCATTAGGGTTTAGGGTTTGGGTTTATTTCCCTAGTGTTTAAATTTCAAGATGCATTTTATGAGGAATGCATTCCAATTGTTTTGAATTTAGTTGGATTCAAATGTTAAGCAAAGTTTGTTCAAGATGGGATTTTAAGTTTCTATTTAGAAACAAAAGTTTCTTTTCACCCTAATTTTCAACAATTATTTATTTTGTTTATTTATTTTTCACATTACAAGATTTGGAAAATCTTGGGATGTGACAGTCTTGTAAGTTATTACTTCGGTAATGACCTCTCATTATCCTTTTTGTTTGCATTTTGTGCCAAGAATGACCTCTAATGAGAGGGAAGTAAGATTTGGGGAGTTGCTGTCCCGAAACAGATTTCTGTCCTCCATCATAAAAATTCGTGAGGATTCTCTGTAACTCATATTGAGCTCCAAATTTGCGAATAAATCCCCAGTCTGTTAGCTAACTTTCGTTAGTTCCACACTTTTTTATTTGAGCAACAAAGGATGTCCGAAAAAATCAGTTTCTACCTGCTGGTCTGTTTTGACAGATTTCTGCCATTATTTGCATTTGCTTCTTATTGATTCCTTTTTGAGTTATTTTTGGGACATTGAGCTTTTTGAAGGAGTTGCTACAGTAGGTTGTGTTTTTAGTGAAAAGATTTGTTGTTCCAAAGCTTTGCCGGAGGTCTAATATCTTTTGAATAAGCTAATGTTGCTAATGAAAATTGTGTGAAGTTTTGTATGAAGGAAAATTTTTAGGTGTAGAGAGAGAATGATGCAATGAGATGAAGAATGTACAAAAGCTCAAGCTTGGGGATGCCACCATGGTGTCACCCCAATAAATATCCAAGAGGTACAAGCGTCAAATCTTGGGGATGCCCAAGGCATCGCCTTCTTCATCAATAAAAAGCTCAGGTCTATCTAGACACTTTGTTTTTATTGTTTCATGCACAGTTGTGTTGTTCTTGGAGCGTCTTAGTTTTTGTTTGCTTTGCTTAGGTTGTTTAGTTTGCTTGAATAAAGTAGTTTGGACCCCCGTTCTCGCTGTGTTGTTTTGCAAATAAGTTTGCTTGGTGTTGGAAAGGAGTAGTAAGTTCTTGCTTGTAAATGCAAGAGGAACTTGCATTGACTGTGAATTAGACTTTAGCATGACATGCTAGGTGTTGTTTTGACCTTATGCTTAGTGATTATTGCTGTAGCATTTCTTGTTCCAAACAATTGGGATTGCTTAGTATGCCTTAAAGAAATTATGCGTTGTTTTAGCATGCAAAAGCATAGTATTGTGGTATTCTCCTTTGATGCTTTGCTTGGGTTGACTTGGCACATGCTCACACCATGTTATGACTATGAAAAGTCACCATTAGCCTCTATGATCATTTAGTCCTTGACTTGTAGTACCACTCTATGCTTTGATTAGTAATTCTTTGTTGCGCTACATGATTATGGCCATTATGCTCTCTTAGTTGGTTGCTCCCAGTCTTTTGCCAGCCTCCACTTGTATGAGTAAGTTCTACTCATGCTTCCAACTACCAAGAAACCAAGTTATTCCAAAGTGTCCACTATAAACTCATATGCATGGTGTGTTACACCATTCCAAGTATATTCTCGTTTTCAGCTATCTTCCAATTAAAAACTATTTTGTTATGTGAAAACTTAGTGATTAAATCCCTCACGAACTTGATGGCACACTTTATATTCTTTTCCCCTAATAAACTTGAACCATTGTGACAACTTTGTTGTTGAAAGGATATGAATGTCTCCTAGAGGGGGGGTGAATAGGCGATTAAAAATTTTCCTAGAGTGGCTCAACAAAGGTGGAATAAAACTAGTGTTTACTTTGTTAAGCACAACCTAGAACAACTAAGGTTCACCTATGTGCACCAACAACTTATGCTAAGCAATACAAGCAACAAAGTGATAGCAAGATATATATTACTTCAAGCACGAAGGCTATCACAATGTAAAGTGCATAAGTAAAGAGCTCGGGTATAGAGATAACCGAGGCACGCGGGGACACCGATATTTTACCGAGTTCCTCCCAACATGGAGTACGTCCCGTTTGGAGAGGGGGTGGTATCAAACCACCAACGCCACAAAAGGCCTCCCTTATTCTCCGGTGAATCTTACCCCAATGGGATCGATCCACGCTTCCACTATCGGTGCACTTGTCGGTGGCAACCGGAACCTCTCACAAGGTTGGGGCACTTCTCCACAACTTAATTGGAGGCTCCCAACAAATGCCACAAAAGGCCACAATGCCACAATGCCACCAAGGCCACAAACCGTCTAGGGTTCCAAGAACCCAAGAGGGACAAGCTCCAATGAGCAACTCAAACCAAATCCTCCGAGGAGAACTCAAACCGATGCACCAAATGCAAATGGCAAGAACACCACAAAGATGCTCAAATCCCTCACTCTCAAGTTCCAACAAAGCTACTAAGGGTGTGTTTGTTAGCCTGGGCGAGTCTAGATTTCCCATCTCATCCCATACAAGCTGACCCTAGCTAAGTTGAGCTGAGATTTTCATATGTGTTTGGCAGCCTGTGTCTGTTGAGATATGATGAATAGAGATGTTGTTTGGTGGGCTGTGTCTGTTGAGATATGATGAATAGAGATATTGTTTGGTGAGATGAGTCTGTTTAGCCATGCTGAACTCAGATTTTGTTTGGTAGAGTGCACGTGAGTAAGATGTGATTGCCATGACTTGGTGCGATGACCACACAAACATTTTAAAATTTCATCCATTACGTTATAAATTCAAAACACAAGCAAGTATATACATCATAAATTCAAAACACAAGCAAGTATATACATCATAAATTCAAAACACAAGCAAGTATATAGCACAAAATTACCCCAAAATGATATATTACCAAGGCTCACTTGAGCACATAATTCAGCATGTCTACAGCACCAAAAGCTAACATAGAAAATACGTCCAAATTACCAAGTCCGCATCATATAATATATAGTAGGCATTACAAAATATATAGATTTTCAAGTTGCATCAACTCACAACAACTCAAACTAGATTCGGATTTTTGGCTATGATACGCTTGAATGAGGCTTCACGAACATCCGCTTCCATTTTCATAAAATTAAGGCCTTTACCCTTATGCTCCGTCAAATAATCCAAAACAGCCAACCGTTCATCCATGTCGAAATTGGTAAGGTCCATAACCATTTTGCACAAATCAGGGTGTTTTTCGGTATGGCAAGTGTTATTGATAGCACCAGCCACATCACGCAATGCATCAGACATGTTGTTTACCTGAACTGCATCTTCGTCACTCAAAACATGCTTCCTATTTTTATTATTTGTTGAGCCATAAGGTGAAGGAGTAGTTGCTCCGAGGCCTTGAACTCCAAAGTTGATGGGGATTTCACCTTGCACAAAACCTTCACCATTGGTTTCTCCACCCTCCAAATCAATAGGTTTTTCTAGACTTTCAACTTCAATTGGTTTCCCCAAAGGCTCATTAGATCCCATTGCGAACTTTCATGTGGCTAGCTAATTGGCAAAGCAAGCTTCCATGTATTCATAGTTCACAAGTGGCGTGTTCAAGAATTCAGCATCCTTAGGAGTATCCTACAGATATCATGAACAAAAATATATTTCAGCACTATAACAACATGTTTCCAACAGATTTTAGTAATGAAACAATGGGTTCTTGGACAAACCTGGGTATGCCCCAAGTAATGTTGGTCTTCTAAAACAATCATCTTTTGATCATCATCCCAAAGTGCCCCGCTTAGAAGTCTCAGTTTCTCGATTCTTTGATACCTGATCTTCCACTTGCAGAGATGATTGGTTACTTGGGTAGTTGTCACATCGTAACCGACGAGTTTGGTCAAAGCTTTTGCTGCTTGTCCAATATGGATCTCTTTGAATCCTTTGTCGGTCTTGACACCTTTTGCTGCAATCTCGGCGAGACATCGCATCATGCATGTTGACATCATAGGGGTCCAAGTCATAACCTTTGGAGCCTTCTTTTTTGTAGCACCTACATCCGGAACTTTGTTCTCAATTTCAGCCATCTACAAAAAAAGCAACACCAACATGAGTAAATTCAACAATAAATATAGACATTTCAGCACCATATTGATATATTCCATCAGCAAAATGCATATTCTAGCAAAAGAAAAGTAGTTCCAGCACTAATAGAGACATTTCAGCACCATATTGTTATATTCCGGCAACAAAATACAAGTTACATCAAAAGAAAAGTAGTTCCAGCACTAATAGAGACATTTCAGCACTAAAATGAGTAATTCAGCAATAAATATACACATTTCAGCACCATATTGTTATATTCCAGCAACAAAATATAAGTTCCAGCAAAAGAAAAGTAGTTCCAGCACTAATAGAAACATTTCAGCACCAAAATGAGTAATTCCAGCAACAAATATAGACATTTCAGCACCATATTGATATATTCCAGCAACAAAATACAAGTTCCAGCAAAAGAAAAGAAGTTCCAGCACTAATAGAGACATTTCAGCACCAAAATGAGTAATTCCAGCAACAAATATAGACATTTTTCAGCACCATATTGATATATTCCAGCAATTAATATAGACATTTCAGCACCATATTGATATAATCCAGGAGAAAAATGCAAATTCCAGCACAAAAGTTACACATTTCAGCACCATATTGATATATTACAGCACCAAAATGCAAGTTCCAGCAAGTTCTAGCAATAATAAAATAGTTCCAGCGCTAAAGTTACCATAAATCAAAGTCTACCGCAGCCATAACATTTTGAGTATATAGGTAAACCTTAAATCAAAGTCTACCGCAGCCATAACATTTTGAGTAGTACCATCTCTTCTACCCCAAAAGGCAGCCGAAATATTTGCTGGGACTCTAGCCATGACATGTGTTCCATCAATTGCTCCAATACAATCCTAGTTCATAAATATGTAACTATGAGTGGAAGGAGGATGAGATGAATATATAAATTTTTCTGAATAAAAGTAGATTACCTTGAAGTAAGGATTGAAGCGGTTGTTTTCCTGAATTGTAGGGTGTATATTACTGGAGGGAGGACGGATCATCTCACCCCGCAACTCGCCAACAGCATACAACACCGCCTTAAAATACCTACTTATTACTTCAATAGATCTTCTAAAAATCGGTTGAAGAGCTCGAAACCTTGTGTTGTGGCCAACTACCAGGAGAAACATGGCTACTTGTTCCTCAATGGAAGTATTAATACTATCTTTCAATAGTTCTCTCTCTCTAAAAAAATTGCACAAGCGAAAAAAGGGAGCTCTTTTCATTCTAAGCTGATTTTGAGCAATTTGATTCGGTAGAATGATAGATAAATCTCAAGTTTGATTCCCTAGCTATATCCATATCAATCCTATGACCTAGTAACATCGGAGTTTGGTTTCTAGCTCTCCTTGAGATAAAAATCATGTAAGCTCCCAATGCAGCTGCAAGGCCGGCTGCTTGCACGATTAGTTGACGTCGTTTTTTGGCCAAATCATCCATCTAAAGAGACAAAAAAATCATTTTCACACACTGGAATGAAACAAACAGGACAAACCAAGTATCCATCATGCATACAATTGCATAGAATAAAATCCCTATTGTCCACAACATTGAAGCAAACTAGGAAAATAGTTGAAACATAGGTAGGACCTAAAAAGGTTTTTCAGCAGCTGACCAACAAAACCTGATCCAGACCAATGGCTAAGCATAGGAAACACAGCAAACAAAAAATAAAAATACTGACCGTATCCAACCAGCCAGACCAAAAATATTTTTTCAAGCCAAGGACAGGAAATTTAAGCCCTACTTTGAGTTTTGTTTAACTGTACTTATGTATTTTGTTCGAGTCAAAAGTATGCACATCACATACTGTTGAACCAGCTATCTAAATAAATAAAGAAACAATTGACAATGGTTTATATTGTCTCTATATTGAGGACACCGCCTATTAGCCCATAATTTTTTGCAAAAAAACAGAGGGAGATAGTACCTCAGATGCCTCTGTTGGAGAAGTGGTGGCCGTACAGATGCCTCCCATGCATGCAGGCCGTGCAGATCAGTCCGGCGTGCTGGCCGTTAGGGTGTTTTTTCAGAACGGTCCGGTAGTACCGGTGTACTACCGCATGTGCCAGGAAAAAGCGGAGCAGTAGCAACACGCGCATGCGAGCGAGCCAGCAGCGGGGCAGGATGCGGTCGTGGCAGAGGGACCCAGGGGGCAGCAGCGCGGCATGCAAGCGGCAGCCAGCAGAGCAGGCAGGCAGCGCGACGCAGCAGCAGAGCAACGCAGCGGCAGCTAGCAGTGGCGGGCCCAGCTGACGGCGCAAGCAGCGCATGCGGGCGCGCGCGAGGAGCTAGCGGCGGCAGCGCGTGGGGCCAGCAGCAGCAGCGCAGCACAGCAGGGCCGCCCAGCGGGAGCCAGCGGGGGACGCGAGCGCGCGCGAGCGGGCCAGCAACGCATTTGCGCGGAGATCGAGGCAGCACACCGCCGGTCAACGCGCAACACACGCGAGCGAAGCCAAAGCGCGGGGTCTGGATCTGGATCGGAAAAATATCTGGACAAATAAACTGGGCCGGCCGGTAGGACCAGAAAATGGTACCGTGCCAGACTGAAGTGGGATGCGCGCGCCAGGCACGAGCAGCACTGGGCTGCGGTAGTACCGCTCGGCCCAGACAAGATATTTTTCTTTTTCTTTTTCAATTTAAATAAAGCAAATATACAAACGGTCATAACTTTTGATTGGAGACTCCGATTGACCCGATTCCAATTGTGTTGGATAGAGGACAACAAGGGCTTTCCAATAAAAAGTGGAAATATTGATTATCACCAAGTGAGAGTGTATCAACTAATATAATGTGAGATACCTCACTTGGTGAGACACTGAAAAACCGCATAGATCAAAATTGCAACAAGATATAAAAGAGAGATCCGATTTTGATGAACAAGAGCTTGTTATGGAGATTACCACAAGCTCTATATCCTCACATGGATAAGACCAAATACGATGATGCAAGTATGCAAAGTTTTGAGCTCTCTCCGAACAATATGACCGAATTACTCATACGAGAGCCCCTCTTGATAGTACGGTTATCTATCCTAAACCCGGTCTCACACACACAACGTGAGACCGGCAAAAGGGAAAACCTATCAAGATTATACCTTTGCCTTGAGCATTCCACTTGAGATCGATGTAGACGGTCTTGCCCTTCTCAAGATGGAACGCCTTTCTTAATTCCTCATCATCGACCTCGCATATTGAGCTTTCACAACATATCTTCTTTGCATTTCATCGATCTTGAAGCCAACACATGCTCCAAGCGATCCCAATGGACAAATCCTACAAGTATAACTTAATACACACATTAGTCCATAAAGATTGTCATTAATTACCAAAACCACACATGGGGGCCCAACATGTTCTTTCAGTTGTATATGCTTGCACTTATAAGTTGGAATTAGCAGAACCGTGCTGTCACGGGGAACATTTTCAACATTGCGCTTGTACTTTGTACTCAGTTGATATCATGATCTTTTGTCTATGGATGTCACCGGTGTGAAATAAAGAGGGAACTTGTAAGTCCATGGAGTTTGTATTCTGTGTTAGAGAAATGCCTGGGCTGCTAGCCTGAGCCATGCCTAATCATGGTGGAAACTTGCATCATCACCATAATGAGCTATCTATGAAGCATCCTCAATAAAAAGTGATGCATATAGTAAATAAAAAGATCGCCGAGATGCTGATTGTCTGCTTGCCTTGTCATTTTGGTTATGGGAAAGCTCCTATACCATGTGCAAGGGGTACCCCGTTGGCGGTTCTCAATGATATGCAAATACTTACAATGACAAGAACTTACTTGTGACTGAAGTTGAGTATGCATGAGGTGTGGCCCTCGTATTCAAGGGACTTGAGATTGCCAACTTATACTTCGTCAAGCATATACTCCATCTTTTCCACTTTAACCTTAATCACTTCAAGATGCTTATGATAGGGGAAATGAGGGATAAAAGCTAACAAGTACCATAATTTTTGGAAGCTCTTTTTGAAACTTGTAATTCCTGCTTCCTTTACAAAAGGCCTTTCTTCCACCACTATTGAGTCTCCACCTTCTACCTTTAGGCACCATTAAGAGAGCATAGTTGTCATTCTATGTGTAGTGTTCCAAAGCTTATTAATTGATGCATATTCTGATATTATTTGTTCTTGTGCTATTTGTTTCTAGTCACCCTTGTGAACTTTGAAGGTGTCCTATGCATCTATTTTCTCATCTATGAGGGACAAGCTGATTGCCACTATGCTATGTTTTCTGTATGTGAAACAAACAAACATTTTTCAATGCATGTTATTCATGATCTTTGTTTGTAGCCTTTCATGTTGCATGCATAGTTACTATGTCCTATTTTTAGAACTCCATCTTTCATGCACATGTTTAGAGTTCTTTGATCCCAGCTTTCAATGCTTGCAAATGGTTGTATCTTTATTGCGAAGGTGCATGTCACCTCAAAAATTATTCTGTTTATTACTTACCTACTCGAGGACGAGCAGAAGTTAAGCTTGGGGATGTTGATTCGTCGGAAACGTATCTATAATTTTTGATGCTCCATGCTTGTTTAGTATCTACTTTTCTTTACTTGTCTACACTTTGAGGTGCTTTTTACATGTTTTCTGGTACTAACCTATTAACAAGTTGCAATAGTGCCAACTTCCTGTTTTCTGATGTTTTTGGTTTTAGAAAAGTTAGTAAAGAAATATTCTCGGAATTAGAAGGGACAAACGTCAGGGTCAATTACTTTCCATGGGGAACAAGAAGTCTAGAGGGGAGCCCAAGAGGCCGGCCGGGGCGGCCAGACCCACCCTAGGTGCGGGTGGGACCTGCCCCGCGCCTAGGAGGGGTGTGGGGCCCCTAGCCACCGCCTCGGTGTCCCCCTTCGCCTATAAGAAGCCCCCGATGCAGAAACCATAAGCACCCGATCAAATATCCACGAAACCGTCTATAGCCGCCGCCACCATCGTCCCTAGATCGGGGGGATCTGAAGTTCTTCCCGGCACCCTGCCGGAGGGGAGATCATCCCGGAGGCCTTCTCTCCGGTATGATGCGTGAGTAGTTCCACCTTGGACTATGGATCCATGTAGTAGCTAGATGGTTGTATCTCCTCCTTTGTGCTTTCATGTATAGATCTTGTGAGCTCCGTTCATGATCAAGATCTAATCTATGTGTAATCATGCATGTTGTGTTTGTTGGGATCCGATGGATATTGAGATTATTATATTGGTTTGATTAATGGTTTTGTCTTTATGATTCTATCATGTCTGTGTTGTTTGTGATCTTGCATGCTCTCCGTTGTTAGTAGCTATCTTGGCCAACTAGTTGCTAGTGACTCCAAGAGGGGGTATTTATGCACGATAGTGGTTTCATGCCTCTAGTTTCCAAGGGAAGTGACAATAATATCTTCGGTTCTAGATGTTCTATTGCTACTAGAGAAAAAACAACGGTCTCTTGTTAATGGAACATGTGGACTGTTGTGGTATTGCCGACGAGTACGCCATGGAGGGGTCCGCACACTGCGTGTTTAGAGACGTGGGGGAAGGCGAACGGTTGACGGGTACGAGGTAACATAGCGTACCCAGGTTTAGATCCCAAGACGGTGGCGGAATCCTACTCCTGCTATAAATCATTATAGGGGCAATACGCCGAGTTACAGAGATAGGTTCGCTGTGCAAGGTTGTATGAATCGATATTAGGTTGTCTGAAGTTGTGCCCTAAAGGCTCCCATAGGCCTGACTTATATAGTCGCCAGGTCCTAGGGTTACAGGGAAAAGTCCTAGCCGGACAGGTTACAGAGTCCTACACCGTCTATTACTAGTCTTGTGTATCTTGCACTCCAAGGCTCCGGGTACGCTGGTGACTCCACCGTAGCCTTCATTTATCCGGCATGGGCCTCCCTTCTAGATCCATCTAACTGGGCCGCCCAGCAGGCCATAGGCCATGCTACCAACTGTGGGCCACCCGGGTTATCCGGATAGGTGACATGCTATGAGGATACCCATATAGAATATCCCTAACAGTAGCCCCCGGAGAACTCCGAGATCTTGCGTCGTCTTGCCTTTTTCAGATGAACGCTTCGTCTAGTTGGATGTCGGCAAATCGTCAAGCAATATCTTGTAGTCCTCCCAAAGAACCCTGCAAGGCCTTTCCCCGTCTTCAACTTGTAAGCCGGAGAAATTCTGAATCTTTCATCGTACTCTTCCGTAGCCGGATTGGATCCGTCCATGTCGGAATCTTCGATGTGACGGCTCATCTGCCCATGTCATCTAGGACGACGTAGTCTTAGGTCAGCGACGCCTTGTAACTCACACATGCAGAGAACGCAATCATGTCCGATTTTCTCGCGCGAGCGATACGAACCGTTGGCGGCGACGGTTGGAGACGTGGCGAAATTTCCGCACACGTTCGCGAACACGTCGTCTACGCGGCAACCATCCGATCAAGTTGCACGAATCTTGACGCTTGGAGATGATAAATAGTAACTGCGGTGGAATTTTCACCTTTTACCTCATTCTCCTCGCATAGTCTTCTTCCTCCAGTGCGTGCCCCCTCGATCTCTCTGCGTCCAACTCACGAAAAAACCTTAGCCTCCAATATGCACCAGTCGCACCCAGCCTCTCTCCATGGCTAGCAGCAGCACTTCTCCCTCCATGGCTGCGTCGAACGAAGCCGCGGCGAAGCCGGCGAGCTCCATCGTCGTGCCTCCAGGGGGCCTAGTCATCCCTGCATCGGCGGTTATCGAGTCCGCCGGCGGCGAACTTAATCTGCCGGCGCTAGAGCCGTTGGAGGAGGAACCAGACTCGCACAAAGGCGACTGGCGTGGCTCAGATATCATAGATCGTGATATCCATGAGATGATCTCTGAAGGCTACCTTCCTGCGATGGAGGGGCTCGCCTGGCGGGCGGCTCTGGCTGGCGAGGTTACACCTTCTCCCCAAGCCAGAGAAAAGGTGTACCTCAAAGCCCAACTGTTACGCGGCGTCTCCCTGCCCATCTCCAACTTCTTCCTCTCCGTCTTGAATCACTATAGAGTCCAGCCCTAGAACCTTTCCCCCAATAGTATCTTAGTGCTTAGCAACTACGCGGCGCTCTGCGAGGGATATTTAGGGATAAGGCCTAGGTTAGACCTCTTTGTGTACTTCTTCACCGTCAAACGTGAAGCCGGACATAGCAAGGAAAACCTTAGGAACTGCGGCACTATAAGCTTCAAGATTCAACCTGGACGGCGGTTCCCCGACATCGTCGGCCATGAGTCCTGCAAAAATTGGCAATGGACGTACTTTTACGGCCCAGACATTCCCCTGGCTGGCCGACAAGTTACGTACCCGGACTTCGTTGACGGAGCTGCCGCTGAAGCCTCGTCATGGAGATCCCAGGCCTCCATTCTCTCTGACCTCGACACTTCTCATGCCATAAGGCGGATCTAATGGTTCGTAGAGACGGGTTTGACCGGCTTGGACCTAGCCATGTGCTGGTTCATCAGGCGAATCCAACCTCTGCAGCACCATGCGAAGCTCATGCACGAGTATACCAGTGACAGAAGGGATAGTCTCCGCATCTCCGTGAACAACTTCTCGAGAGATTCCGTCAAGCTCCGCCTTAAGGACATCGTCAAGGTGAAGGATAAGAAGCGTGGCTTCACCATCACCTACGACATGTTCGTAGACGACAAGTGCCCAAAGGTAGGTATTTATTTTCCGTGTGCGACATATACTCAAGTTCTTCCGTCTTGCAAATGTAATCTTATCTAACACGGTGATTTCTCACTTTAACAACTTAGCGATCTAGAGGAGGGCAACCTGGCTGCCCAAATCTATGATCCAAAGATGAAGGAAGTCATGGTCGTGTCCGACGACGAAGCTCCGTTGGCGCGAAAGCGGAAGAGCTCCACCTCTGACGCTGCCGACGGAGGCAAGAAGAAGAAGACAGAGGGTGGAGCCTCCAAAAAGACTACCGTCGCCCTGGAGGCGGAAAAGAAAAAAGTTACTGGGATCCCCTTTGCCAAAGCACCCCCACTTGTGTAAGCTTCTCTTCCTCCGACATTGTCTATTTATCTGTCTTGCTCCTGTACTTATGCATTTTGCACGTTTCAGGAAGAAAGCCACGACCAGCCTCAAGAAGACCTCCAAAACATCGGGGGTTTCTTTAAATATTAAGGGCATGCCGCATCGCGATGCCTCCCCCGCCATCGCCCCTTCCACTCCTGCCGTCAAGCCCTCGTCTGCCCTGACAAGCTCACAAGCTAAGGAGGCATCAGGCCCTTCCGCCATGGAAGTGGATTCTGGCGCCTTTTACCGAGCTTGCTGTTGTCGGCGAGTAGGCGATGCAGGAGAGTACCGCCCACCAAATGGCTGAAGCTCCGGCTAAGGATGCCATCGGTGGCGGTAAGGCAGTGGTGGAAGCAGGTACCTCTGCCATTGGCGGCGCCCCCGCACCCAAGAAAACCATAGCCTATCCGAAGATAGTCTATCCGGTACTTACACCGGGTAGCACTGCTTTGGTCCCTGGTGCGGTGCCGACATCTCCGACGTGCGGTCTAGAGGAGCTCCGTCAGCAAGCAGAAATCTTGCAAGGAAACTGCGAATCCTTTGCCAAGCTGCTGGCCGAGAGTGCTACGAAGCTCAAGATCATCGCACTTGTAAGTTTTATTTGCCTTTTGCATTTCATTTGAGTATCCCACTGTAGCCCCCGAGGATGTAGATGGAAAACCATAGGCCTTTGTTCCTAGATGCTCTAAGAGTGACTAAGCTAGAAAACTTCTCACTGTAGCCCCCAAGCATTTAGATGGAATGAATTATTCCGACTAGATGCTTTAAGAGTAGCATACGCAGTGTTTATAAATTTCAGTACTGTATCCCCCAAGCTTCTAGTTGCAACTGAATTAGTTCCGACTAGATTCTTAAAGAAAGCTAAGCATATTGTTAAGTCAAAAAGTCTCGCTGTATCCCCCGAGCGTCTAGATGAAAATTGCCGACTAGATGCTCCAAGCAGACTAAACAACGTTTAATTTTGTCCTTTTTTCCACAGAACGAGAATGCTCGGAGGGGCATGGCCAATGACAAGTACCAGAAGATGCGCACAGACCTGGAAGCTGAAAAGGGTAAAACTGCCTTCTTGAAGGAACAGATCACCAAGAGCAAGCGTATGTTTTCTTTTTCGCATTCCGACTTGGTATTGTGCCCATATTATCTGAGTACTCACTATGTACTTTGCTTTTTCCGACTTGCAGAAACCATCACCAAGGCCAAGAATATTGTCGAGCAATCCAAGCACATTCAAGAGCTGTATAGAGAGAACAAAATTCTTAAGCAGGAGAGGAAGGACATGCTGAAAATGCACGAGGAGTCGATGAAGGTCCTGTAGGACTCCGCCACCAAGGAAGTCAATCGCTTGAAGGAGGAGATTGCGATCTTAAAAGATCAGAAGCAAGCTGCCGATGAGCAAAATCAATGCCATAGCGAGGCGTACAAGCTCCTCCAAAAAGAGAAAGAATCCTTGGCGGACACCCTCTGGCAAGCTGAGGCCAGCATATTCAGTAATTTTTCTCCGTCTTGGATTTCTGTAGTCTGGGTACCTTGAATTTTTGAACTAATGCGCTCCTTGTCAGAATTTGCACCTCCTATGGGTTTAACCCGATCGCCTCCTCCAGCCAAGGAATGCATGGTTCTTGTCGGCAACTTTATCAACACCGCCATCACGCAAGCCAAGGAGATTGCCAAGCCCCTCCAGATAAACATCAAGTCATCGAACTCCGTGGCGAAGTACTCGGAGATTCTGCGCCGAGCCCCCGAGCGTATCACAAGCTGGAAAGCTTCGTGTGCACGGGATGGTGTGAGGATGGCGCTGTCAATGGTGAAGGCACACTATGACGATGCCGACATCGACACGGTGACCTCTGGCATCCTCGACGTCGACTATGATGGCAAAGAAATGAACCATGAAGCCATCTTGTCGTCACTCGCGGGCTATGACACCAGAGTTGCCGAGTTGGTGGATGTCGACGTCTTCGTGCCCATGAACTTCATCGACAACGGCAACCAAGATTCCTCTGATTCCCACCACATCGCCGACTTCGATGGTGGCTCTCCGGCTGGTGATGATGTTGTCTCCAAGTCACCTGCGTCAAAGGAGTGAAGAACAACTTTGTAATATTTGTTTCACCTTTGGTGCATATGCGGAAAAAACATTGTTTATGTAACTTAAGGCGGAAAACAATGGTTGTTATTTCCTGCTGCTCAAGAACTAGTTTCCAGCATGTATATATTTTTTAAGCAAGTGCTGGCTTATCCATTACCTTGGGTCTTATGCTTGACTTTTCGTGAGACGGAAGACTCATTGTCGGAACCATGCACTTAGGTGATGATGCCCAATGGCACCGTCAATAACCTGAGCACAAAATCGCCTACAATAAGTGCTGAAAGTCACTACTCCAGAATCCACATAAAAACGACAAAGAACGCGTAGACCAGAAAAGTTAAGCTAACGTCCGTAGGCGGAATTTTCACAAGTGCAAACGCAAAGCTTGTGCATAAAGGTTTTACATGATCCAAAAATGAACACTAAAGGAGGTAAATGACTCAGAAATATGAGTGAACCAGAGAGCTTTATTTCATTGATCATATAAGAGGTACACAATTAGATAAAAAATGCTAAGTGTAAAACGGACATAGCTGTGCTATGTTCCATGGCCGATCAAGCTCCGGGTAGTCATCATCCGGGTCACGTCGCTTACGCTTATGATCCTCGTTGGGTCTATCCTTCAGTTCACGATTGTCAACGAGGTAGTAAGACCCATTGAGTAGCGCCTTGCTTATGATGAACGGTCCTTCCCATGGTGGGGATAGTTTGTGCGACTTCTTCTGCTTAAGTCGGAGCACCAAATCCCCCTCTTTAAATGAGCGATGCCGAACGCGGCGACTATGGTAGCTGTTTAGCTTCTGCTGGTAGATGGCGGATCTTTGGCATGCCAAAACACGCTTCTCCTCGAGAAGGTCCACATCTAGGCGTCTGGATTCTTCAGCGTCATCTTCGTCGTAGGCGGCAACTCTTGGTGAATCGTGAAGGATGTTGGAAGGCAGGATGGCTTCTACTCCATATACCATGATGCAAGGGGTGTAGCCGGTGGATCCGTTGGGTGTAGTTCGTAAACTCCACAACGCAGATGGCAATTCTTCCGCCCAGGCTCCAGCTGCTCTATGTAGCGGTGCCTCAAGACGTGGCTTAATTCCCTGCAAAATTAATCCATTGGCTCGCTCAACCTGACCATTGGATTGTGGGTGTGCCACAGATGCAAGGTCAAGTCGGATGCCTTTCTCCCAACAATAAGCCTCCACTTATCCGAGTGATAAATTGCTGCTGTTATCGGTGATAATGCTGTGTGGGAGACCAAATCTCACCACTAGATCCCTGACAAACCTGAGGGAAGTTGCCCCATCAAGCTTTCTGATGGGTTTAGCTTCTACCCATTTAGTGAATTTATCAACTTCTACAAGCAGATGTGTAAACCCACAAGGTGCCGTCTGTAACGGTCCCACCATGTCTAGCCCCCAGACTGCAAACGGCCAAGTTATTGGTATTGTTCGCAATTCTTCAGCAGGAACATGTGGTTGTCGGGCATAATACTAGCATCCCATGCATGTCTCAACCAGCTTGTGGGTGTCCGCCTTCGCGGTCAGCCAGTAGAATCCTTGCCAAAAGGCTTTCGCAACCAACGATCGAGGAGCGGCGTGATGCCCGCAGTCTCCGAGGTGGATTTCGCGTAGGATTTCCATACCTTCTAGCTGGGAAACACACTTTAGGTATACACCAGTAGTGCTCCTTTTGTAGAGTTGCCCATTGATTATGGTATAACCCTTTGCTCGTCGTACTATTTGCCGTCTTTCAACTTTGTTGTCGGGCAAAGTTCCGTGTTCGAGATATTCCATGAACGGTTTTGTCCAAGCCAGAGGGACCTTAGTCACCATGTTGACAAAAGAGTCAGCTCTATCCGGGTTGTCGATGTCGGCTCCCTTCACAGATGGTGTGCGCAGATGCTCTAGGAAAACTCCTGGCGGAATTTGCTTGCGCCCTGATCCAAGCTTAGACAGTAGATCAGCCGCCTCGTTTTGCTCCCTAGGTACATACTTGACTTCATAGCCCAAGAAGCTCTTGGCTATCTCGTCCACTTCGTCTCGATATGCCTCCATCATAGGGTTCCATGCATTCCAGGTGCCAGCCACCTGCTGGGCAACCAAGTCAGAATCTCCACAGCAAACTATGCGCTTGATGCCAATATCCTTGGCTACACGCAATCCGTGAATGAGTGCTTCATATTCCGCCATGTTGTTTGTACCATCGAAGTGGATCTGCAGAACGTAGTGCAGCTTGTCTCCTGTTGGTGACTGTAGCAATACACCAGCCCCCGAGCCGTTGAGCAGCTTTGAGCCATCAAAGTGCATAGCCCAGTACTCTGGTTCCGGCAACGGAGTATCATCTGGCATCTCTGTCCAATCTGCAACAAAATCCGCCAAGGCTTATGACTTGATAGCGTCGCGTCTCTTGTAGGTGATCTCAAAGGCGGCAAGTTCAATGCCCCACTTCACGACCCTTCCCGTAGCGTCGCTGTTGTTGATAATGTCCGACAGTGGAGTCTTGCTCACCACTATGATTGGGTGTTCCTAAAAGTAATGCCTCAGCTTCCGAGAAGCAAGGAATACTCCATAAGCTATCTTATGGTAGTGCGGGTAACGTTGCTTGGACTCCGTCAAGACCTCGCTCACGTAGTAAACTGGTTGTTGAACTCCGTGCTCATAGCCTGGTTCCTTCCGCTCTACCACGACGACGATGCTGATTACCCGGTTGGTTGCCGCCATGTAGATTAACAGGGGTTCTCCAGGCTCGGGTGTTGCAAGGATGGGCGATGAGGAAACAATCTCCTTGAGCTACTTCAATGCTGCATCTGCTTCGTCGGTCCATGTGAATTTGTCCGCCTTCTTCAGTAACTTGTACAACGGCAGAGCCTTCTCTCCAAGTCGGCTGACGAACCGACTAACTGCTGCAACATAACCTGTTAGTCGTTGAATGTCCTTTAGGCATGTTGGACGGTATATGTTTAAGATGGCCTTGATTTTCTCTGGGCTGACCTCGATTCCGCGTTGAGAAACGATGAAACCCAACAATTTGCCGGCTGGAACCCCAAAGGCGCACTTCTTAGGGTAAAGCATCATGTTGTATTTCCAGAGATTATCAAAGGTTTCTTTTAAGTCGGAGATTAAGTTGTTGGACTTTTTAGACATCACCGCGATATCGTCCACATAGGCATGAACGTTCCGACCAATTTGGTCGTGGAGGCAACGTTGCATTGTCCGCTGGTACGTAGCACCTGCGTTTTTCAAGGGACCGAAGTGTAATGCAACCAAGGGACCGAGCCTCTCGACCAGGAACTACGCCGTGGAAGATGGTGTTGGTCCGCCTTAGGTTTGCCTCCGTCAAGTTCATCTTCTGCAGTACATCCAGGTACATGATGTTGATGCTGCTCCCACTATCCACCAAACACTTGGTGAACTAAACGCCGTCAATCAAGGGGTTGATGACCATGGCGTAATAGTTCTCCGTAGGTATAAGGTCTGGGTGGTCCGTGCTGTCCCAAGTTATTGGAACCTCCGACCAGCGCAGGTACTGGGGAACTGGGGGGAGAGTGGCCATCGGGATCCTCAGAGAGGTCTTCTGTAGTCGGGCGGTGGGGGTGCCAAGAAAAGTGTGGTAGACTGGTGCCTTCTTTGCGAAGGGGTTCTTGCCCTTGTCGTCGCCCTTGTAGGGGTGCTTGGGGTCAACGTCCTCGTCCATGTCACTTGATTCCTTGGACTCCTCCTCCTTCTTCTTCCCCTTGCCCTTGCCTCGCGGTCTGTTCTTCCGACTTTTCTTGTAGACGGACTCCGGGTCTTCCTTAAGGTCGTTGACGAACTTGCAGTGTCGATTGCTATGGCTAGCCTTACCATTGGCATCGAGGTGTACGAGGCACGGCATATCACGGTACTCCTCGTAGGTTTGGGGAACGCGGAGCGGTGCCGAGGTGATTTCATTTCCTCGTTGCTGCCCACGACTAGCTCCCCTTCCTCGGCCACGTTGTCCGCCTTCACCTCGTCCTGCAAAAGTCATAGAGACCATGTCGGTAGATTACTTTTCTTCTGGAGCGGTTTTCCGCTTTGTACTATTGTTTCTCCGAGCTTGAGTTGGAACGGTTGTTGCCGGCAAGGAGCCGCGAGCATCATCGTTGGCAGCTGCAAACTCACTAGCCAACTGAATCATCTGGTTCAAGTCAAGCTGGTGATTGTCCTGCAAGCGCTTCAGCTTATGTCGGAGCAACGTGCCCCTTTCCAACCCGTCGATGAAGGCGGACATGGCGGTCTGAGCATGCACTCCTGCGCAGGAATTCTTCATGTCCAGCCAGCGAGAGAGGTAGGCGCGAGATGTCTCGTCTTTCTCTTGCACGCACCGCTGTAGATCGCCCATAGTGCAGGGACGCTTGTATGTACCCTCAAAGTTCTTGGTGAACGCTTCTTGCATGTCCAACCAGTTCTAGATAGATTTCTCCAGCAAGTCTTTGATCCATTGACGGGTCGTGCCTGACAACATTAACGGGAGGTACTTGACGGCGACGTTGGGGTTGCCTCCGGCAATCTCCACCGCGTTGTCGTAGTCCTGCAACCATGTGGCTGTCTTGGCGGTGCCGTCATAGGGCTTGATGGTCTTGTCAATCCAGAAACCTTTGGGGTAAGTTGCGGACCGTATTGCAGGTCCAAAGCAACGTGGTCCCAGGTATGGTCCTTCCTGGGCCTCGTGGATCTTATCGATCCGCGAACGTGCATCGTACGGCTTCGGGTTCTTCTTCTTCTTGTCAACAGGGGATGGGCTGCATGAACGACGCGGGCCTCCTCCGCCATGGTGACTGCTTGGTGGTGACGGAGGCGGAGGTGGCAGTGGGTTAGCCTTCTTGCTGTTACCCTCTTGCGACGCCTCACGCCTGTCACGGTGGCTTGTCGGACGTGGAGGGTCGTGGTGTGACCTGCTCCTATGCCCTTTGTTGCGCTCACCATCATGACGGGTCTGCTCCATGTTGTCACGGATGACGATGCCGCACTGCTTTGGTAGGGGCATATCCGTACGATGGTGAGCCTTGTAATCTTCGCGATGTCGGGGGGATCGGGGCGGTGGCGATGGGCAACGAGGTCGGGCCTTTTCTCCATGGTCGGAGGATATGGGGATGGCATCCTTCCTATTGCGTGCGTCTCTCCGTCTTTGTTCTGATGAACCCGTCTGGGACCCGACATCAAGAGGAGATCTGTCCCTTGGCGGTTTTTACTGACTAGACTGGCAAAGCGCTGGGTCGGACTCGAGCCTCTGAGAGGTGGCCTTTTCCTACTGCTTCACCGCCTTGGCCACTAGGTCGTAGACTTGTTCCACTGCCTCGGCGATCTATCCTGCTCCAGAAGGGTCTTGGCGACGGCGAGGTTAAGGAGTGGGGTGGGCATCACCTGCTTGCCTTCACTGTCAATGTATGGCTTGGCTTGTGCCGGCTTCGAGGGAGCCCATCCTAGGTTGCGCCATACACCAGGATCATTCATGACGCGGGCAGGAGCTTTCTGGGCCTTCTGTTGCTGCAGCAAAGTCTTGTACTCGGCCTCCATTGCTCTAGCTTTCTCTATAGACTTATGCGCGTTGACCAGATGTAAGGGTCCCAACCTTTGAAAAAGGTAGAGTCCCCTGTGTTTACAATGCTAGTCCCTGGATCAATAGCTAGCATCCACAGTTAAGATGTAATATCAAGAAACAAAGGTCATAATATAACTTTATAACCAGGATTAACATAATTTTATTACATCTTACATAGCTCATTTGGCTATTACATTACATTGTAGTGAAATATCTATAACATGGGGTCCTTCATCTTCAAAGTGCCACAGGCAGGCATGTTGGTTGTAGACTTTGTAATCCTAATCATCACACTTCACTAACATCAAACAAACCTGCAACATATAAGTTGCAGCCACAAGGGTCAATACATTTGAATTGTATTGGCAAGTTTCACTACTATGTAGAAATAAGTGGATCCTATCACTTACATGCATACTTGGCTAAGTAGGGTTTAGGCTCTTTTGCAGAAAGCAATATAGTTTTATCCTATCTTTTCAAAATGGTTTTGATCTTTTGTCAAATCTCTTTACCAAAATCCCTTGAACTCCTTGGTATCCCCAAGTATTCAAGTCCTTGTCAAAAATCTCTTGAGCTCCTTGGTAACCCCAAGTACTTCAAGTTTTTATCAAAGTCTCTTGAGCTCCTTGGTAACCCCAAGTGCATCAAGTTTTATCAAATCTCTTGAGCTCCTTGGTAACCCCAAGTGCACCAAGTCTTTTGTTGTCACTTAGAAAGTTTTCTTTTAGAAGTTGGAATGTCGAGATCTCCCATGGCTTCAAACTTTAGTTGCTCAGTATTGTCCGTAACCGGGGACACGGCTAAGTACTTAGATTTTTATTATCTTCTGCAGAAGTAGTACACTTTACCCACATGTCACAATCCCATCTTGTTGCCACCAGTGGCCACTGGATTGGTGCTCACCAAGATGGAGTACCGGCAGATTGAGAATGTGACGAAGTCTTTCCAGAGGGTCCTCCCATACACCATTGCTAGCTTGTCTTCAGTACCCATGTAGGATTCCAGGTCCTCATGTCCAGTAAGCTGAAGACAATGCATGGGTCTTCCCAATGTAGTTGACTAAGCCAGAGCCATAAATAGCATGTGGTTGCACACGAAAGCCACAATTGGAGAAACATGTTCAATCTCTAAGTTTCCTGGGTGGTTTTCTTTTGGAGCACAACACAAAGAGATTGCCATAGACATGGTTCATTTTGTTGCCACCTTCTCCAAAACTCAAAGTCCTTGTCCACACAGGTGGTTCATTGAGTCCTTGTTTTATTATGTAAAATCACAAGTCCTTTTCTCAACTTCATAAAATCTCAACATGTATCTCTTTTCAAATTATAGCATGGCTAAGCATGTAACAACTACATTGTTTTCACTAAGGAATGTATAGGGTATCCTATTAGGATTTAGCATAGCATAAGTATAGAAATTCTTTTCATGCATGTTTCAAAATCCACTAAGTATAATGAAAATAGTAGGACTTTAGATGATAGTGTCACTTGCCTTTTTGGTAGGGAATGATGGTTTACTCCTTGATCTTGCTAGTTTCACACTTTTCTAACTTCACTACAATCAATCAAGCAAACACAATATCAACTAGCATTCCAAACCAATAAACAATCAAACAATTCACACACATAAAACAATGGAATCTAGGTCATGCATGTAAGCATGCAAGAGATAGTTTTTTTTGCAAAGGTGGTTTCCACTAGGCTCTAAACTTTTTAAGGTTCAAAGTGGTCACTTTCTAAAGTGGCAAAGTCATTTGTAAAAGGGTTTTGTTCCTAAACCATTTTTAAATCCATTCATTATTTTATGTGGTGAAAAATATTTTTATCAAAGCAACAACTTTATGTTGTTCACCAAATAAGTTGTTGTTTCTCAAAACTTGGTGTTTAGGGTCAGTAGGTTTGCTCCAAATCATTTTCTCAAAGTTTTTACTCCAAAGTCATTTCCGTAGCAAAAACAATATTTTTATTTGGCTAGAAATGGGCTAAATCAATTAATCCATCCTAAACTTCACCAAATTCATTTTTAAAACCATGGGTTGTTCCTAGGGTCAGTAAGTTCACAACAAACCAATATGCAAAGGTTTTAATCCTTAAAAACATTTTTGAATAATTTTTCTAATCTAATCAACCATACAAATGTTTCTGCAAAAACAAACAATCTAACAGATACTATTTACTAAACAAATTACATGGTTGGCTAGGCCTTGTTCCACTGATTCCAACGATATAAAGTTTGTAATTTTTGGACGTGTGGATCAAAAGTTATAAAGTTTTTAAATCTGCAAACAATTCTGTTTTCAAATTTCTATTTTAAACCAACTGGTGACACGCGGCGTGATATGACTGGCCGGTACCGGTTCGCACGGATCGCGCAACTGCAGCCATTGGATCTAAACAGATCGCGTGGCTCAGACTAGCCCGTACCCTTTCGTTAAATGAATCTATCGTGGCCGCCAGATGGAAATCTAACGGTGCTGGTTTGCTTGACCAAACGCGAGCGACGCCGGCGGTGGCTAGCGGCAGCGCACGGTCCGGCGGTGGCGCTACGGCGGCTACAGGAAGTAAGGGAGGATGGGAGCATGCTTACCGAGATCGCAGGGACGTGGTTATGCTCAAGGTACGGTCGGCTTGGCAAGGGGCGCTCAGGGTCCGTCGAAATTCCTCACCGGAGTCAAGGACGGCGTCAGGCGGCTCTGGTCGTGGTCGGAGGCGACGCTGTCGATCACGAGAAGTTAAACAGAGGGCATGGTTAGGTGCATGAGAGTGAGGCGAGTGTGGGAGCGTGAACGAGACGGCGTGGGGCGGTCTGTGTTTACCAGGGGACTTCGCCGGAGAAGTTGCAGACGCGGCGGCGCTCAGAGCTTTGTTGAAGGCGGCTTTCTGGGGCGCCCGCGGTTGAATGGAGGGTACAGGGAGAAGCGTCTGGGAGTGGGGAATGTTCCCGTGTGCTTGGGGAGGCAAGTGGTGATGTGGGTTTGCCGGAATCGTCTGGGGACGGTGGTCGGAGCAGTGGCGTTGTGAGCTCGATTCAGGACAGCCTGGGGGCAGAGAGAGGGAGGCGCGTGAGGGGAAATGGAGAGGAGGAGTGGGCACTTTAACGTGCGTGGTCGCGACGAGTAATGGCGAAGGCGTTAAGGCGAATTTAAGCGCGGCATCAACGGCAGGAAACGGCCGGCGTCGTCTGCGCGAGGAAGAAGAGAACGAGCTGGCTGTGTGGGGTCCGGGTGTCAGCGAGGAAGAGAGAGGGAAGGAGGGCCACCAGTCAGTCGCAGAGTGGGTGGGTTGCGGAGTAAGAAAACGTTTCGCGTGAGAGAGTGGGAGTGGGCTCGCTGTTGGGCTTGTTGGGCTAGCCGGCTGGGCTGCTGCCTGTTTCTATTTTTTTCCTTCCTGAATGTCTTTTCTTTTTCTAGTTCTAAAATTCTGTTTTGAATTCAATCAAACCAATCAATTCACAAATCAAATCAAAACAATCACCAAACTTTGTAATTGAATTTGGTTCTGTTTAACAACATAAACAAAAATCCAAAAATAAAATAATATTTTTATTTTAGAGTCCATTTATAATTAAATAAAATGGACATTAGTTAATAAATCAAATGGGTTTTATTTTAATAAAAAGCTCCATTTGAAACTAAATATTTTCAAAACCAAATCAGTAGGTTTTATTTGAAAATATAAAATACTTGGAAATCTTATTTGAAATAAATAAATAAGTTTTGATGGTTAATTAAAATAATAAAACCTTTATTTATAAAACTTGGATATTAAATCCTTATTAATTTATTTTAAATAAACCTTTACTATTTTTGTCAAATAGAAATATTTTATTCCAAAGGCTTGGCCAAGTTTTTGTTTGGCTCTTTAAAATAATTCCTTATTAGTTTTCTTCCTTCTCATTTTAAAAATCAAATCTTTTATTTAAAAGATTTCAAAATAGTGAATCCAATTATTTTATTTTTCCTTTATTAAATGTTTATCTTTTTAAATCCCTTTAGGATTTATCTTCATCAAAATAGGTTTGAAGATTCCCAATTGGATTCAAAAAGTTTCTTCTCACCCTGAAAATCAAGAAAATTTTATTTTATTCATTTATTTTTCACATTACAAGATTTGGAAAATCTTGGGATGTGACAGGCTACCACCCTTAAAATAAATCTCGTCCCGAGATTTGGGAAAGCTAGGGTTACAAGTAGGCTCAAGACATCTAGGGTACTACCACCCTTAAAATAATTTCAAACAAAATTACATATTGGCTTGCTTGGGATCTTGGGGAAAACTTCTCTAGGCAAACATCTGCATTATGTCCTTTGTTTCCATACTTGACTCATGGGCCAAGGTTGAGTTTCTCCATAGGCTTGTTCAACTTGTTCTTCATCTTTTCTGGACAGTTGCTTGCATAATGTCCTGGGTTCTTGCAATTGAAACAGTTGATGTCTTTGAGTTCTTTACGTGGATCTTGTGGACAAGTTGCTACATAATGGCCTAGCTCTTTGCAGTTGTTTCACACCACTTGGCTAATTTCCTTATTCTTCTGGTTCTCTGGGCATTCACTGGAATAGTGTCCCATTTCTTTACATTTATGACATTGCACATGGCTTTTGTTCTTCTTTTGCTTTTTGGGTTTTTCCAAAGCTAGGAGTGCATCCAGTTCATGTTGTTCATATGTTATCTGGTAGGTAGGAATGTCTACATGTTTCTTGGACCTTTTATTGCTCTTTAGAAAATTCACATTTCTCTTATTTGATCCCTTGAATTGGGTTGTTTTGCTTGGAGGTATAAGTGGACCTTTTCCTTTGTCATCAACCTTCTTGGTAGACTTGGATCCTTCTTGATGGTTTGCAATCATTTGTTGCACTCCACCTGGTTTCCTTTGTTCCACAATGGAATAGATGGGGCATTGGATAGGAACATGGTTGTTTCCTTCACATAGGTAGCAAGTAGCTTGAGAGGTGGGACATTGTCCAACAGGATGTTTCTCTTCATAGTTGGGGCATTGATCTCCATGCTCCTTGGAAGTATGATCCTTGTCTCCACAAATAATGCAAGCTGGGGCTCCATCTAGAATAACATGTCTGTCATCCTTGTTGTCAAAGACTCTTTTGGAATAGCTTTCTTCCATATTGATCATTTGATCAGTCACCTTAAGCATCAATTGGCCTTGAGTTTCCAAAAATCCTTGCAGGGTTGGATCTTCTCCACTAGTGTTGGATATGAATTGAGCTGTCACTTGGTTCAACTGGTTCTGGGTTGCTATTAGCTCTTTCATGTTGTCCTCTTGGTTGGTGTTGATGTCATCAACCTTGATGTTGGAGTCTCCTGGAGTAGTCATCTGTTTGGGTTGAATGGAGATTAGAATAGGAAAGATATTTCTAAGGAAATATTTCTAATCACACACATCACAAATCACACCAACAATGTGCATGCAATTACAAGCCAAACATTTCACTCAAACAACAAAGTTCAAGCACCTACTTAGGCAACAAAATATTTTTGTTACACCACATAAGTTGGTGTGTTTGACTTAACTAAAATATGGTGGTCCATCTATATGGTTTACTTGTGATCTTCCATCTTTCTTGGTTTCTTCCCCTTACTTGGGATCATGGTTTCTTTAGGAGAAATTCTTGGTCTCAAAAACTCCAAGTGATGTGGGCTCCTTCTAACTTTTGCATTCCCTTAGTCTCCAAATCTTGAGCAAGAGTTCCTTGTCTCACTTGTAGTCCTTAGTGGTATCCAAGTTGTAAGTCCTTGGGGAATATGCTGAAGATGTTGAAGTCATTAGAGTTGAAGATGTTGAAGAAGTCCTTGCACATGGTGTAGTCTTTGGCCATGGGTAGGTTTTTCCATCAAGTTGAAATAGAAGAGATGTAGAGTTGAAACCAAAATGGTTGAGGAAAGAGTTTACAAGATTGTTTGTAAGTAAGCTTTGGAACAAACATAACTCCTATTATTCTAAGGGTTTTTGTCCAATCCTAGGTTTACAAATCCTACAGGCAACACAATGCTCTGATACCATCTGTAAGGGTCCCAACCTTTTGATAAGGTAGAGTCCCCTGTGTTTACAATGCTAGTCCCTGGATCAATAGCTAGCATCCACAGTTAAGATGTAATATCAAGAAACAAAGGTCATAATATAACTTTATAACCAGGATTAAAATAATTTTATTACATCTTACATAGCTCATTTGGCTATTACATTACATTGCAGCGAAATATCTATAACATGGGGTCCTTCATCTTCAAAGTGCCACAGGCAGGCATGTTGGTTGTAGACTTTGTAATCCTAATCATCACACTTCACTAACATCAAACAAACCTGCAACATATAAGTTGCATCCACAAGGGTCAATACATTTGAATTGTATTGGCAAGTTTCACTACTATGTAGAAATAAGTGGATCCTATCACTTACATGCATACTTGGCTAAGTAGGGTTTAGGCTCTTTTGTAGAAAGCAATATAGTTTTATCCTATCTTTTCAAAATGGTTTTGATCTTTTGTCAAATCTCTTTACCAAAATCCCTTGAACTCCTTGGTATCCCCAAGTATTCAAGTCCTTGTAAAAAATCTCTTGAGCTCCTTGGTAACCCCAAGTACTTCAAGTTTTTATCAAAGTCTCTTGATCTCCTTGGTAACCCCAAGTGCATCAAGTTTTATCAAATCTTTTGAGCTCCTTGGTAACCCCAAGTGCACCAAGTCTTTTGTTGTCGCTTAGAAAGTTTTCTTTTAGAAGTTGGAATGTCGAGATCTCCCATGGCTTCAAACTTTAGTTGCTCGGTATTGTCCGTAACCGGGGACACGGCTAAGTACTTAGATTTTTATTATCTTCTGCAGAAGTAGTACACTTTACCCACATGTCACAATCCCATCTTGTTGCCACCAGTGGCCACTAGATTGGTGCTCACCAAGATGGAGTACCGGCAGATTGAGAATGTGACGAAGTCTTTCCAGAGGGTCCTCCCATACACCATTGCTAGCTTGTCTTCAGTACCCATGTAGGATTCCAGGTCCTCATGTACAGTAAGCTGAAGACAATGCATGGGTCTTCCCAATGTAGTTGACTAAGCCAGAGCCATAAATAGCATGTGGTTGCACACGAAAGCCACAATTGGAGAAACATGTTCAATCTCTAAGTTTCCTAGGTGGTTTTCTTTTGGAGCACAACACAAAGAGATTGCCATAGACATGGTTCATTTTGTTGCCACCTTCTCCAAAACTCAAAGTCCTTGTCCACACAGGTGGTTCATTGAGTCCTTGTTTTATTATGTAAAATCACAAGTCCTTTTCTCAACTTCATAAAATCTCAACATGTATCTCTTTTCAAATTATAGCATGGCTAAGCATGTAACAACTACATTGTTTTCACTAAGGAATGTATAGGGTATCCTATTAGGATTTAGCATAGCATAAGTATAGAAATTATTTTCATGCATGTTTCAAAATCCACTAAGTATAATGAAAATAGTAGGACTTTAGATGATAGTGTCACTTGCCTTTTGTAACACCCTCAGAATCGGACCTATACAAGTTTTAGCGAAACCCGCAAACCCGCATAGAAACGATTCAAAGGTGCCCACCAGGCACTTTCGTGCAGGTGGAAACGAAGTAATAACATTACACAACAGTCCTCGATGGGACCCACAGAATAGATATATACAACAGCGACTCAAAGAGTCAAGAATACAGGTATAATATACAAAGATTCAAATCACCTTGAAATGAGAGAGCGTCCGACTACGGACAAGAAGCAAAAGGGGCTAAGAGCCCTGAAGAATAACCAATGGTGTCCATAACCCTGCCCAGGCCAAGCCGGAAGGGTAACCCTGCTAACGACGTCGATCTCAAAACCTGCTTAAACAAAAGGGGTGCCGACAAAGGGCAAAGGAAAAAGAGGAGCGTCAGTACTGAGGCCAGTACACGGCGAGACTAGAATTCGGCGGTCCTCGCCTACATAGGTTTGGTGGACTGAAGCGGCAGTGGTAGCAGGCACTAAACAACCTATAGAGACTCGATACAACTGGTGGCTATCGGAGAGGGGTAAGAAAGACCTATTCGGAACCATCCTGATACTTCCATCAAACAAACCCGCCCTGATGTTTCCCCCTCGAGACCAATCGAGGAAGTCAACCGAGGAACGCACACAGTTGGCAGTTTTATTTATTCCGTTATGGTTGCGGAAATTACTAGTCAAATATAGATAGTCATCCTGATAAAATAAGCGGTGGGCACTTTTATTTAACCATTCCATTGTAGTTGCAGCACTTACTAGTCAGATACAATTAGCATGAGATATCCCAAAACCCAGCAGTTGTTGGTACTTTTATTTAGCCATTCCGTTATAGTTGCAATACCTACTAGTCAGGTACAATGGTCGCAAGCGACAAACCAAACAAGCAATTGTTGGCAGTTTTATTTAGCCATTCCATTATAGTGAAGCTGATTACTAGTCATTATAAAGTCAAATTTATAGCACTACTTTAGTTATAGTTGTCTATGATCGAGATACTGTGCTCCAAGTCGTCCATAACCGCGGACACGGCTTTCAGAAAGTTTTAACCCGGCCGGGGTGCACAAATAGCAACACACACACGATCGACCTCGGAAAAACCAAATCAAAACCCAACGAGGCTTTCACGACAAAGCAATCACAGGATTCAGAAATATTTCAGGGGGCCACCCCTTGGAGTACACCCGCAACGAAGTAAGCAAGCTCCGAGACGGACTCAAGGTTTGCGACAATGGCTGTAAACGACAGCAAATCCCCAAACGGGGACTGTCGATACCGCGAAAACACTCCGCTTCCAAAACAGTACAGCGTGCTCCTCACACAATCGTAAATAAAACAGTAAAGCATGGCATAGGTACATGATAGTAAATAAAACCTCAAACTAGTTGTGGCCCCAAGAAATAAGACTGAATCAAGCTCTGGCTAAGGGGGATCCCATACTCCCCGTATGTGGATAGCGCGATAAAACAAGGAACAGGTATCAAGTACTCGGGGTCCTACGGGACACAAGTGGGCGTTCGGAAACCAAATATTATCTATCACCCACCGATGCCTCTGCTTACTTCAATTTTAGTTGTTAAACAGTAATTAAAGTGAACGATAAGTAAAACCATGATCATCTCCAACATTAAACAGGCAGCAATTCTCCAACAACTGTGGTACTTGACGACACGCAACAGCAGTCGGGCAAGCGACTACGACGCGCAAGTCCAACTATCTACCAAACAACAGGTAATAAGATGTGTCCAAGGCAATATAAGGCTGCAAGGGATAACACGGATACGAAACTAGAGCATCGCAACAAAGATAGCAATAGATCAACAGGAGGGAATAAATACTATAAAAGTAAGATAGGTAGAAGGGGGGAGATGCTCGCCTGAAAACATTGTCGAAGGTTCATCCGAAGATCGGGGCGAAGCTCACATCAACTCAACGGCCTTATCCGTGAAGAAGCAAAACACTAGAAGAAACACCGGATGCACTATTTAATACTACGGCAAAAGATCGGCATGATGCATGTATGATGTATGACATGGCAAAGCTGCGATGCAATTAGGCAATATTAAGCGGAACCGGGGTCCCGACATTTATTTAGGTGGTTCAAGTTATTTAGCTACCCCGCAATTTAAATGTTGTCTTAACAAGGCAAGATAAGTTACCGGTTCGATGCACAAATTTAAATGAGGCCAATATAAGGCTAGATTTGCCTGCATATGGGCCCCATATTTAATTATGAGGTGAATCGGCATAAGGCCCCCTAACCACACAATGTATGCATGCAAGAATGACAATTTAATATGCAACAAGTTGTTATTACATTTATAAAATAGGGTTTCGGGAAGGGGTTCACACATTAGGGGTCTCGACGATCTTGGTCCGAGGGTTCGGGGTCGGTCTCAGGGTTCGGATCTGGGGTTCGGTCTCGGCGGAAGCGTTCTCAGATAACGGGGTAGATCTTGGCATTCCGGGAGGAAGTACTTGGTCTGGCGTCGGGGCTTCGGACTCGCCCCGGTTGCTGTCGCTCTTGTCGTTGCGAAGTTCTTGTCGGGTCCGCGCCATCGAGTCGGTCTTGGCGTCCGGGATGACGAACTTGGCGTCCTCGAGGAAGTGCTTGGCGTATCCGAGTCGACAACCTGGGCGTCCGGTTCCTCGGGCATCCGATCCGGGAAGAAGTACTTGTCGCATCTGTGTCCTTTGGGTTGAAGAATTGGCATGCCCGGGTTCGGTATTGGGGCTCCGGACTCCGGGAAGGAGAAAGAAAACGCCAAGGTTCGGGCTTCGCACTCGGGGTCTTCGGTTTCCGTGAGGAATAACTTGGCATCTTCGGGCTCGGGACGGAGACCTTGGCATTCCGCGGCGAAGATCTTGTTGTCGGTAATCTGTCGTTGGCGTTGTGGTTCTTGTTTCATTCCTTGATGGTGGACTTGGATTGGCACCGATCCAGCAAAGGGATCCCTCTTATACACACGCGTACAGGTGGTTGTAGAGAGGAACCGGGCGGACGGCTCGCATCCTTGGGGCTGGACACCTGGAGGCGGCCTGGGAAACGCGGCCAGGAGCAGAGAGATGGTGCGGCAGGCTCAAGGCAGCGGCCGCCGAGGGCGAACGGCGAGGTCGGGGCCGGGGAGGGTCTGGCGACGGAGGGGCGCGGAGGGGGACCGACGGGAGGAGGCGGCCTGGGAGAGAGACGGTCGCGGGGAGCGACGCTGGCGGCCGCGGAGCTTGGGCCGGAGGCGGGGAGGCGCTCGGGAGGAGGAGAGGGGGAGGCGGTGGCCGGCGAGGTCGATGGTCGGCGCCAGAGATGGGGGAGAGCGGGCGCGCGGAAGCTCGGGCGAGACGGAGGCGAGGCAGAGGGTGGCCGGAAGACGCGGAGGGCCGAGGCGGCGCCGGCGAGGAGCTTGCAGGGGAGCGGCGGCCTCGAGGCAGAGGGGGCGCCGGCGGAGAAGGGGAGGTGGACGCGGGGGCGACGGCCGGCTCGGCCGCTGCGGGAGGACGAGGCGGAGCCCGGCGGCGAGCCGAGGGGAGGGGCGTCATCGGGGATGGCGGCCGGCGTGCGAGGGAGCTGGCGGGGCGGACGACGGCGGGAGAGGAGGCGAGCTCGAGCTGCGGTGGCGCCGCTCGAGGAGAGGGAGAGGGCGGTCGCGCGGGGTGGTGCAGGGCGCCAGGGGGAAGCGGGGAGGGGGCCGGCGCAGAGGAAGAAGAAGGTAGGCGCGCGCGTAGGTGGGAGGGAGGAGGGCTGCGCGGCTGGTGGGGGGTGGGGTCGTGGTGGGGTCGGGGGGGCGTGGGGATCTGGGCAGGGGCGGTCCAGGTGGGTTGGGGTGGGTCGGTGTGTGGTGTTGTGTTGGTGAGAGGGTTGTCTAGGTGGCAGCGTGTGAGTGGTGGGGGGTTTGGGGAGGGTGAGGTGGCGACATAGGATAGGCTGGGGTGAGGTGGCCAGAGGGGTGGGTAGACTAGGTTGGGTGGGTTTAGGAATTTAGGCGGACCGATTTTGAACCGGGGGTGGTCGTTCGGTTCGATTCGGCCCGTTCGACTGCCCCCACTAAAATAATTTAATATTTTATTTATTTTTAACGGACCGTTTGCAACCCGTGGTGAGACAAAACAAAATATTCCGGAGAACCGGGCTTTGCGTTTGAATAAAGACGGGGCGTGTTAGAAAACAAAAATAGGTTTTTCTGCAATTAGTTTTATGCAAGCATATGCAAGATGATGACGATGCTCAAAAGCAATGTGGCATGATGACATGAGCATGCGGTCATGATGATGCAATGCACAAAAACAACGCGATTTTCTAGTAGTGGTTTTGCGGGATGCCACAATTCGACACCACTAACAATGGATCTCGCCCTCGAGATCCGCCTCATGGTACCAGAAGGAAGGTCGGCGAACTGCGTCTTCTCGCTTCATGTCGGTTCTCACGACACCACTAACAAGAGGTCGTTGCCCGTGGTTGTCGAGGGAACACTCCGGGAACAAAAGGTCGAAGGTAGAGGTATCAACAAATAAAGCCACCTCTAGCTTCCGTGGACGGATTAAAATTGCTGGATCCACTGATTCGATGTACAAGAGCGAATGATAAGAGTAGTCGGATGGTGATCAGTCCATCGCGCACCCAAACCATTACTCTGTGAACGAATAGGCGGATTATGCAACCAACTCTCGGAATCAGACTGAAGATCTCGACAAGCGAGGTTCGGAACAACGGAGTGATGCAGACTCTGCATCGGATCTGGCATAGAGGATGTCGTCGCGTCGGAAAACACCGGAAGGCACAAACAAGGAACAAAGAATGGTACCACAGCAGACGGATTCCTCAAGCAGCATGAACACCGGATGGTAGAACACCGTTATCAGAGGAGGTAGCGAAACCCTGAAGGTACGACGGAACCCAACCACGAGAATTCCTGGACTCGAAGAAAGAGAAGAGAGCGGGTTTAAAACACGTAGCGGTAAGAGGGAATAGCAGAGGGGTAAGGAATAAAATCAGAACTATTCAACCGATTTTGCAAAATAGTTTCGACACTCTACTTCGGCCGTTAGCTAGGTTATCCTACAGGCTGGACTTGTGGGGTATCGCAACTGCTGAGCTCTGATACCACTCTGTAACACCCTCAGAATCGGACCTATACAAGTTTTAGCGAAACCCGCCAAACCCGCATAGAAACGATTCAAAGGTTCCCACCAGGCACTTTCGTGCGGGTGGAAACGAAGTAATAACATTACACAACAGTCCTCGATGGGACCCACAGAACAGATATATACAACAGCGACTCAAAGAGTCAAGAATACAGGTATAATATACAAAGATTCAAATCACCTTGAAATGAGAGAGCGTCCGACTACGGACAAGAAGCAAAAGGGGCTAAGAGCCCTGAAGAATAACCAATGGCGTCCATAACCCTGCCCAGGCCAAGCCGGAAGGGTAACCCTGCTAACGACGTCGATCTCAAAACCTGCTTAAACAAAAGGGGTGCCGACAAAGGGCAAAGGAAAAAGAGGAGCGTCAGTACTGAGGCCAGTACACGGCGAGACTAGAATTCGGCGGTCCTCGCCTACATAGGTTTGGTGGACTGAAGCGGCAGCGGCAGCAGGCACTAAACAACCTATAGAGACTCGATACAACTGGTGGCTATCGAAGAGGGGTAAGAAAGACCTATTCGGAACCATCCTGATACTTCCATCAAACAAACCCGCCCTGATGTTTCCCCCTCGAGACCAATCGAGGAAGTCAACCGAGGAACGCACACAGTTGGCAGTTTTATTTATTCCGTTATGGTTGCGGCAATTACTAGTCAAATATAGATAGTCATCCTGATAAAATAAGCGGTGGGCACTTTTATTTAACCATTCCATTGTAGTTGCAGCACTTACTAGTCAGATACAATTAGCATGAGATATCCCAAAACCCAGCAGTTGTTAGTACTTTTATTTAGCCATTCCGTTATAGTTGCAATACCTACTAGTCAGGTACAATGGTCGCAAGCGACAAACCAAACAAGCAATTGTTGGCAGTTTTATTTAGCCATTCCATTATAGTGAAGCTGATTACTAGTCATTATAAAGTCAAATTTATAGCACTACTTTAGTTATAGTTGTCTATGATCGAGATACTGTGCTCCAAGTCGTCCATAACCGCGGACACGGCTTTCAGAAAGTTTTAACCCGGCCGGGGTGCACAAATAGCAACACACACACGATCGACCTCGGAAAAACCAAATCAAAACCCAACGAGGCTTTCACGACAAAGCAATCACAGGATTCAGAAATATTTCAGGGGGCCACCCCTTGGAGTACACCCGCAACGAAGTAAGCAAGCTCCGAGACGGACTCAAGGTTTGCGACAATGGCTGTAAACGACAGCTAATCCCCAAACGGGGACTGTCGATACCGCGAAAACACTCCACTTCCAAAACAGTACAGCGTGCTCCTCACACAATCGTAAATAAAACAGTAAAGCATGGCATAGGTACAGGATAGTAAATAAAACCTCAAACTAGTTGTGGCCCCAAGAAATAAGACTGAATCAAGCTCTGGCTAAGGGGGATCCCATACTCCCCGTATGTGGATAGCGCGATAAAACAAGGAACAGGTATCAAGTACTCGGGGTCCTACGGGACACAAGTGGGCGTTCGGAAACCAAATATTATCTATCACCCACCGATGCCTCTGCTTACTTCAATTTTAGTTGTTAAACAGTAATTAAAGTGAACGATAAGTAAAACCATGATCATCTCCAACATTAAACAGGCGGCAATTCTCCAACAACTGTGGTACTTGATGGCACGCAACAGCACTCGGGCAAGCGACTACGACGCGCAAGTCCAACTATCTACCAAACAACAGGTAATAGGATGTGTCCAAGGCAATATAAGGCTGCAAGGGATAACACGGATACGAAACTAGAGCATCGCAACAAAGATAGCAATAGATCAACAGGAGGGAATAAATACTATAAAAGTAAGATAGGTAGAAAGGGGGAGATGCTCGCCTGAAAACATTGTCGAAGGTTCATCCGAAGATCGGGGCGAAGCTCACATCAACTCAACGGCCTTATCCGTGAAGAAGCAAAACACTAGAAGAAACACCGGATGCACTATTTAATACTACGGCAAAAGATCGGCATGATGCATGTATGATGTATGACATGGCAAAGCTGCGATGCAATTAGGCAATATTAAGCGGAACCGGGGTCCCGACATTTATTTAGGTGGTTCAAGTTATTTAGCTACCCCGCAATTTAAATGTTGTCTTAACAAGGCAAGATAAGTTACCGGTTCGATGCACAAATTTAAATGAGGCCAATATAAGGCTAGATTTGCCTGCATATGGGCCCCATATTTAATTATGAGGTGAATCGGCATAAGGCCCCCTAACCACACAATGTATGCATGCAAGAATGACAATTTAATATGCAACAAGTTGTTATTACATTTATAAAATAGGGTTTCGGGAAGGGGTTCACACATTAGGGGTCTCGACGATCTTGGTCCGAGGGTTCGGGGTCGGTCTCAGGGTTCGGATCTGGGGTTCGGTCTCGGCGGAAGCATTCTCAGATAACGGGGTAGATCTTGGCGTTCCGGGAGGAAGTACTTGGTCTGGCGTCGGGGCTTCGGACTCGCCCCGGTTGTTGTCGCTCTTGTCGTTGCGAAGTTCTTGTCGGGTCCGCGCCATCGAGTCGGTCTTGGCGTCCGGGATGACGAACTTGGCGTCCTCGAGGAAGTGCTTGGCGTATCCGAGTCGACAACCTGGGCGTCCGGTTCCTCGGGCATCCGATCCGGGAAGAAGTACTTGTCGCATCTGTGTCCTTTGGGTTGAAGAATTGGCATGCCCGGGTTCGGTCTTGGGGCTCCGGACTCCGGGAAGGAGAAAGAAAACGCCAAGGTTCGGGCTTCGCACTCGGGGTCTTCGGTTTCCGTGAGGAAGAACTTGGCATCTTCGGGCTCGGGACGGAGACCTTGGCATTCCGCGGCGAAGATCTTGTTGTCAGTAATCTGTCGTTGGCGTTGTGGTTCTTGTTTCATTCCTTGATGGTGGACTTGGATTGGCACCGATCCGGCAAAGGGATCCCTCTTATACACACGCGTACAGGTGGTTGTAGAGAGGAACCGGGCGGACGGCTCGCATCCTTGGGGCTGGACACCTGGAGGCGGCCTGGGAAACGCGGCCAGGAGCAGAGAGATGGTGCGGCAGGCTCAAGGCAGCGGCCGCCGAGGGCGAATGGCGAGGTCGGGGCCGGGGAGGGTCTGGCGACGGAGGGGCGCGGAGGGGGACCGACGGGAGGAGGCGGCCTGGGAGAGAGACGGTCGCGGGGAGCGACGCTGGCGGCGGCGGAGCTTGGGCCGGAGGCGGGGAGGCGCTCGGGAGGAGGAGAGGGGGAGGCGGTGGCCGGCGAGGTCGGTGGTCGGCGCCGGAGATGGGGGAGAGCGGGCGCGCGGAAGCTCGGGTGAGACGGAGGCGAGGCAGAGGGTGGCCGGAAGACGCGGAGGGCCGAGGCGGCGCCGGCGAGGAGCTTGCAGGGGAGCGGCGGCCTCGAGGCAGAGGGGGCGCCGGCGGGGAAGGGGAGGTGGACGCGGGGGCGACGGCCGGCTCGGCCGCTGCGGGAGGACGAGGCGGAGCCCGGCGGCGAGCCGAGGGGAGGGGCGTCATCGGGGATGGCGGCCGGCGCGCGAGGGAGCTGGCAGGGCGGACGACGGCGGGAGAGGAGGCGAGCTCGAGCTGCGGTGGCGCCGCTCGAGGAGAGGGAGAGGGCGGTCGCGCGGGGTGGTGCAGGGCGCCAGGGGGAAGCGGGAAGGGGGCCGGCGCAGAGGAAGAAGAAGGTAGGCGCGCGCGTAGGTGGGAGGGAGGAGGGCTGCGCGGCTGGTGGGGGGTGGGGTCGTGGTGGGGTCGGGGGGGCGTGGGGATCTGGGCAGGGGCGGGCCAGGTGGGTTGGGGTGGGTCGGTGTGTGGTGTTGTGTTGGTGAGAGGGTTGTCTAGGTGGCAGCGTGTGAGTGGTGGGGGGTTTGGGGAGGGTGAGGTGGCGATATAGGATAGGCTGGGGTGAGGTGGCCAGAGGGGTGGGTAGACTAGGTTGGGTGGGTTTAGGAATTTAGGCAGACCGATTTTGAACCGGGGGTGGTCGTTCGGTTCGATTCGGCCCGTTCGACTGCCCCCACTAAAATAATTTAATATTTTATTTATTTTTAACGGACCGTTTGCAACCCGTGGTGAGACAAAACAAAATATTCCGAAGAACCGGGCTTTGCGTTTGAATAAAGACTGGGCGTGTTAGAAAACAAAAATAGGTTTTTCTGCAATTAGTTTTATGCAAGCATATGCAAGATGATGACGATGCTCAAAAGCAATGTGGCATGATGACATGAGCATGCGGTCATGATGATGCAATGCACAAAAACAACGCGATTTTCTAGTAGTGGTTTTGCGGGATGCCACACCTTTTTGGTAGGGAATGATGGTTTAATCCTTGATCTTGCTAGTTTCACACTTTTCTAACTTCACTACAATCAATCAAGCAAACACAATATCAACTAGCATTCCAAACCAATAAACAATCAAACAATTCACACACATAAACCAATGGAATCTAGGTCATGCATGTAAGCATGCAAGAGATAGTTTTATTTGCAAAGGTGGTTTCCACTAGGCTCTAAACTTTGTAAGGTTCAAAGTGGTCACTTTCTAAAGTGGCAAAGTCATTTGTAAAAGGGTTTTGTTCCTAAACCATTTTTAAATCCATTTATTATTTTATGTGGTGAAAAATATTTTTATCAAAGCAACAACTTTATGTTGTTCACCAAATAAGTTGTTGTTTCTCAAAACTTGGTGTTTAGGGTCAGTAGGTTTGCTCCAAATCATTTTCTCAAAGTTTTTACTCCAAAGTCATTTCCATAGCAAAAACAATATTTTTATTTGGCTAGAAATGGGCTAAATCAATTAATCCATCCTAAACTTCACCAAATTCATTTTTAAAACCATGGGTTGTTCCTAGGGTCAGTAAGTTCACAACAAACCAATATGCAAAGGTTTTAATCCTTAAAAACATTTTTGAATAATTTTTCTAATCTAATCAAGCATACAAATGTTTCTGCAAAAACAAACAATATAACAGATACTAGTTACTAAACAAATTACATGGTTGGCTAGGCCTTGTTCCACTGATTCCAACAATATAAAGTTTGTAATTTTTGGACGTGTGGATCAAAAGTTATAAAGCTTTTAAATCTACAAACAATTATGTTTTCAAATTTCTATTTTAAACCAACTGCTGACACGCGGCGTGATATGACTGGCCGGTACCGGTTCGCACGGATCGCGCAACTGCAGCCATTGGATCTAAACAGATCGCGTGGCTCAGACTAGCCCGTACCCTTTCGTTAAATGAATCTATCGTGGCCGCCAGATGGAAATCTAACGGTGCTGGTTTGCTTGACCAAACGCGAGCGGCGCCGGCGGTGGCTAGCGGCAGCGAACGGTCAGGCGGTGGCGCTACGGCGGCTACAGGAATCAAGGGAGGATGGGAACATGCTTACCGAGATCGCAGGGACGTGGTGATGCTCAAGCTACGGTCGGCTTAGCAAGGGGCGCTCAGGGTCCGTCGGAATTCCTCACCGGAGTCAAGGACGGCGTCAGGCGGATCTGGTCGTGGTCGGGGCGACGCTGTCGATCACGAGAAGTTAAACAGAGGGCATGGTTAGGTGCAGGAGAGTGAGGCGAGTGTGGGAGCGTGAACGAGACGGCGTGGGGCGGTCTGTGTTTACCAGGGGACTTCGACGGAGAAGTTGCAGACGCGGCGGCGCTCAGAGCTTTGTCGAAGGCGGCTTTCTGGGGCGCCCGCGGTTGAATGGAGGGTACAGGGAGAAGCGTCTGGGAGTGGGGAATGTTCCCGTGTGCTTGGGGAGGCAAGTGGTGATGTGGGTTTGCCGGAATCGTCTGGGGACGGTGGTCGGAGCAGTGGCGTTGTGAGCTCGATTCAGGACAGCCTGGGGGCAGAGAGAGGGAGGCGCGTGAGGGGAAATGGAGAGGAGGAGTGGGCGCTTTAACGTGCGTGGTCGCGACGAGTAATGGCGAAGGCGTTAAGGCAAATTTAAGCGCGGCATCAACGGCAGGAAACGGCCGGCGTCGTCTGCGCGAGGAAGAAGAGAACGAGCTGGCTGTGTGGGGTCCGGGCGTCGGCGAGGAAGAGAGAGGGAAGGAGGGCCACCAGTCAGTCGCAGAGTGGGTGGGTTGCGGAGTAAGAAAACGTTTCGCGTGAGAGAGTGGGAGTGGGCTCGTTGTTGGGCCTGTTGGGCTAGCCGGCTGGGCTGCTGCCTGTTTCTATTTTTTTTCTTTCCTGAATGTCTTTTCTTTTTCTAGTTCTAAAATTCTGTTTTGAATTCAATCAAACCAATCAATTCACAAATCAAATCAAAACAATCACCAAACGTTGTAATTGAATTTGGTTCTGTTTAACAACATAAACCAAAATCCAAAAATAAAATAATATTTTTATTTTAGAGTCCATTTATAATTAAATAAAATGGACATTAGTTAATAAATCAAATGGGTTTTATTTTAATAAAAAGCTCCATTTGAAACTAAATATTTTCAAAACCAAATCAGTAGGTTTTATTTGAAAATATAAAATACTTGGAAATCTTATTTGAAATAAATAAATAAGTTTTGATGGTTAATTAAAATAATAAAACCTTTATTTATAAAACTTGGATATTAAATCCTTATTAATTTATTTTAAATAAACCTTTACTATTTTTGTCAAATAGAAATATTTTATTCGAAAGGCTTGGCCAAGTTTTTGTTTGGCTCTTTAAAATAATTCCTTATTAGTTTTCTTCCTTCTCATTTTAAAAATCAAATCTTTTATTTAAAAGATTTCAAAATAGTGAATCCAATTATTTTATTTTTCCTTTATTAAATGTTTATCTTTTTAAATCCCTTTAGGATTTATCTTCATCAAAATAGGTTTGAAGATTCCCAATTGGATTCAAAAAGTTTCTTCTCACCCTGAAAATCAAGAAAATTTTATTTTATTCATTTATTTTTCACATTACAAGATTTGGAAAATCTTGGGATGTGACACCAAATCTCGATCTAGCTTAGCTCCTTGTTCCGCGATGGCCTGCGCTTCCTCCAGCAGCTGCTGGCGTTTCTCGTCAAGCTGGGTCACGTTCCGGATATGAGCAACGGTTAGTGGCTTGACGAGGAGATTGCCGTACATCACTCTATCAGCTGGAGTAACTTGGGCTGCTGCAGACGTAGATGCTGGGGGCGACAAGTTTGCGGTGTTGTTGTTTCTCGGGCCGGTGCAGAGTTCCTATGGCTGCTGCACTGGGTTAGGCGGAGGAGGCATGACTTTTGCGCGATCATCGTCAGCAGCAATAAGTGGCCCCTTCCCCTTTTCCAGTCCTGTAGGCGGAGCTCGTCCGGGTTGATCTTCATCCATCGCCGTCCCAATGGTGACGAACACCCCTCGAGATGCGACGGTGTTGTTGGCTTGCTTGTCGCGCGAGTACTCCTCCTCCATCTCCTTCATAGCGGAGTCTAGCTCTTCTGGACTGAAATCTATCACCTCTGAATCTGCACTGAAATCAGCATAAAGCACGTCAATGACAGAGTCGGAGGGTGCCAGGACCTCCTCGATGATGGGCAGTGGAGGTGCAACGGAGGCGACGATAACTGGAGGTGGTGGTGCAGCTGCGACGATGGCGGTCAGAGGCGGTGGTGGCGGTGGCTGAATCGGAGGTTCTCCGTCAATGAGCGCGAGTCCTTTTTGGGCTTCCGCGTCAGCCTCCGCGTAGTTGTTGTCGGTGCTCACCATCTGTTCGAGGGTAAGGCATCCTGTTGCCTGATGCCGTCTTAAAGAATGTCGTAGAAGCGTGCCACGATCCAGACCTTCCACGAAGTGATACAAAGCGTTATCATCGAGGTAGTGGGCCAGATCGGCTCGTATATGGAGCCACCTGGCCAGGCAATCGTGGGGGTTTTTGCCTTCTCTCTAACGCAGTGCGCCAGATCGAAGATGGTAACCACGCCAACGAACTTGGATCTCTGCTTTCCAGATGCACGGGCTTAGCCGGCGGATTTGCAGTGATCTTCCACCTTTATATCCTGCACAGGGGCGGTTTGGGTGGGCCTTGAATTTTTTCGATCTTTGCTGGCAAACTCCGAAGAGAGATCCGACATCGATCCTTCCGTGAATGTATCATGCCCGTAGGTGGTCCGTGCGGGCCTTGATGTTCCTCCGACTCCCAGGGAACTAGTGCCCAAGTCGGTTTCGCCGATGAAGAGGTGGATGTCTCCGATAGGCATGATCGAACACCGCGTAGGGTTCGTCTTCGCCGGGATCCAGAACTCGTCAGGAGGGACGATCAGAACATTGCCGGAGAAGAGAACATGACCGATGGCCACGGTTTCGCCGATTCCCGCGAAGACCTTGGTCCTCGCCTGCTGAAGAGCCTGAAGCGCCTCTTGCCCCACGGTGGGCGCCAACTGTCGTGGTATTGCCGACGAGTATGCCATGGAGGGGTCCTCACAGTGCGTGTTTAGAGACGTGGGGGAAGGCGGACGGTTGATGGGTACGAGGTAACACAACTTACCCAGGTTTAGATCCCACGACGGTGGCGGAATCCTACTCCTGCTATAAATCACTATAGGGGCAATACGCCGAGTTACAGAGATAGGTTTGCTGTGCAAGGTTGTATGAATCGATATTAGGTTGTCTGAAGTTGTGCCCTAAAGGCTCAATAGGCCCTACTTATATAGTCGCCAGGTCCTAGGGTTACAGGGAAATGTCCTAGACAGACAGGTTATAGAGTCCTACACTGTCTATTACTAGTCTTGTGTATCTTGCACTCCAAGGCTCCGGGTACGCTGGTGACTCCACCGTAGCCTTCCTTTATCCGGCATGGGCCTCCCTTCTGGATCCATCTAATTGGGCCGCCCAGTAGGCCATAGGCCATGCTACCAACTGTGGGCCACCCGGGTTATCCATATATGTGACATGCTATGAGGATACCCATATAGCATATCCCTAACATAGATTGTTTACCTTACACACTTTGCTTAAAGCAGTTGTCTGTTTCTTGCAACTTAATACTGGAGGGGGTTCGGATGATAACCTGAAGGTGGACTTCTAGTCATAGATGCAGTTGGATGGCGGTCTATGTATCTTATTGTATTGCCCAATCGAATCTCATAGGATCTTTCTGACTAGTAATTGCATTGTTATGCCTTGCTCAGTTCCTATCAATTGCCCTGCTGTAATTTGTTTATTACCCTACATGCCATGTTGTTTATCTAAGGAGAGGACCTCCAGTGAACTATGGACTCTGGTCCAATTTTACCATTGATACATCTTCCACTCTTACTTGTTTACTTGCTGCAAACCATTACCTTCCACACCATACGTTTAATCCTTTGTTAGCTTGACAACCTCACTGATTCGTTGGGGCAAAGTCTTGAGTTTGTGTTGTGTAGATCTCCGCGTTGCTTGCAACACCTGTGTGACGTTTCCTTCCTCCTTCTGGTTCGATAACCTCGGTCTCAACTTAGGGAAAACTTGCTGCTTGCTCTTCGCACCCTGTGTTTGGGGTTACCAACGAAGTGCCATGTCGAGCATCATCAAACCTCACTGTTCATTGGGGCAAAGACTTGAGTTTGTGTTGTGCAGGTTTCCACATTGCTTGCAACACTTGTGTGACGTTTTCTTCCTCCTACTGGTTCGATAACCTCGGTTTCTTACTAAGAGAAGACTTGCTGCTATGCTGCATCACACCTTGCTCTTGGGGTTTCCTGATGAAGCCTACCTACATCAACTAGGCGCATTAGGCCCCAAGCCTGGGGGCCAGCCTCGATGCCAACACCTTCACCCCAAGCTTGGCAAAGATGCGTATAAGGCTAATCGGCCTATAGTCACCAAGAGCAGCCGCATCACTACTCTTCGCAAGAAGTATAACTAGAGCCTGGTTGAGTCCCTAGAATCCACGCCCGTTCATGCCGTATAGCTTGGTGAAGGCTGCCATGAAGTCATCCTTAACCACGCCAGCAGTGCTAGAGGAACTCCGACATGAACCTATCACATCCCGGTGCTTTGCCATGAGGTAGCTACTTGACCACGTCCCATACCTCCTCCTCGGAGAATGGGGCATCGAGGTTAGCCAGGTCCTCATGGTGGTACTCGAGGAAATCAAGGTCGAGTGAGTGCAAACACGCCATGTCTATACCTAGGAGGCCCTGAAAGTGGTTGTACGAGGCCTCGGCCATGGCAGCGTGATCCACCAAAATCGTGACATCAACCCGTAGGCTGCGAATCACATTCTTCTGACGGCGGTATGAAACATGTTGGTGGAAGAATGTCGTGTGGCGCCCCCTCCCCCAGCCATATGATCTTGGCCCTCCGTCGCACCATCATGCGCTTTAGGGAGGCAATGATATGGGATCCCTTATGGGATTGACCCTAGGGTGGCCCGATCTTCATGGATTTGAGGTGGGGAGTGAGGGGATACCCAATGAACGCAACACAAGCACAAGGTAAATATACAAACGCACGCAAACACAACCCGATTCGATTTGCTCCCGTTGGTTCGAACAACCAATCCAATAGAATCCTAGGCGAGAGACTGTTAGGTAGAATCACCAAAGGAGAGATCGGAAAGCGGATGATAGAATCCAAATCAAAGGAGAGAGTAGCAACCAAGTAGAATCCCAAAGGGGAGAGATCTAGCACTACTAGAATCCTTGATGAGGAGAGACCAAACACTTGAGGAGGCTCTTGACAACTTGGAGACGAACACCGAACTCCAAGGACTTGTATAACTCATAGATTAACTATAGAGAGGGGTTCCCATCTAGGGTTAGGCACAAGACTTCATACATCATCAACTCCAAGTAGATATAAGCCACAAGGGGGCTATTTATAGTGATAGGGGCAAAGGGGTAGGTGGGAGGGAATATTCTGGGCATCAAACCCTTTACAGCACGCAGACTGGGCATTCAGGCAACGTCGGATGTGTCGCCGATATTTCCAGCGAGCGCCGAGATTTCCGGTCGGCTGTCGGTTAGCCATATAGTACGCTATTTCGGCGGGGAGAACGATTCGCCGATTGGGTCGCCGGGAATTCCGGCAGAGAGTCCGGTTTGCCGGGCTGGGCGCCGGAAATTCTGGCGGGGATTTCGGTGGCGCCGGACCTGGCGCCGGAAGTCTTCTTCCGCCTTCTCTTCCACGCCTCTTGCTTGGGGGTCTTGGTTCCTAGGGTCTTATTGTCGTCTCCTCTTGGTGTTATGGTCATGGTCCTGGTCATAGCATTGGCGCTTGTCTCAAGTAGGATCCCATTTACATGATAACCAAAGTAGGGTGAGATATGGAATGAATTCACCTTTGTGGGTATGGTTTATATAGCATGATGTGGACCAATGGTGAATGCCATGTGTTGGGCTGCATCATCTCCCCCCGCTTGAAAACGAGCCGTCCTCGACGAAGTTTCATCGTCATGTAAGGCGAGAGTTGTACCCATTGTCTTGAACTTGTATGCAGTTGGATCTCCGGTGTCGTAGCCTTGTGCAAATTAGTTGAAGATCTTGTAGTTGAGCTTGTCATCAAGTCGTGGTTGGAGATCTTGTGGCATGTTCCGTGTAGGTGGTTTTTGAGCTTGTGTACCTTGCGAAACTGACAACAAAGAGAGAGAGAGAGATAGAGTTGTATGATTGATTGTTAGTATGGGTCACACTCAAATCACTCTTCTCACATTTGGTGGTATGTGACGTGGCACTCATGATTTTTCCACTCATTTGAGGCTTGTGGCACTCACTCATGTGTTGGTGGATCACTCTCTCACCACTCATCTCACAAGGATCCTTAGCTTGCTTTATTTTGGGCAACGACGTCATGTTGGAAGCGATAATTTGGCTTGGCATCATAGGTTGGAGCACAAACGTCTTGTTATTGAACTTAAAGGAGTATTGGTTGGAGGTACCATCATGTAGGGCACCCTTTTCGTATTGCCATGGTCTTCCAAGGAGTATGTGACACACGGTCATTGGCATGACATCAAACTCGACGGTGTCTTGATATGGACCAATCATGGAGGATACATTGACCTTGTGTTTGATTTGAATGGTGCCATTGTCATCAAGACACTTGACATGGTATGGATGAGGCTTCTCCATGTATGGTAACTTGAGTTTCTCACAAAGATTGGTGCTCGCAAGGTTGTGACAACTTCCTCCATCAATTATAACTTTTATGGACTTGCCATCAATTCCGGCTCGGATTTGTAAGATGCTGAGGCGTTGGTCCTCTCTAGGAATGTACTTAGTCGTCAAGACTTGGGCGATGACAAGTGAGGGACTTGGGTCATGTGCACATATAAGCGTGTCCTCATCTTGCATTGTGGCATCATTTGAGATAGAGGCTTGAGTCAAGGCTTCATATTCATCTTCGCTCACGTAGTATGTTGCGCCGTTCTCATCCGTTAGCATGACTCTTGTGTTGATGCACTCATAAGACTTGTGGCCCTTTCCTCCATACTTGTAGCAAACTACTTTACTATCTACTGTTGTGTTGGAGGAGGATGCCATAGGTGTCTTGGATTGCTTGGAGGAGCTTGTTGTTTGGTTTGTTGGCTTGGAGGGGGTATTCGAGTTAATTGAAGCGAAGTAAGCCCTTTGCTTCTCATAAGCATTTTCCTTTTGCAAGTCGTGATCGGCCTTGGTTGCTTGGTGAAGAAGGTTCACGAGAGTCTTGTAAGGTTGGAAATCGACTATTTTTCATATTGGGCGGCTCAAACCATTGAGGAACTATGCTATTGTTTGCTCCTCGAGATCCTTCACATCGGCTCTCATCATACTCATCTCCATTTCCTTGTAGAACTCTTCAATTGTCTTTGTGACTTGCTTCAATTTTTGTATCTTGTCGAAGAGGTCTTGACGATAGTGCTCGGGAACAAATCTTGCATACATCACGTTCTTCATCTCAATCCAAGTGATGACTGGTGGTTCCTCTAGCTTCTCACGATTGCTATGGTAGTCTTCCCACCAAAGATTTGTGTAGTCCTCAAACTCAAGAGATGCCATTGCAACCTTCTTCTCTTCGGAAAAGTTGTGGACTCTGAAGATCTTGTCAACTTTGAGCTCCCGTTCAAGCTATGCATCGGCATTTTCTTCTCCTTTGAACTTGGTCATAACAAACTTTAGTTTCCCAAACTTGCCATCATCACGCTCATGGTGGTTGTTGCGGCATTCATGGTGCATACTTGCGTCACTTGGAGGGCGTGGAGGCGGCAGAAGAGGATCCTGATTGCCTGGAGGTGTTTGTGGGGGATTAGCTTGGTGATGCTCGAAGTCCCTTCGTCGCCTTTGCTCGGCATCATTGACATTCATAGCTTGTCAGTGTCGGTGGTGGTGTTGTGCATGCCGGTCGTTACGTCTAGCTTGGCGTGCATCCACTTCATCATCGCTTATATCCCATGCCAGTACTTGATTGTGTCGAAGATGCACATGGTGGTCATGAGGAGGATGGTGACGCCTATCATTATGGTTTGCGTCATCATGGCGTTCCCGAGGGCGTTGCACGTCGATGATTTCTTTTTGTGGTGGTGGACCATGCTCTTGGCGTTTTGTTGAGGTTGAGGAACATTTGGGTCCACCTCTTGAGAATGATGATGACGAGCTTGTTGGTCCCCATTATGTTGGTGGGATTCTCCATGGCGGCAGTCTGACCTTGAAGACTCGCCATGTCGACTTGAGGAGTGCATGCGGGAAGAACTTGATGAGCTTGAACGATGACCATGTCGGTTGCCAAGGTTGGCAATAGCTTAGTGAAGAGCTTGGAATTGCGTGTGGTGCTCCTCTTGAAATTTCCGCTCACGGTACTCAAATTCTCAAAAAATATCATCGAGACGGTGCTCAAGTCGCTCAAATTGAGTATTCAATTCTTGTCATTGCGCCCATAAGTTGTGGCGCATGGCAAAACCGTCTTGGTTGTTGAAGTTTCTATCCCCCCTAGCTCCACTTTCCCTAGACATTGTAACATCCCAAAAATATAACACAAGGATCATCAAACTCTAATCACTAAAATTAGGGTTAACAAAAACTTTGATTAATTTAAAATCATATGAATGCATGTGTGAATGAGATGATTTGATAAATGCATGAAGAAACTTGTGTGATTAACCTAAATAGCAAGGAATGGTTTAAAGATAAAAATAACATCATATAAAACATTTCCATGCAGAAACAAAACAAGAGAAAATCAAAAACAAATAAATAAAGCAAATGGTCATTTTGGCCAATCTTGCTCACTTGGTCACTTTGAGTGTTTCTAGTTCAAGCTTTCAAACAGGAACTTTTCCAACTCTTTTCATCCCTTGCTAGAACAAGTAAAAGTAAATAAAATCCCACCTTTCAAACTTGCAGAAACATTTGGCAACCTCATTCAAATCACAATTCAAAATTGAATCTTTATCATATGTGAAGATCACCCATTTTCAAAACCCAACCAAACCAGTGCCCCTTGACTAATCCAACTAACCAGACACTCCCTAGTATGTGCCTAGCAAACCCACCAAGTTTGAATCCAAAATTCAAATTTGAATATCTTGCGGCCATTTTATCAAACACCTTGCAGATACAAATCAAACAAACATCAAACACTATAGTGTGCAGTAAGTGGCCTAACTTGTTCCCTATCTAGCTCACACTACACCCTCAGTAGATCAACTAACTAGTTTAACCTCTCTATCTCACTGTAAGCAAGACCATGCCATTAATGGCAAGCAGGCCGAGCCTCACCTTGCCTCCCCATTGTCGACAGCAAGCTACGAGCAACACTAAGCCTAGCCAGCATGTCTATCAAGCACCCCACCGTCAATCGCCACTCTCTGTCCCAGCCCCGAGCAATGCCAGCCCCTGGACTACATGACATGCCCATGCCAAACCTCTCTGCGCGCGAGCCGAGAGCGCGCCAGTACGCCATTCTTGACCAGCACCCACAGACCGCGCACCGCCCTTGCCGCTTGCAGGGATGATCACCAGCACCGCAGCAACCCCGCAGACATGCCCGTTCGCTGCCGCGCGGACCACGCGCGTTGTGCGACATTAAAATCGCCGTCGGACCCGCTCAAAGTACCGCGATGTTCCGACCGATCAGCACCGCCCCACGCCGCAAGACCACGCCGTTGAGCTTCGCCAGGGAGCACCGCACCGCCCCCTACCGTCGCCACGGCCAGTAGCCCTCTGTTCCATCGCCTCCGACGACCTCAGCCCACGCCGTGCTGCCCCTCTCCCTCGCCTATAAAAGGAGCCCTCCCCATAACGAATTTGCCACACCAGTTCACTCCCCTCTCACCCAAAACCAGCCCACCTAACTCCCGAAGCAAGGCGAGCAGCGCATCGCCGGAATTTGGCCGGAGCCCGCCGCTACTCGAGAAGAAGGGAGCCGTTGATTGGAGCCACCCCAGGAGAAGCTGCCGGTACCATGAGAACCGCCGTCGTCGACTTCATCGTTCGCCCCCGTCGCCGATCCTCGGTCGAGCCCCGGTGAGCCTCCCACGACCCAAATCTGCTGCGTTAGGGTTCTGTCTCGCCGGCGCTGCCCGGCGTGGACAATAAACCGTAGCTGTTCGATTAGAGTTAGATCGTGCGGTTCATATTGCCCCTACCGCTTCGCCCCTCCCCGTCTCGCTGACGCGTGGGGCAGCCACTTAACCAGCCCTCATACACGCTGTGTGTAGTAGGCTGGCCTAGTAAAACATCCCGCGCAACCCAACAATTCAAATTAAGATTTATTCATTTAATTTCAAACATAGTTCTGTACCAAGATTCAAAAATCAACCCAGCTCGATTCACTAAACCAAAATACATGAAACCAATTTTGTTAGAAAGGTACAGAAATGCTTAATCCAAGCCCATTGGATTAAAATCATTTGGAGTTATAGATCAACCATGGTAAAAATGACAATGCAGAAGCTTTTCTGCATTCAAACATTTTTCAAAATTCAACCATAAGAGCTTTTGAGTTGATTCCAACTCTCAAAAATCACATTTTATCATACCTTTCAGAATAAATAAAAACATATGGGTTTACTTGCAGAAATAATGTTCAAGTAATAAAAGAATGCTACATAGGAATTTCTAGTCACTTTATTTATTTAAAATAAAAATGTTAAACCTTATTAAATTGTGACACCACTTTAAATCACATTCTCATGTACTGAAATATGTGGTGATGACATGTGTCAACATGATCCCATGTTTGAGTTGGAGGATATTAAATCTTAAATAGTTTTTCGATGAGTAGAAATTACTTTTCTCAAATAAAATAAATAAGACAAGTGCTTTAATCCTTGTGATAATAGTGATGATGCTAGATCATCTAGTGTGACTTGTTGTGTGATGATTAAAAATAGTTAAGTATTGTTTGGTGATTGTGTACCTCATACTTATTTATAGACGCTAGTACCGACCAAGGATACGAGGAGGAAGGACGATACTACAAGGAAGAAGCCGAGGAGAACTTCAACCACTACTCTGCACAAGGCTAGCTAACCCTTGCAAATTATGCAAGATAATACTTTCTTGTTACCATGCCAACTATATGCCTTAAGCATATGTGATGATACCCACTTGATAACCAAATCCTAGTTTTACTTGCAAGCTTAATATTTTATTTTATTTATCAAGGCTTTCTCTTAGAGTTTACATGGTGACTTGTAGATTCTAGAAAGATAACTAAAGGTAGCATAAAGAGCATAAAATTTGACCTAAGTTAGATAATCTTGATGTCATCCTAAGGCATGAGATTGAACTTAGCAAATCTCCACTTGTTTACCACCGCTCATTAGTATTTACCACCACTTGTAGATGCTAGTGCTAAGTATAAAACTTGATTAACTTTAGAGGGAATACTTGGTGAAAAGGGTTATGAAAACCTTAGAATGATGAGTCATTCTACTAAAATGTTTTGACATGTGTTTCTGAAAACCAGATGATTTTGATGATGAAAATGTTGAGGCATGAGCCTTAGCCCTTTATAAAACTGATGGTTGTCTGGATGCGATACCATTCCAATTTTATCGTACAACCACAATACCCGAAATTTGGTTAGGGCTTGACGAGAAATTTATATACCTTAGTATGGGTCCCCTCGCGGCCAAGGTCTGAGCTGGGGCTACCTTGTAAAGATTGTCCACCTATGCAGTACCCAAGATGACAGTTGGTCATGGTTGGGAGGCCAAAATCACAGGAGAGGTGCCTATACTAGGGCGTTTAATTGAAAGGTTAGGATTGATTATCCGCATACTAAGTATGGTGAATTCAGGATTGTTCCTGACAGATGTAGCGAATGTTGTGGTGAAAGTGTACAATCTCTGCAGAGTGTCAAACTATTCGAATAGCCGCGTCCGCGGTTATGGACAGTTGGAGTGGACATACTGTTCCCCCGTCAGATTGTTTTGAAAATGACTTGTGAAATGAATTATGACTTTGACTTGACCGCAACAGAGTTGTGATATGAAATTCAAATTCCCACTTAGGTGTTATAAAACTTTCAACTAGTTTTTCTTTGCTTCGGAACTGAGTAGAGATAAATCTGGATTTTTGCAAAACAACCTTAGAGCCTAGTGTCCTACTACAAAAACCCCCCCTTAACTTGTTATTATTAGTTTTTGAGTACTTAAAGAGTACTCATGGCTTTTTCCCTGGCTATTCTCGTGGCCAGACTCTGAAGAGGAGTATCAGGATGACGGACTGCAGGAAGGTTACGACAACTAGGATCATCTCCCATCGTCAGCATTGCCTGTGACCCTGAAGATGGAGCTTCGCATACTCTATCATTACTATTACGTTATTCCGCTGCTTGAGTTGTACTAAGAACTGGATCATGAGATCCTTATTTGTGTAAGACCTTATGTATGGTTTGTAATGGATGATGTACTGTGATATCCAAATCTGTTATGTCTCGCAAAAATGGTAATCCTGGGATTGCGATATATGGCATTACAGGCATCTGGGATTAAAAATCCGGGTGTTGACAAGTTGGTATGAGAGCCATCCTGACCATAGGAGACCCTAGTTAGAATGGACGTTTGAATCAAAAACTTAGTTTCAAAACCAAAGGAAGTGAGTATTTACAATAACTTATTCCCATTATTATCACTTGGATTCTTTCATCAAAATTTCATGTTCCTCAAAAATTCTTGCAAAATACATAAAATTTGACACACTTGATCACTCTACTAACTTACACATCCTATATTCTTATAGATGGATGTGAAGTACAGTTAGTTTTATCAGTTGGGGAATGGAGGAGACCTCATCTTTGAGCGTGACTTGGACCAGTTTTCAGAACTTCTGGAGCGTCCGCACCCCGAGTTCTTTGGAGCTCAGCTCAATGATCAGGAAGGAGAAGATTTGCAGTGGCTAGTTGTTGCAAGTATCTGAGAAAAGATTGAACCTCCCACTGCAGAGGGAATTCAGTTCACCTTAAGAGAGAATAACTGGCTCGATGGACTGGCCAGGGCCATGCAGGAAGCTCTTGCCCGTCTGTGTGGGCAGAGTATCAATCAGATCAAGGGTACCCATTTTGAGTTCTACCCAAGGCGTGATGTTATGGGACAGCCACTGGAGGCACCATACCACCACGAGCTGAAGAGTCAATTGTACCACCTCAGCTTCATGATGTACAACCGTTAGAAGGAGTTGGACAACGCCCGTGCCTACGCCAACCACAAGTACGCCATCGCCAAGAAGAAGGATCAGACCCTCGCCATGCTAGTGAAGGATCGCAAGTCTTGTCGCCATCAGCTCGACAAGAAGGAGCGCATCATTGCCCGTCTTCGCCACCGGATCACGGATTTGGAGGATACCATCCACGAGAGAGACATGCAGTTGGAGGAAAGGGAAAATGTCGGAGAAGACCTTCGTGGAGACCCCTACTCCTATCTCAGCGATGATGATGACTTTCTAGAGGATCAGGCCATGGACTTCTTCACCGATGAGGATGATTTCACCTTCATCGATGATGATGATGATGAGAATGATGAGTACACTGACTCCAAGGAGTACTAGCACTTGAGCACTAGCGTTAGTGAATTGTATTCGGTGCCACTGTATCGTAGCTTCACAGGATGGTTCTTAAAACCATCTGTTTTTCTTTATTGTGGTGTGTGTTGTATTGTGTGGTATGAATGAATGAATGAATGAATGAATGAATGAATGAAAAGCAAGTTGCTAGAAAAATCTGAGTCACACTTTAACAACTTTACAAAACAACCCTGAACCTTAGAAATTTCCCTCTTTTCTCATGATCTATCTCAATCTTCAGATGCCTCGCGGAGGAAGCAACTCAGCCCCGGACCCGATGTTGCAACTCTTGCAAATGTTGGTTTCGGACCGCGAAGCCGAAAGAGTCGAACGTCAAGACAACTTAGCCACCCTTCAATAGATAGCCCAGATGGCCAACAACAATCAAGGCCATGGAAATCAGGACAACCATGGATCTAAGCTCAAGAATTTTTAGAACACCAATCCACCTGTTTTCACTAAGTCAGAAGAACCCCTAGATGCAGATGATTGGCTGCAAACAATGGAGAACAATCTGGAAGTCGCAGGAGTGGAAGCTAACGAGAAAGGTCTGTTAACCACCCACTATCTAGCCGGAGATGCAAGAGCATGGTGGAACAGCGTTCGTGCAATGACCGGAGGTCAGATGATGACTTGGGAGGAATTCAAGGTCAAGTTCAGCAGAACCCATGTGCCACCTGGTTTGAGCAAGAGGATGAGAGATGAATTCAGAGAACTGAAGCAAGGAAGGATGACAGTAGTGGAATACCGTGACAAATTCTTGTCATTAGCTAGGTATGCCCCGGATGAGATTGACACTAAAGCCAAGAAGAAAGAGAGATTCTTGATTGGTCTGCATGATAAGATGCAGACGGTGTTAGTCAATATCACCTTTGCTGATATTGAAGCCCTAGTCGACTCTGCCATTCAGATGGAAGGAAAGATCAACCAAGCCAATGAGAACCGCAAGCGTCGCATGATGCATCAACCAGGAACCCACCAGACACCAAAGTATCGCCCCAACCCATCTCCGGGATTTTCCCCGAGAACCAGCAGACCCCCGATGAACCGTCTGACCTATCCCAACCATGGAAACCCAAGGCCCGGAGGAAACCACAACAACCCCGACAACTCTAGCAATTTCAACCGTGCACCACCCAAGTTCAACAACAATAATGCCGCCACCAACACCAACACTGCCCCAAGGACTGGAAGCAATGTTGTTCCTGTTGCAGCGAAGGACAAGTCGCAAGTGACTTGTTATGAATGTGGAACCAAGGGTCACTAATCCAATGAGTTCCCCAAGAAGAATGTCGCAGCCCCCAATGCAAATGCCCCAGCTCAGCAACATCGTCATGTTCATCCCAGAAGAAGGTTTGCCCCAGGGAATTCGCTCAACCGCAACGGCTGTCTTTTTCTCATGCATGCTGAAGAAGCCCAGGAAGCGCCATATGTCATGCTGGGTTTGTTTTCTGTTAACTCAGTACTTGCAAGAGTGTTGTTTGATTCTGGAGCATCGCACTCATTTGTCACTAAAGAATTTGCATGCACTAGTAAGATTCAACCAACCAAATTGAAGCATGTTATGATTGTTCAAATACCCGGTTCAACCACCAAAGCTAGGCAAATTTGCAAAGCCGTCCCTATCCGAATCCATGGCATATATTTTTATGCTAATCTAATAGTACTCGGAACTAAAGGTTTGGAAGTAGTACTAGGAATGGATTGGATGTCCAAACAGAAAGGATTAATTGATTGTGCTAAGAAAGCCATAACCATGACCAGTACATCCGGAATATAAGTCGAGCATGTATCTAAAACCTTCCCTCGTCAGTTCAAGTGCAACAAGAGTATAACCCAGCCTACCATTGACCAAGTCTGGATAGTCTGTGAATACCCCGATGTATTTCCAGATGTTTTGCCCGGTATGCCCCCAGATCGCGATATAGAGTTTATCATTGAACTAATCCCTTGAACCGGACCCATAGCCCAGAGACCATATAGTATGAACCCGTCTGAACTAGTAGAACTGAAGAAGCAACTAGACGCCATGCTCGAAATTGGACTGATTCAACCAAGTGCGTCACCATGGAGATCACCTGTTTTGTTCGTGGACAAGAAAGATGGAGGTAACCATTTGTGTACGCATTATCGGAAGTTGAATGATGTCACTATCAAAAACAAGTACCCGTTGCCGAAGATAGAAGAGCTGCTTGACCAGTTCACTGGTGCCAAAGTGTTTTCTAAGATTGATCTTAGAACTGGCTATCATCAATTCAAGTTTCTTGCAGAGGATATTCCAAAGACTGCCTTTACCACCAGATATGGATTATACGAGTATATCGTCATGTCTTTTGGATTGACCAATGCCCCCGCTTATTTCATGAATCTCATGAATAAGATTTTTATGGACTTCCTGGATAAGTTTGTCGTTGTTTTCATCGATGACATTCTGATTTATTCCAAATCATAAGAAGAACATGAGCTACACCTAAGGACCATTCTTGGAACCCTTAGACAGCATAAGTTGTATGCCAAGTTTAGCAAATGTGAATTCTGGTTACAGGAGGTAGGATTCCTCGAACATATCGTATCAGCCAGAGGAATTGTCGTTGACCCTGCGAAGGTGAAGGATGTTGAAGATTGGCAAGCCCCAACCACTCAAACCCAAGTTCATGCGTTTCTCGGATTAGCGGGATACTACCGCAAGTTCGTAGAAGGATTCTCGAGTATCGCCAGACCCATGACCCAATTGCTGAAGAACGACAAGAAGTTTGAATGGACGGACAAATGTGAAGCAAGTTTTCAAGAACTCAAGAGAAGATTGATTTTAGCCCCAATCTTGATCATGCCGGATATCACCAACCCATTTGACGTGTATTGTGACACATCCAAGATCGGCCTCGGATGTGTGCTAATGCAAGAAGGCAAAGTTATATCTTATCTATTGTGGCATCCCGCAAAACCACTACTAGAAAATCGCGTTGTTTTTGTGCATTGCATCGTCATCATCATGCATTGTTCGCATAAAACTATTTCCGCAAGCCCGTTTTGTTTTCTAAAACGCCCCATCTTTATTCAAACGCAAAGCCCGGTTCTCCGGATTAATTATTTTGGCCGCTATCGGTTTGCATACGGCCCGTTTAAAACAAATAAAAAGTTTAATTGTTTTAGCGGGGGCAGTCGAACGGGCCGAATCGACCCGAACGACCACCCCCATTTTTAAATCGGTCCAACCAACCAGTCCCACCCATAATCCTAAACCACCTAAAACTCTACCCACACCCAGCCTCCACCTCACCCTGGCCAATCGCCATGCGCCACCTCAGCTCCCCTCTCTCCCTCACCCAATCCTATGCAGCCACTTGGCCACCTCCCCTCCACCCCCCTCTCTCTCCTCTCTCCCCAACAGCCCTGCGCCTGGGCCCCACCCAGCCCAGCACCCACTCTTCCCACACGCACCCGCAGCTCCCCCTGCCGCTGACCCCTGGCCCCACAGATCCCCGGCCCCACTCCCTCTCTCCCCTCCCCCCCACGCGTCCCACGCGGTTCTCCCTCCCCACCCTCTTCCTCACGCCCGCACCGCGTCCTCCCCACCTCCTCGCACCAACGCGCCTCCACCGCTCCCGCCCTGCCGGCCAGGCGCTCGCCCCAGGCCGACCGCCCCGTCCGCCTCTACCCGTCCGCCGGAGCCCGCCCCTCCTTTTCTCCGCTCCGGCTCCACCCCAACCCGCCGCCGCTCACCTCCCCCGATGCGGCCTCTTCCCCTCTGCTCCGCCGGAGCCGAGCCTCCCTCCGCCCGGCGCCCTTCTCCCCTCCTCGACCCGGCCGCGCGTCCTCGCCGGCCACTGCCCCATCCTTCCTATGCATCATTGATCGAGTGTGTGTTGCTATTGGTGCACCCCGGCCGGGTAAAACTTTCTGAAAGCCGTGTCCGCGGTTATGGACGACTTGGAGCACAGTATCTCGATCTTCTAAAACTATAACTAAAGTTTACCGTTACAATCTGACTTCATCATGACTAGTAATCAGCTCCACTATAACGGAATGAATAAATAAAACTACCAACAATTGCTTATTTGGTTTGTCGCTTGCGACAATTGTATCTGACTAGTAAATATTGCAACTACAATGGAATGGCTGAATAAAAGTATCAACAACTGCTGGGTTTTTGGGTTATCTCATGCTATTTGTATCTGATTAGTAAGTGTTGCAACTATAACGGAATGATTAACTAAAACTGCCCACCGCTTATTTTATCAGGATGGTTATCTATACCTGACTAGTAATTGTTGCAACGATAACCGAATAAATAAAACTGCCAACTGTGTGAGTTCCTCGGTGGACTTCCTCGTTTGGTCTCGAGGGGGAAAAGCCAGGATGGGTTTGTTTGGTGTTAGCTTCAGGATGGATCCGGATAGGTCATTCTTATCCCTCTCTGATAACCGCCAGTCGTATCGAGTCTCTATAGGTTGTTTAGCGCATGCTGCCGCTGCCGCTCAGTCCACCATACCTTTGTAGGCGAGGACCGCCGAATTCTAGTCTCGCCGTGTACTGGCCTCAGTACTGACGCTCCTCTTTTTCCTTTGCCCTTTGTCGGCACCCCTTTTGTCTAAGCAGGTTTTGAGATCGACGTCGTTAGCAGGGTTACCCTTCCGGCTTGGCCTGGGCAGGGTTATGGACGCCATTGGTTATTCTTCAGGGCTCTTAGCCCCATTTGCATCTTGTCCGTAGCTGGACGCACTCTCGTTTTCAAGGTGATTTGGATCTTGTATATTATATCTGTATTCTTGACTCATTGAGTCGCTGTTATATATATATATATATGTTCTGTGGGTCCCATCGAGGACTGTTGTGTAATGTTATTACTTCGTTTTCCACCCGCACGCAAGTGCCTGGTGGGCACCTTTGAATCGTTTCTATGCGGGTTTGGCGGGTTTCGCTAAAACTTGCATAGGGTCGATTCTGAGGGTGTTACATCTATACCGACAACTGAAGCAGCATGAACAGAATTACCCAACCCATGACCTCGAACTCGCAGCCGTACTTCTAGCCCTGAAGGCATGGAGGCATTACCTGATGGGAAACCGTTGTGAGATTTATTCGGATCACAAGAGCCTAAAGTATATATTCACTCAGAAGGAGTTGAATATGAGGCAGAGAAGATGGATTGAGCTAATCAAGGATTACGACCTGGACATTCACTATCACCCTGGTAAAGCCAACGTGGTAGCAGATGCCCTTAGCAGATTGCCGTGCCACTTGAACTCCATGATTTTGAAGGAGCAGCCAAGTTTGCACAAGGAGATGGAAGATTTTCGAATGGAATTAGTAAGTGAAGGATTTTTGGCTAGCATAGAACTTCAGCCCACTTTGATCAGTCAGATTAAAGAGGCGCAGAAGGGAAATGCCAGTATCGACGGAATCCAGCGTCGTATCGGTACAGGCAAGGTACCCGGATTCACCGAGGACGAAGAAGGAGTGTTGTGGTACAAAGGACGCCTTTGTGTACCAGCAGATTCGGAGTTGAAAGAAGTTATCTTGAAGGAGGCTCATGATACTCTTTATTCTATCCATCCCGGAGGAACTAAGATGTATCAAGATTTGAAAGAGCACTTTTGGTGGCATAAGATGAAGAGAGAAATCGGAATCTATATCGCCAAGTTTGATATATGTCAGCGAGTCAAGGCAGGACATCAAAGACCCGCTGGATTGTTGCAACCTTTGCAAATTCCGGAATGGAAATGGGATTCTGTAGGAATGGACTTTATCACTGGACTACCTACTTCTAGTAGGGGAAATGACTATATTTGGGTCATAGTGGACAGATTGGCCAAAGTCGCCCATTTCTTGCCCGTTAAAACCACCTATCAGAGTTCGAAGCTAGCAGAGTTATACATCGCTAGAATCATCAGTTTGCATGGAGTCCCCAAGAACATAGTATCGGATCGAGGAACTCAGTTTACCTCGAGATTATGGAAGAAAGTCCAAGAAGGTTTAGGAACCCGACTAGATTTCAGCACAGCTTATCACCCTCAGACCGATGGACAAACGGAACGAGTAAATCAAATACTCGAAGATATTTTGAGAGCATGTGTGCTAGAGTATGGATCTAAATGGAAAGACTGTCTGCCTTTCGCAGAATTTTCTTACAATAACAGTTATCAAGCTAGTCTGCAAATGGCCACATTTGAGTTTATGTATGGAATAAAGTGTCGCACCCCTTTGAATTGGTTGGAAGTAGTAGAGAGTCAGACTTTTGGACCCGATATCCTACGAGAAGTAGAAGAGAAAGTTCACAAGATTCATGAGAACCTCAAGACTGCCCAGTCAAGACAGAAGAGTTACACCGACAAAAGACGTCGAGACCTCGCTTTCAATATCGGAGATTTCGTGTATCTCAAAGTGTCGCCTTTGAAAGGAATGCAACGTTTCCATCTCAAAGGAAAGTTAGCCCCCAGATATATCGGACCCTTCAAGATTCTGAATCATCGAGGAGAAGTATCATATCAATTGGAACTGCCAGAAGAAATGTCCGCAGTGCATAATGTGTTCCATATATTGTTACTTCGCAAATGCCTTGAAGTTCCGGAGAAGACTGAAGTTTTCAAGAACATTGATCACTGGACCATAGAGATCAACGATGACCTGACCGAAGTACCCATCCATATTTTGGAAGAAGCTTTGAGGACCACCAGGACCCGAAGCATCAAGTTTCTCAAGATTCAGTGGAGCAACCACACTGAAGAAGAAGCTACCTGGGAGCGCGAAGATCACATCAGGACAGAGTTTCCCGATCTCTTTAAATCCTAGGTAATCTTTTTTCTTCCTTTTTCAAATCTCGGGACGAGATTTTGTTTAAGGGGCGAAGGTTTGTAACATCCCAAAAATATAACACAAGGATCATCAAACTCTAATCACTAAAATTACGGTTAACAACGTTGATTAATTTAAAATCATATGAATGCATGTGTGAATGAGATGATTTGATAAATGCATGAAGGAACTTGTGTGATTAACCTAAATAGCAAGGAATGGTTTAAAGATGAAAATAACATCATATAAAACATTTCCATGCAGAAACAAAACAATAGAACATCAAAAACAAATAAAATAACACTGTGTTTGGATGTTGGAAAATAAACATGGAATTGAATTGGGCCAGAGATTCCAAATCCAAGATGGAAAGGAAATGGCATCTATTTTCAATTCTGACGTTTGGGGTGTGCATGGAATTTTCCGTTGGAATCAAAGGTAGTACCCAATTCCAAATCATGTTTGGATGTACACATGGAATTGAATGTTTTTTTTGAGATTTGACAATATAAAGTTATATACACGTGTATGCACAATAGTATATTGTATATTTTAAGATTGGAATCAAAGGTAAGTAGATAATTCTTCTTGAACTAATTCTTGTACGAATCTGCAACAACAAATCAAAATACTATGTATTAGATGGGGCTTCCGATTGGACTAGATGCTTCAACAAATTGAAGAGGACAAGAAGAAGAGGAAAGATGGCTGCAGCAACAAATTGAAGAGGACAAGAAGAAGAGGGAAGATGGCTGCAGCTGCCAGAAGTTTGCCAACCGCCACCTGCAGCAGCAAAGATTCGACCTACCTCTTCCACCCGCCGATGGGGAAGCCGCCAGTGTGCTAGGTTAGGGCGCAGGCTCCCCAACCCATTCCAAGAGGCAGAGGAGGACGGGAAGAGGGAGATGTGGTCGGGAAGAGGGAGGGGAAGGGGGGAGGCGGGACTCACCATGGCGGCGCTGGGCAGTAGGTCCGCCTCCGGCCTGCGCAATGGAGAGATCCAGCGAGTCGTGAGGGAGAGCGGAAGTTGGGAACGAAGGGGTGCCGGGGCGGGAGGGAGGGGGGTCGCTCGCTTCGTTTCCAAGACTTTCCATGCGGGATGGCGCGGAAACTGTCGACGCCTAGCGGACGCCTGCGGGGTCACGGCTCAGAATCGTTGCCTCTTTCCGCAGTAAAATTCCAAGGCCCTTCCAAACGGTTGAATTAGGCCCAACAATTCCAGAATTCCAATTCCATGCCTATTTTCCAACATCCAAACACAGCGTAAAGCAAATGGTCATTTTTGTCAATCTTGCTCACTAGTTCAAGATTTCAAACAGAAACTTTTCCAACTCTTTTCACCCCTTGCTAGAACAACAAGTAAAATTAAATCAAATCCCACCTTTCAAACTTGCAGAAACATTTGGCAACCTCATTCAAATCACAATTCAAAATTGAATATTTATCATATGTGAAGATCACCCATTTTTAAAACCCAACCAAACCAGTGCCCCTTGACTAATCCAACTAACCAGACACTCCCTAGTATGTGACCAGCAAACCCACCAAGTTTGAATCCAAAATTCAAATTGAATCTCCTTGCGGCCATTTTATCAAATACCTTGCAGATACAAATCAAACAAACATCAAACACTATAGTGTGCAGTAAATTTGGCCTAACTTGTTCCCTATCTAGCTCACACTACACCCTCAGTAGATCATCTAACTAGTTTAACCTCTCTAGCTCACTATAAGAAAGACCATGCCATTAATGGCAAGCAGGCCGAGCCTCACCTTGCCACCTCATTGTCGAAAGCAAGCTACGAGCAACACTAAGCCTAGCCAGCATGTCTAGCAAGCACCCCACCGTCCATCGCCACTCTCTGTCCCAGCCCCGAGCAATGCCAGCCCCTGGACCACACGAAACTCCCATGCCAAACCTCTCTGCGCGCGAGCCGAGAGCGCGCTAGTGCGCCATGCTCGACCAGCACCCACAGACCGCGCGCCGCCCTCGCCGCTTGCAGGGATGATCACCAGCACCCCAGCAACCCCGCAGACATGCCCGTTCGCCGCCGCGCGGACCACGCGCGTTGTGCTACATTAAAATCGCCGTCGGACCCGCTCAAAGCACCGCGACGTTCCGACCGATCAGCACCCTCCCATGCCGCAAAACCACGCCATTGGGCTTCGCCAGGGAGCACCTCACCGCCCCCTACCATCGCCACGGCCAGTAGCCCTATATGCCGTCGCCTCCGACGACCTCAGCCCACGCCGTGCTGCCCCTCTCGCTCGCCTATAAAAGGAGTCCTCCCGATCACAAATTCGCCACACTAGTTCACTCCCCTCTCACCCAGAACCACCCCACCTCAGTCCCGGAGCAAGGCGAGAAGTGCATTGCCGAAATTTGGCCAGAGCCTGCCACTGCTGGAGAAGAAGGAAGCCGTCGATTGGAGCCGCCCCAGGAGAAGCTGCCAGTACCAGGAGAACCGCCGTCGTCGACTTCGTCATTCGCCCCCATCGCCGACCCTCGCCTGAGCCCCGATGAGCCTCCCACAACCCACATCTGCCGCGTTAGGGTTCTGTCTCACCGGTGCTGCCCGACGTGGATGATGAACCATCGCCGTTCGATTAGAGTTAGATCGTGCGGTTCACATTGCCCTGTACCGCTTCGCCCCTCCCCGTCTCACTGACGCGTGGGGACAACCACTTAACTAGCCCGCGTACGCGCTATGTGTAGTGGGCCGGCCCGTAAAACATCCCGCGCAACCCAACAATTCAAATTAAGCTTTATTCATTTAATTTCAAACATAGTTCTGTACCTAGATTCAAAAATCAACCTAACTCGATTCACCGAACCAAAATGCATGAAACTAATTTTGTTAGAAAGGTACTAAAATGCTTAATCGAAGCCCGCTGGATTCAAACCATTTTTAGTTATAGATCAACCATGGTAAAAATGACAAGGCAAAAGCTTTTCTGCATTCAAACATTTTTCAAAATTCAACCATAAGAGCTTTTGAGGTGATTCCAACTCTCAAAAATCACATTTGATCATACCTTTCAGAATATATAAAAACATATGGATTTACTTGCAGAAATAGTGTTCAAGTAATAAAAGAATGCTACATAGGCATTTCTAGTCACTTTATTTATTTAAAATAAAAATGTTAAACCTTATTAAATTGTGACACCACTTTAAATCACATTCTCATGTACTGAAATATGTGGTGATGACATGTGTCAACATGATCCCATGTTTGAGTTGGAGGATATTAAACTTAAATAGTTTTTCAATGAGTAGAAATTACTTTTCTCAAATAAAATAAATAAGACAAGTGCTTTAATCCTTGTGATAATAGTGATGATGCTAGATCATCTAGTGTGACTTGTTGTGTGATGATTAAAAATAGTTAAGTATTGTTTGGCGATTGTGTACATCATACTTATTTATAGACGCTAGTACCGACCAAGGATACGAGGAGCAAGAAGGATACTACGAGAAAGAAGCCGAGGAGAACTTGAACCACTGCTCTACACAAGGCAAGGTAACCCTTGCAAATTATGCAAGATAATACTTGCTTGTTACCATGCCAACTATATGCCTTAAGCGTATATGATCATACCCACTTGATAACCCAATCCTAGTTTTACTTGTAAGCTTAATATTTTATTTATCAAGGCTTTCTCTTAGAGTTTACATGGTGACTTGTAGATTCTAGAAACATAACTAAATGTAGCATAAAAAGCATAAAATTTTGCCTAAGTTAGATAATCTTGATGTCATCCTAAGGCATGAGATTGAACTTAGCAAATCTCCACTTGTTTACCACCCCTCATTAGTATTTACCACCACTTGTAGATGCTAGTGCTAAGTATAAAACTTGATCAACTTTAGATGGGAATACTTGGTGAAAAGGGTTATGAAAACCTTAGAATGATGAGTCATTCTATTGAAATGTTTTTACATGTGTTTCCGAACACCAGATGATTTTGATGATGAAAAAGTTGAGGCATGAGCCTTAGCCCTTTATAAAACTGATGGTTGTCTAGATGCGATACCATTCCAATTTTACCGTACAACCACAATACCCAAAATTTGGGTAGGGCTTGACTAGAAATTTATATACCTTAGTATGGGTCCCCTCACGGCCAAGGTCTGATCTGAGGCTACCTTGTGAAGATTGTCCACCTATGCAGTACCCAAGATGACAGTTGGTCATGGTTGGGAGGCCAAAATCACAAGAGAGGTGCCTATACTAGGGCGTTTAATTGAAAGGTTAGGATTGATTATTCGCATACTAAATATGGTGAATTCAGGATTGTTCCTGACGGATGTAGCGAATGTTGTGGTGAAAGTGTACAATCTCTGCAGAGTGTCAAACTATTCGAATAGCCGCGTCCGCGGTTATGGACAGTTGGAGTGTGTTCCCCCGTTAGATTGTTTTGAAAATGACTTGTGAATAAATTATGACTTTGACTTGACCACAACAGAGTTGTGATATGAAATTCAAATTCCCACTTAGGTGTTATAAAACTTTCAACTAGTTTTTATTTGCTTCTGAACTGAGTAGAGGTAAATCTAGCTTTTTGCAGAACAACCTTAGAACCTAGTGTCCTACTACAAAAACCCCCTTAACTTGTTAGTATTAGTTTGTGAGTACTTAAAGAGTACTCATGGCTTTGTCCCTGGCTATTCCCGTGGCCTGACTATGAAGAGGAGTATCAGGATGACGGACCGCGGGAAGGTTACGACAACTAGGATCATCTCACATCGTCAGCATTGCCTGTGACCCTGAAGATGGAGCTTCACCTACGCTATCATTACTATTATGTTATTCCGCTGCTTGAGTTATATTAAGAACTGGATCATGAGATCCTTATTTGTGTAAGACCTTATGTATGGTTTGTAATGGATGATGTACAGTGATATCCAAATCTGTTATGTCTCGCAAAAATGGTAATCCTGGGATTGCGATGTATGGCATAACAGGCATCTGGGATTAAAAATCCGGGTGTTGACAGACATGGTACACAAACACACTTGATAGATAGGGTGAGATTGGTGGAACGATAATTGCTACCTTGCCTCACCGGAATCAAAAATTGGAAAGATTGTTCATGCCGAGAGCAAAGCAAATAGCGAGTACACAAGACACCCACACAAAGGCCTATGGTGGTAGGTTAGTAAGGTGTATTGAAAATGAAAAAACCAAACGAAAAGGTTATTGTCAAAAGTGGTAAAGGACGAAAGATCAAAAGCAAAGAGGATACGATCTATAAAAACACGGGGAAAACACACACATGGAGATAAATAGGGTTAGCACGACTATGAAAATGAGCTCATAATGTCCTAACGACGACTAAGCTCGGTGCCGTGCCAACACAAGGAGAGACCGTAGCTCGTTTGCAACAAGATTGAGAAGCACTGGATTTGCAAGCTTGCCTTGCTCTAACTCGCACTCTTGCTTAGAAGCTTTGGACTCTCTTTTGTATTGGTATTTTTCTTTTTCTTTTGATTTTTCTTTTTTGTCTCTTTTCTATGCTATGGAGTAAAATTTTGATATGGCCTATGCACTATCACTTTGCAATAGCAAGCACACAATGCTTCGGCAAACACAAAATGAGCCACTCTCGATACGTTAGGTATCACACAAAGGAAGAAGGTTTATACAAGGGTGGTGCAAGTTATACATTTGGTATTGTTTACGACTTGTGACCGGTGTTGGGGAAGATGTTCGGGTGTCGTGGTGTCGAAGAGTGCGGTATGTACAGATGTTGCGGAAGCTTGAAGTTAGTTTTGGTGACACGCACACGAAACACGAACAAACACAAAAGGAAATGGTCAAAATTTGGGGCTTGGAAAATTTTCGGTTAAACACTCGGCGGACCGGTGCTGGCGCCTGAACTTCCGGTCGTGATTTCGGCGTCACCGGAATTTTCGGTGACAGAACTGGTTCGCCAGGGTGCACGCCGAAATTTGTTCGTGATGAACTCCCAAAAGTCAAATCGAGAAATTTGTTGAAAATCCGTGGAAATTGGGCTGGGGGATAGGGCAAGGAAGGTAGATCGACACCCAAAGCAACAGATCTGTGGACCAAAACCATGACACCAAATCGAGAGGTCGGTACAAAAGCAATTTGGGCAATATTTTTGATATTTTCGAATTTATGGTGGAAAGTGGGGAACAAAGTCAAATCCATGGCAACCAAAAGCTGTTGATACCAGTTGATATGGGATCCCTTATGGGATTAACCCTAGGGTGGCCCGATCTTCACGGATTTGAGGCAGGGAGTGAGGGAGACCCGATGAACACGATGAATGCAACACAAACGCAAGGTAAAGCTACAAACGCACACAAACACGACCCGATTTGATTTGCTCCCGTTGGTTCGAATAACCAATCCAATAGAATCCTCGATGAGAGACCGCTAGGTAGAATCACCAAAGGAGAGATCGACAAGCGGATGATAGAATCCAAATCAAAGGAGAGAGTAGCAACCAAGTACAATCCCAAAGGGGAGAGATCTAGCACTACTATAATCCTTGATAAGGAGAGACCAAACACTTGAGGAGGGTCTTGATGACTTGGAGACGAACACCGAACTCCAAGGCCTTGTACAACTCATAGATTAACTATAGAGAGGGGTTCCCATCTAGGGTTAGGCACAAGCCTTCATTCATCATCAACTCCAACTAGATCTGAGCCACAAGGGGGATGTTTATAGTTCTAGGGGCGAAGGGTAGGTGGGACGGAATATTCTGGGCATCAAACCCTTTACAACATGCAGACTGGGTATTCCGGTGATAAGTCTGGCAACGCCGAATCTGTCGCCGATATTTCCAGCAAGCGCCAAGATTTCTGGTTGGTTGCCGGTTAGCCATATAGTACGCTGTTTCGGCGGGGAGGCCGGTTTGCCAGTTGAGTCACCAGGAATTTCGGCGGAGAGTCCAGTTCGCCGCGTTGGGCGTCGGAAGTTCCGGTGGGGATTCCAGTGGCGCCGGACCTTGCGCCAGAAGTCTTCTTTTGCCTTCTATTCCACGCCTCTTGCTTGGGGGTCTTGGTTCCTGGGGTCTTCTTGGTGTCTCCTCTTGGCGTCATGGTCATGGGCCTGGTCATAGCATTGGCGCTTGTCTCAAGTAGGATCCTATTCACATGATAACCAAAGGAGGGTGAGATATGGAACGAATTCACCTTTGTGGGTATGGTTGAGCATGATGTGGACTAATGGTGAATGCCATGTGTTGGGCTGCATTAGGCAAGCCCCAAATAGGTGCGCTTAAGCATTTTGCGAAGGGCCCGCTCATCCGGTGAAAGCTGTCTGGTCTCCATGGCCACATCGAGGTGGTAGACAATGACCCGCCTATCATAAGTTGCATCTTGACCAATCCAACTTTCTTGTCGGCCTAGCTCATCAGCTGCCTAGCGGTGCGTTTGAGCTTGGCCACACGCCTCCGAAAGGGGTCAGGGTTACCATAGATAGTCATCCAGGCGGACTCCGCCACCTCATCGAAACTGTCCAGCTTCAGCCAGAATTGCTCAAATTGGAACGCCCTCGCCCGGCTGCCACCGGGGTGCAGTCCAGGAGAAGGGTATAGTGGTCAGAGATCACCGTCAAGAGACAATTGAAGGAGCAGCAGCCATACAACTCCTTCCAGTACGATGACCAGAACACCCTATCTAGGCGGACTAGCGTAGGGGTCTCGCGCTCATTGGACCAGGTGTATGTCCTGCCATGCATATAGATCTCTTTCAAGACACAGTCGTTTAGGAATTGTCGAAAGCGTCCCATTATACGGCGGTGAAGGTTGTCTTTATTCTTGTCTTCATCCTAGTAGATCATGTTGAAGTCTCTGCACAACAACTAGGGTTCTGGGCGCACCCTCCGGATCTCCCGGAGTTCGGAGAGGAAGGCGACCTTGGCATCCTTGTCATGCAGCCCATAGACACAGGTGAGTCACCACGGCGTGCCACCAGCAGGTATGACCCTGGTAGTTACACTGTTTACATCCACATGTGTGCTATCCAGCTACACCAACCTACTCTTCCAAGACAATATAATACCACCTCATGTCCCGGACGCCGGCAAGCAAAAGTAAGCGTCAAAATCCACGCCTAGGGTTTCCATTACAATAAAAGGTGATACAACATCGAGCTTAGTCTCTTGCAAACACACGATGGACGTGTTTGTCACAGCGACAACGCTCCTCACACCTGTATGACGTGCACAGTCGTTGATACCATGCATGTTGGACACCAAGATCATTGGGTCGTATGACATCACAACGATGTCACACCCGAGAGCGACCTAACGGTCACACCGCCACCAAGTGGCCACCCGACACCACCCCTGGTGGGGGCGTCGCGCATCCTCTGATCGCTGAAAGCGTCCACCCGTAGATCTCGCCCACCGCCTCTATCATCTCGTCTATGAGAGGTGTCTCGAACATCCGGTGAAAGGCTTCTAGGGTGGCGGAGGAGGGCGCCTCGTCCTAAGAGATCAGCCTCAGCTTCCTCATAAGGTTGCGGATTTCCTTCTGCTCAGAGTTGAGCCCACCCGGTTGTCTCGCGGTCCTAGAGCTCCTACGCAGCTGGAAGTTTAGGGCCACCAACATGCGCTGCACCAGTGATGCGAGCAGCAGAGTATCCGAGCGCAACTTAGTTGCCGCCATGAACTCCTCGAAGGTGGGTAATTAAATTAAATCATACATTTTTTGGAAATGAGCATATATTAATATCAGAGGATACCAATTACACCCAGCCTCTGCAACAACGCATTACTCTAGCGGCCACACAGATGCACACATCCAAAAAAAGAAGAATTACAAAAAAGAAAAGTCCCACTACAGTGACTCATTCATTGAAACAACAGTACTACCACCACCAAGATAGCACCAGGAATCCAGCTTCTCCAAAAACGATGCCTCCAAGAAGGGAACAGTGCACAAACACCGTCATCGCCCGATCAAAGATCTAGGTTTTCACCCTGAAGAAAGTCCATGCTCTCAAAACAATACCTTCAACAAGGCCATTGCCAGGCACAACCAATTAAGGCCAGACCCTGGGTTTTCACCCTGAGAGGTAGGACCATGAACCTCTCCTGTGCAGTCGCCCCCATTTGCATGCCACTGCTCCAATTCACAAGTCACCTATCCAATTCGTCATCACCACCCAGACTCGAACCACCATTGTCTGTCCTCAGATCTCGGTCTCCATGACTTCCTCCGTCAGCACCATGGAACGAGAACATGCCCCATGATAATAACAGCCAACAAAGCTTCAAAGCACACCCTCTGAAACCAAACGGTCAGAGTAAAACATGGGTGCGAACGACCGAATTCAATCCTTCCAGCAAACTCACAGCATGATAGCACTTAACGGAGTTCACCGACATAGAAACCAGATCAATGATTACCAACATCCGGCAGATCATCGTCTTGCCTTGAGAGGGATCCAGGACCACTTCCTTTATAGAAACCGAGCCAGGATCCCCCACGCCACCCGCCGGAAACTAGCAGGATCCGCCGCAAGACGGCAAGACCACCCAGCCGACCATTCCGACAGAGAAGGAGGCCACCACCACCATGTCGGGAGCAGATGCCCCAAGCACCCTAGTGTCACGGACAAGGCCCGGGTCGCCTAGGAGCTGGCGTCAAGGCCAACAGACGGGACAGATCGCGGCTAGGCCCAGATCCCCGCCCCCGCCTACCGCCATCTAGGCCAAGGATCATCGGCCGCCGCTCGCTGCAACACCACCGCCAAACCAGTCGAGACGGACGCCACCGCCTTTTGCCAGATCGCGATCAGGGACGCCGCTGCCACGCCCCCGGGCCTTTGCCTGGCGACGATCCGGGCGGCGACGGGGAGGAGAGGACACGGGAGGGAGGGCTCGGCAGGAAGGGGAGACCGCCCGGTGCGGCGCGGCGCCGCCGCGCGGGTGCCGGGGGGGGGGGTGCCAATTAAATCATACATGTGATGTCCATGTAGAATTTCTATAGAGGAACTAGACTGACTTCTAGAAAGATTACACATTGGCTTCTCCTCTTTGTCCAAGCCGGATACTTATCATTTCTGTTGCAAGTAGCTTTTCACACTACAAATTATTGGGTGCTCATTTGATACCGATCGCCTACATCACATCATGAAGGAATGTCTGGTGTTATAGAATATTGGGATTGGCTTGATAATTGAAGATATCAAGATAACATTCAACAACATGCAAATCTTAAACATATGAAAATGCAGCATCCAACACTTGATAGTTAAATTTAGAACAAAAAAGAAATGCTCGTGGGTCTATATCAGCCTAACAAACACTCCAGAACTAGATAAAATCCGATACTTCCTTTTTCCTTATTATAAAATTGATGTAAACAAAATTATTGCATTAAAATGGTAAAATTGAATTATTTTAGTTGTCAGAAACTTCTTCCAATTTTATTCTGTCAATAGAAGGTTTGTCGGCTCAAGAAAGCACCATATCTTCGGATAATGATCATTCGAGGAAATTATGGTTTATGACCAATTGTTAGCAGATAACCAAGATTGAGAACATCGTGCGATCCATCTAATAGCAGATATATTACATTTGACACAAGGCATAGCTTTGCTACACAAAGCATCCAGACATTTAACAGCATCATCTCTTGTTTTAACTCAAAGAAACAGATACAATTGTTACAATAGACAATATCTCTTGAACAGATAAGCAGACGGCCGGGAAGCCTACCAAGACATCTATTTCGAGACGTGAGGGGGTACATGTCACTCTTTTTTTTTGGGGGGAAATTCCACCAATCTATTAAAAATTATCAACAACAGTAAAAAAAATTCAAAAGTAATAAAAATTATAAATAGGTCGTTGAACCAAGAATACATATTCTGCTCTGTGCTCCTGCTGTTATTGGGTGGGCAGCGCGAAGCGGCAGAGAGGGCAAGCGTGGCTAACCCGGAGCCAGGTGAAGATGCAATCCTCATGGAAGGAATGGGAGCACGGCATTATCCTGAGCTTGGTGGCGCCGTGCGCCTGGAGATCCTCCAGACACACCGAGCACTGCCCCTCCTCACCGACGGCCGTCTCCTGGAGATCCGCGATGGCCTTATCCGATGCCGGGACAGCACTGAACCCATGGTGGTGCATGTACGACGCCTCCTCATCGACAGAAGCATCAGGAAGGAGCTCCGTGTTCCTGCTCCGCTGCATCTCGGGAAAATCGTATATCCGGTTTCTGATGTCCGTCAACACCAGCTCTCGTATGTGCGCCTGAGCTGTCTCCAATGGCATCGGATCCAGAAGCATGTACCGTATCTGAGTCCCGTTGGCGAGCAGCACCCGGTATATCAGGTCGCCGTCTTCGTCCAAGTATGGTTCTATAGGAAAATCGAGGAGACGTCCTCCGCCTATTCTGGCGGACTCCATCAGAACTCCTGCCTGGCTCTGCTGCTCCCGGGCGGGATCGACCGATCGGGGAAGAAAAAGACCAGATGGGGTTTGATCGCGGAACTGGCAGACGGAGCCAACTACCAATCGAGATCGGGGGTCGATCGATGTATGGTATGGTACCAACTACCAAGGGCATATATGGTATAGAAACGAAGTCCGTCTTTGAGACCAAGTCGGAGTTCACCGGGATCCTCTTTGTCCCTCGTAGCGCGGCTACGGCCTAAGGTGTGGACCGTGTAGTCACGGACAGCAAGCAGCAAGGCACTACAGTTGCCCACTTTGCAACCCGGCCGCTCCTCAGTTATTTTTCAGCCACACAATAGCTATTTGCAGTTCGAAACTTAAGTGTCAAAACTGATCAGAACATGATCTCTTTTTTTCGAGTATAAACGGTGGGATCAATGCCTTTCAATTAGAAAAGGAGTTTTCTTTAAGTTTCACAACCAATTTAAGTGGGTTTTAAAGAACAGGAGAGAGTCCATGCAAACACTACTACATCCGTCTATAAATAATTGATTTAAGTTTGTCTAGATTCGAATATATCTATATATTAAAATACGACTAGATATTAAATCTAAACAAAACCAAGTCAGTTATTTCTGGATAAAGGGAGTACTTGCCTTATATGTTTGGGGCCGTAAGAATAATAAATTTGGCAAAATTTGATCAAACTCATCGAAATTTGGACAAATACATACAATTTTATTAATACTTAGGCGAGTTCGTACATATTACGTTAAATCCGGATAAACACCCGAATTTTGACTACATTAGGCTAAAGAAAAATTAAAAAAACTTAGAAAATACTAATAGGCCTAGCCAACGCTGATGCCCTAGGCTCGCCGATCACATACCAAAGTTGTGGTAGAAGACGGTGTAGTCGGCGTCCTGGATGCCGTTGTCGTCGACATCGTCGTCGCTCGGCGGCTGTGGTGGACGCGAGCTGCCCTGGGCAGCGTCGCTGCAACGCCAACGTACCGGCCTCGTTGTCGTCGAGGATGATGAGCGGCGCGCCCTGGTAGACGCGCTCCCAGCGGGCGGAGCAAGCGGCCTGACGCTCGGCCTCCTCCTGAGGGCGCCGAACGCGGTTTGCCTCCTCGCGCTCCCAATCCGCCCAGAACCAGGCGCAGGTGTCGGGGCCCTGCATCGGCACGACGTCGTTGAGCGAGTTCTCGAGCGCCATCTTGAGAACGAACGCGTCCTCGTCGACTGGGACCGCCTAGTCCGTTGGCTCGGGCTTTGGCGTGCGCAGACGAAGCCGACCGGTCGGCGGCGAGGGCACACGGCCTTCATTGATGACAATGCCGCGTGCGCACGTCCTTGGTGGCGAGCGTACCGACGACTCCATCTCCCACTTCAATAGCCGGAGAGGAGGCTTGCATGTGTCCTCGCCGGAGGCGCGAGGCGACTGCACCGGCGTCGAGCCAGACGAGCGCGACGCCGAGGCGAAGGACGAGGAGGTGAGGCCTCCCATCCTCCTCGGCAGCCAGTTTGATGCCAAACGGCGCCAGGCCGGCGAAGGTGCCGAACAATAAGGGTAGCCCAACCTAGGTTGGTTGCCGGCGGCGAGCGTTCGTCCTGGAGCGCTCCACCACCGATGGCGTGCGGCGCCATTGTGCTGCTTCGGCGGCGAGCCGGCGCCGTTGTGCGCCTCTAGCTACTGACGCCGGTGCTCTACGAAGAAATTCTCCTAGTAAAGGAGGTTTCTGGGGCCTTCGTCGAGCTCGGGATCGTTCATGGCGGCGATGGCCATTTAGGTCTCGTCGACAAGGTCAGACCCCTCTGGCACCGACGGCACGGGCAATCCGCCGACGCTGAGCTTCCAGGTCGGCGGGCACTGGAAGTCCAGTGGCGCCATGTAGCCGGCGTCATGCAGCAGCAGCACCTTGATGACCCACAAGTATAGGGGGTGTATCGTAGTACTTTCGATAAATAGGAGTGTCGATCCCAACGAGGAGCAGAAGGTGCTGAACAGTGGTATGGAGCATGAAATCCCTATGAATACTTAGCAAACGGATTTTTAGTGGTCAAAGAGCAAGTAACAGAAGTAACAAACAAACGGAGCAAGTGGCCCAATCCTTTCTTAGCAAAGGACAAGCCAGTGGAAATACTTATAAGGACCAAACGTTCTCGAGGACACATGGGAATTCTATCAAGTGCTTTCGCTTTAAATAGTTGAGTACTCTTCTCTGGTGTTTGTAAGTGTTGTGTGGGTGAACCTGTGCTAACATACCGCCCTTCTTAGGACTAATACATACTTGTGATTAAACCCCCTGCAAACATCCGTAACTACAGGAAAGTAATTAAGATATAAATCTAACCACAGCCTTAAACTCTCAGATCCTACGCTCCCTTGTGCAAAGGTGTCCTAACGGGGTTCAGGTTTCTGTCACTCCGACAACCCCACGATTAGTAGCCAAATACACAATGCATTCCTCTAGGCCCATAAATGGTGAAGTATCATGTAGTCGATGTTCACATGACACTACTAGAAGAATAGCACCACAACTTAAATACTAAACCATTAAATAATAACTCATCATAGATTCACTACTAACAACATGACTTCTCCCATGTCCTCAAGAACTAAACGAACTACTCACAAGACATCATATGGATCAAGATCAAATATGATATGGTAATGGATAACAATCTGAACATAAATAATAATCCAATGGTTCTACTCACAAGCATTAACTATAATAGTAATTAACACCGGGAAAGTTTCCCCTAATGAACTAAAGCAATATCCAACACAATTGTTACAGCGGGACGGAGTGATGATGATGTTGATGGTGGAGATGATGGTGTGGATGATGATGATGATCCCGATGAAGCCTATCTTGATGATGGTGTTGATGGCGATGGTCTCCCCTCTCCGGGAAGGAATTCCCTCGGCAGAAATCTGTCTCCGGAGAGATCTTTCTCTCTCGGTGTTTTCCGCCCCCTAGAGGCGGCGTAAATCTATCTGTGGTCGCTCCCCGAGCCTTAGGTTTCGAAGGGAAGATATAGGCGAAGGGGTGGAGTCGGAGGCCGGGCAGGTGGGCCACACCTGCCCTAGGCATGGGGTCAGGTGGGCCCGTGCCTAGGGGGTGTGGATCCCCTGAGGCCCATCTCCGTCCCTCCTTCTGGCATCCTTCGTCTTCTGGTAAAATAATATGTTTCCATATTTTCCTGGTATTTTTCTGATCTTCGCGAAATTGCACTGAAACGCCCTCTTTTCCATCAGAATCCAGACTTCGGCAGTCCATCCTCCAAGAATCATCCAACATGCATAAACAGATGAAAAGCCATAAGTAATACCTCATAATAAAAAATATCAATGAATAGAGGTAAAATATGATATAGAAAGGTGATGCAAATTGGTAGTATCACACCTCCCAGGGCTGCAGAGAATGTCGGCTGAAGCAGTACGCCACCTTCGGGTCGCCGGGGTACCTCTTCACCATTGCTGCCCCGTCGAATTCTGCTTCTCGTCACTGAATGTGGAACTTGTTAGTGGGAAAGTGGAGGCTAGAGTGTGTGCTCTAGGAGGCGGCAAGGGTGTTGGCATTTATAGCCGAAAGAGGAAAGAGCGGTGAAGACGGAAGGGGTGTAGCGGAGTGGGCCGGAAAAGGGGAAACTGCGGAAAGGCGAGCCTGCGGTGGCGCGCCATAACGGAGACGCATAGCCGACGCGACGGTCATTGACCGGTGGTCCGTCCCGGAGGCCAAGGCGATGGGATGAGGACGACTCCGCTTCTTTCTCTAACAGGATGGAGCCACAAGCGGAAGGTTTTTTTCGTCAATTCTGTTGTGTCTGGTGTTCTCAGGCGGTTCCCAGCACCCCGGGTTCGGCCTGAAAACATGGATGAAAGTTGGACCAAATCTAGACCTATTCTGCATCCTAAGAACGTGGTTGGACGGATTTTCACCATCCGAATAAGAAAATGGCCTGGAAACGCCATCCTAAAAACTTGGGTGGAGATGCTCAGGGACGTCCTGGTCACGATCTGTGGCAACCTATCATGGAAGGCCATCATATCCATCCATTATGTTCATATCCAACGACCCACATATAACCAAATATTTGAGTGTTTTATTACATTGGAAATTTAAAAGCAATCAAAGATATGCAAAACTTGCGCATAAGCTCCTTTTGTGTGTAGTAGTCGCAAGGGAAAATAATAACGGTAGATTTTGACATTTTTTTAATCCTTCAAAAAGCGGACTATCATCTATTTTCTCTAACCTATATTAATTGATTTGAATTTGTCTACATTGTGTGACAAATAGCTGAATACCTAACAAGAATCAATTTTCTGATAGTGATATGAGGTGTCTGATTCCTTTTGCTGACAATCAATACGCTATATATTTATTATAGAAAATAGTTCATGATAAACATACACGAGTTGTCTTCGGTAATTACAAGATAAAATCTAAAATAAACCACTACCTCCAATCCATATTATTTGTCATAGAAAGTTAGCGTATCTAGATATGTTTTAATGCTAGATATATCCATTTCAGCGATAAGTAATATGGATCGGAGGGAGTAGAAAATCATCGATATCTTCAAACTCATTTTTCTTCCACGAAGCAATCTTATACTTTTTCGAAGGAAGCCGCATGAAATAGACATAGGTTGTAAACCACAGACTTATAAATACCAACGGCGTTTCTCCCATAATTTTAATTCGAGTCGTAATACCAAGATCGCGTGCACACACAGCTATTAGAGTAATCAATCAACATCGACCAGAGTACCAATACCAACATTTCAGATAAGAAGAACTGAACAGCCTGGTCGATATCGCTAAAGATCCGAGAGTATGAATCAACATCGTCGATGACGTAGCAGCCGGAATAAAATTGCAAGGACAAACGTCCTCGTTACAACCATCAAAAACCATCCAAGATTAATTCTGCGAAGTAACATCCAAAAGATCATACCTAAAAATATTTGACCTTCCAACACCACCACTAAAAATATTTGACCTTCTAACACCACCACTGATGCCGAAAAGGAACTCACGCCGTCGAATGAAGGGCTGAAGTGTTACAATACGTATACGTGTATGGACTAAAAATAGACTAGAACTTTACATCTTGTAATCGAAGTCTCCACCTACCTCGTGTGCCTCTATATATAGCCCCCATAAGGGTCAGATAAATACACAAAAAATATTAGGGTTCTATATTTTTTACATGGTATCAGAGTGGTTAGCCTCACGACGATGATCATAGATTCTTCCACCACTTCCACAATGCGCCACCCTAGGGAGATTACTCCTCAGAGGCACGACACCCGGTCTCAATCAAAGAGGAGTAGTAGTAGTAGTAGTAGTAGTAGTAGTAGTAGTAGTAGTAGTAGTGGTGGTAGTGGTAGTGATAGTAGTGGTAGTCATGGTAGTAGTAGTAGTAGTAGCAGTAGCACTAGGAGTAGGCGTAGCGGTAGTGGTAGCGGTGGCGGTGGCGGTGGCGTAGCGGTGGCAGTGGTAGTGGCAGTAGCAGTAGCAGTAGCACCAGCACCAACAATAGTTAGTAGCAGTAGTTAGCAGTAGCAGTAGCAGCAGCAGTAGTAACAATAGTAGCAGCAGTAATAGGAGCAGTAGCAGCATTAGTAGCAGTAGTAGTAGCAGTAGCAGCAGTAGTAGCAGTAGTAGCAGCAGTTAGTAGCAGTAGTAGAAACAGTTAGTAGTAGCAGCAGTAGTAGTAGTAACAGTAGTAGCAGCAACAGTAGTTTGTCAGAAACTACTGTCAGCAACAGTAGCAGCAACAGTAGTAACAGCAACAGTAGTCGCTCGCCGCTTCCTGCATCAAAATGGTCAAAAGAATTATTTCAGTTGTCAGAAACTTCTTCCAACTTTATTTTGTCAATAGAAGGTTTGTCGGCTCGAGAAAGCGCCATATCTTTGGATAACGATAAATTATGGTTTATGAGTTCACAACTCCGAATCCAATTGTTAGCAAATAACCAAGATTGGGGACATCGTGCGATCCATCTAATAGCAGATATATTACATTTAACACAAGCATAGCTTTGCTACACAAAGCGAAACAGATACAATTGTTACAATAGACAATTTATCTTTAACAGATTACCAGACGGGCAAGCCTAAGACATGTATTTCGAGACGTGAGGGAGTACATGTCTCTCTCTTTAACAACAAAGAATACATATATTCTGCTCTCTGCTCCTGCTATTATTGGGTGAGCAGCGCGAAGCGGCAGAGAGGGCAGGCGTGGCTAACCCGGAGCCAGGTGAAGATGCAATCCTCATGGAAGGAATGGGAGCACGGCATCATCCTGAGCTTGGTGGCGCCTTCCTCCTTGAGATCCTCCAGGCACACCGAGCACTTCCCCTCCTCGCCGGCGAGCAGCACCCGGTACATCAGGTCGCCGTCTTCGTCCAAGTATGCTTCTATAGGACAATCCAGGAGACGTCCTCCGCCTATTCTGGCGGACTCCATCAGAACTCCTGCCTAGCTGGCTCTGCTGCTCCCGGGCGGGATCGACCGATCGGGGAAGAAAAAGACCAGATGGGGGAGTCGATCGGAACTGACACGCGGATGATCCTGCCACGGAGGTATATATGGTATAGAGACCAAGTCCGTCTTTGAGACCAAGTCGGATTCCACCGAGATCCTCTTTGTCCCTCGCAAGGTAGGGCGATGGTCGGTTGGCTCTGCCACCGGAACGCGCGTGTTTTAGCAATAGCAAGGTGATCTGACCTGTTCTACCACCTGGCGCCCGTTTTTTCCCTGACAGGTAGACAGCGCTGGGCATAGAAACGAGGAACCTAATACCGAACAATAAATAAATCGAATTAAATTCACCAAGTTGCAGATGGACTCCATTATTTCAGAGAGAAACGTACGTAAACATTTGTGACAGTAATTTCAGGCCGCCTCTAGCCAGCGCACGCCAGCGGCTGGCGGCTGGCGGCTGGCGGCTGGCGGCTGCAAAGGAGTTGGTGTCCAGAGAGGAAAGCACAAAGTTTGAAACAAGAAATTTCCACAAACTTTTACTCTCTAGATAGAATGCAGACTGTGTCAGGGCTCAGGGGTGGGAAGCAGCAATGGTGTCGCGAACCAGATTTGCACTTGTCACCGTTGCCAAACCCACCAACACTCACGGATTAGAGAGAGTGGGTGGGTCAGGGGATTAGCCACTCAGCAAAGAGACGATACATTGGTATAGGCGCAATGCCGGGGAGTACAACAGTTGTGGGGAAAAGGAAGAACACAAGGTTGAAAGCTAAACAAAAGGGCAAGACTACGCCTTCCCCGGGATTTATGTTTTTTATCCCCGGGTCCCCAGCCAATCACGTGTCCTCTTTTTGGTTCAAAATCCTGCTTTTGCTACAGATATACTCCGTTTTTGCTATAAATAGTCCCGCTTTTGCTACAACGTAGTAAAAAAGGTTCGACCCAGAAAATAGAAAATTAGACTGGACCTCACCGGAGAGTTCGCCGGCGACCGTGTAGCAAAAAAGTTATGCTAATGTAGCAAACCCGACCTCGCCGGAGATCTCACCGGAGACTTTCGCCGGTAGACCTCCGGACACCGTGTAGCAAAAATTTTATGCTATTGTAGCAAAACCACAAAACTGTGGTAGCAAAAAAAAAGTGCTAACGTGGCAAAAACAATGTAGCAAAAACAATGTAGCAAAAAAACAACGCCATCGGTCGCAAGTAGCAACGCCGCCAATCCCATGTAGCAAACATCGACGTCGTATGTAGCAACAACGGTGGGAGTAGGTAGCAGGGGTGACCGTGTAGCAACGCCGCTCGTCGTAGGTAACAACACCGCATGCCACATGTAGCAAAGGCATCTGCCGTATGTAGCAAAGTAGCACCTTGCAGTAGCAGTGGCGGGAGGCCCATGGCAGCTCATACGTTGCAGAGGCGCTAGCAATGTCGTGGCAGCATGAGCAGGTGGAGGCTTATTGATGGCGATGGTGACCAAGACCGTAGTGTTGGCTCTAGCGCGAGGAGCCCGATGGCCTGTTGGACTAGGACACCCGCGGGCGGCTCGAGAGCATGTTCCATGGCTAGACGGAGGAAAAATCAATCGATGCAAGACGACTTTGGGGGCCGGACGGAGGTAGGAGAGAGAGAGGCCTCTCCGGGCGTGCTCAAGGCCGGCGGCAAGGCGAGCCCAAGGCCGGTCGCAGGACGAGCTCACGCTATGGAGATGGGAGCATCGGTGACGCGCTAGCGGCGTGGGCGGCTGCTTGGGGTCCACCGCGAGCGCGAGGAGACGGCGACGGGAGCGGGTACTAGCTGGGTGGGGGAGCGGGGACTAGCTGGGAGGGGGGAGCAGGGTAGCGCGAGCTGAACTGCACAACCATGGCGTGCGTGTGGTGGAGTCCATGACAGGGGATTGAAAACGAATGGAGAAGAGATAAGAAGAAAAGAGGTGACATGCGTCGCGCGGTCGACCCGAGAAACGCGTCGCGTGCGATATCCAGAGAAGTAGTATCATTTTTCTAAACAAAAAGAGACCACGGGGTACATGTTTTCCCGTAACATGAATTTTTTATAAACCCAAACAGAGACGGACTGGAGAGAGCGAGCGGGTTTGGCGATTAGCCTCTCTAAACTGATGATGAAACCGAATCTGAAGGAAAAACTCGCAGTACTGCTCTGTGGACGGCATCTAACAATGAGTTGCCAGGGGTGACGCAGACCAGCGCGAATCATTTGGTACCATTTGACACTACCCAATCTTCCGTCCATACAAGGGCGGCATCAGAGGGATCAGCAATGGCCGCCCGCGTCAGCGGCTTCATCTGAGCGCCAAGGGCTCCGTGCTTTCTGAAATTCAGCAGCGCAACAGGTGAATAAGCCCTCGGATCTTCAAGTCTTTGGCAGTGGCATCGATGAAGTCCCCATCCTGCTTCTGTGCGAGCCTGCCGCTGGAACGCAGTTCCAATCCATAACTCAATAAGTACTGTTACTGTACTTTGTATGACATCTTCGAGCCATGTAATGTGGATGTATAAATGACAGTGTTATGTTACGCTAGTGTGACCGTATCATTAAGGGCATGTTTGCTGGTCCACGAAGCTTTTTCCCGCGTCCGGCTAGAAGAAAAAAGCCCGTTTGCTGCATCAGACTGCACACGTTTTTGGTACCGCATGAAACTTAAAAGCCGACTAAAAGTCTGAAATCGGCCGTTTTCATGTAGTTAGATTTGTGAGCGCCGCATGCCTCTTGGTTACACGTGTTGGAAAGCACGGGAGACGGGACGATCCGGCATATGTTTTCACTCCACTCCCCTCACCCCTAGTTCAGCGGCCCTCCATGACCGACACACCTCCCCCTCTTTCTCCGCTCTGGTCCATCTGCATCGGCGAAAAGACGACACAAGAGCAAAGAGCAATGGGCTTTGGCGAGGGCGCTCAAGGCTCCCTCCCCCGCCTGCGGGAAGCCATGTACAACGAGGGAGGCAAGGGCCGCAACATGGACGAGTGCATCTACGAGCGGTACGACTGCCGGGAAGGTGCTGCATGCGGAAACTAACCCTCTAGGATTTGGCGAGGGTTTTTCCGCCTCTGGCGGTTGCGGGTACCTACGTGCTTGGCCCTTCTTCTTCGGCTCCGGCGCCGCCTTCTGCTGTTGCAACATCATCAACGAAGGCCCTACTGTTCACTTTAAGTCACTGTAACTCACAAATTCAATTAGTAGTTAGGGTTAATTTGATTAGTAGTTAGGGTTTGTCCGATTGGATTTTCCCAGATTGAAGTGCAATTTAGGGTTAGTGATTTTGGGTATAAATTGGCCAAGTTAGGCGTCCATTACCGTTTAGGATTTGCATGGTTGGGGATTCATGCTCATGCATTCCGTCATTTGGTATTCGAACTAGTGGATTTTTCCAATTGGGGATTTCTCTAGTACTTGTTGTATTACATTTTCATTCATGCAACTATCTTCATGTGCACATACCGATTTCAAAATGATTTAGTACATTGCCCAACCGGCCATGATCTAGTTAATTGCCCAACCAGACATGATTTAGCACACTGTCCAATCGAGGTGGGAAATGTACCTATCTTCATGCAATTGTCTTCATGTGCACTTCAGTTGTTGTTCAACTTAGTTTGTAGTTGTAGTGGACATGCTTTACCACATGTGTGCACTATCGTTGTGATCATTTTCTTGATGACAAGGTTGTGAAGCAAGAGTGTGAGATGGTGGGAAGGGGCTGACATCGTCCACCGAGGTCTCAGGACGTGCTCCTCGCTGGTGAGTCATCCAACTGGACGCGGATGACCTATTCATGTTGGTCATCCTGATAGCGTTCTAGAAGGGCCTAAGGGACTAGATCAAGATTCCACTGCCCCGTGTCGTGCTAGGGTCTGTATGTCATTGGTGTGATGAATGGGTGTAACTGGACTACTTCGGCGGCTAGGTGGTATTGAAGAAGAATTGGCTGGAGATGGTCTACAAGTACGCTTGTGGAGTTCAAGATTCGGGCGTTCGTCCTAAAGATGATGATCTACAAGGGAGGATCCTCCACCACGAGGCGGTACACTTTCCCTAACCATGGCTAGATGGCGGCTTGATGTGATATAATGTAAGTGCATAGTAGTTGTTGTAGTGTGCTGGTGAACAACTGAACTACTGATGGCTTTTGATTAGGGATTAAACCTGTAGCATCCCAATTGTCTAACAATTATAATGCTACTTGCCTATTATATATATATATTGCTACTTCCTACATGTTATTTATAGCATCATCATTATATCATGCTCATGTCGCCATGCCATCTTGCATTTGAGCATCATATGAAACCCCTCTATTTGGTTCTTATCCAATATGCATTATATATTGTACCACTTGTATTTGACTCTTGATATATTGTATGTGCTTCTTGTTAAATTGCTTCATTACCAAGTTGAGTTGTGGGCATATCTATTATCACTCCACCACTTTTCTTTGTCACCACCTTATAACTCCACCATCCAAACCTTACATGAATAGTTGCATTTATTTTGGTATTTATCTAGCCCATGTATGGTAAGATGGATCCACTTCTATCCCTACATGCTCCCATATGTGATCTATGTTGTTTTCACAATATGAATTATGTGGAGCCACATGGCCACCTTTGCATTCTATATGTGTAGAAATCCTTCTTAAGCTTCCATGTGGTTTGAATTTAAATAGAGGATCATGTAAGATATAATTGTGGCTATATGTTCATTAGTGGATCACACACACAAGCTTAGCCACCATATAATCATGCATTTTCTTTTATTTAGTCCATATGGGAAGGAAGCTTCCTTTATCTTTGCTTGGCCCTTATCCAATTTTTGGAATGCATGTAAATAAATGCCATGTTGCAAGGGTTGTTCTCACAACTATAAGTGGTGGCATATAATACACATGCATGGGCCATGCAAGTTCCCTTCTCATGCTATCTCTCTAGTTGAATCTTTGTTTTGGTTTTTGAATAGTTTGAATTCAAACAATAGTGAATAAAATAAAAAGAAATAAAATACAAACCTATAATACACTAAACCTAAAACTCTCTAGTTTTGTTTTCTGCAATTAGGGATCCATTTTCTAGGGTCCACTATGTTACAAATGTTTTGGCTCCATTGCAAAAACCCTAAAACTCGAATTCTTGTAAATTCCCAAATTGAGGTTGTTGTGGGCATCATCTCTCCCCTTTGTCTTATTCCCTATTGTCCCTATTTTGATGCCTAAAACCTTCTGTTATAAACCCCCTGCATAGTTCAAAGGGATTGTAGAGATTCATCTTGTGTTGAAATTGAACCAAATTCAAACAAACAACTAATGAAAACAAAAAAAAAATAGAGGGAGAGAGCAACAGCAACCGAGCCTTCTTTCCTGCCCGACCCATCTTTCCCCTCCCGGCCCAGCTCCTATGCCCGACCCATACCGCTTCAGGTTTTCCTCTGTCACTGTTTATCCTCTTCATCCGTTGCTACCTCCCCTCTCTACATCAACCTAACGGAGTGGCAGGTGGCCGTCTCATCCGTCAGCCGCGTCACCCCTTCCTCCTCCTTCTTATCCTCAGTTCCACACCGCACCAACGTCCAGGGAACCCTAGCCCCTTTTCTCTACCTCGTGTCGCCATCACCTATTTTGCTCTCCACCGTTCTATCCCCTTCTCCATGAAATCGACACGCCGAGGCGACCAAGGGAGCGAGCTACCGGATCTCGGTGCCCACATGATCCGTGTCAGGATGCCTGTGTCGTCCCTGCTTGTCTTGTTCTACCAGGAGCGAGGAAGAGAAGTCTTGTACGCCGCGCTCGCTGTAGATACTGGGAGCAGGCTTCGCCGTCACTGCCGTCTTTGCCCTCACCTTGCCGCCATCTTCGACCACCATCGAGGCCCCCGAGGCCACCTCAGGCCTCATGGTGAGCCCCCTCTCCATTACCCTCCTTCTAGCATCCTTCTTGTCGTCGGTAGCTCACCACTATCGCCGGCTCCTCCTCGCTCGCAGACGCACGAAGGTTCAGCGAGCTGTTAGTCCGACAGAGCCCGGGCGCACAGCAGCAACGCAAGCCCCTCCAGAGCTCTGTTCCTCGACGATTTCCGGCCGCTATAGCCCACCTCCGACGAGATCTCATGTACATAAGTTGTAACCCGTAGAACCCGCTTCGTCTTTTGTGTTTGCGGCGTCGCGAGTTACGCCGCCAATCGCTCGCCATCGTCTTCCGAACAAGCACCTAGCTGTTGGGAATCAACCCTTTTCTTCTTCAGTTTCATCATACACCAGTTCTAGACATTTTCACAAAACCCCCCTTTAGCTTTCTCTTCAGCACACCCGAACCCTTCCCTGCAGAAGTTTTGCTAGATCACCCCCTGAGTTTTAACCAAACAAACCCACGGTCCTTGTTGATGCTTTATAGTCCGTGCGTAAGATCATTTGTTTAAAAGCAGTCCCTGGACTTTTCCACAACCAGTCAACCAATTCAAATATTCCAAGTACAAATTCAACCAAAACTTTAACCGCTCTAACCAGGTTCAAAACAATCGAATCTGTAAAAATTTCCAAAATAAAAAAAATGTTTGAAATATTTCAAGTAATAATAATATCTACTCTGTTTTTATAATAGCTATCCTAAATAGTCAAACTATTAACAATTTTGCTCTTCTATATTTTTTGTGTATTTATAATAATTTAAAAATTCATATTTTCAAATTATACAAATGATATATGTTTTTGAATTAGAAAAATGTCAGGATTATGAATATGCTATTTAAAATATCATTTGACCAATTTAAAATTTCTAAATAATTTAAATACCAATAAATGCCTATTTCTTTAATAATTCACAAATTTAAAACCGTAACTCCGTTTTTGACAAATGATATGTCAAAATCGATCAGTGCGATGAGCCTGTTCTAACTATGCATTCCATGATATGAATTGAAGAATGCATCATATAAATATTAAATATACAGCAATGTTTATGGGAGCAACACATGACTAAAGACTTAATAAATGGTTTTATTCTTGTACCCACACTTCACCCATGCCATGCTATGTTATTCCATGTAAATTGTGCATATTTCCATCATGGCATACTTGTTTGTTTGTTGCATATGAATTATATGATTATGCAATGTATTTATTTTGGCCCCTTGTGTGTTTGGTTTTTATCCAGATAGACACTGAGCAAGGAGTATATCAGGAGCCTTAAGAATATTACCGGATCCTCCCTAATATGCAACTGAACGTCCAGGAAAGCAATTCCCTATGCTTACACTACATATAGTACCTATTGCATATATCTTATTCTTGCATCATGAGTCGCGATCTGAATTAAATTAAATAAGAGTATTGCATAGCCTTTACTTTTAAACCCCACTGAAGCTTGTTCTCTCAATCCTATGAGCCATTACTATATGAGTTGTTTGAGCCATGCGAGTCGTAGAATTGCATGTGTAGGGTTTGTGAGTGTCTTTGAATAATGAGGTACCTAAACAACTGAATTGAGTAGTAATGGGAGAACTAATGAAAGAGGCACCGGTGGGCAATATCTGATATTTAGTTCTTTATGCTCACTTCTATCTCGTAGGACCCTGAATACTTGATACCTTCTCCTTGACTATCACATTATCCGCATATGGGACCATGAATCCCCTTAGTCTTAGCTTGAGTCAAATTTAGTTTCTTGGGGCCACAAACTAGTTTTATGCCATGCTACTGCTTTATTTACTACTGTTGCTCGAGGAGCGTTTACTACTATACTGTTTAGGTTTGTGGCATGATTTCGCGGTATCGACAACCCCAATCGCACTTTTGGTTTCCCAGTCTTTTACAACCGTTCTCGCAAACCCCTTGGTTCGTCTTGGTGCCCGGCCGACTTCTTAGCGGGTAGCTTAGCGGGGTGGCCCCCTGAAATCATCTATGAATCTTGCAAATTCTTTGTCGTGATGCCATGTTGGGTTTTCATTTTTTTTCGAGGTTGATCGTGCATGTGTAGCTATTTGTGCACCCTTGAAGGGTAAATCTCTCTGGAAGCCATGTCCACGGTTATGGACAACTTGAAACACAGTTTATCAATCATAGACAAGCATAACTAAAGTATCTCTTTTAAATTGAGTAAAACATGACTAGTAATAGTGCAATATTCATAGAATGATTAATAAAACTGTCAACGGATGGGATGTTCTTCCGCCTTCTCATTCAGGAACGGGGAGGTGGGCGAGCGATGTTTACTTATGTTGATATATATCTGTTGGGTAATTAACTGTTGTTTTATTAACGAATGCCCGATTATCATTGGTTAGGCGGATGTTGTAGTGTGTGACTCTATACTACTAGGCTTTATTTCGCTGCAATCGCGTCACACTCAGTTTGTTCCCTTTAGATGCATAAAGACTTGATGAGTCCCTTAGGGACTCACACGATAAAATATTGGTTCAGATGGACATGTATACTCCGAGGAAGGTTACTGGGTTAATGAGACCGATGTTGGGGGCAACAACCGTCTGGTATAGAGATTTCAAGGATGGTGATCCGTGAGATCTGTGGGTGGGATGTGCTTAATTTCAGGGCATCTTATGCCAATGTTCCTATTATCCATATTCAAATATTGTTTTCTGCTCCCGCTTGATACTCTAATGTGTGATGTATGAGGATGTATCCTAACTATTAGCTATCTAGTATTTTGGACCTTGCCGTATGGCGTTAAATATTTCTATTTATTTTAGATGGATTGGATCTGATGTACTCTTGTATGTCGTTGACATAAATACTTATTTGTGGCTTGACTCATAGTCCATCCAGCTATGTCTCTCGCACTTGAAGCTATAACCACGAGAAGTGGGTAGGGTGGTTGGCTGGTACCGTGTCCTGTTTCGCTCAGACGGGACCTACACGTGGGTGGCCTTAGTGCCTCCTTGGTAGGACACCTTATCCACTTTTGGGTTATACCGGATTGTGAATTAGAGGGTAGGGTCTAGGGGATTACATCTGGTATAAGAGCCATTCCTCCCTTCAGGGTCTCAGCCAAGATGGTCGTTGTTTGTCTAGCAAATATTTTTGCTAGTTATGTATATTAGGGAAAAACTAAACGTGAGAGTATGATTGCTTCCATTTTTCTTCTTACCCTCCCACCAACCCTTTTTTGGTAAGGAAGTGTAACGTTTATCAATCCTCTTATAAAAATTCAAATTAGGATTCACGTGTTCCGGGTTTCCATAGTACCATAGGATGTTTGTGTCAAATCCTTTGTCTATCTATTGCGTCTAACCTGGTTGTCACAATCTGCCTTTGGTTATCAACTGTTGGTACTTTCCATACCGACGGGCCTTTATAAACCGACGCGATCTCTCTGACTCTTTGTTAACCGACACAATCTTGTTAAGGGTGTTCTTCCTTCCTGGCATGCTTTCATAGAATGTGGAGTTGCTAATCTCTATCCGTAAAGTTGTTTTTCGCACCTATTGGTATTTTAAAGCCGGAAAATGCGGAAATTTTTCTTTGATACATCTGTGTTTCCACACTCCTTTTCAGCTATGTGTGATACGTCATCTATCTTCTTTTATCAGCATGTCCATGCTAACTCGAACTTTTGCTATCGGCGCTTCAATCTAGAGTTTACTCCGTCTACAAATTCTTTTGGGCTAAATACATAACGTGTGTCGATCTGATGCTTGTGATTGTAATTCAGTTCTCAGTATAGAAATATGACACCTACCATGAGTGGAATATGGTCAATGTTATCAATATTGTCATCCAAATGATGGTGGTTTTCTCTTATGATTTTGATTATTACGTGATCATATCTATATTATATTCAAGTATCTTTGGCAATCCGGAGGTTTCTTTAGGCACTATGGTGGATTATCATTTGTTTATCATGCTTCACATCTTTTTGAACTCCTTATTTGCAAGGTTCTCCTCAATACGAGAGAATCTCATCCTTTCATCTTTGATAGCGTCAATGTATGAGTTATCATAGGTTCTTATCCAGAATCTTTTCTCTTGTCAACCGGTGATCCGATCAACAAGGTGGACAAGCAACATCCCTTTTCTTATCCGAAGGTCCTGATAATTTAATCTTTCAATGCATCCTTCTAAACACCAATTCTTGCTCTTTATGTTGATCTTTCGTGGTGGTATATCTTGAGTATATTCGCTCCTATTCTATAGAAATGGAAGAACATGAAGAATATCTTCTTCTTATCTCTCAAGCTTCGTGAACACTACCTGTGTGCAAAGTTCTCAAAGTGTAAATCCCGACTTTTTAAAGTCACCTATCTCGATCATGTCCTTCTTCTAAAGACATTGCTATAATTCTGGAATCATCAAATCAATTGTTAATCCTCACCGATCATCAGATTCCAACCAACTCTGGAGCTTTTCCTTGTTTTTTAAAGTTATCATCGTTGTTCCACTGAAGATTTCCTCAAGATGGATAAATCTATCTCTCTCGGATCTTCTCAAGAAGGACGATTTGGTCTCTGACTCGTCAAGAAAACTTTTGAAACCCTCCCGCTTTATATTCTATCCTCAATCTGCCGGATGCCACGAAGATTTTCCAGATCTTACATAATTCTTCTACTCAAAGTTTTATGCGCTATCCTTAATATGTCTATTGAATCTTTCATGTTTTTCCGTGATCTTCATTCATGCCTTTCCGATGGCTTGTGTCTTCCGATACGATGACAACATCATAATCCTTATCTACTTTGGATCCGACGAATTGTTTGCATCAAATCCTTGTTTTCTTACGGAGCTTCATGAGTTTTCTCCTTGTCAAGATCTTCAGTCTGTTTTGGGGAGTTGGGTTGCATGATTTTCTTATTTATGTGCAGAGTAATGCTTTATGTGTGTGATGGACTGATCCCCATCCGAATACTCTTATTTATCATTCTCTAGAGTAATGATTAATGCGATTTCACGCATTCCACGGAAGTCAGAAGTGGCCTTATCCCTTGAGACTTTTACTTCCGTCCTTGTTTTCTAGAGTGTTCGCTCAAGAGCGTAAGTAATAATATTTTCTTGTTATTCTTGTCTATTTCAAGAGTGAGCAAAATATTCAATGATCCTGTGGAAGCAAATCCAAAATCTTCTCTAATACTATTCATTCTATCGGTGCGTGACATCGTCAAACAAGATGGATGGAAGATATCTCTAACTTCCATTTGTAAATTATTTTGATCTTGGTAAAGCCATTCTACAATAATCTCCAGATCGGTAATATTCTGCTTCTTCCTTAGGATTCCACCATAAACTCGTGTCACTCTTTCTCGTGGAGATAAATCCGTGCACCTCAATTGCGTGATCCTTTGGTTCTTACTAGTGTCAAGAAGAATCTGATCCAAGAATTCAAGAACCCAAATCTTTCCGTCAGTATCAAGGAGCTCTATTGTTTGAATGTAAGGTTGTTGTTCCTAACTTCATTTCTTAAATCTATGGGAAGATGCAACGCTATTTTCATAGTGGTTGTTAATGTATCCTAATCATTCTTTTCTGCCGGCGAGAGAAAGAATCATCTTCACATGCATCTGTTGATCTTTAATCCTAACGATGTGTCTTCCCTTTCTTTTCTCGATCCTTCGTCTTTTCAAGTTCTTTCAAGAAGTGGTTATAATATTTATCGTGTTCCTTGAGATCACCTGATCTATGTCCATCCTACCTTCCTTGTTTCGCCATAATCCTTCAATTCGTCAAGCCCTTTATTTTTAAGAAGCATAACACAAGACTCACAAAAAGTCTAGTAAGGTTTGCAAAGTGTATTGGTCGCACCATTCAGTTGAGAAATAAATTTGGGAATGTGAGGATCACCTTCGTTCTAGACACCCACCTCTTTGTGGTATTTTTCTTTTCCTAGGTATCTCGGGGCGAGATTCTTGTTTAGTGGGGAAGAGTTATAGCATCCCAATTGTCTAACAATTATAATGCTACTTGCCTATTATATATATTGCTACTTCCTACATGTCATTTATTGCATCATCATTATATCATGTTCATGTCACCATGCCACCTTGCATTTGAGCATCATATGAAACCCCTCTATTTGGTTCTTATCCCATATGCATTATATATTTTACCACTTGTATTTTCCTCTTGATATATTGTATTTGCTTCTTGATAAATTTCTTCATGCCCATGTTGAGTTGTGGGCATATCTCTTATCACTCCACCACCTTTCTTTGTCACGACCTTATAACTCCACCATCCAAACCTTACATGAAAACTTGCATTTATTTTGGTATTTATCTAGCTCATGTATAGTAATATGGATCCACTTCTATCCCTACATGCTCCCATATGTGATCTATGTTGTTTTCACAATATGAATTATGTGGAGCCACATGGACACCTTTGCATGCTATGTGTGTAGAAATCCTTCTTAAGCTTCCATATGGTTTGAATTTAAATAGACGATCATGTAAGAAATAATTGTGGCTATATGTTCATTAGTGGATCACACACACAAGCCTAGCCACCATATAATCATGCATCTTCTTTTATTTACCCCATATGGGAAGGAAACTTCCTTTACCTTTGCTTGGCCCTTATCAAATTTTTGGAATGCATTTAAATAAATGCCATGTTGCAAGGGTTGTTCTCACAACTATAAGTGGTGGCATCTAATACACATGCATGGGACATGCAAGTTCCCTTCTCATGCTATCTCTCTAGTTGAATCTTTGCTTTGGTTTTTGAATAGTATGAGTTCAAACAATAGTGAATAAAATAAAAATAAATAAAATACAAACCTACAATACACTAAACCTAAACCTCTCTAGTTTTGTTTTCTGCAATTAGGGATCCATTTGATAGGTCCACTATGTTACAAATGTTTTGGCTCCATTGTAAAAACCCTAAAACTCGAATTCTTGTAAATGCCCAAATTGAGGTTGTTGTGGGCATCATCTCTCCCCTTTGTCGTATTCCCTCTTGTCCCTATTTTGATGCCCAAAACCTTTTATTCAAAACCCCCTTCATAGTTCAAATGGATTTTAAAGAGTTGGCTTGTTTTGAAATTGTACCAAATTCAAACAAACAACTAATTAAAAAAAAGAAAATAATAGAGGGAGAGAGCAGCAACTGCCTAGCCTTCTTTCCTGCTTGGCCTAGCTTTCCCTCCCGGCCCATACCTCTTCAGGTTTGTTGGATATATGCCCAAGAGGCAATAATAAAGTGGTTATTATTATATCTTTGTGTTTATAATAAATGTTTGCATCCCATGCTATAATTGTATTAACAGGAAACATTAATACTTGTGTGTTTTGTAAACATAAAATATGATTAATAGATGATCATGATTTCCTGATCATGGACATTGGATGTTATTAATAACAAGATCATATCATTAGAAGAACGATGTGATGGACAAACACCCATAGTAAGCATAGCATAAGATCAAGTCATTAAGTTTGTTCTGCTACAAGATTTCAAATACATAGTAGCCTAATCCTTTGACCATGAGATCATGTTAATCACCCACACCGGATGAATGCTTTGATGACATCAAGCACCACTTCATAACTTGGTGGTTATAAAGGTGGAATTGGGTATTCTGAAAGTATGAGTTAAAGCACATGGATCAAGAGTGGGATTTGTCCATCCAAATGACAGATAGATATACTCTAGGACCTCTCGGCGGAATGTCATCCAATTGGATTGCAAGCATGTGACTAGGTCACAAGGGATGTCATATCATAGTACGAGTAAAGAGTACTTATCAGTAACGAGGTTGAACTAGGTATGGAGATACCGATGATAGAACCTCGGATAAGTAAAGTATCATGCGACAAAGGGAATCAGTATCGTATGTTAATGGTTCTCTCGATCACAAAGTCATAGTTGAATATGTGGAAGCCATTATGGATCTCCAGGTCCTACTATTGGTTATTGATCAAAGAGGTGTCTCGATCATGTCTGCATAGTTCGTGAACCGTAGGGTGACACACTTAAGGTTCAATGTTGTTTTAAGTAGATATGGAATGTGAGTTGGATATCGAATGTTGTTCGTAGTCTCGTATTGGATCCAGACATCACGAGGAGGTCCGGAGAATAAGATTCATATAAAGGAAGTCAACATCCGGGGTTCATAAAAAGTTTTCGGTATTTTGACCAGAGCTTCTAGAATGTTGTAGAGGGCCACTAGTGGGCCCACCACCCCGTGAGAGGACACATGGTCTGAGGGAATGCTGAAAGGTCCCCTTGCCCCTTCACCAAACCCTAGCCACCACCTATCCTTCCTCCTCCATCTTCCTGCTCCGGCAGGCGAAGCCCTGCAAGTTTTATCCTCCACCACCACCACCACGCCGTCGTGCTGTTGGGATTCCGAGGGACTCTACTACCTCCGCTGCCCGCTAGAACAGGGAGAGGAAGGTCTTCAATGACTCCGTACGTGTGACCGCGTGCGGAAGCGCTGCCGGAATGCGGCGCCGGAAGGATCGTCATTGCGATCTTGAGATCGAAAAGTGATCGACTATATCAACCACAAGATTAGATCTCGTTAATGCTTTGGATCTTCGAGGGTTAGTTCTTGATACGTCGTAAACGTATCTATAATTTTTTATGATCCATGCTTGTTTTATATCATTTGTCTTATGTTTTGTCTACACTTTGAGGTATTTTTATTGGCAAGATGCCACAGTGCCGGTTGCCTATTTTCTGCTGTTTTTGGTTTCAGAAAAGCTAAAAAATGAATATTCTCGGAATTGGACAGGACAAAATCCAGTCTTCATATTTATGCCAGAACGATACGAAAAATCGAAGTAGAGACGAAATAGGGCACCAGGGTGGGCACACCCTAGGGTGGCGTGGGCCCACCCTGGCCACGCCACCAAGGGGTGTGGCCCGCCTGGCTGCCTCCTCACCTTGCCCTTCGCCTATAAGAAGCCCCCGGGGAGAAAACCCTAAAGGATCCATCATACATCCACGAAAAGTTCCACATCGCCGCTGTCACCGAAGGGGAGATTCGGGGGACAGAAGTCTCTGTTCCGGCACCCTGCCGGGATGGGGAAGTTCCCCCAGAGCCATCTCTATTGATCTCCACCACCATCTCCATCATCGTTGCTGATTCCCATGATGAGGAGGGAGTAGTTCTTCCTCGAGTCTAAGCGCTCTACTGGTAGCTATGTGTTCATCTCTCTCTCTATGCGTGATCATATTGTGATCATGAGCTTTGTAATCAAGTAGATCTACTTTGATACTCAAGTGCTTTAATAGATCTCCGGCTCTCCCCACATGTGTGAAAGTGATAGCGTGCATACCATGGTGGCACTTAGGCTAGAGTTTACATAAATACTCAAGTGCTTCAATATATCTCTGCTCTCCCCACGAGTGTGAAAGTGATAGTGTGCACGCCGTGGTGGCACTTAGGCTAGAGTTCATAAATCTTATCATGAGTATATTTGGAGTTGGATGTCTCTATGAAATTGTGGTGTTTGTTGGAACCATCTAGCACTCAAGGTGATAGTGTGGGGTTATCTAGATGGGGAAGGCGGACTTTGAGGAGTGCTATTATAGCCCTACCATGGATTAGAATGTCCAACCGGAGAGTAGTTAAGAGTATTATCATGAAGAGAATATATTTATTGAGAGTGTTTACTAGGGAAAGTGTGATCCCTAGTCTTTGTTTCTAAGAATTGAAACACCATTCACAACTAGATCTGTTACATGTTTGCTTGCTTCCAGTCTTTTCCTCCCCATCAGAAGCTCTTTTCTAGCACCGTTACCACTTATAATCATCCATAGTACTTGTATTTCACTTTTCTGTCTTTTATGGCAAGTGTATTGGGTGTGTTGGGGACACAAGAGATTTCTTGTATCTTGATTGTAGGGTTGCTTGATAGGGATACCTTTGACCACTTCCTCCCTGAGTTCGATAAACCTTGGGTAATCCACTTAAGGGAAACTTGCTGCTGTTCTACAAACCTCTGCACATGGAGGCCCAACAACTGTCTACAAGAATAGAAGTGCGTAGACATCAAGCTCTTTTCTGGCGCTGTTGCCGGGGAGGTTGATGATGCTCGACGTTGCACTTCGTTGGTAACCCCAAGCATAGGGTGTGAAGAGAAAGCAGCATGTTTTCCCTCAGTTGAGACCGAGGTTATTGAACCAGAAGGAGGAAGGAAACGTCACACAGGTGTTGCAAGCAACACGGAGACCTGCACAACACAAAGTCAAGACTTTGCCCCAATGAATCAGTGAGGTTGTCAAGCTCACTGGTTTGTTGTAACAAAGGATTAAACGTATGGTGTGGAAGGTAATGGTTTGCAGCAAGTAAACAAGTTACAGTGGAAGATGTATCAATGGTAAAGATTGGACCGGGGTCCATAGTTCACTAGAGGTGCTCTCCTTAGATAAACAACATGGCATGAAGGGTAAACAAATTATAGCAGGGCAATTGACAGGAAATGAGCAAGGCATAACAATGCAATTACTAGTCAGAAAGATCCTATGAGATTCGATTGGGCAATACAACAAGATACATAGACCGCCATCCAACTGCATCTATGATTACAAGTCCACCTTCAGGTTATCATCTGAACCCCCTCCAATATTAAGTTGCAAGCAACAAACAACTGCTTTAAGCAAAGTGTGTAAGGTAAACAGTCCACATGTTCCATGAACAAGAGACCGTTGTTTTCTCCCTAGTAGCAACAACACATCTACAACCAAAGAGGTTTATATCACTTCCCTTGGAAACTAGAGGCATGAACCCACTATCGAGCATAAATACCCCCTCTTGGAGTCACTAGCAACTACTTGGCCAAGATATCTACTAACAATGGAGAGCATGCAAGATCACAAACAACACAGACATGATAGAATGATAAAGACAAAACCATTAACCAAACCAATATAATAATCTCAATATCCATCGGATCCCCGCAAACACAACATGCATGATTACAAATAGATTAGATCTTCATGAACGGAGCTCACAAGATCTATACATTAAAGCACAAAGGAGGAGATACCACCATAGTCCAAGGTGGAACTACTCACGCATCATACCGGAGAGAAGGCCTCCAGGATGATCTCCCCTCCGGCAGGGTGCCGGGAAGAACTTCAGATCCCTCGATCTAGGGACGATGGTGGCGGCGGCTACAGACGGTTTCGTGGAGATTTGATCGGGTGCTTAGGGTTTCTGCATCGGGGGCTTCTTATAGGCGAAGGGGGAGGCCGAAGCGGCGGCCAGGGGCCCCACACCCCTCCCAGGCGCGTGGCAGGGCCCACCCGTGCCTAGGGTGGGTCTGGCCGCCCTGGCCGGCCTCTCTAGCTCCCCTCTGGACTTCTTGTTCCCTACGAAAAGTAATTGACTTTGACGTTTGTCCCGTCCAATTCCGAGAATATTTCTTTACTAACTTTTCTGAAACCAAAAACAACAGAAAACAGGCATCTGGCCCTGTTGCAACTTGTTAGTAGGTTAGTACCAGAAAACATGTAAAAAGCACCTCAAAGTGTAGACAAGCAAAGCATAGTAGATACTAAACAAGCATGGAGCATCAAAAATTATAGATACGTTTCCGACGTATCAACATCTCCAAGCTTAACTCCTGCTCGTCCTCGAGTAGGTAAGTGATAAAAGAATAATTTTTGAGGTAACGTGCACCCTCACAACAAAGATCCAACCATTTGCATGCATTGAAAGCTGGGATCAAAGAACTCTAAACGTGTGCATGAAAGATGGAGTTCTAACAATAGGACATAGTAACTATGCATGCAACATGACAAGCTACAAACAAATATCATGAATAACATGCATTGAAAAACATTTGTTTGTTTCACATACAGAAAACATGGCATAGTGGCAATCAGCTTGTCCCTCATAGAGTAGCAATATAGATGCATAGGACACCTTCAAAGTTCACAAGGATGACTAGAAACAAATAGCACAAGAACAAGTAATATCACAATATGCATCAATTAATAAGCTTTGGAACACTACACGCAAAATGACAACTATGCTCTCTTAATGGTGCCTAAAAGTAGAAGGTGGAGACTCAATAATGGTGGAAGAAAGTGTTGGAGATATGCCCAAGAGGCAATAATAAAGTGGTTATTATCATATCTTCACACTTATGATAAATGTTTACATACCATGCTATAATTGTATTAACCGGAAACATTAATACTTGTGTGATTTGTAAACTAAAATAAGAGTCCCTAGTAAAGCCTCTTGTTAAACTAGCTTGTTGGTTAATATATGATCATGGTTTCCTCATCATGAACATAGAGATGTTATTAACAACAGGATCATATCATTAGGAGAATGATGTGATGGACATACTCCTATAGATAAGCGTAGCATAAAGATCAAGTCATTTCAATAGTTCAATTGCTATATGCTTTCTAATACATAGTAACCTAATTCCTTCGACCATGAGATCATGCATATCACCTTTACCGGATGGATGCTTTGATGACATCAAACACCACACCGTAACTGGGTGGCTATAAAGGTGGCATTGAGTGTTCGGAAAGTATTGGTTGAAACACATGGATCAAGAGTGAGATTTGTCCATCCATATGACGGATAGATATACTCTGGGCCCTCTCGGTGAAATGTCATCCAATTAGCTTGCAAGCATGTGACTGGCTCACAAGGGATCACATATCACGGGAACGAGAAAAGAGTACTTATCAGTAACGAGGTTGAACTAGGTATGCAGAGATACCGACGATCATAACCTCGGATAAGTAACATATCGTGAGACAAAGGGAAATTGGTATCGTATGTAAGTGGTTCATTCGATCGCAAAGTAATCGTAGAAATATGTGGGAGCCATATGAATTTCCAGATTCCTCTATTGGTTATTGTTCAGAGAAGTGTCTCGATCATGTCCGCATAATTCACGAACCGTAGGGAGACACACTTAAGGATTCGACGTTGTTTGAGTAGTTATGGTATTATGAGAAAGAGACCGAATGTTGTTCGGAGTCTCGGATGGGATCCGGGATATCACGAGGTGATCCGGAATGGTCCGGAGAATAAGATTCATATAAGGAAAGTCCCGTTTCGGAGTTCGGAAATGATTCCGGTGTTTTCATCGAGAATGTTCTAGAAGGGTCCGGATTGTCCGGCACTCCGGGGGGGGGGGGGGAGGGTACATGAGTGTGTCATTGAATGATTGCATCATGTACTAAGTGTTCTTGCTGTTCCAAAAACATGAAAGTCAAATTGCCAGTTTGAAAGTCAAACGGCTAAAACAGGAAACTGTGGGAAACAGGAAACTGTGGGAAACAAGCAAGAGGAGGTTGAAACCAACTTGGAGGAGGAGTTTCTCTCCTCCAAGCCAGCGCCCAGCCCTAGGCCGAGTTGGGGAGGGACTCCCTCCCTCCCTGGTGCGCCTAGCCCCTCCACCTATAAAAGGAGGGGCAGGGCTCCTCCTTGAGACACACAAGTTTCTACCTCTAATCTCCGGTTTAGAGCCGTTCTGGTTTAGAGCTTCTAATTGCTTTAGCCTGCGGTTTAGAGCCTTCTAATTGGTGTGTCTAATCTCTAGACCACTAATAGACCTCTCTCATAATCCACCATACTCGCTCCGGCTTAAGGCGAAGCCCTGCGGGATCTCCCCTCTACTTCCAGTACCACGCCGTTGTGCTGCCGGAATCGCGAGGAGAGTGCTACAACCTCCGCTGCCTGCTGGAACAAGGGAGAGGAAGGTCTTCGTCGAGTACCGAACGTGTGACCGACTGCGGAAGCGCTGCCGGAACGCAGCGCCGGAAGGATCGTCTACACGATCTTGAGATCGGAAAGAGTACGACTACATCACCCACGAGAATCTGCTCTCGTTAACCGCTTTGGAATCTTCGAGGGTAAGTTATTCCATCGACTCGTTGCTACAATCTAATAGATAGATCTTGGCTTGTTTGTTTGTATGCGATAGAAAATTTTTGTTTTCCATGCTACGAACCCCTACAGTGGTATTAGAGCCGTGTCTATATGTAGATCTGTTGCACGAGTAGAACACAATGGTCATTGTGGGCGTTGATGCTTTTATTGTCGATTGCTTCTTGTGTACTTTGCATCTTGCGGTATGTTGGGATGAAGCGGCCCGGGCTAACCTTACATGACATCGTTCATGAGACTTGCTCCACGCTTGACATGCAACTTGTATTGCATAAGTGGCTTTGCGGGTGCCTGTTTCTCCTAGCATAGTTAAGATCCAATTTACAACGGGTGATCAACAATGATAGTATCAATGTTGTGGTTCTTGTTCGTAAGTTAGAACGACACTTATTGAAAGCCCCAAACCACGTAAAATATGCAAAGAAAGTAGAGGCGTCTAACTTTGTTTTGCAGGGGTGTGCAGTGATGTGATATGGCCATGATTGTGATTATATTTGATGTATGCAATGTTCCTTATTGTAAGTTGGCAACCGGCAGGAGCCATATGGTTGTCTTTAATTTATGTTAAGACCCGCGTGTCTATTCAAAGTAGTTATAATAGTTGAAGCTGGTGGACGACAACCATGGAGAAGCGTCATTGACCTTGATGCAATGCCGGTGATGATGGAGATCATGTTCGTGCTTGAAGATGGAGATCAGAAGCACAAAGAAGAAAGGCCATATCATATCACATATTATGAATTGCATGTGATGTTAATCCTTTATGCATCTTGTATTGCTTAGTAGACGACGGTAGCATTATAAGATGATCCCTCATGCACATGAATTTCAAGTTCGAAAGTGTTCACCCTTAGTATGCACCGTTGCTAATGCTTGTTGTTTCGAAGCACCACGTGATGATCGGGTGTGTTAGATTCCGCAAGTGTATACAACGTAAGCAAGCCAGATTTGCTTATGCGGTAGCTAAAGGTTTGATCTTGACGAGCCTAGCATGTACAGACATGGCCTCAGGAACACGGATTACCGAAAGGTAGAGCATGAGTCATATAGTAGATATGATGAACATGTTGATTGTTCGCCATTGAAGCTATATCAACTCTCGTGATGATCGGTTTTGATGTGGTTGATTTGGTTCGTGTGATCACTAAAACAATGTGAGGGATATTGTTTTGAGTGGGAGTTCACCTAGATTAATTTAATTATTAATTAGAACTCAATTTATCATAAACTAAATCAAAGTGAATTTGCATAGTTGTTGTAGTCATTGGCATCCGTTTACCACCTTACGCTTAGTTATAATTGAGATGGTAGAACTATAGAATTCTGGTTAGTTACTTTACGAACTGGTATCGTATTGTTTTTGAAGTGTTAATCTAAAGTCTAAAATTCCTATTGCAAACTTTCAGTAAGTTCCGGTTACTCCATGAAGTTTAATAATTGGTATTAAAACAAGAGTGACAATTCCAAGTGTTAGTGTATCATGTTTGTCTCCATGATTCTTGATATTCAAAGAATTGTCTTAATATCAAGGTTATCTAGGATCTAAAAGAGTTGTTTCAGAAACCATGATGTGTGGAAGATATTGTGATATCTGAAACGAAGTTTTGGTTGCAACATGATAGAGTATAATATGGAAAAAGTCATGTTCTCATATTCGATGAGAATTTGCAAAAAGGTTGGAGACACTTGTTGTCCTAATCCTCCAAAAGGTTTTGGATAGCAACATTATACTCATAATTCATCGTTATAAGCTAAAAATAGCTTGATCATGGACGATTCCATGATAAGGGTGCATATTTGATGTAGGTAAAATGTTTACTACACCAAAATATTACTAAAGAAAGGAATTTGAAAGAACACCAAACATTTGGTGATGGTGATCTACTTCAAAGTGCAAGTCCAAAGACATTGGTATTTAACTATACACACTTTGGACTATGTGTCATATATGACTCCACTGTTGATGTTGATAGATTCTTTCAAACAGAAAAGGAGATACTGAAAGAGAATCTCATAAATATATGGCAGAAAAGAAAAGACTAGAATTGTTCAGCTTAAGTATATAGATGATATACATGTTATGGCTATATTCTTTGCTTATTAAACAATGTGGTTCTCAAGTATTTGATACTGAATTTGTTGGTGTGAATCGTCATACGAAACAACACAATTCATGAACTACAATGGCCTAAGTAACTAGCAAAAGAATATGTGATGATGTTCATCGAGAACAAATAAAGGGTTATTGTGTTGCTCGTTAAACATCAAAGCTTGCCTTCAAAGATTTGTTTTATCAGGTATTATGAGAACAAAAGGGTTGTTCAAATAATTGCCGTAATCCATAAAAGATGGATGATTCACAAATCTCGTTGGAGAAATCATATCCATAAAACTAGTGCTAAAAATGTCGAAAGACAAATTGATTGAAAGATCACTTAGGAAGTGACATCGCAGTTTAAATTATATTGGAAAGAAAACATGAAGAAACTCCATGAGGATGGAATTTTGGAGTCTTTTGATTTTGATCACATGACGCTTGTGAAACTTTCCTAGAGATAATTAAAACTTTGGGAGACTGTTGGAGATATGCCCAAGAGGCAATAATAAAGTGGTTATTATCATATCTTCACACTTATGATAAATGTTTACATACCATGCTATAATTGTATTAACCGGAAACATTAATACTTGTGTGATTTGTAAACTAAAATAAGAGTCCCTAGTAAAGCCTCTTGTTAAACTAGCTTGTTGGTTAATATATGATCATGGTTTCCTGATCATGAACATAGAGATGTTATTAACAACAGGATCATATCATTAGGAGAATGATGTGATGGACATACTCCTATAGATAAGCGTAGCATAAAGATCAAGTCATTTCAACAGTTCAATTGCTATATGCTTTCTGATACATAGTAACCTAATTCCTTCGACCATGAGATCATGCATATCACCTTTACCGGATGGATGCTTTGATGACATCAAACACCACACCGTAACTGGGTGGCTATAAAGGTGGCATTGAGTGTTCGGAAAGTATTGGTTGAAACACATGGATCAAGAGTGGGATTTGTCCATCCATATGACGGATAGATATACTCTGGGCCCTCTCGGTGAAATGTCATCCAATTAGCTTGCAAGCATGTGACTGGCTCACAAGGGATCACATATCACGGGAATGAGAAAAGAGTACTTATCAGTAACGAGGTTGAACTAGGTATGCAGAGATACCGACGATCATAACCTCGGATAAGTAACATATCGTGAGACAAAGGGAAATTGGTATCGTATGTAAGTGGTTCATTCGATCGCAAAGTAATCGTAGAAATATGTGGGAGCCATATGAATTTCCAGATTCCTCTATTGGTTATTGTTCGGAGAAGTGTCTCGATCATGTCCGCATAATTCACGAACCGTAGGGAGACACACTTAAGGATTCGACGTTGTTTGAGTAGTTATGGTATTATGAGAAAGAGACCGAATGTTGTTCGGAGTCTCGGATGGGATCCGGGATATCACGAGGTGATCCGGAATGGTCCGGAGAATAAGATTCATATAAGGAAAGTCCCGTTTCGGAGTTCGGAAATGATTCCGGTGTTTTCATCGGGAATGTTCTAGAAGGGTCCGAATTGTCCGGCACTCCGGGGGGGAGGGTACATGAGTGTGTCATTGAATGATTGCATCATGTACTAAGTGTTCTTTCTGTTCCAAAAACATGAAAGTCAAATTGCCAGTTTGAAAGTCAAACGGCTAAAACAGGAAACTGTGGAAAACAGGAAACTGTGGGAAACAGGAAACTGTGGGAAACAAGCAAGAGGAGGTTGAAACCAACTTGGAGGAGGAGTTCCTCTCCTCCAAGCCGGCGCCCAGCCCTAGGACGAGTTGGGGAGGGACTCCCTCCCTCCCTAGCGCGCCTAGCCCCTCCACCTATAAAAGGAGGGGCAGGGCTCCTCCTTGAGACACACAAGTTTCTACCTCTAATCTCCGGTTTAGAGCCGTTCTGGTTTAGAGCTTCTAATTGCTTTAGCCTGCGGTTTAGAGCCTTCTAATTGGTGTGTCTAATCTCTAGACCACTAATAGCCCTCTCTCATAATCCACCATACTCGCTCCGGCTTAAGGCGAAGCCCTGCGGGATCTCCCCTCTACTTCCGGTACCACGCCGTTGTGCTGCCGGAATCGCGAGGAGAGTGCTATAACCTCCGCTGCCTGCTGGAACAAGGGAGAGGAAGGTCTTCGTCGAGTACCGAGTGTGTGACCGACTGCGGAAGCGCTGCCGGAACGCAGCGCCGGAAGGATCGTCTACGCGATCTTGAGATCGGAAAGAGTACGACTACATCACCCACGAGAATCTGCTCTCGTTAACCGCTTTGGAATCTTCGAGGGTAAGTTATTCCATCGACTCGTTGCTACAATCTAATAGATAGATCTTGGCTTGTTTGTTTGTATGCGATAGAAAATTTTTGTTTTCCATGCTACGAACCCCTACAGAAAGGCCTTTTTTTAAAGGAAGCAGGGATTACAAGTTTCAAAAAGAGCTTCCAAAAATTATGGTACTTGTTAGCTTCCAGCCCTCATTGCCCCTATCATAAGCATCTTGAAGTGGTTAAGGTTAAAGTGCCAAAGATGGAGTATATGCTTGATGAAGTATAAGTTAGCAATCTCAAGTCCCTTGAATATCAGGACCACACCTCATGCATACTCAACTTTGGGTCCAGGTAAATTCTTGTCATTGTAAGTATTTGCATATCATTGAGAACCACCAACGGGGTACCCCTTGCACATGGTACAGGAGCTTTCCCATAACCAAAATGACAAGGCAAGCAGACAGTGAGCATCTTAGCAATCTTTTTATTTACCATATGCATAGCTTTTTATTGAGGATGCTTCATAGATAGATCATTATGGTGATGCTGCAAGTTTCCACCATGATTAGGCATGGCTTAGGCTAGTGGCCAGGCGTTTCTCTAACACAGGAGACAAACTCCATGGACTTACAAGTTCCCTCTTTATTTCACACCGGTGACATCCATAGACAAAAGAACATGACATCAACTGAGTACAAAGTACAAGTGCAATGTTGAAAACGTTCCCCATGACAGGACGGTTCTGCTAATTCCAACTTATAAGTGCAAGCATATACAACAAAGTTGTCACAATGGTTCAAGTTTATTAGGGGCAAAGAATATAAAGTGTGCCATCAAGTTCGTGAGGGCTCTAATCACTAAGTTTTCACATAACAAAATAATTTTTAATTGGAAGATAGTTGAAAACAAGAATATACTTGGAATGGTGTAACACACCATGCATAGGAGTTTATAGTGGACACTTTGGAATAACTTGGTTTCTTGGGAGTTGGAAGCATGAGTAGAACTTACTCATACAAGTGGAGGCTAGCAAAAGACTGGGAGCAACCAACTAAGAGAGCATAATGGCCATAATCATGCAGTGCAACAAAGCATACTAATCAAAGCAAAGAGTGGTACTACAAGTCAAGGACTAAATGATCATAGAGGCTAATGGTGACTTGTCATAGTCATAAAATGGTGTGAGCATGTGCCAAGTCAACCCAAGCAAAGCATCAAAGGAGAATACCACAATACTATGCTTTTGCATGCTAAAACAATGCATAATTTCTTCAAGGCACACTAAGCATTCCCAATTGTTTGGAACAAGACACGATACAACAATAATCACTAAGCATAAGGTAAAAACAACACCTAGAATGTCATGCTAAAGTCTAAGTCACAGTCAATGCAAGCTCCTCTTGCGCTTCAAGCAAGAACTTACTACTTCTTTCCAACACCAAGCAACCTTATTTGCAAAACAACACATCGAGAACAGGGGTCCAAACTTATTTATTCAAGCAAACTAAACAACCTAAGCAAAGAAAATGAAAGCTAAGACGCTCCAAGAACAACACAACTATGCATGAAACAATAAAAACGAAGTGTCTAGACAGATCTAAGCTTTTTATTGATGAAGAAGGGTATGCCTTGGGCATCCCCAAGCTTTGACGCTTGTACCTCTTGGATATTTCTTGGGGTGACACCATGGTGGCATCCACAATCTTGAGCTTTTGTCCATTCTTCATCTCATTGCATCATTCTCTCTCTACACCTGAAATTTTTCCTTCATACAAAACTTTACACAGTCTTCATTAGCAACATTAGTGTATTCAAAAGATATTAGACCTCTGGCAAAGATTTGGAACAGCAAGTCTTTTCACTAAAAACACAAGATACTGTAGTAACTCCTTCAAAAAGCTCAATTCACCTAAAGAGAACTTAAAAAGGAATCAATAAGAAGCAAAAGCAAATAATGGCAGAAATCTGTCAAAACAGACCAGCAGGTATAAACCGATTTTTTTGAACATCTTATGTTGCTCAAATCAAAAAGTGTTGAACTAATGAAAGTTATCTAACATACTGGGGGATTTATTCGTCAACTTTTAGCTTAATCCGAGTTACAAAGACGCCTCACGAATTATTTTGGTGGAGGATAGAAATCTGTTTCGGGACAGCAACTCTCCAAATCTTACTTCCCTCTCATTAGAGGTCATTCTTGGAAAAAAATCAAACAAAAAGGATAAGGAGAGGTCATTACTGAAGTAATAACTTCCAATACTTAAGGAAACTCTTGGGTTATCTCCCAACAAGTACTTTTCTTTAACGCCTTTAAGTTAGGCTTGATAGTTTGAGAAGATGCTCACATAAGAATTATGAATTGAAGTCAAAGAGAGCATCAAGAAGCAAATTCATAACACATTTAAGTATAACCCACTTCCTATGCATCAGAATCTTGTACACAAATAAATTCACAAAGAACAAAGTGACATGCATAGGAATAGAAAACAAGAGTAACTTCAAAACTTTCAGCACAAAGAGAGGTGTTTTAGTACCATGAAGACTTCTACAACCATATTTTCCTCTCTCATAATAATTTTCAGTAGCCTCATGAATAAACTCAACAATATAACTATCACATAAAGCAGGCTTTTCATGATCTACAAACACATAATTTCTATCAAGCTCAAAAACAGTGGGATTAAAAACCCCACAAGTTTTATCCAAAGTAGATATTTCAAAAGGATCCACAGGAACATAACATTCATCCTCCTTTGGTAAGCATGGGGGGCAATCAAATAATGTAAGAGGTAAAGAGTTACTCTCATTAGATGGTAGACATTGGTAGATCCATTCTTCCTTCTTTTGTTCATCACTCTCCTCCTCCTTTTCATCTAATGAGCTTCCAGTTTCAACAATTTCTTCTTCCATAGTCTCCTGCAAGGCATTAGTCTCTTCCATTTGTGGAAAGCGCCTATTAAAATATTCAAGAATATAGCTATTTTCTTCCTTGTAATTATCAAAGCAAAATTTAAGTATCTCAAAAACCTCATGTTTATAAGGTGAATCATCAGTATTCTCAAGCAAACTGGCAAGTTCAAATGCACCCTTGAAGGCAATAAATTCTTCAGTTCGTTCCACATCATCAAAATCATAATTTCCTTTAACATAAGAAGATACGGTGACATTAACATTATACTCACATTGAAAGGGTAGGTGTTTATATCTCCTGCAGCAACAAGCTTTATCAAAGCAATAAGTAACATTATAAGTAGAGCACACGTCTCTAGCAATAGTATTCAACTTATAAATTTGTTCCCATAAGTGTTTCCCCTTTTGTGACAAACGGTGTTTCTTATAATAATAATTTTGTTCTTCCGTGAACCCACCTTGCCAATAAGAACTAGTTTCAAAGAAACCATCCATTGATAGAAAGCATGACCAAGCAAGGCAATAACACACCACCAACTAGAGTATGAACTAATTTGTTGTGTTTTTGAATAAAGCAAGCAAACAAAACTAGACTAATTTTTTTTGGGTTTTTTTAAAAGAGGCAAACAAAAACAAGCAAAAGAAACAAAGCAAACTAAAAACAAAGTAAAGAGAAAGGAAGTGAAGGACTCCCCTTGTGAAGATGTCCTTAGCCTCCCCGGCAACGGCGCCAGAAAATCTTGATGATGCTCGACGTGGCACTTCGTTGGTAACCCCAAGGGTAGGGTGTGAAGAGCAAGCATCAAGTTTTCCCTGACTTGAGACTGAGGTTATCGAACCAGAAGGAGGAAGGAAACATCACACAGGTGTTGCAAGCAACGGGGAGACCTGCACAACACAAACTCAAGACTTTGCCCCAACGAATTAGTGAGGTTGTCAAGCTCACCGGTTTGCTGTAACAATGGATTAAATGTATGGTGTGGAAGGTAATGGTTTGCAGCAAGTAAACAAGTAACAATGGAAGATGTATCAATGGTAAAGATTGGACCGGGGTCCATAGTTCACTAGATGTGCTCTCCTTAGATAAACAACATGGCATGAAGGGTAAACAAATTACAATAGAGCAATTGGCAGGAACTAAGCAACGCATAACAATGCAATTACTAGTCAGAAAGATCCTATGAGATTCGATTGGGAAATACAACAAGATACATAGACCGCCATCCAACTTCATCTATGACTAGAAGTCCACCTTCAGGTTATCATCCGAACCCCCTCCAGTATTAAGTTGCAAGCAACAAACAACTTCTTTAAGCAAAGTGTGTAAAGGTAAACAGTCGACATGTTCCATGAACAAGAGACCGTTGTTTTCTCCCTAGTGGCAACAACACATCTACAACCGAAGAGATTTCTGTCACTTCCCTTGGAAACTAGAGGCATGAACCCACTATCGAGCATAAATACCCCCTCTTGGAGTCACTAGCAACTAATTGGCCAAGATAGCTACTAAAAACGGAGAGCATGCAAGATCACAAACAACACAGACATGATAGAATCATAAAGACAAAACCATTAATCAAACCAACATAATAATCTCAATATCCATCGGATCCCCGCAAACACAACATGCATGATTAAAAATATAAAGGGAGCTCACAAGATATATACATGAAAGCACAAAGGAGGAGATACAACCATCTAGCTACTAGATGGACCCATAGTCCAAGGTGGAACTACTCATGCATCATACTGGAGAGAAGGCCTCCGGGATGATCTCCCCTCCGGCAGGGTGCCGGGAAGAACTTCACACCCCCCGATTTAGGGACGATGGTGGCAGCGGCTACAGACGGTTTCGTGGAGATTTGATTGGGTGCTTAGTGTTTTTGCATCGGGGGATTCTTATAGGCTAAGGGGGAGGCCGAGGTGGTGGCCAGGGGTCCCACACCCCTCCCAGGCGTGGGGCAGGGCCAACCCGCGCCTAGGGTGGGTCTGGCCACCCTGGCCGGCCTCTCCGGATCCCCTCTGGACTTATTGTTCCCCACGAAAAGTAATTGACTTTGACGTTTGTCCCGTCCAATTCCGAGAATATTTCTTTACTAACTTTTCTAAAACCAAAAAAGCAGAACACAAGCATCTGGAACTATTGCAACTTGTTAGTAGGTTAGTACCAGAAAACATGTAAAAAGCACCTCAAAGTGTAGACAAGCAAAGCAAAGTAGATACTAAACAAGCATGGAGCATCAAAAATTATAGATATGTTTCCGACGTATCAGAGGTAAGGTAAAAGGTACTCACATCCTTCGGTGTGAGTGATCGAAGTTATTTCCTTTAGATTCTGTAATTTCGTCTTTTTGTTTCTTGTTTTTACTAGTTAGGCTTAATGGAAAACAAAAAAAAAATTTAGAGAGCTTTATAGTATTTATCTTGAGTTAGGACATGAAGTGTTTGAAGAGAAAATTAAAAAACCTATGGAGCTTTATTTGCATGCTAATAGCAATGTTATTAGTATGAATTCTTTGAACACCATTATTGCCAATGCTATGGAAACATGTAAGCTTGGGTAAGCTAGTTTTTATGAAAATGATCTTTTTAGTTCCCCAGCTTTGGAAGATAGCTATTTGATTGCTTATGATGATACCAAACCTCCAATATATAATGATGAATATGATATTTTCAGTCCACCTACTATTGAGGAGAAAATATACTGTGATTACAACATGCCTCCTATATTTGATGATTATGGTGATGAAAATAATAGTGATAGCTATTTTGTTGAATTTGCTCCCACTATAATTAATAAGAATGACTATGCTTATGTGGAGAGTAATAATTATTTTATGCACGTGGATCATGATAATAATGTTTTATGTGATAGTTATATTGTTAATTTTTTTCATGTTGCTACTGAAAGTTATTATGAGAGAGGGAAACATGGTCTTATGTATCTCAACAATATTAAGTTTCCCTTCTTTATGTTGAAAGTCTTGAAGTTGCACTTGTTTTGCTTTCCTATGATTGTTGCTTTGTGATTTCATGACTTGTTTCCTTACAAGATTCGTATGCATAGGAAGTGGGTTAGACTTAAATATGTTTTGAATTTGCTTCTTGATGCTCTCTTTTACTTCAATTCATATTTCTTATGTGAGCATGTTCTCAAACTATCAAGCCTAACTTAAAGGTGTTAAAGAAAAGTACTTCTTGGAAGATAACCCAATAGTTTTATTGAGTCTTGCAAGTTATTAATTCTGTAATAACCTCTCCTTATCCTTTTTATTTGATTTTTGTGCCAAGAATAACCTCTAATGAGAGGGAAGTAAGATTTGGGGAAGTTGCTGTCCTGAAACAGATTTTTGTGCTTCACTATAGAAATTCTTGAAAAATATCTGAATGTTGGATTGAGTTATAATTTTATGAATAAATCCCCAAGGTTGTTAGCTAACTTTTGTTAGTTCGACACTTTTTGATTTGAACAACAGAACGTCTTGGAAAAAATCGGTTTTTACCTATTGGTCTGTTTTGACAGATTTCTGCCATTGTTTGCATTTTCCTCTTTATTGATTTCCTTTTGCTAAATTGAGCTTTTTGGGGGAATTGCTACAGTATATTGTGTCTTCAATGAAACTTTTTCTGTTTTTAAACTAAACCCAAAGGTTTATTGCTTTGGAATGCACTAATGTTGCTAATGAAGATTGTGTGAAGTTCTGCATGAAGGAAATTTTTTAGATGTAAGGGAAAAATGATGTAATGAGATGAAGAATGGATAAAATCTCAAGATTGGGGATGCCACCCCGTGTCACCCCAAGAAATTTTCGAGAGGTACAAGCGTCAAAGCTTGGGTATGCCCAAGGCATCTGCTTCTTCATCAATAAAAATCTCAGGTCTTTCTAGACACTTCGTTTTTATTTTTTCATGCACTGTTGTGTTGTTCTTGGAGCGTCTTACTTTTTGTTTTTGGTTTTATTTTGTTTGGTTTTCTTAAATAAGTTGGTTCGATCTCAGCACGCTTCTTTTGGAGAGAGACACACTCCATTTTCATTGCCTAGAACACTCTAGTTTTCACTCTTATTGTTCTGTGAGTGTTCACTTTTGCTAGCACTGCATTTAGCTTTAGTTTTGTTGTGATTTCATCTTAGAACTTTTTAGTTCTTCTTTGTGTATTTGTGAGACAAGCTCACTGATCTTTATTGATTATTATCTTTGTGATTTGTTTCAAATAAGTCAATTGGTGTTGGAAAAGGGTAGAAAGTTTCATGCTTATAGTGGTACAAAAGGGAGCTTGTTTTGACTATGGCTTAAACTTTACCATGTCATGCTAGATGTTGCTTTGACCTTATGCTTAGTGATTATTGATGTAGCATGACTTGTTCCAAACAATTGAGATTTCTTAATATGCCTTGAAAGAATCATGCGTTGTTTTAGCATACAAAAGCATAGTATTGTGGTATTATCCTTTAATGTTTTGTTTGGGTTGACTTGGCACATGCTCACACCATGTTATGACTATGAACCAGTCATCTTAGCCTCTATGATCATTTAGTTTTTGACTTGTGGTACCACTTTATTCTTTGATTAGTAATGTTTTGTCGGTCTGCATGATTATGGCCATTATTGCTCTCTTAGTTGGTCGCTCCCAGTCTTTTGCTAGACTCCACTTGTATTGAGTAAGCTCTACTCATGCATCCAACTCCCAAGAAACCAAGTTATTCCAAAGTATCCACTATAAATTCCTATGCATGGTGTGTTACACCATCCGAAGTTTATTCTTGTTTTGTCTATCTTCCAAATTAAACTTGTTATGTGAAAGTTAGTGATTAAAGCTCTCACAAACTTGATGGCACACTTTATTTATTGCCCCTAATAAACTTGAACCATTGTGTCATCTATGTTGTATATGCTTGCACTTATATGTTGGGAATTAGCAGAACCTTGTTGTCACGGGGAACGCTTTCAACATTGCACCTGTACATTATACCCAGTTGATATCATGCTCTTTTGTTTATGGATGTCGTTGGTGTGAAATGAAGGGGAGCTTGTATATCCATGGAGTTATGTATGTGTGTTAGAGAAATGCCTGGGCCGCTAGCCTAACCTATGCCTAATCATGGTGGAAACTTGCAGCATCACCATAGTGAGCAATCTATGAAGCATTCTTCTTATAAAAAATAGATTGAGGAAAATAAAAAAAAAGAGATGAGAAAAGAGGAAAGAAAGAAAAAAGCACAATTTTCCCATGGTAAATACGAAGATTGATGAGATGCTCATTGTCTGCTTGCCTTGTCATTTTGATATGGGATAGCTCCTGTGTCATGGGGCAAGGGGTACCCCGTTGGCGATTCTCTATGATACACATGTACTTACTATGACAAGAACTTACCGGTGACTAAAGTTGAGTAGCATGAGGAGCGGCCCTCGTACTCAAGGGACATGAGATTGCCAACTTATACTTTGTCAAGCATATACTCCATTTTTTGTTCACTTTAACCTTAACCACTTCAAGATTCTTATGATAGGGGCAATGAGAGCTGAAAGCTAACAAGTACCATAATTTTTCTAAGATCTTTATGAAACTTGAAATTCCTACTTCCCTTTGAAGGGCCTTTCTTCCACTTTTATATCGAGTCTCCACCTTCTATCCTTAGGCACCAATTAACAGAGAATAGTTTCCATTCCTAGTTCTATGTGCATTGTCCCAAAACTTATTGATTGGTTCATAATGTTGATATTGCTTGTTCTTAAACTATTTGTATTTAGTCACCCTTATAAACTTTGAAGGTGTCCTATGCATTTATGTTTTGCTACTCCATGAGGGACACGCTGAATGCCACTATGCTATGTTTTCTATATGTGAAACAAACAAATGTCTTTCAATGCATTGTTATTCATGAATCTTTGTTTGTATCCTTTCATGTTGCAACATAGTTGCTATGTCTTATTGTTATAACTTCATCTTTCATGCTCATGTTTAGAGTACTTTGATCGCAGCTTTCAATGCTTGCAAATGGTTTGATCATGATTGTGATGGTGCATGTCACCTCAAAAATTATTCTTTTTATCACTTACCTACTCGAGGACGAGCAGGAGTTAAGCTTGGGGATTCTTGATACGTCATAAATGTATCTATAATTTTTGATGCTCCATGCTTGTTTTATATCATTTGTCTTATATTTTGTCTACACTTTGAGGTATTTTTATACGCTTTCTGAAAGTAACTTATTGACAAGATGCCACAGTGCCAGTTGCCTATTTTCTGCTGTTTTTGGTTTACAAAAGCTAAAAAATCAATATTCTCGGAATTGGACCGGACAAAAGCCAATCTTCATATTTATGCCGGAACGATACGAAAAATCGAAGCAGATATGGAATAGGGCACACCCTAGTGTGGCGCGGGCCCACCCTGGCCGCGCCACCAGGGGGTGTGGCCCCCCTGGCTACCTCCTCGCCTTTCCCCTTTGCCTATTAGAAGCCTCCGGGGAGAAAACCCTAAAGGATACATCATACATCCGTGAAAAGTTCCACATTGCCGCCACCACCGAAGGGTAGATTCAGGGGACAAAAGTCTCTGTTCTAGCACACTGTCGGGATGGGGAAGTGCTCCCAGAGCCATATCCATCGATCTCCACCACCATCTCCATCACCGTTGCTGATTCCCATGATGAGGAGGGAGTAGTTCTTCCTCGAGGCTAAGGGCTCTACCGATAGCTATGTGTTCATCTCTCTCTCTCTATGCGTGATCATATTGTGATCATGAGCTTTGTAATCAAGTAGATCTACTGTGCTACTCAAGTGCTTTAATAGATCTCTGGCTCTCTCCACGTGTGTGAAAGTGATAGCGTGCATACAGTGGTGGCACTTAGGCTAGACTTTACATAAATATTCAAGTGCTTCAATAGATCTCTACTCTCCCCATGTGTGTGGAAGTGACAGCGTGCACGCCGTGTGGTGGCACTTAGGCTAGAGTTCATAAATCTTATCATGAGTATATTTGGAGTCGGATGTCTCTATGAAATTTTGGTGTTTGTTGGAATCATCTAGCGCTCAAGGTGACAGTGTGGGGTTATCTAGATGGAGAAGGCGGACTTTGAGGAGTGTTGTTATAGCCCTACCATGGATTAGAGTGTCCAACCAGAGAGTAGTAAAGTGTAGTATCATGAAGAGAATATATTTATTGAGAGTGTTCACTAGTGAAAGTATGATCCCTAGGCCTTGTTTCTAAGCATTTAAACACCGTTCACAACTATGTTTGTTACATTTTTGCTTGCTTCCAGTCTTTTCCTCCCCGTCAGAAGCTCTTTTATGGCACCGTTACCACTTATAATCATCCATACCACTTGTATTTCACTATCTCTTCGCCGAACTAGTGCACCTATACACTTGACATGTGTATTGGGTGTGTTGGGGACACAAGAGATTTCTTGTATCTGGATTGCAAGTTTGCTTGAGAGGGATAGCTTTGACCACTTCCACCCTGATTTCGATAAACCTTGGGTAATCCACTTAAGGGAAACTTGCTGCTGTTCTACAAACCTCTGCACTTGGAGGACCAACAACTGTCTACAAGAATAGAAGTTTGTAGACATCAGTTCTCATCAATATCGTTGCACCTATCTCATAGATTAGATCTTGGTTTTTCCATAGATTGCATTTTGGATTTATGCGTTCTTGCGGTAGAATTTTTTTGTTTTCTATGCTATGAACCCTTTAGTGGTATCAGAGCCAAATCTATGCGCAGATCTGTTGCACGAGTAGAACATAATGGTTTTGTGGGCGTTGATGATCTTGTTGTCGCTTGATTTTCGTGTACTTTGCATCTTGCGAGATGGTGGGATGTAGTGTCCCGGGCTAACCTTACATGTCGTCGCACATGAGACTTGCTCCATGCTCAACATGAAACTTGCGTTGCACAAGTGGCTTTGCGGGTGTCTGTTTCTCCTACCATAGTTAAGACCCAACTTACAATCTGCACTTGACAACACTTGTATCAGCATTGTGGTTCTTGTTCATAGGTAAGAACGGTTCTTATTCAAAAGCCCCAAGCCACGTAAAACATGCAAAGAAAATTAGAGGCGTCTAACTTGTTCTTGCAGGTGCATGTGATGTGATATGGCCATGACGAGATCGTGATTATATTTGATGTATGAGATGATCCTTATTGTATTATGGAAACCGGTAGGAGAATAATGGCTGTCTTTACATTTATTAAGACTTGTGTGTCTATTCATCATGTAATAGCTTTATTCCAAGTAGTTATAATAGTTCATGTTAGTGATGGAAATCCATGAAGCGGCGCCACTGACCTTGACGCCACGCTGGTGATGATAGAGATCATGTCTATGCTTTGGAGATGGAGATAAAAGGAACAAGAAAAAACGCCATACCATATCACATATTATGAATTGCATGTGATGTTAATCCTTTATGCATCTTGTATTGCTTAGATCACGACGGTAGCACTATAAGATGATCCCTCTCACTAAATATCAAGTAATAAAGTGTTCCTCCTTAGTAGGCACCATTGCTAAGACTCGTCGTTTCGAACCATCACGTGATGATCGGGTGTTATAGATTCTACGTGTGCATACAACGGGTGCAAGCCAGATTTGCATATGCGGATACGAAGGTTAACATTGACGAGCCTAGCATGTACACACATGGTCTCGGAACACGGAATACCGAAAGGTAAAACATGAGTCATATGGATGATATGATGAACATGTTGATTGTTCTCCTTTGAAGCTACATGTTCTCTCGTGAAGATCGGACTTGGTGTAGCGGATTTGGTTCGTGTAATCACCAAAACGACTCGAGGGATGTTGGTTTTGAGTGGGAGTTCAAATAGTAATATGATTAAAGTTGAACACTATTTATCATAAATTAAATCTAGGTGAGTTTTCATAATTTGTTGTAGTCATTGGCATCCGTTCACTACCTTATGCTTAGTTTTAATTGATATAATAGAATTATACAATTCTGGATATTTACTTTACGAACTGGAATCGTATTGCTTTGAGTGTCAATCTAAATTTTAAAAGTCCTATTGCAAACTTTCAGCAAACTCCATTTACTCCATGAAGTTTAATAGTTAGTATTAAATCAAGAGTAACAATTCCAGTGTTAGTATCTAAGTATCATTTTTGCCTTGATATTCAAAAATGTTGATTGATTATCAAGGTTATCTAGGAGTTGAAGGAAATGTTTCATAAACCGTCATTGTCACATCCCAAGATTTTCCAAATCTTGTAATGTGAAAAATAAATGAATAAAATAAAACTTTGTTGATTTTCGGGGTAAGAAGAAACTTTTTGATTCCAATTGGAAACCTTCAAACCTTTTTGATCAAACAAATCCTAAAGGGATTTGAAAAGTTAAACAATTAATAAAGAAAATATTTTGAATAAGTGGAATTACTATTTTTGGATCTTTAAATAAAAGATTTGGTTTTTCAAAAGAAAAGGTAGATTTATAAATAAGGATTATTTTATAGAGCCAAATTAAAACTTGGCCAAGCTTTTGAAATAAAATATTTCTATTTGATAAAAATAGTAATGGTTTATTTAAATAAAATAATAAGGATTTAATATCTAATTTTATTTAAGTAAAGGTTTTTTCCATTTTAAATAAACACAAAAACTTATTTATTTATTTTAAATAAGTTTTCCAAGTATTTTATATCCTCAAATAAAACCTACTGAAGTGTTTTTGGTTTTATTTTAGTTTTCAAAATAAAGATTTTAATAAAACAAATCCTATTTGATTTAATAACTAAGGTCCATTTTATTTAATTATTAATGGACCCTAAAATAAAAATGTTATTTTGTTTTAAACAAGTCTTCCAAGTATCTTATATTTTCAAATAAAACCTAATTTGGGTTTTGAAAATATTTAGATTTCAAATGGAGTTTTTAAATAAATTAAAATCCATTTGATTTATTAACTAGTGTCCATTTTTATTTAATTATAAATGGACTCTATAATAAAAATATTATTTTATTTTGGATTTTGGTTTATGTTGTTAAACAGAACCAAATTCAATTGCAAAGTGTGTTGAATTTTTGAATGTGATTTGAATGTATGAATGTTGTTTGAAATTTCAAAACAGAAATTGAAATTGGAAAAAGAAAAAGATTCAGACAGAAAAAAATATGAGAACAGACTGACCCAACCCAACTAGGCCCAGCAGCCCAGTCCAGCCCACCTACCCCCCTCTGCCGAAATGTTTTTCTCACTCAGACCCGCACCCGCAGAACCAATGACTGGTGGACCCAACTCCCCTCTCTTCTCTCTCGCTGCCAGTGGACCCCACAGCCATGCGGTCATCTTCCCCACCCGCGACATGTTCTTCCTCAGACAGCGCTGCCGTTCTCTGTAAATCAAGCCTCGAGTAAATTCGCTTCAATGCCGCGCCTTAACCTCGTTGCGACCACGCCTCCTTAAACGCGTCCCTCTCCTCCCTAGTCCCCCTCTGTTTCCATCTCCTCTCCGCCCCAGGGCTGCTCGAATTGCTCGTGGCAAGCCCACTGGCTCCGACGAGGTCCGGTGCAAATTCCGGCGACCCTGCGCCGCCCCTTGCCCCATCAACCACGCACACATACTCCCCACCTCCTGGCGCATCTGTCCGTGCTTTTCGTTCAACTGCGGGCGCCCCAGAACGTCGTCTTCGACAAGCTCCGAGCGCCGCCGCGTCTGGTTCTTCTCCGACGACCTCCCCCTGGTAAGCTAGACCACCCCGAGCCTTCTCGATCATGCTCGCGTGTACACCACACCCTCCCGCGTTTAACCATGTACTTATTTTGCTTCAGCACGAATCGCAGCCTCGCCCCCAACGTCGACCAGAGCGTGCCCGACCCGAGCGAACTCCGACGAGCAATCCACCCCGTTCCCGTGCGCCCCTCGACGAGATACTGCCATGTTGAGCTTCCCCAGGCGTCTGCGAACACGGTGAGCATATTCTTTTCCTCCCTCGCTTCCTGTAGCATCGACTCCGCCGTCGTCTGACCGTCGCCGCCGCACGCAGCCGTCGAGCGCCGCCCGTCCTTGGTCTAGATGCTTTGAGCCGTTAGATGCGAATCCTGCGGTTGTGTTAGGTTCACTTAAACGAAAGGGTACGCGGCGATCTAAGCCGCACAGGCCCCTTTTAATCCAATGGTCTGCATCCCTCGATCCACCCGAACCGGTACCGACCAGTAGAAACGCGACGCGTGGCCAGTCTGAGATTTAAAACAAAGTTTGAAATCAGATTTGGATGCAGATTTGAAAACCTTGTAAATTTTGATCCACACGTCCAACATTTGCAAACTTTATATTGTTGGAATCAGTGTAACAAGCCCTAGCCAACCATGCAATTTGTTTAGTAAAAAGCCTTTGGTAAAATGTTTGTTTTTGCAGAAACATTTGTATGCTTGTTTAGATTATAAAAATTGTTCAAAAATGATTTTGGGGATAAAATCTTTTGCAAATGGAGTGTTTTGAACCTACTGACCATAGGAAACACTTTTTGGATTCAAAAATGTATTTGGTGAAACAAAATAATGATTCTTTGATTTAAAACCATTTCTAGTCAAATAGAAATATGGTTTATTTATTAAAAATGGTTTTGGAAGAAAACTTTTGGGAAATGTTTTGTTTTAAACTCTCTGACCCGAAACACCAAGTTTTATGGTTTGAAAACATATTTGGTGAACCCTACAGATTAATGCCTTAGTAAAAATATTTCTACACCACATAAAATGATACTTTGTTTTGAAAATGGTTTATAAAGTGAAACCTTTTTACAAACGACTTTGCCACTTTATAAAATGACCATTAGGTGTACCCAAATGTTTATGACCCATTAGGAACCACTTTTCCAAATAAAACAAAGTTTGGCATGCTTGCATGCATTATCTTAGTTCTGTGATTTTATGTGTTGTTTTGCTTGATTGGTAGATTGAGTTTGTGCCTTGCTTGATTGAATTGTAGTGACTTGAAGAGTGTGATTGTTGCAAGGACAAGGAGTGAACTTATACCCTCTACCAAAAAGGCAAGTGATGCTCATACTTTTTGTCCCATTACTTTCACTATGCATTAGTGATCTTTTCTAAGTAAAACTTGCATGGAATTTTGCTAAGTATAAACCTTGCTATAGGAAAAACCTAGTAGATGAAACCTTAGTGGAACATTTCCTAAGTTAAGATTCCTACTACTGTCAAGCTTAGCTTAGCTAATAGAAAACAAGGGTGGAATATATATTCACACTATGGAAAATTTCTAAGTCTGAGGACTTGTGTTTTTGTTTAATAAAACAACTAAGTTAATGAATCACCTGGGTGGAATGGTAATTGCTTGGTGGATTTTGGTTGAGTGGTTCACAAGGCCCATGTCCATGGTTTACCTTGTGTATCTCACTTGTGGATGGCCACCCAGGAACAAAGAGATTTGAGATGTCAAATGTTGAGAAGCTTCAAGTGCAACCACTTGGCATTATGGGCTCTGCCTGGATCATATAGGTTGCAAGAACTTAGCCATATGGACAGTTGGTGGTAGAGTTTGATAGGTTGGAGCTGTTGGAGATATGCCCTAGAGGCAATAATAAATGTAGTTATTATTATATCTTTGTGTTTATGATATATGTTTACATTCATGCTATAATAGTATTAAAAGGAAACATTAATACTTATGTGATTTGTAAACTTAAATTGAAGTCCCTGGTATAGCCTCTATACATCACTAGCTTGTTGGTTGATAAATGATTGTGGTTTCCCTATCATGAACATTGAGATGTTATCAACAACAAGATCATATCGTTAGGAGAATGATATGGTGGACATACTCCTATAGATAAGCATAGCATAAAGATCAAGGCATTTTAATAGTTCAGTTGCTATATGCTTTCTGATACATAGTAATCTAATTCCTTCGACCACGAGATCATGCATATCACCTTTACCGGATGGATGCTTTGATGACATCAAACACCACACCGTAACTGGGTGGCTATAAAGGTGGCATTGAGTGTTCAGAATGTATTGGTTGAAACACATGGATCAAGGGTGGGATTTGTCCATCCATATGACGGATATATATACTCTGGGCCCTCTCGGTGAAATGCCATCCAATTAGCTTGCAAGCATGTGACTGGTTCACAAGGTATCACATATCACGGGAACAAGAAAAGAGTACTTATCGGTAACGAGGTTGAACTAGGTATGCAGAGATACCGACGATCATAACCTCGGATAAGTAAACTATCGTGAGACAAACGGAAATTGATATCGTATGTAAGTGGTTCATTCGATCGCAAAGTAATCGTAGAAATATGTGGGAGCCATATGAATTTCCAGATTCCTCTATTGGTTATTGTTCGGAGAAGTGTCTCGATCATGTCCGCATAATTCACGAACCGTAGGGAGACACACTTAAGGATTCGACATTGTTTGAGTAGTTATGGAATGATGAGAAAGAGTCCGAATGTTGTTCGGAGTCTCGAATGGGATTCGGGATATCACGAGGATATCTGGAATGGTCCGGAGAATAAGATTCATATAAGGAAAGTCCCGTTTCGGAGATAGAGAATGGTTCCGGTGTTTTCATCGGGAATGTTCTAGAAGCTTCCGGAATGTCCGACACTCCGGGGGAGAAGGGTACATGAATGTGTTATATCAAGTTGGTATGATTGCATCATGTATTCGGTGTCATCGCTGATCAAAATAGAGGGTTTATTCAAATCCTAGTTTGAAAAGTCAAACGGCTAGTTTGAAAGTCAAACGGCAGTTTTTGGAAAGAGGAGGAGGAGTGGGAAACCGAGTTGGGGAGGAGTTCCCTCCTCCAACCGGCGGCGCCCACCCAAGCCGAGTTGGGGAGGGACTCCCCTCCCTCCCCTTGGCCGGCCGGCCCCTCCACCTATATAAGGAGGGGCAGGGCTCCCTCCTAGAGACACAAGATCCTCTCCTCCAAACCCTAGCACCAAGCCGCCGCCGCCTCCATAGCCGCCGCCGGCCCTAGGGCAAACCGCCGCCGCCTAGCTAAACCCTAGCCGCCGGCTTGCTCCTCCTCGGCGTGTCTAAACCCTAGATCGTCGAGGAACTCTCTCATACTCCACCATACTCGCTCCGGCTTAAGGCGAAGCCCTGCGAGATCTTCCCTCTACTTCCGGTACCACGCCGTTGTGCCGCCGGAATCACGAGGAGAGTGCTACAACCTCCACTGCCTGCTGGAACAAGGGAGAGGAAGGTCTTCGTCGAGTACCGAACGTGTGACCGACTGCGGGAGCGCTGCCGGAACGCAGCGCCGAAAGGATCGTCTACGCGATCTTGAGATCGGAAAGAGTACGACTACATCACCCACGAGAATCCGCTCTTGTTAAACACTTTGGAATCTTCGAGGGTGATTTATTCTATCGACTCGTTGCTACAATCTAGTAGATAGATCTTGGCTTGTTTGTTTGTATGCGGTAGAAATTTTTTGTTTTCCATGCTGCGAAACCCTACAGGAGCGCGTCCATTTTGGTCTAAGGGAAGGCTTCTGAAAGATCTTGTCTTGGGAAACCAAGTCTTGTGGGGAAAGTGCACCACCTCTGCAGAGTGTAAAATCTAAGTACTTAGCCATGTCCCTGGTAAAGGACAAATTGAGCATCAAGACATGGAAGCAATCAAGAATCTCATCATCCAAATTTCTAAGTTAAAAACTTGTGGTTTGAACAAGGGTTAAAGGATCTTCAATCTTTGATTGGGAAAAATGATTTTGTCAAGCAAAAACTTAGTGTTTTCAAAATGATAAGGAAAATCTATTTTGAGCAATGCAAGCCTCAACTCCACTTAGCCAAATGCATATATATGATAGACTCCACTATACTACCATAGTATCACTTGCCAATACAATTCAAATGTATTGACCCTTGTGGCTGTAACTTGTTATGTTGCAGTTTTGATTGATTTAGTGAAGTGTGTTGATTAGGATTACAAAGTCTACAACCAACATGTTTGCCTGTGGCACTTTGAAGATGAAGGACCCCATGCTTATATATATTCTGCTGCAATGTAATGTAATAGCCAAATGAGCTATGTAAGATGTAATAAAATTATGTTATTCCTGGTTATAAAGTTATATTATGACCTTTGTTTCTTGATATTACATCTTAACTGTGGATGCTAGCTATTGATCCAGGGACTAGCATTGTAAACACAGGGGACTCTACGTTATTTAAAGGTTGGGACCCTTACAGATGGTATCAGAGCATTGTGTTGCCTGTAGGATTTGTAAACCTTGGATTGGACAAAAACCCTTAGAAGAATAGGAGTTATATTTGTTCCAAAACTTATTTACAAACAATCTTGTAAACTCTTTCCACAAACCATTTTGGTTTCAACTCTACATCTCCTCTACTTCAACTTAATGGAAAAACCTACCCATGGCCAAAGACTACACCATGTGCAAAGGACTCCATCAACTCTAATGACTTCAACTTCTTCAACTCTAATGACTTCAACATCTTCAGCATATTCACCAAGGACTTCCAACTTGGATACCACCAAGGACTACAAGTGAGACAAGGAAATCTTGCTCAAGATGTGGAGACTGAGGAAATGCAAAACTAGAAGGAGTTCACTTCACTTGAAGTTTTGTGACCAAGAGTTTTTCCCAAGGAAACCATGATCTCATGCAAGAAAGAATCAACCAAGAAAGATGGAAAGATCACAAGTGAACCATATAGATGGACCACCATATTTTAGTTAAGTCAAACCCACCAACTTATGTGGTGTAACAAAAATATTTTGTTGCCTAAGTATGTGCTTGAACTTTGTTGTTGAGTGAAAAGTTGTTTGTGATTGAATGCACCTTGTTTGTGTGAATTGTGATGTGTGTGATTAGAATTGATTCCTTAGAAATATCTTGCCTGTTCTAATATCCATACAACCCAAACAGATGACTACTCCAAGAAACCCCAACATCAAGTATGGTGACAACAACGACAACCAAGAGGACAACATGAGAGAACTTATAGCAACCCAAAACCAGTTGATCCAAGAGACAACTCAACTTTTAGCCAACAACAATGGACTAGACCCAGCCATACAAAGGATTTTGAAACTTCAATCCCAATTGTTGCAAGGATTGGTTACTCAAATGATCAACATGGGAGAAAACTTTTCCCAAAGAGCTATTGACAACAAGAATGACAAAGATGCTATTTTAGAAGGAACCAAAGCATGCAATATTTGTAGAGACAAGGATCATACATCCAAGGAGCATGAAGATCAATGCCCTAATGGTAAAGAAGAAAGTCATATCTCTACTAACTGCCCCAAGAAGAGAGAAATATTTTCCACCTTTGAGGAGCATGAACTAAAAGAACTCCTAGCTTTGGAGAGACCCAAAAAGAAGAAGAAGGACATAAGCCAGTTGCAATGTTACAATTGCAAAGAGAAGGGACACTATGCCAGTGACTGCCCAGAAAAGAAGAAGAACCAAGGAAATAAACAAGAAGAATTGATACCCAAGGAAAAGAAAGATATTAGCCAAGTGTGGTGCAATAACTACAAAGAGCTAGGACATTATGCAAGCAACTGTCCAGAAAAGATGAAACACAAGATAAACAAGCCTATGAGAGATCTCAGCCTTGTCACATGTTTCAAATGCAAGGAGCTAGGCCACTATGCAAACTTCTGTCCAGGAAAGTTACACCAAGATTCCAAGCAAACCAAGATGTAATCTAGTTGGAAATTTTTAAGGGTGGTAGTACCTTAGATGCTTTTGAGCCTATTTGTAACCCTAGCCTTCCCAAATCTCGGGACGAGATTTATGTTTAGGGTGGTAGCCTGTCACATCCCAAGATTTTCCAAATCTTGTAATGTGAAAAATAAATGAATAAAATAAAACTTTGTTGATTTTCAGGGTAAGAAGAAACCTTTTGATTCCAATTGGAAACCTTCAAACCTTTTTGATCAAACAAATCCTAAAGGGATTTGAAAAGTTAAACAATTAATAAAGAAAATATTTTGAATAAGTGGAATTACTATTTTTGGATCTTTAAATAAAAGATTTGGTTTTTCAAAAGAAAAGGTAGATTTATAAATAAGGATTATTTTATAGAGCCAAATTAAAACTTGGCCAAGCTTTTGAAATAAAATATTTCTATTTGATAAAAATAGTAAAGGTTTATTTAAATAAAATAATAAGGATTTAATATCCAATTTTATTTAAGTAAAGGTTTTTTCCATTTTAAATAAACACAAAAACTTATTTATTTATTTTAAATTAGTTTTCCAAGTATTTTATATTCTCAAATAAAACCTACTGAAGTGTTTTTGGTTTTATTTTAGTTTTCAAAATAAAGATTTTAATAAAACAAATCCTATTTGATTTAATAACTAAGGTCCATTTTATTTAATTATTAATGGACCCTAAAATAAAAATGTTATTTTGTTTTAAACAAGTCTTCCAAGTATCTTATATTTTCAAATAAAACCTAATTTGGGTTTTGAAAATATTTAGATTTCAAATGGAGTTTTTAAATAAATTAAAATCCATTTGATTTATTAACTAGTGTCCATTTTTATTTAATTATAAATGGACTCTAAAATAAAAATATTATTTTATTTTGGATTTTGGTTTATGTTGTTAAACAGAACCAAATTCAATTGCAAAGTGTGTTGAATGTTTGAATGTGATTTGAATGTATGAATGTTGGTTGAAATTTCAAAACAGAAATTGAAATTGGAAAAAGAAAAAGATTCAGACGGAAAAAAATATGAGAACGGACTGACCCAACCCAACTAGGCCCAGCAACCCAGTCCAGCCCACCTATCCCCCTCTGCCGAAATGTTTTTCTCACTCAGACCGGCACCCGCAGAACCAATGACTGGTGGACCCAACTCCCCTCTCTTCTCTCTCGCTACCAGTGGACCCCACAGCCACGCGGTCATCTTCCCCACCCGCGACATGTTCTTCCTCAGACAGCGTTGCCGTTCTCTGTAAATCAAGCCTCGAGTAAATTCGCTTCAATGCCGCGCCTTAACCTCGTTGCGACCACGCCTCCTTAAACGCGTCCCTCTCCTCCCTAGTTCCCCTCTGTTTCCAGCTCCTCTCCGCCCCAGGGCTGCTCGAATTGCTCGTGGCAAGCCCACTGGCTCCGACGAGGTCCGGTGCAAATTCCGGCGACCCTGCGCCGCCCCTTGCCTCATCAACCACGCACACATACTCCCCACCTCCTGGCGCATCTGTCCATGCTTTTCGTTCAACTGCGGGCGCCCCAGAACGTCGTCTTCGACAAGCTTTGAGCGCCGCCGCGTGTGGTTCTTCTCCGACGACCTCCCCCTGGTAAGCTAGACCACCCCGAGCCTTCTCGATCATGCTCGCGTGTACACCACACCCTCTCGCGTTTAACCATGTACTTATTTTGCTTCAGCACGAATCACAGCCTCGCCCCCAACGTCGACCAGAGCGTGCCCGACCCGAGCGAACTCCGACGAGCAATCCACCTCGTTCCCGTGCGCCCCTCGACGAGATACTGCCATGTTGAGCTTCCCTAGGCATCTGCGAACACGGTGAGCATATTCTTTTCCTCCCTTGCTTCCTGTAGCATCGACTCCGCCGTCGTCTGACCGTCGCCGCCGCACGCAGCCGTCGAGCGCCGCCCGTCCTTGGTCTAGATGCTTTGAGCCGTTAGATGCGAATCCTGCGGTTGTGTTAGGTTCACTTAAACGAAAGGGTACGCGACGATCTAAGCCGCACAGGCCCCTTTTAATCCAACGGTCTGCATCCCTCGATCCACCCGAACCGGTACCGACCAGTAGAAACGCGACGCGTGGCCAGTCTGAGATTTAAAACAAAGTTTGAAATCAGATTTGGATGCAGATTTGAAAACCTTGTAAATTTTGATCCACACGTCCAACATTTGCATACTTTATATAGTTGGAATCAGTGGAACAAGCCCTAGCCAACCATGCAATTTGTTTAGTAAAAAGCCTCTGGTAAAATGTTTGTTTTTGCCGAAACATTTGTATGCTTGTTTAGATTATAAAAATTGTTCAAAAATGATTTTGGGGATAAAATCTTTTGCAAATGGAGTGTTTTGAACCTACTGACCATAGGAAACACTTTTTGGATTCAAAAATGTATTTGGTGAAACAAAATAATGATTCTTTGATTTAAAACCATTTCTAGTCAAATAGAAATATGGTTTATTTATTAAAAATGGTTTTGGAAGAAAACTTTTGGGAAATGTTTTGTTTTAAACTCTCTGACCCGAAACACCAAGTTTTATGGTTTGAAAACATATTTGGTGAACCCTATAGATTAATGCCTTAGTAAAAATATTTCTACACCACATAAAATGATACTTTGTTTTGAAAATGGTTTATAAAGTGAAACCTTTTTACAAATGACTTTGCCACTTTATAAATGACCATTAGGTGTACCCAAATGTTTATGACCCATTAGGAACCACTTTTCCAAATAAAACAAAGTTTGGCATGCTTGCATGCATTATCTTAGTTCTGTGATTTTATGTGTTGTTTTGCTTGATTGGTAGATTGAGTTTGTGCCTTGCTTTATTGAATTGTAGTGACTTGAAGAGTGTGATTGTTGCAAGGACAAGGAGTGAACTTATACCCTCTACCAAAAAGGCAAGTGATGCTCATACTTTTTGTCCCATTACTTTCACTATGCATTAGTGATCTTTTCTAAGTAAAACTTGCATGGAATTTTGCTAAGTATAAACCTTGCTATAGGAAAAACCTAGTAGATGAAACCTTAGTGGAAAATTTCCTAAGTTAAGATTCCTACTACTGTCAAGCTTAGCTTAGCTAATAGAAAACAAGGGTGGAATATATATTCACACTATGGAAAATTTCTAAGTCTGAGGACTTGTGTTTTTGTTTAATAAAACAACTAAGTTAATGAATCACCTGGGTGGAATGGTAATTGCTTGGTGAATTTTGGTTGAGTGGTTCACAAGGCCCATGTCTATGGTTTACCTTGTGTATCTCACTTGTGGATGGCCACCCAGGAACAAAGAGATTTGAGATGTCAAATGTTGAGAAGCTTCAAGTGCAACCACTTGGCATTATGGGCTCTGCCTGGATCATATAGGTTGCAAGAACTTAGCCATATGGACAGTTGGTGATAGAGTTTGATAGGCTGGAGCGCGTCCATTTTGGTCTAAGGGAAGGCTTCTGAAAGATCTTGTCTTGGGAAACCAAGTCTTGTGGGGAAAGTGCACCACCTCTGCAGAGTGTAAAATCTAAGTACTTAGCCATGTCCCTGGTAAAGGACAAATTGAGCATCAAGACATGGAAGCAATCAAGAATCTCATCATCCAAATTTCTAAGTTAAAAACTTGTGGTTTGAACAAGGGTTAAAGGATCTTCAATCTTTGATTGGGAAAAATGATTTTGTCAAGCAAAAACTTAGTGTTTTCAAAATGATAAGGAAAATCTATTTTGAGCAATGCAAGCCTCAACTCCACTTAGCCAAATGCATATAGATGATAGACTCCACTATACTACCATAGTATCACTTGCCAATACAATTCAAATGTATTGACCCTTGTGGCTGTAACTTGTTATGTTGCAGGTTTGATTGATTTAGTGAAGTGTGTTGATTAGGATTACAAAGTCTACAACCAACATGTTTGCCTGTGGCACTTTGAAGATGAAGGACCCCATGCTTATAGATATTCTGCTGCAATGTAATGTAATAGCCAAATGAGCTATGTAAGATGTAATAAAATTATGTTATTCCTGGTTATAAAGTTATATTATGACCTTTGTTTCTTGATATTACATCTTAACTATGGATGCTAGCTATTGATCCAGGGACTAGCATTGTAAACACAGGGGACTCTACCTTATTTAAAGGTTGGGACCCTTACAGTCATGTGTGGAAGATATTTCGATATTTGAAACAATGTTTTTGGTTGCAACATGATAGAGTATAATTTAGCGAAATTTATGTTCTCATATTTGATGATAATTTGTGAAGGTTGGAGATGCTAGACGTCCTAATCCTCCAAAAAAGGTTTTTGGAAAGTAACATTATACCCGCAATTCGCCTTTATAAGCTATAGTAGCTTGGTAATGAAAATTTTCATGATAAGGATGAACAGAAGATGCAGGTAAAATGTTCACCACACTAAAAGATTACTAAAGAATGGATTTTGAAAGAACGCCAAACATTTGATGATGGTAATCTACTTCAAAGTGCAAGTCCAAAGATATTAGTATTTGACTATATACAAGCTTTGGACTATGTGTCATGTCTATGGCGCCAATGTTGATGTTGATAGATTCTTTTAAAAGGAAAAGGAAATGCTGAAAGAGAATTTCAGAAATATTTGGCAGAAAAGAAAAGACTAGAAATGTCCATCTTAGGTATATAGATGATATACATGTTATGGTGGTATTCTTTGCTTGTTAAACAATGTGGTTCTTGGGAATTGGATACCGAATTTGTTAGTGTGAAATGTCATACAGAACAACACAATTCATGAACTACAATGTCCTTAGTAACTAGAAGGAGAATATGTAATGATGTTCATCGAAAACAAAATAAAGTGTTGTTGTGTTTCTCGTTGACATCAAAGCTTGCCTTCAAGATTTTTTGAATAATTGTTATTTTTATCAGGTATTATGAGAACAAAGGTTGTGCAAATAATTACCATATTCCATAAAAGATGAACGATTGACAAGTCTAGTTGGAGAAATCATGTCCATAAAACTAATGCTAAAAATATCGCAAGACAAATGATTGAAAGAACACTTAAGAAGTGATATCGCTATTTAAATTATATTGGAAATAAAACATGCAGAAACTCCATGTTGATGGAATTTTGGAGTCTTTTCATTTTGATAAAATGACACTTGTGAGATTTTCTTGGAGATAGTTAAATTTTTTTTCAAACGCCAAAGAAGAACGAATGACTAACTTATTGGAATTCATACATATTGATGTGTGTAGTCCATTATGTGTAGTCATGAGCGATGGATTTCAACTTCATATGCTTTCTCCGTAAATCTAAATGAATATATGTGTATAGTTACTCAATGAGGAAGAAGCGTGAAATATTTGAAAATATTCAAAGACTTTCAAGATGAAGTGGAAAATCATTGTAACAAGAAAATAAAGAAATTATGATTTGATCATAAAGTAAGATATTTGAGTTACAAGTTTAGCAAAACACCTAAGATTTGAGGAATTGTTCCAAAAATTTGTATTTCATGAAACATCATAGGAATATGGAGTGTTCGGATATGTAATGAAACCTTGTTTGACATGGTAAGATTAAAGGTGTCGTTTATAAAACTGCCATTATATTTTAAGAGGCTTGATTCCATAGACCCGCGCCACTCTTGAAAGTTGTAAAGTTCACAGGGTAGAATTGTCCCCGTGCGTTTTCAGAGGAGGGCGCGCGAGGGTAGCCCAAGTCCAGGCCCATATTCCCACGTATCTGCATACGTACTATTGACTACCACGATGTCAACCATTGCCACGTCGCCACGCCATTAGATTTGACCATTCATTGTCACGTTGTCAACCATTGCCATGTCGCCACGACATTATTAGGTTTGATCACAAAAAGTATCGCAGCCGCCATTTCCCCAGACACCGCTCTAACCCTAAATTTTCGATCATCCTGCCTAGCTCCGGCGGTGACGTGCACCAGCAAAGGACCAGATTAGCGACATGAATCCGGCAGCCAGCCTTCTAATCCTCCAACCACGAGCCTGCCCGGCTCCGGGGGCGATGTGGCCGTCCGCGCCGTCGGCCGAGATCTAATCCTCCACCTGTGAACATGCCCGGCTCTGGTGGTGACATGTCCTTCCACGCCGACGAAAACTGTTCCAATCCTACACCTCCAGATCAAAGGCCAGCCAGATCTTCTCATCCTCAGGCCGCATCAACCTGTCACGTGTCCCATCTCGCCACCAACGCCCAGAAGATGTGAGTAGCTGCCTCTCTAACCCACATTCTTTCCATCACCTTTAGCATAGCGGCTTAGGGTTCATCTTTGCATCTACGAGTCCTCCACATATACATCACTAATTAGATTAGCGTTTTTAGTTTTCTTTGCTGGAACAGATGGAGGACTCTATGCCAACTGGGAGTGACAATGAGAGCATCCCTACACACAATGGTGATTCAAGTTCGGATAATAGAGATATGTCTTTTTCTGAAGATGAGCTTACTGAGAACGACCTCTTTGAATAAAACGAATCCAAGGATGATAAGGTCAAGTGAAGTTTCTTTTTTATTTTGTACGCACACCTAGAGCATGCATATTTATACACATACTTTTTAAATTGTGCAGATGCACATCGGTTGTGGAAACAAGGAGCGCCATCGAAAAGAATCGATCTCAGAAAGCATTAGTGAGGTATGTCTAGTGCTACATTATTTTTATAAAAATTGAATAGCCATGTTATATGACCTTGTGCTAAAATCATGCAGGTTGTACTATTATCTGAGAGTGACCATGATTATTTTGGGGATTCAGACTTAGAAAACTGGGATGAAGAGACGACGGAAGAATTACAAGAACCTGAAGGATCAAAATCTGAATTCAAGAGTGATGTAAGTTTCTTATTGTTGTATGACAAGGCATATATAGGATCAACAATATGACCACCACTTACATTTCTTTTCTTTTAATTGTGTAGGTTATAGATAGTTCACAACATGAGCACAGACAACATCCAGTGTTGCCAGAGAAGGATATTCAGCATGCTCATGATAAGCATGACAGGCATAAGATTGTAAAGGAGATGACCTTCACCACCGAAGCGACATCATTCACTTACTACAACGCATACACCAGAGAACGTGGTTTCAACATAAGAAAGCAGAAGGTGAGGCGAGCTCCTAATGGAGATATTATATACATGCGGTTTCTCTGTTCCATGGCAGGGGGACGTGAGGATAAGTATGTGCACATGGAGCACCGCAAGAAGAGGCCACGAGCTCTGTTCGCTGCGACTGTCGAGCCTATCTCAGTGTGTCGTATAACAAATACAAGGGAAATTGGAAAGTTCTGCAATTTAATGACGAGCACAACCATGTGCTAGCTAGACCCGATGAAGTCCCGTTACTTCGGTCCCATCGGAAGATCAAGTCTTATCAGAGAGCTGAAATCATGTCACTGGCAGCAACTGGAATGTGAAAGTTTGAGATTATGAAAACCTTTATCAGCAAAAGTGGAAGGTGGATCAAGGTTGGGTTCATCTCGAAGGATATTTACAACATGTGTTCCCAGGAGAAGAGGAAGATCATTGCATCAGGTGAAGCTAATACAACCATCCACATTATGCAGAACAAGCAGGAACGTGATCCTGAATTCTTTTTCGATTACCAGCTAGATGAAGAAGGAAATTTCAAAACCATGTTTTGGTGTGACTCTCAGTCACGTCGGGACTATGAGGATTTCAGTGATGTGCTGGTGTTCGACAGTACGTACAAAATGAATCGGTATGGAATGTCATTCATTCCTTTCGTGGGGTTGAACCATCACCGCATAACTACTGTTTTCGCATGCGCAATTGTCTCCAACGAGAAAACAGAAACATATGTATGGATGCTTCAAACATTTTTGAAAGCTATGTGTCAAAATAAGCCAAAAGGGGTTACCACTGATGCAGACGGTTCACTGATGAAAGCCATTTGCATTATCTTCAAAGATGTGTGGCACCGTGTATGTACGTGGCACATTGAAAAGAATATGAAAACACACCTCAATCACGATTCTCTGAATGAATTCAGGTCATTGATATACTACAGCACCTCAAAAGAGGTCTTTGAGCAGAGATGGAGCGCCTATATTAAGAAATAGCAGACGAAGGCAACCAAAGAGTGGCTAAGTAGAATGTATAAGAAGAAGATATGGTGGGCCGCCGCATCTAGGCAATGGCTTTTTTCTCGGAATGAAAAGCAATCAGAGGCGCGAGAGTTTGAACTCGTGCCTACACCTTCACCTTGACTCTAAAATGGCACTGGTGGATTTGATCGTGCACTACAAGAACGCCATTAACGTATCTGTCAGGAAGATGCGCGACAGGACTGCGAGGACTCACAGACATTACCTTTGGCGGTTACTAAATACAAAGATATTGAGTTGGCTGCTGTGAAAGTATTCACCGCAGCAAACTTCTATATCTTGCAATTGGAGCTGAAAAGAATTGATGGGCTCAAGATTGATGAATGTGCGCAAGGTGATACCAGTGATAAGTACACTCTGTTATGTGCAGATAAAGCTACTAGCCAGTTTGACATGACCTACACTCCTGACAGTGAGGAAACTATAAAGTGCTCCCGTAGAAGAATGGCTAGGAAGGGGCGACCTTGCAAGCACATCCTCTACATATTGGCTTACCTGCGACTACAAAAAATACCAACTTATTGTGTCCTTCGGCACTTCTCAAAGAGTGCAAGATTTGGATTGTCTATGAAGGGCGAGAGCGATATGTTCAGATATGGATGGTCACGTGCAACTGAGAGGACAATTTTTTCCGACTTGAATGTATGATCTCAAGAAGTTATCGCAGTAGTATGCCATGATGAACAGTCTCGTCATGAATACGAGGAATGCATGGATCGAATAATGCAAAGGACAAAGGGGCTCAACAATATTCAAACAAGCTACTTCGATGCAGATGCACAGAGCTGTAAGGGAAAAGCACCTCTAGTTGGTGATCCACTAAAAGTTAAATCCAAAGGCGTGCCTAAGAAAAACAAACAAGTTGGAGCTGATGGTGCTAATCCATGCATGAGTATAAATGGCAGACCACTATCATACGATGAACAAAAAAAAAGAAGAATAAGGGGCACCACCTGTGCAGCGCATGCAATACCGCTGGTCATAATAGACGAAACGCTAAATTATGCAAACTACATCCGTAGTAAGTCATTCCTTGAGTACAACTAAAAAGCATTATCAAAACTTTCATTGAAATTGTCAATAGCTAACTGCGCCTTACTGTTATGCATGCAGGTATGTGGAGGTAGCAGAAAACTAGATGTTGCCCTTAATTCATAAACTTTGCTCATACCAAAGACAGAGTGCACCACACACACAACACAGAGAACTTTGCTCATACTACTACAAGTTGGTCAGTTGTTTCTAGACAACTTAGATTGGTTAATTTTAGATCCCATGCAATGTTGTTCTGGGTCCATAATTGCCACAAGCATCATGGCTAAGTCAAATTTTGGCCAAAAATTAAGGTGTCTAGTAAGAATGCATAGGGGTTAGACCTTTGTGATGTGAGCGTTTCTCCATGCTGAAACATGGCATCCTCTACCTAGAAGTAATTTTTAAATGTGTCCAAGGTTTCACACAACTTTGATTTTTTTTTGAATTTTTGGTGGCCTGGTCAAATTTAGGCCAAAACTCTAGGTGCCTGGTAAGGATGTGAAACTAGGTCGATGTTGTAACATGGCATCCTCTACCTATAAGCGAATTTTTATGATGTGAAACTAGGTCGGTGTTGTAACATGGCATACAACCACAAGTTGGTTAAAGTGTTTCTAGCCAGCTAAGAGAGGTCTAGATCTTATGCAATGTTGGCATGGGTACACATCAAGTGTGTGTCATGGCTTGGCATAGCACTCTTATTCTTAGATGTATCAACTGGGTGGGATCATGTTAGAGCTTGGTGGGACAAGGTGAAATCAATAACATTTCTGTTAGAGCTTGGTGGGATCTTGCATAGCACACTTCAGTTTGTATCCGTTTTAGCTTCATGCAAGTTTTATGGTTCTCCTGTAGATGTTAACAGTGCCAACCGAATTGTTCCCTCATTACGAATTTTTTGGTCCTTTATACTTCCTTCGTTTTACAATATAAATCTTTTTAGAAAGCTGTTTTAGTTTGCTAAAAAGCCTTACATTTTGGAACGAAGGTAGTAACTTTTTTGTAGTCGAGTGCGGGGTTCAGCAGCAGTAGATACGTCAGATGCAGGTGCTGCGGAAGATCCTAGCGCTGAAGATTGTACAGGTGCAGAATATTCCTAGGCACCAGCGCTCGATGATGTGCCGATTGGATCTCCTGGCGAGGCGTAACTCTTGAAGCCAATAGAAGAACCATACATAAGAGCTGGGCGGGAGATCCGTGCGTCCACTGTAGGGTTCGCAGCATAGAAAACAAATTTTTTCCTACGATGGGAACTAAGTACCAAGATCTATCTACTAGATACAAACAACGGGCGGATGTATATCCGTAGAGAACATACCCTTGAAGACCGACAAAGTTGAACGAGTTCAACTCGTCGTTAATGTAGACGATCTCTTGCCGATCTCAAGATCGAGAGGAAGTCCTAGCGCCGCAAATCAGCAGCGCATCCGTGCTCGCACACATGTTCGAGGCACCGAGCAACCTCCGCCTCCTCGCTCCAGCGATGCAGCGGAAGCACAACTCTTTCTTGCCGAATAGCCACCGCGAACATGTATCTCGCTAGTCCGAGACCATGGGGGATAAATTCTAGAGGGGGAGAGAGATCCTTCACGAGGAGGTGTGAGAGACAAGTGAGGAGGGGGGCTCCTTTTATAGGAGGAGGGGGGAACCCAAGGGGTGGCCGCCGGCCATGGGGGGAAGCCCCCTCCCCTCCTTCATTCATGTGGGTGGACACTCCACTCACAAAATGCCCTTTAAATTTCCTCCACTCAAAAGTCCACTCAAATTCCCATTAAATTTCCACCTAATTTAATGCAAACTCTCATTAAATAAAACTCTTTTATTTTATTCAGAATTTTGTCAATTACTTTAATGACAAACATTCACAAATAACCTCTTGCTAGAATTCCATTTCACATGCATAACCACTTTATGCAATTTCACCTGAAAACCTGTTTCGGTATCTAGTGAAATAAATTCCTGCGCTTGTTTATTCTTTCGGCATGAAACTTTTGCTCCAGTTGGATGTCGGTGTCTCTTAAGTGTGTCACCCTACGGTTCGTGAATAATGCGGACATGATCGAGACCCTTCTCGGATCAATAATCAGAAGCGGGATCTGGAGACCCATACTGACTCCCACACATTGAACGATGACTTTCTTGTGATCGTCGGAACCTTTTACGCTAGTATCTTAATCCCTTTGTTTCACGATATATTACATGTCCGATATTCGATCATCGGTATCTCCATACCTAGTTTGATCTCGTTACCGACATGCACTCTTTTCTCGTTCCCGTGATATAACATTCTAGTGATCAAATCACTTGCTTGCAAGCTAATCAATGTGATATCACCGAGAGGGCCCAGAGTATATCTATCCGTCATCGGGATGAAAAAAAATCCACTCTCGATCCATGATCCTCAACATAACACTTTATTAGTTCTGAATCCATCTTTATAATCACCCTGTTACGGTGTGACGTTTGATGTTATCAAGAAACTCTTCCGGTGTTAGTGATTGACATGATCTCATGGTGTAAGGATTAGGATCACTTCGTAAGTTGTTATAGCAATATAAACTCAATGACTTTGATCGTAATGCTATACTTCGGATGAATGTTCATCACACCATTACACTAATGTTGTGATCCCGTTATTAACAACATCCAATGTCCATGATCAGGAAACCTTGATCATCTTGTTAATCAACGAGCTAGTTTATGAGAGAGGCATAACTAGGAACTTTCTGTTTGTTTATTAAACACACATGTATTAACGTTTCCGTATTAATACAATTATAGCATGCAAAATAAACATCTATCATATACTTGGAATACACATAATAAACACTTTATTATTGCCTCTCAGGGCATATTCCCTTCAGTCTCCCACTTGCACTAGAGACAATAATCTAGTTACGTAGTGATAAATCTAACACCCATTGAGTTCTGGTGTTGATCATGTTTTGCTCTAGGGAGAGTTTTAGTCAACGGATCTGCTACATTGAGATCCGTATGTACTTTACAAATCTTTATATCTCCATCCTTGACATGCTCGCGGATGGAGTGAAACCGGCGCTTAATATGCTTGGAATGCTTGTGAGACCTTGGCTCTTTGGCATTGGCAATGGCACCATTGTTGTCACAATAGATCACCATTGGGTCCAACGCGTTTGCCACCACTCCTAGTTCGGATATGAACTCCTTCATCCAAACTGCTTCCTGAGCCGCTTCTGAAGCAGCAACATATTCGGCCTCCGTTGTTGATCCCGCTACCACAGGTTGTTTGGAGCTCCTCCAACTAACCGCTCCGCCATTCATGAGAAATACGTATCCGGACTGAGACTTGGAGTCATCTGGATCGGTGTCAAAGCTAGCGTCAACATAACACTTAGCGACGAGCTCATCTTCACCTCCGTATACAAGAAACATATCCTTAGATCTTCGTAAGTACTCAAGGATATTCTTGACCGCTATCCAGTGTTCCGAACCTGGATCCGATTGGTACCTACTAGTCAAACTAATAGCATGTGCCACATCCGGTCTTATACATAGCATGGCGTACATTATAGAGCCTATGGCTGAAGCATAGGGGACTTTGTCCATTATCTCTCTTTCTTCCGCCGAAGCCGGACTTTGAGTCTTACTCAATGTCTTGCCTTGCAACATAGGTAAGAACCCCTTCTTACTTCCGTCCATTTTAAACTTCTTTAAAATCTTATCAAGGTATGTACTTTGCGATAGCCCTATTAGGCGCCTAGATCTATCTCTATAGATCTATATGCCTAATATGTATGACGCTTCACCTAGGTCCTTCATTGAAAATTTGTTGTTTAGATAACTTTTAACACTGTTTAAAAGATCTATATCATTTCCGATCAATAATATGTCATCCACATATAATATCAGAAATGCCACATTGCTCCCACTCACTTTCTTGTAAATACAAGCTTCTCCATATGTTTGGACAAATCCAAACTCTTTGATCACCTCATGAAAGCGGAGATTCCAACTTCGTGATGCTTGCTTCAATCCATAGATGGATCGCTGGAGCTTGCACACCTTGTTAGCATCCTTAGGATCGACAAAACCCTTTGGTTGTATCATATACAACTCTTCCTCAATATTACCATTGAGAAACGTGGTTTTTACATCCATCTGCCATATCTCATAATCGAAATATGCAGCAATTGCTAACATAATCCTAACTGACTTTAGCATCTCTACGGGAGAGAATGTCTCATCGTAGTCAACTCCTTGAATTTTTCGAAACCCCTTTGCGACAAGTCGAGATTTATAGACGGTCACATTACCATCAGCATCAGTTTTCCTTTTGAAAATCCATTTGTTCTCCACGGCCTTTCGGTCGTGAGGTAAGTCTACCAAGTTCCAAACTTGATTTTCATACATGGATTCCATCTCGGATTTCATGGCTTCTAACCATTTGTTGGAATCTGGGCTCATCATCGCTTCTTCATACGTCGCAGGGTCATCATTTTCATCACCAATGAAATTCATGACAGGATTTCTGTACAGCTCGGGAGCTGCACGCGTCCTGCTTGACCTGCGAGGTTCGGTAGTACTCTCTTTCGGAGTTTCATGACCATTATCATTAGTTCCCTCTTCAACAGGTGGAGCCAACTCCGGAACAACTTCCGGCGCTGCGCTACTCGCCATACTTTGAAGAGAACATTCAATAACCTCTTCGAGTTCTACCTTCCGACTACTCACACCTTTCGCGAGAAACTCTTTCTCTAGAAAGGATCCATTCTTGGCAACAAAAACCTTGTCCTCGGATCTGTGATAGAAGGAATACCCAATAGTTTCCTTAGGGTATCCTATGAAGACGCATTTTTCCGCTTTGGGTTCGAGTTTATCCGGTTGAAGTTTCTTCACATAAACATCGCATCCCCAAACTTTAAGAAATGACAGCTTAGGTTTGTTTCCAAACCACAATTCATACAGTGTCTTTTCAAAGGATTTAGATGGTGCTCGATTTAAAGTGAATGCAGCAGTTTCTAGTGCATAACCCCAAAATGACAACGACAAGTCCGTCAGAGACATCATAGATCGAACCATATCTAATAAAGTACGATTACGACGTTCCGACACACCATTTCTCTGTGGTGTTCCGGCAGGTGTGAGTTGTGAAACAATTCCACACTCTTTCATGTGAGTGATAAACTCGTAACTTAGATACTCACCTCCACGGTCGGACCGTAGAAATTTGATCTTTCTATTACGATGATTTTCCACTTCATTCTGAAATTCCTTGAACTTTTCAAAGGTTTCAGACTTGTGTTTCATCAAGTAGATATAACCGTATCTACTCAAATCATCCGTGAAAGTAACAAAATAACGATATCCACCTCGCGCCGACACACTCATTGGACCACATACATCAGAATGTATGATTTCCAATAAATCTGTTGCCCATTCCATTGAACCGGAAAACGTCGTGCTAGTCATCTTGCCCATAAGGCATGGCTCACATGTATCAAATGATTCATAATCAAGTGATTCCAAAAGTCCATCCGAATGGAGCTTCTTCATGCGTTTAACGCCAATATGACCTAGACGGCAGTGCCACATATATGCAGATATATCATCATTTAGTTTAATCCTTTTAGCATCAACATTATGAATATGTGTAACATTATTATCGAGATCCAAAAGAAATAAACCATTCATCATCGGTGCATGACCATAAAAGATTTCATTCATATAAATGGAACAACCATTGTTCTCGGATTTAAATGAATAACCACTTCGCATCAAACACGATCCAGATACAATGTTCATGCTCAGTGCAGGCGCCAGATAACAATTATTCAAGTTTATAACTAATCCCGATGGCAAGTGGAGAGGTAGCGTTCCGACGGCGATCACATCAAAGCTTGATCCATTGCCGACACGCATCTTGACCTCACCCCTTGCTAGCGGTCGCTTGTTCCGCAGCCCCTGATTCGAGTTACAAATATTAGCAAATGACCCGGTATCAAATACCCAGGTGCTACTGCAAGTACTAGTCAAGTACACATCAATAACATGTATATCATATATACCTTTGTTTGCCTTGCCGGCTTTCTTGTCTGCCAAAAACTTGGGGCAGTTGCGCTTCCAGTGGCCAGTCCCCTTGCAATAGTAGCACTCGGTATCAGACTGTCACATCCCAAGATTTTCCAAATCTTGTAATGAGAAAAATAAAAGAATAAAATAAAACTTTGTTGATTTTCAGAGTGAGAAGAAACTTTTTGAATCCAATTGGAAACCTTTAAACCAAATTGGATTAAATAAATCCTAAAGGGATTTGAAAAAGACAAAACATCAAATAAAGGAAAATAAAAATATTTAAAATTACTATTTTTGGATCTTTTAATAAAAGGAATTTGGTTTCCAAAAGAAAAGGTAGATTTATAAATAAAGATTATTTTATAAGCCAAATTAAAACTTGGCCAAACCTTTGAAATAAAATATTTCTATTTGATAAAAATAGTAAAGATCTCTTTAAAATAAATTAATAAGGATTTAAATATCCAAGTTTTATAAATAAAGGTTTTACTATTTTTATTAACCATCAAAACTTATTTATTTAATTCAAATAAGTTTTCCAAGTATTTTATATTTTCAAATAAAACCTACTGATTTAGTTTTTGAAAATATTTAGATTTCAAATGGAGTTTATAATTAAATTAAAACCCATTTGATTATCAAACAAGGTCCACTTATTTAAGTAATAATGGACCTAAAATAAAAATATTATTTTGATCTTGGATATTGGTTTATGTTACTGAACAGAACCAAATTCAAAGTTGTATAGTGTGGTGATTGTTTGAATTGATTTGAGTTTTGTTTGGTTGTTTGAATTTCAAAACAGAAATTAGAAATAGAAAAAGAAAAAGGTTTTAGGAAGAAAAAAATGGTTTTGGACTCAGCCCAACTGACCAAGCCCAGGAAGCCCAAACAACCAGCCCAGTTCCCCTCATCCGCAGAAAAACGCTTCGCACCCGCTCCCTGACCCGCAGAGTGACTGACTTGTGGACCCCAACCCTCTCTCTCGCTCCACTGACGAAACGGCCCCACACCCGAGCCTTCTTCCTCACCCGCGCGACTTCTTCTCCCCAAACCTCGTCGCCGTTTCTGCTGTTTGAATGCGCGCTTGATTCCTCCTTAACCACGCATTTATTCAGCCCGTGACTGCATGCACTTAAGCGTCTCTCTTCCCTCTCCATTTCCCCTCGCTCACTCCTCTCTCCCGGCCACAAGGCTGCCACGATTTCACGCGTAAACCCATTCTGCTCCGACGAGCTGCAGCACAAATTCCGGCCGAGCCTCTCCACCCCGTGCCTCCCCGAGCACACGAACTTACTCCCCACTCCCAGGCGCTCCTACCAGTACCTTCCATTCAACCGCGGGCACCCTGAGCGTCGACTTCGACGATCTCTGAACGCCGCCGTGTCTGCAAGCAACTCCGGCAACCCTTCTGGTAATCACCTGACCGCCCCTCTTCCTCTCATTCACGCACGCAAGTTCACCTTGATCTAGCGCATCTAACTGCGTCTTCCTTTTTCCTCGGGGCGAACCACAGCACCATCCTCGACGAGCCCCAGGACCATCTGACGCCGACCACGTCTCCGCCGAGCAATCCACCGCAACCTTGCGCGCCCCTCGTCAAACCAACGATACCTTGAGCTTCCCCAGGCCTCTGCGATCACGGTGAGCCTCTCCTCCTCTTCTCTCGCTTCCTAGACCGCCGGCACCGTCCACGCCTGACCGCGCCGCCAGTCGCCGCCGCATCAGCGCCGCCCGAGTATGGTCGACTAGCTGTACACCGTTAGATTTCGATCCTGCGGTTAGAAATAGAACCAGAGCGAAAGGGTACGAGTGAGCCTGTGCCGTGCGATCTGCTTAAGATCCAACGCACCAGAGAGGCTGATCCGCACGAAGCGGTACCGCCCAATAGGAACATGACGCGTGGCCAGGTTTTCGATTTAAAAACAAATTTAAAACAGATTTGAATTGCAAATTGAAACTCTTATAACTTTTGATCCAGACGTCCAAAAATTACAAACTTTATACCATTGGAATCAGTGGAACAAGCCCTAGCCAACCATGCAATTGGTTTAGTAAATAGTATCTGTTAGATTGTTTGTTTTTGCAGAAACATTTGTATGCTTGTTTAGATTAGAAAAATTGTTCAAAAATGTTTTTAGGGTTGCAACCTTTGCAAATAAGGTTGTGGTGAACTTACTGACCCTAGGAACTAACCCATGGTTTTAAAAAAATGAATTTTGTAAAGTTTAGGAATGAAAACTTGAAATAATCCATTTCTAGACAAATGGAAATATTAGTTTTGTTATGAAATTGTTTTTGGAGTAAAAACTTTGGGAAAATGTTTTGGATCAAACCTACTGACCCTAAACACCAAGTTTTGAGAAAAAACAACTTATTTGGTGAACAACTTAAAGTTGTTGCTTTGATAAAAATATTTTCCACCACATAGAATAATGAAAGGATTTAAAAATGGTTTATGGACGAAACTCTTTTGCCAATGACTTTGCCACTTTGGAAAATGACCACTTTGAACCTTACAAAGTTTAGAAGACTAGTGGAGACCACCTTTGCAAATAGAACCACCTCTTGCATGCTTACATGCATGACTTAGATCCCATTGTTTTGTGTGTGTGAAATGTTTGATTGATTATTGGTTTGGAATGCTTGTTGATATTGTGTTTGCTTGATTGATTGTAGTGAAGTTAGAAAAGTGTGAGACTAGCAAGATCAAGGAGTGAACCATCATTCCCTACCAAAAAGGCAAGTTTCACTATCATCCAAAGTCCTACTATTTTCATTATACTTAGTAGATTTTGAAACATGCATGAAAAGAATTTCTATACTTATGCTATTCTAAATCCTAATAGGATTCCCTATACATTCCTTAGTGAAAACAATGTAGTTGTTACATGCCTAGCCATGCTATATTTTGAAAAGAGATACATGTTGAGATTTTATGAAGTTGAGAAAAGGACTTGTGTTTTTATATAATAAAACAAGGACTCAATGAACCACCTGGGTGGACAAGGATACTTTGGGTTTTGGAGAAGGTGGAAAAAAAAGGAACCATGTCTATGGCAATCTCTTTGTGTTGTGCTCCAAAGGAAACCACCCAGGAAACTTAGAGATTGAACATGTTTCTCCAATTGTGGCTTTCGTGTGCAACCACATGCTATTTATGGCTCTGGCTTAGTCAACTACATTGGGAAGACCCATGCATTGTCTTCAAGCTACTGGACATGAGGACCTGGAATCCTACATGGGTACTTGAAGACAAGCTAGCAATGGTGTATGGGAGGACCCTCTGGAAAGACTTCGTCACATTCTCAATCTGCCGGTACTCCATCTTGGTGAGCACCAATCCAGTGGCCACTGGTGGCAACAAGATGGGATTGTGACATGTGGGTAAAGTGTACTACTTCTGCAGAAGAAAATAAAATCTAAGTACTTAGCTGTGTCCCCGGTTATGGACAATACTGAGCAACTAAAGTTTGAAGCTATGGGAAATCTCGACATTCCAATTTCTAAAAGAAAACTTTCTAAGTGACAACAAAAGACTTGATGCACTTGGGGGTACCAAGGAGCTCAAGATATTTTGATAAAACTTGATGCACTTGGGGGTACCAAGGAGCTCAAGAGATTTTGATGAAAACTTGATGCACTTGGGGTTACCAAGGAGCTCAAGAGATTTTGATGAAAACTTGATGCACTTGGGGTTACCAAGGAGCTCAAGAGATTTTGATAAAACTTGATGCACTTGGGGGTACCAAGGAACTCAAGAGATTTTTGACAAGGACTTGAATACTTGGGGATACCAAGGAGTTCAAGGGATTTTGATAAAGAGATTTGAGAAAAGATCAAAACCATTTTGAAAAGATAGGATAACTTATTGCTTTCTGCAAAGAAGCCTTAAACCCTACCTAGCCAAATATGCATGTAATGTTAGGATCCACTCATATTATACTTAGTAGTGAAACTTGCCAATACAATTCAAATGTATTGACCCTTGTGGCTGTAACTTGTAATGTTGCAGGTTTGATTGATTTTAGTGAAGATTGATTGATTAGGATTACAAAGTCTACAACCAACATCTGCCTGTGGCACTTTGAAGATGAAGGACCCCATGACTATAGTTATTCCGCTGCAATGTAATGTATTATCCTAATGAGCTATGTAAGATGTAATAAAATTATGTTATTTCCTGGTTATAAAGTTATATTATGACCTTTGTTTCTTGATATTACATCTTAACTGTGGATGCTAGCTATTGATCCAGGGACTAGCATTGTAAACACAGGGGACTCCACCTTATATTGTTTAAAGGTTGGGACACTCCCTCTACAGATGGTATGAGAGCATTGTGTTGCCTGTAGGATTTGTAAACCCTAGGATTGGACAAAAACCCTTAGAAAAATAGGAGTTGTTTTGTTCCAAAACTTACTTACAAACAATCTTGTAAACTCTTTCCTCAAACATTTTTGTTTCAACTCTACATCTCTTCTATTTCAACTTGATGGAAAAACCTACCCCATGACCACAGACTACACCATGTGCAAAGGATTCCATCAACTCTAATGACTTCAACTTCTTCAACTCTAATGACTTCAACTTCTTCAACTCTAATGACTTCAACATCTTCAGCATATTCACCAAGGACTTCCAACATGGATACCACTAAGGACTACAAGTGAGACAAGGAAATCTTGCTCAAGATTTAGAGACTAAGGGAATGCAAAATTAGAAGGAGCCTACATCATTTGAAGTATTGTAACCAAGAGTTTTTCTCAAGGAAACCATGATCTCAAGTAAGAAGAAGCAACCAAAAAGAATGGAAATATCACAAGTGAACCATATAGATGGACCACCATATTTTAGTTAAGTCAAAAAAAACCAACATATGTGGTGTAACAAAAATATTTTGTTGCCTAAGTATGTGTTTGAACTTTGTTGTTTGAGTGAAATGTTTGGCTTGTGATTGCTTGCACATTGCTTGAGTGAATTGTGATGTGTGTGATTAGAATTGATTCCTTAGAAATATTTTGTCTATTCAAAATCTCCCTTCAACCCAAACAGATGACTACTCCAAGAGACTCCAACATCAAGGTTGATGACACCAACACCAACCAAGAGAACAGCATGAAAGAGCTCATAGCAAGCCAGAATCAGTTGAACCAAGTGACAGCTCAATTCATAGCCAACACCAGTGGAGAAGATCCAACACTGCAAGGATTTTTGGAAACTCAAGGACAATTGATGCTTAAGGTGACTGATCAAATGATCAAATTGGAAGAAGGCTATTCCAAAAGAGTTAGTGACAACAAGGATGACAGAAATGTTATTCTAGATGGAGCCCCATCTTGCATTATTTGTGGTGACAAGGATCATACTTCCAAGGAGCATGGAGATCAATGCCCCAACTGTGAAGAGAAACATCCTGTTGGACAATGTCCCACCTCTCAAGCTACTTGCTACCTATGTGAAGGAAACAACCATGTTCCTATTCAATGCCCCATCTATTCCATTGTTGAACAAAGGAAACAAGGTGGAGTGCAACAAATGATTGCAAACCATCAAGAAGGATCCAAGTCTACCCAGAAGGTTGATGACAAAGGAAAAGGACCACTTATACCTCCCAGCAAAACAACCCAATTCAAGGGATCAAGTAGGAGGAATGTGAATTTTCTAAAGAGCAATAAAAGGTCCAGGAAGCATGTAGACATTCTTACCTACCAGATAGCATATGAACAACATGAACTGGATGCACTCCTAGCTTTGGAGAAACCAAAAAAGAAAAAGAAGGACAAAAGCCATGTGCAATGTCATAAATGTAAGGAAATGGGACACTATTCCAGTGAATGCCCAGAGAACCAGAAGAATAAGGAAATTAGCCAAGTGGTGTGCAACAACTGCAAAGAGCTAGGCCATTATGTAGCAACTTGTCCACAAGAGCCACGTAAAGAACTCAAAGACATCAACTGTTTCAATTGCAAGAACCCAGGACATTATGCTAGCAACTGTCCTGAAAAGATGAAGAACAAGTTGAACAAGCCTATGGAGAAACTCAACCTTGGCCCATGAGTCAAGTATGGAAACAAAGGACACAATGCAGATGTTTGCCGAGAGAAGTTTTCCCCAGGATCCCAAGAAGGCCAATATGTAGTTTGTTTGAAAATTTTAAGGGTGGTAGTACCCTAGTTGTTTTGAGCCTACTGTAACCCTAGCCTTCCCAAATCTCGGGACGAGATTTATTTTAAGGGTGGTAGCCTGTCACATCCCAAGATTTTCCAAATCTTGTAATGTGAAAAATAAATGAATAAAATAAAACTTTGTTAATTTTCAGAGTGAGAAGAAACTTTTTGAATCCAATTGGAAACCTTTAAACCAAATTGGATTAAATAAATCCTAAAGGGATTTGAAAAAGACAAAACATTAAATAAAGGAAAATAAAAATATTTAAAATTACTATTTTTGGATCTTTTAATAAAAGGAATTTGGTTTCCAAAAGAAAAGGTAGATTTATAAATAAAGATTATTTTATAAGCCAAATTAAAACTTGGCCAAACCTTTGAAATAAAATATTTCTATTTGATAAAATAGTAAAGATCTATTTAAAATAAATTAATAAGGATTTAAATATCCAAGTTTTATAAACAAAGGTTTTACTATTTTTATTAACCATCAAAACTTATTTATTTAATTCAAATAAGTTTTCCAAGTATTTTATATTTTCAAATAAAACCTACTGATTTAGTTTTTGAAAATATTTAGATTCCAAATGGAGTTTATAAATAAATTAAAACCCATTTGATTATTAAACAAGGTCCACTTATTTAATTAATAATGGACCTAAAATAAAAATATTATTTTGATCTTGGATATTGGTTTATGTTACTGAACAGAACCAAATTCGAAGTTATATAGTGTGGTGATTGTTTGAATTGATTTGAGTTTTGTTTGGTTGTTTGAATTTCAAAACAGAAATTAGAAATAGAAAAAGAAAAAGGTTTTAGGAAGAAAAAAATGGTTTTGGACTCAGCCCAACTGACCAAGCCCAGGAAGCCCAAACAACCAGCCCAGTTCCCCTCATCCGCAGAAAAACGCTTCGCACCCGCTCCCTGACCCGCAGAGTGACTGACTTGTGGACCCCAACCCTCTCTCTCGCTCCACTGACGAAACGGCCCCACACCCGAGCCTTCTTCCTCACCCGCGCGACTTCTTCTCCCCAAACCTCGTCGCCGTTTCTGCTGTTTGAATGCGCGCTTGATTCCTCCTTAACCACGCATTTATTCAGCCCGTGACTGCGTGCACTTAAGCGTCTCTCTTCCCTCTCCATTTCCCCTCGCTCACTCCTCTCTCCCGGCCACAAGGCTGCCACGATTTCACGCGTAAACCCATTCTGCTCCGACGAGCTGCAGCACAAATTCCGGCCGAGCCTCTCCACCCCGTGCCTCCCCGAGCACACGAACTTACTCCCCACTCCCAGGCGCTCCTACCAGTACCTTCCATTCAACCGCGGGCACCCTGAGCGTCGACTTCGACGATCTCTGAACGCCGCCGTGTCTGCAAGCAACTCCGGCAACCCTTCTGGTAATCACCTGACCGCCCCTCTTCCTCTCATTCACGCACGCAAGTTCGCCTTGATCTAGTGCATCTAACTGCGTCTTCCTTTTTCCTCGGGGCGAACCACAGCACCATCCTCGACGAGCCCCAGGACCATCTGACGCCGACCACGTCTCCGACGAGCAATCCACCGCAACCTTGCGTGCCCCTTGTCAAACCAACGATACCTTGAGCTTCCCCAGGCCTCTGCGATCACGGTGAGCCTCTCCTCCTCTTCTCTCGCTTCCTAGACCGCCGGCACCGTCCACGCCTGACCGCGCCGCCAGTCGCCGCCGTGTCAGCGCCGCCCGAGTATGGTCGACTAGCTGTACACCGTTAGATTTCGATCCTGCGGTTAGAAATAGAACCAGAGCGAAAGGGTATGAGTGAGCCTGCGCCGTGCGATCTGCTTAAGATCCAACGCACCAGAGAGGCTGATCCGCACGAAGCGGTACCGCCCAATAGGAACATGACGCGTGGCCAGGTTTTCGATTTAAAAACAGATTTAAAACAGATTTGAATTGCAAATTGAAACTCTTATAACTTTTGATCCACACGTCCAAAAATTACAAACTTTATACCGTTGGAATCAGTGGAACAAGCCCTAGCCAACCATGCAGTTGGTTTAGTAAATAGTATCTGTTAGATTGTTTGTTTTTGCAGAAACATTTGTATGCTTGTTTAGATTAGAAAAATTGTTCAAAAATGTTTTTAGGGTTGAAACCTTTGCAAATTAGGTTGTGGTGAACTTACTGACCCTAGGAACCAACCCATGGTTTTAAAAAAAATGAATTTTGTAAAGTTTAGGAATGAAAACTTGAAATAATCCATTTCTAGACAAATGGAAATATTAGTTGTGTTATGAAATTGTTTTTGGAGTAAAAACTTTGGGAAAATGTTTTGGATCAAACCTACTGACCCTAAACACCAAGTTTTGAGAAAAAACAACTTATTTGGTGAACAACTTAAAGTTGTTGCTTTGATAAAAATATTTTCCACCACATAGAATAATGAAAGGATTTAAAAATGGTTTATGGACAAAACTCTTTTGCCAATGACTTTGCCACTTTGGAAAATGACCACTTTGAACCTTACAAAGTTTAGAAGACTAGTGGAGACCACCTTTGCAAATAGAACCACCTATTGCATGCTTACATGCATGACTTAGATCCCATTGTTTTGTGTGTGTGAAATGTTTGATTGATTATTGGTTTGGAATGCTTGTTGATATTGTGTTTGCTTGATTGATTGTAGTGAAGTTAGAAAAGTGTGAGACTAGCAAGATCAAGGAGTGAACCATCATTCCCTACCAAAAAGGCAAGTTACACTATCATCCAAAGTCCTACTATTTTCATTATACTTAGTAGATTTTGAAACATGCATGAAAAGAATTTCTATACTTATGCTATGCTAAATCCTAATAGGATTCCCTATACATTCCTTAGTGAAAACAATGTAGTTGTTACATGCTTAGCCATGCTATATTTTGAAAAGAGATACATGTTGAGATTTTATGAAGTTGAGAAAAGGACTTGTGTTTTTATATAATAAAACAAGGACTCAATGAACCACCTGGGTGGACAAGGATACTTTGAGTTTTGGAGAAGGTGGAAACAAAAGGAACCATGTCTATGGCAATCTCTTTGTGTTGTGCTCCAAAGGAAACCACCCAGGAACCTTAGATATTGAACATGTTTCTCCAATTGTGGCTTTCGTGTGCAACCACATGCTATTTATGGCTCTGGCTTAGTCAACTACATTGGGAAGACCCATGCATTGTCTTCAAGCTACTGGACATGAGGACCTGGAATCCTACATGGGTACTTGAAGACAAGCTAGCAATGGTGTATGGGAGGACCCTCTAGAAAGACTTCGTCACATTCTCAATCTGCCGGTACTCCATCTTGGTGAGCACCAATCCAGTGGCCACTGGTGGCAACAAGATGGGATTGTGACATGTGGGTAAAGTGTACTACTTCTGCAGAAGAAAATAAAATCTAAGTACTTAGCTGTGTCCCCGGTTATGGACAATACTGAGCAACTAAAGTTTGAAGCTATGGGAAATCTCGACATTCCAATTTCTAAAAGAAAACTTTCTAAGTGACAACAAAAGACTTGATGCACTTGGGGGTACCAAGGAGTTCAAGAGATTTTGATAAAACTTGATGCACTTGGGGGTACCAAGGAGCTCAAGAGATTTTGATGAAAACTTGATGCACTTGGGGTTACCAAGGAGCTCAAGAGATTTTGATGAAAACTTGATGCACTTGGGGTTACCAAGGAGCTCAAGAGATTTTGATAAAACTTGATGCACTTGGGGGTACCAAGGAACTCAAGAGATTTTTGACAAGGACTTGAATACTTGGTGATACCAAGGAGTTCAAGGGATTTTGATAAAGAGATTTGACAAAAGATCAAAACCATTTTGAAAAGATAGGATAACTTATTGCTTTCTGCAAAGAAGCCTTAAACCCTACCTAGCCAAATATGCATGTAATGTTAGGATCCACTCATATTATACTTAGTAGTGAAACTTGCCAATACAATTCAAATGTATTGACCCTTGTGGCTGTAACTTGTAATGTTGCAGGTTTGATTGATTTTAGTGAAGATTGATTGATTAGGATTACAAAGTCTACAACCAACATCTGCCTGTGGCACTTTGAAGATGAAGGACCCCATGACTATAGTTATTTCGCTGCAATGTAATGTATTAGCCTAATGAGCTATGTAAGATGTAATAAAATTATGTTATTTCCTGGTTATAAAGTTATATTATGACCTTTGTTTCTTGATATTACATCTTAACTGTGGATGCTAGCTATTGATCCATGGACTAGCATTGTAAACACAGGGGACACCACCTTATATTGTTTAAAGGTTGGGACACTCCCTTTACACAGACTTAGGTCCAACTCGGGGTTTCTTTTCAGGCACGGCAACAGGCTTGCCGCCCTTACTTCCCTTCCGGTTTCCCTTCTTGTCTTTCTTGAAACCAGTGTTCCTATTGATCATCAACACTTGATGTTCCTTTTTGATCTCCACTTCTGCAGTTTTAAGCATTGACAGAAGCTCGGGGAGAGACTTCTTCATGCCTTGCATGTTATAGTTCATCACGAAGCTCTTATAGCTAGGTGGCAGAGACTGCAGAACACGATGGATGCCTAAGTCAATGGGAATCGATATTCCCAAGGACACAAGCTTATCGGCGTAACCCGACATCTTGAGTACATGCTCACTAACGGAGCTGTGCTCTTCCATCATGCAGCTAAAGAACTTTTCTGAAGCATTGTAGCTCTCTACAGCAGCATGTGTGTCGAAAATCATTTTCAACTCACCCATTGTATCAAAAGCATTCCCATTTTCGAAACGCTTTCGAAGTTCCGGCTCTAGCCCATACAATATGCCGCAATGAACTAAGTTGTGGTCCTCCTGACGAGTCTGATAGACATTATTCTCCTCATCAGGGGCATCATCAAAAGGTGGGGGGCCTAACGGCGCTTCTAGCACATATTGCTTTTGTGCAGCAGAGAGGAGAATCCTCAAATTCATGGCCCATTCGGTAAAGTTGCTACCGTTCGTTGCTAGTTTCTCTTTCTCCATGAACACATTGAAATTAAAAGCTGGTGGTGCCATCTACAACAGAATTTGTAAAGTTTAGACTAAGTGTATGATATATTGAGTTCAACTAATCCATATTACGAATGAACTCCCACTCAAAAACGACATCCCTCGTGCCTTTTTGGTGATTACATGAACATAATCCACTATACCAAGTCCGATCATCACGTGAGTCGGTATAGCTTCAAAGGTGAGCATCAAATGGGCATCATATCAACTATATGAATCATGCTTAACCTTTCGGTCCGTGTTCCGAGGCCATGTCTGTACATGCTAGGCTCGCCAAGTTAGAACCTTAGTATTCGCGTGTGTAACTGTTTTACACCCGAAATATGGTCGTGGATCCAAGAACACCCGATCATCACGTGATGTCTTGGAGCGACGAAGACATAATCGGTGCATACTAAATGAAGAACACATTCTTATCTTGATATTTAAATGAGGGATCATCTTATTATGCTAACAAAGCGCTAAACAAGCAATATAAGATGCTATCAAACATCACATGTTTATTAGTGAAATGATATGGTTCCCGCAGATGATCTCTATCATGTGCATCGTGGTATGATCCAAGGTCTATGGAGTTTACACGCTATGTGTGTTGTAAGAGTATCATCTCATACTTCTACTTACAACACTACCATATCATAACACTAGCCCAGCAACAATCTAAACTAGACGCCTCTAATTTATCCATTGCAAGTTTTACGTGGCTTAGGGCTTTCGAGATAGAACCGTTCTTACCTACGAACATGAACCACAACGAGGATAATCAAATTGTTGACAACTCGCTTGCAAAATAGATATTGACTATAGTAGGAGAGACAGACACCCGCTATCCACTTATGCATACTAGTTGCATGTCAAGCGTGGAACATGTCTCATGTGCGAGGACATGTAAAGTTTGTCCGGGCCGCTTCATCCCACTATGCCACCAATATCCAAAATTACAACAAAGGAGCAACAACATGATCATCATCGCCCACATACTCATATGTGTACTACCCATGTAAAGTATCTACGCATAGATCCGGCTCTGATACCACTGTAGGGTTCGCAGCATAGAAAACAAAATTTTTCCTACGATGGGAACTACGTACCAAGATCTATCTACTAGATACAAACAACGGGCGGATGTATATCCGTAGAGAACATACCCTTGAAGACCGACAAAGCTTAACGAGTTCAACTCGTGGTTGATGTAGACGATCTCTTGCCGATCTCAAGATCGAGAGGAAGTCCTAGCGCCGCAAATCAGGAGCGCATCCGTGCTCGCACACACGTTCGAGGCACCGAGCAACCTCCGCCTCCTCGCTCCAGCGATGCAGCGGAAGCACAACTCTTTATTTCCTAATAGCCACCGGGAATATGTATCTCGCTAGTCCGAGACCATGGGGGATAAATTCTAGAGGGGGAGAGAGATCCTTCACGAGGAGGTGTGAGAGACAAGTGAGGAGGGGGGCTCCTTTTATAGGAGGAGGGGGGGCACCCAAGGGGTGGCCGCCGGCCATGGGGGGCAGCCCCCTCCCCTCCTTCATTCATGTGGGTGGACACTCCACTCACAAAATGCCCTTTAAATTCCCTCCACTCAAAAGTCCACTCAAATTCCCATTAAATTTCCACCAAATTTAATGCAAACTCTCATTAAATAAAACTCTTTTATTTTATTCAGAATTTTGTCAATTACTTTAATGATAAACATTCACAAATAACCCCTTGCTAGAATTCCATTTCACATGCATAACCACTTTATGCAATTTCACCCGAAAACCTGTTTCGGTATCTAGTGAAATAAATTCCTGTGCTTGTTTATTCTTTCGGCATGAAACTTTTGCTCCAGTTGGATGTCGGTGTCTCTTAAGTGTGTCACCCTGCAGTTCGTGAATAATGCGGACATGATCGAGACCCTTCTCGGATCAATAATCAGAAGCGGGATCTGAAGACCCATACTGACTCCCACACATTCAACGATGACTTTCTTGTGATCGTCGGAACCTTTTACGCTAGTATATTAATCCCTTTGTTTCACGATATATTACATGTCCGAGATTCGATCATCGGTATCTCCATACCTAGTTTGATCTCGTTACCGACATGCACTCTTTTCTCGTTCCCGTGATATAACATTCTAGTGATCAAATCACTTGCTTGCAAGCTAATCAATGTGATATCACCGAGAGGGCCCAGAGTATATCTGTCCGTCATCGGGATGAACAAATTCCACTCTCGATCCATGAGCCTCAACATAACACTTTATTAGTTCTGAATCCATCTTTATAATCACCCTGTTACGGTGTGACGTTTGATGTTATCAAGAAACTCTTCTGGTGTTAGTGATTGAGATGATCTCATGGTCTAAGGATTAGGATCACTTCGTAAGTTGTTATAGCAATATAAACTCAATGACTTTGATCGTAATGCTATACTTCGGATGAATGTTCATCACACCATTACACTAATGTTGTGATCCCGTTATTAACAACATCCAATGTCCATGATTAGGAAACCTTGATCATCTTGTTAATCAACGAGCTAGTTTATGAGAGAGGCATAACTAGGAACTTTCTGTTTGTTTATTAAACACACATGTATTAACGTTTCCGTATTAATACAATTATAGCATGCAAAATAAACATCTATCATATACTTGGAATACACATAATAAACACTTTATTATTGCCTCTCAGGGCATATTCCCTTCATCCACGCGTTGGTGGGGACCACAGGGAAGACATGTCAGGCTCCCCATGGCCTCCATAGTTACGCGTAGAACGCGACAGAAGGGATGGCCTAGACCTTGGGGACGTTGCGTGAGGGGACTGGCGCGGATCGATATACCTAGGTGACGGCGCGTCAGAGTCATCGGGGGTGCATCCGAGGCAGATTTTGCCCCCGTATCATGCCCAGAGTCCGTGTTTTCTTGGATTGTAGCGGTTTTTTCTTCACCCTCATTATCTGATGTGTTGTCATCAGTATTTTCGGCAGAATTTTGCATGACTAGTTTGGTAGAGCTTGTGGGCAGGGTGTCAGCTGTGGCCTGCATAGTATCAATGATAGGAACAATCAGCACATATATATTGGTCATTAGTATGCACACCCCTAGTTGTTTCTACCGAGGAGGGATTGTCTGAAGGAAGTAAAATAATTTCATCATGGAGACGACGACCCGCAATTTTGATGAAGTGTAGCAAAGGGAAACACATTTTCATCAAAAACTACATCCCTTGACATGTAGACACGGCCAATAGTACTATCAAGGCATTTTACTCTGTGACGAGGACTATACCAACGAAATACACACCGTTTTGAGCGATAGGAGAAACGTTGGTGAAGATGTTTCTAGCCAACCTAGAGAGGTCTAGATCCCATGCAATATTGGCATGGGCCCACATCTGCCACGAGTGTGTGTCATGGATTACTCAGATGTATCAATTGGGTTTGATCATTTTGGCCAGGTGATGAGTCACACAACCACAATTTGATGAGGGAGATTCTAGCCAACCTAAAGAGCTATAGATCCCATGCAATGTTGGCATTGTCCCACATATGCCATAAATTGTCTCAACATGTCTTGTCATATCAGTATTATGGTTAGATCGATTAGTTGATATAGCAGGTCATGATGACATGTCAATTTTTTCTAACAAAACCTTGATCTTACTAGTGGAAAAACTACGGTTATTGGATAGTCATATTAGGCACAACTAATTACTAGTTTTTGAAAAAATAAAACTAGTGGCATCTTGACATGGAGTATTGTTATGTATCCTACCACCAAGGAAAAATAAGAAACACGCATGGGTAATGTAGTTTTTCCCAAAACCACTTTTAAACATAAGCTAGTAGCTATGAAAATGCATGGCTATTGACTCAATCCCCTTCCCAAAACCCTATTTTTTCTGAATGAGGCCATATTTGGCACACAAGACTAATGGGTTTGTTTGTACAAAACACGCATTTTCCATTTTTTTAAGTGGCAAAATGTGAATTCCCTCTTTCAGCTTAATTCTAGAATCTTTCTATACACGCATGGATGGACCAACTGTGCCATGTAGGTTTCCACTATTTCTTGATTTGTTTTAAATTTCTGGTGCTTCTTTCAAACTAAGGCAAAAACCATGACAGGTGAGACTCTGAATCAGTAATCACAACTTGAGTGCTATGAGTAAAGCTGAAAGATAGTACTAACACATAATTATGAAAGACGCCACACAGAATTCTGAAAGCTACCACACTGAATTCTGAAAGTACTTAAAATAAATACATTGCAATTTTTTACTTCGAAAAGATCTGAACATGCTAGCGATCGAGCAAATAACCTAGGCTATTATGACCTATATATTTCATCGGCGTTCGCTCCCGTGTGCTGCAGGCCAAATTCATTGAACTCCCCCCGTCTGCAATGTGCTGCCAGTATCTGGTAGAGACGTTAAGGCCTCGGTGAATGTTCCAGATCATGTCGACCAAAGACATGTACAGGTGTTGGTACCCCATCCCAGGCCTTAAGATCATGATTGTACGCTGTGATATAAGAAAAATCCGCATAGTAGATGCAACCGGCTTGGACTGTACTAGGGTGCACTCTAGTGTGGACGGAGATCGACCGGTTAAAATGAACGAAGAAGGCATGTCTGCCAATGTCACCTATAGCCTCGAGACAACGTTTCTCCGTGTCCACCCGGTAAAGCACCGGTTGACCTTCGGCGAAAACCCCGCCCAACACAAGAAGCAGATCACCTTCTCAGTCCACAAGGTAGAACTTGTAGACTCCGCGTATCTCTTCAAAGACTGTACCTGAAATTATTTTGGCCATCTTGATGGTGCTCGCGCGCTGCTCCACCTAGATGTTGGTCGACACGATGTATCCACCATCTTGTACGGCATACACTTCACCACGGAACGGGGCATGCATTGCACGTGCACATCATCGGACGACGGATAAATTCCTTCTCCAAATATTCCATTGAAATCCCCTATCGGGGTGGCCACATCGGCCCAAGCAATAGAATACTCATAACTTGCGGAAACAAACACCATCATGGGGGACTTCGTGACGGCTACAGATGCCATAATATCTGATGGTATCTGCGCCTGAAACTCAGTGTTGGACTTACGGGTGATTTTGTTCAGAAGGCGAATCTTATGCGGCTCTTCCTCTAAGCAATAACAATGACGCCACGATAAACACCGATGAAGTAGAACCTTTTGATGAAGAGAACAGTTAGCCCTAAGATATATGTACAATGGAAAATACTCCCTTTGTTCACTAATATAAGATAGAGATTCTAGATATTTCAAAATGTACTAGATATATATATATATATATATATATATATATATATCCTAAAATGAGTGAACCTATACAATTAAACATGCATGTCTTGTGAACCTGCATGTTTAAGTATAAATTTGCTTAAGAATGTTCAAGAACATGCATGTTTAAGAAACTACACAATTAAACATGCATGTTTAAGAATAACTTTGCATCCAAATAACAAATGAATGTTAGATCGAATGAACTGTGAACCTGCATTGAACTTCCATTAGATTCGTCGTGAAGCAATGACCTGTGGCGAGGTTGAGGAACATGAAGTCGCCGACGTCTGGAAGTGTGTGATATACCAGGATCCAGTTGTTGAGATGGAACTCAGGTTCTTTTAACACGTGGCACCAATCGCCGCAGACTCTCCGACAAGCAGCGTAGGCATCGACATACTCCTCGTTCTCCAGGAAAGATTCACCAATCTTGGCAAGTGGTCCGTCGGCCGGAAGATCGGACCAGTTCACCTTCATTCGGCTGCTCCCCATGCCTTCCTATCGAGGAATAAAGAAGACCAGGAGATGATGAGGATAAGAACAAGGATATAAGGAGTCAAAGAGGGAAGCACTGTGCCGGAACAAGGAGGCGAGGAGACGGAATGGAACTGCCACTAGGCCACTATGCGGTCGAGGAACTGGCAATTTTATTTTCTTGTAATGTATAAGGACGTCGACTAACCGCACTGATAGGTGGGGTCAGTTCATCACGGATAGCGCGTTCATTATAAAAAACCGATCCTACCTACTCCCTCCGTTTCAAAATATAAGATGTTTTAGGTTTGCGAAGCAAATGTACATAGACTTGTTTTAGTGTGTAGATTCACTCCAATGCTATAGGCTTCTTTGGGTTGGCTAGAGACTCCTTCATCAACTTGTGGTTGTGTGACCCAACACTTGGCCAACATGATCCTAACGAGTTGATATATAAGTATAAGAGTGCTATGACACACACTTGTATCATATGAGCCAACACTTGGCCAACATGGTCCTACCTACTTTACAAATCTAAGTATAAGACTGCTATGCCTAGACATGACGAGACACTTTACGCCAAAAGTGGGCGCGCATGCCAACATTTCATGGGTTGGATCCTTCATCAACTTGTTGTTGTATATGAGTCAACACTTGACAACATAATCATACCTAGTTAATAGATCTTAGTATAACACTATATGCCAAGAAATTATGATGATACACTTTGTGGCAAATGTAGGCCCATGCATCATTGCATGGGCTATATACTTCATCAACTTTTGGTTGTATATGAGTCAACACTTGACCAACATGATCCTACCTACTTGATAGATCTAAGTATAAGACTGCTATGCCAAGACATGATGAGAAACTTTGTGGCAAATGTGGGCCCATGCCAACATTGCATGGGCTATAGGCCTCTCTCGGTTGGCTAGAAACACTATAATCAATTTGTGGTTTTGTGAATCGACACTTGGTCAACATGATCCCACCCAGTTGATACATCTAAGTATAAGAGTGATATTGCCAAGCCATGACACAGACACTAGTGGCAGATGTGGGCCCATGCCAACATTTCATTGGATCTACTAATATCTTAACTGTCTAGAAACACCCTCTAATTTCTTTAGAGTCGACATGTGTTATCTGTGTTATCCATGGAGGATTGAGGATGCCCGGAGGCAGTGCAGATGATGCTGATGCGCAAGGGGTCCGTTTTACCTGTGTTATCCATGTCTACTCTAGAATAATTAAGTAAAAATGGTTTGGATTAATGTATGAAAAGCAAGCCCTAGTGTACAAAATGTTTTTATCTACTCCCTCAGCCTTAAAATAGATGTCTCAAATATGTCAAAAATTAAATGAATTTAGACACTATTTAGTATATAGATTCATCTAAATTTTGAAAAACCTAGGACATCTATTTTGTGACAGAGGGAGTATTTTGTTACATGAACATGTGCATAAAGAGAAGCAAACGGAGAAAACTTGGGCAAATTCGTGATCCTTTTTATTCAGGGCTTGCAAAGCATGAGGAAGCTAACTGATACACTTATTACAATGTCTACTTCTTAATGATCAGCAAATAGACCAACCCAAGAGTAACTGCACAAAAATAAAATACAACATTCATCATGTTTGCCTGCTTCTTCAGATCGATAATCTGCCTTAACTACTTGTTGAGTTTCTTCAGTTCTCCCTTTATTTCTGCATCACCCGTCATAGCAATGATTTCAGAGCCCAAGATCTCGACCGTATGAGGGTAATTGAGATCAATCGATGCGCCCCCTTTCGATCAACTGCGCCCTCTAGTTTAATCCTCTCAATGTACTCATCCATCCACTCAAAATGCCTACAATTGTTCGGATCCTGAAATCGGATGGGAAAGATGAACCCTGATTCAAATCCCAAATCCGAGGAAGAACCAAAATTGGCAAACTAAATCAACAAATTGACTTAAGAAGAACTCAGATCTAACCTTACCCTCCTCTGGCTTGCTCTCGCATTTCACAAATTCGTGCCCACAGTTGCCATTTTCCTCCTTCTTAGTGAGCAATCGTTTCAATGGCGTGATGCGTGGGTAGTAAAGGCACTTTGTCATCTGCACTATACCATACCGCGACCATGAGGGGCCTGAGGTTGTACTAGAGTTCGGCATCTATCGCTGGTGTTGCGGGGAAGAAGAAGAAAGGCACCCGAAGAAGAAAGAGAAAGAAAGGGAAGGCAATGGAGGCTCGGGTTCCTGTTCCCCCCTTTTCTAAAGGTAATGATGAGGTGAATATGTGGTGGGTCCCGCGCTATTTAGGGCCGGTGGCGGCATCAGGACGGGATGCCAGATGAGCACGACATACATATCAAACACAGTACATGCTAACAAAGTTTGGTATGTACTTACACTACAAAATATAAGATGTTTCAGGTTTCTGAAGAAAATGAATCTTGACTTCTTTTAGTGTTTAGATTCACCCCAAAGTTGAGTGAACCTATATCCTAAAACAAGTCTAGATACATTTGCTTCACAAAGCTAAAACCTCTTATATTTTGAAACGGAGGGAGTAATTCCCATTCAATTATATATCTGGTCCGTTACTATTTTGGCAAGCGTTGTATTTGAAGCATACACACTAGAACTAGGCCTATGAACATTGCTCATCAAATTCATAAATTAGCGAACATAAACAACCCAAACTCTAGATTACAATCGTAAATTAAGCAAAACGACAAAACCACAGTCATGAAACATTCTTCTAACAAAAACATAGCGCCATGCGCGAACTGTTTAGCAATCAAACAACCCAACTTTACGTAAATTGTTTAATGGTATACCAACATTCGCCAGGGAATCGGTAGTAGGAATTTTTATTTCTTGAGTTTTCAAGAATCTGCCAGCAGCTCCGCGATCTCAAGAACTCTGCTTTTTACCTTTTCGAGTTTGTTTGTCTTCGATAGAATAATTTCTGCAACAATATGTCTCCTAGAATAATTTATCCTTTCCTGTAACAAAATATTAGCAGGGTTAATCAGGTCACATGCTAGTGTATATATATGCAAATGCCAAACAGAATTTTTGACTACCTGCGAGACTACATCTGTGAATTTATCTCAATCAAAGTGCTCCATACAGCGTAGCACGAACATTCGATACGAGTTCCTAATCACAACGAATCTAAATTTGAATAACAGTACTAACACATCAAAAGAAATGACATTAGTTCAACCAGAACCTGACGAATCATTTTGTGTCACATCCCAGGATTTTTCCAAATCTTGTAATGTGAAAAATAATTGAATAAAATAAAACCTTGTTGATTTTCAGGGTAAGAAGAAACTTTTTGAATCAAATTGGGAACTTCAAACCTATTTTGATCAAATAAAATCCTAAAGGGATTTATAAAGTTAAATAAACAATAAACTTCAAAATATTTAAAATTACTATTTTGGATCTTTCAATAAAAGATTTTGTTTTCAAAAGAAAAGGTGGATTTATAAATAAAGATTATTTTATAGAGCCAAATTAAACCTTGGCCAAGTTTTTGAAACAAAAAGTTTTTGGTTTGAATAAAAAGAATAAAAGTTTATTTAAACAAAATAATAAGGATTTAATATCCAAATTTATTTAAGTAAAGGCTTTTTCCCATTTTAAATAAACACTAAAACTTATTTATTTATTTTAAATAAGTTTTCTAAAGTATTTTATTTTCTTAATTAAAACCTACTGAAGAGTTTTGGTTTTATTTTAGATTTCAAAATAAATATTTTAATAAAACAAATCCTATTTGATTTAATAACTAAGGTCCATTTTATTTAATTATTAAATGGATCCTAAAATAAAGATGGTTATTTTGTTTTAAACAAGTTTTCCAAATATCTTTTATTTTCAAATAAAACCTACTGATTTGGTTTTGAAAATATTTGGATTTCAAATGGAGTTTTTAAATAAATTAAAACCCATTTAATTTATTAACTAGTGTCAATTTTATTTAATTATAAATGGACTCTAAAAATAAAAATATTATTTTATTTTGGGATTTGGTTTATGTTGTTAAATAGAACCAAATTCAAGTGCAAAGAATGTTGAATGTTTGAATTGTTTGAATGTATGAATGTTTGTTTGAATTTCAAAACAGAAAAATAGAATTAGAAAAGGAAAAACATCCAGTAAGAAAAAAATATGAAACCACAGCAGCCAGCCCAACAGCCCAGCAAGCCCACCAGTTCCCTCGCCCCCGAACCGTTTTTCTTCACCGCAGAAGCAACCCGCGAGGACGCTGACAAGTGGACCCCTCCCCCTCACTTCCTTTCTCGCTGACAGGTATGCCCCACTCCTCCTGTTCATCGTTCTAACCCGCAGCGACTCGTTCTTCCCCGCCCCGGCCATTTATTCCTCAGGCTTAATTCGCCTTAATGCCGTGATTAAAACTCGAAGTGATCACGCGTGATAAATCCCCTCTTCCTCCTCATCCATTCCCCCCAAACACCACGCCTCGAGAGCCACCAGGCTGTTCCAAATTTCTTCTGCACCGCCGCCGTCTCCGACGAAGTTCTCGGCCAATTCCGGCAGCACCACCTCGCCCCTTGCCTCCCCGACCAAGCTCACATCCTCCCCAAGCCCTGGCGCATCTTTCTGCAACCCCAGCTCGCTCGCGCGTGCCTCACAGCGCCGGCAACGACCTCAACTGACAGCACCACCGCCTGCAGACAACTCCGGTAAGCCACATCGCCTGGACCCGTGCGCGCCTTGACCAGAGCCTCACACCATTCTGTTCGCTTGTGCCTTGTGATCATCCAGGTACTCGCCAACTAGTCGCGCAGGACCCCTAGCTTCGTTCCCCGTCGACGTCTGACCGCACCGAGGCCCAGATCAACTCCGGCGAGCAATTGACGTCACCTCCGTGCTCCCCTTCGCCAACCAAAGCAGCGACGAGAATCAGTTCTTCATTGCGAACCTGGTGAGCAACCTCACTCTTCCCTGCTCGTCCTATTTCGTCGGCAGCGTCATCGACAGAGCCGCGCCGCCGCGCAGCCACTGTCAGCGCCGCCAGTTCCTGGCAAACGCGTTGTAGCCGTAGTATGCGAATCATCTGGCTAGGATTAGATCCAATCGAAAGGGTACGCGACCATCTGGGCCGCACGTTCTCAGTTAGATCCAACGCACCCCGTAACTGATCCGCGCGAACCGTTTTCGTCCAATCAGAGACAGACACGTGGCCTGTAGTTGATTTAAAAGACAGAATTGATCTATTAGGATTCCAATTTTGTAAATTGCACAACTTTTAAACCACACGTCCAAATTTTGCAAACTTTATATCATTGGAATCAGTGAGACAAGCCCTAGCCAACCATGCCTTTTGTTTAGTAAAAAGCTTCTGGAAAAATGGTTGTTTTTGCAGAAACATTTGTATGCTTGTTAAGGATGTGAAAATTGTTTAAAAATGAATTTGGGGATAAAATCTTTGGCAAATGGTGTGATTTGAACCTACTGACCATAAGAAACACTTTGTGGTTTCAAAAATGTACTTGGTGAAACAAAATAATGATTCTTTAATTTAAAACCATTTCTAGTTAAATAGAAATATGGTTTATTTATTAAAAATGGTTTTGGAGGAAAACATTTGGAAAAATGTTTTGTTTTAACTCTCTGACCCCAAACACCAAGTTTTATGGTTTGAAAACATATTTGGTGAACCCCATAGAGTAATGCCTTAGTAAAAATATTTCTACACCACATAAAATGATACTTTGTTTTGAAAATGGTTTAGGAAGTGAAACCTCTTGCAATTGACTTTGCCGCTTTACAAAATGACCAATAGGTGTTTTCAAATGTTCATGACCCATTAGGAACCACTTTTCAAAACAAAACAAAGCTTGGCATGCTTGCATGCATTACTTTGATTTTGTTATTTTATGTGTTGTTTTGCTTGATTGGTAGATTGAGTTTGTGCCTTGCTTGATTGAATTGTAGTGACTTGAAGAGTGTGATTGTTGCAAGGACAAGGAGTGAACCCATAATCTACCAAAAAGATAAGTGATGCTTCATACTTTTTGTCCCATTACTTTCACTATGCATTAGTGATTTTCTCTAAGTAAACTTGCATGGAATTTTGCTAAGTATAAACCTTGCTATAGGAAAACTAGTAGATGAAACCTTAGTGGAAATCTTCCTAAGTTAAGATTCCTGTTACTATCAAGCTTAGCCTAGCTAATAGAAAACAAGGGTGGATTATATATTCACACTATGGAAAATTTCTAAGTCTGAGGACTTGAGTTTTTGTTTAATAAAACAACTAAGTAAATGAATCACCTGGGTGGAATGGTAATTGCTTGGTGGTTTTTGGTTGAGTGGTTACACAAGGCCAGGGGACTGGTGAACCTTGTGTATCTCACTTGTGGATGGCCACCCAGGAACAAAGAGATTTGAGATGTCAAATGTTGAGAAGCTTAAGGTGCAACCACTTGGCAATATGGGCTCTGCCATGATCATATAGGTTGCATGAACTTAGCCATATGGACAGTGGGTGGTAGTGTTTGATAGGTTGGAGCGCGTCCATTTTGGTCTAAGGGAAGGCTTCTGAAAGATCTTTTCTTGGGAAACCAAGTCTTGTGGGGAAAGTGCACCACCTCTGCAGAGTGTAAAATCTAAGTACTTAGCCATGTCCCTGGTAAAGGACAATTTGAGCATCAAGACATGGAAGCAATCAAGAATATCATCATTCAAATTTCTAAGTTAAAACTTGTGGTTTGAACAAGGGTTATTTGAAATCCTCAATCTTTGATTGAGAGAAGCCTTGGAAAAGATTTTGTCAAAACAAAAAACTTAGTATTTTCAAAATGATAAGGAAAATCTATTTTGGGCAATGCAAGCCTCAACTCCACTTAGCCAAATCCATATAGATGATAGATTCCACTATACTACCATAGTATCACTTGCCGATACAATTCAAATGTATTGACCCTTGTGGCTGTAACTTGTAATGTTGCAGGTTTGGTTGATTTTAGTGAAGATTGATTGATTAGGATTACAAAGTCTACAACCAACATCTGCCTATGGCACTTTGAAGATGAAGGACCCATGACTATAGTTATTCCGCTGCAATGTAATGTAATAGCCAAATGAGCTATGTAAAGATGTAATAAAATTATGTTATTCCTGGTTATAAAGTTATAATATGACCTTTGTTTCTTGATATTACATCTAAACTGTGGATGCTAGCTATTGATCCAGGGACTAGCATTGTAAACACAGGGGACTCCACCTTATATTGTGTAAAGGTTGGGACACTCCCTCTACAGATGGTATCAGAGCATTGTGTTGCATGTAGGATTTGTAAACCTAGGATTGGACAAAAACCCTTAGAGAAATAGGAGTTGTATTTGTTCAAAAACTTATTTACAAACAATCTTGTAAACTCTTTCCTCAACCATTTTGGTTTCAACTCTACATCTCTTCTACTTCAACTTGATGGAAAAACCTACCCATGGCCAAGGACTACACCATGTGCAAAGGACTTCTTCAACACTTTCAACTCTAATGACTTCAACTTCTTCAACTCTAATGACTTCAACATCTTCAGCATAATCACCAAGGACTTCCAACTTGGATACCACTAAGGACTACAAGTGAGACAAGGAAATCTTGCTCAAGATTTAGAGACCGAGGGAATGCAAAATAAGAAGGAGTTCACTTCACTTGAAGTGTTGTAACCAAAAGTTTTTCCAAGGAAACCAAGATCTCATGCAAGAAGAACCAACCAAGAAGGATGGAAAGATCACAAGTGAACCATATAGATGGACCACCATATTTTAGTTAAGACAAACCCACCATCTTATGTGGTGTAACAAAAAATATTTTTGTTGCCTAAGTATGTGCTTGAACTTTGTTGTTTGAGTGAAATGTTTGACTTGTGATTGCATGCACTTTGTTTGTGTGAATTGTGATGTGTGTGATTAGAAATATTTCCTTAGAAATATCTTGCCTATTGTAATCTCCATTCAAACCCAAACAGATGACTACTCCAAGAGACTCCAATATCAAGGTTGATGACACCAACACCAACCAAGAGGATAACATGAAAGAACTTATAGCAACCCAAAACCAGTGGAGCCAAGGGACAACTCAGCTTTTAGCCAACAACAATGGACTAGACCCAGCCATACAAAGGATTTTGAAACTTCAATCCCAATTGTTGCAAGGATTAGATACTCAAGTGATCAACATGGGAGAAAACTTTTCCCAAGAGCTAATGACAACAAGGATGACAAGGATGTTATTTTAGAAGGAACCAAGGCTTGCAATATTTGTGGATACAAGGATCACACTTCCAAGGAGCATGGAGATCAATGCCCCAATTGTGAAAAGAAACATCCAACTAATCAATGCCCCACATCTCAAGTGACTTGTTTCCTATGTGAAGGAAATGATCATGTCCCTATTCAATGCCCCATCTATCCTATAGTTCAACAAATGAAGCAAGATGGAATGCATCAAATGTTTGGAAACCTCCATAAGGGAACAACTTCTACCAAGATGGGTGAAGGCAAAGTCAGAACCATGCCAAATAAAGCCAAAACCAAAGTGACCACAAAGTGTTGCTACTCTTGTGAAGAAGAAGGTCATATCTCTAGTAACTGTCCCAAGAAGAGAGAAAGATTTCCCACCTTTGAGGTGAGGTATGAAGAGCATGAACTAGAAGAACTCTTAGCTCTGGAGAGACCCAAAAAAAAGAAGAAAGACAAAAGCCAGTTGCAATGTTACAATTGCAAAGAGATGAGACACTATGCCAGTGAATTCCCAGGAAAGGAAAAGAGCCAAGAAGACAAACAAAAGCTAGTGAAACCCAAGATGAGGAAGGATATTAGCCAAGTGATGTGCAAACACTGCAAAGAGTTAGGACATTATGCATCATATTGTCCAGAGAAGCCACCTCAAGACCTCAAACTTATCACATGTTTCAAATGCAAGGAGCTAGGCCACTATGCAACCTCTGCCCAGAGAAGTTTCCCCAGGATCCCAAGCAAGCCAAGATGTAATTTAGATGGAAAATTTTTAAGGGTGGTAGTACCCTAGATGCTTTTGAGCCAACTTGTAACCCTAGCCTCCCCAAATCTCGGGACGAGATTTATTTTAAGGGTGGTAGCCTGTCACATCCGAGGATTTTTCCAAATCTTGTAATGTGAAAAATAATTGAATAAAATAAAACCTTGTTGATTTTCAGGGTAAGAAGAAACTTTTTGAATCAAATTGGGAACTTCAAACCTATTTTGATCAAATAAAATCCTAAAGGGATTTAAAAAGTTAAAAAAACAATAAACTTCAAAATATTTAAAATTACTATTTTGGATCTTTCAATAAAAGATTTTGTTTTCAAAAGAAAAGGTGGATTTATAAATAAAGATTATTTTATAGAGCCAAATTAAACCTTGGCCAAGTTTTTGAAACAAAAAGAGTTTTTGTTTTGAATAAAAAGAATAAAAGTTTATTTAAACAAAATAATAAGGATTTAATATCCAATTTTATTTAAGTAAAGGCTTTTTCCCATTTTAAATAAACACTAAAACTTATTTATTTATTTTAAATAAGTTTTCTAAAGTATTTTATTTTCTTAATTAAAACCTACTGAAGAGTTTTGTTTTTATTTTAGATTTCAAAATAAATATTTTAATAAAACAAATCCTATTTGATTTAATAACTAAGGTCCATTTTATTTAATTATTAAATGGATCCTAAAATAAAGATGGTTATTTTGTTTTAAACAAGTTTTCAAATAAAACCTACTGATTTGGTTTTGAAAATATTTGGATTTCAAATGGAGTTTTTAAATAAATTAAAACCCATTTAATTTATTAACTAGTGTCCATTTTATTTAATTATAAATGTACTCTAAAAATAAAAATATTATTTTATTTTGGGATTTGGTTTATGTTGTTAAACAGAACCAAATTCAAGTGCAAAGAATGTTGAATGTTTGAATTGTTTGAATGTATGAATGTTTGTTTGAATTTCAAAACCGAAAAATAGAATTAGAAAAGGAAAAACATCGAGTAAGAAAAAAATATGAAACCACAGCAGCCAGCCCAACAAACCAGCAAGCCCACCAGTTCCCTCGCCCCCGAACCGTTTTTCTTCACCGCAGAAGCAACCCGCGAGGACGCTGACAAGTGGACCCCTCCCCCTCACTTCCTTTCTCGCTGACAGGTATGCCCCACTCCTCCTGTTCATCGTTCTAACCCGCAGCGATTCGTTCTTCCCCGCCCTTGCCATTGATTCCTCAGGCTTAATTCGCCTTAATGCCGCGATTAAAACTCGCAGTGATCACGCGTGATAAATCCCCTCTTCCTCCTCTTCCATTCCCCCCAAACACCACGCCTCGAGAGCCACCAGGCTGTTCCAAATTTCTTCTGCACCGCCGCCGTCTCCGACGAAGTTCTCGGCCAATTCCGGCAGCACCACCTCGCCCCTTGCCTCCCCGACCAAGCTCACATCCTCCCCAAGCCCTGGCGCATCTTTCTGCAACCCCATCTCGCTCGCGCGTGCCTCACAGCGCCGGCAACGACCTCAACTGACAGCACCACCGCCTGCAGACAACTTCGGTAAGCCACATCGCCTGAACCCGTGCGCGCCTTGACCAGAGCCTCACACCATTCTGTTCGCATGTGCCTTGTGATCATCCAGGTACTCGCCAACTAGTCGCGCAGGACCCCTAGCTTCGTTCCCCGTCGACGTCTGACCGCACCGAGGCCCAGATCAACTCCGGCGAGCAATTGACGTCACCTCCGTGCTCCCCTTGGCCAACCAAAGCAGCAACGAGAATCAGTGCTTCATTGCGAACCTGGTGAGCAACCTCACTCTTCCCCGCTCGTCCTATTTTGTTGGCAGCGTCATCGACAGAGCCGCGCCGCCGCGCAGCCACCGTCAGTGCCGCCAGTTCCTGGCAAACACGTTGTAGCCGTAGGATGCGAATCATCTGGCTAGGATTAGATCCAATCGAAAGGGTACGCGACCATCTGGGCCGCATGTTCTCAGTTAGATCCAACGCACCCTGTAACTGATCCGCGCGAACCGTTTTCGTCCAATCAGAGACAGACACGTGGCCTGTAGTTGATTTAAAAGACAGAATTGATCTATTAGGATTCCAATTTTGTAAATTGCACAACTTTTAAACCACACGTCCAAATTTTGCAAACTTTATATCATTGGAATCAGTGAGACAAGCCCTAGCCAACCATGCCTTTTGTTTAGTAAAAAGCTTCTGGAAAAATGGTTGTTTTTGCAGAAACATTTGTATGCTTGTTAAGGATGTAAAAAGCCACACGATCTGACTTGATCCAACGCGCTAGAGCAGTCGATCCAACCGAAAGGGTATTGACGAATCAGAAACAGCCACGTGGACTGGATTCGATTTAAAACAGATTTTTGATCTGATTAGAATGCAAATTTGTAATTGGTGTAACTTTTGATCCACACGTCCAAAAATTACAAATTTTATACCAATGGAATCAGCAAGACAAGCCCTAGCCAACCATGCCTTTTGTTTAGCAAAAAGCTTCTGTTAAAATGATTGTTTTTGCAGAAACATTTGTATGCTTGTTTAGATTATAAAAATTGTTCAAAAATGATTTTGGGGATAAAATCTTTGGCAAATGGTGTGATTTGAACCTACTAACATTAGGAAACACTTTGTGGATTCAAAAATGAATTTGGTGAAACAAAATAATGATTCTTTGATTTAAAACCATTTCTAGTCAAATAGAAATGTGGTTTATTTATTAAATATGGTTTTGGAAGAAAACCTTTGGAAAATGTTTTGTTTTAAACTCTCTGACCCCAAACACCAAGTTTTGTGGTTTGAAAACATATTTGGTGAACCCTATAGATTAATGCCTTAGTAAAAATATTTCTACACCACATAAAATGATACTTTGTTTTGAAAATGGTTTATAAAGTGAAACCTTTTGCAAATGACTTTGACACTTTACAAAATTACCAATAGGTGTTTCCAAATGTGTATGACCCATTAGGAACCACTTTTCCAAATAGAACAATCCTTGGCATGCTTGCATGCATTATCTTAGTTCTATGATTTTATGTGATGTTTTACTTGATTGGTAGATTGAGTTTGTGCCTTGCTTGATTGAATTGTAGTGACTTGAAGAGTGTGATTGTTGCAAGGACAAGGAGTGAACCTATACCCTCTACCAAAAAGGCAAGTGATGCTTCATACTTTTTGTCCCATTACTTTCACTATGCATTAGTGATTTTTCTCTAAGTAAAACTTGCATGGAATTTTGCTAAGTATAAACCTTGCTATAGGAAAACCTAGTAGATGAAACCTTAGTAGAAATTTCCTAAGTTAAGATTCCTACTACTATCAAGCTTAGCTTAACTAATAGAAAACAAGGGTGGATTATACATTCATACTATGGAAAATTTCTAAGTCTGAGGACTTATGTTTTTCTTAATAAAACAACTAAGTCAATGAATCACCTGGGTGGACACTTGTGTATCTCACTTGTGGATGGCCACCCAGGAACAAAGAGATTTGAGATGTCAAATGTTGAGAAGCTTCAAGTGCAACCACTTGGCAATATGGGCTCTGCCATGATCATATAGGTTGCAAGAACTTAGCCATATGGACAGTGGGTGGTAGTGTTTGATAGGTTGGAGCGCGTCCATTTTGGTCTAAGGGAAGGCTTCTGGAAGATCTTGTCTTGGGAAACCAAGTCTTGTGGGGAAAGTGCACCACCTCTGCAGAGTGTAAAATCTAAGTACTTAGCCATGACCCTGGTAAAGGACAATTTGAGCATCATGACATGGAAGCAATTAAGAATCTCATCATTCAAATTTCTAAGTTAAAACTTGTGGTTTGAACAAGGGTTATTTGAAATCCTCAATCTTTGATTGAGATAAGCCTTGGAAAAGATTTTGTCAAAACAAAAACTTAGTATTTTCAAAATGATAAGGAAAATCTATTTTGGGCAATGCAAGCCTCAACTCCACTTAGCCAAATGCATATAGATGATAGATTCCACTATACTATCATAGTATCACTTGCCAATACAATTCAAATGTATTGACCCTTGTGGCTGTAACTTGTAATGTTGCAGGTTTGATTGATTTTAGTGAAGATTGATTGATTAGGATTACAAAGTCTACAACCAACATCTGCCTGTGGCACTTTGAAGATGAAGGACCCATGACTATAGTTATTCTGCTGCAATGTAATGTAATAGCCAAATGAGCTATGTAAAGATGTAATAAAATTATGTTATTCCTGGTTATAAAGTTATAATATGACCTTTGTTTCTTGATATTACATCTAAACTGTGGATGCTAGCTATTGATCCAGGGACTAGCATTGTAAACACAGGGGACTCCACCTTATATTGTGTAAAGGTTGGGACACTCCCTCTACATTTTGCCGTGGTGTTTCACAGCTTACGATCTTCCAATTGGAAACATCATCAAACTTATACTCCGTATATTTGTTAGCCACTTGTATGTCTTTCGAAATTTGCTCTCTCTATGAAACAGAGAGGTTTAGTGTAATGCTTGGAGTAACCATATCATCGCTAAATGTGTAGATAAAAAACATACCATAGCTTCGATATTTTTCTAGACTCTTTTAAAACAGAGAGTCGAGCACTTGAAATATCTTCTTTGGTCTATTCAGGACGACAGTGCACCAGTGGCAATCGCTTATATTCAACGTGAAATATGCCTACCAAAAGAGACAAGTGTTATCACATTACATAATCTGGTTTATACCCTGTATTTTCTTGTACAAACAGTACTTACCTTATCAACACGAAAGTATTCTTCCATGCATCTTTCAAAGCATCCTGATATATCATACACAATTTTTGAATTTTTTTCCATGTCCTCTTTCTTATGCTAGGATCTAGTTTTTCTTCTTGGTGGAGTACGTATTAGAGTATTTTCCCTCCATGCAGGGCACAAGTTTCGGTCATCCCCCAGTCGAAGAGACAATTTTTCCATGTAAACACCTATAACCTACAGAAAAATTTAATAATGTGTGACAACCGATCCTTCTTTTTTGCATAAAATAAAAAAACTGTGGTACTTGAACTTACATTGCCACCCAACCATACATAATCAAGGATCTTACTAATGTGGTTGGCAGTGACCTGAGTGTCGTCCTTGTTATCATAGACACTTTGATTCCTAATCTTTACTTTTATTTGCTGTTTCAACGTACAACACTGCATCATTTATTTGTTATGGTGTCAAACCGTCCAGAACTTCTGGGTCTTTGAAAATACCTTCATACATAGAAACAAATACTTAATACGTGCATGTAACTGTTTTAATTTAATATATGCACAACCATACAATTCAATGATGCTGCACTACCTTTTCTAACATCATTTTTTGGTTTTTTACCCTTTTTGTCCGCTGACCTGAGCTTGCGTTTCTCGTCAACAGCTTCTCTCTTCTCACCATTAATAGCTTTCCAAAAAATGGTATGTAGGCTATTAAACGAGTCAGATCCATTCGATAGAGTGTTTCCTACCTCACCTTTTTTCCTCCCCTCCCCTTTTTCAATGCAGCTGTGAATGCTTCTAATGGAATCGGCTCTGGGTCCTGTCGCGTCAGTGATGGACCCCTACCATCAATTAGTATTGGTGACGCTTGGGTACTGCCGAGTTTCGCTGGTGTGGTGTGGCAAGCATCAGTAGCATTCATTTCCTTCTTGTCTGTGGGTAACATGAATATGCCACCTTCAACGTCTTTCTCCTTACTATTTGAATCCTTCTTTAAATTATCCTGCGCAAAGTCAAAGGAGTTACTTTTTGAGGTGTCTGAACGCTCCATGAAATCTTTTGGCGTATATTTGGTGTTAGTAGAGGAGATTCCTTCTTCATTCTCTACCTCCTTATATACCTCCTCCTCTTTATTGTCATTATCAGACATTTTTTCTTTAGATGGTCTGTACACGACTCCTGCTGAGTTCATCATAATAAGAAGTTTCTACAAGATTGAAAATAAATGAATCATCATGTCATGTTAAAAAACATTTTTTTAACTAAGAGCAGATGTCACATAGGGTGTATCACCTTAGCACAAGCTTCTGAGAAGACCTTCATCTTTCTATGAAATGTTTCTTCAATGGTTCTATCAATATGCTCTGTTAGATTTGTTGCCATCTGTTCCAACACGAATTCTATCATTCCTTTAGGCACCGCCCTACTAGATGTTCAACCTCCATCCTTCTTCTTGTAGGGCCCTCTACTACATTTCTTACCACATGCAATTTTGGGTGTATCGAGAACCTCTTCTCGATGCTTTTGAGTTATGTCATCGTCAATCTTCTATATAAACCAATTAATATTGACAAACTAGAACCGTTAGTAGAAAAAAATAAGCCATGATATCACTTGTATTTACGTACCTACCCAAAGCACGGCCCTTTAATTCTAGGGCTCACCGAGTCACATGAGCAACTTAAAGCTTCATATTTAAAAGAGCTTGACAAGTTGCCCTCACCTCTTGCTAATAATAATGATGCTTGTGCTACTAACTCTATTTCTTGTGAAGCATCTATTTTGAAGGAGAACGTTGAGCTAAAGGATCAACTTGATTTGCTAACTAGCAACTATGGGAAATTAGAAGAAAGTGATGTTAAGCTCTCGAGCTCGCATGAGGATCTTCTAGTCTCCCATGGTAGGCTAAAGTTAGCTCATGAGGCCATCGTGTCAAAGGTAACATCTAGTGGGCCTCATGTGGACATTAGCACTATATCTACTCCTAATGTTATATTGCCATGTGCTAGTCCTTGTAATGCATCCCCTCATAACCATGCTATATCTCGTGATGAATTACATTCCTTGCCTTGTTGCTCTAATAATGTAGCATCTACTTCCTCTAGTACTTTTGTTCAAACAAACCATGTAGAGGAAATCAAAGAGCTCAAGGCTCAAGTCACTTCTTTGAAGGATGACTTGAAAAAGGGTCATCAAGGGAAGGTCGCACTCAACAAAATCTTGAGTGTGCAAAAATATCCCAATGACAAGAGTGGGCTTGGATTCAACTCCAATGTCAAGAACAAGTCCACTATCAAGTTGAAGCACAAGGACAACAAGAAGAATGGCCAAGATCAAGTCAAGAATCCGGCCAACATTGTTTGCTTCAAGTGCAAGGAAGAAGGGCACCATGTTAGATCTTGCCCATTGAAGAAACAGCCTCTTAGTGTGAAGCAACAAGGGAAGCGGCCTCAAGCTCCACCTCAAGTCATTAATGGGCCTCTTCATAAGAGGACTACTCGAGCTATTCCTCGAGTTGTGGCTTCACCTAAGAATAAACATGGCAAGAGTAGAACTTGCTACATATGCTGTGAAAAGGGGCATATTTCTTCCTCATGCACTATTGGTATCTCCTCTTCCCATCCTATCTTGATTGATGATGCTTATTCACTTTGTAAGGATGAGGTTGGCAATGTGTTTGCCAAATTTGTTGGTTCCCAATGTGGTGTCAAGAAAAGAACCATTTGGGTTGCCAAGCCTATTGTGACTAACTTCTTAGGACCCAACTTGGTTGGGGACCAACAAGACAAAACTTGATCAATAGGTGTGTTTTGGAGGGCATTGGAGGCTTGGCTACATTATGAAGAATTGAGGGATATTCATCAATTATTTTTGTCAAGCCAAGCTATTTGGATTGTCATGATTATATTATATTTCCAGTGTTCCTCCTTGCGGTAACATATGCTAAACTCTTTACATTGAAAGTTACTCGCCCCCTTGTGCATGTGTTGGTTTTGTATCTTCCATGCTTTTTTACATGTTGTGTTATCCACTTAATTATCTTGAGGTATCAAGCATATTTGTGTATGATTAGGTGGCACACCATGTATGTGTGTTTATTATGTTTGAGCCTTGCTTGGTTATATTTGGTATCTTATTTGGCTCTTGTGAGAAATTAATGGATTATCCCATTTTGGGGGAGTGTTATGCTTGGGCATTCCACAATCCTAAAATTGTGTGTACATGAGGAATACCACCTAGTATTTATATTGGATTATTGTCTAGTCACTATGTGGTATAATTCTCATGAGAAGTTTAAGTTTTATAATGTCCATTAATTATATCTATTTGTATTATTTTGCCTCACGATGGTTTTATGGTAGTATCACATTATGGGGGAGTCATATGCTTAGTGCTTATTACAATCCTAGAAAATGTGAAAATTCGAGGTTGTGTCACTTAAAATTGATATTGATAATTATCTAGCTCCTAAGTGACACACGTGCTCATACAAGTTCCAATTTTCTTGAATGCCCTTATTGCTCATATTTTGGATCTTGTTTATGAGAGTGCTTCTTGGTATGTGTTTCCTCATATTTAGATATATATATCCGCATGGAAACCATTTGCTTCAAGCTACTCTAATCACTAGTGATTGTGTGACAATTGGAAGCTATCAAGAATCTTGTTTGGAGCATCAAACTTAATTCTTATACTTTGTTATATGCTTCTTTGTGTGAATATGATCTTGGATATCTGAATGAACTACCTAGGGAAGATTATTCTCAATACTTCTTGTCATTGGACAAATAGTACTAAATTTATGGTAGAATTTATTGATCATATTCACTTTGGCCCTTGCTTAAATCTTGTCCTATCTTTGGCCAAGTAAATGTATTGTGTGCTCCCATGTTTTCCTTACTACTTTTGGATCCTTTTATTTTTATTGGTATCCTTTTGTGTTTTATTTATTGTAGGTACTAGTGATGATCTCATTTGTGTGCATTTTGCATTCAAAAGGAAAATCCTATATAATGCACTATCTACGGGGGAGCTCTCCTATATTATTTAGAACACTCACATTTATGCTTCTTTGTTTGATCCATATCAGGTTTTATGTGCTTGGAACCTCAATATTTTTGTTTTGGTATTTGTGCCATCATGAGAAGTTTGAGGATTTTTATTTCTTGTTGGAACCTTGCTCTTTTTGGGAGTTGGTTTTGTCTCACTTGTTTCATGATTTGACCATTTTAGAATGAGATAAATCCTTGAGCATTTTTATTTCTATCTATCTTTTGCTCCTTTGGTTTTAGCCTAGTTCATCTGTTGAATTTGTGATCTTTCATGTGTTGAATTGGTTCTTGGATATAATTTGGACATCGTTTGTCGAGTCACACCCTTGTGTGTGCAATCTCGATTTACTTGGTGTTTTTGTTCAAATTGTATCTTCTTTTTGGTTCTTGAAAGCTTTATGCATGCATATTTACTATATGTTTATATTATGGCATGCTTGCTTTCTTTGATCCAATTGTTGGAGATATGCCCAAGAGGCAATAATAAAGTGGTTATTATCATATCTTCACACTTATGATAAATGTTTACATACCATGCTATAATTGTATTAACCGGAAACATTAATACTTGTGTGATTTGTAAACTAAAATAAGAGTCCCTAGTAAAGCCTCTTGTTAAACTAGCTTGTTGGTTAATATATGATCATGGTTTCCTGATCATGAACATAGAGATGTTATTAACAACAGGATCATATCGTTAGGAGAATGATATGGTGGACATACTCCTATAGATAAGCGTAGCATAAAGATCAAGTCATTTCAATAGTTCAATTGCTATATGCTTTCTGATACATAGTAACCTAATTCCTTCGACCATGAGATCATGCATATCACCTTTACCGGATGGATGCTTTGATGACATCAAACACCACACCGTAACTGGGTGGTTATAAAGGTGGCATTGAGTGTTCAGAAAGTATTGGTTGAGACACATGGATCAAGAGTGGGATTTGTCCATCCACATGACGGATAGATATACTCTGGGCCCTCTCGGTGGAATGTCATCCAATTAGCTTGCAAGCATGTGACTTGGTCACAAGGGATCACATATCACGGGAACGAGAAAAGAGTACTTATCAGTAACGAGGTTGAACTAGGTATGCAGAGATACCGACGATCATAACCTCGGATAAGTAAACTATCGTGAGACAAAGGGAAATTGGTATCGTATGTAAGTGGTTCATTCGATCGCAAAGTAATCGTAGAAATATGTGGGAGCCATATGAATTTCCAGATTCCTCTATTGGTTATTGTTCGGAGAAGTGTCTCGATCATGTCCGCATAATTCACGAACCGTAGGGAGACACACTTAAGGATTCGACGTTGTTTGAGTAGTTATGGTATTATGAGAAAGAGACCGAATGTTGTTCGGAGTCTCGGATGGGATCCGGGATATCACGAGGTGATCCGGAATGGTCCGGAGAATAAGATTCATATAAGGAAAGTCCCGTTTCGGAGTTCGGGAATGATTCCGGTGTTTTCATCGGGAATGTTCTAGAAGGTTCCGGATTGTCCGCACTCCGGGGGGGGAGGGTACATGAATGTGTCATTGAATGATTGCATCATGTACTAAGTGTTCTTGCTGTTCCAAAAACATGAAAGTCAAATTGCCAGTTTGAAAGTCAAACGGCTAAAACAGGAAACTGTGGAAAACAGGAAACTGTGGGAAACAGGAAACTGTGGGAAACAAGCAAGAGGAGGTTGAAACCAACTTGGAGGAGGAGTTCCTCTCCTCCAAGCCGGCGCCAGCCCTAGGCCGAGTTGGGGAGGGACTCCCTCCCTCCCTGGCGCGCCTAGCCCCTCCACCTATAAAAGGAGGGGCAGGGCTCCTCCTTGAGACACACAAGTTTCTACCTCTAATCTCCGGTTTAGAGCCGTTCTGGTTTAGAGCTTCTAATTGCTTTAGCCTGCGGTTTAGAGCCTTCTAATTGGTGTGTCTAATCTCTAGACCACTAATAGCCCTCTCTCATACTCCACCATACTCGCTCCGGCTTAAGGCGAAGCCCTGCGGGATCTCCCCTCTACTTCCGGTACCACGCCGTTGTGCTGCCGGAATCGCGAGGAGAGTGCTACAACCTCCGCTGCCTGCTGGAACAAGGGAGAGGAAGGTCTTCGTCGAGTACCGAACGTGTGACCGACTGCGGGAGCGCTGCCGGAACGCAGCGCCGGAAGGATCGTCTACACGATCTTGAGATCGGAAAGAGTACGACTACATCACCCACGAGAATCTGCTCTCGTTAAACACTTTGGAATCTTCGAGGGTAAGTTATACCATCGACTCGTTGCTACAATATAGTAGATAGATCTTGGCTTGTTTGTTTGTATGCGATAGAAAATTTTTGTTTTCCATGCTACGAACCCCTACAGTGGTATCAGAGCCGTGTCTATATGTAGATCTGTTGCACGAGTAGAACACAATGGTCATTGTGGGCGTTGATGCTTTTATTGTCGATTGCTTCTTGTGTACTTTGTATCTTGCGGTATGTTGGGATGAAGCGGCCCGGGCTAACCTTACATGACATCGTTCATGAGACTTGCTCCACGCTTGACATGCAACTTGTATTGCATAAGTGGCTTTGCGGGTGCCTGTTTCTCCTAGCATAGTTAAGATCCAATTTACAACGGGTGATTAACAATACTAGTATCAATGTTGTGGTTCTTGTTCGTAAGTTAGAACGACACTTATTGAAAGCCCCAAACCACGTAAAATATGCAAAGAAAGTAGAGGCGTCTAACTTTGTTTTGCAGGGGTGTGCAGTGATGTGATATGGCCATGATTGTGATTATATATGATGTATGCAATGTTCCTTATTGTAAGTTGGCAACCGGCAGGAGCCATATGGTTGTCTTTAATTTCTGTTAAGACCCGCGTGTCTATTCAAAGTAGTTGTAATAGTTGAAGCCGGTGGACGACAACCATGAAGAAGCATCATTGACCTTGATGCAATGTCGGTGATGATGGAGATCATGTTCGTGCTAGAAGATGGAGATCGGATGCACAAAGAATAAAGGCCATATCATATCACATATTATGAATTGCATGTGATGTTTATCCTTTATGCATCTTGTATTGCTTAGTAGACGACGGTAGCATTATAAGATGATCCCTCATGCACATGAATTTCAAGTCATAATGTGTTCACCCTTAGTTAGCACCGTTGCTAAAGCTTGTTGTTTCGAAGCACCACGTGATGATCGGGTGTGTTAGATTCTGCAAGTGTATACAACGTGAGCAAGCCAGATTTGCTCATGCAGAAACTAAGGTTTGATCTTGACGAGCCTAGCATGTACAGACATGGCCTCAGGAACACGGATTACCGAAAGGTAGAGCATGAGTCATATAGTAGATATGATGAACATGTTGATTGTTCGCCATTGAAGCTATATCAACTCTCGTGATGATCGGTTTTGATGTGGTGGATTTGGTTCGTGTGATCACTAAAACAATGTGAGGGATATTGTTTTGAGTGGGAGTTCACCTAGATTAATTTAATTATTAATTAGAACTCAATTTATCATAAACTAAATCAAAGTGAATTTGCATAGTTGTTGTAGTCATTGGCATCCGTTTACCACCTTGCGCTTAGTTATAATTGAGATGATAGAACTATAGAATTCTGGTTAGTTACTTTACGAACTGGTATCGTATTGTTTTGAAGTGTTAATCTAAAGTTTAAAAGTCCTATTGCAAACTTTCAGTAAGTTCCGGTTACTCCATGAAGTTTAATAATTGGTATTAAAATCAAGAGTAACAATTCCAATGTTAGTATATAAGTATCATGTTTGTCTCCATGATTCTTGATATTCAAAGGATTCTCCTAATATCAAGGTTATCTAAGGATCTGAAAGAGTTGTTTCAGAAACCATGATTTGTGGAAGATATTGTGATATCTGAAACGAAGTTTTGGTTGCAACATGATAGAGTATAATATGGCTAAAGTCATGTTCTCATATTTGATGAGAATTTGCAAAAGGTTGGAGACACTTGTTGTCCTAATCCTCCAAAAGGTTTTTGGATAGCAACATTATACTCATAATTCATCGTTATAAGCTAAAAGTAGCTTGATCATGGATAAATCCATGATGAGGGTGAATATTTGATGTAGGTAAAATGTTTACTGCACCAAGAGATTACTAAAGAAAGGAATTTGAAAGAACACCAAACATTTAATGATGGTGATCTACTTCAAAGTACAAGTCCAAAGACATTGGTATTTAACTATACACGCTTTGGACTATGTGTCATATGTATGACTCCACTATTGATGTTGATAGATTCTTTCAAACAGAAAAGGAAATACTGAAAGAGAATCTCATAAATATATGGCAGAAAAGAAAAGACTAGAATTGTTCAATTTAAGTATATGGATGATATACATGTTATGGCTATATTCTTTGCTTATTAAACAATGTGGTTCTTAAGTATTTGATACTGAATTTGTTGGTGTGAATCGTCATACGAAACAACAGAATTCATGAACTACAGTGGCCTAAGTAAATAGCAAAAGAATATGTGATGATGTTCATCGAGAACAAATAAAGGGTTATTGTGTTGCTCGTTAAACATCAAAGCTTGCCTTCAAGATTTGTTTTATCAGGTATTATGAGAACAAAAGGGTTGTTCAAATAAATTGCCGTAATCCATAAAAGATGGATGATTCACAAATCTCGTTGGAGAAATCACATCCATAAAACTAGTGCTAAAAATGTCGAAAGACAAATTGATTGAAAGATCGCTTAGGAAGTGACATCGCCGTTTAAATTATATTGGAAGGAAAACATGAAGAAACTCCATGTGGATGGAATTTTGGAGTCTTCTGATTTTGATCAAATGACGCTTCTGAAACTTTCCTAGAGATAATTAAAACTTCGTTCATAGGCCAAAAGGGAACGAATGACTAGCTTATTGTAACTTGTACATATTGTTGTACGAAATCCATTATGTGTAGTCAAGAGCGATGGATTTCAACTTCATATGCTTTCTCCGAAAATTTGAGTGAATATATGAATATTTACTTAATAAGGATGAAGTATGAAACATTTGAGAAGTTCAAAGTTTTTCAAGATGAAGTGCAAAATCATTGTAACAAGAATATAAATAGTTTATGATAAGATCATAAAAGAAGATATTTGAGTTACAAGTTTAGCATAATACCTAAGATTTAAGGAATCGTTCCGTGGATTTGCATTTTCCCGAAACACCATAAGTGTATGGAGCGTTCGAGATATGTAATTAAACCTTGTTTGACATGGTAAGATCAAAGGTATAATTTATAAAACTGCCATTATATTTTAAAGATTAAAAGCTTTAGAGATTACCGTTTTTCCACTGAAAAGAGCTCCATCATAATCCGTTGAAATGACACCATATAAAGTTATGGTTTGGGATAAAACCCAAGTTGTCCTTTCTTAAACATTGGTATGCTTTGCATAAGAAAGATGTTTGCAACCAAAGTCGGATGAACCTGTCTTTGTATGTTATTTCGAATAACTGTTAAGTATTCCTCCATAACACCAGAGACAAAAGTTTTTTTGTCGCTTAGAACGTCAAATTTCTTTTGGAAGGAATTTTTCGTGAAAAGTTAAGTGGGAGGACAATAGAACTTTGATAAGGTTAAAAGAACCTTAAGCTATATGTGCAGAGTTGCGCAGCGCCGAAAAGTGTTCCGGAGGCAGCAATAATGCTCATGGCTCACGTGTTTCAAAGGTTGTGGTCACGGAGATCTAAGTTCCTATTGAAACAAGTAGATCGGGTAAACAATCAAATACCAAGATTTGAGGGTTGAATCATTATTTGAGAATAATGAACCGACTACATGCAAAGAAGCGATGATGGGCCCTGACTCCGTCAAATGGCTTTAAGCCATAAAATCCGTGATAGTTCCATACACGAGAAATCAAGTTTTGAACTTGAAGGACCCTCGAGAAAGGTGTAAGACCTTACAGTTGTGTTTGGATCTATAAATAAATAGACATGGATGTTGCACATCTATGAAATAGTCGACGTGTTGGGAAAAGTTCACAACAATGTTCAAAGGTTGACTATGACAAGATCTGATCTTTCATAAGTGATATTTAGTCTAGACGGATTAATGTAGCAACCACTACATATAATTTGTTATATGGTAGTTGAATAAACAAAACAAGTTCTTCTAATAGAATCGTTACCTAGGACATGTGCATAACACGGTCCATAGGGTTTTGTTAATTCAAAAGGATGCTAAAAGTATATGCAAACTTCAATGGTTAAAGTGAGCATCGCGGAGTTGGAATCTTCACTGTGATGAAACTGTTAAAGGAGTTTAAAAGTTCATCAGAGACGATGGAGATGCTTGCATTTGCAAGAAATTAAGTGGGAGCGCTAAGACATGTTTCTAATACGTTATGTGGAAGACATATTGTTGATTGGAAATAATGTATCTTTTATTAACACATATTAAGAATTTCATCCCGATGAAAGACTTAGGCAAAACCCAAATATTTGGCATCAATAGACGCTAATATGGTTGTGCCAGAAGTACATAGACAAGATATTGAATGAGTTCAATATAGAAACTACAAGAGAGGTTCTTGTCGCACAGAAAGGATTGAATGAGTTCAATATTGATGATATATTCAAGTGTATTGACATTTGGTAAAGTGAAACAAATAATCAAGTATAGATTGATACTTGATGTATGAAATCATAAAGAGTATTTATATCAATCATACTGTGATATGTACAAATCCAGATATGTCCTATGCTCTAAATGTTGTGAGCATATACCAGAATGATTCGTAAGATGATCATTGGACAATAGTAAGGATATTCTTATGATCTTTTGGAAGAACTAAGAGTATAATATTTGTAGAAGTGACAAATAGATAGTTAGTTCATTGTAAAAGTACTACATTGATACTAGTTTTGTCACAAAGTACAAATTAAGTTTATCTCAATCTAAACTAAGGGTGGCACAATATAATGGAAAGTGAGTTCCATAATGGATTTGGATGAGTTCCAAAGTTAAGACATTGTGACAGATACTACAATAAAAGGCTAAGTATATGACTGCTATTATAGCAGCAAAGGAGGGCATTTTGTGTCAAGAAGTTTGTTATCAAACTAGGTGTAGTTCACAGTGGGATAATACTATGAAGATATATTGTGCGACAATATTATCAACATGTTTTAATCCCAAAGAACTAAAGGTCTCACCAAAGGACCAAAATTATACAAAGCCATCTCATTAGAGAATGAGTGATGCGTAGAGACGCAAAGACATGCAATTACACACGGACCTGGAAGTGTCAGATCCGGAGATCAGTTGACCACTAGCAATAGTGTACATACAACACCGGAAAGCCATAGGTGTTGAATACACAAAGGTTTGAAACTAGATTATTGACTCTAGTGCAAGTGGGAGACTGTTGGAGATATGCCCAAGAGGCAATAATAAAGTGGTTATTATCATATCTTCACACTTATGATAAATGTTTACATACCATGCTATAATTGTATTAACCGGAAACATTAATACTTGTGTGATTTGTAAACTAAAATAAGAGTCCCTAGTAAAGCCTCTTGTTAAACTAGCTTGTTGGTTAATATATGATCATGGTTTCCTGATCATGAACATAGAGATGTTATTAACAACAGGATCATATCGTTAGGAGAATGATATGGTGGACATACTCCTATAGATAAGCGTAGCATAAAGATCAAGTCATTTCAATAGTTCAATTGCTATATGCTTTCTGATACATAGTAACCTAATTCCTTCGACCATGAGATCATGCATATCACCTTTACCGGATGGATGCTTTGATGACATCAAACACCACACCGTAACTGGGTGGTTATAAAGGTGGCATTGAGTGTTCAGAAAGTATTGGTTGAGACACATGGATCAAGAGTGGGATTTGTCCATCCACATGACGGATAGATATACTCTGGGCCCTCTCGGTGGAATGTCATCCAATTAGCTTGCAAGCATGTGACTTGGTCACAAGGGATCACATATCACGGGAACGAGAAAAGAGTACTTATCAGTAACGAGGTTGAACTAGGTATGCAGAGATACCGACGATCATAACCTCGGATAAGTAAACTATCGTGAGACAAAGGGAAATTGGTATCATATGTAAGTGGTTCATTCGATCGCAAAGTAATCGTAGAAATATGTGGGAGCCATATGAATTTCCAGATTCCTCTATTGGTTATTGTTCGGAGAAGTGTCTCGATCATGTCCGCATAATTCACGAACCGTAGGGAGACACACTTAAGGATTCGACGTTGTTTGAGTAGTTATGGTATTATGAGAAAGAGACCGAATGTTGTTCAGAGTCTCGGATGGGATCCGGGATATCACGAGGTGATCCGGAATGGTCCGGAGAATAAGATTCATATAAGGAAAGTCCCGTTTCGGAGTTCGGGAATGATTCCGGTGTTTTCATCGGGAATGTTCTAGAAGGTTCCGGATTGTCCGGCACTCCGGGGGGGAGGGTACATGAATGTGTCATTGAATGATTGCATCATGTACTAAGTGTTCTTGCTGTTCCAAAAACATGAAAGTCAAATTGCCAGTTTGAAAGTCAAACGGCTAAAACAGGAAACTGTGGGAAACAGGAAACTGTGGGAAACAAGCAAGAGGAGGTTGAAACCAACTTGGAGGAGGAGTTCCTCTCCTCCAAGCCGGCGCCAGCCCTAGGCCGAGTTGGGGAGGGATTCCCTCCCTCCCTGGCGCGCCTAGCCCCTCCACCTATAAAAGGAGGGGCAGGGCTCCTCCTTGAGACACACAAGTTTCTACCTCTAATCTCCGGTTTAGAGCCGTTCTAGTTTAGAGCTTCTAATTGCTTTAGCCTGCGGTTTAGAGCCTTCTAATTGGTGTGTCTAATCTCTAGACCACTAATAGCCCTCTCTCATACTCCACCATACTCGCTCCGGCTTAAGGCGAAGCCCTGCGGGATCTCCCCTCTACTTCCGGTACCACGCCGTTGTGCTGCCGGAATCGCAAGGAGAGTGCTACAACCTCCGCTGCCTGCTGGAACAAGGGAGAGGAAGGTCTTCGTCGAGTACCGAACGTGTGACCGACTGCGGGAGCGCTGCCGGAACGCAGCGCCGGAAGGATCGTCTACACGATCTTGAGATCGGAAAGAGTACGACTACATCACCCACGAGAATCTGCTCTCGTTAAACACTTTGGAATCTTCGAGGGTAAGTTATACCATCGACTCGTTGCTACAACCTAGTAGATAGATCTTGGATTGTTTGTTTGTATGCGATAGAAATTTTTTGTTTTCCATGCTACGAACCCCTACACCAATATATAGAGGAAACTCCACCAAATCCCATCGGCTAAGTTGTGCATGAAATTCAATTTCATATCAATATGCACATATTTATGTAGAGTCTCTCCTATGTATTGTAGTTGCACTAACTACATTGAACCCAATTAGTTTGGGGACCATTTTGTACTTAAATGTGTTTTAGGTACATTGGAGATATATTGGACGCTTGTCTCTCAATTTTGAAGAAGTGATGCTTAGAAGAAAATTTGAGGCAAGCTATAGGATGATCAACGAATTCATATCCTCTACATCCTACCAATTATATCTCGGTAACAAGTATCTCTTTCTCATGCTCACATATCTTGATTCCAACCGTTTGTCGGTTGCCTTCTAGCATGAATTAATGTATTTGTAATTGTTGTAGTTCTAGCCATGGTTTTAAGAGGACTCACTATTGTAAATGTGTATAAGTTGAGACGAGTGCATATAATTGGGAATATACAAAATCATGCATATGATCCATCAATCCCAAATATGTCAATCTAGCAATTTTATTGCCTATCTTTTCCTCAAATTCTCTCATGTGCAATACTAAGATTTTGCTAGTTTTAGTGATACTTGTTGCCTTTATCCATATATTCCAACTTTCTCCTTTTTTCCTTGGTGATAGTTGTAATATATGTAGTGTGTTGGTGTTTGAAGTTCATTAATGTACGATAAGATAGATTTGAGCCTTTGGGCATGCTTTGAAGCAAAAATCTTATTGGTATATATTATGACTTCATTTTTGCTTTGCATATGCCTTCTTGTATATTTTCTTTATGTGTGCATATTTCTTTGTTGGAATATATCTTTGTGATGTTTTCCACTTATAGACATATACACATATGAGAAGATAATTTTAGTTGATTTATAATCCTTGGAGACCACCTTTCTATTCCTTTTGATTCTTTAGTGGCTTCCAAATTTAATTTCCTATGAGTGTTAGTTCCTCTTGTTTCCATATTTGGGCACTCATATTTTTTCTCTCATGCCTTGCATTGTTAAATAAACTTGGATGAGTGAGGATTCCATGATTATGCACCTTGTTCCCAAATACAATTATCATAATTGGTGCATTATCTTTGGGGAGCTCATCTAATTAATTTAATAATGCTCATTTGTCTTTTTTATCATTTATTGTGCCTTAAATGTTTATGGATAAGTGAGGATTACATATTTGTGCATTTTTGTATTGAAATACAACAATTCTAAAGTGTGCACAAATCTCGGGGAACTTCTCTATTTTATTTAAGCATTTATTTGATCTTTCATTTGATGTATTTTAAATGTTTATGGAGGAGTGAGGATTCCATATTTGTGCATTTTTTTATTGAAATATACCGATTTTAAAGTATGCACAAATCTTGGGGAGCTTCTCTATTTTCTGTTTCAAACACTCTTTTGCTCATATCATAACATCTTGTTGTTTCCATTTGGACTAATTTGTTGTTTTCAATTGGTTGTCAGACCTTGTAATTGCTTGCATCATTTGGCTTTATTTTGGCAATCTTTGGGTCCTCGATATAGTCCTACTACCTCCCAAGTATTCATCATTGGATATGTGCGAAGGCACACCTTTGGAGGAATTATTACTATATTTGCCTTCTAGAACTTGTCACCCATTTTGGCAATCGATGCCAATGGGGGAGAAGTTTTAGAGGGTTTAAGGGAAGTTGGTTGATGCATTGAGTTTGTTCTTAAGCATTTTCCTTTCATGCTCTTGCATCTTTATTGTTGCTTAGCATGTGTTATATATAGAGGAAACTCCACCAATGATAATGATTGGCAATATATGCAATGAAAATCAAGTTCATCACACATGCATAGATTGTGGGGGAGTTTGCTCTATATATGGTGGTGGTACCAATATCACATACTTTTGTAGTATTTGATATTGGTATTACCATCTTATTCATTAAAAATCCTTATATAAACCCTCTTAAAGGGATTGTCATCAATTACCAAAGTGGGGGAGATTGAAAGAACATGTGGGCCCCCATGTGTGGTTTTGGTAATTAATGACAATCTTTATGGACTAATGTGTGTATTAAGTTATACTTGTAGGAATTGTCCATTGGCATCTCTTGGAGCTTGTGTCGGCTTCAAGGTCGATGAAATGAGAAGAAGATATGTTGTGCAAGCTCAAAATGCGCAATCTTTAGAAGATATCATGTTTGATGCTTGCCATCCTCTGTAGAGGTTCCCAACCTTTAATAAGGTAGAGTACCCTGTGTTTACAATGCTAGTCCCTGGATCAATAGCTAGCATCCACAGTTAAGATGTAATATCAAGAAACAAAGGTCATAATACAACTTTATAACCAGGAATAACATAATTTTATTACATCTTACATAGCTCATTTGGCTATTACATTAGATTGCAGCAGAATATCTATAGCATGGGGTCCTTCATCTTCAAAGTGCCACAGGCAGACATGTTGGTTGTAGACTTTGTAATCCTAATCAATCAACTTCACTAAATCAATCAAACCTGCAACATAACAAGTTACAGCCACAAGGGTCAATACATTTGAATTGTATTGGAAAGTGATACTATGGTAGTATAGTGGAGTCTATCATCTATATGCATTTGGCTAAGTGGAGTTGAGGCTTGCATTGCTCAAAATAGATTTTTCCTTAACATTTGAAAACACTAAGTTTTTGCTTTGACAAAAAATAATCTTTTGCAAGGCATCTCCCAATCAAAGATTGAAGATCCTTAAACCTTGTTCAAACCACAAGTTTTTATCTTAGAAATTTGAATGATGAGATTCTTGATTGCTTCCATGTCTTGATGCTCAAATTGTCCTTTACCAGGGACATGGCTAAGTACTTAGATTTTACACTCTGCAGAGGTGGTGCACTTTCCCCACAAGACTTGGTTTCCCAAGACAAGATCTTTCAGAAGCTTTCCCTTAGAACATAATGGACGCGTTCCAACCTATCAAACTCTACCACCCACTGTCCATATGGCTAAGTTCTTGCAACCTATATGATCCAGGCAGAGCCCATAATGCCAAGTGGCTGCACTTGAAGCTTCTCAACATTTGACATCTCAAATATCTTTGTTCCTGGGTGGCCATCCACAAGTGAGATACACAAGGTCAACCATAGACATGGGCCTTGTGAACCACTCAACCAAAAACCACCAAGCAATTACCATTCCACCCAGGTGATTCATTGACTTAGTTGTTTTATTAAGAAAAACATAAGTCCTTAGACTTAGAAATTTTCCATAGTATGAATGTATAATCCACCCTTGTTTTCTATTAGCTAAGCTAAGCTTGATAGTAGTAGGAATCTTAACTTAGGAAATTTCTATTAAGGTTTCATCTACTAGGTTTTCCTATAGCAAGGTTTATACTTAGCAAAATTCCATGCAAGTTTTACTTAGAGAAAAATCACTAATGCATAGTGAAAGTAATGGGACAAAAAGTATGAAGCATCACTTGCCTTTTTGGTAGAGGGTATAGGTTCACTCCTTGTCCTTGCAACAATCACACTCTTCAAGTCACTACAATTCAATCAAGCAAGGCACAAACTCAATCTACCAATCAAGTAAAACATCACATAAAATCATAGAACTAAGATAATGCATGCAAGCATGCCAAGGATTGTTCTATTTGGAAAAGTGGTTCCTAATGTGTCACATCCCAAGATTTTCCAAATCTTGTAATGTGAAAATAAATTAATAAAATAAAACTTTGTTTGATTTTCAGAACCAGAAGAAACTTTTTGAACTCAATTGGAACTTCAAACTCATTTGAATTAAATAAAATCCTAAAGGGATTTAAAAGGATAAACATTTTAAATAAAGGAAAATAAAATATTTTGGTACTACTACTATAGATCTTTTAATAAAAGATTTTGTTTTCAAATGAAATAGAAGTTTATAAATAAAGAACATTTTGTAAAGCCAAATTAAACCTTGACCAAACTTTGGGAATTAAAACTTTTAGTTTGAATAAGAACAACAAAGGTTTATTTAAAATAAAATAATAAGGAATTAATATCCAAACTTTATTTAAATAAAAGGTTATACCAATTATTTGAAACATCAAAACTTGTTAAATAGTTTAAAATAAGTTTTCCAAATAGTTGATATTCACAAATAAAACCTACTAAAGTGTTTGGCTTTATATTGGATTTCAAAATAAATATCTCAATAAAATAAATCCTAATTGATATAATAATGAAAGTCTATTATATTTAATTGATAATAGACTCTAAAATGTTATTTGTTTTAAAACAAGATTTCCAAATGAATGGTATTTTCAAATAAAACCTACTGATTTGATTTTGAAAATATTTGGATTTCAAATGGGGATTTTATTAATATCAAACCCTATTTGATTAATAAACCATGGTCCATTTTATTTAAATTATAAATGGAACCTTTAATAAAATTGTTATTTATTTTAAACAAACTTTCTAGATATACCTTATTTCAAATACAACCCACTATTTTGGTTTTGGAAAATATATGGATTTAAATTGAGTTTGAAATAAATCAAATCCTAATTTGATTAATTAGCAATGGGCATTTATTTAATTAATAATGGACTTTATTATTTAAAAATTATGGATTTTAGATTTAGGTTCAGGCTACTGAACAGAACCAAGTCAAACTTCCAAAGTTTTGGTGTTGGTTTGAATTGAATTGAAACTTGTTTGTTTGTTTGAAAACCAAAACAGGAAAATAGAAATAGAAAAAGAAAAGGAATCAGACAGAAAAAAATATGGAAAAGGACAGACCCAACCCAGCAGCCCAGGAAGCCCACCAACCAGCCCAACTCCCCTCCCCAAAAGAAAACGTTTCACACTCCTTTTTAAACCCACGGAGCAACCGACAAGTGGACCCTCCCCTTCTTCCTTTCTTTCACTGCCAGCGGACCCCACACCCTACTGTTCTTCGTCCTCACCCTCTGTGACCCGTTCTTCCCCCGTTCTGCCATTGAATCCTCCAGCTTAATTCACCTTAATGTCGCGAGTTAAACCTGCAGTGATCACGCACATTTAATCGTCCCCCTCCCCTCTCCGTTTCCCCTCTGCCTCCTTCCCCGAGCACGCCTCCAGGCCGCCACAATCTCTCCTCGACTGCCTCGGCTCCGACCACCGTCTCCGGCCAATTCAGGCCAGTACACGCCACCCCCTGCCTTCTCGAGCACCCTAGCAGCTTCCCCACTCCCAGACACTCCTCCCCGTACCACCCGTTCGACCACGGACACCCCTGAGCCTCGCCAACGACAACCTCCAGTACCGCCGCCATCTGCCTCTACTCCGACGACGCCCACAGGTTAATTCCGACCACCCCGTGTCCTCTAGATCTTGCACATATCTTTGCCATGGTCTTGCGCATCTAACCCCGTCCTCCGTTTGTCTTCCCGTGGACCACAGCATCGTCCTCGACCTCGACCGCACGCGACCGTCGCCAGAACCAACTCCGGCGAGAAATCCTGCCCGTCCCCGTGCGCCCCTTGCCACGACGACCACACGAACAACATCACCTCATCCTCGCGACCTCGGTGAGCTTGATCCCTCCCTGTTTCGTTTCCTGCCTCGCCAGCGCCGCCGCCAACTGGCCGCTCGCCGGTAACATCTCGCCGCCAGTTCCTGGCTAGTTGATAGGAACCGTCCGATCTGGATCCAACGGGTACGATAGTTTCACTTAACGTCGAAGAGGTACGCTACCTACGCCACACGATCCAGCTTGATCCAACGCCTCTCGGTGCTTGATCCAACCGAAGCGGTATCAGAGAATAAGGATAGGACACGTGTATGTTGATTTGTTTTAAAACTGAATTTGAAATCAGATTGATATGCAATTTTCAAACCCTTATAACTTTTGATCCACACGTCCAAAAATTACAAATTTTATATCAATGGATTCAGGAGAACAATCCCTAACCAACCCTACCCTTAGTTTAGCAAATAGTAGCTGTTAGCTTGTTTGAAATTGCAGAAACATTTGTATGCTTGTTAAGAATGTAAAAAATGTTTTAAATTGAATTTAGGGTTAAAATCTTTGGCAATTGGATTGATTTGAACTTACTGACCGTAGGAACCAACCTTGTGTTAAAAATGATTTTGGAAAGATTTTAGTTGGATTACTTGACTTAGTCATTTTCTAGCCAAATAAAAAGAATGGTTTTTGTTATAAAAAAATGTTTATGGAAAGAAAACTTTAAGGAAAGGTTTGGACCAAACCTACTGACCCTAAAACACCAAGTTTTGCAATAGCAACTCATTTGGTGAACAACTTAAGAGTTTTGCCTTAATAAAAACATTTTTCACCACATGAAATGATGAATGGATTTAAAAACAGTTTTTGGACAAAACCCTCTTGATAATGACTTTGCCACTTTGGTAAATGACCAATTTGGACCTTACAAAGTTTAGAAACCCCATAGAGACCCCTTTGCAAAATAAAACTATCTTGTGCATGCTCCCATGCATGAATTGGTTTCCATTGTCTTGTGTGTGTGAAATTGTTTGAGTGATTATTGGTTTGGAATGTAAATTGAATTAGTGTTTGCTTGTTTGACTTGTAGTGAAGTGTGAGACTAACAAGATCAAGGAGTGAACTACCATTCCCTATCAAAAAGGCAAGTGATGCTTCATACTTTCTATCCTATTACTTTCACTATGCATTAGTGATTTTGCTAAGTAAAACTTGCATGAATTTTGCTAAGTATAGACCTTGCTATGGTAGAACCTAGTAGATGAATCCTTAGTAGGATTTTCCTAAGTTAAGATTCTTACTACTATCAAGCTTAGCCTAGCTAATAGAAAACATGGGTGGAAAATATATTCACACTATGGAAAAATCTCTAAGTCTGAAGACTTATGTTTTTGTTTAATAAAACAACTAGGTTAATGAATCCCCTGGGTGGAATGGGCTTGCTTGGTGGAGATTGGTTGAGTGGTTCACAAGGCCCATGTTTATGGTTGACCTTGTGTATCTCACTTGTGGTATGCCACCCAGGAACAAAGAGATTTGAGATGTCAAATGTTGAGAAGCTTCAAGTGCAACCACTTGGCAATATGGGCTCTGCCATGATCATATAGGTTGCAAGAACTTAGCCATATGGACAGTGGGTGGTAGTGTTTGATAGGTTGGAGCGCGTCCATTTTGGTCTAAGGGAAAGCTTCTGAAAGATCTTGTCTTGGGAAACCAAGTCTTGTGGGTAAAGTGCACCACCTCTGCAGAGTGTAAAATCTAAGTACTTAGCCATGTCCCTGGTAAAGGACAATTTGAGCATCAAGACATGGAAGCAATCAAGAATCTCATCATTCAAATTTCTAAATTAAAACTTGTGGATTGAACAAGGGTTGTTTGAATTCTTCAATCATTGATGGAGAGATGGCTTGGTACAAGGATCTTGAAATCTTTGATTGAGGAAAAATGATTTTGTCAAGCAAACACTTAGTATTTTCAAATGTTAAGGAAAAATCTATTTTGAGCAATGCAAGCCTCAACTCCACTTAGCCAAATGCATATAGTTGATAGACTCCACTATACAAATATAGTATCACTTGCCAATACAATTCAAATGTATTGACCCTTTGTGGCTGTAACTTGTATGTTGCAGGTTTGATTGATTTTAGTGAAGATTGATTGTTTAGGATTACAAAGTCTACAACCAACATCTGCCTGTGGCACTTTGAAGATGAAGGACCCATGACTATAGTTATTCCGCTGCAATGTAATGTAATAGCCAAATGAGCTATGTTTGATGTAATAAACTTATGTTATTCCTAGTTATAAAGTTATATTATGACCTTTGTTTCTTGATATTACATCTTAACTGTGGATGCTAGCTATTGATCCAGGGACTAGCATTGTAAACACAGGAGGGATCAATCTTATTAAAGGTTGGGACCTCTACAGATGGTATCAGAGCATTGTGTTGCCTGTAGGATTTGTAAACCCTAGGATTGGACAAAAACCCTTAGAAAAATAGGAGTGTATTTGTTCCAAAAACTTATTTACAAAAACACTTGTAAACTCTTTCCTCAATCATTTTGGTTTCAACTCTACATCTCATCTACTTCAACTTGATGGAAAACCTACCCATGGCCAAAGACTACACCATGTGCAAAGGACTTCTTCAACTTCTTCAACTCTAATGACTTCAACATCTACAACTCTAATGACTTCAACATCTTCAACTCTAATGACTTCAACATCTTCAACTCTAATGACTTCAACATCTTCAGCATGTTCACCAAGGACATCCAACTTGGAAACCACTAAGGACTACAAGTGAAACAAGTAAATCCTACTCAAGATTTAGAGACTGAGGGAATGCAAAATAAGAAGGAACCATCAACAACTTTGAAGAATAGTGACCAAGAGTTTTTCACAAGGAAACCAAGATCTCATGCAAGAAGAAGAACCATGAAGGAAAGAAAGATCACAAGTGAACCATATAGATGGACCACCATATTTTAGCTAAGACAAAACTACCAACTTATGTGGTGTAACAAAAATATTTTGTTGCCTAAGTATGTTCTTGAACTTTATTGTTTGAGTGAAATGATTGTTTGTGATTGCATGCACATTGTTTGTGTGAATTGTGATGTGTGTGATTAGAAATATTACCTTAGAAATATTCTTGCCTATTCTAAATCTCCCTTCAACCCAAACAGATGACTACTCCAAGAAACTCCAACATCAAGGTTGATGACAACAACAACCAAGAAGACAACATGAGAGAACTGATAGAAAACCAAAACCAGTTGAGCCAAATGACAACTCAGCTTTTAGCCAACAACAATGGACTAGACCCTGCCATACAAAGGATTTTGAAACTTCAATCCCAATTGTTGCAAGGATTAGTTACTCAAATGATCAACATGAGAGAAAACTTTTCCCAAGGAGCTAATGACAACAAGGATGACAAGGATATTATTCTAGAAGGAACCCAAGCTAGCAATAATTTTAGATACAAGGATCATGCATCCAAGGAACAAGAAGATCAATGCCCCAAGAAAAGAGAAAGATATCCAACCTATGAAGAACATGAACTAGAAGAACTCCTAGCTTTGGAGAGACCCAAAAAGAAGAAGAAATTCCCCAACACTAGCAAGAAGGATATTACACAAGTGCAATGTTTTAAGTGCAAAGAGATGGGACACTATGCAATGAGTGCCCAGACAAGAAGAAGAACCAAGGAAACAAACAAGAGACAGTAATACCAAAGAAAAAGAAAGATAATAGCCAAGTGATGTGCAAACATTGCAAAGAGTTAGGACATTATGCAAACTATTGTCCAGAAAATATGAAGCATAAGATAAACCAGCCTATGAGGGATCTCAGCCTTGTCACATGTTTCAAATGCAAGGAACTAGGCCACTATGCAAACAATTGTCCAGAAAGGATGGAGAACAAGTTAAATAAATCTATGAAGGATCTCAACCTTGGCCCATGAGTCAAATAAAGAAACCAAGGACACATGCAACTGTTTGCTTAGAGAAATTTTTCCCCAGGACCCTAAGAAGGCCATTATGTAATTTTTGTTTGAAAAATTTTAAGGGTGGTAGTATCCTAGTTGTTTTGAACTTTCTTGTAACCCTAGCCTCCCCAAATCTCGGGACGAGATTTATTTTATGGGTGGTAGCCTGTCACATCCCAAGATTTTCCAAATCTTGTAATGTGAAAATAAATTAATAAAATAAAACTTTGTTTGATTTTCAGAACTAGAAGAAACTTTTTGAACTCAATTGGAACTTCAAACTCATTTGAATTAAATAAAATCCTAAAGGGATTTAAAAGGATAAACATTTTAAATAAAGGAAAATAAAATATTTTGGTACTACTACTATAGATCTTTTAATAAAAGATTTTGTTTTCAAATGAAATAGAAGTTTATAAATAAAGAACATTTTGTAAAGCCAAATTAAACCTTGACCAAACTTTGGGAATTAAAACTTTTAGTTTGAATAAGAACAACAAAGGTTTATTTAAAATAAAATAATAAGGAATTAATTTCCAAACTTTATTTAAATAAAAGGTTATACCAATTATTTGAAACATCAAAACTTGTTAAATAGTTTAAAATAACTTTTCCAAATAGTTGATATTCACAAATAAAACCTACTAAAGTGTTTGGCTTTATATTGGATTTCAAAATAAATATCTCAATAAAATAAATCCTAATTGATATAATAATGAAAGTCTATTATATTTAATTGATAATAGACTCTAAAATGTTATTTGTTTTAAAACAAGATTTCCAAATGAATGGTATTTTCAAATAAAACCTACTGATTTGATTTTGAAAATATTTGGATTTCAAATGGGGATTTTATTAATATCAAACCCTATTTGATTAATAAACCATGGTCCATTTTATTTAAATTATAAATGGAACCTTTAATAAAATTGTTATTTATTTTAAACAAACTTTCTAGATATACCTTATTTCAAATACAACCCACTATTTTGGTTTTGGAAAATATATGGATTTAAATTGAGTTTGAAATAAATCAAATCCTAATTTGATTAATTAGCAATGGGCATTTATTTAATTAATAATGGACTTTATTATTTAAAAATTATGGATTTTAGATTTAGGTTCAGGCTACTGAACAGAACCAAGTCAAACTTCCAAAGTTTTGGTGTTGGTTTGAATTGAATTGAAACTTGTTTGTTTGTTTGAAAACCAAAACAGGAAAATAGAAATAGAAAAAGAAAAGGAATCAGACAGAAAAAAATATGGAAAAGGACAGACCCAACCCAGCAGCCCAGGAAGCCCACCAACCAGCCCAACTCCCCTCCCCGAAAGAAAACGTTTCACACTCCTTTTTAAACCCACGGAGCAACCGACAAGTGGACCCTCCCCTTCTTCCTTTCTTTCACTGCCAGCGGACCCCACACCCTACTGTTCTTCGTCCTCACCCTCTGTGACCCGTTCTTCCCCCGTTCTGCCGTTGAATCCTCCAGCTTAATTCACCTTAATGCCACGAGTTAAACCTGCAGTGATCACGCACATTTAATCGTCCCCCTCCCCTCTCCGTTTCCCTTCTGCCTCCTTCCCCGAGCACGCCTCCAGGCCGCCACAATCTCTCCTCGACTGCCTCGGCTCCGACCACCGTCTCCGGCCAATTCAGGCCAGTACACGCCACCCCCTGCCTTCTCGAGCACCCTAGCAGCTTCCCCACTCCCAGACACTCCTCCCCGTACCACCCGTTCGACCACGGACACCCCTGAGCCTCACCAACGACAACCTCCAGTACCGCCGCCGTCTACCTCTACTCCGACGACGCCCACAGGTTAATTCCGACCACCCCGTGTCCTCTAGATCACGCACATATCTTTGCCATGGTCTTGCGCAGCTAACCCCGTCCTCCGTTTGTCTTCCCGTGGACCACAGCATCGTCCTCGACCTCGACCGCACGCGACCGTCGCCAGAACCAACTCCGGCGAGAAATCCTGCCCGTCCCCGTGCGCCCCTTGCCACGACGACCACACGAACAGCATCACCTCATCCTCGCGACCTCGTTGAGCTTGATCCCTCCCTGTTTCGTTTCCTGCCTCGCCAGCGCCGCCGCCAACTGGCCGCTCGCCGGTAACATCTCGCCGCCAGTTCCTGGCTAGTTGATAGGAACCGTCCGATCTGGATCCAACGGGTACGATAGTTTCACTTAACGTCGAAGAGGTACGCTACCTACGCCACACGATGTGTCTTGATCCAACGCCTCTCGGTTCTTGATCCAACCGAAGCGGTATCAGCGAATAAGGATAGGACACGTGTCTGTTGATTTGTTTTAAAACTGAATTTGAAATCAGGTTGATATGCAATTTTCAAACCCTTATAACTTTTGATCCACACGTCCAAAAATTACAAATTTTATATCAATGGATTCAGGAGAAGAAGCCCTAACCAACCCTACCCTTAGTTTAGCAAATAGTACCTGTTAGCTTGTTTGAAATTGCAGAAACATTTTTATGCTTGTTAAGAATGTAAAAATTGTTTTAAATTGAATTTAGGGTTAAAATCTTTGGCAATTGGATTGATTTGAACTTACTGACCGTAGGAACCAACCCTTTGTGTTAAAAATGATTTTGGAAAGATTTTAGTTGGATTACTTGACTTAGTCATTTTCTAGCCAAATAAAAAGAATGGTTTTTGTTATAAAAAAATGTTTATGGAAAGAAAACTTTAAGGAAAGGTTTGGACCAAACCTACTGACCCTAAAACACCAAGTTTTGCAATAGCAACTCATTTGGTGAACAACTTAAGAGTTTTGCCTTAATAAAAACATTTTTCACCACATGAAATGATGAATGGATTTAAAAACAGTTTTTGGACAAAACCCTCTTGATAATGACTTTGCCACTTTGGTAAATGACCAATTTGGACCTTACAAAGTTTAGAAACCCCATAGAGACCCCTTTGCAAAATAAAACTATCTTGTGCATGCTCCCATGCATGAATTGGTTTCCATTGTCTTGTGTGTGTGAAATTGTTTGAGTGATTATTGGTTTGGAATGTAAATTGAATTAGTGTTTGCTTGTTTGACTTGTAGTGAAGTGTGAGACTAACAAGATCAAGGAGTGAACTACCATTCCCTATCAAAAAGGCAAGTGATGCTTCATACTTTCTATCCTATTACTTTCACTATGCATTAGTGATTTTGCTAAGTAAAACTTGCATGAATTTTGCTAAGTATAGACCTTGCTATGGTAGAACCTAGTAGATGAATCCTTAGTAGGATTTTCCTAAGTTAAGATTCTTACTACTATCAAGCTTAGCCTAGCTAATAGAAAACATGGGTGGAAAATATATTCACACTATGGAAAAATCTCTAAGTCTGAAGACTTATGTTTTTGTTTAATAAAACAACTAAGTTAATGAATCCCCTGGGTGGAATGGGCTTGCTTGGTGGAGATTGGTTGAGTGGTTCACAAGGCCCATGTTTATGGTTGACCTTGTGTATCTCACTTGTGGTATGCCACCCAGGAACAAAGAGATTTGAGATGTCAAATGTTGAGAAGCTTCAAGTGTAACCACTTGGCAATATGGGCTCTGCCATGATCATATAGGTTGCAAGAACTTAGCCATATGGACAGTGGGTGGTAGTGTTTGATAGGTTGGAGCGCGTCCATTTTGGTCTAAGGGAAAGCTTCTGAAAGATCTTGTCTTGGGAAACCAAGTCTTGTGGGTAAAGTGCACCACCTCTGCAGAGTGTAAAATCTAAGTACTTAGCCATGTCCCTGGTAAAGGACAATTTGAGCATCAAGACATGGAAGCAATCAAGAATCTCATCATTCAAATTTCTAAATTAAAACTTGTGGATTGAACAAGGGTTGTTTGAATTCTTCAATCATTGATGGAGAGATGGCTTGGTACAAGGATCTTGAAATCTTTGATTGAGGAAAAATGATTTTGTCAAGCAAACACTTAGTATTTTCAAATGTTAAGGAAAAATCTATTTTGAGAAATGCAAGCCTCAACTCCACTTAGCCAAATGCATATAGTTGATAGACTCCACTATACAAATATAGTATCACTTGCCAATACAATTCAAATGTATTGACCCTTTGTGGCTATAACTTGTATGTTGCAGGTTTGATTGATTTTAGTGAAGATTGATTGTTTAGGATTACAAAGTCTACAACCAACATCTGCCTGTGGCACTTTGAAGATGAAGGACCCATGACTATAGTTATTCCGCTGCAATGTAATGTAATAGCCAAATGAGCTATGTTTGATGTAATAAACTTATGTTATTCCTGGTTATAAAGTTATATTATGACCTTTGTTTCTTGATATTACATCTTAACTGTGGATGCTAGCTATTGATCCAGGGACTAGCATTGTAAACACAGGAGGGATCAATCTTATTAAAGGTTGGGACCTCTACATAATGGGTCATAAACATTTGGAAACACCTATTGGTCATTTTGTAAAGTGGCAAAGTCATTTGCAAAAGGTTTCACTTCATAAACCATTTTCAAAACAAAGTATCATTTTATGTGGTGTAGAAATATTTTTACTAAGGCATTAATCTATAGGGTTCACCAAATATGTTTTCAAACCACAAAACTTGGTGTTTGGGGTCAGAGAGTTTAAAACAAAACATTTTCCAAATGTTTTCTTCCAAAACCATTTTTAATAAATAAACCACATTTCTATTTGACTAGAAATGGTTTTAAATCAAAGAATCATTATTTTGTTTCACCAAATTCATTTTTGAATCCACAAAGTGTTTCCTAATGTTAGTAGGTTCAAATCACACCATTTGCCAAATATTTTATCCCCAAAATCATTTTTGAACAATTTTTATAATCTAAACAAGCATACAAATGTTTCTGCAAAAACAATCATTTTAACAGAAGCTTTTTGCTAAACAAAAGGCATGGTTGGCTAGGGCTTGTCTTGCTATTCCATTGGTATAAAATTTGTAATTTTTGGACGTGTGGATCAAAATTTACACCAATTACAAATTTGCATTCTAATCAGATCAAAAATCTGTTTTAAATCGAATCCAGTCCACGTGGCTGTTTCTGATTCGTCAATACCCTTTCGGTTGGATCGACTGCTCTGGCGCGTTGGATCAAGTCAGATCGTGTGGCACAGGTTGTGTACCTCTTCTCTTTAAGTGATTCTATCCTATCCACCAGATCGAGATCGGACGGCTGCTGTGAGCTCAACCCTAAACGAGCGGCGCTGCGGCGGTGGCTGGCGGCGGAGCGACCAGACGGTGGCGGCGCCGGCGATACAGGAAGCAAGGGTGGTTGGGGAGGTACTCACAGCATTCGCAGAGGCCTGGGGAAGCTCAAGGTGATGCCGTCTTGTCGAGGGGCGCACTGGAGCGGGCTTGATTGCTCGCCGGAGTGGAGCTGCGCCTCGGCCACGCTCAGTCGTTGTCGAGGACGGTGCTATGGATCACTAGGAGGCAAACGAAACGCATGGTCAGACGCGCAAAGGTACAGCGAAGGTGTGTGCGTGAACGAGAGGGGAAGGGGCGGACGAGAACTACCTGGGGCACTCGCCGGAGTTAAACCAGACGGTGGCGGCGGCGGTTGTTGTCGTTGCTGACGCTCAGGGACGCGCGCGAGCGAGCTGCGGATGCAGAAAGGTCCGCCAGGTGATGGAGATCACATCTAGGTGCTTGAGGAGGCAAGGGGTGGCGTGAGGCTGCTGGAATCCTCGCCGGAGGGTCGTCGGACAGTGGTGGTGTTTGAGTGAAATTCGTCAGCCTGGGGGCGCACTTGGAGGAGGAGACAGAGGGGAAATGGAGAGGATGCCGGGGCGATTAAATGGGCGTGATCACTGCAAGTAATGGTGGCCGCATTAAGACGAATTAAGCCCGAGGAATCAACGGCAGGAGCGGGGAAGAACGGGTCGCAGTGGTGGAGACGATGAACAGTGTGTGGGCCCAGGCTGTCTGCGAGAGAGAGATAGAGCGCGAGTGTGGGGTCCAGTCGTCAGCGACTTAGCGGTTAAGTTCCTGAGTGAGAAAAATAACGGTTCGCTGGGGAGGGAGGTGGGCTGCTGGGCTGGGATGGGTTTTAGCTGGGCTGGGTCGTTTTGCTCTATTTTTTTCTGTCTGAAACCTTTTTCTTTTTCCAAATCAATTTCTGTTTTGAATTTCAATCAACTATTCAAACATTCAAACAATTCAAACATTCACCAAACCATGCAATTGAATTTGGTTCTGTTTAACAACACAAACCAAAGTCCAAAGAACAAAATAATATTTTTATTTTAGAGTCCATTTATAATTAAATAAAATGGACACTAGTTAATAAATCAAATGGGTTTTTATTTATTTAAAAACTTCATTTGAAATCTAAATATTTTCAAAATCAAATCAGTAGGTTTCATTTGAAAATAGAAGATACTTGGAAAACTTGTTTAAAATAAATAACATTTTACTTTAGGGTCCATTAATAATTAAATAAAATGGACCTTAGTTATTAAATCAAATAGGATTTGTTTTATTGAAATAATTATTTTGAAATCTAAAATAAACCAAAAACACTTCAGTAGGTTTTAATTGAGAATATAAAATACTTGGAAAACTTATTTTTTTTTTAAATAAATAAATAAGTTTTAGTGTTTTATTTAAAATGGGAAAAGCCTTTGCTTTAATAAAATTTGGATATTAAATCCTTATTATTTTATTTAAACAATCCTTTATCATTTTTATCAAAACAAAACATTTTATTTCAAAAACTTGGCCAAGGTTTAATTTGGCTCTATAAAATAATCTTTATTTATAAATCTATCTTTTCTTTTGAAAACCAAATCTTTTATTTTAAAAGATCCAAAATAGTAATTTTAAATATTCAAAATATTTTATTTATTAATTGTTTAACTTTTCAAATCCCTTTAGGATTTGTTTGATCAAAATAGGTTTTGAAAGTTTCCAAATGGATTCAAAAAGTTTCATCTCACCCTGAAAATCAACAAAGTTTTATTTTATTCATTTATTTTTCACATTACAAGATTTGGAAAATCTTGGGATGTGACATCCTCGGTGATCATGGATCGATGATGAGGAATCAAGAAAGGCGTTCCATCTTGAGAAGGTAAAGATCTTATACATCGAGCTCAAGTGGAATGCTCAAGGCAAAGGTATAATCTTGATAGGTTTTCCCTTTTGCCGGTCTTATATTATTAGTGGAAGACCGGGTTTAGGATAGATAACCGTACTATCAAGAGGGGCTCTCGAATGAGTAACTCGATCACATCGTTCGGAGAGAGCTCAAACCTTTGCATACTTTCATCATCGTATTTGGTTGTTATTTGGTCTTATCCATGTGAGGATATAGAGCTTGTGGTAATCTCCATAACAACCTCTTGTTCATCAAAATCGGATCCCTCTTTTATATCTTATTGCGATTTTGATCTATGCGGTTTTTCGGTTTCTCACCAAGTGAGGTATCTCACATTATTATACTTGATACATTCTCACTTGGTGATAACCAATATTTTCACCTTTTATAGGGAAGCTCATGTCGTCCTCTTTCCAATGCAATTGGAATCGGGTCGATCGGAGTTACCAATCAAAATTTATAGCCGTTTGAATTTTTGTTGGTCTCCTAGGTACCAAAATGCGGTAGTACCGCATTTTAGTACCTAGCAAGGCAGAAGGTTTTGGAAAGTTGCCAAAATCCACTGTCGGGCTAGGTACCAAAAAGCGGTAGTACCGCATTTTAGTACCTAGCGCGGCAGAAGGTTTTTTACTTCATCATTTCGATCTATCCTCCCTTGCTGGACTATGATGTTTCTTCGCATGATCTTGTAGAGGTTGTTGTCCTCTTCGAAACGAGCCCAAGATCATCGAAATCGGAGTCCGGATGCAAAAGTTATGGCTGTTTTCGTTCTGTGATGACCGGTAGTACCGGACCAGGATCCGGTACTACCGGGGTCCGCTAGTACCGCATTTTGGTACTGGGGAGCGCAGAGAAAAAATGCGTTTGGAGCCCCAGGAACCCCAAAAAATGTCCGGCAGTGCCAGGAAAGTCTGGTAGTACCGGGAAAAAGTCCGGTAGTACCGGGAATCGCGTTTTTGCGCTGCAACAGTTGGATTTTGGAGGGACCTATATAAGGGGCCTTCTTCCCCAATGGTTCCTCAACCATTCTTGCAAGTTTTCCCCTCCATTGTTGACCTTCTTGAGCTTGCTTTCTCTCAATCCCTCCGATGATTCTTGCATATTCTTGAGGGATTTGAAAGAGGAGATCTAGATCTACAATCCCACCAATCAATCTCTCCTCTAAGTGAGGGGAACATATTGGGATCTAGATCTTGGAGTATTTTGTGGATTTCCTCCATTGTTCTTCCTCTCTTATTCCCCGATAAGCTTTTGTATCTTTGGTGGAATTTGGGAGAGAAGGATTTGAACACCTTTGTGGTGTTCTTGCCATTTGCATTTGGTGCATCGGTTTGAGTTCTCCTCGGAGGATTTGGTTTGAGTTGCTCATTGGAGCTTGTCCCTCTTGGGTTCTTGGAACCCTAGACGGTTTTGTGGCCTTGGTGGCATTTGTTGAGGCCTTTTGTGGCATTTGTTGGGAGCCTCCAATTAAGTTGTGGAGAAGTGCCCCAACCTTGTGAGAGGTTCCGGTTGCCACCGACAAGTGCATCGATAGTGGAAGCTTGGATCGATCCCGTTGGGGTGAGATTCACTGGAGACTAAGGGAGGCCTTTTTTGGCGTTGGTGGTTTGATACCACCCCCTCTCCAAACGAGACGTACTCCATGTTGGGAGGAACTCGGTAAAATATCGGTGTCCCCGCGTGCCTCGGTTATCTCTATACCCGAGCTCTTTACTTATGCACTTTACATTGTGATAGCCTTCGTGCTTGAAGTAATATATATCTTGCTATCACTTTGCTGTTCTCTTCGAAACAAGCCCAAGATCATCGAAATCGGAGTCCGGATGCAAAAGTTATGGCTATTTTCGTTCTGTGATGACCGGTAGTACCGGACCAGGATCCGGTAGTACCGGGGTCCGGTAGTACCGCATTTTGGTACCGGGGAGCGCGGAGAAAAAAATCCGTTTGGAGCCCCAGGAACCCCAAGAAATGTCCGGTAGTGCCGGGAAAGTCCGGTAGTACCGGCAAAAAGTCTGGTAGTACCGGGAATCGCGTTTTTGCGCTGCAACGGTTGGATTTTGGATGGACCTATATAAGGGGCCTTCTTCCCCAATGGTTCCTCAACCATTCTTGCAAGTTTTCCCCTCCATTTTTGACCTTCTTGAGCTTGATTTCTCTCAATCCCTCCGATAATTTATGAATATTCTTGAGGGATTTGAAAGAGGAGATCTAGATCTACAATCCCACCAATCAATCTCTCCTCTAAGTGAGGGGAACATATTGGGATCTAGATCTTGGAGTCTTTTGTGGATTTCCTCCATTGTTCTTCCTCTCTTATTCCCCCATAAGCTTTTGTAGCTTTGGTGGAATTTGGGAGAGAAGGATTTGAACACCTTTGTGGTGTTCTTGCCATTTGCATTTGGTGCATCGGTTTGAGTTCTCCTCGGAGGATTTGGTTTGAGTTGCTCATTGGAGCTTGTCCCTCTTGGGTTCTTGGAACCCTAGACGGTTTTGTGGCCTTGGTGGCATTGTGGCCTTGGTGGAATTTGTTGAGGCCTTTTGTGGCATTTGTTGGGAGCCTCCAATTAAGTTGTGGAGAAGTTGCCCAACCTTGTGAGAGGTTCCGGTTGCCACCGACAAGTGCACCGATAGTGGAAGCTTGGATTGATCCCGTTGGGGTGAGATTCACCGGAGAATAAGGGAGGCCTTTTGTGGCATTGGTGGTTTGATACCACCCCCTCTCCAAACGAGACGTACTCCATGTTGGGAGGAACTTGGTAAAATATCGGTGTCCCCGCGTGCCTCGGTTATCTCTATACCCGAGCTCTTTACTTATGCACTTTACATTGTGATAGCCTTCGTGCTTGAAGTAATATATATCTTGCTATCACTTTGTTGCTTCTATTGCTTAGCATAAGTTGTTGGTGCACATAGGTGAACCTTAGTTGTTCTAGGTTGTGCTTAACAAAGTAAACACTAGTTTTATTCCGCCTTTGTTGAGCCACTCTAGGAAAAGTTTTAATCGCCTATTCACCTCCCCTCTAGGCGACATCCGTATCCTTTCAGATGATGACTTGGTGGATATCAAATATGATGATCAATACTTTGGAGATGTCACTCTCTTATCCCCTTTTAAAATACTCTGATTAGACAAGCTTCTTCTCTCCCTTGTTTTACAAATAAATATGGCTTTATGCAAAACAGCTCCACCAGCCATAAGTCTTGCGGAGTACACCCTGTACTCACCCTTGATTTGTTGATACTTTTGTAGCAGAGTAAGTGTTCCCCTGAAGACGAGTTCTGTACGACATCGACACCGTCGAGTAGCTTGGTTCCTGGTCGGCAGCCTGGAATCTATGGGCTGGGTCATCATCGTTATGCTTTAGGCCTCTTAGGACATTTGTTAAGTTTGCTATACTTAATAGCATAATTTTCCTTCTTGTAATAATTTGGTTCTTTGCTCAGTTATGAGCTTGCTGTAATAATTTTTGTGTCATAGGGTCACTACTGTGTTATCGGTTCTTCATTGGATATCCTCGAGCTCAAGGTTAAGCTTATACCATACGGGGGTCTAGGATTTGTTTAGCCCTGATCCCGGGGGGTGTCACATATTATTATATGCATACAAGTTTTATATACTGTCATTTTAAATTGCATGGTTTTGACTATGAAATGTCTATATGTGGGAAGGTTTGGCTCCACCAAACCATTAATACCCTAGTACCAATAGGTACAAACTCTTGTGAAATGCCTTATTGCCCCTAGATTATTAAGTGGTGATTTGACACTACTCTCCATTAGAAACCCCGTTTTAGCCAAAGCAAAGCTAGAGTATGGGAAGAACCCGGGAAAACTTCTACAAAACATTTTATGTTAAAACCTTGGTGAGGTTGGACCTCCCATGAGAAGTTTGGGAAAATAAAGAGTTTTTGTTTTACAAACTACCAAAGGAAATATGAGGATTAAGGTTTACGAAAACACACCAGAATCTTTACAGCTTTAGCTATAACAACTAAGTCGTGCAACCACACTACCCCGGAGTGGGACGGGGCCTAGCTTGAAGTTAGTTTACTCCAATAGGGGACCCCTCATAACTACTTATAAGGGATCACCTCCCTCTATAATTTAAACCTATTTCCTTAGTTGATAATTCATAAAAGGGTAAATAAAAAATTGCTAATATTTCTAGAATTAGCCAATTGAGTCTAATAAATAATATAAGTCTTAAATATTGATAATATGAAATCAAAATGGTTCAACACATTTTAAAGACAATCCTATTGAATTATCATTCAACCATAAGTCTATCTTATTTTCTAAAAAGATCCTTATCAAATATAAAATCTTCAAGAATAATTTGTGACTAGATAAAACCTTTTCCCTTACCTCAACCCCAAGTTTATAAACATACCAAAACACTATAGTGAATCCATAAGTAGTTAAGTATTATTGTTTCCTTGATTAAAAATCATAACCACACCTTTATAAAGAGATAAAAGTTTTTATTCCATTATAAAATTAAGAAACCACTACTCAAATAGAAGTAATACCATTCTTAAGTAACTTTAAAGAAATATTATGAAGTGAACAAAGTACAATTACCATAAGTTTTGTATCTTAAAGTCCATCTATGTCTTTAAAGTTAACTTTGGTCTGTTTCAATTAAGACCTAGTGCATCTCAATACCAAACTAACCAAGTTAAAAACCAAGATAGATAAGTCTCAAATACTAATGATGTCATTATTCAAATGGAGTATTTTTTCTTACTTAAGGACTATAACTAGTAAGAACACCTAATAATGTTAACTTAAAGTTTAAATACTTCTGTTTACCTAAGTAAAATTTTCTTCAAAAGTTATTCTTTTAAGATACATTATAAAGCACGACATAAGCATTCCTCTAAAGGCTCTAAATGATGATCAACCCTGGTATACACAGTTTTTGGGTACCCTTCCACACTTATATGTTTTATTATGGTATGCTACTTATTATGTTTACATGTTGTTTCACACACACTCACAAGCCTTAATAAGAAGCACAAGTGTGAAGCTTATCTAAAAGTATAACACATTCTAAAGAAACCATTTCCTGTTTCCAAACCCTAGATCAACGCTTATTCCGGGGATTCGAGTTTATCAAATTGCATTACATTACTATACACAATAGCATCTTGCTTCTTTAAACATTAGTCCTTACCGGACCAATGATGCTGATTTCAGATATTGGATCTTATATTGTATCGAAGACCGTGAGTGCAAAATCTTGTAATCACAAAAGGCAAGTTCACACTTTCTTATGTCCTTTGATTATTTTCTGTAAAGTACTTTGCAAATCCAGTGTTGTCATCACCTGCATTTCAAAAAGGTCAGAAAACACTATTTTCATAATAATTTGATTATAGGTTATTTACCATGAGGTAATAACCTACTATGAAGTTCTGGTGGTAAAGGAAAATATTATATAGGACTTAACAACCAATGTCGTTAGTGATTCTTGTGCCGTATATCACGCATTAACCATGAGATTTGGAATGGGACGGAGAAGTCAGCTGTATCCTTTTACTTTTGCATGTAGGCAAGACGGTATTAACGTGACGTTGTGATTCCTTGTGCTGATCCAACATATGGGTGGGCACCCTTACGCCCCACGCTTTTGGTGTCTAGATTATCTATGAGTGGTTTTTAGTGGTATAGTCCATCTAATATGGAACTTACCAGGGCATCACCAGCTCATAGAGTCTTTGGGACCTCATCAGGATTTTATCCTGCCCGAAAGGGGGCTTAACGGAGGTGAGCCAGCCCCGAAGGATCGTGCAGACATGTGGGTTCGCGGAGAGGGTAGTGGTTCGCTTGGATCTTAGTCTGGGCCTCATACCAAGGAAGTATGAACGGGAATGCGCGCCCGGATGTGCAACAAAGCTTAAGATCTCTCATGGGTAAAGTAACGCGCCTCTGTAGAGTGTAAGAACTATAACTTTTTACTCCCTGTTCCGGGAAGGAGATACGAATGCAGCGGGAAAGGAACTACATGAAAGTTCTAGTAAACCCGTGAAGGCTGACGGACATAGCTTTTCAAAATAAAAGCAACCTTTGAAGAAATGTTTATGAAAACTTGCATTGCCTACGACCTATGGTATGTGGCTGTAGATATAGTGCATCAAACACTCCTTTTCTAGTGAACTTGCTGAGTACGCTTGTACTCAACGTATCTTCTTAACCCTTGCTAGGTTCTAAAGCCAGTACAGACGCTGTCTACATCAAGTTATGCTCTAGGAATCATCACCATAAGCTAAAGTTCTTCAATGAAGTCAAGAAAGTCAACATATACATCAACTCAAGTGAAGACAAAGTTACTGATTACATAGGAATATAATCTCTAGACATAGAACTTATTTCTTTAGTGTATTGCAATAGCAGCAATGCCAGACCAGTAGTTCAGATACTAGTCTTATTAGTATGATAGTTTTTGAGTTGTTTATTTCTGATTCTTCTTTGTAAGAAGTTTCTTTCTCTCTCTTTAACCTAGAGTATTCTCTGGATCTTGTGTAAAGAGTTGAGTTGTAACCTATAGTCATGTCTTGGTCCTGCTGTGTTTCTGTTGTACCACTCTGAGGGATGTAATACTAGTGAATAGTGTTTCATTGGTGTTATGTCAATGACTATAGTGTACTACATCATGCAGTGGTATGCTGGGTCACCATAGTTGGTATCAGAGCATATGCTTTGACCTTAGGATTAAAACCCTTTTAGGAAGATCTGTAGGTTTGATAGTGACTATAGGAAGCCATCTTATCTAAACCAAATATTGTTATGACTTTTGATAAGTATCCACTTGAGGATAACTTTGTCACTAGATACTTAAGTCATTATTTCTTAGGAGTAATTATTTTATCTTTTCTCAGTATAGTGCTATTTAGTGTCTTCCGAAGGAGATATAACCCACCAAGATACTTTAGGAAAGTCAATTGGCCATAGTAGATTAGGATCAAGTTTAAGACATCAATTGAAGTGGTCTTAATAGTGTAGCCTAACCCTAAAATTCAGGTAGCACAATGGAATCTTATTGTTAGTTCATAACCAAAGACAACATGATGAATATCATTAGGATAAATGTTGATGTAATGGGTGGTAATCATGTGGGATTCACTTGAGAATTCTACGTGAGGAAGTGAAATTATGTTAATACTTAATAATAGTGTAGTGAGAAATAAAGTCATCATGGTTAGATTAGCTCTTGAATCATGATAAAGAGGCAAAATATAATAAGATCATGGTGAGATTAGCTCTGAAACCATGATATAAGTGTAAATATGGAAAATACTTAGTAAGCTATGTTGAAGTAAAAGTAAGAAAATAGCATGGCAAAACTATGATAGAAGTCATAGGTACTAGAAATTTCTAATAATCTTTGGTTTAAGTTAGCAAATAGAATCTGATTAGTCATTTGGAGTGATCATGTGAGGTTAATTTACTAATAAAGAAAGGTTTGTTATAGTTAATCCTTTCAAAAGTGAGACAAAAGTTTAGTCGAAACCAAATTGAGATCATTTTGTTTAGAATTATCCTGTTGCAATTGAGAAATTTGGGTAAATATTGAAACAAATAAATAGTTTGACCCTATGTGCTAAGTATCATGATGGAAACCTATATGAGGAGGTGTCATATACTACACCACTAAGCCTGAATTCTAGAGATATTATACTCAACTACTATATTTGTAAGATCCATCCTTTATAAAGGAAAAAGGATCCCTGTGATTGCAATGCTAGTCCCTAGATCAATGCTAGCATCCACAGTTTAAGATGAAGTACACAGAAACAAAGGTCATTATTACAGTCATTCCAGAGACAACATAGTCTTTTACAACTCCATGGCCACAGGCCTAGTACAACAGTTCAAATAAGTAATAAGATAAATAAGTCTTCATCTTCATGTGCCACAGGCAAGCATGTTGAGTGTAGACTCATGACTCCTAATCATCATCAGAATATCCTGCAACATCACAAGTTACAACCACAGTGGGTCAATACATTGGAATAGTATTGGCAAGTGATACCTTAGTAGAATATTGGTGGACTAGCTACTATATGCAATTTGGCTAAGTGTAGCTTTGGCTTGCTTTGCTCAAAGTAGGTTTTGCCTATTAGTTGAAACACTAAGTTTTTCTTTGTCAAAAACTTTTCCCAAGGAACCACCAATAGACATTGGGGTCCTTCACCCTTGTTCAACCACAAGTTTTACTTAGAAATTGGGCTGAGGAGATTCTTGATAGCTTCCATGTCTTGATGCTCAAACTGTCCAATACCAGGGACATGGCTAAGTACTTAGATTTTTCCATCTGCAGAGGTTGTGCACTTTCCCCACAAGACTTGATTTTCACCAAGAAAGGACCTTTCAGAAGCCTTCCCTTAGACCAAATGGAGCGCTCCAACCTATCATCCCACTACCACAAACTGTCGAAATGGCTAAGTTATTGCAACCTATGTGATCCAGGGAGAGCCCATATTGCCAAGTGGCTGCACTAGAAGCTTCTTAACATTTGGCCTCTCAAATCCCTTTGTTCCTGGGTGGCTTTCCACAAGTGAGATACACAAGGTAAACCATAGAAATGGTCCTTGTGTAACCACTCAACATAAACCATTCCTTCTATTCCACCCAGGTGTTTCATTTACTTAGTTGTTTTATTAAGCAAAACACAAGTCCAAAGACTTAGAAATATTTTATCATAGCATGAATATTTCACCACCCTTGGTTGCTACTAGCTAGGCTAAGCATGGCATAGATAAACATCTTAACTTAGAAATTTCTAGCAATTCTACAACTACTAGGATTTCCCAAGCATAGAATATAAGACCAAAAATTATCCATGCAAGTCTAGCAAAATATTTCTAATGCATATTTGAAAAACATAGGAATAAAATCATGAAGCACCACTTGCCTTGGTAGTTTGGACATTAGCTACAATCCTCACAATCACAGTCACTATTAGCACCAAAATCTACACATAAAATGATAGCACCAAATCACATACCACATAAATACAAGCAAAAATATATGGATGCATGCAATATGATATGTGATGATTTTTTATACTCAACAAGACAAGTGCACAGTACTGATTCATAAACAAGTTCAAAACTTGCCAAACAAACTTTATTTGAACATTAAATCATTTCTCAAATAATTATTATATCTAAATTATGCCTACACATGTTTCTGCAAAAACACCCATTTTAACAGAAGCAAAACATTAAACACATTGCATAAATAGAAAGGGATTTCTCTCCTGATTCCATTGATATAAAATTCATCAAATTTGGATGTGGGAATGAAAAGTTATGAATTAAATAAGTTTAAATATCAAATAGATCAAAATTCTGATTTTAAATCTAAACCCTAGCCACGCGGCGTGTTCTCGTTGGTCGATACCGCTTCGCACGGATTGGTCGATGCAGGCCATTGGATTAAAGTGACTGCGCACGGTCCAGATCTAAACATACCGTTTCGTTAAGTGATTTTGTCTCACGCGTTAGATCTAGATCTAACGGCTCTCGATCAAACTACCAAAGTCTGGAGGCGCGCGGGGACGGCGAGCGGCGACGCGCTCGGTCTACGGCGTCGCGGTGGCTACAGAGGGGGCTGGGGTCAGTGGAAGTGATTACCAGACTCGCAGAGGCATGCTGGAGCTCAACGTGGCAGCGGCTTGTCAAGGGGCGCACAGACACGGTGGGGATTCCTCGTCGGAGTAGAGGCACACGTCGGGCACGGCTGTTCGTCGTTGTTGCCGGAGTTGTAGACCATGCCAGAGTGTCACAAGCAGAGTGTTAGACGCGCATGAGCCTGGAAAATAAGTGAGCATCAAAAAGAAAGACGGGGGCGGTCGGGAACTACCAGGAGACGTCACCGGAGTTGAGATAGACGGCGGCGCTTGCTTGACGTTGAGGTTGCCGACGAATGGGAGCGCGCGGGGGCGAGTGGGTGATACTGGCAAGTGCAGAAGGAGATGGGGAACTCACTCGCAGTGTCATGAGGGCTAGGGGCGACGGTGGTTGGCCGGAATTCGAGCTGGAGCTCGTCGGAGCAGTGGGTGGTTCGGGGTCGATTCTGAACAGCCTAGGGGCAGAGAGAGGGGGAAAACTAGGGGAAAAGGAGAGGAGGTCGCAGGCGATTAAGTACGCAAGGTCGGGGGAGGAAATTACTCGCGCAATCAATCGAATTGAAGCAAGGTTTAATCACCGAAAACAGCCGGCGTAATTTGGGGAAGAAGGGGTCGCAGGGTGGAGACGACGACAGTCAAGTGGGCCGCGGTTGTCAGTGAGAGAAACAGAGGGGAGGTGGGGACAGGAGGTCAGTCACTCGGTGGGTTCGTTTGCGAGAAAAGAAAAAACGGTTTGCGGGAGGGTTGCTGGGCTAGCTGGGTCGAATTGGGCTGGGTTGGGCCAGAATGGCTGGCTGCTTATTTTTTTCCACTTTAATCCTTTTCTTTTTCTGTTTGATTTTCTAAAATGATTTTCAAACTTCATTTCAAATCAGTTTGATTTCAAACTTTCTCTGGTCTTTTGTACAGTGAACTTTGTACTCAAATATGTGTCAAACACATCTGTTCACTCAAACCTGCTTGGGTCATTTGAAAAATAAAAAGAAATCAAGCCTTTGGAAGATATAATAAAAGGCATAAACTTTGGTTTTATTTCATACTTGTTTTGAAACTTGGCTCAAGCCTTTGGAATCACTTAAGTTAGGATTCTAAACAATACTGAGAGAATATTAGTACCTTTCTCAATAGCAAGTAGCACAAAGGCTAGAGCATTCATACATAAAATAATGAGCACATATGCTCCTGTTCTGAAATGATTTTGAAATGGAAACCTACATGATCATGGATGCATGGATGATATGCATGAGTTTTGAAACATGATTTTAGGGATGTTACAAATCTAACCCCCTTAAGGTGAATCTCGCACTTGAGATTCGGATTGGCTAGCAAATAGGTGAGGGTGGTCTTTCCGAAGATCATCTTCTCTTTCCCATGTTGCTTCCTCTTCGGAATGGTGGTTCCACTGAACTTTGCAAAATTTGATAGTTTTAGTCCGAGTAACTCTTTATGTGGTCTCAATAATCTTTATAGGTTTATCTTCATAGGTGAGATCACTTTCCAATTGGACCTCTTCCAAAGGTATAGTATCCTTCAAAGAAGTCTCTGCCATTTCTGGATGACATTTCTTAAGCTGACTCACATGGAATACATTATGAACAGCTGACAAAGACTCTGGCAATTCAATCTCATAAGCTACTTCTCCCTTATGACTCAGAATCTTGAATGGTCCAACATATCTTGGGGCCAACTTACCTTTGACACCAAACCTCTTCACTCCACGAAGTGGTGACACTCTAAGATAAGCTCTATCACCTACTTCATAGGTGACTTCTCTATGCTTAGGATCTGCGTAGCTCTTTTGTCGGGACTATGCTATCTCCAATCTGTCCTTAACCAACTTAACTTTCTCTTCAGCCTCTTTGATTAGTTCTGGTCCGAACAAACTTCTTTCTCCCACACCATTCCATAGCAATGGGGTGGTACACTTTCTCCCATAGAGAAACTCAAATGGTGCCATCTCAATACTGGCTTGATAGCTATTATTATAAGAGAATTCTGCGTAAGGCAGACTTTCAGCCCAACTGGCTCCATAGTCTAGGGAACATGCCCTCAACATATCTTCAAGAATCTGATTAGTCCTCTCTGTCTGTCCATCAGTCTGAGGATGAAAAGCGGTACTGAATTCCAACCTCGTTCCCAATGACTCATGTAATTGCCTCCAAAAATGAGAAGTGAATTGAGTTCCCCTATCAGACACAATACTCTTGGGTACTCCATGTAGACATACAATTCTGCTCATATAGATCTTGCCTAACTTAGCACTTGTATAAGTTGTCTTTACGGGTATGAAATGAGCCACTTTAGTTAGGCGATCCACTACTACCCAAATAGAATCATATCCTGACCTGGTCCTTGGTAATCTGGTAATGAAATCCATACCAATCTTGTCCCACTTCCAATCCGGAATAGTTAGTGGTTGTAACAATCCTGCTGGTTTCTGATGTTCCGCTTTCACTCTACTACATACATCACACAAAGCAATATGTTCGGCGATGTCCTTCTTGAGATTATTCCACCAAAATCTTTCCTTCATATCCATTTACATTTTGGTGTTACCCGGATGAATAGAATATGGTGAGTTGTGTGCTTCTTGTAAAATCAGTTTCCGAAGTTCCGGATCTTGTGGAACACAGATACGTTTTCCATGCCATAAAGTACCCTGTTCGTCTTCATGGAATCCTTTGGCTTTTCCCTTACCAATCTTGTCCTTAATCTCTTAAATTTCCTTATCAGTCTTCTGGTCTTCTTCAATCTTGTCCAACAAAGTAGGTTGAACATCCAAGGTCATGAGATGTCCTTCAGGCACAATCTCCAATCCGAGGTCTCTAAATTCGGCACACAGATCATCTGGCAATTCTCCCTTAGTAAGTCCATTCACAAAAATCTTACGGCTTAGAGCATCCGCTACAACATTTGCTTTACCGGGATGGTATTGCAAACTCAAGTCATAGTCCTTGATGAGTTCTAGCCATCTTCTTTGTCTCATGTGAATTTCCTTCTGGGTGAAGATATACTTCAAACTCTTGTGATCTGTGAACACTTCACAACGCTTTCCCAAAAGATAGTGTCTCCATGTTTTGAGTGCATCGACAACAGAGGCTAACTCTAAATCATGAGTAGGGTAGTTCACCTCATGAGTTTTGAGTTGTCTCGAGGCATATGCCACAACTTTTCCTTCTTGCATAAGTACGGCACCTAATCCATGATGAGATGCATCACAGTACACTTGGAAATCCTTCTCCAAATCTAGCAGACATAAGACTGGTGCTGTCACTAGTCTCTTCTTCAATTCTTGAAAGCTGAGTTCACAACCTTCAGACCAAGCAAATTTCTTGTCTTTCTTCAGCAATTCTATCATAGGCTTAGCTACCTTAGAGAAATTCTCAATGAACCTTCTATAGTAACCTGCTAATCCAAGGAAACTACGAACTTCTTTTACTGACTTAGGTGATTCCCATTCAGTCATAGCTAAAAATTTAGCAGGACCAACTGCTACACCATCTCCTGACACAACGTGTCCAAGAAATCCAACTTCATTTAACCAAAGTTCACACTTGCTGAATTTGGCATCTAACATATGCTCTCTAAGCTTCTCTAGTATCAAACGTAGATGTCCTTCATGCTCTTATTTGCTCTTGGAGTAGATCAAAATGTCATCGATGAAAACGACAACAAACTTATCGAGGAACACCATGAACACCTTGTTCATCATATTCATGAAATATGATGGAGCATTGGTTAAACCAAATGGCATCACGGTATAATCATACAATCCATACCTTGTGGTGAAAGCTGTCTTAGGTATGTCTTGTTCTCTTATCTTGAGCTGGAAATAACCTGACCGGAGATCAATCTTTGAGAACACACAGGCTCCTTCTAACTGATCAAACAAGTCATTGATTCTCGGCAAAGGGTATTTGTTCTTGATAGTCACCTCATTGAGTGAACGGTAATCTATGCATAACCTTTGACTTCTATCTTTCTTTTCCACAAACAAAACTGGTGCTCCCCAGGATGAAGAACTTGGTTGGATAAATCCTTTCTGTAACTGTTCTCCAAGTTGTTTCTTGAGTTCTTTCAACTCATCAACTGACATCTTGTACGGTCTCTTTGCTATTGGTCCAGATCCTGGTAGCAAATCAATAAGAAACTCCACATCTCTATCTGGTGGCATTCCCGGCAATTCTTCCGGAAACACATCCGGATATTCACTCACAATAGGCACAATGTCTATGCTAACCCCCTTAAGAGAATTTAGCTTACTCCCTTTTGATTCAAAGTTAGACTTGAATCTAATCCGTTTCTTTTCCGGGGTTGTGAGTGCAACAGTACAATTAGCACAATCTAGTACCCCTTCATACTTAGCCATCCAATCCATTCCCAATATTACATCCAGTCCTTGAGAATCTAGGATTATCAGACTCACTGGAAACTTATGTTTTCCAAACTCTATCACTACATCCCGGCATCCAAGACTTACTATCATATCTCCACCTGGAGAACTAACTTTTATTGGACACCCAATGTTTTCAGTTGGGAACCCATTTCTATCAACAAATGCTTTTGATATGAATGAATGCGATGCTCCAGTATCAAAAAGAACAAGTGCTGGAATAGAATTGAGTTTGAACTTACCAGCAACAGCATCTGGCTCTTCATAGATTTCCTCCACATTGATGTGGTTCACTTGCCCTTTCTGAAAAGGGTTGGGCTTGTTGGGTCCTTCAACTTTCTTTTCTGGGCATTCATTTGCATAATGTCCCATCTTCTTGCACTTGAAACACTCAACCTGACTAATATCCTTCTTGACAGGCTGGCTTCCACTGCCACTTCCACTGTGGTGGCTCTTATATCCACCCTTGTGATTTTTGTACTTGTCATTGTCATGACTACGGTGACTCGTGTTATCATGATGACAGTTGTGGTTGTGGTGCTTGTTGAATTTCCCATGCTTGTGGGATCCTGAACTCCCACTATCATCATAATGGGAACATTTATGAGACGATCCCGAGCTGTGCTTGTCAGAGTGCTTTCTCTTCCTACTTTCAACTTGCTTCATCTTGTTCTCCAAAATAGCAGCCTTGTCACAAAGAGACTGGTATGTGGGAACATAGGCCACAACTAACTGCAGGTTCAGTTCATCATTCAACCCTTCAAGGAACTTTTCCTTCCTCTTAGCATCAGTGTCAACTTCATCCGGTGCATAACGTGCCAGATTGTTGAACTCTTTAATATATTCAGCCACGCTGCGGTGGCGCTGTTTCAGGTTATGGAACTCTTTCTTCTTCAAACTCATCACTCCGGATGAGATATGAGCAGTACGGAAACCATCTTCAAAGATAGCCCATGTCACATCTGCAATGGGAGTGGTGATCTGGAAGTAATCCCACCAAGTGGCTGCTGGTCCTTCCAATAAATGAGCTGCAAATCTGATTTTCTCCTCATCAGTACAGCCAACTGTTACCAAGTCCTTGTTCATAGAGCGTAGCCAATCATTGGCCACCATAGGATCAGTAGTTCCTGAGAACTTTGCTGGCCTCAGTATCAAGAACCTGGTAAGCATGTCAAAACCCGGTGGGTTGTTCTAATTGTTGTTGTTGTTATTGTTGTTATTGTTGTTATTGTTGTTGTTGTTGTTGTTGTTGTTCTGGTTCTGATTCTGGATGAACGTAGTCATCATTTGCATCAGCTGAGTCTGAGTTGTCATCATTTGCTGCATCTCAGGGGTGATGTTGTTGTTGTTGGGGTTGGGATTGGCACGTCGGGGAGGAATCTGTGGTTTGTTCAATAGAGATAAGAATGAGATACCCATAGATGCTATCATGCACAATACATCACATAAACAATCACCAAACATGCATCACAGTAATGATAGTTCAACAACATAAACGACAAGTTTGCAAAGTAAACACACCAATAGCAAGCCTGTAGAGGTCCCAACCTTTAATAAGGTAGAGATCCCTGTGTTTACAATGCTAGTCCCTGGATCAATAGCTAGCATCCACAGTTAAGATGTAATATCAAGAAACAAAGGTCATAATACAACTTTATAACCAGGAATAAAATAATTCATTACATCTTACATAGCTCATTTGGCTATCTCATTACAATGCAGCACAAATAGCTATAGCATGGAGTCCTTCATCTTCAAAGTGCCACATGCAAACATGTTGGTTGTAGGCTTGTAATCCTAATCAATAAAACTCCACTAACATCAAACAAACCTGCAACATTACAAGTTACAGCCACAAGGGTCAATACATTTGAATTGTATTGGCAAGTTTCACTACTATGTAGAAATAAGTGGATCCTATCATTACATGCATATTTGGCTAAGTGAGGTTTAGGTTCATTTGCAGAAAGCAATATAGTTTTATCCTATCTTTTCAAAATATCTTTGATCTTTTGTCAAAACTTTCTGAACTCCTTGGAAAACTCCAAGTGCTTCCAGTCTCTTGTTGTCACTTTCAAGTTTTACTTTTAGAAATTGGAATGTCGAGATATTCCATAGCTTCAGGCCTTAGTTGTTCAGTATTGTCCATAACCGGGGACACGGCTAAGTACTTATATTTTTATCTTCTGCAGAAGTTTTACACTTTATCCACATGACACAATCTCATCTTGATGCCACAAGTGGCCGCTGGATAAGTACTCACCAAGATGGAGTACTGGCAGATTGAGAATGTGACAAAGTCTTTCCATAGGGTCCTCCCAATACACAATGCTAGCTTATCTACCAGGCACCAATGTAGGGTTTCAAGTTCCCTCATTCTAGTTAACCTGAAGATGCCAATGCATGGGTCTTCCACTATGTAGTTGACTAAGCCAGTGCCCATTTAGCATGTGGCTGTACACGGAAGCCACTGTACGAGAAACATGTTAAATCTCTAAGTCCCTGGGTGGTTTTCATACAAAAAGAGATAGCCATATAAACATGGTTCCTTTTGTTGCCACCTTGTCCATCCTTGAGTATCCTTTTCCACCCAGGTGGTTCATTGAGTTCTTGTTTTATTATATAAAACATATGTCTTTTCAATTCTTCATATAACCATATCATGTTTCCCATCCCAATATATAGCAGGGCTAAGCTTACTACAACTACATTGTTTCCACTAAGGAATATATAAGGGTATCCTATTAGGATTTAGCATAGCATAAAGTATAGAAATCCTTTTCATGCATGTTACAAAAATCCACTAAGTGTAATGAAAATAGTAGGACATGGATGATAGTGTCACTTGCCTTTTTGGTAGAGAATGTTGGTTCACTTCTTGATCTTGCTAATATCACACTCTTCTAACTTCACTACAAATCAATCAAGCAAACATAGATTCAACTAGCATTCCAACCAATATTCAAACAATTCATCACACATAAAATAATAGAAACAAGGTCATGCATGCAAGCATGCAAAAGATAGTTTTATTTAGAAAAGTGGTTTCTACTAGGCTCTAAACATTATAAGGTTTAAAGTGGTCATTTACTAAAGTGGCAAAACCATCTGCAAAAGGTTTTATCTGTAAACCATTTTTAAATCAAATCATTATTTTATGTGGTTGAAAATGTTTTTAGCAAAGCAATAATTTTTATATTGTTCATCAAATAAGTTGTTAATTCACAAAACTTGGTGTTTAGGGTCAGAAGGTTTGAATCAGATCATTTCCCAAAGGTTTCACTAAAAAATCATTTCTAAAACAAAAACAATTTTTTTATTTGACTAGAAATGAGCTAATTCAAGTATTTATTCCTAAACTTCACAAAATTCATTTTCAAATCCATGAGTTGGTTCCTAAGGTCAGTAGGTTCACAACAAACCAATTTGCAAAAGATTTCACATTAAAATTATATCTAGAATAATTTTTATATTCAAAACAAGCCTACACAAGTTTCTGCAAATTCAACCAATTTTCCAGAAGCAAAACATTAAAAAAAGTGCATGGTTGTAAAGTACATGTTCTACTGATTCCATTGATATAAAATTTGCAAATTTTGGACGTGTGGATCAAAAGTTATGCAATTTACAAGTTTGCATATAAATCAGATTTAGGATTTTGTTTTAAATCAAACTAGTGCCACGCGGCGCGATTCTATTGGCAGGTACCGTTTCGTGCGGATCGGCCTCTGCGAGCCGTAGGATTCAAGTTAGATCTAGTGGCTCAGGTTGGCTCATACCCCTTCATCTAAGTTCTAATCTTAGCCGCAGGATTAACATCTAACGGTGTAAATCTCCTTGACCATACTCGAGCGGCGCTAACGGCGGCGCTCTGGAGGCAGCGCTCAGACGTGGTCGTCGCTGGTGATACAGGACGCAAGATAAGAAGCGGAGGTGCTCACCGTGTTCGTGAGGTCGAGGTGAAGCTCAAGGTGGCGCTGGCTTGGCGAGGGGCGCTCAGACGCGACGGGGATTCCTCGTCGGAGTGGGTGGTGGCGTCAGGCGGCTCTGGAGGTCGTCGAGGGCGACGCTGCGGTTCACCCCGAGGCAAAATAAGGACACGGTTAGACGCAGGCGAGTGTGGCGAGTGCAGGAGTATCATCGGGAAGGAGAGGGAAGGGCGTTGCTTACGGGGATACTTCGTCGGAGTGTTGGCAGACGGCGGTGGCACTCAGATGAAGACGAAGTCGACGTTTCGGAGCACGCGCGAGCGAACGAGTGGCACGGGGGAATGCGCCAGGAGGTGAGGAGCGAGCTCGTGTTCAGTGGGAGGCGATAGGTGGCGGGGTGTGGCCGGAATTGTTCGGAGACGCTCGCCGGAGCAGTGGCGGTGCAAGGGGAATTCGGGGCAGCCTATGGGCAGAGGGGAGGAGCTGTCTGGGGGAAAGATAGAGGGATGTGGGGCGATTTAACAAGCGTAGTCACTGCGAGGAATTAAGGCCGCCTTCAATGCGTATTCACCGCCGGAATTACTCGGCTGCAATGGCAGGGCGAGTTCATCGCGGGGAGGAAGGTGACGTGGGTGTGGGGTCGTCTGGTAGCGAGAGAGAGAACGGTGTGATGGGGTCCTGCTGTCTGTGACTCCGTGTTAGACCCCTCCTTTATAAAGGAAAGGATCCCTGTGATTGCAATGCTAGTCCCTGGATCAATGCTAGCATCCACAGTTTAAGATGAAGTACACAGATACAAAGGTCGTTTATTACATTCATTCCAGAGATATAACATAGTCTTTTACAACTCAGGGCCATAGGCCTAATACAAGAGTTTTAGGAACAAGTAATTAAACATAAGTCTTCATCTTCATGTGCCACAGGCAAGCATGTTGAGTGTAGACTCATGACTCTTACTCATCATCGGAGTAACCTGCAACATCACAAGTTACAGCCACAGAGGGTCAATACTTTGGAATAGTATTGGCAAGTGATACCTTAGTATATTTTAAGTGGACTATATTGCTATATGCATTTGGCTAAGTGTAGCTTGGCTTGCTTTGCTCAAAATAGGTTTTTCCTATTAGCTGAAATCACTAAGTTTTTCTTTATCAAAAACTTCCCAAGAAACCACCAATAGACATTGGGGTCCTTCACCCTTGTTCACCCACAAGTTTTATTTTAGAAGTTGGAGTGATGATATTCTTGTAGCTTCCATGTCTTGATGCTCAAGTTGTCCATTGCCATGGACCTGGCTAAGTACTTAGATTTTCCATCTGCAGAGGTTGTGCACTTTCCCCACCAGACTTGGTTTCCCAAGACAGGACCTTTCAGAAGCCTTTCCTTAGTCAAATGGACGCGTTCCAACCTATCAATCCCTTCTACCACCAACTGTCCAAAAGACTAAGTTCTAGCTACCTATATGATCAAGGCAGAGCCCATTTTGCCAAGTGGTTGCACTGTAAGCTTTCTCAACACTTGGCCCCCAAATCCCTTTGTGCCTGGGTGGCATACCACAAGTGAGATACACAACCCAAGTCCATGGCCTTGTGTAACCACTCAACATAATCCAATCCTTCCATTCCACCCAGGAGGTTCATTTGACTTAGTTGTTTTATTAGGAAAGCATAAGTCTCATGACTTAGAAATATTTTCATCATAATAAGTATAGATTTTCACCAACCCTTGTTTTCTAAATAGCTAGGCTAAGCATGGTATGATAACTTAACTTAGGAAAATTCCCTAGACATTCTACAATTCTACACTACTTAGGATTTCCCAACTTAGCATTAGGCAAAAGTAGCATGCAAGACTTAGCAAAATATCTAATGCTAGTACAAAACATAGGATAGAAATATTCATGAAAATATCACTTGCCTTGGTAATGTGGAGAGTAGCACTCCTCACAATCACAATCACTAGCAAAATCTACACAAAAATTTGTAACACACCATTACACACAATTATATACAATCAAAAATAATATGAATGCATGCATTCAAGAATTTACTAAGTGGTGATTTTGAAAACTCTACCAAGCATGTGCATGTTTACAGAAACTTAACCAGTCACAAGTTTGTCAACCAAACTTATTTATCCCTAAAAACAAATTACTAAACTAAATCCAAACTTAAACTAGCCTTAAACAAGTTTCTACAAATAAAGTCATTTTAACTGTTACTATTTGTTAAACACATTGGATATTCAGAAAGGTCTTGTTTCACTGAATCCAACGGTATAAAGTTTGCAAAATTCCAACGTGGCAATCAAAAGTTATAAGCATTTGAAATTTGGATCAAATTCTGGTTTTAAATCTGTTTTTAGTTCTAACACTTGCCACGCGTCGTGTTGTGATTTGCGCGTACCGGTTCGCACTGGATCGAGCTCTGTAGCCGCAGGATCTAAATAGATCGCACGCTCCAGATCGCGTACCTCTTTGCCGATTAATGAATCTATCCTAACGCTTGGATCAAGATCCAACGGCGCGCGAGCAAGCGACCATGTCCTGGCGGCGCGCGGCGTCAGCGAGCGGCGGAGCGCTCGGTCTACGGCGGCGCTAGCGTTCCATATCGCTCCAGGATGCAAGAAGGTACTCACCGGATCCGCAAAGGCGTGCTAAAGCTCGACGTGGTACTGGTTTGCGGAGGGGCGCTCGGATGTGGCTGAAAGAGCTCGTCGGAGTCGTGCACGGCGTCGGGTGGTTGTTGTCGGCGTCGTTGCCGAGGTTCCGCGTCGCCCTAACACAAGCCAGAGGGTTTAGGAGATGCGCAAGAACGTTGCGAACAATCTCGTGTGAGTCAGAAGTGAAGGGGCGCATGGGACTTACGGAATTTGGTCGCCGGAGTCGAGGTGGTCGTCAGATGCTTGCGGCGTCGAGCGGGAACGGCGACCTGGGGCAATACAGGATGAACTGGTGGGGTCAGGAGGTGCGCAAGGAGATTGCGAAGTGGCTCGAATGAATCAGAGAGGAAGGGGCGCACGGAGCTCACCGGAATCGATCGCCGGAGTGAGCTCTGTCTGCGGCGGTGTTGTGTGAGTCGTGGGCAGCCTGGTGGCGTGAAGGCAGAATTGACTGGGGGGAAATGGTCGCTAGGAGGTGGGGATCTTATAGCCGGAGCCTCGACAGGAAACGCTCGTCGCATCAATGCTAATTATGCTCGCGAGATCAGCGCTGCAACGGCCAGCGGCGGAGTCGTGCGCGGAATCAGAGAGGAAGACGATGCTGACGTGGAGGAGTCCCGCTTGCCAGTGAAGTGCGCGAGGTGGAGGTGGGGTCTGTCTGTTAGCGATAGATTGCGTGCGCTCGCGCATGAGAAAATAAAAGGAAACCCCCGGGTGGGCTAGTTGGGCTTGATTCTCTGCTGGGCTAGATATCTGGCGCGCGGCCCTTTTCCTTTGTTTAATTCTTTTTCTTTTCTATTTCGATTTTCTGAATGGGTTTTCAAATGGTTTCAAAATCAATTTGAATTCAAATCTTCCTGAGGTTTTGTAGTGGTGGTTTGGTCTCAGAAATGGGTCAAAACTCATGGGGCTACTTTGCAAGGGCTTGGTCAAACTTGGAGATCAAAAATATCAGAGGCTAGGCACTTGGTTTGAAATTTTTGAAAGATGGTTTTTGGAACCCATTTCCCATTTGAAAACTTGGTCTTCAATCTACACTTAAATCCTATGTTCATATAAGGCAACCTTCTCGTTCACAACAATCAAACTTACAAGTGGTGTTGGCCATTTTAAAATAAGTTTGTCCACATAAAATCATGGTACCATATGATTCTGTTTTCTGAATTGATTTGAGAAAACCCTAAATGATGATGGATGTAAGGATGATATGAATGAGTTTTGGAATATGAATTTAGGGATGTTACAAATCTAACCCCCTTAAGATGAATCTCGCCCTCGAGATTCGGATTGGCTAGCAAATAGGTGAGGGTGGTCTTTCCGAAGATCATCTTCTCTTTCCCATGTTGCTTCCTCTTCGGAATGATGATTCCATTGTACTTTGCAAAACTTGATAGTCTTTGTCCTTGTGACTCTCTCTACGGTTTCAAGAATCTTGACAGGCTTTTCTTCATAGGTGAGATCACTTTCTAGTTGAACTTCTTCCAAGGGTATGGTATCCTTCAAAGATGATTCTTCCATCTCTGGGTGACATTTCTTAAGCTGACTCACATGAAACATATTATGGACAGCTGACAGAGACTCTGGCAATTCAACTTCATATGCAACTTCTCCTTTGCGACTTAGAATCTTGAATGGCCCAACATATCTTGGTGCCAACTTTCCTTTGACTCCAAATCTTTTCACTCCACGAAGTGGTGATACTCTAAGATAAGCTCTATCCCCAACTTCGTAGGTGACTTCTCTACGCTTAGAATCCGCGTAGCTTTTCTGTCGGGACTGTGCTATCTTCAACATGTCCTTGACCAATTTGACTTTCTCTTCGGCGTCTTTGATAAGATCAGGTCCAAATAAACTTCTTTCCCCCACACCATTCCATAACAATGGGGAGGCACACTTCCTTCCGTAGAGAAACTCAAATGGTGCCATCCCAATGCTAGATTGGTAACTGTTATTGTAAGAGAACTCTGCGTAAGGCAAACTTTCATCCCAACTTGCTCCATAGTCTAGGGCACATGCCCTCAACATGTCTTCAAGAATCTGATTAGTCCTTTCTGTTTGTCCATCAGTTTGAGGATGAAAAGCAGTGCTGAATTCCAACCTCGTTCCCAAGGATTCATGAAGCTGTCTCCAAAAGTGAGAAGTGAACTGAGTTCCTCTATCTGACACAATACTCTTAGGCACACCGTGAAGGCATACAATTCTGCTCATGTAGATCTTTGCTAACTTGGCACTTGTATAAGTTGTCTTCACGGGTATAAATTGAGCCACTTTAGTTAGGCGATCCACTACTACCCATATGGAATCATACCCTGACCTGGTTCTTGGTAATCCGGTAATGAAATCCATACCAATATTTTCCCACTTCCATTCAGGAATAGGTAGTGGTTGAAGCAAACCCGCTGGTTTCTGATGCTCCGCTTTTACTCTGCTACACACATCACACAAAGCAATATGTTCGGCGATGTCCCTTTTGAGATTGTTCCACCAAAATCTTTCTTTCATGTCCATGTACATCTTGGTGTTTCCCGGGTGAATAGAATACGGAGAGTTGTGGGCTTCCTGTAAAATCAGTTTCCGCAACTCCGGGTCTTGTGGAACACAAATACGTTTCCCGTGCCATAAAGTACCTTGTTCGTCAATATGGAAACTTTTAGCTTTCCCTTGGCTAATCCTTTCCTTAATCTCTTCGATTTCCTTATCCGTCTTCTGGGCTTCTTTAATCTTATCCAATAGAGTGGGTTGAACATCTAAAGTCATAAGATGTCCTTCTGGCACAATCTCCAATCTGAGTTCTATGAAATGCTTACACAAGTCATTTGGCAATTCACCTTTGGTAAGGCCATTCACAAACGTCTTACAACTTAGAGCATCTGCTACTACATTTGCTTTACCGGGGTGGTACTGCAAACTTAAGTCGTAATCCTTGATAAGTTCTAGCCACCTCCTTTGTCTCATATTGATTTCCTTCTGGGTGAAGATATACTTCAAACTCTTATGATCAGTGAATACTTCACAACGCTTTCCCAAAAGGTAGTGCCTCCATGTTTTGAGTGCATGGACGACAGAGGCTAACTCCAAATCATGAGTAGGGTAGTTTACTTCATGAGTTTTGAGTTGTCTCGAGGCATAGGCTATGACTTTACCGTCTTGCATAAGTACGGCACCCAAGCCTTGATGAGACGCATCACAATATACTTGGAAATCCTTTTCCAAATCTGGCAGACATAGTACCGGTGCTGTTACAAGTCTCTTCTTCAATTCTTGGAAGCTGACTTCACAACCTTCAGAACAAGAAAATTTCTTGTCCTTCTTTAACAATTCAGTCATTGGCTTAGCAACCTTTGAGAAATTCTCAATGAACCTTCTGTAGTATCCTGCTAAACCAAGGAAACTGCGAACTTCTTTTACGTTCTTAGGAGATTCCCATTCAGTTACAGCTGAAACTTTAGCAGGATCAACTGCCACACCATCCTTTGTCATAACATGACCAAGAAAACCAACTTCTTCTAACCAGAACTCACACTTGCTGAATTTGGCATAAAGTTTATGCTATCTTAACTTTTCTAGTATCAAGCGTAAATGTCTTTCATGTTCTTCCTTTCTCTTGGAGTAGACTAAGATGTCATCGATGAAAACGACAACAAATTTGTCAAGGAATTCCATGAACACCTTGTTCATCATATTCATGAAGTATGCTAGAGCGTTGGTTAATCCAAAAGGCATCACAGTGTACTCATACAATCCATACCTTGTGGTGAATGCTGTCTTAGGTATGTCTTGCTCTCTTATTTTGAGTTGAAAATAGCCTGACCGAAGATCAATCTTCTAGAACACACATGCTCCTTCTAGCTGATCAAACAAGTCGTTGATTCTTGGCAAAGGATATTTGTTCTTGATGGTTACCTCGTTGAGAGAACGGTAGTCAATGCATAATCTTTGTGTTCTATCCTTCTTCTCCACGAACAATACTGGGGCTCCCCAAGATGAAGAACTTGGTTGAATAAACCCTTTTTGCAACTGTTCTCCTAGTTGCTTTTTGAGTTCCTTCAGTTCATCAACTGACATTTTGTATGGTCTCTTAGCTATTAGTCCAGAACCTGGTACCAAATCTATCAGAAACTCCACATCTCTATCCGGTGGCATTCCTGGCAACTCTTCCGGAAACACATCCGGATACTCACACACAATTGGCACACTGTCCATGCTAACCCCCTTAAGAGAATTTAGCTTACTTCCTTTGGACTCAAAGTTGGATCTGAATTTTATTCTTTTTCCTTCTGGAGTTGTGAGTGTAACTGTACGATTGGCACAATCTAGTACCCCCTCATACTTAGCCATCCAATCCATTCCCAAAATCACATCCAATCCTTGGGAATTCAGGATTATTAGGTTCACTGGAAACTTATGTTTTCCAAACTCTATGACTAAGTCATGACATCCTGAGTTTACTATCATTTATCCACCCGGAGAACTTACTCTTATAGGACACCCAATGGTTTCTACCGGTAGTTCATTTATTTCAACAAATGCCTTTGATATGAATGAATGAGATGCACCGGTATCAAAGAGTACAAATGCTGAAATTGAATTGAGTTTGAACTTACCAGCAACGGCATCAGGATCCTCATAGACATCCTCCACATTGATGTGGTTAACCTGTCCTTTCTGAAAAGGATTTGGCTTGTTAGGTCCTTCAACTTTCTTCTCAAGGCACTCATTAGCATAATGCCCCAGCTTCTTGCATTTGAAGCACTCAACCTGACTGATGTCCTTTTTTGCAGGCTGACTTCCACTTCCACTACCATTGTGGTGGCTCTTATGTCCACTCTTGTGGTTCTTGTACTTATCATTGTCATGACTGCGATAATGCTTGTTGTCATGACGGTTGTGGTTGTGGTGCTTGTTGAATTTCCCATGCTTGTGGGATCCCGATCTGCCACTGTCATCATGGTGAGATCGTTTGTGAGACGATCCAGAGCTGTGCTTGTCGGTGTGTTTCCTCTTCCTACTCTCGACTTGTTTCATTTTACTCTCCAAAATAGCAGCCTTGTCACACAGAGACTGATAAGTTGGGACATATGCCACAGACAGCTGCAGATTTAGCTCATCATTCAAGCCCTCCAGAAACTTCTCCTTTCTTTTTGCATCTGTGTCAACCTCATTCGGTGCATAGCGTGCCAGATTGTTGAACTCTTCTATGTATTCTGCCACGCTGCGGTGGCGCTGCTTCAGGTTATGAAACTCCTTCTTTTTCAGACTCATCATTCCTGATGAGATATGAGCAGTGCGAAAGCCATCTTCAAAGATAGCCTAAGTCACCTCATCCAAAGGAGTGGTGATTTGGAAGTTGTCCCACCATGTGGCGGCTGGTCCTTCCAACAGATGTGCTGCGAACCTGACTTTCTCAGCATCCGTGCAGCCCATGGTCACTAAATCTTTGTTCACAGAACGTAGCCAGTCATTGGCCACCATGGGATCAGTCGTCCCCGAAAACTTTGCTGGCCTCAAACGCAGAAATCTGGTGAGCATATCAAAACCCGGAGGGTTGTTGTTGTTGTTGTTGTTGTTATTGTTGTTGTTGTTGTTGTTATTGGGGTTGTTGTTGTTGTTGTTATTCTGGTTTTGGATGAATGTTGTCATCATCTGCATAAGTTGTGTTTGCGCATTCATCATTTGTTGCATTTCCGGGGTGATGTTGTTGGGGTTGGGGTTTGCGCGACGGGGAGGCATCTGTGGTTTGTTCAAATAGATAAGAATGAGATACCCATAGATGTTTTATGCACAATACATCACAAGCAAACACATAGCATGCAACTCAAGGATAAAAGCTCAACAACAGAATAACAAAGTTCTCGAAATAAAACACACAAGTGGCAAGCCATCCACATGTCGGATGGTCCAATAACAAGTTCACAAATAAAAAGTATGATAATTAAAGATAAACGAGTAGTCAAGTATAGTCATCAGCATCAATCTCCTCCTCGACGAAGGTAAGACCTGCGTTCTCCATCGCGGTCTTGTTCTCCTCAATCGTAGTGGTCAAGGAATCGACCTTGGCCTTGAGAGCCCTCTTCTGGGAGCGAAGCCTCTCAATAACCATCTGCTGCTGCTCTAGCTCGAAATCCTTGGACTTCAGTTCCTCGGTCATGTCCCGGATCTTCTTGTTCCTATCCTGGACGCGTTTCTCCTGACTCTTGAACTTGCGGTCCTGGGCCTCGAACTTCGTCTCCATTTCCTTGACCATCTCATCCTGCTGTGCGAAAAGCTTGTCCTTCTCGCGAAGCTGCATCTGGAGCTCGTCATTGCTGAGCATGACGTCCGTCCTGTCCGTGTCCACGTGCCTGATGAGAGACTCTAAGTCCTGGAGATAGAGACGTATCGGCTCTGCCGTGTCCCTCGAGTCGTCCTCATAGTCAATAGACTCTCCGTCATCGTCACGCCTTCCGAAAACGTGGAAGTGAGTGCCTCTAACCTGTCGAGAGTGACGGCCTAACAGACGTCCTATCAGGTCCTGCATGACTACCTCCATGCCTCTCTCCCTGTCGTCGTGCATTAGCTTGATGACGATGGCCTCCGTAGTAGGCTCCGTCTGGCGTCCGGGCTGGTTCACCTTGAAGCCCCAGAGGTCCTTCCTCTCGAACTTGGTGAGTGGGTGCACCGTGATGGTGGGAAGAGGGAGATCGAGCAAAGTGGTAAGCTCAACGATACGAGGGCCGAAACGGGTAACCTGGAACTGCTCAACAGTGCTGATGGTAATAGGCATCTATTTATAAGATTAAAAAGTTAGAACGGCACAATTTAAGATAAAACAAGACACACATTTCATACATATCCATGGAACACAAACATCACACAAGTCATGCATACATAAGTCCATTACATCAATCAAGGTCCATACTTATTTAAGGTATCATTTTTGGAAAATAAGGTGATAAATGGTGGTCCAACTAACGAGGTGTGCTCACAATCCTATCTCACTGGATCTGGTGGCTATCACAATGTTCCTAGAGGAAATCCACCTATCTTGTTCACATGATTCCATCACTAAGTCTATTATATCTCCCCTTAACTCTTGGTTGGTGGCTTCCAACTCTTGGGTAAGTTCCTTCTCCTTCTCTAAGTCTTTTTGGAGGTTGAGCATCCTGCACTTGACTCTAGCACTTAGTTCTTTGATAGTCCTCCAAGCTGCATCTCTGGCTGACTCAAAGAATGTGGTGTGCATTACAGTGTTGGTGTACATGCAGAATCCCCTTTCTTTGTGGTTGTCTTCCTTGTTTTTGTACAAGTGAAGTTGCACCCACCAATACTCCACTCCTTCATCCTTTACTGGAAAGCCTTTGTATATAGCTGCTCCATGTGCTTCCATTGCTACCATGAGATCCTTGAGGATCTTGGGAAACTCAGTTTCACACTCCAAGGTCATGGTCATGAGTGGTCCTTTCTTCACGGCTTCGTTGATGGAGTTCATCTACAAATGGAGTTGAGAATGAAAAGATTAGAAAAGTTTTACGAGAAGAATAGACAAGTGTAGAAGTAGTTGAAAACTTTTCCTTAGTGCTTTTCCAATCCTAGGGTCATAATCCTACAGGCAACACAGTGCTCTGATACCATCTGTTAGACCCCTCCTTTATAAAGGAAAGGATCCCTGTGATTGCAATGCTAGTCCCTGGATCAATGCTAGCATCCACAGTTTAAGATGAAGTACACAGATACAAAGGTCGTTTATTACATTCATTCCAGATATATAACATAGTCTTTTACAACTCAGGGCCATAGGCCAAATACAAGAGTTTTAGGAACAAGTAATTAAACATAAGTCTTCATCTTCATGTGCCACAGGCAAGCATGTTGAGTGTAGCCTCATGACTCTTACTCATCATCGGAGTAACCTGCAACATCACAAGTTACAGCCACAGAGGGTCAATACTTTGGAATAGTATTGGCAAGTGATACCTTAGTATATTTTAAGTGGACTATATTGCTATATGCATTTGGCTAAGTGTAGCTTGGCTTGCTTTGCTCAAAATAGGTTTTTCCTATTAGCTGAAATCACTAAGTTTTTCTTTATCAAAAACTTCCCAAGAAACCACCAATAGACATTGGGGTCCTTCACCCTTGTTCACCCACAAGTTTTATTTTAGAAGTTGGAGTGATGAGATTCTTGTAGCTTCCATGTCTTGATGCTCAAGTTGTCCATTGCCATGGACCTGGCTAAGTACTTAGATTTTCCATCTGCAGAGGTTGTGCACTTTCCCCACCAGACTTGGTTTCCCAAGACAGGACCTTTCAGAAGCCTTTCCTTAGTCAAATGGACGCGTTCCAACCTATCAATCCCTTCTACCACCAACTGTCCAAAAGACTAAGTTCTAGCTACCTATATGATCAAGGCAGAGCCCATTTTGCCAAGTGGTTGCACTATAAGCTTTCTCAACACTTGGCCTCCAAATCCCTTTGTGCCTAGGTGGCATACCACAAGTGAGATACACAACCCAAGTCCATGGCCTTGTGTAACCACTCAACATAATCCAATCCTTCCATTCCACCCAGGAGGTTCATTTGACTTAGTTGTTTTATTAGGAAAGCATAAGTCTCATGACTCAGAAATATTTTCATCATAATAAGTATAGATTTTCACCAACCCTTGTTTGCTAAATAGCTAGGCTAAGCATGGTATGATAACTTAACTTAGGAAAATTCCCTAGACATTCTACAATTCTACACTACTTAGGATTTCCCAACTTAGCATTAGGAAAAAGTAGCATGCAAGACTTAGCAAAATATCTAATGCTAGTACAAAACATAGGATAGAAATATTCATGAAAATATCACTTGCCTTGGTAATGTGGAGAGTAGCACTCCTCACAATCACAATCACTAGCAAAATCTACACAAAAATTTGTAACACACCATTACACACAATTATATACAATCAAAAATAATATGAATGCATGCATGCAAGAATTTACTAAGTGGTGATTTTGAAAACTCTACCAAGCATGTGCATGTTTACAGAAACTTAACCAGTCACAAGTTTGTCAACCAAACTTATTTATCCCTAAAAACAAATTACTAAACTAAATCCATACTTAAACTAGCCTTAAACAAGTTTCTACAAATAAAGTCATTTTAACTGTTACTATTTGTTAAACACATTGGATATTCAGAAAGGCCTTGTTTCACTGAATCCAACGGTATAAAGTTTGCAAAATTCCAACGTGGCAATCAAAAGTTATAAGCATTTGAAATTTGGATCAAATTCTGGTTTTAAATCTGGTTTTAGTTCTAACACTTGCCACGCGTCGTGTTGTGATTTGCGCATACGGTTCGCACCGGATCGAGCTCTGTAGCCGCAGGATCTAAATAGATCGCACGCTCCAGATCGCGTACCTCTTCGCCGATTAATGAATCTATCCTAACGCTTGGATCAAGATCCAACGGCGCGCGAGCAAGTGACCATGTCCTGGCGGCACGCGGCGTCAGCGAGCGGCGGAGCGCTCGGTCTACGGCGGCGCTAGCGTTCCATATCGCTCCAGGATGCAAGAAGGTACTCACCGGATCCACAAAGGCGTGCTAAAGCTCGACGTGGCACTGGTTTGCGGAGGGGCGCTCGGATGTGGCTGAAAGAGCTCGTCGGAGTCGTGCACGGCGTCGGGTGGTTATTGTCGGCGTCGTTGTCGAGGTTCCACGTCGCCCTAACACAAGCCAGAGGGTTTAGGAGATGCGCAAGAACGTTGCGAACAATCTCATGTGAGTCAGAAGTGAAGGGGCGCACGGGACTTACGGAATTTGGTCGCCGGAGTCGAGGTGGTCGTCAGATGCTTGCGGCGTCGAGCGGGAACGGCGACCTGGGGCAATACAGGATGAACTGGTGGGGTCAGGAGGTGCGCAAGGAGATTGCGAAGTGGCTCGAATGAATCAGAGAGGAAGGGGCGCACGGAGCTCATCGGAATCGATCGCCGGAGTGAGCTCTGTCTGCGGCGGTGTTGTGTGAGTCGTGGGCAACCTGGTGGCGTGAAGGCAGAATTGACTAGGGGGAAATGGTCGCTAGGAGGTGGAGATCTTATAGCCGGAGCCTCGACAGGAAACGCTCGTCGCATCAATGCTAATTACGCTCGCGAGATCAGCGCTGCAACGGCCAGCGGCGGAGTCGTGCGCGGAATCAGAGGGGAAGACGATGCTGACGTGGAGGAGGCCCGCTTGCCAGTGAAGTGCGCGAGGTGGAGGTGGGGTCTGTCTGTTAGCGACAGATTGCGTGCGCTCGCGCGTGAGAGAAGAAAAGGAAACCCCCGGGTGGGCTAGTTGGGCTCGATTCTCTGCTGGGCTAGATATCTGGCGCGCGGCCCTTTTCCTTTGTGTAATTCTTTTTCTTTTCTATTTCGATTTTCTGAATGGATTTTCAAATGGTTTCAAAATCAATTTGAATTCAAATCTTCCTGAGGTTTTGTAGTGGTGGTTTGGCCTCAGAAATGGGTCAAAACTCATGGGGCTACTTTGCAAGGGCTTGGTGAAACTTGGAGATCAAAAATATCAGAGGCTAGGCACTTGGTTTGAAATTTTTGAAAGATGGTTTTTGGAACCCATTTCCCATTTGAAAACTTGGTCTTCAATCTACAGTTAAATCCTATGTTCATAGAAGGCAACCTTCTGGTTCACAACAATCAAACTTACAAGTGGTGTTGGCCATTTTAAAATAAGTCTGTCCACATAAAATCATGGTACCATATGATTCTGTTTTCTGAATTGATTTGAGAAAACCCTAAATGATGATGGATGTAAGGATGATATGAATGAGTTTTGGAATATGAATTTAGGGATGTTACACTCCGCGGGTCGGTTTTTTAGTGGAAAACGATTCGCAGAGAGGGGGGAAAGTTGGGCTGCGACTGGGCTGTTGGGCTTGTTTGCTGGGCTGGGTCTGTTTATATTTTTTTTTTATTCTGTAAGCTTTTCTTTTTCTATTTGATTTTTCCTGTTTTGAATTTCAAACAACAATTCAAACACCCAAATCAATTCAAACTTCCACCAAACTTTGTATTGAGTTTAGTTCTGTTTAATAACATAATTCCAAGTCCAAAATAAAATATTATTTTTAGGATCCATTAATAAATAAATAAATAGACCTTAGTCATTAATTCAAATAGGATTTTTTTTATTTAAAATATCCATTTGAAATCTAAAATAATACCAAAATCAAAATAATAGGTTTTATTTGAATAAATAAAACACTTGGAAAACTTATTTAAAAATAATTTAATTAGTTTTAGTGTTTAATTAAAATGGAAAAGCCTTCACTTTAATAAAATTGGATATTAATAAACCCTCATTATTTTATTTAAATAAACCTTTACTCTTTTAATCAAAACAAAATATTTTATTTCAAAAGCTTGGCCAAGGTTTAATTTGGCTCTATAAAATAATCCTTATTTATATTACTACCTTTTCATTTGAAACCAAAACTTTTTATTAAAAGATCCCAAAAATAGTAATTCCAATTATTAAAATTTTCTTTATTAATTGTTTATCTTTTTAAATCCCTTTAGGATTTATTTGATCAAAATAGGTTTGAAGGTTTCCAATTGGAATCAAAAAGTTTCTTCTCACCCTGAAAATCAACAAAGTTTTATTTTATTTATTTATTTTTCACATAACAAGATTTGGAAAATCTTGGGATGTGACAAAGCCATCCACATGTTGGATGGTCATTGCGACTCAATAATCAAAGACATGATAAATAAAGGTAAATGAGCAGTCATCACTACTCCTCGGCATCAACCTCCTTCTCAACAAATGTAAGGCCTGCATTCTCCATAGCGGTCTTGTATTCCTCGACATTGGTGGTCAAGGTCTCTACTTTGGCTTTGAGAGCCCTCTTCTGAGAACGAAGCCTCTCAATCACAGTCTGCTGATGCTCGAGCTCGAAGTCCTTGGCCTCCAGTTCTGCAGTCATGTCTCAAATCCTTTTGTTCCTATCTTGGACTCGCTTCTCTTGACTCTTGAACTTTCTGTCCTGACTCTCGAACTTGGCCTCCATCTCCTTGACTATCTCATCTTGCTCCGCGAAGAGCTTGTCCTTCTCACGAAGATGCACCTGGAGTTCGTCATTGCTAAGCATGACGTTGGTCCTATCAGTATCCACGTGCCTAAGAAGAACCTCTAAGTCCTGGAGATATAGACGAATCGGATCTGCTGTCTCCCTCGAAGTATCCTCGAAGTCAATGGCCTCACCATTCTCATCACGTCTACCGAAGGCGTGGAAGTGAGTACCTCTAACCTGTCGAGAGTGTCTCCCTAACAGACATCCAATCAAGTCCTGCATGACTACCTCTAGGCCTCTCTCCTTGTCATCGTGCATGAGCTTGAAGATGATAGCCTCCGTGGTAGGCTCAGTCTGGCGTCCGGGCTGATTGACCTTGAAGCCCCAAAGGTCTTTCCTCTCAAACTTGGTGAGGGGAAGCACCATGACGGTAGGAAGAGGGATATTGAGCAAACTAGTGAGCTCAATAATACGAGGGCCAAAATGAGTTCCCTGGAACTCTTCAACAGTGCTGATGGTAACATTAGGCATCTATTTAATAAGATAGAAAAAGTTAGAATCAACACAATTTAAGACAAGTCACAAGACAAGGCATCACATGCATAACTTTGGAAATCAAAACACACAAGTCATGGCATACATGGATTCATTACAACAACCAAGGTTCAACTTATTTTAAACAGCGTTTGGAAAATAAAATGATAAGTGTGGTGGTCCAACTAACGAAGTATGTTACAATCCCATCTCACTTGCCAAGTTGGCTAAGAGGATATTTCTAGAAGCAATCTGTCTATCCAGAGCACATGACTCCATTACTAAGTCTATAATGTCTCGTCTTAAGGTTTGGTTGGTAGCCTCCAACTCTTGGGTATGTTTCTTTTCTTCCCTAAGATCATTATGGGTGTTGAGCATTCTGCACTTGACTCTATCACCAAGTTCTTTGATGGCCTTCCAAGCTGCATCCCTTGCTGAATCAAAGAATGTAGTGTGCACCACTGAATTGGTGACCATGCAGAATCCTGATTCTTTGTGGTTGTCTTCCTTGTTTTTATACAAGTGAAGTTGAACCCACCAGTACTCAACTCCTTCATCCATCACAGGAAAACCTTTGTACACAGCTGGACCATGTATTCCCATTGCAACCATGAGGTCCTTGAGATCTTTGGGGAATTCTGTCTCACATTCCAAAGTCATTGTCATGAGTGGTCCCTTCCTTACGGCTTCGTTGATGGAGTTCATCTACAAATAGAGATGAGAAAGAAGTTTAGAAAAGTTTACGAGAAGAAAATACAAGTGTGGAAGTTGTTGAAATTTTTTTCCTTAGTGGTTTCCAATGCTAGGGTCATAATCCTACAGGCAACACAGTGCTCTGATACTATCTGTAAGATCCCTCCCTTATAAAGGAAAAAGGATCCCTGTGATTGCAATGCTAGTCCCTAGATCAATGCTAGCATCCACAGTTTAAGATGAAGTACACAGAAACAAAGGTCATTATTACAGTCATTCCAGAGACAACATAGTATTTTACAACTCCATGGCCACAGGCCTAGTACAAGAGTTCAAATAAGTAATAAGATAAATAAGTCTTCATCTTCATGTGCCACAGGCAAGCATGTTGAGTGTAGACTCATGACTCCTAACCATCATCAGAATATCCTGCAACATCACAAGTTACAGCCACAGTGGGTCAATACATTGGAATAGTATTGGAAAGTGATACCTTAGTAGAATATTAGTGGACTAGCTACTACATGCAATTTGGCTAAGTGTAGCTTAGGCTTGCTTTTCTCAAAGTAGGTTTTGCCTATTAGTTGAAAACACTAAGTTTTTCTTTGTCAAAAACTTTTCCCAAGGAACCACCAATAGACATTGGGGTCCTTCACCCTTGTTCAACCACAAGTTTTACTTAGAAATTGGGATGAGGAGATTCTTGATAGCTTCCATGTCTTGATGCTCAAATTGTCCAATACCAGGGACATTGCTAAGTACTTAGATTTTTCCATCTGCAGAGGTTGTGCACTTTCCCCATAAGACTTGATTTTCACCAAGACAGGACCTTTCAGAAGCCTTCCCTTAGACCAAATGGACGCGCTCCAACCTATCATCCCACTACCACCAACTGTCGAAATGGCTAAGTTATTGCAACCTATGTGATCCAGGCAGAGCCCATATTGCCAAGTGGCTGCACTAGAAGCTTCTTAACATTTGGCCTCTCAAATCCCTTTGTTCCTGGGTGGCTTTCCACAAGTGAGATACACAAGGTAAACCATCGAAATGGGCCTTGTGTAACCACTCAACATAAACCATTCCTTCCATTCCACCCAGGTATTTCATTTACTTAGTTGTTTTATTAAGGAAAACACAAGTCCAAAGACTTAGAAATATTTTATCATAGCATGAATATTTCACCACCCTTGGTTGCTACTAGCTAGGCTAAGCATGGCATAGATAAACATCTTAACTTAGAAATTTCTAGCAATTCTACAACTACTAGGATTTCCCAAGCATAGCATATAAGACCAAAAATTATCCATGCAAGTCTAGCAAAATATTTCTAATGCATATTTGAAAAACATAGGAATAAAATCATGAAGCACCACTTTCCTTGGTAGTTTGGAGAGTAGCTACAATCCTCACAATCACAGTCACTATTAGCACCAAAATCTACACATAAAATGATAGCACCAAATCACATACCACATAAATACAAGCAAAAATATATGGATGCATGCAATATGATATGTGATGATTTTCTATACTCAACAAGACAAGTGAAACAACTTCAAAACTTTCCAAACAAACTTTATTTGAACATTAAATCATTTCTCAAATAATTATTATATCTAAATTATGCCTACACATGTTTCTGCAAAAACACCCATTTTAACAGAAGCAAAACCTTAAACACATTGCATAAATGGAAAGGGCTTTCTCTCCTCATTCCATTGATATAAAATTCATCAAATTTGGACGTGGGAATGAAAAGTTCATTAAACAAGTTTAAATATCAAATAGATCGAAATTCTGATTTTAAATCTAAACCCTAGCCACGCGGCGTGTTCAGGTTGGTCGATACCGCTTCGCACGGATCGGTTGATGCAGGCCGTTGGATTAAAGTGACTGCACGGTCCAGATCTAAACATACCGTTTCGTTAAGTGATTCTGTCTCACGTGTTAGATCTAGATCTAACGGCTCTCGATCAAACGACCAAAGTCTGGCGGCGCATGGCGACGGCGAGCGGCGGCGCGCTCGGTCTACGGCGTCGAGGTGGCTATAGAGGGGGCTGGGGTCAGTGGAAGTGCTTACCAGACTAGCAGAGGCGTGCTGGAGCTCAACGTGGTAGCGGCTTGTCAAGGGGCGCACAGACACGGTGGGGATTCCTCGTCGGAGTAGAGGCAGACGTCGGGCACGGCTGTTCGTCGTTGTTGCCGGAGTTGTAGACCATGCCAGAGTGTCACAAGCAGAGTGTTAGACGCGCACGAGCCTGGCAAATACGTGAGCATCAAAAAGAAAGACGGGGGCGGTCGGGAACTACCAGGAGACGTCACCGGAGTTGAGACAGACGGCGGCGCTTGCTTGACGTTGAGGTTGCCGACGAATGGGAGCACGCGCGGGCGAGTGGGTGATACTGGCAAGTGCAGAAGGAGATGGGGAACTCACTCGCAGTGTCAGGAGGGAAAGGGGCGACGGTGGTTGGCCGGAATTCGAGCTGGAGCTCGTCAGAGCAGTGGGTGGTTCGGGGTCGATTCTGAACAGCCTAGGGGCAGAGAGAGGGGGAAAACTGGGGGAAAAGGAGAGGAGGTCGCAGGCGATTAAGTATGCAAGGTCGGGGGAGGAAAGTACTCGCGCAATCAATTGAATTGAAGCGAGGTTTAATCACCGGAAATAGCCGGCGTAATTTGGGGAAGAAGGGGTCGCAGGGTGGAGACGACGACAGTCGAGTGGGCCGCGGTTGTCAGTGAGAGAAACAGAGGGGAGGTGGGGACCGGCGGTCAGTCACTCGGTGGGTTCGTTTGCGAGTAAAGAAAAAACGGTTTGCGGGAGGGTTGCTGGGCTTGCTGGGTCGAATTGGGCTGGGTTGGGCCAGAATGGCTGGCTGCTTATTTTTTTCCACTTTAATCCTTTTCTTTTTATGTTTGATTTTCTAAAATGATTTTCAAACTTCATTTCAAATCAGTTTGATTTCAAACTTTCTCTGGTCTTTTGTACAGTGAACTTTGTACTCAAATATGTGTCAAACACATCTGTTCACTCAAACCTTCTTGGGTCATTTGAAAAATAAAAAGAAATCAAGCCTTTGGAAGATATAATAAAAGGCATAAACTTTGGTTTTATTTCATACTTGTTTTGAAACTTGGCTCAAGCCTTTGGAATCACTTGAGTTAGGATTCTAAACAATACTGAGAGAATATTAGTACCTTTCTCAATAGCAAGTAGCACAAAGGCTAGAGCATTCATACATAAAATAATGAGCACATATGCTCCTGTTTTGAAATGATTTTGAAATGGAAACCTACATGATCATGGATGCATGGATGATATGCATGAGTTTTGAAACATGATTTTAGGGATGTTACAAATCTAACCCCCTTAAGGTGAATCTCTCCCTTGAGATTCGGATTGTCTAGCAAATAGGTGAGGGTGGTCTTTCCGAAGATCATCTTCTCTTTCCCATGTTGCTTCCTCTTCGGAATGGTGGTTCCACTGAACTTTGCAGAATTTGATAGTTTTAGTCCGAGTAACTCTTTCTGCGGTCTCAATAATCTTTATAGGTTTATCTTCATAGGTGAGATCACTTTCCAATTGGACCACTTCCAAAGGTATAGTATCCTTCAAAGAAGTCTCTTCCATTTCTGGATGACATTTCTTAAGCTGACTCACATGGAATACATTATGAACAGCTGACAAAGACTCTGGCAATTCAATCTCATAAGCTACTTCTCCCTTACGACTCAGAATCTTGAATGGTCCAACATATCTTGGGGCCAACTTACCTTTGACACCAAACCTCTTCACTCCACGAAGTGGTGACACTCTAAGATAAGCTCTATCACCTACTTCATAGGTGACTTCTCTACGCTTAGGATCTGCGTAGCTCTTTTGTCGGGACTATGCTATATCCAATTTGTCCTTAACCAGCTTGACTTTCTCTTCAGCCTCTTTGATTAGTTCTGGTCTGAACAAACTTCTTTCTCCCACACTATTCCATAGCAATGGGGTGGTACACTTTCTCCCATAGAGAAACTCAAATGGTGCCATCTCAATACTGGCTTGATAGCTATTATTATAAGAAAATTCTGCGTAAGGCAGACTTTCATCCCAACTGGCTCCATAGTCTAGGGCACATGCCCTCAACATATCTTCAAGAATCTGATTAGTCCTTTCTGTCTGTCCATCAGTCTGAGGACGAAAAGCGGTACTGAATTCCAACCTCGTTCCCAATGACTCATGTAACTGCCTCCAAAAATGAGAAGTGAATTGAGTTCCCCTATCAAACACAATACTCTTGGGTACTCCATGTAGACATACAATTCTGCTCATATAGATCTTGGCTAACTTAGCACTTGTATAAGTTGTCTTTACGGGTATGAAATGAGCCACTTTAGCTAGGCGATCCACTACTACCCAAATAGAATCATATCCTGACCTGGTCCTTGGTAATCCGGTAATGAAATCCATACCAATCTTTTCCCACTTCCAATCACGAATAGGTAGTGGTTGTAACAATCCTGCTGGTTTCTGATGTTCCGCTTTCATTCTACTACATACATCACACAAATCAATATGTTCGGCGATGTCCTTCTTGAGATTATTCCACCAAAATCTTTCCTTCATAACCATGTACATTTTGGTGTTACCCGGATGAATAGAATATGGTGAGTTGTGTGCTTATTGTAAAATCAGTTTCTGAAGTTCCGGATCTTGTGGAACACAGATACGTTTTCCATGCCATAAAGTACCATGTTTGTCTTCATGGAATCCTTTGGCTTTTCCCTTGCCAATATTTTCCTTAATCTCTTCAATTTCCTTATCAGTCTTCTGGTCTTCTTTAATCTTGTCCAACAAATTAGGTTGAACATCCAAGGTCATAAGATGTCCTTCAGGCACAATCTCTAATCTGAGGTCTCTAAATTGGGCACACAGATCATCTGGCAATTCTCCCTTAGTAAGGCCATTCACAAAAATCTTACGGCTTAGAGCATCCGCTAGAACATTTGCTTTACCGGGATGGTATTGCAAACTCAAGTCATAGTCCTTGATGAGTTATAGCCATCTTCTTTGTCTCATGTTAATTTCCTTCTGTGTGAAGATATACTTCAAACTCTTGTGATCTGTGAACACTTCACAACGCTTTCCCAAAAGATAGTGTCTCCATGTTTTGAGTGCATGGACAATAGAGGCTAACTCTTAATCATGAATAGGGTAGTTCACCTCATGAGTTTTGAGTTGTCTCGAGGCATATGCCACAACTTTTCCTTCTTGCATAAGTACGACACCTAATCCATGATGAGATGCATCACAGTACACTAGGAAATCCTTCTCCAAATCTGGCAGACATAAGACTGGTGTTGTCACTAGTCTCTTCTTCAATTATTGAAAGCTGAGTTCACAACCTTCAGACCAAGCAAATTTCTTGTCTTTCTTCAGCAATTCTGTCATAGCCTTAGCTACCTTAGAGAAATTCTCAATGAACCTTCTATAGTAACCTTCTAAGCCAAGGAAACCACGAACTTATTTTACTGACTTAGGTGATTCCCATTCAGTCACAGCTGCAACTTTAGCAGGATCAACTGCTACACCATCTCCTGACACAACGTGTCCAAGAAATCCAACTTCATTTAACCAAAATTCACACTTGCTGAATTTGGCATATAACTTATGCTCTCTAAGATTCTCTAGTATCAAACGTCATATGTGCTTAGAAACTATCTTTATCAATTTTTCTCATAAGTCATCCTAGAGAATAACCTAACTATCTTAAAAGGTGGTATCATTCCTGATTACAAACATGAGGGAAATATGTCTTAAACCATAATGTTTATCCACATTTACAAAACAATACAATTATATTAAATCTCCTAAGAACCTATGGTAAACCTTGGTAATTCTAAAACCTAATTTCTATTTCAATCATAATTAGCAATGTATAATTAATGTCATGACAAAGATTATTAAAACTTTGTTCACCTATTAGTGGAATTGGGATAATAAAATTTACCATTTTAAAGAATCTTAAAAATTAAATCATCTTATATAATGATTGATATATCATAATAATATAGATATATTCTTTGCATATCCTTAGCTATCTAAAACCATTATCATTGCAACCATTAAAAATAAATAAGAATCATTTTATAAGACCATAAACAAATCCTAAAACCCAAATGTCTATTTGTTCTATTTAATAAAAGAATCTCCCATATAATTATGAAAATTATACATACAAAAATATATAGAGAGAAAAAATAGTTATCATTAATATCTGTATGATTCTAACAATTTTACAGAAGTTTTTAGTAGTTTATACCTTGTGAAGATTAAATTTGAAATGAATTTGTAACATAGAAAATAGAAAACAGAAATGAATAAAGGAAAAACAGAGTTAACTTCCTGGCTCATGGCCCATTCTTTCCTTCTCTATCTGCTACTCACGCGCAGTGTTCAGTAACCCACATGACCCGACACCAGCCCGCCACAAGCCTGCATACCTCTTCGATCCTTTTTCCTTTCTTCTTCCTCATGACAGTAGGCAGCACCGGGGAAGCAGCTCAGTGGAGCTCCGGCGACCGCCCGATAGACTGCCTGACGCCACGATGCGCGCCACCGCTTCTCATCGTCTATAAAAAGCCTTGTGCCACAGGAGGAACCTCGTCGTGCACCATTTCTCCTCTCTCTCTCTCTCTCTCTCTCTCTCTCTCTCTCTCTCTCTCTCTTTAATCCCCTCTGACCCGAAACCCTAGCTCCTGGATGATCTCGTGCCCCGTCGAATCAGAGCTCCTTTTGGACAACTGAGACCACCCATATGATCTTCGTGCTCTTCCCGTCCGATTGCCCCTCTCACGAAAGATTAAGGAGGCCAGGAAGCCTCAATTGTAACCTCGTTCCCGAAGTCCGGTCGCCGAGCTCTCCATCGATTTCGACCTCCTCATATCTCAGCAACCACTTCGTTGCAATCCCCGTGATCTTGCGATGCTCCAGCACCTCCCCTTTGCCTCAATCTTGCCCTGGTTTTTCTGTCGTCATGTCTTGTTGTGTGCCGCTGCCGGTTGTCGCCGTTGACGCATCTGCGGGAACCAAATCAGGGCGGCGCCGCTACTGTTAGGTTCCTCGTGTTGTGCTGGTTCCAACACAACTATTCGCGTAGTCCCGCGCCATCCCCTGCGTTGCGTCCAACATCAATTTGTAGACCGGCACCGGCGTGACATCATAGTGACGCCATGGTGAGGTCATCACGCGGTCAAACCCAGTCAAATGTTGTCGGGTCCCGTTTCGCTGATGTGGCGTGCTCACGTGGTGGAGAGCCCACCAGTCAGTGTTTGTGTGGGTAGGAATAGGTTAGTACAGAAAGTTTTATTAATTAGGGTTTTATTTACTAATGTTATGTTAACCTAATAAAAATATTTAATAATTTTAGGAAATGATTAAATCTTATTAAATTAATAACTTTTGTTTTATAATTCAGAAAAATATATGTAGTATATGAAAATGTTTATAAAAATAAAATCTACAAATTAAAACTATTTTCAAACATTATTATGTTAATTATTTAAATAAATATTATTTAATAAAGATTTTATAAGTAATAAAACTTTGATAATTCATATTTTAATATTGGTAAAAAATGATTAAAATATAAATAAAATACCAAAAATCATAGAAAAATAAGAAAAATAATTTAAAATATAATCATGCATTATTATTCCATTTAATTAAATATTTATTATTTATTAAGTATTTATAAATAATAAATCATATAAAACTTATATCTTATTATTTATAAATCAAAAAAATAAATGTAATATACCAAAATGATCACAAAAATAATACCTACATGTTAAAAATATAATACTCCACTTTTGAGGTAAATAAAAAGTTAAACACTTTAATAACTTGAATTTAAACCTATTTCCTTAGTTGATAATTCATAAAAGGGTAAATAAAAAATTGCTAATATTTCTAGAATTAGCCAATTGAGTCTAATAAATAATATAAGTCTTAAATATTGATAATATGAAATCAAAATGGTTCAACACATTTTAAAGACAATCCATTATCATTCAACCATAAGTGTAGCTTATTTTCTAAAAAGATCCTTATCAAATATAAAATCTTCAAGAATAATGTGTGACTAGATAAAAGTTGTTCCCTTACTTCAACCCCAAGTTTATAAACATACCAAAACACTATAGTGAATCCATAAGTAGTTAAGTATTATTGTTTCCTTGATTACAAATCATAACCACACCTTTATAAAGAGGTAAAAGTTTCTATTCCATTATAAAATTAAGAAACCACTACTCAAATAGAAGTAATACCATTCTTAAGTAACTTTAAGGAAATATTATGAAGTGAACAAAGTACAATTATCATAAGTTTTGTATCTTAAAGTCCATCTATGTCTTTAAAGTTAACTTTAGTCTACAAGACTTTAAATATTATGATAAAAACTTTATTATGTGTTTTATAGTTTACTTTGGTCTGTTTCAATTAAGACCTAGTGCATCTCAATACCAAACTAACCAAGTTAAAAACTAAGATAGATAAGTGTCAAATACTAATGATGTCATTATTCAAATGGAGAAATTTTTATTACTTAATGACTATAACTAGTAAGAACACTTAATAATGTTAACTTAAAGTTTAAATACTTTTGTTTAGCTAAGTAAATTTTTCTTAAAAAGTTATTCTTTTAAGATACATTATAAAGCACGACATAAGCATTCCTCTAAAGGCTCTAAGTGATGATCAACCCTGGTATACACAGTTTTTGGGTACCCTTCCACACTTACATGTTTTATTATGGTATGCTACTTATTATGTTTACATGTTGTTTCACACACACTCATAAGCCTTAATAAGAAGCACAAGGGTGAAACTTATCTAAAAGTATAACACATTCTAAAGAAACCATTTCCAGTTTCCAAACCCTAGATCAACGCTTATTCCGGGGATTCGAGTTTATCAAATTGCATTACATTACTACACACAATAGCATCTTGCTTCTTTAAACATTAGTCCTTATCAGACCAATGATGCTGATTTTAGATATTGGATCTTATATTGTCTCGAAGACCATGAGTGCATAATCTTGCAATCACAAAAGGCAAGTTCACACTTTCTCATGTCCTTTGATTATTTTTTGTAAAGTTGTAACATCCCAAAAATCATGATTGGTAAAGTTTGCATATCATTCATGCATTCATAGCATTTGGTCTTTTCAAGAAAATTTCAAAATAAGAAACCATGTTATGCCTATTATTTTATGCAAGTAAGGCAATGGTTTTATTTTTTACTTTCAAGGTATGAGAGTGCTTTGAATTGATCAGTAATGTTTTAAAGTTGAATGCAAGGCTTACACAAAAAATTTCAAAACAAAATTCAAAGTAAAACCATTTATATGCCTAATATTTATATATCAATAAAGGCATAGGTTATTTTATTTTTCAAAGTGTCAAAGTGAATTTGACTGTACAGTAAGGTTTTATACTCAATTAAGTGCAAAGATTTCACTACAAAAACATAGAGGTGGTATGAATTTAAACTTATTTGAATTTGATTTGATTTAATTTCCTAAAAATCAAATTCGAAAAAGAAAAAAAGAAAAGAATAGGAAAAGGGTCGGCGCCACTCTTCCAACCCAACAGCAGATGCGGCCCAAACTTCAGCCCACCTAGGAGAACCACCCCCTCGCTCACCCTATGTTTCTCACCCCGCAACCGCACACCCACCCACTGACGATTGGGCTCGTAGCCACGTCAACCCCCCTTATTCCTCAATCAGCGCCGACGACCAGCTCGCCGCTGTCATTTCTCCCCATCACTACCACGCTTAATTGCATTGATTCGGCGAGCGATTCTCTCTCCGGTCCCCTCTACTTACACTACTAGGAAAAGGGTTATAGGTAATCCGCACATCCGTGGCTCACATGGTTGAAGTGTCCCACGGGTAAAATAGGCGTTGCTCACCTGTGGGTAGTGCCCTACTAGTAACTAGAACAACTGTGGCGCACATGGGGTATGTGCGCCACAGATATGTATGGGCCAGGGGCCTGCCGGCCGCATGTCACATACACGTAGCTCACATGGGGTAAGTGCGCTACTGTTGTGGCAAGTTCTGTGGCGCACTATGCCATGTGCGCCACGGATGTATAAACTTAGTAGTAGGGCACCTTGCCTTAGTGCCCTACGCCTAACTATCCTGCACCAACTCCACCCCCCCCCCCCCCCGTGGATCGCCTTTTTAGGCTTTCCAAAAAATAAAAGAAAATGATAGACACTTAAAAAAATTAAATCCTTTCATATTTATGTAGATAATGTGGTCTAGTTTATAGGAAAATTAACAAACATGAGTTTTGACTTTTTCTGCAAAAAAAAGTCATGCAACGGTAAAATGGCCGTAACTTTTGCATACGATGTCGAAAAAAATCGTATAATATACCAAAATGACGAGAACGAGATTTCGCATTTGCTCCCAACCACCTCTGGTCGTTTAGCGATTATTTAGATTTTCAAAATTCGAAAAGAGTAAAAAGTTACGGTCAAAAGACCGTTTTTCCTGCAGAAAAAAAAGGGCAACTTACCCGTAGCGCACCACCACCTAGTGCGCTACGGGTAAGTTGGGCAGGATTCAAAATTTGAATCCCACCCCGCCCACCTACCTTTTCCTTTCCCATTTTACCTCTCCCTTTTCCTTCTCCCTTCTCCTTCTTCCTTCTTCCTTCTTCCTTCTTCCTTCTTCCTTCTTCCTTCTTCCTTCTTCCTTCTCCCTTCTCCTTCTCCCTACTCCCTTCTCCCTTCTCCTTCTTCCTTCTCCTTCTCCTTCTTCCTTCTCCTCCTTCCCCTTCTCCTCTCTCTGGCCACCTTGCTTCGGCGTCCTTTCTCTGGCCTCCTCCTCTATATGCATGGTCGTGTCCTTTCTACGGTGGCGCGACGGCGGCCTCCTCCTCTCCTTACAATGATGAAGCACAACGGGCGACGGGGGCATTCTTCTCATCACCGACCTCCCTTCCTTCCTCTCTTCCTCCATCTCTTCCTACCTCCCTCTCTTCCTACCTCCCTTTCTCCAACCACTCCCTTCCTACCACCTCGACACCGGCGAGGACTAGAGAGGTCACGGCCTCCCGCACCTCCCTGCGGTGGTAGGTCGTGGCCACGACCATGCTCCGGCAAGGTGACACAACGGCGGAGATGCACGGACCCGATTGCTTTTGCAATTCAAAACGAGGGTGTTTTTTGCATTTTTTTTGTTTTTTGAAAAACACATCCGTGGCACACCTGGTAGTGTGCCACGCCTATCTCGACACAACCGTGGCGCACCAGGAAGTGCGCCATGGCTAGGAGATAGCCGTAGTGCGAGGCCCGTGGCGCACTCCTAGTGTGCCACAGATGCTGTTTACAAGTGTGCCACAAACGACCTATTTCCTAGTAGTGTTAATCCCCTCCTCCTTCTGTTCATTTCCCCTCAAGACACACCCGGAAAGAGCCACCAAGCTTCCCACGTTCAAGCTCACTCCGTTGTGGTACCGAGCCTCTCTGGCGACCAATTCTGGTGATAACTCCCCACCCGTTTCCCTCCTGATCTTGCTGTCGTGTTTGCCATACTTTCGCGTGTTTAACACAGCTCACGGGTTCCCTTATGGTGGCTTACAACGTCGTCTTCGTCGACGACCACGCGTGCCCGACGACGTGCTTTACTCCGGCGAGCAAATACGGTAAACCTAGCCCTCCCCTTCCTCTCTGGTTTATGCTCGCACACTCACCGCCCCAGTGCACGTCTAACACCGCCCTTCATTTGCTTTCTCGTGCCTTGTAGCGCCTCCAACATCGACGCCCGAGCACACCCGAAGCCGCCCTCACCTCCGGCGAGGAATTCCTGACTGACCCGCACGCCCGCGTCTCCACCTCGTTGACCATCGTCATCACCTCGTCTCCGCGCTTCGGTAACGACCCATGCCTAACCCACTTAACCCCTAGACCCTCCAGTTCACCGCCGGTAGGAGCGTCACCGCCGCTCTGGCCATTCGCGCTCCCACCCTTTGGTCAAAACAACCTGTGCCGTTAGATCTAGATCTAGGGGACTAGATTTGGTCACTTACTCGAAGCAGTACAGATCGATCTGGCCTATACGTTTTAATTAGATCATGCGGCTTATATTGATCGATCCGGCCGAAGCGGTATAGACCAATCATATCGTGCCATGTGTTTGTGTTTTGTTTAAATAAAATCCAAAAAAGGTTTTTGAATGCTTAAACTTGTGAAATTCATAACTTTTGATCTGTTTATCCAAAAAATGCAAATAATATATAAATGGATTCACAAAAATAAATCCTACACATATGTGGACTTAGTTTTGTATTTTGCTTCTGTAAAAATATAATTATATGCAGAGACAGTTATAGGCTTATTTTGAGTATATAAATTATTTAGAAAATAGTTTTAAGGCCAAATTAAGTTTATTTAGTCTATAAATGTTATAGTTTTGTGTTTAGTACTGTTTACTTGTCTTGTTTAGTTTAAGAAAATCATAACATGGCATTTGCATGCATTCATGTATTTTTGCTTGATTATTTTGAATGTAAGTTTGGTGCTATCATTTTATGTGTAGATTTTGGTGCTAGTGGTGATTGTGACTGTGATGATTGTTGCTACTCCCCCAACCCCCAAGGCAAGTGGTGCTTCATGTATTTGTCCCATTATTTTGACTATGCACTAGTGATATTTTGTATAGGGCTTGCATGAAATTTTGCTAAGTATTTACTCCCTCCGTTTAGAAATATAAGATGTTTTAGATTTGTGAAGGAGATGTATCTAGACACATTTTAGTGTATAGGTTCATTGGAACCTATACACTAAAAGGTGTCTAGATAGATCTCATTCACAAACCTAAAACATCTTATATTTCTAAACGGAGGGAGTATATGCTATGCTATGGGAAATCCTAGTAGTTGTAATCTTGGTAGAAATATTCTCTAAGTTAAGATAGTTTTTGATATCATGCTTAGCCTAGCTAATAGTAAACAAGGGTGGATTATATACACATGCTATGGAAATTTTACTAAGTATTTTGACTTATGTTTTTGCTTAATAAAACTACAAAGTGAAAGAATCACCTGGGTGGAATGGAAGGAAAGGTTTGTGTTGAGTGGTTACCCCAGGGGCAATACCTGGTGTATCTCACTTGTGGAAAGCCACGAGGAACAAAGAGATTTGAGATGCCAAATGTTAAGAAGCTTCTAGTGCAGCCACATGGCAATATGGGCTCTACCTGGATCATACAGGTTTCAACAACTTAGCCAGATGGACAGAAGGTGGTAGGGGGTGGTAGGATGGAGCGCGTCCATTTGGTCTAAGGGAAGGCTTCTGAAAGATCTCGTCTCGATGCATTTCGAGTCTTGTGGGGAAATTGCACCACCTCTCGAGAAGGAAAAATCTGAGTACTTAGCCGTGTCCCCGGCAGCGGACAATTTGAGCATCAAGAAATTGAAGCTATCAAGGATCTCCTCATCCCAATTTCTAAGTTAAAAACTTGTGGGTCGACAAGGGTGAAGGTTCACCAATGATTATTGGTGGTTCATTGGGAGTTTTGACAAACAAAAACTTAGTGATTTCAACTGATAGGAAAAACCTATTTTGAGCAAAGCAAGCCTAAGCTACACTTAGCCAAATTCATATAGAAGTTAGAAACTACTATTCTACTATGGTATCACTTGCCTATACTATTCCAATGTATTGACTCACTGTGGCTATAACTTATGATGTTGCGGGTTACTCTGATGAGGATTAGGGTTATGAGTCTACAATCAACATGCTTGCCTGTGGCACATGAAGATGAAGACTTTACTTTATTTACTTATGTTATGAACTCTTCTACTAGCCTTTGGCTATGGAGTTGTAAAATACTATGTTTATCTCTGGAATGACGATGTAATAATGACCTTTGTATCTGTGTACTTCATCTTAAATTGTGGATGCTAGCATTTGATCCAGTGACTAGCATTGCAATCACAGGGACCTTTACCTTTATAAAGGTGGGGTCTTACAGATGGTATCAGAGCACTGTGTTGCCTGTAGAATTATGACCCTAGGTTGGATTAGACTAAGAAACCACTAAGGAAAACTACAACACTTTGTAAAATTCCACACTTCTCGTAAACTTTTCTAATCTTGTTTCTCATCTCCATTTGTAGATGAATTCCATCAACAAAGCCGTCAAGAAGGGACCCCTCATGACCATGACTTTGGAGTGTGAGACGGAGTTTCCCAAAGCACTCAAGAACCTTATGGTTACCATGGGGATACATGGTGCAGCTGTGTACAAGGGATTCCCTGTGATGGATGAAGGAGAAGAGTATTGGTGGGTACAACTTCACTTGTACAAAAACAAGGAAGACAACCACAAATAGTCGAGATTCTGCATGGTCACCAACTTTGAAATGCACACAACATTCTTTGACTCTGCAAGAAATGCAGCTTGGAATGCCATCAAGGAGCTTGGTGATAGGCTCAAGTGTAGAATGCTCAACACTCAAAATGACCTTAGAGAAGAAAAGAAGCATTCCCAAGATTTAGAGGCTTCCAACCAATATTTAAGAGAAGACATCATAGACTTAGCATTAGAATCTTGTGAACAAGATCGACAGATTGCCTCTAGGGATGTCCTAATAGCTATCTTGTCAAGTGAGTGAGAATTGTATCGTACTCCGTTAGTTGGACCACCACACTTGTCGTATTTTCCTAAAAAAAATTCTAAGTTGTGTTGAACCTTAGTGTTGTGATAAATTTGTATGCCATGACTTGTATGTTTATGAATGATGTATGCTTTTGCTTTCAACCTACTGTCTTGTTTCTTCTACTTTTTTTGTTCTAATAAATTTTCTGTCTTACCTTAGATGACTAGATTTGAGATCAGCACTACCGAGGAGTTCAATGGGACTTGTTTTGGTTCTCGTATCATGCAGTTTACTAGTGTGCTCAACCTCCCACTTCCTTGTATCAAGGCCTTTCAGCTCACCAAGTTTGATAGGAAGGATCTTTGGGGTTTTAGAGTCTCGCAGCCGGGACGAGAGACGGATCCACTCACGGAGGAGATTTCCTTCAAGTTGATGCACGATGACAAGGATAAGGGTCTTGATGTAGTCATGTAGGATCTACTCGGACGCCTCTGCGGACACCACTCCACTGAGCTTAGAGGCCTCTACTTCCACCCGTTCGGGAGATGTGACGAGGAGGGAGAGGCATTGGTGTATGAGCGTGATACTAGAGAGACGATTGAGCCAGTTCGTCTCTACCTACAGGACCTACAGGGCCTTATTAGACACCTTGACACCGATAGGACCAACGTCCTGCTTAGTAATGACGAGCTCCAGGTTCAGTTGAGGGAGAAGGACAAGATATTCGCGGAGCAAGATGAGATCGTCAAGGAGATGGAGGCCAAATTCGAGAGCCAGGACAAGAAGTTCAAGAATCAGGAGAAGAGAGTCCAGGACAGAAACAAGAAGATCAAGGACATGAAGGCTGAGATAGAGGCCAAGGACATCGAGCTCGATACCCAGCAGGAAGTGATTGAGAGACTTTGCTCATAGAAGAGGGCCCTCAGGGCAAAGATCGAGGCCTTGACCACTAGTGTAGAGGAGTACAAGGCCGCCATGGAGAATGCAGGTCTTGCTCTTGTTGACGTGGAGGTCGACATGGAGTAGTGTAGACTACTTGACTATCTTTTATCTATCATACTTTGATTATTGAGTCTCAATGACCATCCAACATGTGGATGGCTTGCTATGGTGTGTTTACCTTTCCAAAAACTTGTTATTTACTTTTTTCAAACTGTATGTTATTTTGAGCTTGGATTTTTATGATTTCTGTTATGTGATGTATTGTGCATGTTAAGCATCTATGGGTATCTCATTTCTTATCCTTATTAAAACCACAGATGCCTCCCTTCGTGCCAACCCCAACCCAAACAACAACAATAACGTCACTCCCAAGATGCAGAAGTTGATGACAACTCAAGGTCAACTGATGCAGATGATGACACGGTTCATGCAAAATTAGAATAAGAACAACAATAATAACAACAACAATAACAACAACAATCAGAACAATCCTCCGGCATTTGACATGCTCACCAGATTTCTGAGACTGAGGCCTGGAAAGTTCTCAGGAACCACTGATCCAATGGTAGCCAATGACTGGATACATTCAGTGAACAAGGACTGAGTGACTGTTGGCTGCACCGAAGAGGAAAAACTCAGGTTTGCAGCACATCTGCTTGAAGGACCAGCATCAACATGGTGGGACAACTTTCAGATCACCACTCCCCTTGAGGATGTGACTTGGGCTATTTGTGAGGATGGTTTTCGTATAGCTCACATCTCATCTGGAGTGATGAACTTGAAGAAAAAGGAGTTCCACAACCTAAAACAGTGTCACCGCAGTGTGGCTGAGTACATCGAGGAGTTCAACAATCTAGCGCGCTATGCACCGGATGAAGTTGATACTGATGCTAAGAGGAAAGAGAAATTCCTCGAAGGACTTAATGATGAGTTGAACCTACAGCTGTCTGTTGCCTATGTCCCAACTTATCAATCAATCTGTGACAAGGCCACCATCTTGGAAAACAAGTGAAACAGGTTGAGGGCAGAAAGAGGAAGCATAACTTTGATAAGCATAGCTCGGGATCGTCTCACAAGCGTTCTCATCATGATGATAGTCGAAGTTCTGGATTCCACAAACATGGGAAGTACAATAGCCACCACAACCACAACCATCATCATGACAACAAGCACCATCGTAGTCATGATAATGACAAGTATAAGAGCCACAAGAGTGGACACAAGAGCCACCATAGTGGAAATGGTAATGGGAGTCATCCTGTAAAGAAAGATCTTAGTCAGGTTGAGTGCTTCAAGTGTAAGAAGATGGGGCACTATGCTAATGATTGCCTAGAAAAGAAGGGTGAAGGAGCCAACAAGCCCAACCCTTTCCAGAAGGGACAAGTGAACCACATCAGTGTGGAGGATATCTATGAGGAGTCTGATGCAGTGGCTGGTAAGTTCAAGCTCAATTCTTTTCGAGCACTTGTTCTTTTTCATATTGGCGCATCACATTCATTCATATCAAGAGAATTTGTTGATAAAAATGGATTTCCAACTGAAAATATTGGGTGTCCTATAAAAGTAAGCTCTCCCGATGGAGAGATGATAGTGAGCCTTGGATGTCATGGTCTAGTGATAGAATTTGGGAAGTATAAGTTTCCAGTTAGTTTGATAATCCTAGATTCCCAAGGATTGGATGTTATTCTGGGCATGGATTGGATGACTAAGTATGAAGGAGTACTAGATTGTGCCAATCGTACCGTCACACTCACAACCCCGGATAAGAAACGTATTAGATTCAAGTCTAATTTTGAATCTAAAGGGAGTAAACTAAATTCTCTTAAGGGGGTTAGCATAGACAGTGTGCTAATTGTGAGAAAGTATCCGGATGTGTTCCCGGAGGAATTTCCAAGAATGCCACCAGATAGAGATGTTGAGTTCCTGATTGACTTACTGCCAAGATCAGGACCAATAGCAAAGAGACCCTATAAGATGTCAGTTGATGAGTTGAAAGAACTCAAGAAACAACTTGAAGAACAATTGCAGAAAGGATTTATTCAACCAAGTTCTTCATCTTGGGGTGCACCAGTTCTGTTTGTTGAGAAGAAATAAAGTCAAAGGTTATGCATAGATTACCGTTCACTCAATGAGGTGACTATCAAGAACAAGTATCCTTTGCCTAGAATCAATGATCTGTTTGATCAGCTAGAAGGAGCCCGTGTGTTCTCAAAGATTGATCTCCGATCAGGATACTTCCAGCTTAAGATTAGAGAGCAAGACATACCTAAGACTGCTTTCACCACTAGGTATGGTTTGTATGAGTACACTATGATGCCATTTGGTTTGACAAATGCACCAGCCTATTTCATGAACATGATGAACAAGGTGTTCATGGAATTTCTGGACAAGTTTGTTGTCGTATTCATCGACGACATTTTGATCTACTCCAAGAGCAAAGAATAGCATGAAGAGCATTTGCATTTGATACTTGAGAAACTCAGGGAGCATAAGCTGTATGCCAAATTCAGCAAGTGTGAATTCTGGTTGAATGAAGTGGGATTTCTCAGACATATTGTGTCAGGAGATGCTGTAGTTATCCATCCCGCAAAAGTGTCAGTTGTAACTGAATGGGAATCTCCTAAGTCAGTGAAAGAAGTACGTAGTTTCCTCGGCTTGGCAGGATACTATAGAAGATTCATTGAGAATTTCTCAAAGGTAGTTAAGCCAATGACGGAATTACTTAAGAAAGACAAGAAATTTGATTGGACTGAAGGATGTGAACTCAGCTTCCAGGAATTTAAGAAGAGACTAGTGATAGCACTAGTCTTATGTCTGCCAGATTTGGAAAAGGATTTCCATGTATATTATGATGCATCTCACCAAGGATTGGGTGGAGTTTTGATGAAAGAAAGAAAAGTTGTAGCTTATGCCTCAAGACAAATCAAAACTCATGAGGTGAATTATCCTACCCATGACTTAGAGTTAGCCTCTGTTGTCCATGCACTCAAAACATGGAGGCATTATATTTTGGGAAAACATTGTGAAGTGTTCACAGATCACAAAATTTTGAAGTATATCTTCACTCAAAGAGAAATTAATATGAGACAAATAAGATGGCTTGAACTCATCAAGGACTATGACTTGAGTTTGCAATACCATCCAGGTAAAGAAAATGTTGTAGCGGATGCTTTAAGCCGTAAGGTTTATGTAAATGGCCTTACTAAGGGAGAATTGCTAGATGATCTGTGTGCCCAATTCAAAGATCTCAGATTGGAGATAGTGCCTAAGGGACATCTCATGTCATTAGATATTCAACCCACCTTGTTGGACAAAATCAGGGAAGCCCAAAAGTTGGACAAGGAAATTGAAGAGATTAAGGGAAAAATTAGCAAAGGGAAAGCTAAAGGATTCCATGAAGACGAACAGGGTACCTTATGGTATGGAAAACGTATCTACATCCCGCAAGATCCAGAGCTTTGGAAACTGATTTTACAAGAAGAACACAACTCACCATATTCCATTCACCCGGGTAATACCAAAATGTACATGGATGTGAAGGAAAGATTTTGGTGGAATAATCTCAAGAAGGACATCGCAGAACATATCGCTTTGTGTGATGTGTGAAGTCGAGTGAAAGCGGAACATCAGAAACCAGCTGGATTGTTACAACCACTACCTATTCCTGATTGGAAGTGGGACAAGATTGGCATGGATTTCATCACCGTACTGCCAAGGACTAGATCAGGGCATGATTCTATTTGGGTCGTGGTAGATCGCCTAACTAAAGTGGCTCATTTCATACTCGTGAAGACAACCTATACAAGTGCTAAGTTAGCCAAGATTTATATGAATAGGATCGTGTGTCTACATGGAGTACCCAAGAGTATTGTCTCTGATAGAGGAACCCGACTCACTTCACATTTTTGGCGACAATTGCATGAGTCATTGGGAACAAGATTAGAATTCAGCACAACTTTTCACCCTCAAACTAATGGACAGACCGAAAGGACCAATCAGATTCTGGAGGATATGTTAAGGGCATGTGCCCTAGATTATGGTGCTAGTTGGGATGAAAGTCTGCCTTACGTAGAATTCTCTTACAACAACAGCTATCAATCCAGTATCGAGATGGCACCGTTTGAAATTCTCTATGGAAGAAAGTGTACTACACCATTGCTATGGAGCGGTGTTAGAGAAAGAAATTTGTTCGGGCCAGAACTAATCAAGTAAGCTGAAGAGAAAGTAAAGTTAGTAAAGGACAGATTGAAGATAGCACAATCCTGACAGAAGAGCTACGCAAATCCAAAGCGTAGAGAAGTCAACTATGAGGTAGGTGATAGAGCTTATCTTAGAGTCTCACCACTTCGTGGAGTGAAGAGATTTGGAATCAAAGGAAAATTGGCTCCAAGATATATTGGACCATTCAAAGTCTTAAGTCGCAAAGGAGAAGTGGCTTATGAGATTGAGTTCCCTAAATCACTGTCTGCCGTTCACAATGTGTTTCACATAAGTCAGTTGAAGAAATGCCATCCGGAGATGGAAGAAACTTCTTTGAAGGATACTATACCTTTGGAAGAGGTTCAGTTGGAGAGTGATCTCACTTATGAAGAGAAACCTGTCAAGATCCTTGAGACTGTAGAAAGGGTTACTCGTACTAAGACTATCGAATCATCATTTCAAAGAGGAAGCAACTTGGAAAAGAGAAGATGACCTTCGGAAAGATCACCCTCATCTATTTGCTAGCTAATCCGAATCTCGAGGGCGAGATTCGTCTTAAGGGGGTTATATTTCTAACATCACAAAAATCATGATTTGTAAAGTTTTCATATCATTCATGCATTCATAGCATTTGGTCTTTTCAAACAAAATTTCAAAATAAGAAACCATGTTATGCCTATTATTTTATGCAAGTAAGGCAATGGTTTTATTTTTTACTTTCAAGGTATGAGAGTGCTTTGGATTGATCAGTAATGTTTTAAAGTTGAATGCAAGGCTTACACAAAAAATTTCAAAACAAAATTCAAAGTAAAACCATTTATATGCCTAATATTTATATATCAATAAAGGCATAGGTTTATTTTAGTTTTCAAAATTTCAAAGTGAATTTGACTGTACAGTAAGGTTTTATACTCAATTAAGTGCAAAGATTTCACTAAAAAAACATAGAGGTGGTTTGAATTCAATCTTATTTGAATTTTATTTGATTTAGTTTCCTGAAAGTCAAATTAGAAAAAGAAAAAAAGTAAAGAATAGGAAAAGGGCCGACGCCACTCTTCCAGCCCAACAGCAGATGCGGCCCAAACTCCAGCCCACCGGGGAGAACCACCACCCTTGCTCACCCTCTGTTTCTCACCCCGCAACTGCACACCCACCCACTGACGACTGGGCCTGTAGCCACGTCACCCCCCTTCTTCCTCAATCAGCGCCGATGACCAGCTCGCCGCTGCCGTTTCTCCACATCACTACCCGCTTAATTGCATTGATTCGATGAGCGATTCTCTCCCCGATCCCCTCTACTTAATCCCCTTCTCCTTCCGCTCATTTCCCCTCAAGCCACACCCGCAAAGAGCTGCCAGGCTTTCGATGTTCGAGCTCACTCCGCCGCAGTACCGAGCCTCTCCGGTGACCAATTCCGGTGAGAACTCCCCACCCCTTTCCCTCCTGATCTTGCTGTCGTGTTTTCCATACTTCCGCGCATTTAACACAGCTCACGGGTTCCCTTGTGGTGGCTTACAGCGTCGTCTTCGTCGACGACCACGCGTGCCCGACGATGTGCTTTACTCCGGCGAGCAAATACGGTAAACCTAGCCCTCCCCTTCCTTTCTGGTTCACGCTCGCACACTTACCGCCCCAGTGCGCGTCTAACGCCGCCCTTCATTTGCTTTCCCGTGCCTTGTAGTGCCGCCAACATCAACGCCCGAGCACACCCGAAGCCGCCCTCACCTCCGGCGAGGAATTCCTGACGGACCCACACGCCCGTGTCTCCACCTCGTTGACCATCATCATCACCTCATCTCCGCGCTTCGGTAATGACCCATGCATAATCCACTTAACCCCTAGTGCCGCCAGTTCACCACCGGCAGGAGCGTCGCCGCCGCTCTGGCCATTCGCGCTGCCACCCTTTGGTCAAAACAACCTGTGCCGTTAGATCTAGATCTAGGGGACCAGATTAGGTCACTTACTCGAAGCGGTACAGATCGATCTGGCCCGTACGTTTTAATTAGATCCTGCGGCTTATATTTATAGATTCGGCCGAAGCGGTATAGACCAATAAAATCGTGCCACGTGTCTGTGTTTTGTTTAAAAAAAATCTAGAAAAGGATTTTGAATGCTTAAACTTGTGAAATTCATAACTTTTGACCTGTTTATACAAAAAATGCAAATAATATATCAATGGATTCACAAACATAAATTCTACACATATGTGGACTTAGTTTTGTATTTTGCTTTTGTAAAAATAAAATTTTATGCAGAGACAATTATAGGCTTATTTTGAGTATATAAATTATTTAGAAAATATTTTTAAGGCCAAATTAAGTTTATTTAGTCTATAAATTTTATACTTTGTTTTTAGTACTGTTTACTTGTCTTGTTTAGTTTAAGAAAATCATCACATGGCATTTTCATGCATTCATGTATTTTTGCTTGATTAGTTTGAATATAAGTTTGGTGCTATCATTTTATGTGTAGATTTTGGTGCTAGTAGTGATTGTGACTGTGAGGATTGTTGCTACTCCCCCAACTACCAAGGCAAGTGGTGATTCATGTATTTGTCCCATTATTTTGACTATGCACTAGTGATATTTTGTATAGGGCTTGCATGAAATTTTGTAAGTATTTATATGCTATGCTATGGGAAATCCTAGTAGTTGTAATCTTGGTAGAAATATTCTCTAAGTTAAGATACTTGTTGATATCATGCTTAGCCTAGCTAATAGTAAAAAAGGGTGGATTATATACACATGCTATGGAAATTTTACTAAGTCTTTTTACTTATGTTTTTGCTTAGTAAAACTACTAAGTGAATGAATCACCTGAGTGGAATGGAAGGAAAGGTTTGTGTTGAGTGGTTACCCCAGGGGAAATACCTGGTGTATCTCACTTGTGGAAAGCCACCCAGGAACAAAGAGATTTGAGATGCCAAATGTTAAGAAGCTTCTAGTGCAGCCACATGGCAATATGGGCTCTGCCTGGATCATATATGTTTCAATAACTTAGCCAGATGGACAGAAGGTGTAGGGGGTGATAGGATGGAGCGCGTCCATTTGGTCTAAGGGAAGGCTTCTGAAAGATCTCGTCTCGATGCATGTAGAGTCTTGTGGGGAAAGTGCACCGCTTCTCGAGAAGGAAAAATCTAAGTACTTAGCCGTGTCCCCGGCAGCGGACAATTTGAGCATCAAGACATTGAAGCTATCAAGGATCTCCTCATCCCAATTTCTAAGTTAAAAACTTGTGGTTCAACAAGGGTGAAGGTTCACCAATGATTATTGGTGGTTCCTTGGGAGTTTTGACAAACAAAAACTTAGTGATTTCAACTGATAGGAAAAACCTATTTTGAGCAAAGCAAGCCTAAGCTACACTTATCCAAATTCATATAGAAGTTAGAAACTACTATTATACTATGGTATCACTTGCCAATACTATTCCAATGTATTTGTCAACACCCGGATTTTTAATCCCAGATGCCTGTTATGCGATACATCGCAATCCCAGGATTACCATTTTTGCGAGACATAACAGAATTTGGATACCATAGTACATCATCCATTACAAACCATACATAAGGTCTTACACAAATAAGGATCTCATGATCCAGTTCTTAATATAGTTCAAGCAGCGGAAATACGTAATCATAAAGGTAGCATAGGCGAAGCTCCATCTTCGGGGTCACAGGCAATGCTGACGATGGGAGATGATCCTAGTTGTCGTAATCTTCCTAGGGTCCTTTGTCCTGGTACTCCTCTTCATAGTCTGGCCACGGGAATAGCCAGGGACAAAGCCATGAGTACTCTCTAAGTACTCGCAAACTAATACTAACAAGTGAAGGGGTTTTTGTAATAGGACACTAAGCTCTAGGGTTGTTTTGCAAAAATCCAGATTTACCCCTACTAAGTTTAGAAACGAAGAAAGCTAGTTTGAAGTTTTACAACACCTAAGTGGGAACTTGAATTTCATATCACAAATCTGTTGTGGTCAAGTCAAAGTCTTAATTCATTTCACAAGTCATTTTGAAAACATCTAACGGGGGAACAGTATGGCTACTCCAACTTTCCATAACCGCGGACGCGGCTATTCGAATAGTTTGACACTCTGCAGAGATTGTACACTTTCACCACAACATTCGATACATCCGTCAGGAACAAATCCTGGATTCACCATACTCAATATGCGGATAATCAATCCTAACATTTCTATTACACGCCCTAGTATAGGCACCTCTCCTGTGAGTTTGGCCTCCCAACTATGACTAACTGTCATCTTGGGTACTTCACAGGTGGACAATATTCACAAGGTAGCCTCAGCTCAGACCTTGGCTGTGAGGGAACCCATACTAAGGTATACAAGTTTCCAGTCAAGACCTACCCAATTTTCGGGTATTGTGGTTGTACGGTAAAATTGGAATGGTATCGCATCTAGATAACCATCAGTTTTGTAAAGGGCTAAGGCTCATGCCCAACATTTTCATCATCAAAATCATCTGGTGTTCGGAAACACATGTCAAAACATTTCAATAGAATGACTCATCATTCCAAGGTTTTCATAACCATTTTCACCAAGTATTCCCATCTAATGTTGATCAAGTTTTATTCTTAGAACTAGCATCTACAAGTGGGGGTGAGTACTAATGAGGGGTGGTACACAAGTGGAGTTTAACTAAGTTCAATCTCATGCCTTAGGATGACATAAAGATTATATAGCTTAGGCCAAATTTTATGCTCTTTATGCAACCTTCAGTTATCTTCCTAGAATCTACAATTTACTTAAGTAAACCCTAAGAGAAAGCTTTGATAAAGAAATAAAGTATAAATCTTGCAAGTAAAGCTAGGATTGGGTTATCAAGTGGGTATGATCACATATGCTTAAGGCATATAGTTGGCATGGTAACAAGCAAGTATTTGCTTGCATAGGTAAAGTATCTTGCAAGTGTTAGCTTGCTCAATCAACTAGTAGTATTAGGCTTGCAAGGTTGCAAGTATTGGCCTGCCTTGTGCAGAGCAGTGGTTGAAGTTCTCCTCAGCTTCTTCTTCGTAGTATCCTCCTTCCTCCTCGTATCCTTGGTCGGTACTAGCGTCTATGAATAAATACGAGGTACACAATCACCAAACAATACTTAACTACTTTCAATCATCACACAAAAGTGTTCTATAGATGATCTAGCATCATCACTAATATCACAAGAATAAAGCATTTGTCTTATTTATTCCTTTGTTTAGAAAAGTAATTTCTACTCATTGAAAAACTACTTAAGATTTTATATTCTCCAAACCAAACATGGGATCATGTTGACACATGTCATCACCACATATTTCAGTACATGGGAATGTGCTTTAAAGTGGTGTCACAATTTAATAAAGTTTAACCTTTTTTATTTTAAATAATTAAAGTGACTAGAAATGCCTATGTGGCATTCTTTTATTACTTGAACATTATTTATGTAAGTAAACCCATATGTTTGTTTATATTCTGAAAGGTATGATCAAATGTGATTTTTGAGAGTTGGAATCAACTCAAAAGCTATTATGGTTGAAATTTGAAAAATGTTTGAATGCAGAAAAGCTTCTGACTTGTTATTTTTACCAAGGTTGATCTATAGATTCAAATGATTTGAATCCAACGGGCTTGGATTAAGCATTTCAATATCTTTCTAAAAATGGTTTCATTCAATTTGGTTTACTGAATCGATCTGGGTTGATTTTTGAAATTAGGTACAGAACTGAGTTTTAATATAAATAGAAAAGGCTAAATTCAAATGGTTGGGCTGCGCGGGAAGGGTTATTGGGCCGGCCTAGTGTCACTCCACAGCGCGGAGCGCAACTGACAGGGGGGTCTACTGGTCAGTGGCTCTTTAAACGTGAAGCGGTACGGGGCTATGTGGTGATTGGATTAGAATGAAGATCGACGGCTGAGGGTCGTCGTCGATGATGAACAAGTCACTGGCGAGCTCGAACCCTAGTGGCTCAGTGGGGGTGCATAGGGGGCATACCGGGGCTCTAGTGATGACGGCGAGGCGGGCAAACGACGAAGTCGACGACGGCGAACTCAGGGGTGGTCGTGGAAGCTCTATGGGTGGATGAAATCAATGGCTCCTCTTCTCCTCTGCAGCGGCGAGCTCCGGCCAAATTCTGGCGATGCGCTGCTCGCCTTGCTCCGGCTATGGGGTGGAACGATCAGTGAGGTGAGGGGAGTGAAATGGTGTGAAGAAATCGAGCGGGGGGTCGCCTCCTTTTATAGGCCCGACGGTGAGACCGAGATGGATGGGCAGGCGATGGTGGCGACACGGCTAAGGGCGGCTAGAGGCATGGCCGAGGTTGGCGTTCGACGGGCGGTCTCCTAGCGATGCTCTATGGTTTAAATTCGCGTGTAGGGGCGGTGGCAAACGGTCGGGAACGTGCGATGCTCTGCGAGGCAGAGGCGGCGAACTCTGCGGCGAGCGGTGGCTACGGGGTACGGGCGGTGAAACGAGCATGTCTGGTGGTCTCCTAGGATGGTGGGGTGCATGCTGGCGGGCGGCGAGGGCTCGAGGTGGTCGGGTTGCGTGGGAACGGCGCGTGCTCTAAGGTGTGCGTCGGCATGGTCAACAGCAGCGCGGGCGCGGTGTTCCTGGCGGTTCTGGTCGCTTTCTTCGAGCTAGGGCTGGTCGAGAGGGGCGGTAAGACACGGGCTACCTCCCACACAAGGTTGGCACGTCTAGTTCTTCTCCTAGCTTGTTGTCCACACTGGGGTGACATGGGTGCTCTCGGCCTGTTCATCATTGATGACATTGGCAAGCTTATAGTGGTGCTAGGGCTTAGTTAAGGTTGTTAGATGATCTACTAAGGCTAGTGGTGTCCAGAGAGGGAGCAAGTTAGGCCCAAAACACTGCTCAACATAGTGTTTTGATTTTGTTTGATTTGCATCTGCAACCTGTTTGATGAAATGGCCGCATGAACTTAAGTTTTGAATTTTGAAAATATTTTTGGTGGGTGTGCTAGGCATGTGTTGAGGATTCTGTGGATGCTTGGGTTTTGAAAATTGAGCTTGTTTGAGTGGTTTTTGAAATAGTGGGATCTTCCCATATGAGATAGATTCAATTTTAAACTGTCATATAAACTAAGCATTTGAATGTTTCTGGATGATCACAAAGTGGGCCTTGATACCTTGTTATGAGTACTATCAAGGGGTGCAAATATCCATACATGTTTCTGTTAAGTTCTGAAAGTTAGGGATAGCCAAAGTAGGCATGTGAGTTAAATTGGCCAAAGTGACCATTCACTTAATTTATTTGTTTTGACTTGTTTGTCTTTGGGAAAAGTTTGGGGATTGTTTAGATGATGTTTATTTCACCTAAGAATCATTTTACAAGCAAGTAAACACAGAATCATGGCAATTCAAAAGAATCCAAATTTTAATACACACACATATGAATGCTTTCATACTTTTAATTGGAAAAGTTTTTGTTAACCCTAATTTTGTTGATTAGAGTTTGATGATCCAAGTTTAATATTTCCGGGATGTTACAAACCTTCCCCCCTTAAACAAAATCTCGTCCCGAGATTTGAAAAAGTACGAAAAAGATTTACCTAAGATTTGAAGGGATCGGGAAACTCCGTCCTGATGTGATCTTCGCGCTCCCAGGTAGCTTCTTCTTTTGTGTGGTTGCTCCACTGAATCTTGAGAAACTTGATGCTCCGGGTTCTGGTAGTTCTAAAAGCTTCTTCCAAAATACGGATGGGTACTTCGGGATAGGTCGGTCATCGTTGATTTCTATGGTCCGGAGATCAATATTCTTGAACACTTCCGTCTTCTCTGGAACTTCGAGGCACTTGCGAAGTAATGAGATATGGAACACATTGTGCCCTGCTGACATCTCTTCGGGCAGTTCCAATTGATATGACACTTCTCCTCGATGGTTCAGAATCTTAAAGGGTCCGATATATCTGGGGGCTAACTTTCCCTTGAGCTGGAAACGCTGCATTCCTTTCAATGGCGACACTTTCAGATACACGAAATCTCCGATGTTGAAGGCGAGGTCTCGACGTCTCTTGTCAACGTAACTCTTCTGTCTGGATTGGGCGGTCTTGAGGTGCTCACGAATCTTGTGAACCTTCTATTTTGCTTCTCGTAGGATGTCGGGTCCGAAAATCTGACTCTCTCCTAGTTCCGACCAGTTCAAAGGGGTGCGACACTTTCTTCCGTACATGAATTCAAATGGGGCCATTTGCAAACTAGCTTGATAATTGTTGTTGTATGAAAATTCTGCGAAAGGCAGATAGTCTTCCCATTTAGATCCATATTATAACACACATGCTCTCAACATGTCTTCGAGTATTTGATTTACTCGCTCCGTTTGTCCATCGGTCTGAGGGTGATAAGCGGTGCTGAAATCTAGTCGGGTTCCTAAACCTTCTTGGACTTCCTTCCAGAATCTCGAGGTAAACTGAGTTCCTCGATCCGATACGATGTTCTTGGGGACTCCATGCAAACTGACGATTCTAGCGATGTATAACTCCACTAGCTTCGAACACTGATATGTGGTCTTGACGGATAAGAAATGGGCGACTTTGGACAACCTGTCCACTATGACCCAAATAGAATCATTTCCCATACTAGAAGTAGGCAATCCGGTGATAAAGTCCATTCCAACGGAATCCCATTTCCATTCCGGAATCTGTAACGGTTGCAACAATCCAGCGGGTCTTTGATGTCCCGCCTTGACTCTTTGACATATATCACACTTAGCGATATAGCTTCCGATTTCTCTCTTCATCTTATGCCACCAAAATTGTTCTTTCAAGTCTTGATACATCTTCGTTCCTCCGGGATGGATAGAATAAAGTGTATCATGAGCTTCTTTCAGAATCACTTCTTGCAACTCAGAATCTGCTGGTACACAAAGGCGTCCTTTGTACCATAGAACTCCTTCGTCTTCGGTGAATCCGGGCACTTTGCCTGTACCGATACGACACTTGATTCCGTCGATACTAGCATTTCCTTTCTGCGGCTCCTTGATCTGACTGATCAAAGTGGGTTGAAGTTCTATGCTATCCAAAAATCCTTCACTCACTAATTCGATTCGAAAATCTTCCATCTCTTTGTGCAAGCTTGGTTGCTCCTTCAAAATCATGGAGTTCAAGCGACACGGCAATCTGCTAAGGGCATCTGCTACCACGTTGGCTTTACCGGGGTGATAGTGAATGTCCAGGTCGTAATCTTTAATTAGCTCAATCCATCTTCTCTGCCTCATATTCAGCTCCTTCTGAGTGAATATATACTTCAGGCTCTTGTGATCCGAATAAATTTCACAACGATTTCCCATCAGGTAATGCCTCCATGTCTTCAGGGCTAGAACTATGGCTGCGAGTTCGAGGTCATGGGTTGGGTAATTTTGCTCATGTTGTTTCAGTTGTCGAGATAGATAAGATATAACTTTGCCTTATTACATTAGCACACATCCGAGACCGATCTTGGATGCGTCACAATATACGTCAAAGGGCTTCATGATATCCGACATGATTAAGATTGGGTCTGAAATCAATCTTCTCTTGAGTTCTTGAAAACTCGCTTCACATTTGTCTGTCCATTCAAACTTCTTGTCCTTCTTTAGCAATTGGGTCATGGGTCTGGAGATATTCGAGAATCCTTCTACGAACTTGCGGTAATATCCCGCCAATCCGAGAAATGCACGAACTTGGGTTTGAGTGGTTGGGGCTTGCCAATCTTGACATCTTTCACCTTTGCAGGGTCAACAGCAATTCCTCCGGCTGATACAATGTGACCGAGGAATCCTACCTCCTGTAACCAGAATTCACATTTGCTAAACTTGGCATACAACTGATGCTCTCTAAGGGTTCCAAGAATGGTCCTTAGGTGTAGCTCATGTTCTTCTTTCGATTTGGAATAAATTAGAATGTCATCGATGAAAACAACGACAAACTTATCCAGGAAGTCCATAAAAATCTTATTCATGAGATTCATGAAATAAGCGGGGGCATTGGTTAATCCAAAACACATGACAGTATACTCGTATAATTCATATCTGGTGGTAAAGTCAGTCTTGGGAATATCCTCTGCGCGAATCTTGAGTTGATGATAGCATGTTCTAAGATCAATCTTAGAAAACACTTTGGCACTGGTCAACTAATCAAACAAATCTTCTATCTTGGGAAATGGGTACTTGTTCTTGATAGTGACATCATTCAACTTCCGATAATCCGTACACAGACAGTTACCTCCATCCTTCTTGTCCACAAACAAGACAGGTGATCTCCATGGTGATGCACTTGGTTGAATCAATCCAATTTCCAACATGGCATCTAGTTGCTTCTTTAGTTCCGCTAGTTCAGACGGGTTCATACTATATGGTCTCTAGGCTATGGGTCCTATTCCGGGGATTATGTCAATGATAAACTCGATATCCTGATCTGGGGTCATACCGGGCAAAACATCTGGAAATACATCGGGGTATTCACAGACTATCCGGACTTGGTTAATGGTAGGTTGGGCTATACTCTTGTTGCACTTGAATTGACGAGGTAAGGTTTCAGATACATGCTCGACTGATATACAGTTGTACTGGTCATGGTTATGGCTTTCTTGGAACAGTCAATTAATCCTTTATGTTTGGACATCCAATCCATTCCTAATACTTCTTCCAAACCTTTAGTTCCGAGTACCATCAGATTAGCATAAAAATCTATGCCATGGATTCGGATAGGGACGGCTTTGCAAATTTGCCTAGCTTTGGTGGTTGAACCAGGGATTTGAACAATCATAACATGCTTCAGATTGGTTGGTTGAATATTACTAGTGCAGGCAAATTCTTCAGTGACAAATGAATGCGATGCACCAGAATCAAACAACACTCTAGCAAGTACTGAATTAACAAAAAACATACCCAGCACGACGTTTGGCGCTTCCTGAGCTTCTTCAGCATGCATGAGAAAAAGACGGCCGTTGTGGTTGAGCGAGTTCCCTGGGGCAAACCTTCTTCCAGGCTGAACACGACGCTGCTGCTGAGCTGGGGCATTTGCATTGGGGGTTGCGGCATTCTTCTTGTTGGGGCACTCGTTGGAGTAGTGACCCTTATTTCCACAGTCATAACAAGTCACTTGCGACTTGTCTTTTGCTGCAACAGGCACAGCATTGCTTCCAGTCCTCCGGGCCTTGTTAGGGTTGTTTGGGTTTCCTCCGGGCCTTGGGTTTCTACGGTTGGGATAGGTCGGACGGTTCATCGGGGGTCTGTTGGTTCTCGGGGCAAATCCTGTAGATGGGTTAGGGCGATACTTTGGGGTCTGATGGGTTCCTAGCTGATGCATCATGCGACGCTTGCGGTTCTCGTTGGCTTGGTTGATATTTCCTTCCATCTGGATGGCAGAGTCGACAAGGGCTTCAATATCAGCAAAAGGGATATTGACCAACACAGTCTGCATCTCATCGTGCAGTCCATTCAAGAATCTTTCTTTCTTCTTGGCTTCCGTGTCGATCTCATCCGGGGCATACCTAGCTAATGACAAGAATTTGTCACGGTATTCCACTACGTTCATCCGTCCTTGCTTCAGTTCTCTGAACTCATCTCTCATTCTCTTGATCAAACCCGGTGGCACATGGGTTCGGCTGAACTTGACCTTGAATTCCTCCCAGGTCATCATCTGTCCTTCGGTCATTGCACGAACGCTGTTCAACCATGCTCTTGCATCTCCGGCTAGATAGTGGGTGGCGAACAGAACTTTCTCGTTAGCTTCCACTCCGGCGACTTCTAGGTTGTTTTCCATGGTTTGCAGCCAATCATCGGCGTCTAAAGGCTCTTCCTACTTAGTGAAAACGGGTGGGTTGGTGTTCTGGAAATTCTTGAGCTTAGATCCATGGTTGTCCTGATTTCCGTGGCCTTGGTTGTTGTTGGCCATCTGAGCTATGTGCTGAAGGGTGGCTAAGTTGGCTTGACGTTCGGCTCTTTCAGCTTCGCGGTCAGAAACCAATATTTGCAGGATCTGCAACATCGGGTCTGGGGATGAACCACTTCCTCCGCGTGGCATCTGAAGATTGAGATATATCATGAGAAAAGAGGGAGATTTCTAAGGTTCAGGGATTTTGGAAAGTTTTTAAAGTTTAACTCATATTTTCTAGCAACTTGCTTTTCATTCATTCATAGCACACGATACAACAGACACCACAACAAAGGAAAGCGGAAGGTTTTAAGAACCATTCTGGAAACTACGATACATTGGGACCGAATACAACTCCCTACGCTAGTGCTCAAGTGCTACTACTCCTTGGAGTCGGTGTAGTCGTCATCCTCATCATCCTCATCGTCATCGATGAAGGCGAAATCATCCTCGTCGGTGAAGAAGTCCATAGCCTGATCCTCCAGAAAATCATCATCATCGCTGAGATAGGAGTAGGGGGCTCCACGAAGATCCTCTTCGGCATTCTCCCTTTCCTCCAACTGCATGTCTCTCTCGTGGATGGTCTCCTCCAAATACGAGATACAGTGGCGAAGACGGGCAATGATGCGCTCCTTCTTGTCAAGCTGACGGCGACGAGACTTGTGATCCTTTGCTAGCATCGCGATGGTCTGATCCTTCGTCTTGATGATGGCGGACTTGTGGTTGGAGTAGTCACGGCAATTTTCCAATTCCTGCTGACGATCATACATCATGAAGCTAAGGTGGTCCAACTGAGTCTTCAGCTCGGGGTGGTATGGGGCTTCTAGTGGCTGTCCCATAGCATCACGCCTTGGACAAAACAAAAAGCGGGTACCCTTGATCTGATTGATACTCTGCCCACACAGACGGGCAAGAGCTTCCTGCATGGCCCTGGCAAGTCCATCGAGCCAGTTGTTTTCTCTTAAGGTGAACTGAATTACCTCGGCAGTGGGAGGTTCAATCTTTCCTCGGAGACTTGCAACAATTAGCCACTACAGATCTTCTCCTCCTTGATCATTGAGCTGCGCTCCAAAGAACTCGGGGTGAGGACGCTCCAGAAATTCCGAAAGCTGGTCCAAATCCCGCTCAAAGATAAGGTCTCCTCCATTCCCCAACTGATAAAACTTGTTGTACCTCACGTCCATCTATAAGAATATAGGATGAGTAAGTTAGTAGAGTGATCAAGTGTGTCAAATTTTTAGGTATTTCGCAAGAATTTTTGAGGAACATGAATTTTTATGAAAGAAACAAAGTGATAAGAATGGGAATAAGTTTTTTGTAAATATTTGCTTCCTTTGGTTTTGAAACTAAGTTTTTGATTCAAACGTCCAGTATAACTACGGTCTCCTATGGTCAGGATGGCTCTGATACCAACTTCTCAACACCCGGATTTTTAATCGCAGATGCCTGTTATGCCATACATCGCAATCCCAGGAGTACCATTTTTGCGAGACATAACATAATTTGGATACCATAGTACATCATCCATTACAAACCATACATAATGTATTACACAAATAAGGATCTCATGATCCAGTTTTTAATACAGTTCAAGCAGCGGAAATACGTAATCATAAAGGTAGCATAGGCGAAGCTCCATATTCGGGGTCACAGGCAATGCTGACGATGGGAGATGATCCTAGTTGTCGTAACCTTCCTGGGGTCCTTCATGCTGGTACTCCTATTCATAGTCTGGCCACGGGAATAGCCAGGGACAAAGCCATGAGTACTCTTTAAGTACTCGCAAACTAATACTAACAAGTGAAGGGGGTTTTTGTAATAGGACACTAAGCTCTAGGGTTGTTTTGCAAAAAGCCAGATTTACCTCTACTAATTTTAGAAACGAATAAAGCTAGTTTGAAGTTTTATAACACCTAAGTGGGAACTTGAATTTCATATCACAACTCTCTTGTGGTCAAGTCAAAGTCTCAATTCATTTCACAAGTCATTTTGAAAACATCTGATGGGGGAACAATATGGCCACTCCAACTGTCCATAATCGCGGACGCGGCTATTCGAATAGTTTGACACTCTGTAGAGATTGTACACTTTCACCACAACATTCAATACATCCGTCGGGAAAAAATACTGAATTCACCATACTCAGTATGGGGATAATCAATCCTAACCTTTCGATTACACGCCCTAGTATAGGCACCTCTCCTGTGAGTTTGGCCTCCCAACCATGACCAACTTTCATCTTGGGTACTGCACAGGTGGACAATCTTCACAAGTTAGCCTCAGCTCAGACCTTGGCCGAGAGGGAACCCATACTAAGGTATATAATTTTCCAGTCAAGCCTTACCCAATTTTCGGGTATTGTGGTTGTACCGTAAAATTGGAATGGTATCGCATCTACACAACCATCAGTTTTGTAAAGGGCTAAGGCTCATGCCTCAACATTTTCATCATCAAAATCATCTGGTGTTCGGAAACACATGTTAAAACATTTCAATAGAATGACTCATCATTCCAAGGTTTTCATAACCATTTTCACCAAGTATTCCCATCTAATGTTGATCAAGTTTTATGCTTAGAACTAGCATCTACAAGTGGGGTGAGTACTAATGAGGGGTGGTACACAAGTGGAGTTTAACTAAGTTCAATCTCATGCCTTAGGATGAAATAAGGATTATCTAGCTTAAGCCAAATTTTATGCTCTTTATGCAACCTTCAGTTATCTTCCTAGAATCTACAAGTTACTTAAGTAAACCCTAAGAGAAAGCTTTGATAAAGAAATAAAGTATAAAGCTTGCAAGTAAAACTAGGATTGGGTTATCAAGTGGGTATGATCACATATGCTTAAGGCATATAGTTGGCATGGTAACAAGCAAGTATTTGCTTGCATAGGTAAAGTATCTTGCAAGTGTTAGCTTGCTCAATCAACTAGTAGTATTAGGCTTGCAAGGTTGCAAGTATTGGCTTGCCTTGTGCAGAGCAGTGGTTGAAGTTCTCCTCGGCTTCTTCTTCGTAGTATCCTCCTTCCTCCTCGTATCATTGGTCGATACTAGCGTCTATGAATAAATACGAGGTACACAATCACCAAACAATACTTAACTACTTTCAATCATCACACAAAAGTGTTCTATAGATGATCTAGCATCATCACTAATATCACAAGAATAAAGCATTTGTCTTATTTATTCCTTTGTTTAGAAAAGTAATTTCTACTCATTGAAAAACTACTTAAGATTTAATATACTCCAAACCAATCATGGGATCATGTTGACACATGTCATCACCACATATTTCAGTACATGGGAATGTGATTTAAAGTGGTGTCACAATTTAATAAAGTTTAACCTTTTATTTTAAATAATTAAAGTGACTAGAAATGCCTATGTGGCATTCTTTTATTACTTGAACATTATTTCTGTAAGTAAACCCTTATGTTTTTATATATTCTGAAAGGTATGATCAAATGTGATTTTTGAGAGTTGGAATCAACTCAAAACCTATTATGGTTGAAATTTGAAAAATGTTTGAATGCAGAAAAGCTTCTGACTTGTTATTTTTACCAAGGTTGATCTATAGATTCAAATTATTTGAATCCAACGGGCTTGGATTAAGCATTTCAATATCTTTCTAAAAAATTGGTTTCATCCAATTTGGTTTACTGAATCGAGCTGGGTTGATTTTTGAAATTAGGTACAGAACTGAGTTTGAATATAAATAGAAAAAGCTAAATTCAAATGGTTGGACTGCGCGGGAAGGGTTATTGGGCCGGCCCAATGTCACTCCGCAGTGCGGGGCGCAACTAACAGGGGGGTCTACTGGTCAGTGGCTCTTTAAACGCGAAGCGGTACGGGGCTATGTGGTGCGTTGGATTAGAATGAAGATCAACGGCTGAGGGTCGTCATCGACGATGAACAAGTCACCGGCGAGCTCGAACCCTAGCGGCTCAGTGGGGGTGCATAGGGGGCATACCGGGGCTCCAGTGACAACGGCGAGGCAGGCAAACGACGAAGTCGACGATGGAGAACTCAGGGGTGCTTGCGGCAGCTCCAGGGGTGGACGAAATCAATGGCTCCTCTTCTCCTCTGCAGCTGCGAGCTCCGGCCAAATTCCGGCGATGCGCTGCTCGCCTTGCTCCGGCTAGGGGGTGGAACGATCATTGAGGTGAGGGGAGTGAAATGGTGTGAAGAAATCGAGCGGGGGGTCACCTCCTTTTATAGGCCCGACGGTGAGACCGAGAGGGATGGGCAGGCGACGGTGGCGACACGGCTACGGGCGGCTAGAGGCATGGCCGAGGTTGGCGTTCGACGGGCGGTCTCCTGGCGATGCTCTATGGTTTAAATTCGCGTGTAGGAGCGGTGGCAAACGGTCGGGAACGTGCGATGCTCTGCGAGGCAGAGGCGGCGAACTCTGCGGCGAGCGGTGGCTACGGGGTACGGGCGGTGAAACAAGCATGTCTGGTGGTCTCCTAGGATGGTGGGGTGCATGCTGGCGGGCGGCGAGGGCTCGAGGTGGTCGGGTTGCGTGGGAACGGCGCGTGCTCTACGGTCCGTGCCGGCATGGTCAACAGCGGCACGGGCACGGCGTTCCTAGCGGTTCTAGTCGCTATTTTCGAGCTAGGGCTGGTCGAGAGGGGGCGGTGAGACACGGGCTACCTCCCAAACAAGGTTGGCACGGCTAGTTCTTCTCCTAGCTTGTTGTCCACACTGGGGTGACATGGGTGCTCTCGGCCTGTTCACCATTGATGACATTGGCGAGCTTACAGTGGTGCTAAGGCTTAGTTAAGGTTGTCAGATGATCTACTAAGGCTAGTGGTGTCCAGAGAGGGAACAAGTTAGGCCCAAAACACTGCTCAACATAGTGTTTTGATTTTGTTTGATTTGCATCTGCAACCTGTTTGATGAAATGGCCGCATGAACTTAAGTTTTGAATTTTGAAAATATTTTTGGTGGGTGTGCTAGGCATGTGTTGAGGATTCTGTGGATGCTTGGGTTTTGAAAATTGAGCTTGTTTGAGTGGTTTTTGAAATAGTGGGATCTTCCCATATGAGATAGATTCAATTTTAAACTGTCATATAAACTAAGCATTTGAATGTTTCTGGATGATCACAAAGTGGGCCTTGATACCTTGTTATGAGTACTATCAAGGGGTACAAAGATCCATACATGTTTCTGTTAAGATCTGAAAGTTAGGGATAGCCAAAGTAGGCATGGGAGTTAAATTGGCCAAAGTGACCATTCACTTAATTTATTTGTTTTGACTTGTTTGTCTTTGGGAAAAGTTTGGGGATTGTTTAGATGATGTTTATTTCACCTAAGAATCATTTTACAAGCAAGTAAACATAGAATCTTGTCAATTCAAAAGAATCCAAATTTTAATACACACACATATGAATGATTTCATACTTTTAATTGGAAAAGTTTTTGTTAACCCTAATTTTGTTGATTAGAGTTTGATGATCCAAGTTTAATATTTTTGGGATGTTATAGTATTGACCCACTGTGGCTGTAACTTATGATGTTGCAGGTTACTCTGATGAGGATTAGGGTTATGAGTCTACACTCAACATCCTTGCCTGTGGCACATGAAGATGAAGACTTTACTTTATTTACTTGTGATATGAACTCTTGTACTAGCCTTTGGCTATGGAGTTGTAAAATACTATGTTTATCTCTGGAATGACGATGTAATAAAGACCTTTGTATCTGTGTACTTCATCTTAAATTGTGGAAGCTAGCATTTGATCCAGGGACTAGCATTGCAATCACAGAGACCTTTACCTTTATAAAGGTGGGGTCTTACAAAAGTATTTTGCAAATCCAGTGTTGTCATCACCTGCATTTCAAAAAGGTCAGAAAACACTATTTTCATAATAATTTGATTATAGGTTAATTACCATGAGGTAATAACCTACTATGAAGTTCCGCTGGTAAAGGAACATATGATCTAGGACTTAACAACCAATGTCGCCAGTGATTCTTGCACCGTATATCACGCGTTAACCTTGAGATTTGGAATGGGACAGAGAAGTCAGCTGTATCCTTTTCCTTCTGCATGTAGGCAAGACGACCTTAACGAGATGTTGTGATTCCTTGTGCGGATCCAACATATGGGTAGGCACCCTTATGCCCCACGCTTTTGGTGTCTAGATTATCTATGAGTGGTTTTTAGTGGTACAGTCCATCTAATATGGAACTTACCAGGTTATCACCAGCTCATAGAGTCTTTGGGAACTCATCAAGGTTTTAGCCTGCCCGAAAGGGGGCTTAACGGAGGTGAGACAGCCCCGAAGGATCGTGCAAACATGTGGGGTCGCGGAGAGGGCAGTGATTGGCTTGGATCTTAGTCTGGGCCTCATACCAAGGAAGTATGAACGCTTAAGATCTCTCATGGGTAAAGTAACACACCTCTAGAGTGTAAGAACTGTAACTTGTTACTCCCTGTTCCGGGAAGGAGCTACGAACGCGGCGGGAAAGGAACTCCATGAAATTTCTAGTAAACCCGTGAAGGCTGACGGACATAGCTTTTAAGAATAAAAGCAACCATTGAATAAATGTTTACGAAAACTTGGATTGCCTACGACCTATGGTCTGTGGCTGTAGATATAGTGCATCAAACACTCCTTTTCTTGTGAACTTGCTGAGTACGCTCGTACTCAACGTATCTGCTTAACCCTTGCTAGGTTCTAAAGCCAGTACAGACGCTGTCTACATCAAGTTATGCTCTAGGAATCATCACCAGAAGCTAAAGTTCTTCAATGAAGTCAAGAAAGTCAACATATACATCAACTCAAGTGAAGACGAAGTTACTGATTAGATAGGAATATAATCTCTAGACATAGGACCTATTTCTGTAGTGTATTGCAATAGCAGCAATGCCAGACCAGTAGTTCAAATACTATTCTTATTAGTATGATATTTTTGAGTTGTTTATTTCTGATTCTTCTTTGTAAGAAGTTTCTTTCTCTCTCTTTAACCTAGAGTATTCTCTGGATCTTGTGTAAAGAGTTGAGTTGTAACCTATCGTCATGGCTTGGTCCTGCTGAGTTTCTGTTGTACCACTCTGAGGGATGTAATACTAGTGAACGGTGTTTCATTGGTGTTATATCAACGACTATAGTGTACTACATCATGTAGTGGTATGGTGGGTCACCGCACCTAGGGTGGGCCCGTGGCACCCTATGGTGTGGCCACCTCGTGGCTCTTCTTCGTCTTCCTGATGACCCACAAGTATAGGGGGTGTATTGTAGTACTTTCGATAAATAGGAGTGTCGATCCCAACGAGGAGCAGAAGGTGTTGACTAGTGGTATGGAGCAGGAAATCTCTGTAAATACTTAGCAAACGGATTTTTAGGGGTTTTCTGATAAAGCAAGGAAATAAAGACAACAATTAAATAAAGATAGCAAATAATTGCAGCAAGTGTCCCAATCCTTTCTTAGCAAAGTACAAGCCGGTGGAAATACTTATAAGGACCAAACGTTCTCGAGGACACATGGGAATACTGTCAAGTGCTTTCATTTCATATAGCTGATTAATCTTCTTTGGTTTTATAAGTGTTGTGTAGGTGAACCTATTCTAATGTACCAACCTTACTTGGACAAATACATACTTGTGATTAAACCCCTTGCAAGCATCTGCAACTATAAGAAAGCAATTAACATATAAACCTAACCACATCCTTAAACTCTAAGATACTACACTCCCTTGTGCAAAGGTTTCCTAACGAGGGTTCAGGTTTCTGTCACTCCGGCAACCCCAGAATTAGTAGCCAAATATACAATGCACTCCCCTAGGCCCATAAATGGTGAAGTATCATGTAGTTGATGTTCACATGACACCACTAGAAGAATAGCACCACAACTTAAATATTAAACCATTGAATAATACGTCAACACAAATGCACTACTAACAACATGACTTCTACCATGTCCTCAAGAACTAAACAAACTACTCACGAGACATCATGTGGATCAATATCAGAGATGATATGATAATGGATAACAATCTGAATATAAACAATAATTCAATGGTTCCACTAACAAGCATCAACTACAATAATAATCAACACCGAGAAAGTTTCCCCTAAGAACTATGCAAGATTCAACACAATTATTACAGCGGGTAGCTTGATGATGGTGTTGATGGCGACGATCTCCCCTCTTCGGGAAGGAATTTCCCTGGCAGAAATCTGTCTGCTAGAGAGCTCTTTCTCTCTCCGTGTTTTCCGCCACGCAGAGGAGGTGGAATCTTTCTGTGGTTGCTCCCCTCATATTAGGGTTTTGAGGAGAAGATATAGGTGAAAGGGCGGAGCTAGAGGTGGGCCAGAGTGTCCACACCCCCTGTAGGTGTGGCCTAGGGTGGCCTGCGCCTAGGGGTGTGGGCCCCTATGGCCCATATCCGCCTCCCCTTCTGGCATCCTTCGTCTTCTGGGAAAATATTATTTTCTGTAGTTTTTCTGGTATTTTTCTGATCTTCGCGAAACTGTATCAAAGCACCGCTTTTTCCATCAGAAACCTGACTCCGGCATTTCATCCTCCAAGAATCATCCAACATGCAAAAACAGATGAAAAGACATAAGTAACACCTCTTAATATGAAATATATCAATGAATAGAGGCAAATTATGATATAGAATGGTGATGCAAATTGAACGTATCAACTCCCCCCAAGCTTAGACCTTCGCTTGTCCCCAAGTGAAAACTGAGCTCAGTAAAATGTCCACAGGTTTATGGAGTGAAGTGTCGATAAAAAGAATACGGACAAGAAGCATCAGACCTACCAACACACAACTCAAAGTAGCAAGCTACTCACCATTATATAACTTAGCTTGCAACAAGTAGGGAGTCACAATAAAGATGCATAAAGACAAATAATAATTGGGATTGGAAAACTTTGTTCTTGGTCAGAAAACAGTTGGCAAACAGTTTTCAAGTAAAGCTTTTGTAAAGAGCTTTACAACAGGAGTACTCTTTGCTCAAACATAAAAGGTTTTTCCCAATGATAGCTTTCAAAGTAATACTCATTTAGAAATAAGTCTTGTGCAAACAAGTAAGATGGAGAACATGATTGAATAACTCAACAACTCAAATGCTTGAAACATAACAACTCAAATGCTTGCTGGAGATAGAGAGGAATAGGTTTACTAACTCAACTTAGAAATAGAAGAAAGGGCCTTCATAGAGGGAAGCAGGGATTTCAAGTTCATAAAGATCTCTCAAAAGATTATGGTACTTACTAGCTTTGAGCTCTCATTGCCCCTATCATAAGCATCTTGAGGTGATTAAGGTTTAAAGTGAACAAAGAAGGAGTATATGCTTGACGAAAAATAAGTTGGCAATCTCATGTCCCTTGAGTACGAGGGTCGCTCCTCATGCTACTCAACTTTAGTTACCGGTAAGTTCTTGTCATTGTAAGTACATGTGTATCATAAAGAACCGCCAACGGGGTACCCCTTGCACATGATACAGGAGCTATCCTATATCTAACATGGTTATACCCTACGGGTACACGACCTTAGCATACCTAGTCCAGCCTAGGGAAGGCCCACGAGAACATGCGCTAGCCCATGAAGACTTTCGGGTGTCTAGGTCCCATGACGCCTTCGGATCCTTGGAAAGCAAGACTAGAGTAGATAGAAAATTCAAAGGGGTAAACCCTAAAACCTATAACTGACTCGATCTGTGCATGGGACCTGCCGATCTCTATATAAAGGCCAGGAGGGCACGACGAGGAGGCTCTCTTACAATCTATCGCACACCACCACATACACACCTCCACGCCAGATTGCATCTGCGCACCCCTGTACTTTTCGGTTCCGCTGTAATCAAGAGCAGACAAGCAGGAGTAGGGTTTTCCCTCGGGGGGCCTGAACCTGGGTAAACTTCGTGTCCCCGTGTTGCTTGTTTTCTAACCGTTCCGCGATCTCCAGCATCCCCATCTTCTCCAAAACCCAAGTCCATAACAATGGGCATTGACGAGATTAAACCTCGTCAATTGGCGCCGTCTGTGGGAACTGGGGGCACTGATTGTGCGATCATGACGGTCCCAACCAAAGCGATCTACAACTCCGCGGAGACGGAGAGTCATCTCCTCTTCGGCGCCTTCGACTTCACCGCCCACTCGCCAGCCACCCTGAAGGACTTCGAGCCCGTTGGCGACAGACTCGAGATCCTGTTCGGGAGCTTCTGCTTCCAGGTGGGGCAGACCGGCACTCTCCGCCTCCTAGAGCGGGTGCCCCTGCCATCGATCAGACCTGCTTCATGGGCTCCACACCCCGTGCTACGCACATCACCATCGACAGACGAGTCCTATGACAGCAGTAGCTACAACTCAGATCTGTGTGATCCACCATCGGATGAAGGGACCTATGGTTCCGGATCCGAAAGCTACGGTAGCAGAAATACGATCTACGAGCGCTACCAGTGTGCCGCAGTCATCCAGAGTGACGTAGATCAGGAGCACAACCCGCCACACAACCCGCAGGGTAGAAACGGCGGGAATAGAAGTAGCCAGTCCCCCCACCCAACGGGAACGACACTGATCGGGTCATCCACCTCAGCGAGGAAGGATGGGCTCAAGCACGCGAAGCCGTAGCGGGCAATAAGATCCTGCCCGCAGATGCCTCACGGGACCTACTGATGGCATAACACAAGCTCCTAATCGAGGAGCACAAGAAGCAGGTGAAGATGCAAGAGGTGCTTGACAAGCGCAAGCAAGCAGCGTCGGAGTCCAGTGCGCGGCGAGTTGCGCTCTCCGCCATGGGCATCGGCTCCATCCTGCACGGTAACCATGGCAACAAACACCGTTCTCGCACAGAGAACATGGATCCCAAGGCACGTCGCGAGGTGACTCGGGCCCTCAACGCGTCATTCATGGAGATGGACGCCGACGGCAACGTAATCCCGAAGACACCACAAGCTGCAATCATGGCGGCCACTGCGTACCTCGTGTCCCATCCACCTCCGGAAGGGGACCCAAAAAGGGCCATGCATAAGTCCGCACTTACTGGACTCGGACTCGTTGGATCTGCGCTCCACGGAGAAGCTCCTGCAGAGCCAAAGAAGAAGGCTGCGGTCAGGTTCAACCGCAGCCCCATGCCCTCATTCGAAGATGAAGAGCATGACCTTCCTCGAAGGCACAAGAGCTCGCGTCGTCGCAGCCGCGATTACGACGCTCGAAGCGAGCTAACACAGCTCAAGATCGACAAGGCACGCACCAAGCGCGTATGCTCGTCTGAATCCGAGGAGGATGATGACAAAGGAGAACTCTATGGAGCCCGATGCTTTAGCAGATCTGTTCGGCGGACATGGATGTCGCGAAACTTCAAGCTTCCTTTGGACACTCCGAAGTTCGATGGCACAGAGGACCCCAAGGCGTGGCTCAGTGACCACTTGTCGTCCGTCAAGCTACACGGCGGAAACAAGGAAACCGCCATGCAATGCCTTCAGCTACAGCTGATAGGCGCAGCTCGGATCTGGCTCAGCAGCCTATCCTCGGGATCCATCCGAAGCTGGGAGGAGCTGGCGTACAGTTTCGTCCGAAACTTCAAGGGCACCAGCAAAAGGCCTGCCTCGATCAAGGAGCTGCGGGCCTGCACCCAACGAACAGGCGAATCCATTCGCTCGTACATACTGCGTTGGTCCAACACCAAGAACTCTGTGGCACACATCTCTGAGGATAGAGCTATCGACGCCTTCAAGGACGGCGTCAAACGCTAGGACTTCAAAGAAGAACTTGGGTGCGTCAAGCCCAAGACACTCGACCACCTCATGGACATCGCCAACAGGTGGGCCGACAGCGAAGACTTCGTCCACCGAGCGCACTTGGAGGAGGAAGACGACTACGGCCGGTGACGTGAGCGCCGTAGCAAGAGGAGGTCACGCATCTACGATGATTGTGATGGACCTGACATGGTCACGGCTGGATACGCCGAACGCCGCAGCGACGGCAACCGCAGCAACGGCAGATACCATGGAAGCAACTTCTGCGACGGAGGACGCCCAACGCAGTCATGGCAATGTCGTAGCCATGACGACGGACCCTCAGCATACGACAAACTGTTGGGTCCATGCACCATCCACTTCTACATCGACAAGCAGGATGGTAAGAAGAAGGCAAGTCATATGCTCAAGGACTGCCGCGAGTTCCAGAAACTCAGCGAGAGCATGGCCCAGATGAGGCAGCAAGCCCCGAACCCTGGATACGGGAACGCACCCGCACCAGGCGAGATCGCACATGGAGATCCTCCACCACCACCTGCGGGACCTTCAAACCACCCAATCCACCCGCGCAGAACAACGGTGGACACGGGTACCCCGCGCTGAAAGGATCACTGATGATCCAAAAAGAGCGCCCAACAAACAGGGTGCAAAAGAAAATCACCCGCCAAATCAACCTTGGCGTGACCGCTCCGCCCGCCATCCCTGAGTACCTCAGCGGATCGGAGTCCTGCATCACGTTCAGTCATTCGGATCACCCTTGCCAGGTCCCTCGCCCAGGTCATGCTGTCCTGGTGCTCGAGGCGCAGATCAGAGGGTTCGACATGAGCCGCGTCTTCATGGACGGCGGCAGCGGCATCAATTTGATGTTCGCCAGTACCTTAGCAGCAATGCGGATCCCGCTGCGCAGCCTGGAACAATCTGACACAACGTTCCACGGCATCGTCCTAGGGAAGGGCATATTCCCCCTGGGAAAGATATGGATCGACATCATCTTCGGCAAGCCTGACAACTTCCTGTGCAAGCGACTCGAGTTCGAAGTGGTGGTCTGGCCATCACAATACCACGCCATACACGGGCGTGTAGCATTCGCACGATTCCTGGAAGTACCACACTATGCGCACCTACTACTCAAGATGCCAGGACCCAGGGGCGTCATCACGGTTCACGGGAGCTTCACCCGATCGGACCATTGCGACAGGGACTTCAACAGAATCTCCCAGTCATTCGGCATGTAGGAGGAGCTCGTAAGGCTCCGCGAGGCGACAGACAACGGGGCACCCCCAGTCGCAAGACAGAACGCACCAGATATGTCCTTCGACTCCACCATCAACACAAAGAAGGTGCAGGTCCATCCGACGGATGCCTCCAAGACGGCGTTGATCGCCAACGACCTCAGCTTCGCATAGGAAAACGCGCTCGTCGAATTCCTCCGTGAGCGCTGGGAAATCTTTGCCTGGTGTCCTGCAGACATGCCAGGAGTTCCCAGGGAATTCGCCGAGCACGCACTCAACGTCTTTCCAAACGCCAAGCCCGTTAAACAGTCCATCCGACGACTGTCCGAACCACGGGCCGAAGCAATCGGAGTCGAAGTCAACAGACTACTCGACGCAAACTTCATCAGGGAGAACAAGGAGAGCGAGTGGCTCGCCAACACCGTGGTGGTCCCCAAAAAGGACACGGACATCCTACGGATGTGCGTGGACTTCACATCGCTGAACAAGCACTGCCCGAAAGATCACTTCCCTCTCCCTCGGATCGATCAGATCATCGATTCGACAGCAGGATGCGAAAAACTCTCCTTCCTCGATGCCTACTCAGGCTACAACCATATCCGACTAAAGGTCGAAGATCAGGAGAAAACGACATTCATCATGCCGTTCGGAGTGTTTTGCTACAACACAATGCCCTTCGGGCTGAAGAACGCAGGCGCCACGTACCAACGATGCATGCAGGCATGCCTGAAGGAACAGATCGGCTGCAACATCCAAGTCTATGTTGACGACATAGTCATCAAAACAAGGGAGGCGAAGACGCTCATCGACGATCTCCGCGAGACGTTCGATAACCTCGATCGATACAAGATCAAGTTAAACCCAGAAAAATGCGCCTTTGGCGTCCCATCTGGTCAACTGCTAGGCTACTTCATCTCCCAGCAAGGGATCGAGGCAAACCCAAAGAAAATCCGGGCCATAATGGCCATGGAGAAGCCCAAGAACCTCAAGGGCGTCCAGCAGCTTGCCGGGCGAATCGCGGCATTGAGCAGGTTCATCAGTCGCATGGGCGAAAAAGCTCTGCCGTTCTATCAGCTGCTACGCAAGGCAGACAAATTCAAGTGGACGCCTGGGGCGGACGACGCATTCGAAGATCTAAAGCGGCTGCTCTCTACCTCGCCCGTCTTGGTCACGCCAAAGGAGCGCGAGCCTTTACTTCTATACATAGCAGCCACACACCAGGTGGTAAGCACCGTACTGGTGGTCGAGCGACCCGAAGAAGGCAAGACCCATGGGGTTCAAAGCCCAATCTACTACCTCAGCAAGGTATTGACGCCGACAAAACAGAGGTACCCTCACTACCAGAAACTCGCCTGCGGCGTGTTCATGACGGCTCGTCGGCTAAGCCACTACTTCCAGGAACATCAGGTGATGGTCATCAATGAGGCACCCCTGAACAGCATCCTGAACAACCCGGAGACCACAGGACGTGTGGCCCTGTGGGGCATCGAGCTGTCACCTCTAGACATCGTCTACGAGAAGCGCCACGCGATCAAGTCCCAGGTCCTTCCAGACTTCCTCGTCCATTGGATGGAACTACATCAACCAGACACGCCGTACATGACACAGTCATGGACGATGCACTTCGACGGCTCCAAGCGCGAAGTCGGAGCAGGAGCCGGGGTCATACTGACCTCCCCGTAGGGCGACAAGATGAAGTACGTCCTTCGGATGAAATTTCGAGCTTCCAACAACGAGGACTAATACGAAGCCCTCATCCACGGCATGAGGATGGCCAAGATCTGCGGCGCAACGCACCTGGTCATCTACAGAGACTCAAACCTCGTCGTTCCGCAGATGATGAACGAGTGCGACACACACGGCGCCAACATGATCGCATACCGCGCACTCTACAACGCACTCGAAGGAGACTTTGACGGCTGCGAGCTTCGGCATGTTGGGAGAGAAAGCAACAAAGAGGCCGACAGACTCGCCAACATCGGCTCGACCTGCGCACGGGTGCCACCAGGTGTGTTCCTCGAACAGATCTGCGTGCCACCCATCAAGCGTAAATTCCCAAAGGGGTCACCCGAAGAGGCAGAGCACTCGGGGGCTGCGCTACTCGAAGGACAGGAAGGACCCGAAAAGCTCGACATAGAAGTCGCAACAGTCAACCTAATGCAGGTCATGGCAGTCGAAGAAACTTGGACACGGCCATACCTCAGGTACATGATAGACGGCGAACTGCCTGATAGCCCGACAGATGCCCGGCGCATATCTCGCTGGTCCAAGGCCTTCACCATCATCAATGGTGAGCTGTACAAACGCAGCATTTCGGGTGTACTCCAAAGGTGTGTCACCATCGATGATGGCAAAACCATCCTCCAAGACATCCATGAGGGCATCTGCGGCCATCATGCGGGCAGCCGCGCCCTTGTCGCCAAAGTTCTATGAGCCGGATGTTACTGGCCAACGGCCATGAATGATGCCAAGGACATCATCCGACGATGCAATGGGTGCTAGAGGTTCGCCGATAAACCACACGCATTCAGATCGGAGCTTAGGCCCATACCTCTGGCCTAGCCTTTCGCCCAATGGGGGCTCGATATGATTGGCAAACTGCCAAGGTCCTCGAAAGGAGGTCACATCTACCTCCTGGTCGCAGTCGACAAATTCACCAAGTGGATTGAGGCCATGCCCGTCACTAACCAAAAGGGCAAAACTGCCGTCAAGTTCTTCGAATCCATTGTCTACAGGTTCGGCGTGCCGCACATCATCATCACCGACAATGGGTCGAAATTCATCTCCAAAGAATTCCAGGACTTCTGCGAAGACCTCGGAACCAACATCACATACGCCTCCGTGGCGCACCCACAAACGAACGGGCAGGTCAAAAAGGCCAACGGCCTCGTCGGCGCTGGCATCAAGAAGCGCCTAATGAGCCCACTCGAGCGACTCGCAGGATCCTGGACACAAGAGCTACCCTCGGTCATGTGGAGCCTGCGCACAACACCAAATAGCTCAACTGGCTACACGCCTTTCTTCATGGTGCACAGAGCCGAAGCCGTGCTACCAGCAGAGGTACGCTACAAAGCCCCACGGGTTGTCGCTTACAGCGAAGCCGAAGCTACGGCCGCACTCGAAGACGTCGTCGACATACTCAACGAGGCGCGTGACATAGCAGCAGCTCGATCAGCGGTGTACCAATAGAGTCTCCGCAACTACCATAGCCAACGGCTATGCCCAAGGTCCTTCATCGAAGGAGACTTAGTCTTGTGACTCAAGCAAGAACGACCAAAGAAATTCGAGTCACAATGGGAAGGACCCTACATCATCACTAAAGTCATCCCAGGTGGCGCCTACCGCCTCAAGCACATGGAGTCTGGAGTCGCATACTCCAACCCATGGAACGTTGCACAACTGCGACGCTTCTACCCCTAGCTACCTCCCTCTTTTACTTTCAATAAGGCTATTCAGCCAAGGCTACTCGGCCGAACACTGTACCTCCTCCTTACGATTATGAATAAAGCTAAGTGTCTCGCCCCAAAATTCTCACCTATTGTCTGCATTTTTATCCATGCCAAAACACACTCGGGGGCTCCCCCCACCTCACGACTTCGTTGACTGAGGATAATGCGTGTACACCTGAGTAGCTGACCACGTCGGGCTAACGAAAGGGGCACGTATGCAAACAAAGCACCACGTGCTAAACAACAATAAACATTTACAATAAAGGGCACAACACGCCCAGTCGAATATACAAATTTTACATCTATCTTTTTTATAGGTCCTACCTATTTTGAAGAATAACCCGCGCACGCTGCTCAAACAGATCTACAATTTGTTCGTCATGCTGCCTTACAGCCGCATAATGTGGACGCATATCCCACTCGCCACCATCCGGCCGAAGAGGCGGCCTAGCCGCCACAACAGAAAGATCTACATCGAGACGATGTAACCGCACAAGGGAAAGCGCGGCCTTCACCCCCGCGACAAGCTGATGCCGCGCCAGTTCCCTGACATGATGCACATTTCGAAACTTTGCTAGTAGACCCCAGAGGGTCGATGGCGCCTCATCCAGCGGAAACATCACGTGTAGAACAGACGCCAGCGGAGCCTTTGCCTGACACAGCACCCGCGACACCTGGTGAACACGATCATGCACAGTCGCAAGGACCATGGCACGATCACGGTCCATCCAGAAGAACCCACCGGCCTCCATGTCCTGCTGGGTCAGGCAGTTGATCCGAACAGCAACACGCTCCTTTTCCTCCTTTGGAGCAAGGTTAGCACCTGCAATACTTGCAAAAAGTAAGATGAAAGGCCAACAGGCACATCCGAAACAATGTCAGCAGCTCGAGAAGCTCACATTGAAGCTGTTCGGACAAGCGACACAACTCCCTCATCAAATACTCCTCTCTAGCAGCGCCCGCTCCGCCTTCGATTTCCAAACATCGGCGTGGCCACGCACTCCAAGAAATTCCTTCTCAAGACTACGGATGCGATCTCGAAGAAACACAAGTTGCGACATACCATCCAAGGATGGCCGCAGATGTGGTGCAGACGAAGTATCAACGGGGTCATCACCCGAAGGATCCTAGAGTAAAAGAAAACAAAGATATGAACAAGCAGACGAATGAACACAGAACTTGGAAATTCATTATGTACAACAAAAAGCCACTACGTGGCGCAAGGACTGTTCATTGATATAATTACAAGAGCTGGAAACAAAAGCTATCCTACAACTACAAGACCTAAGAAGCTGCATCCTGAGTAGCCTTGGAGCCGGATTGCCTGCCCTTGGCCTCTCCATGCTGCCTCAACGCGTACTCAGCCAGCAAGTCAATCAACTTCGGCCCATAATGTTTACAGCGGGCAGCGTAGAGGGCGAAGGCTACCTCAGATCCGTCAGCAGCCGTTGGCATCCGGGAGGTGACCTGATGAAGATCCAGCTCCGCTCTAGACGCTAAGGCCATCGCCAGCCCGGCGGATGCACCAATGCCTTTCTGCTTGCGCTTGTATGCTGCAGGCGCTTCGGCTGACAGCGCATCCCCAAGGCATTGACATCCTCGAGGGCGACGCCCTTGGGGACGAGCTCCTTGTAGAAACGCCCAAGAGCCTCCTTGGATTTGGCAAGAGAGCCGACCACGGCTGGGGGCTACACCCAAAGAACAAGCAGAACAAGTTACACATACGAGAAACGCTCGGGGGCTCCCCTAGGCACGAAGAAACAATGATCAACAGATCATCCAAAAAGGCTCGGGGGCTCCCCCCCTCCCCCCCGAGGCAGAAATCAAAATCACTTACGTGGTTAGACGGCGACTCCGAAGGTTCGCCTGCAGTCTTCTGAGGGACAACCACCCGAGCCTCCTGCGGAGAAGATCTCGGAGCAGCATCCTCAGAGGTGGCCACCGTCTGAGGAGGAGGAGGCACAACCTTCGACTCCCCCACCATCTCCCGAGCGCCATCACTGGAGGAGCCGTCGGAAGAGTGGCCGCAAAAGAAAACATCAGACAAGAACAGTCAAGCAAAATCAAAATAAAGCAAAAGGTAACTGGACAAACTTACGAGTCGAGATCGCTCAAGTCGAAGACAGGCGAGGTCATCCTGCCCTTCTTTTCTTCCTTCTTCTCTTCTTTCTTCTCTTCCTTCTTCCGCTTCGCCGGTGGCTGCGACGCTACAGCCCACACGGGAACGGCCGGAATAGGAGAGAAAGAGCCCCCATGACCCCCACTGTGGCGCTCCAAGCACAGCGGGTTCCTAGGCGTCAGCGGAGTCGAAGCATCCGACGATTCGCTCGAACTCCGCGTCCGCTTCCGAGTCTGCTCGTCGCTAGACTCAACAGTCTCCTCTGCCGGCGACCGCGTCGAAGGAAGCTCAGACATGGATTCCACCACCTCATTGTCCGGTGCATCCGGAAATATTTTGGGGAGTGGAGGCGACATGCCCGGCACCTTGAACTCCTGCGCAAAATAAGAAAAATTGTCAGCACACAAGAAAATACAAGGAAAATGCAGTCGAAAAAAGCGCTACGCGCACGTCCCAGATCTAAACCTGCAGAACCAGACGAGAAGCAGAGAATGGAGGATTCAGCAACTTCCCCGGAATATCCTCTCCAGCCTTGTACTTTAGCAGCGGACGAAGAATCCCGTCGAGATCCCCCTTGGAAAACTCCTTAGCCGAAACCCTAGTCGGATCGCGACGACCAGAATAAAGGAACATCGGATGCGCCCTAGCCTGGAGCGGCTGCACCCAATGCTTAGGGAAGGTGCGGATGATATCCACACCGTTCACCTCTTTATCCGGAATCAACTGGAAATCCTCCACCCGACGATAGAGTCCCTCTATCTCCGCCACCTCGCCATCCAAGATTTGGTTCTTCCAGGACCTCTTCGGCTTGATTTTCTGGGAGGGGTCGAAAGGAGCAAGACCAAATTCCTGTCCAGCCACCGTGGAGTCGCGGATGTAAAACCACCGCCTCCGCCAGTATTGAACAGATTTGGACATCAAAAAGGAGAAGAAAAGAAGATTGGATTTAAGGGAAATGATGCAACCCCCAATGGGATAAACACCATCAGAGCCAGATTGCCTCTTCACGGAATAGAGTTTCCGGAAGAGGCCAAAGTGCGGCTCGATACCGAGCCAGCACTCGCAGAAAGTGATGAAACAGGCGATATGAAGAACTGAGTTGGGCGAAAGATGATGAAGCTTGATACCATAAAGGAAAAGCAATCCACGAAGAAAATCGTGGATTGGGGAGGAAAGGCCCTGAAGGACAAAGGTGACGAACATAACTCGAAATCCAGCGGGAGGACAAGGAATTACCTCTTCGCCGTGAAGTTTGACGGCCTCCCTATCCTGCGGCATCAGGCCCCGCTCACGGAGCTTGCGGAGGTCACCCTCACGCGTCTCCGATCGCCGCCAGCCACCATCGGTGACGCGGGTGGCGGTTGAACCTTTTTTGCCGCCGACGGCTGCACTGGTGCCAACTGCAGCGGAGGATTTCTTGGGCTTCCCCATTGCAGTGCAGCGGCAACAATGACGAACATGCAGAAACAAGGAAGGAAAGGCTCGGGGAAATTCCAGCGCGCAGTGAGAAAAGATCAAAGAAGATGGGAGCAGTGAAACAGGAATGGCTGTGGTGAAAACAAATTCACCTTTCCCCAATGATTATAAGGACGAGGACGATGCACGACGACCGTCCATAGGGAAGACCTAGAGCCAACATCAAGGTCTGACCGTCCACGTGTCAGCACAGCAGCGAACCGTCGCTCACACGCCGTCCACTACGCACGGAAATCGAGGCGACGCCGTAATTATCTCCACGCCGCGCGTGACCAGTCAACTCAAAGTCAGAAGGTGGGACCCATGTTCGTCCAGTCAATTCATCTTTGGCGCCGCAGGTGCTTGAGGTCACCGATCGTCAGCACCGACGTCATCAAAAGCTATACTAGAAACGGTTACAATTCTTCAGCTACGCAGCTAAGAGTACTCACTCGAATCTACGATTCGATTAACTACTCGGGGGCTACTCCTATCAGGAGCGCTGGCCGCGCACCCGAAAAATAATCAAAATACTATACCATGAAAATATTCTTCGAGTCCTACGTCGAGTCTGCGACTCCACTATGGACTCGGGGGCTACTCCCATAGGGAGCACTGGTCGCGCACCCTATGAATCTTTGACTGCGATCCTTCGGATCAGCATGCAAAACCTTTTTCGGCAACTCTGCCCCAATTAACGCTAAATGAGCAACGCTCTCTTTGGCCACCTGAAACACCTCCGTGGTGATAAACATTCGGATGTTGTGTCTGCGACACAAAGATAAGACCTACAAATATCATCTGATGGCCTGGCAACGCACACGACTGCGCTCTGCTAGTAAGAATCTGTGCCAACAGGCACGATGAAAAATCCCAACGGATGCGTTGGGTACATCATGTAAATTTACTGGAATTCCACTCCTATAAGTCCTCCGCGGCCTGAGTCGAATTGCGCCAGCATACGTTCTGGATTCGAGTCGAGGGATTCGAATCTGAAGAAGATCGTGTTGTTTTGTCCTAAGACAGTTAACTGACCCTGATCCGTCGGGAGAGTCAGGCACACGCATCAACAATCCCTACACACTCAAATCATTCTCTAGCAAACAGAGATAGCCGCACCCGAAAGAATGAGGAGTCCTTAGCCGAATCTACGATTCAACTGAACACTCAGGGGCTACTGACATGGTTATACCCTACGGGTACACGACCTTAGCATACCTAGTCCAGCCCAGGGAAGGCCCACGAAAACATGCGCTAGCCCATGAAGACTTTCGGGTGGCCAGGGCCCATGACGCCTTCGGATCCTTGGAAAGCAAGACTAGAGTAGATAGAAAATTCAAACGGGTAAACCCTAAAACCTGTAACCGACTCGATCTGTGCCTGGGACCTGCCTATCTCTATATAAAGGCCAGGAGGGCATGACGAAGAGGCTCTCTTACAATCTCTCGCACACCAATGCATACACACCTCCACGCCAGATTGCATCTGCGCACCCCTATACTTTTCGGTTCCGCCGTAATCAAGAGCAGACAAGCAGGAGTAGGGTTTTCCCTCCGGGGGGCCTAAACCTGGGTAAACTTCGTGTCCCCGTGTTGTTTGTTTGCTAACCGTTCCGCGATCTCCAGCATCCCCATATTCTCCAAAACCCAAGTCCATAACAATGGGCATTGACGAGATTAAACCTCGTCAATATCACAATGACAAGGCAAGCAGACAGTGAGCATCTCCACGATCTTTTTATTTGCTATTTGCATAGGTTTTTATTGAGGATGCTTCACAGATTTCTCACTATGGTTGTGCTGCAAGTTTCCACCATGATTAGGCATGGATTAGGCTAGCGGCCCAGGCGTTTCTATAACACACATACATAACTCCATGGACTTACAAGCTCCCCTTTTATTTCACACTGATGACATCTGCAAACAAAAGAGCATGATATCAACTATGTACAATGTACAGATGCAATGTTGAAAGTGTTCCCAGTGACAGCACGCTTCTGCTAATTCCAACGTATAGGTACAAGCATATACAACTTCGATGACACAAGGGTTCAAGTTTATTAGGGGCAAGAAAATAAGGTGTGCCATCAAGTTCGTGGGAGCTTTACTAACTATTTTTCACATAACAAAATAATTTATAATTTGAAAGATATATGAAGCTTGAGAATTTACTTGGAATAGCAATAATGCTAATAGGTAGATATGGTGGACACAAATGGCACAGGTTTTGGTTTGAAGGGTGTAGGGGTCCCAATCTTTAATAATATAGAGCCTCCTGTGTTTTACAATGCTAGTCCCTGGATCAATAGCTAGCATCCACAGTTAAGATGTAATATCAAGAAACAAAGGTCATAATATAACTTTATAACCAGGAATAACATAAGTTTATTACATCAAACATAGCTCATTTGGCTATTACATTATATTGCAGCGGAATAACTATAAGTATGGGTACTTCATCTTCAAAGTGCCACAGGCAGATGTTGGTTGTAGACTTTGTAATCCTAATCAATCAATATTCACTAAAAACAATCAAACCTGCAACATTACAAGTTACAGCCACAAGGGTCAATACATTTTGAATTGTATTGGCAAGTGATACTATAATAGTATAGTGGAGTCTATCATCTATATGCAACTGGCTAAGTGGAGTTGAGGCTTGCATTGCTCAAAATAGGTTTTTCCTTAACATTTGAAAATACTAAGTTTTTGCTTTGATAAAATCATTTTTGCTCAATCAAAGATTGAAGATCCTTTACAAGGCATCTCTCAATCAAAGATTGAAGATTTCAAACAACCCTTGTTCAATCCACAAGTTTTAACTTAGAAATTTGAATGATGAGATTCTTTATTGCTTCCATGTCTTGATGCTCAAATTATCCTTTACCAGGGACATGGCTAAGTACTTAGGTTTTACACTATGCAGAGGTGGTGCACTTTCCCCACAAGACTTGGTTTCCCAAGACAAGATCTTTCAGAAGCCTTCCCTTATACCAAAATGGACGCGTTCCAACCTATCAAACACTACCACCCACTGTCCATATGGCTAAGTTCTTGCAACCTATATGATCATGGCAGAGCCCATATTGCCAAGTGGTTGCACTTGAAGCTTCTCAACATTTGACATCTCAAATCCCTTTGTTCCTGGGTGGCCATCCACAAGTGAGATACACAAGGTTCACCAGTCCCCTGGCCTTGTGTAACCACTCAACATACACCATTCCTTCCATTCCACCCAGGTGATTCATTCACTTAGTTGTTTTATTAAACAAAACTCAAGTCCTCAGACTTAGAAATTTTCCGTAGCATGAATATATGTTCCACCCTTGTTTTCTACTAGCTAGGCTAAGCTTGATAGTATTAGGAATCTTAACTTAGGAAAATCCTACTAAGGATTCATCTACTAGGTTTTACTATAGCAAGGTCTATACTTAGCAAAATCCATGCAAGTTTACTTAGCAAAATCACTAATGCATAGAGAAAGTAATGGGACAAAAAGTATGAAGCATCACTTGCCTTTTTGGTAGAGAATGGTGGTTCACTCCTTGATCTTGCTAGTCTCACACTTCACTACAAGTCAATCAAGCAAACACAATTTCAATTCACATTCCAAACCAAAGTCAAACAAACAATTTTTCACACACACAAGGTAATGGAATCTAAGTCATGCATAAGTATGCAAAGATTGGTTCTATTGCAAGGATGGTCTCCACTAGGCTTCTAAACTTTGTAAGATCCAAATTGGCCATTCACCAAAGTGGCAAAGTCATTAGCAAATGGGTTTTTATCCATAAACCATTTTAAATCCATTCATCATTTCATGTGGTGAAAAATGTTTTTATCAAGGCAAAACTCTTAAGTTGTTCACCAAATGAGTTGCTAATTTGCAAAACTTGGTGTTTTAGGTCAGTAGGTTTGGTCCAAAACATTTTCTCAAAGTTTTCTTTGCAAAAACATTTCCATAATAAAATCAATAATTTTATTTGGCTAGAAAATGGCTAAGTCAACTAATCTAACCTAAACTTTACCAAAATCATTTTCAACACCAAAGGTTGGTTCCTAGGGTCAGTAAGGTCACATCAAACCATTTTGCAAAAGTTTTAACCCTAAAATCAATTTTAAACAATTTTTATACTCTAAACAAGCTCACAAAAGAATCTGCAAAATCAAGCAAACTAACATATACTATTTGCTAAACTAATTCCACAGTTGGCCAGGGCTTGTTCTCCTGAATCCATTGATACCAAATTTGTAATTTTTGGACGTGTGGTTTGAAAGTTATAAGGGTTTGAAATTTGCAAATAAATCTGATTCAAAACTGGTTTTAGATCTAATACAGGCCACGCGTCGCTGTCTCATTGGGTGGTACCGCTTCGGCCGGATCACGCGCGGTAGCCCTTGGATCTAACTAGATCGTGCGGTACTGAGTGCATAACCCTTCGCGGTTTAAGTGACTCCATCGTGCCCGCTCAATCTAGATCGAACGGCTGTCATCGCACTGGCCAAACTCGGGCGGCGCAATGTCAACGGCGAGCGGCGGAGCGGCCAGATGGCGGCGGCGCTGGCGAGGCAGGAAGCAAGAAAGGGTGGGAGTAAGCTCACCTGGTTCACAATAGCCTGGAGATGCTCAAGGCGTTGTTGGTTCGACAAGGGGCGCTCTGGAGTGGGCTCGATTTCTCGCCGGAGTTCCTGCTGGCGTCGGGTTTGCTCGGGCGTCGTCGGAGACGGGTCTACGATGCACGCTAGGACAAAAGGAAGACAGTATCAGATGTGCAAGACCAAGGCGATGCTGTGTGCGTGATCTAGGAGGCGCGGGGTGGTCGGAGTTCACCTGAAATGCTCGACGGAGCAATGGCAGACGGCGGCGCACGCTCGGTGTCGTCGTTGCCGATGCTCAGGGGCGCCCGCGGGTGAGAGGAGGGTGCTGGGAGATGCGTCAGGTTGCGGGGAAGTTGTCAGCGTGCTCAAAGAGGCTCGGGGCAGTGTCGTGTCACCGGAATCGGCGCCGGACTTCGTCGGAACAAAGGGTGCTCGGAGAGTAATTGAGGCGGCCTGGGGGCGTGCTTTGGGGAGGAGACAGAGGGGAATGAGAGAGGATGCGATGGCGTTTTAACAGGCATGGTCAATGGCGGGTTTAATACATCCTTCAAAGCGAATTACGTCGGGTTTAACTCGCCTGCAACGGCCGGCGAGGGGGAAAAGGCGTGGTTCGCGGGTGGGGAAGAAGGGGGGCGTGGTGTGGGGTCCTCTGGCAGTGAGAGAAAGGGGGTGGAGGTGGGGCCAGTAGTCAGTCGCTCGGTGGCTAAGTTGCTGGGTGAAAGAAAACGATTCGGGGTGGAGATGAGGTCGGCTGCGAGTGGGCTTAATGGGCTGTCTCAGTTGGGTCAGGTCCACTTCCATTTTTTTTATTCTGTATCCTTTTCTTTTTTCTATTTCTGAATTCTGTTTTGAATTTCCAAACAAACAAACATGGTTCAAATCAATTCAAACAACACCCAAACTTTGTAATATTGAAATTAGTTCTGTTCAGTAACATGAACCAAAATTCAAAAATAAAAATAATATTTTAAATCTTTTTAGGTTCTATTTATTAATTAAGTAAAATGGTCTATGGTTCATTAATAAAATAGGGTTTGGTTTATTTAATAAAATCTTCATTTGAAATCCAAATACTTTCAAAACCAATCAGTAGTTTATTTGGAAATAAAGAATACTTGGAAAACTTGTTTTAAAACAAAATAACCTTTTACTTTAGGGTCCATTAATAATTTAAATAAAATGGGCCTTAGTTATTAAATCAAAATAGAGTTTGATTTTATTAATAAAATCTTTATTTGAAACCTAAATATTTTCAAAACCAAATCAGTAGGTTTTATTTGGGAAATATAGAGTACTTGAAAATCTTGTTTAAAACAAATATCATTTTTATTTTAGGGTCCATTAATAATTAAATACAATAGACCTTTATTATAAAATCAATTAGGATTTGTTTTATTAGAATATTTATTTTGAAATCTAAAATAAAACCAAAACTCTCTAGTAGGTTTTATTTGTGAATATCAAATATTTAGAAAACTTATTTTAAATAATTTTAATAAGTTTTGATGCTTCAATTAAATTGCTAAAACCTTTTAATTTAAATAAAGTTGGATATTAAATCCTTATTAATTCATTTAAATAAACCTTTGCAAATTTTATTAAAAATAAAATGTTTTAATTCCAAAGCTTGGCCAAGGTTTAATTTGGCTATATAAAACATTCTTTATTTATAAGCTTCTATTTCATTTGAAAACAAATCTTTTCATTTATTTGTTTCAAACTAGTATTTCCAAATGTTTTTATTTTTCCTTTTATTAAATGTTTTATCTTTTTAAGTCCCTTAGTTTTTTTTATTTAATTCAAATGGGTTTGAAGTTCCAATTGAATTCAAAAAGTTGCTTCTGGCTCTGAAAATCAAACAAAGTTTTATTTTATTAATTTATTTTCACATTACAAGATTTGGAAAATCTTGGGATGTGACAAAGGGGTTGGATGCATGAGAAGTATGCCTTCTCAAAACAGGTTTTTGGCTAGCAAGGCTCGGGAGAAAGCAAAAGAGTTGAATGAAATAAGCAAACATACAAGTAATAAAGCCAAACATGCAATCCTCCTTGAAGACACAAAAGATCTTAAATAAAGAATACTAAGCTTATGAGCCAATCAAGAAGGAAAATAAATGATACAAAATACCTATAAGTGCCTTTATCTTTTCCTTTCAAATCTCAAAAAGTGTTGCTACTGACCAGAGCTCGGTTTGCCAAAACCAATTTAGATCTACTTGATGATCCCAAAGTGATACCAATACTGATCAACAAGATCAATCATATAATAGAGATTTCAAACTAACATAAGAAGTGCAAAAAGTAAAAGATGAGACTTCTCATTAATATTCAATAAAGGCACTCACACCAAGGGATACATAGGTAACCAACTAAAGGAGAGATACTTCCACAATGCAAACCAACCTATAAGATAACTTCTCTACCCAAGATATAACTACTAAAAAGGTAAAAGATAAAAAATAATGATGTGATACCGCGGCACTCCCCCAAGCTTGGAACAAGCCAAGGGGATGCCAAACCTGATGACGAATTACTCCTTCGGTAGTGGTGGTGTTCCCTTGGCATCGTCAGACTTCCAAGGTAAAGGCTCTCCATCCACAAAGGATGTCTTTGTCTCAAATATCCTGAAACTAGCAGCAGAGCTTATCTGTTTAAATCTAGCATCATACTCATAGTTTTGATTTTGTATGTCATAGAGTTGTGCTTGTAATTGGTTGGTGGTCATATGGAGTGAGAGGATTTTGTCTCGAAGCTCAGCAACCTCCTCCTTGTGCTTGGCGATGAGTTATGAACTTATCTTATGGATGATATCCACTTCGCGTTCTGCCATCTTCTTGTACTTGAAAAATTCCTGCTCCAATGCTTCCATCCTGTCTCTCAGACCGCCTTCTCCTTTAGGGCCTTGAACTTCTTTCATCTGCACCTTCCCATCCTTGAGAATCAACTCCTTGGGATGAATCTTCAACTCATACATGTACAGGTTGATAGCATCCACGGAGGAATCCTCCATGGGTGATCCAGAGGAAGACATTGTGGCTCCAAAACTAAGAATCTTCCTAACAAAAACATATCGAAACAAAAACACGATGAGAACACGATATACGAACCTCGGGGGATCCGGGGGTTATATATTACGAAGTTATATGACATAAGGAAGGTACTGTGCGAAAATGAGGCGCAGACGGACTCCAGGGGGCTCACACCCCCTGTAGGCGCGACCAGCTGGGGCCACGCCTAGGGTGGGTGTGGCCCACCTGGCCTCCGTTTACTCCTCTGTTTTGTCTTGTAACCTTCCGTATGTAATAAAAACATCAAAAATATAAAAACATAAGGTTTTCACGAACCTTCATTTTGCACCACTTTTCCCTACTCAAAGACGAACTCTACGGATTCTGGAGTTTGGTTTCTAATAAATTCTTCCGGAGTTACCATTTGAATAATATCAACATCTTCATTGTAAGAATCTCTATAAATATAATGGTTAGGCCTTTGACCATTCACCAGCTGTGTAGTGTTGTCCTTCAAGGAAGATATTTTAATAGCCCCTGAATGATACACCTCCTCAATAACAAAAGTTCCTTCCCATTTTGAGAGTAGTTTCCCTGCAAAAAATCTGAGATGAAACCTATATAAAAGAACTTTCTCACCAACATGGAACTCCCTTTTGAGAATCCTCCTATCATGACATCTTTTTCCTTTTTCCTTAAAGAGTCTAGCATTTTCATAAGCTTCACTTCTCCACTCATCTAAGGTACTCAAGTCAAGCAATCTCTTCTCACCATCAAGTTTAAAATCTCTATTCAGTTCTTTCACTGCCCAATAAGCTTTGTGTTCTAATTCTAGAGGCAAGTGACAAGCTTTCCCATAAACTATTTTGTAAGGAGACATTCCCATAGGATTTTTATAAGAAGTTCTATAAGCCCATAAAGCGTCATTCAACTTTTTAGCCTAATTCTTCCTAGATCTATTAATAGTCTTTTGCAAGATAGATTTAATTTCTCTATTTGAAAGTTCTACTTTCCCACTAGTTTGGGGGTGATAAGATGAAGCAATTCTATGGTTAACATCATATTTAGCAAGACTCTTCCTAAAACCACCATGAATAAAATGAGAACCTCCATAGGTCATAAGATATCTAGGCACACCAAACCTAGGAAAAATAACATCTTTAAGCACTTTTAAAGAGGTCTTACCATCGGCGTTGTTTGTAGGTATGGCCTCTACCCACTTTGTAACATAATCAATAGCAACAAGAATATGAGTATACCCTTTTGAAGGAGGAAAAGGACCCATAAAATCAAATCCCCAACAATCAAAAGGTTCAATAACAAGAGAATAATTCATAGGCATTTCATTGTGTCTAGAAATGTTACCAACTCTTTGACATTCGTCACATGATAAATAAACTTCCTTGCGTCCTTGAAAAGAGTAGGACAATAAAAACCAGATTGTAAAACTTTTTGTGCAGTCCTATCTCCAGCATGATGTCCTCCATAAGAACTTCCATGGTATTTTCTCAATATCTCTTGTTGTTCATATTCTGGACACATCTCCGCACAATACCATCTACTCCTTCTTTATATGAATGTGGGTCATACCAAAAGTAATGCCTTAGATCATAAAAGAATTTCCTTCTTTGCTGGTCTGTAAAGGTTGGAGGCAAATACTTGGAAATAATAAAGTTAGCATAATCAGCATACCAAGGACTCTCTTGCGGGCTTACCCTTATTGCAGCCAACTGATCATTTGGAAAACTATCATTAACAGGCATAGGATCAAAAGAAATGTTTTCCAAACGAGATAAATTATCAGCAACAGGATTTTCAGCACCTTTCCTATCTACAATATGCAGATCAAACTCTTGTAAAAGAAACACCCATCTAATAAGCCTAGACTTAGCGTCTTTCTTTATCATAAGGTACTTAATAGGAGCATGATCAGTATGAATGGTAACCTTTGAATCAACAATATAGGGTCTAAACTTATCACAGGCAAAGATTACTACTAAGAATTCCTTTTCAGTAGTAGCATAATTCTTTTGAGCCGCATCTAGAGTCTTTCTAGCATAATGAATAACATTCAACTTTTTATCTATATGTTGCCCAAGAATAGCACCCACAGAAAAATCATTAGCATCACACATAATTTCAAAGGGTAAATTCCAATCAGGTGGTTGAACAATAGGATCAGTAGTCAAAGCTTTCTTCAAAGTTTCAAAAGCTTCCTTACAATCATCATCAAAAACAAAAGGTACATCTTTTTGAAGAAGATTAGTAAGGGGCTTTGAAATTTTGGAGAAATCTTTAATAAACCTCCTATAGAAACCATCATTACCAAGGATACTACGAATACCTTTTATATACCTAAGGCAAGGCATCTTCTCAATTGCTTCAATTTTAGCTCTGTCTACTTAATACCTCTTCCAAAAAATTTGTGTCCAAGAACAATCCCTTCATTAACCATGAAGTGGCATTTCTCCTAGTTGAGAACAAGGTTAGTTTCTTCACATCTCTGCAAAACTTTATCAAGTTTGTGCAACCAATTATCAAAAGAAGTTCCATATATGGAGAAATCGTCCATGAACACTTCCACAATTTCTTCACAAAAACCATGAAAGATAGCAGACATACATCTCTGAAAGGTAGCGGGAGCATTACATAAACCAAAAGGCATACGCCTATAAGAATAAGTTCCATAAGGACAAGTAAAGGTGGTTTTCTCTTGGTCTTGTGCTCTCACAGCAATTTGAGAGAACCCAGAATAACCATTAAGAAAACAAAAGTGAGTCTTTTTAGACAACATTTCTAGCATTTGATCAATAAAAGGCAGAGGATAATGATCTTTATTAGTAACTTTATTAACCTTTCTAAAATCAATGCACATCCTATAACCAACCACTACTCTTTGGGGTATAAGCTCATTATTTTCATTAGGCACAACAGTAATTCCCCTTTCTTCGGGACACAATGAACATGGCTAACCCATTGACTATCAGCAATAGGGTAAATAATACCAGCATCAAGGAGTTTTAATACCTCATTTATTACCACATCCTTCATCTTAGGATTTAAATGGCGTTGGTGTTCAACAACTGGTTTTGCATCAGGTTCAATATTAATAGCATGCTGACATACAATAGGAGAAATCCCTTTTAAATCATCAAGAGTATACCCCATAGCTCCTCGGTGTTTCTTCAATATTTCCAATAACCTTTCCTCTTCCTTTCCTGAAAGTTTAGAACTAATAATAACAGGATATATTTTCTTATCATCCAGGTAAGCATATTTAAGACCATTAGGTAAAAGTTTTAATTCGAAAACAGGATCCCCTTTAGGTGGTAGTGTGGTACCCAAATCTTCCACATGTAGATTATGCTTAAGTAACTCAGGTTAACGAAGTAAAACCTCGTCAATCTCATTTCTTTCCTTCATGAAGACCTTGCTTTCATGATCTTCCATAAACTGCTGCAAGGCATTTTTAGGAGCAAGAGAAATAGCAGAAAGTTGTTCAACCCTGAAATCCTCATTAGGCAATTCATTTTCATAAGGAGTTTTGGCAAATTTGGAAAAATTAAACTCATAAGACTCTCCATCAAACTTAGTCAAAACTTTCTCCTTCTTACAATCTATGATAGACCCACAAGTATTCAAGAAAGGTCTACCAAAGATAATAGGACAGGGTTTACTAGCTTCTGAACCAAGCACTAGAAAATCAGCAGGATATTTAATCTTACCACAAAGAACCTCCACATCTCTTACAATGCCAATTGGACAAACTGTCTCTCTATTAGCAAGGTCAATAACCACATCAATACCCTCAAGCTCACAAGGACCAATTTCATGCATAATTTCTTTGTAAAGCTCATAAGGAATAACACTAGAACTAGCACCAATATCACATAAACCATAATAGCAATGATCACCAATTCTCATAGAAAGCATAGGGACACTAGTTTTTCTATATTTTCTAGGATGAGAGACAATATTAGAAGCGTCTTCATAGAAGACAATGTGCTCATCCTCTATATTTTTAGTAACAAGATATTTCACAATGGCTACTAGAGATTCAATATTTATTTGTTCATCAGGTTCCACGGTTTTCTTTGCATTTTGCTAACCACATTAGCTATGATAGAATGTTCCTTTACCTTAGCAGGAAAAGGGATTTTCTCAACATAAGGTTGAGGCAAAATAGGATCAACAGTACAAACTTCAATGCTAGCAGGAACATGGGTAACAATATCTTTATAGGGTGCATGGTACTTGTCCCACTCCTTTTTGGGAATTTCAATATAAGAGGCAAAGGACTCAAAACATTTTGCAATAACTTGAGAATCAAGCCCATACGCAGTACTAATATCACGGAAGTCATCAGTTCCCATAAAAGATTTAATGCATTCATAATCATATATTATACCCAACTTTCTTCCTTTGTCATTCTCCCATGCTTAAGTGTTCTCTTGAATACGGTCTAGGAGATCCCATTTAGCTTCTTCCTTCATACGTGTGAATGATCCAGCACAAGAAGCATCTAGTAGATCTTTATCATGAAGAGAAATCCTAGCATAAAAGTTATTGATAATAATATTGTTAGGGAGTTTATGAATAGGACATTTAAGCATTAGTAACTTCAATGTCCCCCAAGCTTGAGTTGTACTCTCTCCATCACGAGGCCAAAAGTTATATATTAGATTCCTATCCTGATGAATCTCACTAGGAGGATATAATTTAGAATAAAAGAGAGGTACTATTTCCTCCCATTCCATGGATTGTCCATTCTTCAGCAGCTTATACCATTCTTCAGCTCTTCCTTTCAATGATATAGAGAGTAACTTCTTCTTAACCTATTCAGTTGTGATACCTGCACACTTAAACAACCCACATAATTCATGGATAAAAAGCAAGTGATCACTAGGATGGACAGTTCCATCCCCTAAATAATAATTATCCATAACACGATCAACAATACTTGTAGGTATCTTAAAAGGATCTATCTCAATAGGTGGTGGTTCGTCTACTACCCTAACAGTGGTAGTAGTTTTCCCAAATAGAAAACCAAGTGGGTTATCCATATTGGAAACAAAGTAACAAACAAAAATAAAAAGCAATACTCACAGTAGAAGTTTCCTTTACCAGTTCCACTCTTCAATAGCGCTTCACTCCCCGGCAACGGCGCCAGAAAATAGTCTTGATGACCCACAAATATAGGGGGTGTATCGTAGTACTTTCGATAATTAGGAGTGTCGATCCCAACAAGGAGCAGATGGTGTTGACTAGTGGTATGGAGTAGGAAATCTTTGTAAATACTTAGCAAACAGATTTTTAGGGGTTTTCTGATAAAGCAAGGAAATAAAGATAGCAAATAATTGTAGAAAGTGGCCCAATCCTTTCTTAGCAAAGGATAAGCTGGTGGAAATACTTATGAGGACCAAACGTTCTCGAGGACACATGGGAATATTATCAAGTGCTTTCGTTTCATATAACTAATTAATCTTCTTTGGTTTTATAAGTGTTGTGTGGGTGAACCTGTGCTAATGTACCGACCTTACTTGGACTAATACAAACTTGTGATTAAACCCCTTGCAAGCATCCGCAACTACAAGAAAGCAATTAAGATATAAACCTAACCACAGCCTTAAACTCTGAGATCCTACACACCCTTGTGCAAAGGTTTCCTAACGGGGGTTCAGGTTTCTGTCACTCCGGCAACCCCACAATTAGTAGCCAAATACACAATGCACTCCCCTAGGCCCATAAATGGTGAAGTATCATGTAGTCGACGTTCACATGACACCACTAGAAGAATAGCACCACAACTTAAATATTAAACCATTGAATAATACCTCAACACAAATCCACTACTAACAACATGACTTCTCCCATGTCCTCAAGAACTAAATGAACTACACGATACATCATATGGATCAAGATCAGAGATGATATGATAATGGATAACAATCTGAACATAAACAATAATTCAATGGTTCCACTCACAAGCATCAACTACAATAGTAATCAACACTGGGAATGTTTCCCCTAAGAACTATGCAAGATTCAACACAATTGTTACAGCGGGATGGAGTGGTGATGATGGTGCTGGTGGAGATGATGGTGTGGATGATGATGATGATCCCGATGAAGTCTAGCTTGATGATGGTGTTGATGGCAACGATCTCCCCTCTCCGGAAGGAATTTCCCCGGCAGAAATCTGTCTGCCAGAGAGCTCTTTCTCTCTCGGTGTTTTCCGCCCTGCAGAGTCAGTGAAATCTTTTTGTGGTCGCTCGCCTCGTATTAGGGTTTTGAGGAGAAGATATAGGTGAGAGGTGGAGCCAGAGGTGGTCTAGGTTGGCCACACCCCCTGTAGGCGCATCCTAGGGTGGTCCGCGCTTGGGGGGTGTGGGCCTCTTGTGGCCCAACTCCGCCTCCCCTTCTGGCACCCTTCGTCTTCTGGGAAAATATTGTTTTCTGTATTTTTTTTGGCATTTTTCTGATCTTCGCAAAATTGCATCAAAACACCGCATTTTCCATCAAAAACCTGACTTCGGAAGTTCATACTCCAAGAATCATCCAACATGCAAAAATAGATGAAAAGACATAAGTAACACCTCTTAATATGAAATATATCAATGAATAGAGACAAATTATGATATAGAATGGTGATGCAAATTGGACGTATCACTCCCTGATGGCTCAGTTGATGAGGAGCCTGTTGGGAACCCCAAGAGCAAGCTATGAAGTAGCATAGCAACAAGTCTTCCCTCAGTTGAGACCGAGGTTATCGAACCATAAGGAGGAAGGAAACGTCACACAGGTGTTGCAAGCAACACGGATACCTGAACAACACAAACTCAAGACTTTGCCCCAACGAACATTGAGGTTGTCAAGCTCACCGGTTTGCTGTAACAAAGGATTAAATGAATGGTGTGGAAGGTAATGATTTGCAGCAAGTAAACAAGTAACAATGGAAGATGTATCAATGGTAAAGATTGGAACAGGGTCCATAGTTCACTAGAGGTGCTCTCCTTAGATAAACAACATGGCATGAAGGGTAAACAAATTACAGCAGGGCAATTGACAGGAACTGAGCAAGGCATAACAATGCAATTCCTAGTCAGAAAGATCCTATGAGATTTGATTGGGAAATACAACAAGATACATAGACCGCCATCCAACTGCATCTATGACTAGAAGTCCACCTTTGGGTTATCATCCGAACCCCCTCCAGTATTAAGTTACAAGCAACAGACAACTGCTTTAAGCAAAGTGTGTAAGGTAAACAGTCCACATGTTCCATGAACAAGAGACCGTTGTTTTCTCCCTAGTGGCAACAACACATCTACAACCGAACAGATTTCTGTCACTTCTCTTGGAAACTAGAGGCATGAACCCACTATCGAGCATAAATACCCCCTCTTGGAGTCACTAGCAACTACTTGGCCAAGATAGCTACTAACAACGGAGATCATGCAAGATCACAAACAACATAGACATGATAGAATCATAAAGACAAAATCATTAATCAAACCAACATAATAATCTCAATATCCATCGGATCCCCGCAAACACAACATGCATGAATACAAATAGATTAGATCTTGATCATGAATAGAGATCACAAGATCTATACATGAAAGCACAAAGGAGGAGATACAACCATCTAGCTACTACATGGACCCATAGTCCAAGGTGGAACTACTCACGCATCATACTGGAGAAAAGGCCTCCGGGATGATCTCCCCTCCGGCAGGGTGCCAGGAAGAACTTCAGATCCCCCCGATCTAGGGACGATGGTGGCGGCGGCTACAGACGATTTCGTGGAGATTTGATCGGGTTGCTTAGGGTTTCTGCATCGAGGGCTTCTTATAGGCGAAGGGGGAGGCCGAGGAGGCGACCAGGGGGCCAAACCCTAGCCAGGCGCGGGCCCACCCCTGGCCGCGCCTGGGGGGGTTTGGCTGCCCTGGCCCGCTTCCTCGTCTCCCCTCTGGACTTCTGGTTCCCCACGGAAAGTAATTGGCTTTGACGTTTGTCCCGTCCAATTCCGAGAATATTTCTCTACTAACTTTTCTAAAACCAAAAACAACAGAAAACAGGCATCTGGCACTATGGCAACTTGTTAGTAGGTTAGTACCAGAAAACATGTAAAAAGCACCTCAAAGTGTAGACAAGCAAAGCAAATTAGATACTAAACAAGCATGGAGCATCAAAAATTATAGATATGTTTCCGCCGTATCAACATCCCCAAGCTTAACTCATGCTCGTCCTCGAGTAGGTAAGTGATAAAAAGAATAATTTTTGAGGTGACATGCACCCTCACAATAAAGATCCAACTATTTGCAAGCATTGAAAGTTGGGATCAAAGAACTCTAAACATATGCATGAAAGATGGAGTTCTAACAATAGGATAATGTAACTATGCATGCAACATGACAAGCTACAAACAAAGATCATGAATAACATGCAATGAAAAACGTTTGTTTGTTTCACATACAGAAAACATAGCATAGTGGCAATCAGCTTTTCCCTCATAGAGTAGCAATATAGATGCATAGGAAACCTTCAAAGTTCACAAGGGTGACTAGATACAAATATCACAAGAACAAGTAATATCACAATATGCATCAATTAATAAGCTTTGGAACACTACACACAGAATGACAACTATGCTCTCTTAATGGTGCCTAAAGGTAGAAGGTGGAGACTCAATAATGGTGGAAAAAAGGCCTTTTTTAAAGGAAGCAGGGATTACAAGTTTCAAAAAGAGCTTCCAAAAATTATGGTACTTGTTAACTTTCAGCCCTCATTTCCCCTATCATAAGCATCTTGAAGTGATTAAGGTTAAAGTGGCAAAGATGGAGTATATGCTTGACGAAGTATAAGTTGGCAATCTCAAGTCCCTTGAATACGAGGGCCACACCTCATGCATACTCAACTTTGAGTCCAAGTAAGTTCTTGTCATTGTAAGTATTTGCATATCATTGAGAACCGGTAATGGGGTACCCCTTACACATGGTACAGGAGCTTTCCCATAACCAAAATGACAAGGCAAGCAGACAATGAGCATCTCAGCAATCTTTTATTTACCATATGCATAGATTTTTATTGAGGATGCTTCATAGATAGCTCATTATGGTGATGCTGCAAGTTTCCACCATGATTAGGCATGGCTTAGGCTAGCGGCCCAGGCGTTTCTCTAACACAGGATACAAACTCCATGGACTTAAAAGTTCCCTCTTTATTTCACACCGGTGACATCCATAGACAAAAGAGCATGATATCAACTGAGTACAGAGTACAAGTGCAATGTTGAAAATGTTCCCCGTGACAGCACGGTTCTGCTAATTCCAACTTATAAGTGCAAGCATATACAAAAAAGTTGTCACAATGGTTCAAGTTTATTAGGGGCAAAGAATATAAAGTGTGCAATCAAGTTCGTGAGGGCTTTAATCACTAAGTTTTCACATAACAAATTAGTATTTAATTGGAAGATAATTAAAAACAAGAATATACTTGGAATAGTGTAACACACCATGCATAGGAGTTTATAGTGGACACTTTGGAATAACTTGGTTTCTTGGGAGTTGGAAGCATGAGTAGAACTTACTCATACACGTGAAGGCTAGCAAAAGACTGGGAGCAACCAACTAAGAGACCATAATTGCCATAATCATGCAGTGCAACAAAGCATACTAAACAAAGCAAAGAGTGGTACTACTAGTCAAGGACTAAATAATCATAGAGGCTAATGGTGACTTGTCATAGTCATAACATGGTGTGAGCATGTGCCAAGTCAACCCAAGCAAAGCATCAGAGGAGAATACCACAATACTATGCTTTTGCATGCTAAAACAACGCATAATTTCTTCAAGGAACACTAAGCAATCCAAATTGTTTGGAACAAGACATGCTACAGCAATAATCACTAAGCATAATGTCAAAACAACACCTAGCATGTCATGCTAAAGTCTAAGTCACAGTCAATGCAAGCTCCTCTTGCACTTCAAGCAAGAACTTACTACTCCTTTCCAACACCAAGCAACTTATTTGCAAAACAACACAACGAGAACGGGGGTCCAAACTACTTTATTCAAGCAAACTAAACAACCTAAGAAAAGCATACGAAAACTAATACTCTCCAAGAACAACACAACTATGTATGAAACAATAAAAACGAAGTGTCTAGATAGACCTGAGCTTTTTATTGATGAAGAAGGGGATGCCTTGGGCATCCCCAAGCTTTGACGCTTGTACCTCTTGGATATTTCTTGGGGTGACACCATGGTGGCATCCCCAAGCTTGAGATTTTGTCCATTCTTCATCTCATTGCATCATTCTCTCTTTACACCTGAAATTTTTCCTTCATACAAAACTTCACACAATCTTTATTAGCAATATTAGTGTATTCAAAAGATATTAGACCTCTGGCAAAGCTTTGGAACAGCAAGGCTTTTCATTAAAAACACAAGCTACTGTAGTAACTCTTTCAAAAATCTCAATTCACCTAAAGATAACTCAAAAAGGAACCAATAAGAAGCAAATGCAAATAATGGCAGAAATCTGTCAAAATAGACCAGGAGGTATAAACCTATTTTTTAGAACATCTTATGTTGCTCAAATCAAAAATTATTGAACTAATGAAAGTTATCTAACATACTTGGGGATTTATTCGTAAATTTTGAGCTCAATCCGAGTTACAGAGACTCCTCACGAATTTTTTTGGTGGAGGACAGAAATCTGTTTCGGGACAGCAACTCTCCAAATCTTACTTCCCTCTCATTAGAAGTCATTCTTGTCACAAAAAGCAAACAAAAAAGATAAGAATAGGTTATTACAGAAGTAATAATTTCCAAGACTCAAGGAACTCCCAACAAGTACTTTTCTTTAATGCCTTTAAGTTAGGCACAGAAAGTTTGAGAAGATGCTCACATAAGAAATATGAATTGAAGTAAAAGAGAGCATCAAGAAGCAAATTCAAAACACATTTAAGTCTAACCCTCTTCCTATGCATAAGAATCTTGTACACAAATAAATTCAGAAAGAACAAAGTGACAAGCATAGGAAGATAGAACAAGAGTAACTTCAAAACTTTCGGCACATAGAGAGGTGTTTCAGTACCATGAAAACTTCTACAACCATATTTTTCTCTCTCATAATAATTTTTAGTAGCCTCATGAATAAACTCAACAATATAACTATCACATAAAGCATGCTTTTCATGATCTAAAAACACATAATTTTTATCAAGCTCAAAAATAGTGGGATTAAAACCTTCAAACCCACTTTTAACAATTTTATAATAAGGTGACTGATCATTTAATATAGGACCATCATCTAGAGCTTTATCATAAACATTTTCTAAGAAATACTCTTCAGTACCATGCATAACAGGAGCATAATCACAAGTTTTACCCATAGTAGGTATCTCAATAGAATCCATAGGAACATAACATTCATCCTCCTTAGGTAAGCATGAGGGACAATCAAATAATGTAAGAGGTAAAGAGTTACTCTCATTAGAAGGTAGACATGGGTAGATCCATTCTTCCTCCCTTTGTTAATCACTCTCCTCCTCTTTTTCATCTAATGAGCTTTTAGTTTCAGCAATTTCTTCTTTCATAGGCTCCTGCAAAGCATTAGTCCCTTCCATGTGTGGAAAGCATCTATTAAAATATTCAAGAATATAGTCATTTGCTTCCTTGTAATTATCAAAGCAAAATTTAAGTATCTCATAAACCTCATATTCATAAGGTGCATCATCAGTATTTTCAAGCAAACTAGCAAGTTCAAAAGCACCCTTGAAAGCAATAAATTCTTCAATTTGTTCCACATCATAAAAGTCAAAGTTTCCCTTAACATAAGAAGATATGGTAACATTATCATTATACTCACATTGAAAAGAAAGGTGTTTATACCTCCTACAGCAACAAGATTTATCAAAGCAATAAGTAACATTATAAGCAGAGTACACGTCTCTAGCAATAGTATTCAACTTATCAATTTGTTCCCATAAGTGTTTCCCTTTTTGTGACAAACGGTGTTCCTTATAATAATAATTTTGTTCTTCCGTGAACCCAACTTGCCAATAAGAACTAGTTTCAAAGAAACCATCCATTCATAGAAATCATGACCAAGCAAGGCAACAACATACCAACAACTAGAGCAGGAACTAATTTTTTTTGTGTTTTTGAATAAAGAAAGCAAACCAAACTAGACTATTTTTTTTGGAGTTTTCGAAAAGAGGCAAACAAAAACAGGCAAAATAAACTAAGAAAACTAAAACAAAGAAAAGAGAAAGTAAGTGGAGGACTCCCCTAGTGAATACGTCCTTAGGCTCCCCGGCAACGGCGCCAGAAAACTTGTTGATGGCTCAGTTGATGAGGAGCCTATTGGGAACCCCAAGAGCAAGGTGTGAAGTAGCACAGCAGCAAGTCTTCCCTCAGTTGAGACCGAGGTTATCGAACCAGAAGGAGGAAGGAAACGTCTCACAGGTGTTGCAAGCAACATGGAGACCTACACAACACAAAATCAAGAGTTTGCCCCAACGAATAGTGAGGTTGTCAAGCTCACCGGTTTGCTGTAACAAAGGATTAAACGAATGGTGTGGAAGGTAATGGTTTGCAGCAAGTAAACAAGTAACAGTGGAAGATGTATCAATGGTAAAGATTGGACCGGGGTCCATAGTTCACTAGAGGTGCTCTCCTTAGATAAACAACATGGCATGAAGGGTAAACAAATTATAGCAGGGCAATTGACAGGAACTGAGCAAGGCATAACAATGCAATTACTAGTCAAAAAGATCCTATGAGATTCGATTGGGCAATACAACAAGATACATAGACCGCCATCCAACTGCATCTATGACTAGAAGTCCACCTTCGGGTTATCATCCGAACCCCCTCCAGTATTAAGTTGCAAGCAACAGACAACTTCTTTAAGCAAAGTGTGTAAGGTAAACAGTCCACATGTTCCATGAACAAGAGACCGTTGTTTTATCCCTAGTGGCAACAACACATCTACAACCGAAGAGATTTCTGTCACTTCCCTTGGAAACTAGAGGCATGAACCCACTATCTAGCATAAATACCCCCTCTTGGAGTCACTAGCAACTACTTGGCCAAGATAGCTACTAAAAACGGAGAGCATGCAAGATCACAAACAACACAGACATGATAGAATCATAAAAACAAAACCATTAATCAAACCAACATAATAATCTCAATATCCATCGGATCCCCGCAAACACAACATGCATGATTACAAATAGATTAGATCTTAATCATGAACGAAGCTCACAAGATCTATACATGAAAGCACAAAGGAGGAGATACAACCATCTAGCTACTACATGGACCCATAGTCCAAGGTGGAACTACTCACGCACCGGAGAGAAGGCCTCCGGGATGATCTCCCCTCCGGCAGGGTGCTGGGAAGAACTTCAGATCCCCCCGATCTAGGGACGATGGTGGCAGTGGCTACAAACGGTTTCATGGAGATTTTATCGGGTTGCTTAGGGTTTCTACATTGGGGGCTTCTTATAGGCGAAGGGGAAGGCCGAGGAGGCGACCAGGGGGGCCAAACCCTAGCCAGGCGCGGGCCCACCCCTGGTCGCGCTTGGGGGGGGGTTTGGCTGCCCCTGCCTGCTTCCTCGTCTTCCCTCTAGACTTCTTGTTTCCCACAGAAAGTAATGGAATTTGACGTTTGTCCTGTACAATTCCGAGAATATTTCTTTACTAACTTTTCTGAAACCAAAAACAGCAGAAAACAGGCATCTGGCACTATTGCAACTTGTTAGGTTAGTACTAGAAAACATGTAAAAAGCACCTCAAAGTGTAGACAAGCAAAGCAAGGTAGATACTAAACAAGCATGGAGCATCAAAAATTATAGATATGTTTCTGACGTATCACTCCCCTTTGGTCTCCGTGTCATGTCGGGTAAAATATTGACTTTGGCTTTTATTCCGTGCAATTCCGAGAATATTTCTTTACTAGCTTTTCTAAAACCAAAAACAGCAGAAAACAAGCAACTGGCACTGCGGCATCTTGTCAATAGGTTAGTTCCGGAAAATGTATAAAAATACCTCAAAGTGTAGAAAAACATAAAAAAGTTAATACAAAACAAGTATGGAGCATCAAAAATTATAGATACGTTTACAACGTATCACATTCTTGAGAACATCAACTTCATTATTCAAAGCTTCTATATGCTTTTCCATCTGGGCAACACTCTGACTCTCACTGTCCTCACTGTTAATCCTGCACAAATTTCTTCTATAGCTTTCCTCTCAATATCAACCCAGTTGCGAAATTCAGCTAGTAGATTTGCATATTTCTTCTCTATTTTGTCCTTCTCTTTAGTCAGATCCTTCACCATCTTGGAACTATGATACCTCTCATCAATCCCAACAGATTTGCACTCATTGTACATTGCCCATAGCTTCTCCGGGGCATTCTTTAGACTGTCAGGCCACTCTTCATCTACCCAAGACTAGAAGCCATAGTTCATCATTGTCTACAGATAAGAACAACAAGTACATAAACTGTCAGACCACTCTCCATTGTCTGCAAATAAGCCATAGTTCATCACTGTCTGCACACTCTACAGCTAACTAATTACACAGGCTACACTAAATAATTACACATGTACATTATCTAAATCATCTCAATCACAAGTACATTATCTGAATCATAGTTGCTATATCTAAATCATACTGCATTATATGAATCATAGTTGCTATATCTGAATCATACTACTAATCTGCACGCTCTGCATTGACAAGTACATTATCTGAATCATAGTTGCTATAATCATCTATGTATATCTGACAACATTCTAATCTAAACATTTGCATTTTCAAAGTAACTAAAAGAACATGGCAGACTTACATTCTCAATTTGACACAAATAGAATTTCCTTCCCGTGTCTGTTCCTTCAAAAGCTACACACTTACGCGTCTCCAGTTTGTGTGAGCGGCAGAGCTCGTCGCAACCCACCTCTATGCCGTAGGAATCGGGATCATCCATGGTTCCCGGAGCAAATTCCAGTGGGAACATGTCCTTAACGATGAATGAATTGAGTCAAAGCGATCTAAATCGAGCTAAATCAAGCATCTGGTCAAAAAAAATCCCCAAATCGTCGATGAACCCTAACCCTAAATCCATATGGACAGCTTACTTACCAACAACCCGGAGGTGCTCGACGAATCCGTTGTGCCAGCTGGGCCTGGAGGCGGCGCGCGAACGGACGGTGCAGGCGACACCGACGGACGGTGGCGACAGCGCGAATGGACGGCGGCGAGCGAGCACCGACCGTGCACAACGGGAGTGAGCAAGGGGACGAGCTAGACTCATCGTATAGGGACCCTTATCCACGATGAACGATTGTGGGGCCCGCGCGCCGTTAACGGCGGTAACGGGTGTGTCGGGAGCTGTCTAAAGGGAGCCACGTCACCTCTGTAGGTGGGACCGACCGGTCAGAAGCAGTGTCAATTCGGGTTTAATGCCGAATTGATGTTTTTTGAGACAACTAACGAACGTTGTGGTGGTTTTTTTATCCTTTCCTCAAAGTGGTATTAATCAGTATATTTTGCTATCAAAGTGGTTTTATGCTATTAACTCGTTGGAAATTGTAGCTGGGTTAAGAAAAAAAGGCAAACGTTGATAAGTTAACTGAGTGATGGAATCGATACAAACATGCTTTTGTTAAAAGAAAAATATTACCTAAAAAATGCCTATTGTCATCCCTTTAAGAAGAAAAGAAAATTCCTAAAATGAAACTTAAAAGAAAATGAAGGGAGTATCGTGTTTGACTTATTGTTGACTAAAACCCATTTTTCTCACAACCTATTTGCTAGATAAGATAACAATCATGATTTTCCTTTTTTAATAATGTAATATACCTATAATATTAGATGTCCATAAAGAAAAAGCACAACTATTCACCATAAGCACCACAAAAGACATTAGCAGAAATGTGCATTATATGGTATGAAATAGATGTTGGCATCACCCACTATTGGTTGTAGCACAAACATGCAGCAGGGTATGTGAATCAGGTACACAGTTGTCCTGTTCGAGCAAGTCAGACTCATATTAAAATCGCACATTGCAAGAAAAACTAACAAGGTCAAAAGGGCACAATAACATACCCCACTCTGTTTCTACCGAAAAGAAAGTACGCTATATACACCAAAATAAGGGAAACTACAATTTTGCAACCAGTTGCACCTGCACCCTATGTTACTTGCCACACTTCTAACTTTAAAAAAAATGTGAAAAAAACATAGACATGAGTTGTGTCACATCTAGTGTTTTTTTCAAAATTTCATCCAATTTTTTTGACAATGTGCGGTCTGCTTACACAAAAAACAGTATGAATAACACAAGATATTACTATTCACGTAAGTCTTTTTTTTTATGGGTCATATATGGTCATACTTTTGGACGAAATTTTGTAGGAGCACAAGGTACAATATAGCTCATGTCCATGATTTTTGACACATTTCTTAAAAACTTTAAAAGCTGACATCTGACGATGGGGTGCAGGCACAAGTAGTTGCGAAATATTCGCGTGAAAGCGGGAAAAAAGAATGTACCCATCTGATACACGAGCTTCAAAGCTGCCTGAAGCTCAAACTTGATCACAACTGACAGCAGTAAAACACTGCGGGAGAGCAATACAGATGTTGCACTTTACAAACATATATACCTGACAGTTCGAAGGTCACAATATTACTATGAGGAGTATTAAAGTAGCTGAATATGAGCAGGTATAATTTCCTGCTACGCTTCAAGCAAACAACGTAACAAAAGAGAAGGTCTTGGAATTTGATTAAAAAAAAAGCAGACTACCACTTCCAGGCATGGGAACATACTCAAGAAAACAACTTCAGGTTGCATTACAATGATACGCTCTTGAAGCAACAAGTTCAGCCAAACCTTCCCTTATCTCTGGTTTTCTTCTTCATAGAGGGACGATGCTTCTTACCACGGAGACAATTGCCGATTGCGTCATCCCAGCTGGGGGGCTCCTCGAAGGTCAAACGCGGCCCACGTTCAACTGTATCAGTTGTAATATTACTGTTAAGCATGGCAAGTTTCTAAGAATCCTCACGTTCGCAACCCCCAAGTTTCAGAAAGCTACCTTGATGAAAGATCAAAGGATTTCCACCGTCGTCTCCGTTCACTAGATCATCTTCATTCACTTCCTGGACGTCAGCTGCATTCCCAAGGTCATCTTCATTCACTTCCTGGATGTCATCTACATTGGCAGGATCAGGTTCATCATTCACTTGCTGGGCGCCATCTGCGTTCCCTCGATCAGGCTCATTCCCTTGCTGGGCGTCATTTTCGTTCACTGGATCAGCTTTATCCACTTGCTGGGCGTCATATGGATCAGCTTCTTTCACTTGCTGGCTGTGGTCTCGTGTTTCCTTGGATGAAGCCTGGTTACTGCCTGCATTTCAGTTTAGAAACCAATCAGACATGATTAACGAAATATAAATTGTGTAGGTGTCTAAGTTACTGCTCTTAGGATGTGTTCTAATACATTAGAATTTTTTGAGTGTCATCTAATAACTCGCCTTTAGGATCAGTTGAACCTGGAAGTTCATGGTCAAGTGAAAGATGAGTCCATGCCAGAGAATCTGCATTTGTAGTTTCAGAAATAACCATATTTGTGCTCAATCAAACAAAATGTACATTTTATACATACTGTGGATTCTCGTGGTAGGGGTAGGCGGTTGGCTTATATACGGGCTTCTGAAGAGATCATCCTGGTACTCTCGTATTGGTTCAGTATGAACAAGAAGAGACCTCAGCTCATATCGCATCTCAGTGCCGTGATCTGCATTTACAGCTTTAGAAACTACTAGACTGCATGAAGCTATGCATGATGCAAACGTGAAATGTAGTGCTGTCTTATATGTTACCCGAGGAGGATTGGCTGATACAATCTTGCTCTGATGACAGTGGTGAAGATCCATTTTCGACCCGGCGCTCTAAATTCTCACTCAGCAAATCAAGCATTTTCTTTGAGTCATCAGACATTGGTGGTCTAACAGATCTTGCTGCCTCAAATTCTTCACTGGCAAACTCAACGGCCCTGCAATTGACAACAATATGAACAGTGTCCATTCATGTTTTAGAGCATATAGGGGCACTGCAAATAACCATCAGGCCTTTAGGCATTCACTGAATGTAAATTAGAAAATACCTTGCCAAGAAACCCAGAGCATGGTATGATGCTGAAAGGTTTATAACCAGTGCAATTCTTGTAGGATTAGATGGGCATATATCTCCCTCACACATATTAGCATAGCCAGCCTGCATATGAAAAGCAGTGCCACAAATTACTGATTGTGCTTAACTAGCCTAACAAGTACTCCAATGTGTAATGGAGTAACAAGTAGATTCTGAAACTGTAACTTACCTCATAAGAACTCATTCCAATATCCCTCAAGTGCTCCAAGTTTCGTGTTTTGTGCTGACATATTAAAAAGCTGCAATCTCCGATTCTTAAAATGAAAACAAAAAGACATAAATGTTAGCATGAATTATCTTTTGGAACATACATAGAAGATAAAGTATTTTTTTTTTGAGGGAAGATAGAAGATAAAGTATTATTGCATACATTTTATGGTATATTCCTTTTGTTTCAGACCCAACAGAAAATGGCAGCAAGTGCTTATTTGCAAGTTCTATGGCATCAGAACATATCTTTTCCAACAGGTTTTCAGTAACATCAATGAAGCCCTTTATGATGTTCAAATGAGAAGGGTTAGCTGCTTCTTTTAGCTCCATAGACTTCAAAAGCCTAAGTGACTGAAGAGTGTTAAAATCACCTTTACCACGGATCTAGTCTAGATCTAACAGTAGCACTAAAAAATCACATTTGTAGATCGAGAACGGAGAGAGAGAGAACAGAGACGAGCTCTACCTGCTCCCTGGCTCGACAGACAAGAGCCAGAGGGAATGCCCGAACTGGTGCCGGAGCTAGAACCTCTGTCATTGGCCATGGGTGGAAAAGGGGGTGAGTGTGGCGAGCGTGCGGCTAGGGTGGCGGCGGTGGAGCTTCCCGTCGGCGCAGCGCTAGCCTAGATCGGATTGGCTTGTAGGTGGGGCGGCTAGGGCACGGCTAACCTCGTAGGTCGTGCTGCCGTCTCCCCACCACTTTATATAGCGCTGGCGACAGGGGCCCACCAACCTAGATAAGGATGGGCGCCCCCGATCAGGGCGCAGTTAGGGGCGTGCTGGGCCGTTGGGCCCAGTCACGTTGAGATCTATCTAACATTCTCCCCCTAGATCTCGACTTTACTTTTAACCTTGTTCTTTACTTATTTCATCACAGAATGATACACAGAGCATGTTTCATCGTCTCAGCTCAATTACCGATAGAATCAGACAGCCACTATATACCTTCATGTTCTGAAACAAATTCTGTTACTTTTGGGCCTCTATAGTCCAGGAATCATAGGCTTCCCATTAAACCCATGCTGGCTATGTGTTCCTTGAACACATTGGGTGGTAAGCCTTTCGTTAGCGGATCCGCAAGCATATCCTTTGTCCTTATATGATCGAGACTTATAGTTTGATCCTGGACTTTGTCCTTCACAACATAATACTTTATATCTATAGACTTTGAAGCATTACTCGACTTGTTGTTGTGAGCATAGAATACTGCGGGCTCGTTGTCACAGTATATCTTTAGTGGCCTGCTGATGCAGTCAACCACTTTCAAGTCGGGTAAGAATTTCTTTAACCATAACGCCTGTCCCATGGCCTCATAACATGCTATAAATTCTGCATACATCGTAGATGATGCAACTATCAACTGTTTGGCGCTTCTCCACGAAATAGCACCTCCCGCGAGAGTAAAGACATACCCTGTCGTGGACTTTCGGTCGTCTTTATCTCCCGCAAAATCTGCATCTGAATACCCTTTTATCTCTAGGGAATCAGATCTTCTGTATGTTGGCATGAGGCCTTTTGTGCCTTGCACATAGCGCAAAGCTTTCTTTACCATCTTCCAGTGCTCTATGCCTGGATTCTCTTGATATCTACCGAGTACCCCGGTGATAAATGCTAAGTCAGGGCGAGTGCACACTTGTGCATACTGTAAGCTTCCAACAGCCGAAGCATATGGTACTGACTTCATTTGATCGATCTCATATTGATTCTTTGGACATTGGGATTTCCCAAAACTATCGCCCTTGACTATGGGAGCAGGTGTTGAATTACTCGCATGCATATTGTATTTCTTTAAAATCTTTTCACAATACGCTTTCTGCGACAGTCCTAACACTCCATTCTTTCTGTCTCGGTGAATTTCTATGCCCAAAACATAAGAAGCTTCACCAAGGTCTTTCATGTCAAAGTTTGATGACAAGAACTTCTTTGTTTCTAGTAGTAGACTAACATCACTGCTAGCAAGCAGAATGTCATCCACATATAGAATTAGGAAAATATATTTCCCACTTTTGAACTTTGCATAAATGCAGTTGTCCTCAACATTTTCTTTGAATCCAAATTTTTTAATGGTATCATTAAACTTTAAATACCACTGCCTAGAGGCTTGCTTTAACCCATAAATGGATTTCTTTAGGCGGCATCCCATATGTTCCTTCCCCTTCATGAAAAAACCCTTGGGTTGTTTCATGTAAACATTTTCTTCTAAATCTCCATTTAGAAATGCCGTCTTGACATCCATTTGATGTAGCTCTAAATCAAAATGTGCAACTAGTGCCATGATTGTGGCATCCCGCAAAACCACTACTAGAAAATCGCATTGAATTTGTGCATTGCATCGTCATCATCATGCATTGTTTGCATAAAACTATTTTCGCAAAGCCCGTTTTGTTTTCTAAAACGTCCCATCTTTATTCCAAATATCAAAACCGGGTCACCGGATTATTTTGTTGTCCGCTATCGGTTTGCAAACATCAGTTGAAAACCACTAAAATTTTTAATTAATTTTTAGCGGGGCAGTCGAACGGGCCGATTCGACCCGAACGACCGCCCCAGGATTTAAATCGGTCCACCAGACAAATCCTAAAGCTACCAGTTAATCTACCCAGCCCTCCTCTCCACATCACCCCCTCCTATCCCTGAACGCCACCTCACCCTCTCCCTTCCCCCAACCACTCATAGCCCTCCACCTCACCACCTGCCTCTCACCCTCCCTTTCTCACCCCACCAACACACGCACGCCACACACAGGCCACCCACACAGCCCCAACCGCTGCCACCTGGGCCCGCCCCGTGGCCCCACCTCTTCCTGTCCCACACCCTGACCCACGCCCTCTCCCTGTCTCTCTTCTTCCTTCTCCCTCCCTACCCGACGCGACAACCGCCCCATCCCCCTCGCCCCGCGGTGGCCCCCGCTCCCCGCCGCCTAGCTCCCCGCCGGTCCGCCGCTAGCCTCGCGCCGGCCGCCACCGCTGCTCGCCCCGACCCCGACCACGCCTCTTCCCCGCCTCCGGCTCTCTCTCTGCCGGCGCGCCTCTCGCCCGCACCCCCTCGCCGCCTCCAGGTCGCCGGCCCCCTCCAGCGCCGCCTGCGGGCCCCCGCCGTTCACCGCCTCCCCCGCACCGCGTCTGGCTCGCCGCGTCCGCTCCGGCCGACCCCGCGCGCCGGCGAGCCTCGCCCCTCCTCCGCACCCCGCCGCCCATCTCTCCTCCTCCCCGGCTCCGCTCCGGCCACGCCTCGCCCGCGCGTCCCCGCCCTCGCCCGAGACCGCGTCTGCTCCACCGCCAACCTCGCTCCGCCGCTCCTCCGCGCTCGCCTCCGCCGCGCACGGCCCCAGCCTCCCCGTCCCGAGCCGCCTCCGGCCAGGCGCGCGCCGCCGCAGCGCCCCCTCGCCGTCCCCGCGCCCAGCGTGCTCGCCCTCCACCGTCCACCGCCCCTCCGACGCGCCTCCGCCAAGCGCCGCCGGCCGAGCTCGTCCCCTCCGGCCGCGTCGGCCCTCCGTCTCGTGGGGGCCAGCCCTTCCGTCCGTCTGCGCTGAGGCCACCCCGGCAGTGTGGTCCGCTCGAGCAGCCGCCGCGGCGTCGTCGGCGTTGGATGTGGCAGTACGGGTGCTTTGGGGATGTTGCTTTCGGCCGTGGGTTCTGTGGTGGCCGAGTTTGTACCATGCCTAGAGGACGAAAGCCATCCCAACAACAAGACCTTCGGGAGATGCCGTCGCAAGCCGAGAACCTTTGTGTTCCGCTAAGATCGTCGTCAGGGAATGCCAAGATCTTCCGAAGAACAGGCCATCCGACAAGTTCGTCATCGACCACCATGATGCCAAGGACGTCTACACGGACCGCAAGACCGTTCCCCAAAGCCGAAGATAGATCCCGAACCCGGTGCCGCGCCAAGATCGTCCGACACCGAACCCAGAACTGCTCCGAGACCCCGAGATCGTCATCGGCCGCGTGAACAGGGAAACTCCAAGACCTTTGACTCGTACCTGATGGTCGAGACTGCAAGTGGAGACATCGCCGAGACCTCCCAATGGCCCGAAGATCGTCGCCGCGGATCGACAAAGAACTCCTACTTGGGACGACAAGTACTTCGTCAGGGATCCGATCGAAGCAACCCCGAAGACCACAGATGCGACAAGAACGACAGCGATCAGAGCGAGTCCGATGCGCCCCGACGCCAGACCAAGTGCTTCCTCCCGGGACGCCTAGTTCTACTCCGCAATCCGAGAACGATCCGTCGAACCCTGGACCCTGAGACCGACCCCGAACCCCGGAACCCCAAGATCGTCGAGACCCCTCAATGTGTGAACCCTTCCCGAAAACCCTATCTTTAATAATAACAACTGGTTGCATATTAATTGCCATTCTTGCATGCATACATTGTGTGGTTTGGGGGCCTTATGCCGATTCACCTAATAATTAAATATGGGGCCCATATACGGGCAAATCTAGCCTTATATTGGCCTCATTTAAATTTGCGTAGCGAACCGGTGCTATCTTCTGCCATGTTAAAACAACCTTTAAATTGCGGGTTAGCTAAACAACATGAACCACCTAAATATTGTCGGGACCCCGGTTCCACTTAATATTGACCTAATTGCATCGCACCTTTGCCATGCCATACATCATACATGCATCATGCCCGATCTTCTGCCGTTATCTTAAATATTGCATCCGATGTTTCTTTTAGTGTTTTGCTTCTTCGCGGATTGGGCCGTTGAGTTGATGTGAGCTTCGCCCCGATCTTCGGATGAACCTTCGATAATGTTTTCAGGCGAGCATCTCCCCCTTTCTACCTATCTTACTTTTATAGTATTTATTCCCTCCTGTTGATCTATTGCTATCTGTGTTGCGATGCTCTAGTTTTCGTACCCGTGAAATCCCTTGCAGCCGTATATTGCCTTGGACACATCCTATTATCTGTTGTTTGGTAGCTAGTTGGACTTGCGCGTCGTAGTCGCTTGCTCAAGTGCTGTTGCGTGTCGTCAAGTGCCACAATTGTTGATGTATTGCCGCATGTTGGTGTTGGAGATGATCATAGTTTTACTTATCGTTCACTTTAATTCCTGTTTAACAACTAAAATTGAAGTAAGCAGAGGCATCGGTGGGTGATAGATAATATTTGGTTTCCGAACGCCCACTTGTGTCCCGTAGGACCCCGAGTACTTGATACCTGTTCCTTGATTTATCGCGCTATCCACATCCGGGAGGTATATGGGACCCCCCTTAGCCAGAGCTTGATTCAGTCTTATTTCTTGGGGCCACAAACTAGTTTGAGGTTTTATTTACGATCCTGTACTTATGCCATGCTTTACTGCTTTATTTAAATTGTGCGATGTATAGCACACTGTACTGTTTTGGATCGGGACACGATTCCGCGGTGTCGACAAGCCCAGTTTTGGGTTCCCAGTCGTTCACAGCCGTCTACCCAAACCTTGAGTCCGTCTCGGAGCTTGCTTACTTCGTTGCGGGTCTACTCCAAGGGGTGGCCCCATGAAATATTTCTGAATCCTGTGATTGCTTTGTCGTGAAGGCCTCGTTGGGTTTTGATTTGGTTTTTCCGAGGTTGATCGAGTGTGTGTTGCTATTGGTGCACCCCGGCCGGGTAAAACTTTCTAAAAGCCGTGTCCGCGGTTATGGACGACTTGGAGCACAGTATCTCGACCATAGACAAGCATAACTAAAGTTTATTGCTATAAATTTGACTTTATAATGACTAGTAATCAGCTTCACTATAATGGAATGGCTAATTAATACTACCCACAATTGCTTGTTTGGAGTGTCGCTTGCGACCATTGTACCTGACTAGTAAGTATTGCAACTACAACGGAATGGCTGAATAAAAGTACCGACAACTGCTGGGTTTTGGGTTATCTCATGCTACCTGTATCTGACTAGTAAGTGATGCCACTATAACGGAATGGTTAACTAAAAGTGCCCACTGCTTACTTTATCAGGATGATTAACTAAACCTGACTAGTAAGTGCTGCAACAATAACTGAATAAATAAAACTGCCAACTGTGTGAGTTCCTCGGTTGACTTCCTCGTTTGGTCTCGAGGGGGAAACACCAGGATGGGTTTGCTTGATGTTAGCTTCAGGTCGGATCCGAGTAGGTCTTTCTTACCCCTCTCTGTTTGCCACCAGTTGTATCGAGTCTCTATAGGTTGTTTAGTGCAGGCTGCCGCCGCCGCTTCAGTCCACCATACCTATGTAGGCGAGGACCGCCGAATTCTAGCCTCGCCGTGTACTGGCCTCAGTACTAACGCTCCCCTTTTTCTTTTGCCCTTTGTCGGCACCCCTTTTGTTTAAGCAGGTGTTGAGATCGACGTCGTTAGCAGGGTTACCCTTCCGGCTTGGCCTGGGCAGGGTTATGGACGCCATTGGTTATTCTTCAGGGCTCTTAGCCCCATTTGCATCTTGTCCGTAGTCGGACGCTCTAACGTTTTCAAGGTGATTTGGATCTTTGTATATTATATCTGTATTCTTGACTCATTGAGTCGCTGTTATATATATCTGTTCTGTGGGTCCCATCGAGGACTGTTGTGTAATGTTATTACTTCGTTTTCCACCCGCACGAAAGTGCCTGGTGGGCACCTTTGAATCGTTTCTATGCGGGTTTGGCGAGTTTTGCTAAAACTTGCATAGGTCCGATTCTGAGGGTGTTACAGAGTGGTATCAGAGCTCAGCAGTTACGATACCCCACAAGTCCAGCCTGTAGGATAACCTAGCTAACGGCCGAAGTAGAGTGTTAAAACTATTTTGCAAAATCGGTTGGATAGTTCTGGTTAGGTCTGCTTTTACTCCTTACCCCTCTGCTATTCTCCTCTTATCTCTACGTGTTTTGAATCCGCCCTTGTCTTTTTCTTCGAGTCCAGGATTTCTCGTGGTTGGGTTCCGTCGTACCTTCAGGGTTTCGCTTCCTTCTTTGATAACGGTGCTCTACCATCCGGTGTTCGAGCTGCCTGAGGAATCCGTCTGCTGTGGCACCATCCTTTGTTCTTTGTTGTGCCTTCCGGTGTTTTCCGACGCGACGATATCATCTACGACAGATCCGATGCAGAGTCTGCATCACTCCTCTGTTCCGAACCTCGCTTGTCGAGATCTTCAGTCTGATTCCGAGAGTTGGTTGCATAATCCGCCTATTCGTGTGCAGAGTAATGGTTTGAGTGCGGGATGGAGTAGCTACCATACCACTACTCTTATCATTCGCTCATGTACATCGAATCAGTGGATCCAGCAATTTTACTCCGTCCATGGAAGTTAGAGGTGGCTTAATTTGCTGATACCTCTACATTCGACCTTTTGTTCCCGGAGTGTTCCCTCGACGATCACGGACAACGACCTCTTGTTAGTGGTGTCGCGAGGATCTACCCGAAGCGAGAAGACGCAGATCGCCGATCTTCCTTCCGGTACCATGAGGCGGATCTCGAGGGCGAGATCCTTTGTTAGTGGTGTCGAATTGTGGCATCCCGCAAAACCACTACTAGAAAATCGCGTTGAATTTGTCCATTGCATCGTCATCATCATGCATTGTTTGCATAAAACTATTTTCGCAAAGCCCGTTTTGTTTTCTAAAACGTCTCATCTTTATTCCAAATATCAAAACCGGGTCACCGGATTATTTTGTTGTCCGCTATCGGTTTGCAAACATCAGTTGAAAACCACTAAATTTTTTAATTAATTTTTAGCGGGGCAGTCGAACGGGCCGATTCGACCCGAACGACCGCCCCAGGATTTAAATCGGTCCACCAGACAAATCCTAAAGCTACCAGTTAATCTACCCAGCCCTCCTCTCCACATCACCCCCTCCTATCCCTGAACGCCACCTCACCCTCTCCCTTCCCCCAACCACTCATAGCCCTCCACCTCACCACCTGCCTCTCACCCTCCCTTTCTCACCCCACCAACACACGCACGCCACACACAGGCCACCCACACAGCCCCAACCGCTGCCACCTGGGCCCGCCCCGTGGCCCCACCTCTTCTTGTCCCACACCCTGACCCACGCCCTCTCCCTGTCTCTCTTCTTCCTTCTCCCTCCCTACCCGACGCGACAACCGCCCCATCCCCCTCGCCCCGCGGTGGCCCCCGCTCCCCGCCGCCTAGCTCCCCGCCGGTCCGCCGCTAGCCTCGCGCCGGCCGCCACCGCTGCTCGCCCCGACCCCGACCACGCCTCTTCCCCGCCTCCGGCTCTCTCTCTGCCGGCGCGCCTCTCGCCCGCACCCCCTCGCCGCCTCCAGGTCGCCGGCCCCCTCCAGCGCCGCCTGCGGGCCCCCGCCGTTCACCGCCTCCCCCGCACCGCGTCTGGCTCGCCGCGTCTGCTCTGGCCGACCCCGCGCGCCGGCGAGCCTCGCCCCTCCTCCGCGCCCCGCCGCCCATCTCTCCTCCTCCCCGGCTCCGGTCCGGCCGCGCCTCGCCCGCGCGTCCCCGCCCTCGCCCGAGACCGCGTCTGCTCCACCGCCAACCTCGCTCCACCGCTCCTCCGCGCTCGCCTCCGCCGCGCACGGCCCCAGCCTCCCCGTCCCGAGCCGCCTCCGGCCAGGCGCGCCGCCGCAGCGCCCCCTCGCCGTCCCTGCGCCCAGCGTGCTCGCCCTCCACCGTCCACCGCCCCTCCGACGCGCCTCCGCCAAGCGCCGCCGGCCGAGCTCGTCCCCTCCGGCCGCGTCGGCCCTCCGTCTCGCGGGGGCCAGCCCTTCCGTCCGTCTGCGCTGAGGCCACCCCGGCAGTGTGGTCCGCTCGAGCAGCCGCCGCGGCGTCGTCGGCGTTGGATGTGGCAGTACGGGTGCTTTGGGGATGTTGCTTTTGGCCGTGGGTTCTGTGGTGGCCGAGTTTGTACCATGCCTAGAGGACGAAAGCCATCCCAACAACAAGACCTTCGGGAGATGCCGTCGCAAGCCGAGAACCTTTGTGTTCCGCTAAGATCGTCGTCAGGGAATGCCAAGATCTTCCGAAGAACAGGCCATCCGACAAGTTCGTCATCGACCACCATGACGCCAAGGACGTCTACACGGACCGCAAGACCGTTCCCCAAAGCCGAAGATAGATCCCGAACCCGGTGCCGCGCCAAGATCGTCCGACACCGAACCCAGAACTGCTCCGAGACCCCGAGATCGTCATCGGCCGCGTGAACAGGGAAACTCCAAGACCTTCGACTCGTACCTGATGGTCGAGACTGCAAGTGGAGACATCGCCGAGACCTCCCAATGGCCCGAAGATCGTCGCCGCGGATCGACAAAGGACTCCTACTTGGGACGACAAGTACTTCGTCAGGGATCCGATCGAAGCAACCCCGAAGACCACAGATGCGACAAGAACGACAGCGATCAGAGCGAGTCCGATGCGCCCCGACGCCAGACCAAGTGCTTCCTCCCGGGACGCCTAGTTCTACTCCGCAATCCGAGAACGATCCGTCGAACCCTGGACCCTGAGACCGACCCCGAACCCCGGAACCCCAAGATCGTCGAGACCCCTCAATGTGTGAACCCTTCCCGAAAACCCTATCTTTAATAATAACAACTGGTTGCATATTAATTGTCATTCTTGCATGCATACATTGTGTGGTTTGGGGGCCTTATGCCGATTCACCTAATAATTAAATATGGGGCCCATATACGGGCAAATCTAGCCTTATATTGGCCTCATTTAAATTTGCGTAGCGAACCGGTGCTATCTTCTGCCATGTTAAAACAACCTTTAAATTGCGGGTTAGCTAAACAACATGAACCACCTAAATATTGTCGGGACCCCGGTTCCACTTAATATTGACCTAATTGCATCGCACCTTTGCCATGCCATACATCATACATGCATCATGCCCGATCTTCTGCCGTTATCTTAAATATTGCATCCGATGTTTCTTCTAGTGTTTTGCTTCTTCGCGGATTGGGCTGTTGAGTTGATGTGAGCTTCGCCCCGATCTTCGGATGAACCTTCGACAATGTTTTCAGGCGAGCATCTCCCCCTTTCTACCTATCTTACTTTTATAGTATTTATTCCCTCCTGTTGATCTATTGCTATCTGTGTTGCGATGCTCTAGTTTTCGTACCCATGAAATCCCTTGCAGCCGTATATTGCCTTGGACACATCCTATTATCTGTTGTTTGGTAGCTAGTTGGACTTGCGCGTCGTAGTCGCTTGCTCAAGTGCTGTTGCGTGTCGTCAAGTGCCACAATTGTTGATGTATTGCCGCATGTTGGTGTTGGAGATGATCATAGTTTTACTTATCGTTCACTTTAATTCCTGTTTAACAACTAAAATTGAAGTAAGCAGAGGCATCGGTGGGTGATAGATAATATTTGGTTTCCGAACGCCCACTTGTGTCCCGTAGGACCCCGAGTACTTGATACCTGTTCCTTGATTTATCGCGCTATCCACATCCGGGAGGTATATGGGACCCCCCTTAGCCAGAGCTTGATTCAGTCTTATTTCTTGGGGCCACAAACTAGTTTGAGGTTTTATTTACGATCCTGTACTTAAGCCATGCTTTACTGCTTTATTTAAATTGTGCGATGTATAGCACACTGTACTGTTTTGGATCGGGACACGATTCCGCGGTGTCGACAAGCCCAGTTTTGGGTTCCCAGTCGTTCACAGCCGTCTACCCAAACCTTGAGTCCGTCTCGGAGCTTGCTTACTTCGTTGCGGGTCTACTCCAAGGGGTGGCCCCCTGAAATATTTCTGAATCCTGTGATTGCTTTGTTGTGAAGGCCTCGTTGGGTTTTGATTTGGTTTTTCCGAGGTTGATCGAGTGTGTGATGCTATTGGTGCACCCCGGCCGGGTAAAACTTTCTGAAAGCCGTGTCCGCGGTTATGGACGACTTGGAGCACAGTATCTCGACCATAGACAAGCATAACTAAAGTTTATTGCTATAAATTTGACTTTATAATGACTAGTAATCAGCTTCACTATAATGGAATGGCTAATTAATACTGCCCACAATTGCTTGTTTGGAGTGTCGCTTGCGACCATTGTACCTGACTAGTAAGTATTGCAACTACAACGCAATGGCTGAATAAAAGTACCGACAACTGCTGGGTTTTGGGTTATCTCATGCTACCTGTATCTGACTAGTAAGTGATGCCACTATAACGGAATGGTTAACTAAAAGTGCCCACTGCTTACTTTATCAGGATGATTAACTAAACCTGACTAGTAAGTGCTGCAACAATAACTGAATAAATAAAACTGCCAACTGTGTGAGTTCCTCGGTTGACTTCCTCGTTTGGTCTCGAGGGGGAAACACCAGGATGGGTTTGCTTGATGTTAGCTTCAGGTCGGATCCGAGTAGGTCTTTCTTACCCCTCTCTGTTTGCCGCCAGTTGTATCGAGTCTCTATAGGTTGTTTAGTGCAGGCTGCCGCCGCCGCTTCAGTCCACCATACCTATGTAGGCGAGGACCGCCGAATTCTAGCCTCGCCGTGTACTGGCCTCAGTACTGACGCTCCCCTTTTTCTTTTGCCCTTTGTCGGCACCCCTTTTGTTTAAGCAGGTGTTGAGATCGACGTCATTAGCAGGGTTACCCTTCCGGCTTGGCCTGGGCAGGGTTATGGACGCCATTGGTTATTCTTCAGGGCTCTTAGCCCCATTTGCATCTTGTCCGTAGTCGGACGCTCTAACGTTTTCAAGGTGATTTGGATCTTTGTATATTATATCTGTATTCTTGAATCATTGAGTCGCTGTTATATATATCTGTTCTGTGGGTCCCATCGAGGACTGTTGTGTAATGTTATTACTTCGTTTTCCACCCGCACGAAAGTGCCTGGTGGGCACCTTTGAATCGTTTCTATGCGGGTTTGGCGAGTTTTGCTAAAACTTGCATAGGTCCGATTCTGAGGGTGTTACAATGATGATTCTGAAGGAGTCCTTACATGAGACCGGAGAAAAAGTCTCATTGTAGTCTACGCCTTCTCTTTGCGTAAAGCCTTTTGCCACAAGTCTAGCTTTGTACTTTTCTACATTCCCATTGGAGTCATACTTTGTTTTGTAGACCCACTTGCATCCTACTGTTTTGGCTCCTTTGGGAATTTCCTCTAAGTCTCAAACATTGTTGGAACTCATCGATTTCATTTCATCTTCCATTGCCTCCACCCACTTGGCTGAGTGAGGGCTACTCATGGCTTCTTCATATGAGGTAGGATCGCCCTCCATATGAACTACATTGTAAACTTTGTAGATTTCTTTGGAAATGGCTGGTCTTCGTTCTCTTTTAGACCGTCTGAGTTCATCAGACTCTTGCTCATTTCTTGCCTCGGGTTCAGGCACATTTACAGTAGGTGGCTGTTCTGGCTCCCTTTCGTGCTCAACAGTGGGTTCAGGTGGTTCCTGATGGACAGGTTCCGAACTTTCGCCCATTGTTGTCACGTGTGGAGTCACAACAGGTGCCGGCACCACAACCTCAGGGGTTGTAGATGGTGGCACAACAGGTAGCGAGAAAAATGGCTCCTGAGTCATCGGATTAGGTGCATGCACCCTCTTCTCCTCAAGATCAATTTTCCTAGCTACCGTGCTCCCCCTCATCAATTCGTCCTCCAAGAAGACTGAATGTCTCGTTCCTACAAACTTTGTGTATCTGTCGGGACAGTAGAAACGATAGCCTTTGGACTTATCTGGATAGCCAATAAAATGGCAAGATACTGTTTTGGGGTCTAACTTTGCGATGTTTGGATTGAAAACTTTTGCCTTAGCTGGGCTCCCCCAGACCCTCAAGTGGTGCAGAGAGGGGACTCTGCCTGTCCACAATTCATACGGTGTTTTGGGCACCGACTTACTTGGTACTCTGTTGAGAATGTGAATGGCGGTTTTAAGCGCCTCCATCCACAATCCCAATGGGAGGGTGGAGTAGCTCATCATGCTGCGCACCATATCCATAAGGGTACGGTTGCGCCTTTCAGCTACTCCGTTTTGCTGAGGTTCGCCTGACATAGAATACTGGGCGACTATTCCATTTTCTTGCAGGAACCTTGCAAAGGGTCCTGGTACTTGACCATATGGAGTATGCCGACCGTAGTACTCCTCCCCACGATCGGACCGAACTATTTTAATTCTTTTATCGTGCTGATTTTCTACTTCAGCTTTGAAAATTTTAAATTTATCCAATGCTTCAGATCTTTCTTTAATTGGATAAATATAACCATACCGGGAGTGATCATCCGTGAATGTTATGAATGAATCATAGCCATCCACACTTTTCACCGGAAACGGTCCAAAAATATCCGTGTGGATTATTTCTAGTGTAGCTATGCTTCGGTTTGCACCCTTTTTAATTTGTTTGACATACTTTCCTTTAATGTAATCTATGCATTATTCTATGTCGGAGAAATCTAACGGAGGAAGAATGTCATTTTTAACGAGGTTTTCTATTCTTCCCCTCGAAATATGGCCTAGTCTGCAGTGCCATAGTTTCGACGAGTCAAGAGTTCGCTTTCTTTTCTTTTGTTCTTTGTTCGACAAGGGAACTTTTTCATTCACATCACACACATAAAGAACTTTCTCATGCAGGGATAACAAATATAACTTATCAAATAATATAGCAACACCCACACATTTGTCTTTGAACCAAATGGCACACTTGCCATTTCCGAAATAACATTCATAAGAATATTTGTCCAAACAGAAAACACTTATTAAATTTCTATGTAATGAGGGAACGAAAAGCACATCTTTGAGCAAAAGGAAAGAGCCATCAGCCAGCTCCAGAGGGACGTCACCAATGGCTTCCACTTCTGCTTCTATTCCATTCGCCACTTCAATGTGTCTTTCTCTTCTTGGCGTGGTCCTTGTCGAATGGAACCCCTGTAAAGAGTTGGCAACGTGAACAGTTGCTCCAGAATCAATCCACCAAGTGGATCTAGTAAACTTTTCATACAGGGATTCATTAACAAAAGAAACAATATCTTTACCATTTTTGGCCATGATGTACTTCAGCCAAATTGGGCAGTCTTTCTTGTAGTGGCCCGGCTTTTTACAGTGATGGCACTGATCTTTCTCCCCAGGGGTGGACTGGTGATGCTGGTACTGGTGCTGCATTGGACCCTTGCCATGTGGCTTGGAGGGTGAGCCACCATGGTTGCCGCCTGTGAAGCCTCTCTTCCTATTGTCCTTCACGAAGTTCAGGGAACCGCCGTGAAGGGCTTTCAGCCTTTCCTCTTCTTGGGAGCACATCCCAATGGTCTTTTCTATGTCCCACTTTTCAGGGGACATATTATAGTTTATCACAAAGTTTTCAAAAGGATGTGGAAGTGAGGCCATTACTAGGTGCACCAAGAGTGCTGGCTTTAGCTCGAGGTCCTCATCCATGGGCTTGAGCTTTGCTGCCATGTTTGACATCCTCAGGATGTGCTCTCTTATTCCGTGGGGTCCTCCCGTATACTTTTCAGTAACCAGCTGCTTTAACAGCTGGGTCGCATACATCTTTGAAGAGCCAGTAAACTGGCTCTTTATATTGGCGAGATACTCGCCCACGGTAGCACACTCTCCAATTGAGCCCACTATCGCGTTCTCAATTGTGTTCTTTACGAAGGCCAGACACTTCTTGTTGGCGTTCACCCATTTCTGGTTATCAATCGAGTAGGTCAGCTCCAATGGAGCATGGTCCCTCTTCCTTTTCTCAAAGTCAGCACTTTCCTCAGCAGCTCCCCTGACCGGGTCAGCGGGCTTGACTGGTTGCTTGGTGTCAACCACCCAATCCACTTCGGCGCATACGAACGCCAAATCAACTTTCTTCCTCCATTCGGAATAGTTGTCCCCCCTTAGGAGCGGGATGTCCTTCAAACATGCCATGAGGTTGAGACCTCCTGAAAATCACAAAAGATGTGAGATCACCAAGGAAAAACAACTGTATGCGTTAATTCAACGTTGGTATAAATTAAGCATGCAATCGTTTTGTGCTATTTAAAATTACATCACCGTTGGGCAGAAATAAATTTAAATGCACCTTTAATACTCAATGGAAAAGATTATGGTCATGTTTATTAATAACGTTGGTCAATTAATAGCATGAGACATAATCACTTTAATTACTTTATCACATCTTTATAACAAAATTTAAACAAACTTTGTTGCACTATTGCAATTTTAAAACATCCATTTGCAACGGAAACTTTAATAATGACTTTCATAAAACTCATACTTTACAGAAAAAATTCTGCCTTTATATTGTTCTCTAGTCAAAATATACAAAAAATAGAATGACTAGAGAAAACTATGCAAAAATTGCTTAACCTCTAAGCAAAACAATTAAAAAAGGTTCTGTAAAAAATAAAACAGAAAACTGTAAAAAAAAGCCCTACTGGGCCAAAACAGTGGGCAGCGCGCAGCGGTCCAAAACGGCCTGGCGACGCCCGCGCCTGGCTGCCGCCCACGGTATGCGCCTGCGGGCCAGCGGCCGCAGCCCAGAGCCATGGCCCAGCAGCGCCCGCCCCCCGGCCTGCTCGCTTGGCCCAGCACGGCCCGCTAGCGTCCAGCCGCCCGCGCGCGCTTGATCTCGGTCGTTGATGGGGGCAAACCTAGATCGAACGGTCGGCCGCCCTCTTCGGGGGTATAAAATACCCAACCGCCGACCCCCAAAAACCCTAGCCCCCAGAATCCCCGTCCCCGTTCCCGCGTGGCCACCGCGGCGGCGCCGTGTCCCGCGCGCGGCCGCCCTGCGTGGTCACCGCGTCCACCGCGGCGGCGCCGCGTCCCTCGGGCCGGCTGCCCCGCGTGGTCACCGCGTCCTCCCCGTGTCCCCGTCTCTCTGCGGCGACGCCGCGTGCTTACCGCGGCGGCCCCGCGTCGGGTGCGCCGGCGGCGGCACGTCGGGCCCGCGTGCCGAGGTGGCTGCGCCCCTCCTAGTTGAGGCGGCTGCGCCCCTCATCTCCCCACTCTGCTCTCGCTGCTTGGCCCCGAGGCGAGGCGGCGCCGCCCAGCGGGCCCCTCCCTCTTCCTCGATCCCGCGCTGTGGCGGCGGCTTGCCCCACGCGTGGCGGTGGCAGCGGCGGCCGGAGCGGGTGAGGGAGCGCGGCGAGCTCTCGCGCGGCTGTCCCCTTGTGCGTGGCCGAGGAGAGGCGAGGTGGCCGCCACGGCGCGCCCCTCCCTCTGCCTCGGCTCCTGTGGTGAGCCCGCGAGTCGGGGGAGGCGAGGTGGCCGCCACGGCGCGCCCCTCCCTCCGCTTTGCTCCGGTGAGCCATGCCCCCCCCCGCCCTCCTTGCCGGCGGTGCGTCCACCCGAGGGTGGGCGCACCACCGTCAAGAGGGGCGGCGGTGGAGCCTTTTGCTCCCTTTTTTTGTGTTACTTGGTCCATAGTAAAGAATTGCGGCGCCCCCCACCTTGCTCCTTGCCGATGCGTGCATCCACCCGAGGGTGGGTGCACCGTCGTCAAGTGGCCGAGGTGTGGGGCGGAAACTTTCCGGCGATGGCCGGAGTGGACCCTTTTTTTTATTGCCTTTTCTTTGGGGATCTTTTGGGGTTAGAACTTGCGTTCGGGATCTTTTGGGGTTTTAGATCTAGGGTTTTGCTTTGCCCCGAAGGGTGTGTTCTTCTTCTAGATGTCTCCACAATGGATGCCCATCTAGATCGAGAGGAACGGCGCGGCCATAGGGCAGGCGCACTTTGGATCTATTTCTTTCCTTTTGAACTCTTACTTTCTACAAAAAGCACTGTAAAATCTAGCAACTAAAACGTGGCTCAGATACCAATGTTAAAATCACCTTTACCACGGATCTAGTCTAGATCTAACAGTAGCACTAAAACATCACCTTTGTAGATCGAGAACGGAGAGAGAGAACAGAGACGAGCTCTACCTGCTCCCGGGCTCGACAGACAAGAGCCAGAGGGAATGCCCGAACTAGTACCGGAGCTAGAACCTCCGTCATTGGCCATGGGTGGAAAAGGGGGTGAGTGTGGCGAGCGTGCGGCTAGGGTGGCGGCGGTGGAGCTTCCCGTCGGCGCAGCGCTAGCCTAGATCGGATTGGCTTGTAGGTGGGGAGGCTAGGGCACGGCTAACCTCGTAGGTCGTGCTGCCGGCTCCCCACCACTTTATATAGCACTGGCGACAGGGGCCCACCAACCTAGATAAGGATGGGCGCCCCCAATCAGGGCGCAGTTAGGGGCGCGTTGGGCCCAGTCACGTTGAGATCTATCTAACAAAGAGTGGTTCCAATTCTAGTTTCATAGTATCTCAGAAGCAAATCTCTTTCTTCCCTCTCAAGATCAATATGCAGTGACGCTATGTTGTAAAGAGCATGCGCCATCTCTGCACCAAAATAAAAGTTGGATATGCAATTTAAAATCCAGCAAAGACACCATAGTGTACAAATGACTAAAAGGCATCAAATGCTAACCCTCATAATTCTCAAGCTGTTCTGCCACACCGTGGCCTTATCCTCTCTACATTTCTTTATTCTCAAGCTGTTCTGCATTTCTACATCTGTTAGCTTGATTCCTTCTGATACCTCTGCAATGACAAGCATGGGCGAGTTTACAGAGATGACAAACAACTTAACTGGAGTACCAAGCAAATAAGTGGGTAAATCCAGACCGAAACCAACTGACTGATTAATCCAGAAATCCACATGGAACTGCTAATTCGTTCAAGCAACTGGATGTGTGGGACTAATCTGTCAGCAAAATGGTAAACACAATCGATCAACATTTTTCTAAGGTCGTACGCGACTAAGCATCAGCTGTGCAGCCGCATTTTAAGATTCAGTTAACCTCTCTTGTGTATCTCATGATATCATTGCAAGCAGGGGTGAGAAGCCCGCGGCCATCACCTTACATCTGATAGGGATATTCCTTCAGATACCACTACAATTAACATAAGCACGGGCTAGTTTTCAGCGATGACAAACAACTCAAGTGGATCAGAATACCGGAAATCCATGGAACTGATCAAGCCTTTCTACGGATTGGACGTGGGGATTAATCTATCAGCAAAATAGTAAACACAATCGATCCAACGTCGTACGCGTCTGATCCAAAACGATCGAAATGCTAAGAAGTCACCAAATGCAACTTAATTACGCGTCAAGGTGTCCAATCCCTCTCCCTCCTCCTCGCTGGATGCAACTGAATTAGCGCACCGAAACGAACTAATACTCAACGCGTGTCTGATCCGAAACGATCAAATTGATAAGAAGTGCGTGAAGCCTGATCCGAGCTTCTGAAACACACAAAATACAACGCAATTACGCGTCGCGCTGTCGAATTCCTCGCCGTACTCCTCGATGGAGGCACCTGGAGCAGCGCACGGAAACAAACTACACCTCCACGCACCGGTAGAATTCACCAGCTACCACAGCGCAACCAAGCCCGAATAAATTCAGAGACCAGCGGAGCAACTTACTAGTATGTACGCTGTCGAAGTTCTCTCCGGCCTCTTCGACCACCCGCCACTGGCCTCCTTCCTCCAGATGCTTGGACGAAGACGTCATGGACGACTCCGCCGGGGTTGTGGATTTGGAGGGTTTGGTGGTGCTTGGTGGAGAGGAAAGCGGGGGAGAGCCGGGTGCCTGTGTTGCCGTCGTGAGTCTGCGACGAACGTGGGAGAAGTTCTCGCCCGCCTCCCCGACCACCGGAAGCTGGCATCCTCCCTCCATCTGCTTGGAAGACGACGCCATGGGGGTTTTGGGGGGTTGAGGCCTGAGGGGGGCTTGGTGGAGAAGAAAGAGGAGGAGAGGCGGGTGGCTGGATGGCCGTGAGTTGGCGAGGACGGATTGGTATTTAAAAGAAAAAGAAGGGGAAGAACGAAATCCAAGCCGTGTGTGGTTCGACCGCAACGGACTCCACTGTTTCTGTTTTTTTTTTAATTTGGATTTGGATAGGGACGAAAATGGAACTTTTATGAGCTACAAAATAAAATTAACTTTTAGTTTGCAAATAAGTTCGTCTTATATTTTTGTACACATCTTAAAGCACAGAAACAAGTATGGCTAGTGCATGATTTGATCCGTTTCCTCCCACAACGGGACCTAAAAGTTCGCAGAGCATGAATGGTTAAAGTTTGCTTGCATTCGGAGAAATAGCTGAATCATTCTCCCTTGCACAAGATGTCGAGTATTTTTTGCCAAATCTAACCTTTTGATGAAACTAATTCCATGTCTGACCCCTCTCTGAAACTAATTCGGAATCTGACCCCTGGGGTCGGCGTCATTTAAAATGGCGCCGAAGTTGTGTACATGCACAACTTTGGCGCCATTTTAAATGGCGCCGACCCCAGGGGTCAGATTCCAAATTAGTTTCGAGAAGAGGTCAGATTTGGTTAAAGTTAATAGATTTGGGCAGATTTGGCAAAAAATACAGATGTCGACAAGGAGGTAGCCGTTCACACATGCCCTTTTCACTCGCCGACATGTTCAAGGTGTGGTGATCCATGGAGTAGAGATGACAAGATATTCGAAGCTTTGTCGTCGTGTTAGGGACCGGCGAACATGGTTGTGGTGGGCATGGATATCAAGTGGCAATCTGACTTTCGATGGTTGGAATCAACGACGATGTGATCAGGGGCTTCTCGGTGGCCTGGATGCCTACTCTCTTAGGTGAAAACCTCAGACCTATCATGTATTGGATGGGTTTAGCGGCGACAACGTTGGTCTCTTATTGAAGAAGTTGTCGAGCAGAACATGAAATTGCTTGTGTTGCATGGTGAACTTTAAGTAGCCGTAAGCATAGGGGTCTATTTTTTATATTAGTCGTTCTCGGACATTTATTTGGCCTAAGTCACATTGTAATAGATATGGTTGTGTGCATCCTACTAGGTGCATTTTTTGAGAAAAACTTTGAAAAACAAATAGCTTCTTCAAAGAGATAAGTGTGTTTTTTTGTACAACTTCATGCTTGATCGTACTATACTCCAATTCTCATATGAAAAGAAAAGCCTAAACCCCAACTTCAATGGAAAATAATATCCGTCGGAAGACATGTACTCCAGACTAATGTAAGACAAACTTTGAATTATCTAGTTGTAGGCCGTGGTAATAAGATGCAAAAGACGGGGAGGTTTGGTAAAATAGCAAGTCGCGGTGACGTACATCAAAAGCAACCGAGCGGGGCCGCTTTTCCCAATCCCGCCCTCTACCACAGCCGAAAACAGAGTAAATCCCGCCACGAGTCCCTGGGAGGCAGAATTCCCTCCAACGGTGGGCCCAGAAAGCTTTTGGCGCGATTCCAAGATTTACCGACCGACTGCATGGCAGTCGTGCCACCGTTCCTTTGCTAATTAGTAACTACGGTTGATCGATATATTTGTTGAAGCATGGGGCCACACAAATCTACATGCGTGGCCACACTAGCCGAATACCCCAATGGGCAGATTTTTTTTTGGAATTATGCTAGTACTCCATCTATTTCACCACATTGCAAGTTGGCGTTCTAACCAGAAGCCCAAGGGCAACTCCAATTCCGCCCCACCCTCCCCCGCTCCCCACCCAAACGGCTTCCGAATATGTCTCACCGCATGAGCAAGGCCCAACAGTGACCTACAAACTGACCGTGTCCCACGTAGTTCAAATTTGCTCTAATTTTGCAAACAGTCCAAGCACTAGGGCCGGGCAATCCCTATCCGACGCTTCCGAATGAACGCGTATCCCCTCAGATATACCTAATTCTTCTAGTGGGCCGGCCTAATAGGATCCGAGAGTCCTTGTTTTTTACCAGTTTTGGGAAGCGTTCCGGTTATGTTTCTTTAGATTTTTGAAAAACAATATTTTTCTTTTTTTCCATTTAGTTCTTTTGTATTGTTTCTTTCCTTTTTATTTTTTTGAAATATTGATTTTTTTAAACCTGATCAATTTATAAATATGATTTTTTATTTTTTTATAACAATTTTAAATCTAAATAGTTATCAAATTCGAATAGTTTTTCAATTCGAACAAATTTTAAATTTGGATGATTTTTCAAATCTCTAAAAACGCTAATGGATTAGTAGCGCGCTAATGGGATCGGCCCGTCCAAAACTAGTCTCAGGCGTCGCGTGCATAACGAATGCTACTGATGTTGTATAGGAGCTCCCTCTGCGTCACTAACCTGCAGTTATAAAGCATGATAGATGTATGCCGATATATCAGGTCTTAGTTACCTGACTCGAAATAACCCGCGTCTTATTTGGCCGGGTCATTCTTTGACCCGGTCAAGATCCTCGAAGGCTTTGCTCTTTTATCTTAGCTTGACCCTATCTGGGGTCATCCCCCAACATTAGTCCCCAAAGCTGGTGCGGTCTTGTCAACTTTTGCCGGCAAGTCCGCGACAGGTTCAAGATACTCATAACCTATGCATATGTTTGCCGACTTTTCTATTAGTCGACTCTTTCTTTTAGAGATATCTAGATTCATTCTTCGTCGCTCTGTCGAGTTATTTCAATTTACTTCGAGGTATGAATTGTTCTTTCCAAGTCAATCTTCCTCATCCGGGTCATTCCCCTAGCTTCTCTTGTAAGTCTCATCCTACGTGTCACAATCATTGCATTTTGCCTCATTTTTTTGACCACTACAGTGATGGCTGACATGGGTATAGTGATCACTGCGAGCGGTCATATCCGCACAGTGCCTCTTCAGTTACCGCAACGGTTACGACAGCCGGATCACCTCCTGCGCCATGTAAGCCACTGTGTGGCTCCACTCGGCGACTGCCAGCGCACAAAACACGCGTGTGCGCGGCAACCGCTATGCACCCATGATCCCACTACCGCTAGCGGTTCGTGGTTATAAATGGGGGGAGAGGAGGTAACCCTTGGTCACTTTCCCCACTCCACACTTCCTCGTCTTCCTCCTCGCGCCGCCGTCGTAGAGCCCTGCTCCACGTGACAGCGCTGCTGCTTTTTTGTCCTGCATCGCCGTGCCGCGTGCTCTCCTTGAGCTTCTGCTCTGGTCGTTCTTCTCCGCTGCCACCACGCTCTTCGTCGCCATGGACATCGATACCTCTCCCCGCCACAAGCACTTCCTCCTCCGTCGATTCTTCAGACGAGCCCATGTCGAGCTCGCACAACGTCACCATCGTCGAGGAAGAAGACGCAGTCATAGCCCCGGAGCGCGACTCCTGGCAAGGGTCAACCGTCACTCGAAAGGAGATCGAGTGGCTTATCAGGACACATCGCATCCCCGCCGAGGTAAAATGTCGCTTACCCAGCCTAGAGGCCGCTCCCAATGTAGAGCCCGGCGATTACGTGGTTTTTATGTCACACTTTTCTGGAGGGTTTGGTCTCCCCCTTAGCGATTTTGCTAAGGAATTCTTAGAATTCTTTGGCCTTCAACCGCATCACCTTCCGGCTAATGCCATTGCATCCCTGTCCGCTTTTATCCCGGCCTCCGAAGGATACTTTGGCCTTTGTCCCTCCATAGTGGTTTGGTCAAAGTTCTTTCAGATCCGAGCCAATGTCATGCCGGATAAAACTCTGCCCTCCGAGAAATATTTGACCCAATGTGGTGCTGCCTCCATCACACCCCGGAAGAGGTTTGAGTTCCCCCGAGTCACTGGCCTTGAGTCCTGCAAGAAGTGGCACAGGTCGTTCTTCTATGTGAAGAACAGTGGCAAAGAAGATAAGATTCGGCTGCCGGCTCTCTCAGTCGGCACTCCTTCCCGACAGAACTGGAACTACAATCCAAGGAGGACCGACGCCCTCGCCGAAGCATTTGAGCTCCGACCAAGGAGCTGATCCGGGCTGGACTTCACGGGGAATATTTGATGGCTGCTTTTGTCAGCAGCCGAATCTACCCCCTCTAACAGCGGTCCCATAAGCTCTGCTACATGAGCGGTCCTCTTGACCCAAACCGAGTCTCCACGGTCGAGCTCACCGACGATCAGATTCAAAAACGTGTCCAGGCTATTTTTAAGACGGACATGGCTGAAGAATGGCAGTGGGGCATGAAGCGCTTTACTCGTGAGAATCTCCCTCCCAAGGTAACATAATTCTGAGTCAGTTTGTACGAATCATTGATCAACACTATTTTTTGATTACTTGGCTAACTCTTGCTTGCTCTTCTGTAGAAATTTGACGAACAAACTTTGGAAGATGCTGAGGTGCTTGCTCTTCCCTAGATCAAGGATCGTGACACTCCGGACAATGGGGAGCCAGACTCGGAGAATTCATTCCAAAGCTTGACTTGGCACCTGTCCAACCTCAGGGCAAGGATTCCACCGGGGCCGACGAGGGTGACTCGGATGAAGTCCAGGTTCTCGAGGTAGTTGATGCGTTTCCCGTTTCTTATGTATATCCGGCTCATTTTTTCCTAGCTAACCCGGCTGGTCAGGTGCACGAGGTAGATTCCCTTTCCACGGGAGGCCAAGTCGCAGTGAAGAAACGAGCCGCTTCGAATGATCACTCAGCCTAGGTTCCTAGGAAGTGCATCAAGAGATCTTGCCAGAAGGTTCCTAGGCACAAGGTTATGACTGCAGTTTCTGCGTAAGTTGCCTTACTCAAACTAGATTTGTATTTCTTAATTCTCCTTTTTTTTCTGACTCTATTTTCCTTTTATTTTTATCTCGACAGTGCTTCGCTTACCGCAAACCCGACTAGTCCGAGTATGACCTCACAGGCTACTCGGTCACCTTCACCACCACCTCAGGATGTTGTCCAGGTTCCTAGACCGGCTCGCGACGACCCTCATCCCGCGCCGAATAACATTCCACCTCGGCGGGAGGAGGTTGAGGTTGAAGCTGGTGGTGGTGCTGATACTTCTATGCCGGATCAACCAGTTGATCCGGTAGCTTCCACCAAAATTGCTAAGGATCTGCCCACCGAGTCAAAGCCTGCCGAGGCACCAATTACCTTGGCTCCCGTTCAAGACCCAGCTCTGTTCCCTTGTGCGACTATTGCTCCAAGCTTAGCTCAACAGAAATCCCGCTCTGCTTCTCCTTCGTCAGCTCCAACTGCTACTCCCAGTTCGGCGATGCCAACCAAATTACCGCCAGCTGCTGAACCTTCAGCTAAGGCCCGAAAAGACGGAGCTGCCAAACCCAAGCCCGTCCAAAGGAAAACTAGGCCGAGCTCTTCCTAAACTCATATTGATGACATGTTCCAAAAGGGTGCTTCTGCCTCTAGTTCGGGCTCTAACTCTGCTTCCGTCGCACAGATGGTGCTTCACAAGAGCCCAGCAGCCGAGGCAGCTGCTCAACAAGCATGAGAGGACAAGGGCAAGGTGCCGACATGCAATCTTAGTGGTGGAAGCCTCGGCTCCTTGAAGGAGTATGTCAAAAACTAGAATGTTGCCGATCAGGTCGAGGTTAGATCGACGGGTAATCCGGGGAACGCGCCTTTGAGTCTGCCTGATATCAGCAAACACCTGCACCTTGCCGCCAAAGTTATTCTCAAAACTGATAGCATGAACGAGGTAAACACCTCGGCCTACACTCGTACTTTTTCTCATAATGAAGTGTATGCCCATTAGTCCCCGAGCCTCTGACCGAATGATTTATCATTCGGCTGGATGTTCCTTGTGTTTATAGATTTAGTGTAGTCGGGGTGTATAAAACATTGATTTTATCATAGGATAAATATGTGTTATGCTCGATTATCCAGCCACCTAGATCCGAGTCAAGTTTTACTTGGCTCGGATCTTACGGTTTAGCTTCGAATATCCAGCCACCTAGATCTAAGTCAAGTTTTACTTGGCTTAGATCTTACGGTTTATCTTTGAATACCCAGCCACCTAGTTCGGAGTCAACTTTTACTTGGCTTGGATCTTACGGTTTAGCTTCTATTATCTAGCCACCTAGATCCGAGTCAAGTTTCACTTGGCTTGGATCTTGCGGTTTAGCTTCGAATATCTAGCCACCTAGATTCGAGTCAAGTTTCACTTGGCTTGGATCTTGCGGTTTAGCTTCGATTATCCAGCCACCTAGATCCGAGTCAAGTTTCACTTGGCTTGGATCTTGCGGTTTAGCTTCGATTATCTAGCCACCTAGATGCGAGTCAAGTTTTACTTGGCTTGGATCTTACGGTTTAGCTTCGATTATCCAACTACCTAGATCCGAGTCAAGTTTCACTTGGCTTGGATCTTGCGGGTTAGCTTCGATTATCTAGTCACCTAGATCCGAGTCAAGTTTTAATTGGTTTGGATCTTACGGTTTTATCTTTGAATACCCAGCCACCTAGATCCGAGTCAAGTTTTACTTGATTCGGATCTTGCAACTGAGCTTTGAATACCCAGCCACCTAGACCCGAGTCAAGTTTTACTTGATTCGGATCTTGCAGCTTATCTTTGAGTATCTTCTAAATAATACGCTCTTTGTTTGTAGGTTGCCCATAATCGGCGCACCTCCGAGTTCTAGAGGCTGCTCTTTTCCCACAGGAAGCTGCAGACAAAGTACCAGAAAGCGCTGCCTATCTTGAAGAAAACTGGTGAGCCAATTGTTACCTCCCCTCAAATTTTCCTTCTGAGTTGTATTTCGAGTTAATTTTTTATTTGCCTTTGTCCATCCAATCTTTACACCCAGAACACGTCGCTTAAGGAGAAGGTCGCCAAACTTGAAGGTGAGTCGGATATTTATACTCCCGCTTTTCCTCCTCGCATCTTTGCTCTTGCAGAGTTTCTCATAAATTTCTGCCTCGTCTCAGCCGAATTACAATTGCACCAATAATGCATTTCCCTGCCAGATATGATGTTGCATTTTCTAGAGCAAGCAGGAGAGAGATCGGCGAAGCTTAAGTAAAAAGATGATGAGATAGCTCGGCTTCGTGCCGAGGTTGTTTCCTTGAAGCAAATACAAAAAACCGAGTTGGAGAAGATTGATCAGGAGTTCTCTGAGGAAAAGGATCGGTTGACTCTTCAGCTTCAGAAAAACAAGGAGCTTCTCAGTGCAGCCGAGTCATCGACCAAATCTCTCAAAGACGATATCACTCGCTCTGAAAATAAAAGAGTCGGCTAGGTCGGCGATCTTAACAAAATCTTACAGTACACCCACAATAAGTTCTCTCTTATTTATCTCCTGACTGTGGCCGAATTATTCTTAATAATCACCTGTACCGACTTATGTTTTGTTTTTCTCTTAGATAACTTCCTGGAGTCCAAGCCTGTGAGTGCCAAAGCCGTGGTGGATGCCCGGGCTCGCCAAGGTGTCCCCAAAGACTCGGATCAAGAGTACTCCATGGAGGACTATTTGGTTAGTGTTGCTGCTACCATCAAGACCATGAAAACCTTTGGCAAAGATCTGGTGGACGCGGCTATCCGAGTACTCCATGTGCTCTGGCCGAATGAGCCAAAGATTACTCAGGTCTCTGTGCTTGCGGATAAACTGATGGATTTCCAGACTCAACTAAGCCTTTGGAGGGAATCCGCAGCACAAGCCGGGGCTGACATGGCGCTTATTGTTGTACTGTCATGGTACGAGAACATTTCCCTTGATATTCTGATGGATCTGTGCATCAGCTCCCCTTGGATCAGTGATCCAGACCATATTGCTCATCACCAAGCTCGAGCTTTATCAACTCATCGAATATGCTAATGTGCATGAATGGAATGAGGGGCCAATCTTCCTTCAGGATGACGCCGATGAAAATGTCGAGGGAGCACACAATGATGAGGCCGGGGAAGATTCCAGGGATGAAGAGGATACTAAAGAAGAGTCTAGTAGTTCGGATGAGCAGGGAGATGATTCGGATCAAGAGGCTGAGACCTGATCTTCCTCCAAGGGGATCGAGGCTTCTCAAGCTCAAGCCGAGGTTTCTTACAAGGGAACCGATGTTCAAGATGCCAACACTGCTCATGTTGAGGTCGAGGTATCCTCGGCGTAGGCCGAGGTGATTGCTTCGGAGGCCCTTGCTCCCGAGGTTGTTGCTCCTGTCGAAGCCGAGGCACCCCCGGCAATGGCCGAGCCAAATACCTCGGAGGCCCCTGCTCCAAAGATTGCTGCTCCTCCATCTACTAGTGACTCAGCACCAACCGTCACCTAAACTTAGGAACTTTAAATTTGTTAAGTCTCCGGTATGCCGGGTGTATGGTGTATAAAACAATTTCAATTCTTTTGTTACTATGCGGTTTGTATGAATTTGTTAAGTCCCCGGTATGCCGGTGTATGGTGTATAAAACAGTTTCAATTCTTTTGCTACTATGCGGTTTGTATAAATTTGTTAAGTCCCCGGTATGCCGGGTGTATGGTGTATAAAACAGTTTCAATTCTTTTGCTACTATGCGTTTTTTTATGAATTGCATCCTTTTGGGCATTTATCCTTGATTTCATGTTTCTTGTTATTCTGAGTCAATTACTCGGCACGTGTCTACCATTTTCGGCGTTCAACTTACGAGTTTGAGATAAATAGACCGTATTAGCAATACTTAGAAATTATGAACAATATCTCAAATAAATTCACAGAAAACATAAAGTACAGAAAATAAATGGGTTAGTAGGCAATAAAAACATAAGTCGTCTCGCGTACTATCCTTTCCTTAGTCGTTTTTTGTGTGTTCGGCCTTCACCGGCTTTTCTCTTGCTTACCATGAAGCCTATTTTTGGCAGCAGTAAGTCGAAGAGTTGGCCTTTGCTGCTTACACACTACTAACTCGGCTTAAGAATAAGACATATAAGCCTGCCGACATATAAATAATGCATATGAAAAGAACAAGTAAATTAAGGCAGTCCCCGAGTTACAACTCGAGGTGCCGAGGTTTCATTGATTTGCTCACTGCCAACATATAATCTGACAATATGAGAGTTCGAGATACATACACTTATGCTAAGGGTAAAAAGGACAAAGTAAAGCTACATTCCACGACCTCTTTGACTCGTCTCCTGACCTGTCCGCCTTATTATTTTCTGGTGCTTGAGCATCTATAAGATAGTATGCGTCATTATGCAAATTTTTGCTCACGATAAATGGGCCCTCCCATGGAGGTGATAATTTATGCATGCCAGCTATGCGCTGCACAAGCCGAAGCACCAAATCTCCCTCTCGAAAGACTCGGGGATTTACTTTCTTGCTATGATAGTGCCTTACATCTTGTTGATATATGGAAGATGTGGACAATGCCAATTTTCTTGCCTATTCTAATAAATCAACATCATCTTGCCGGGATATTTCATTCACTTCGGCATCTGTGTATTGGGTGACTCTAAGCGAATCATACACTATGTCGGATGATAATATAACTTCTGCCCCATATACTAGAAAGAACGGCGTATAGCCTGTTGATCTATTCGGAGTTGTCCTCAGGCTCCATAACACGGCTGGGAGCTCCTCGATCCAACACCTCGCCGATCTTTGTAGCGGCTCAATGAGCCGAGGTTTTATCCCGGACAATACAAGTATGTTGGATCTTTCAACTTGCCCATACTATGCGGGATGGACGACTGATGCAACATCAAGTCTTATTTGCTTATCTCGGTAGAAGCAAGCAAAAGCTCCCTAGGAAAAATTTGTGCCATTATCTGTAATGATACTGTGTGGGTATCCGTATCTTAGGATAATATCCTTAAGGAATTTCATAGCTATGAGCCTATCACATATTTTATCGGCTTCACCTCGATCCACTTTGTAAACTTATCAACCATGACCAAAATATGGGTCATGCCACCTCTTGCCGGCTTAAATGGGCCGACCATGTCTAAGCACCATACAACAAATGGCCAAGTAATGGGTATGGTTTTTAACTCGGATGATGGCATATGGATTTTGTGTGCATATATTTGGCAACCATTGCATCTCTTCACCAGATCCAGTGCATCTTGTACTGCACTGGGCCAATAAAATCCATGTCGAAAAGCTTTGGCCACCAAGGCTCTGTATGAGGCATGGTGCCCGCATTCACCTTGATGTATATCTAATAGAATTTCTTGCCCTTCAGCCGGGTCAACACATATATGTAAGATACTTGTTACACTCCTTTTGAACAACATTTTGTTAATTATAGTGTAGGCTTTTGCCCTTCTCACTATTTGCCTCGCAAGTACCTCGCCACTCGGCAAGATTTCATCCTTGATAAACAGAAATATGGGTCGTGCCCATTCCGGCTCCTCATGTGCCGGGCTGACTGTTTCATCAATTTCCATCGCTTCTGCCAACATAACTTCTGCCGGATTACCCAGACCAGTCCCCGGGTTCACCGAGTCAGTCCCCGGGTTATTCGGTTTGCTTCTCACATCCATGTCCATTGAGATGGCCTCGGATCTTGGATCTGCCGAGATACAGATTGATTGGGATTCTAGTGATGGTGTAATAGATGGGTTTCTTAAATGCTCAAGGGCTATTCAGGGTGAAATCGATTGCCTGGATGACCCAAGTTTTGATAAAGTGTTTGCGGCATCATTTTCCACCAAGGTTATGTGATGAAATTCACACCTATCGAAATAAAAACTGATCTTTTGCATGTGGAATCTATACAGAGCCATGTTTGCATCTAGTGCATCCCAATGGCCTGATACTTGCTGAATCACGAGAACCAAATCACCGAAACATAAGATCCGATGTATTCCAACTTCTTTTGCCACTTTTAGGCCATGAACAAGTGCCTCGTATTCGGCTACATTGTTTGATACAATGAAGTGTATCTGTAGTACATATTTCAGTTGGTCTTTTTGGGTGAGGTTAGCACTATGCCGGCTCCTAGCCCATCTCCCAACTTGGACCGATCTAAATGCATTGTCCAATAATTGGAATCTGGCAATGGTGTCTCATACTGCATTTCGGCCTAGTCGACAAGAAAGTCGGCCAGTTCCTGAGATTAAATTGCATCTTGCCTATCAAATTGAGGAGCATAGGGGGATAATTCAATCGCACATTTGGCTATTTGTCCACTGACATCTTTGTTGCCCATTATCTCGGCTATTGGTGCCTCACATATCACCTTAATAGGGTGTTCTTCAAAATAATGCTTCAGCTTTTTAGCCAACATCTATACACCATATGCCATTTTTGGTAGTGCGGGTAGTTTTGCTTCGAGGGTGATAATACCTCACTCAGGTAATAGATTGGCCTCTGCACCGACTTACTTCCTCATCAAGCTCCACCACTATCATAGCACTTACGACTCGGTTAGTCGCTGCTATGTAGAGCAACATCGGCTCTTTAGACAGTGGTGAATCTAGAATTGGTGCAGAGGCTAGCATTCTCTTTAATTCATGAAGGCGCTATCAGCCTGTGGAGTCCAGATGAACTTATCTAAATTTTTCATCAATTGGTATAAGGGCAATGCCTTTTCTCCCAGCCGACTTAAAAATCGACTCAACATTGCAGACAGTCTGTAAACTTCTGGACATCATTGAGGCACTTCGGCAGCTCCATTTTCTCTACAACACGAATCTTATTCAGATTTGCTTAGAACCTCGGCTAGACACGAGGAATCCGAGTAACTTGCCGGCTGGTACACCAAAGGTACATTTTTTCGGGTTAAGCATCATTCGGAATCTTCTGAGATTCGCGAATGTTTGCCGGATATCATTTAGGAGCGTATGGCTCTCTTTGGTTTTTATCACCACATCATCAACATATACTTGGACATTTTTGCCAATTTGATCATGTAGGCATTTTGCATACACCTTTGATACGTTGCCCCTGCATTACGTAAGCCGAATGGCATGGTACGATAGCAATAAGCCCCATACGGGGTGATAAACGTAGTCTTTATTTGATCAGCCGGGTTTAACTGTATCTGGTGGAAACCAGAGTACGCGTCTACAAATGATAAGAGCTCACAACCCGCGGTTAAATCAATAACCTGGTCTATCCTTGGTAAAGTAAATGGATCCTTCGGATAGGCCTTATTCAGGTTCGTGTAATCGATGCACATGCGCCAAAATACAGCTACATTCAGATCATCCTTTTTCTTTTCAACCAACACTGGATTAGATAGACAATCTAGATGAATTACTTCCATGATGAACCCGGCTGCAAGGAGCCGAGCTATCTCATCCCCAATTATCTTTCTCCTATCTTTGGCAAAGTGGCGGAGAGGTTTCTTCACCGGCCTTGCTCATGGCCTCACATGCAAAGAGTGCTCAGCCATCTCCCTCGTCACACCTTGCAGATCTTGAGTAGACCAAGCAAAGATATCCCGATTCTCACAGAGAAAGCTGGTGAGATCGCTTTCCTATTTGTTGCTCAGGACAACACCAATTGTGACTGTGCGCTCTGGGAACCTATCACTAATATGTATCTTCTTTGTGTCCTTAGTCGGCTGGAAAGATACACACCCATGTGGGTTAGCAAGTGCCGACATATTGAGCTGTGCCGACTGAGCCAAAGATGTGACCTCCTGGATTCTTCTCTCCTCCCTCGCAATGACCAGTGACTCTGCCAGATTTGATCCGGCCAAGGCACACTCCATCGATCTCCAATAATCTCCAACAATAGTGATTATACCATGCGACCCTGACATCTTCATATTCAAGTAACTAATGTGACAGCTCGACATGAACTTTGACAGGGCGGGTTGTCCGAGTAATGCATGGTAACAACTTTCGAAATCTACAACTTCGAACTCTAAATTTCAGCCCGACAATTCTCCCTTGTGCCGAATAGCACATCTACCCGGACTTTCCCAATTGGTTCACAAGACAATCCTAGCACAATTCCATGGAAAGTGGTTCTAGTTGAGTGAAGCCTGTTTTGAGAGATGCCGAGTTTATGCATCATATCCTTGTACATGATGTTGATGCTGCTGCCATTATCTATCAGCACCTTTGAGAATTTTACGTTTATGCTCGGTCCCACGAATGTTGGATCAAGCACCAAGGCATATTACCCAGGGCTAGGCATGATCTTGGGATGATCCCTGATACTCCAAGTTATTTCCCGATCTGACCAGTCCATATACCTCGGAACTACCGGAATTACCGCATTGACTTCCATATGTCGACACTAAATGTTCTGTTTATCCTGCTATTCTGTTGTGAACACGCAGTACGACTGATGGTGATCTCTATACTCATTGCGCCCATTGTTGCCGGGTTCCCTCTGTTACCTTGATCTTGATTCGCCACATGGGGAACTGTATCCCTACGTTCTTGATTTTCATACCTCGGAGGAGGTGGTGGAAACATCAATTGTTGAGCATTTCCTTCAGTTAACTGCGGCTGCGCGGGTGCTATTGTTGCTGTGGCTGCTGTTGCGCTTGTGGTGGTCCCATGTTTCCCATTGCTTGTTTCATCCATGCGCACTGACGAGTTGTGTGGTTAGCCGGCTTAGCCGGGTTTGGTGTGTGAAATTTGCAGGGTTGATCCAGAATGGACTCATACATGTACTTTGGCCTCTCTTGCCATTATTTCTTTTGCTCATTGCTCTACTGCTTTTTTCCATCATTCCTCAGCGTCCACTGTTGAGGACTATTTTTCTGTCGCTTGATACTCCTAGCTCCTGGCTGATCTTGAGTCACTGCCGCGACTTGATTCGAATTCTACCTGTAATCCGGCCTCTCATCTCTTCTTCTTTTTCCTCGGAAGTCATTTCTCCTGGATGACCCGGCTCCATATCTAGCATAATGTTCTTGCTACTCATGTTGATCTGTTGACATAAGTTCAGGCCGAGTCGGATCACCTAGTGCATACGAGTCGACTATTCTAATCGTCTTGGCCAATGTGGTTGGCATATATCTTTACACCCTCTACCACATCACACTCCCATACGTGCATACTTGGGCGAACGAAGCTATTGCCTATGACTCGATCACCCCTTCACATGAATCCTTGAGGGTACACCACCGAGTCAAGAATTCTCTGTCGGTCTCATTCGGTATTTGCTTGCACAATGCAAAATGTTGAGGCCTATTCGGCCTCTTATATGTGCTGGTGAAATTGCTAACAAACATATCAAAGTCCAACCAGCAATTGATGCTACCTAATGGCATTATTCAGCCACACTCTCGCTGGCCCCTCCAACATCTGTGGCACATATCTTACTGCCCATCTGAGGTTTCCCACAGCAATTTTTACTATACTGGCATAGTCAATTAGACAATCTTGAGGCTTGGTACTCCCATTGTATGTTTTGGTTGCTCTTGGCAACTGTAAATTGGGCACAGGTGGTTCTCTCATGATACGGGGTCCAAAACACGCTCGACCTGGAGGACCTTGTTCCTCCATTATTTCTGACCTATAAATTTTGTCCAACTTCAACCTTGCATCATCTGGTTGCAAGTTCCTGTTCCCAACTATTTCTCTGACTACATGGTGAGTCAGCCTAGCAAATCCTGCATTTTCCATCTCCGAGTAGCCATCATTATATCTATTTGGTTCTGGGTTATGCGGAACTGGTCCCGCATCCCTTTCTTGCCGAGGTTCATATCTCGGCTATTGCTACTGAGGGACATGATATCCTCCTCCAGCCGAATAACACGGGCCGGGGTTGCCCCGTCTGTAATTCCCTCTACTACCATTTCCTTAGCCCGGGTTTCTATTCCTGCCACTACCTCGACTCACATTGCCTTGGTCTATATTTCTCTTTCAAGCTATTGCCGGATCATATGGTATCATTTGTTCGTCTCTTTTTCCAGATGTCACTGCCTTTTCCTTTCTTGGGTTATTACCCGGTGATGACGCTACCGCAGCTTATACTGCAGGAGCACCCCATGCCGAATGAACGACTCGGGAGCCTCCAGGCCTTGCTGGGTTATTTTTGAGTAATTCCTCATTTTGTTAATTCGCTATGCAAACCAGCTCATTGACCCAGTCCTGCTGCCTCTACCGGGATTCGCCGGTCAGACCAGGTATCTCGGCCGCAGCTGCATCTGTAGCCCTTAGGTTCTATGCAGGGGTGCTGTATCTCGGCAATCCCGGATCTACTGAGTCACCCGCTCTAGGCTCATGCTCTTAGTTTATGTCATTGAGGAGGTTTTTCCCTCATAATCTTACTCCATCCATCCTAGTTGGGCTAGTGTTCTGTTTGTTTGCCTTTGCGTACTCACGCAGTGTAATGTTTAATGATTGCTGGAGATCTGCTATTTTCTTTGCTCCTTCTAGCACTTTCTGTTGGGCCTGCTCTAGCTCGGCCTATGCTAGAGACAGATCTACGATAGGAGCTATAGGTGTAGTTAAACTATCTATTTCATCACGGAGTATATTCTTCGGCCTTTCTAAAGGAGGAAACCTTGAGCACGTCGCCCTAGGGGTGACGTTATCCGGATCCACCGGGGCGTCCCCCGCCGGGTTTGCCGCTACTGGATCCTTGCTTGCGCTAGATCTTGCGCCAATCGCTGGTGCGGTCATCATCACCTCGACGCTGCATGCGGGGCGAGTGATACGCAGACCGCTGGCAGCACTAAGGGGAGGCTCTCCCACGAGGATGACTCGGCGCGGGTAGATGCAGGAGATGTCGACTCCAACATAGATCTTGTGTGCGCCTAGTTTGACGAAGATGCCATTGCGCGGAGGTGACCTCGTGCCAAAGTTGCGCGTGTTGTCGCTGACATAGTCCAGCGAGCCGAATCGCTGAACCAGCCCAGAGATGATGTGCTCTCTGATGATGATGAAGCTTACCGTCTAGATCTTGACTCCAGCTAGCACCGCTGCTGGCCCCATGGTGGGCGCCAACTATCATGGTGGTGGCACGATAGATGCCATGGGTAGGCTTTGAAGGGAATATGCCGGAGGCAATAATAAAGTGGTTATTATCATATTCCTTATTTATGATAAATGTTTATTTTGCATGCTATAATTGTATTAATACGGGAACGTTAATACATGTGTGTTTAATAAACAAACAGAAAGTTCCTAGTTATGCCTCTCTCATAAACTAGCTCGTTGATTAACAAGATGATCAAGGTTTCCTGATCATGGACATTGGATGTTGTTAATAACGGGGTCACAACATTAGTGTAATGGTGTGATGAACATTCATCCGAAGTATAGCATTACGATCAAAGTCATTGAGTTTATATTGCTATAACAACTTACGAAGTGATCCTAATCCTTAGACCATGAGATCATGTCAATCACTAACACTGGAAGAGTTTCTTGATAACATCAAACGTCACACCGTAACAGGGTGATTATAAAGATGGATTTAGAACTAATAAAGTGTTATGTTGAGGCTCATGGATCGAGAGTGGAATTTGTTCATCCCGATGACGGATAGATATACTCTGGGCCCTCTCGGTGATATCACATTGATTAGCTTGCAAGCAAGTGATTTGATCACTAGAATGTTATATCACGGGAACGAGAAAAGAGTGCATGTCAGTAACGAGATCAAACTAGGTATGGAGATACCGATGATCGAATCTCGGACATGTAATATATCACGAAACAAAGGGATTAAGATACTAGCGTAAAAGGTTCCGACGATCACAAGAAAGTCATCGTTGAATGTGTGGGAGTCAGTATGGGTCTCCAGATCCCGCTTCTGATTATTGATCCGAGAGGGGTCTCGATCATGTCCGCATTATTCGCGAACCGTAGGGTGACACACTTAAGAGACACCGACATCCATTTGGAGCAAAAGTTTCATGCCGAAAAGAATAACAAGCGCAGGAATTTATTTCACTAGATACCGAAACGGGTTTTCGGGTGAAATTCCAGAAAGTGTTTCTGCATGTGAAATGAAATACTAGCAAGGGGTTATATGTGAATGTTTGTCATTAAAGTAATTGACAAAATTCTGAATAAATAAAAGGAGTTTTATTTAATGAGAGTTTGCATTAAATTTGGTGGAAATTTAATGGGAAATTTGAGTGGGTTTTTGAGTGGAGGGAATTGAAAGGCTTTTGTGTGAGTGGAGTGTCCACCCACATGAATGAAAGGAGGGGAGGGGGCAGCCCCATGGCTGGGCGCATGGCCCCTTGGGTTCCCCCTCTCCCTATAAAAGGAGCCCCCCTCCCTCTCTCTCACTCACACCTCCTCGTGAAGGATCTCTCTCCCCCTCTAGAATTTATTCCCCATGGTCTCGGACTAGCGAGATACATGTTCCCGGTGGCTATTCGGCAAGGAAGAGTTGTGCTTCCGCTGCATCGCTGGAGCGAGGAGGCGGAGGTTGCTCGGTGCCTCGAACGTGTGTGCGAGCACGGATGCGCTGCTGTTTTGCGGCGCTAGGACTTCCTCTCGATCTTGAGATCGGCAAGAGATCGTCTACATCAACCACGAGTTTGGACTCGTTAAGCTTTGTCGGTCTTCATGGGTATGTTCTCTACGAATATACATCCGCCCGTTGTTTGTATCTAGTAGATAGATCTTGGTACATAGTTGTTCCCATCGTAGGAAAAATTTTGTTTTCTATGCTGCGAACCCTACAGTGGTATCAGAGCCGGATCTATGCGTAGATGCTTTGCACGGGTAGTACACATATGATTATGTGGGCGATGATGATCATTTTATTGCTTCTTAGTTTTACTTTGGATATTGGTGGCATAGTGGGATGAAGCGGCCCGGACAAACTTTACATGTCCTCGCACATGAGACCTGTTCCACGCTTGACATGCAACTAGTTTTGCATAAGTGGCTAGCGGGTGTCTGTCTCTCCTACTATAGTCAATATCTAATTTGCAACAAGTTGTCAACAATTTGGTTATCCTCATTGTGGTTCATGTTCGTAGGTAAGAACGGTTCTATCTTCGAAAGCCCTAAGCCACGTAAAATTTGGAATGGATAAATTAGAGGCGTCTAGTTTAGATTGTTGCTGGGCTAGTGTTATGATATGGTGATGTTGTAAGTAGAAGTATGAGATGATACTCTTACAACATACATAACGTGTAAACTCCATATACCTTGGATTTACACATAAAGGTATGATAGTGATCATACCACGGTGCACATGATAGAGATCATATGCGAGAACCATATCATTCCACTAATAAACATGTGATGTTTGATAGCATCTTATATTGCTTGTTTGACGTTTTATTAGCATAATAAGATGATCCCTCATTTAGATATCAATATAAAAATGTGTTCTTCCTTAAGTATGCACCGACAATGTTTCGTCGCTTCAAGACATCACGTGATGATCGGGTGTACTTGAATCCACGAGCATATCTCGGGTGTAAGACAGTTACACACGCGAATACTAAGGTTCTTACTTGGCGAGCCTAGCATGTACAGACATGGCCTCGGAACACGGACCGAAAGGTTAAGCATGAGTCATATGTTTTGATATGATGACCATATGGATGCTCGCCTTTGAAGCTACGCTGACTCACGTGATGATCGGACTTGGTGTAGTGGATTTGGTTCATGTAATCACCAAAAGGACACGAGGGATGTCGTTTTTGAGTGGGAGTTCATTTCTAATTTGGATTAGTAGAACTCAATTTATCATAAATTAAATCAAAGTGAATTTGCATAATTTGTTGTAGTCATTGGCATTCGTTCACCACCTTATGCATAGTTGTAATTGAGATAATAGAACTATAGAATTCTGGATATTTACTTTACGAACTGGTATCGTATTGTGTTGAGTGTCAATCAAAGTTTAAAGTCCTATTGCAAACTTTCAGCAAACTCTATTTACTCCGTGAAATTTAATAATTGGTATTAAATCGAGAGTAACAATTACAGTGTTAGTATCTTAAGTATCATGTTTGCCTCCATGATTCTTGATTGTTTTAATATCAAGTTTATCTAGGAGCTGAAAGAATTGTTTCAGAAACCATCATGTGTGGCAGATATAACGATATCTGAAACAATGTTTTGGTTGCAATATGATAGAGTATAATATATGTTCTCATATTGGATGAGAATTTACGAAGGTTGGAGATGCTAGACATCCTAATCATCCAAAAGGGTTTTGGAAAGTAATGTTATACTCACGATTCTCCTTTATAAGCTAAATTGGCTTGATCATGAAAGTCGTCATGATAAGGATGAATAGAAGATGTATGTAAAGTGTTTACTACACTAAAAGATTACTAAAGAATGGATTTTGAAAGAATACCGATCATTTTGATGATGGTGATCTACTTTAAAGTGCAAGTCCAAAGGTATTATTATTTGAATATACACGCTTTGGACTATGTGTCATGTATATGGCGCCACTTTTGATGTTGATAGATTCTTCTAAAAGGAAAAGGAAATGCTGAAAGAGAATCTATAAAATATATTTGGCAGAAAAGAAAAGATTGGAAATATCCAATTTTAGGTATATGGATGATATACATGTTATGGTTGTATTCTTTGCTTGTTAAACAATGTGGTTCTTGGGTATTGGATACCGAATTGGTTGGTATGAAATTTCATACGGAATGACGCAATTCATGAACCATAATGGCCTAAGTAACTAGCAAGAGAATATGTGATGATGTTCATCGAAAACAAACAAACCGTTGTTTGTATTTCTCGTTGACATCAAAGCTTGACTTCAAGATTTGTTTTAATAATTGTTATTTGAATCAGGTATTATAAGAACAAAGGTTGTTCAAATAATTACCGTATTCCATATAAGATGGATGATTTACAAATCTAGTTGGAGAAATCACATCCATAAAACCTAATGCTAAAATATCGCAAGACAAATGATTGAAAGATCACTTACGAAGTGACATCGCCGTTTAAATCATATTGGAAAGAAAACATGAAGAATCTCCATTTTCATGGATTTTTGGAGTCTTTGATTTGATCAAGTGACGCTTGTGAGACTTTCCTCGGGATAATTAAAACTTCGTTCAAAGGCCAAATAAGAACGAACGACTAAAATATTGGAATTTATACATATCGATGTATGTAGTCCATTATGTGTAGCCGTAAGCGATAGGTTTCAACTTCATATACTTTCTCCGGAAATTGAGTGAATAATTCACATAATGAGAAAGAAGTGTGAAATATTTGAAAATGTTCAAATACTTTCAAGATGAAGTGAAAATCATTGTGACAAGAAAAATAAATGAATTATGATTTGATCATAAAGGGATTTATTTGAGTTACAAGTGTAACAAGAAAAATAAATGAATTATGATTTTATCATAAAAGGGATTTATTTGAGTTACAATTTTAGCAAAACACCTAGATTTACATCTCCTGAAACACCATAGGAATATGGAATGTTTTGAGATTTGTAAGGAAACCTTGTTTGACATGGTTGGATCAAAGGTGTTATTTATAAAACTGCCATTATGTTTTAAAAGATTAAAGCTTTAGAGACTACCGCTTTTACACTGAAAAGAGCTCCATGTTGATCCGGTGAAATGACACCATGGAAGTTATGGTTTGGGGTAAAACCCAAGTTGTCATTTCTTAAATTTTGGTATGCTAAACATAAGTAAGATGTTTACAACCGAAGTCGGATGAGCATGTCTTTGTAGGTTATTTCGAATAACAATTGGTTATTCCTCCATAACACCAAGGACAAAAGGGTTTGTCGCTTGAAACATGAAGTTTCTTGAAAAAGGAATTGTTTCGTAAAAGTTAAGTGGGAGGACAATAGAACTTTGATAAGGTTAATGAACCTTAGCTAAATATGCTGAGTTGCGCAGCGCCGGAAAATGTTCCGGAGGCAGCCAGAATGCTCATGGATTACGTGCCTCAAATGTTGCGGTCACGGAGATCTAAGTTCCTATTGAATCAAGTCGGACGAATAAACAATCAAATACTAAGATTTGAGAGTAAATCATTATTGTTTGACAATGATGAACCGACTATATGCAAATAAGTGATGATGGGCCCTGACTCTGTCAAATGGCTTGAAGCCATAAAATCCGTGATAGTTCCATACACGAGAAATCAAGTTTTGAACTTGGAAGACCCTCCGGAAAGGTGTAAAAACCTATCGGTCGTATTTGGATCTATAAAGAAACAGACATGGATGTTTCACATCTATGAAATAGTCGACATGTCGTAAAATATTTTACGATAATGTTCAAGGAGTTGACTATGACAAGATTTGATCTTTCATAGCGATATTTAGTCTGGACGGATTAAAGTAGCAACCACTACATATAATTTGGTATATGGTAGATGAATAAACAAAACAAAGTTCTTCTAATAGAATGGTTACCTAGGACGTGTACATGACACGATCCAAAGGGTTTTGTTAATTCAAAGGATGCTAAAAAGGGCATGAAAACTTCAATTTGCAAGAAATTAAGTGGGAGCGCTAAGACATATTTCTAATACATTATGTGGAGGACATCTTGTTGATTAGAAATGATGTATATTTTATTGACAAAGGTTAAGAATTTCATTTCGATGAAATACTTAGGCAAAACCCGAATATTTAGCCTGAATGTCTATAGTGGATAGACTGTAACGCCAATATGGTTGTGCCAAACGTACATATATGAGATATTGAAGGAGTTCAATATAGAATCAACAAGAAACGGTTCTTGTCGCATGGAAAGGAATTGAATCAAGATTCAAGTGTATCGACACTTGATAAGTGAAACAAGATTCAAGTGCTTTGACACTTGATGAGTAAAATCACAAGAATGTCTTGATCAATCATACCATGATATGTACACATCCAGATATGTCCTATGCTCTAAGTGTTATGAGCATATACCAGAATGAATCATAAAATGATCATTGGACGATAGTGAGGATATTCTTATGATCTTTTGGAAGAACTAAGAATATATTTGTGTAGAGGTGACAAACAATTACAAATAGTTCATTGTAAGACGTTACATTGATACTAGTTTTGTCATAATATACAAATTAAGTTTATCTCAATTTAAACTATGGGTGGCACAATGTAATGGAAAGGAGATTCCATGATGGATTTGGATGAAATCCATAGTTAAGACATTGTGACGAATACTACAACAAAAAAAGGCTAAGTATATGACTGCTATAGTAGCAGCAAAGGAGGGAATTTGTGTCAAGAAGTTTGTTATCAAACTAAGGTGTGGTTCGCAACGGGCTAACACTAAAGATATATTGTATGACAATAGTATCGACATGATTTAACCCCAAGGAACTAAAGGTCTCATCGAAAGACCAAATTTATACAATGCCATCTCATTGGAGAATGAGTGATGCGTGAAGACGCAAAGACATGCAAATACACACGGACCTGAAGCGTCAGATCCGTAGATTATGTTAACCACTTGCAATTGCGTATATGGAACACCAGAAAGCCATAGGTGTTCAATACGCAGAGTTTTCAAACTAGATTATTGTCTCTAGTGCAAGTGGGAGACTGAAGGGAATATGCCCGAGAGGCAATAATAAAGTGGTTATTATCATATTCCTTGTTTATGATAAATGTTTATTTTGCATGCTATAATTGTATTAATACGGGAACGTTAATACATGTGTGTTTAATAAACAAACAGAAAGTTCCTAGTTATGCCTCTCTCATAAACTAGCTCGTTGATTAACAAGATGATCAAGGTTTCCTGATCATGGACATTGGATGTTGTTAATAACGGGGTCACAACATTAGTGTAATGGTGTGATGAACATTCATCCAAAGTATAGCATTACGATCAAATTCATTGAGTTTATATTGCTATAACAACTTACGAAGTGATCCTAATCCTTAGACCATGAGATCATGTCAATCACTAACACTGGAAGAGTTTCTTGATAACATCAAACGTCACACCGTAACAGGGTGATTATAAAGATGGATTCAGAACTAATAAAGTGTTATGTTGAGGCTCATGGATCGAGAGTGGAATTTGTTCATCCCGATGATGGATAGATATACTCTGGGCCCTCTCGGTGATATCACATTGATTAGCTTGCAAGCAAGTGATTTGATCACTAGAATGTTATATCACGGGAACGAGAAAAGAGTGCATGTCAGTAACGAGATCAAACTAGGTATGGAGATACCGATGATCGAATCTCGGACATGTAATATATCGCGAAACAAAGGGATTAAGATACTAGCATAAAAGGTTCTGACGATCACAAGAAAGTCATCGTTGAATGTGTGGGAGTCAGTATGGGTCTCCAGATCCCGCTTCTGATTATTGATCCGAGAGGGGTCTCGATCATGTCCGCATTATTCGCGAACCGTAGGGTGACACACTTAAGAGACACCGACATCCATTTGGAGCAAAAGTTTCATGCCGAAAAGAATAACAAGCGCAGGAATTTATTTCACTAGATACCGAAACGGGTTTTCGGGTGAAATTCTAGAAAGTGTTTCTGCATGTGAAATGAAATACTAGCAAGGGGTTATATGTGAATGTTTGTCATTAAAGTAATTGACAAAATTCTGAATAAATAAAAGGAGTTTTATTTAATGAGAGTTTGCATTAAATTTTGTGGAAATTTAATGGGAATTTGAGTGGGTTTTTGAGTGGAGGGAATTGAAAGGCTTTTGTGTGAGTGGAGTGTCCACCCACATGAATGAAAGGAGGGGAGGGGGCAGCCCCATGGCTGGGCGCATGGCCCCTTGGGTGCCCCCCTCTCCCTATAAAAGGAGCCCCCTCCCTCTCTCTCACTCACACCTCCTCGTGAAGGATCTCTCTCCCCCTCTAGAATTTATTCCCCATGGTCTCGGACTAGCGAGATACATGTTCCTGGTGGCTATTCGGCAAGAAAGAGTTGTGCTTCCGCTGCATCGCTGGAGCGAGGAGGCGGAGGTTGCTCGGTGCCTCGAACGTGTGTGCGAGCACGGATGCGCTGCTGTTTTGCGGCGCTAGGACTTCCTCTCGATCTTGAGATCGGCAAGAGATTGTCTACATCAACCACGAGTTTGGACTCGTTAAGCTTTGTCGGTCTTCAAGGGTATGTTCTCTACGGATATACATCCGCCCGTTGTTTGTATCTAGTAGATAGATCTTGGTACATAGTTGTTCCCATCATAGGAAATTTTTTGTTTTCTATGCTGCGAACCCTACAGGCTTAAGTTGGGGCCAATGTGCACTAGCGGGATCCAGGGAGGGATGATGCAGTGGATTCTACACACAGAAGACACGAACTAGATCTTACTTTGATCAACAATGGATACACTTGCTCCTCGAGCTAGTTGAGCGAGCGGTAGAAGAGACTCACTGGAATCCTCTGAGTGTAAAAATGAATCGATCCCTCTACTAGGAGGCCCTGGCTCACCTTATAAAGCGGTGGCCAGGTTACATTTAGGGATGACATGGACAACATATTCGTGGAATATGCTTGTCCCAAAATAGTCATTCGGTGGGAGCCTTTCCGTGTCTCCCTTCTATTGACGGAAATAACACAGAGTCCACGGCATGTGAGCGTCGGGCTCTAGGACTGTCACCTCCGTGACGCTGTTCTGCCCCTCTGCCTCTCTGACCATTGTCTGTAGTGCTTGGCACTGTACAGATTCATGAGAGAGAGACAATATGCAGTGTTGACTTCGGGGTTCGCCCTCTCCTTCTTGAGCAAGCTTCCCCATGACTTGGCCTTGCCTTGTATGACTCGGCCAAGCACTAACCTATATTTATAAAGCATGATAGATGTATGCCGACATATCCCTCATGTCGGCCAAGTCGGGCCTTAGTGACCTGACTCAGGATAACCCGAGCCTTATTCGGCCTGCATTGATATAACTCGACCGGGTCATTCTTTGACCCGGTCAAGATCCTTGAGGGCTTTGCCCTTTTACCTTAGCTTGACCCTACCCGGGGTCATCCCCCCAACATGCCCGCAGATGCCTTCATAGATGTCGAGGAGGATGCTCCTTCCATCACTATTGGTGGTGCATCATTGGAGGACTCCGGTGATGCTTCTCTTGTACAACTCGATGTTGATGATGGTGAAGGCCTTGGATCAGCGAGCGACGTGTCACATGTCCGTAGGATCCTCTGGCAGCCTCTTTCTCAACAAGTATGTGACGTACGGTTGAGTCCAGGATTGCTCGGTACGGCAGACTCTGGTGCGCCCTTGGAAGATTTACGCTTCCAGGAACACGCATGGTGGTACCAGGGCATAGGTGGAGCCAATGTTGGCGAGCTTGTCGGCCTCTTTGTTGCTTTCCTGGCCGAAGTGTCGGAGTTCGCACCCGTCAAAGTCTCCTTCGAGTTCATTGTAGAGGTTACGGTAGACGATCATGTTGTTGCCGATGGTTTAACATTGGTTCATCGTCTGCTACATGACGATGTTGGAGTCGCCGTAGATGACCAGTCGAGTGGCGCCGCAGACTTTGGCCATCTGCATGCCATGGATCAGCGCCTCGTATTTTTCTTTGTTGTTGGATGCGTGAAATCTCATTTGGAAAATGTATCCCATCTTATCTCCTTATGGAGATGTCAAGATTACACTAGCTCTGGCTCCTTCTCCATGCTTGGATCTGTCGAAGTGCATTATCAAGAGCTAAGACATGTCCAGGGTGTCCGGTAGTTGGAGTTCCATCGAGTGGACCAGGAAATCAGGGAGCACCTGCGAGTTGATGGCGGTGCGTCGCTCGTAGAGATGTCCCATGGGGACAACTCGATTCCCCAGAGGGCCACTCACCCTATTTCTTCAGGATTGTTGAGGATGTGAGACAGTGGTGCATTGTTGACGACCACTATCTGATGCTCCTGAAAGTAATGGCGCAGTCGATGCGCAGTCATGAACACGCCGTAGGCCAGCTTTTGGTAGTGAGGGTACCTCTTATTTGTTGGTGTCAATACCTCTCTGGGGTAGTACACTAGGCGTTGTACCCCATGAGTCTTGCCCTCTTCGGGTCGTTCGACGACGAGTGTGGTGTTGATGACCTAGTGTGTTGCGGCTATGTATTGCAGCATAGGATCCTTCTCTTTGGGTGTCACCAAGAAGGGGGAGGTAGAGAGTAGACGTTTGAGGTCTTCGAATGCATCTTGAGCTTCATGCATCCAGTCAAATTTCTCCGACTTGTGGAGGAGTTCATAAAAGGAGAGAACCTTTTTGCCTATGCGACTGATGAAACTGCTGAGCGCTGCGATTCGCCTAGCCTGTTGATGACGCCCTTGACATTCTTTGGCTTCTCCATGGCCAATATGGATTTTATATTCTTTGGGTTTGCCTGATGCCTCTCGCAGAGATGAAGTACCTGAGTAATTGTCCGGATGGGATGCCAAAGGCCCAATTTTCCGGGTTCAGCTTGATCCTATACCGATCGAGGTTGTCGAACGTCTCGCGGAGATCGTCGATCAATGTTCGGATCTCTTTGGTCTTTACCACTATGTCGTCGACATATACTTGGATGTTTCGACCAATTTGGTTCTTCAGGCAAGTCTGCATGCACCGTTGAGAGGTTGCACCTACGTTCTTGAGCCCAAAAGGCATTGTGTTGTAATAGAAGACCCTGAACGGCATGATGAACGCTGTTTTCTCCTGGTCCTCTACTTCCAACCGAATCTGGTTGTAGCCAGAGTAGGTGTCGAAGAAGGATAGGCGCTCGCATCCCGCGGAGGAATCGATGATCTGATCGATCTGTGGTATTGGGAAGTGATCCTTTGGGCAGTTCTTGTTAAAAGCGGTAAAGTCCACGCACATTCCTTGATGTCCATGTCCTTCTTTGGTACCATCACAGGGTTAGCTAGCCAGGTGCTTTCCTTGATCTCTCTTATGAACTCAGCATTAAGGAGTCTATTTAATTCCATGCTAACCACTTCGGCTCGTCCTTCGTACAGTCGACGCATCGATTGCTTGACTGGCCATGCATCCGGATAAATATTGAGTGCATGCTCGACGAATTCCCTAGGGACTCCTAGCATGTCCGTAGGACACCAGGCAAAAATCTCCCAGCGCTCACGGAGGAATTAGACGAGCGCGAGTTCCAATGTGGAACTCAGGTCGTTGGCGATGAGGGCCATCTTGGCAGGGTCCGTGGGGGTGGACCTGGAACGCCTTGGTGTTGACCGTAGAGTCGAATGGCTGGTGATGGGCGTTTAGCTTAGTCACAGGAGGGAGGTTGGTGTCTTTTGACTCCTTTAGTCTAGCGAGGTCCTCCTGCATGCCAAAATACTGGGAGATTCTGTTGAATTCCCTGTCACAATTTTCAGATCTGGTGAAGCTCCCTAGGACAGTGATGACATCGTTGGGTCCTGGCATCTTCAGCAGGAGGTACGCGTAGCACGGTACCGCCAGGAACCGTGCAAATGCCACGCAACCGAGGCTCGAGTGGTATTGTGATGGCCAGTCAACCACCTCGAATTAGAGTCGCTCACTCCAGAAGTTCTTGGAGGTGCCGAAGATGACGTCCAGCCATGTATTTCCCAGGGGGTAAACCCCCTTTCCTGGGACGATGCCGTGGAAGGTTGTGTCGGATGCCTCTAGGCTGCAGAGAGGGATCCGCATGGCCTCTAGGGTGCTGGCAAACATAAGATTTATGCCGCTGCCGCCATCCATGAATATGCTACTCACCTCGAACCCGACGATCTAAGCCTCAAGCACCAGGGCAGAGTGATCTGGATGAGGGATTTGGTGAGGGTGATTGGATCGGTTGAAGGTGATGCATGATTCCGAGCCACTGAGGTACTCAGGTACGATTGGTGGAGAGGTGGTCGTCTTCTGGATCGTGTTGGATGGATTCCCCTTCTGTGTCATCATTCACCCAGGGGCGCGTGGGTACTTCTCTCCTTCGTTGTTTTGGGCCGGTGCAGCCGCAGGCTGCACAGGTCCTCTAGGTGGCGGTGGTGGGGCGCCATACGCGATGGGCCCTGGGCGGATCCAAACCCCTGGTTTATTGCGTCATGCTGCAGCTAGGAATACCCTTTATGGAGCTTTTGGAACTCCCGACAATCTTTGAGTAGATGGTTGGACTTCTTATTGAAATCTTGCTTGTCGATATAGAAGTGTATGCTACAGGGACTCGACAGTTTGTCGACTGCAGATGGTTCATCGTCATGGGTGCGATGCTGCCATGATTACATGGTCTTTCCGCTGCCGCGGTAGCTGCCACTGCGATAGTCGATATAGAAGTGTATGCTACAGGGAATTTTGGTTCAGATTTTGGAATGCCAGAACATTTGAGAATATGTAAAATGAGCCAAGACAGTTTTGTTTAAAAAGTTTTTGTCAACTGGGGGTTGAGGTAAGGAATATGTAATCTACTATATCATAAGTTTCATAAGCACAAACAGACACGCAAGCAAATCTTGCATCATTGAACAAGAAAAAGTTTTTGTTCCCCCTAATTTTTGCATTCTGGACAACAAATCAAGTTGCTGAAATAGGGATGTTACAGACCTTTCCCCCTTAAAAGAATCTCGTCCCGAGACTTAGGAGAGATAGGGTTAGGGGATTTTATGTCTAGTTAGTATTACGTGTTTCAAGCATACTAAATTACGGGCTTTGTCTTTGAACTTAGTTGCTCTGTCGATGAAGTTGATATTCATTCTTCTGGGATGCACAGTGAGTTGAGAAAGCTTCAGACCTGATTGCGAAGGATGATCTTCTTTTCCTTCCAAACACGATACCTCAAGGACTTAGGATGGGCGAATTATCTCTAAGTGGAATCTTGCTAAGTGCCCCTTTTAGAATAGAATCTTCATCTTGATGTATTCTACCAGGACCCATGGCGTTATCCCTAGGGTCTTATCATAGCCTATTTGATGGCTTGGGTCAAAACTCCGAGGGTTGTTTCTGGCGGACGGTTACTCTGTTTCTATGGAAAAGATGCAGTCTTTTCCCCTTAGGGTTAAACTATGGTAGCTCGGGGATATCGAAGTCCTTTCTTCTTGAGTTAAGAAGTCGAGTTGGGAGGGTATATTTTTTCTTGACGCGGCTTCGCTAGTATCGAGATTTCTGAGTGTCTCCATCGAAGACTTTACCGGGAGCTGCCTCTTCAGGGGTTGGTTGATGAATTGCGTCGAGATTTTGTAGGGTTAATCTCTTCGAGTGGGAAAGACGTAGTATTTCCCTCGTAGGGTGATACTAAAGGTGCTTAGAGATAACACATACCTTCTTTCTTGGAGTTGCACGGTGAATACCGAAATATTCTGCCTGAGGATGAAAATCTTTAGATGACGTCCGCAAACTCTATCCTACGAGGCTTGAATACTACTTTTATTAGTACTTAGCTTATAGGTGCGATTGAATTTTTTGCGGATCTTCCAAACAGGTTAAATCAGACGGGGTTAGCAAACTCGGAGGCCCTTTAGATGGGTCTTCAGGTATTCTTGTTGTCATGATTCTGAGCTTTGCAGGCACTGGGTAGATCAAGTAGACTTCCGATGATTGTTGACGAGGTCTATCTTCTGTTCCTCGGACGACTCTCGAGGTGATGTTTGGTGTAGGTCCTTGGATTAGATATCTTCCTTAGATATATTCTAGTAGGTGATCTTCTGGAATTGAGTGGAAAGACGCCACCTTAGAGCTTTTCTTTGGGTCATCGAGGCTAGGGTAGATCTTTGTCTTGGAGTGTTGACATAATTCTTGAGAAAGACTGGATATACTTGGATATTGACTTCATATCTTCGAGTAAATCCTTAGTGCGACTGCTTGGCTATGGTGGTTTCCTAACGAAGCCATAGGGGTTAACTCTAGGTGGGTTAGCAGTTAGCGAAGCCTATTCTTGGTCTTCAGTCCAGGTGAATGCATTTAGCTTTAGAGAGGTTGTCTTTGTTTGAACTCTTTGTGTTGCTCCTACTCAATTACCGAGTAGACTCGTTGTCTTTGGGCATCCTTATCTACGGGATTTTGGGGGCATTTTATTTATGGCAAGGACTTCCCGTTTGGTTTGGCAGAGTGTTGAGGATATGCTAAATGGGTGTCACCATAGCATTTCTCTAATCCGGATAACCCGGGTGGCTCATAGTTGGTAGCAGTGCACATGGCCTGCTGGGCGGCCCAGTTAGATGGATCTAGAAGGGAGTCCTATGCTGGATGAAGGAAGGCTACGATGGATCCACCGATATACTTCGAGCCTTGGAGTGCAAGACACGTAGACTAGTTTATAAGCCGGACCTCTGGGAGCCTTTAGGGCAACATAACTCATATCATCAAACAGCGAACCGATACCTGTAACTCGGCGTATTGCCATTATAGTGATTTATAGCAGGAGTAGGGTTCCTCCACCATCGTGAAACCTGAACCTAGGTAAATTGTGTTACCTCTTACCCGCCTACTTGCTGCCTTCCCCCACGTCTCTAAACACACATTGTGATGACCCCTCCATGGCATACTCATCAGCAATACCACGATAGTTGGCGCCCACCGGGGGCAAGAGGCGCTTCGAGCTCTACAATGGGCGAGGTCCAAGCTCTTTGCTAGAATCAGCAAAACTGTAGCCATCGGTCGTGTTCTCTTATCCGACAATGTTCCTATCGTCCCTCCTGACAAATTTCGGATCCTGGCGAAGACGAACCCCACCCGTTGTTCGATCCTTCCAATCGGGTACATCCACCTCTTCATCGACGAAAACGACTCGGGAACTAGACCCACACGGACCGCCTTCGGCCAGGACACGTTCGCGGAAGAATCAAAGTCGGATCTCTCCTTGGATTTTGCCAGCTTAGATCGGAAAAATTCAAGGCCCACCCAAACCGCCCCTGTGCAGGATATAATGGTGGAAGATCACTGCAAATCCGTCGGGTTTACCCGTGCGTCTATAAAGCAGCGATCGCACTTTGGTGGCATGGTAACTATATTCAATCTGGCCCGTTGTGTCCACAGAGAGGGTGAAAGCCCTTGAGATTACCTCAATAGATGGCTACGGATATGAGCCGATCTGGAGGGGTACCAAGATAATGACGCCATCTATAACTTTGTCGAAGGGTTGGACCGTGGAACACTTCTCCAGCATACATTCAGGAGGCAACAGGCCACGGGCATCCTTCCTTTCGAGCAGATGGTCAACATTGTTAACAGTTTTGCCGCTGCTGATGGGGTGGCCGAAGCCGGTCCTATCGCCTTACCCGAGACACCGCCGCCACCGCCGACAGTGGTCCTGCTTCCTCAGCATATTCCTCCGCCATCGAAGAAGCTCCCTCACCCTTCGACTCTATTTTGGACGCTCTTTACATCGACATTAGCGTAGACTCGGAGGAAATCAAAGTCAACCCAGAAGAGCTAGACTCTACCATGAAGTAGATGCATGAGGAGATCAACCGCGAGGAGCGGGCCGACAAGGCCATCACGTCCCACCATGTGTTTGTCGCCATCAGGAGCTTGATGGAAGAATGTCAAACTGGACTAGCTTCGTATAAGCTGCGGGACACCGGGAAGGGACTGGCTGTAGGGTTTCGTAGCATGGAAAACAAAAAATTTCTACCGCATACAAACAAACAAGCCAAGATCTATCTACTAGATTGTAGCAACGAGTCGATGGAATAACTCACCCTCGAAGATTCCAAAGTGTTTAACGAGAGCGGATTCTCGTGGGTGATGTAGTCGTACCCTTGCCGATCTCAAGATCGTGTAGACGATCCTTCCGGCGCTGCGTTCCGGCAGCGCTTCCGCAGTCGGTCACACGTTCGGTACTCGTTGAAAACCTTCCTATCCCTTGTTCCAGCAGGCAGTGGAGGTTGTAGCACCCTCCTCGCGATTCCGGCAGCACAACGGCGTGGTACCGGAAGTAGAGGGGAGATCTCGCAGGGCTTCTCCTTAAGCCGAAACGAGTATGGTGGACTATGAGAGAGAGCCTCGGCGATCTAGAGTTTAGATGCACCAAGGAGGGGGCAAGGCCGGCGGCTAGGGTTTGCCCTAGGCGGCGGCGGTGAGTGCCCTAGGCGGCGGCTATGGAGGGCGGCGGCTAGGGTTAGGGTTTAGAGGGGGGCAACTTGTGTGCTAGGAGGGGCAGCCCTGCCCCTCCTTATATAGGTGGGAGGCGCCGGCCAAGGGGAGGGGAGTCCCTCCCCAACTCGGATCCCAAATGGGCCAGCAGTGGAGGGGAGGAACTCCTCCCCAAGTAGGTTTTCTACTTCCCCTCCACCTTCCAAAATAGCCGTTTGACTTTTCAAATTGGCGTTTGACTTTTCAAACTAGGATTTGATTAAACCCTTTATTTTGTTCAACGATGACACCTAGTACATGATGCAATCATTCCAACTTGATATGACACATTCATGTACCCTTCCCCTCCGGAGTGCCGGACATTCTGGAACCTTCTAGAACTTTCCTTATTCTCCAACCCCGAAACAGGACTTTCCTTATATGAATCTTATTCTCCGGACCATTTCGGATCTCCTCGTGATATCCCGGATCCCATCCGAGACTCCGAACAACATTCAGTCTCTTACTCATCATTCCATAACTACTCAAACAACGTCGAATCCTTAAGTGTGTCTCCCTACGGTTCGTGAATTATTCGGACATGATCGAGACACTTCTCCGAACAATAACCAATAGAGGAATCTGGAAATTCATATGGCTCCCACATATTTGTACGATTACTTTGCGATCGAATGAACCACTTACATACGATACCAATTTCCCTTTGCCTCGCGATAGTTTACTTATCCGAGGTTATGATCGTCGGTATCTCTGCATACCTAGTTCAACCTCGTTACTGATAAGTACTCTTTTCTCGTTCCCGTGATATGTGATCCCTTGTGAGCCAGTCACATGCTTGCAAGCTAATTGGATGACATTTCGCCGAGAGGGCCTAGAGTATATCTCTCCGTCATATGGATGGACAAATCCCACTCTTGATCCATGTGTCTCAACCAATACTTTCCGAACACTCAATGCCACCTTTATAGCCACCCAGTTACGGTGTGGTTTTTAATGTCATCAAAGCATCCTTCCGGTGAAGGTGATATGCATGATATCATGGTCGAAGGAATTAGGGTACTATGTATCAGAAAGCATATAGCAATTGAACTATTAAAATGACTTGATCTTTATGCTACGCTTATCTATAGGAGTATGTTCACCATATCATTCTCCTAACGATATGATCTTGTTGTTAATACCATCTCAATGTCATGATAGGGAAACCACAATAATTTATTAACCAACAAGCTAGTATTATATTGAGGATTTACTAGGGACTTCAATTTAAGTTTACAAATCACACAAGTATTAATGTTTCCTTGTTAATAATATTATAGCATGAATGTAAACATTTATCATAAACACAAATATATAATAATAACTATATTTATTATTGCCTCTAGGGCATATCTCCAACACTGGCCGATACCGTTGACAATGCTCAGGCGAAGGCCATGCCCCCTCCGGCTATCCTAGCGCAGCAGCCACAGGAAATCGCCACGGACCAAGTAACGCCAACGCCGCAAATATGCCGCCACCACCATCTACGTCTTTGGCTGCCCAAATCACTCTAGCTGATAGAGTGATGTACGTCAATCTACTCATCGAGCCCATGACCATGGACCATATACGGAACATTGTCCAGCCTGATGAGAAGCGCCAGCAACTACTGGAGGAAGCGCAGGCCATCGTGGAGCAAGGCGTGAAGTTAAACCAAGATCTAGCCTATCACGACCAGGGATCAGGGCTAGACAAATACCAGATCCTCATCTGACATAAGCCTAACATAAATTCCGAAGCGCGTAGGGAAAGATTGGTAGCATTATAGAACATACAAACCGTACATTAATAAGGTAAACTCTTAACAGAGTTACAAACCAGTCATACAAGCCAGGGGTCACAGACCCATCATTACATCAAACAACGGAAGCAAACAAGTTGTTCTAAACAACAAACTTAGCAAAGGTCCTAAGAGGCCTTAAACAGAAGTAGCAACCCTTCCATAGATCCTAGGCTGCTGCCCGGGAACCCCGACTACTCGTCGACTTTGACATAGAAACCACCTTCAGTTGGAGTAGCTTCATCTGTAGAAAAACATCAACGAAGCAAGGCTGAGTACAGGGTGTACTCCGCAAGACTTATGGCTAGTGGAGTTTATTTTGCATAAAGCCATCTTTTGTTTTCAAAATGAGAGGGAGAAGAAACTCGTCTAGTCCGATCATTTTCAAAAGGGGATAAGAAGACTACAACTCTAGCTCTTAGAATCATCTTTGATATCCACTAAGTACCATCATCAACTGAACCTATCTTCCCGGACTACCCCCTCAACAACCCTGAGGAAGTATTCCGGATCTCAAATTAGTTGACAAGTTTTATCACTCGGCTATAGTTCTCTATGATCACAGAATCCGTTCCCAAGTCGTCCATAACCGTGGACACGACTTTTCGAAAAGATTAGTAACCCTGCAAGGGTGCACAACTTTACCCACACGTACCAACCGATTCTTAATGTCAAATTATTAGCCCTCTTCCTTGGAAGGCCGGCAGGGAGTGGTTGACCATGACCTTTACCTTGCTTTCGCCGAGACCATGAGTCACGCACTAAGGAGATGCCGCTGTAATGGGTCGAGTCCCGAAGTCGGTCCCTAGCGATGTGAACAGGGTTTGAGATTACGGATGCCGGGCATCTCCCATTCCCTTCCACGCTTACCTACCTGTATGAATGCACCTCCTTCACCTCCATTCAAGAACAACCAAGATGTGTTTGTCAAATGGAAAGCCCGAACTATGTGACTCATGGAATCTACTAGGCAAGTTAGTTGGTCGAGGGGGTCTCCAGGCCCCCGTGTGATTGTATGATCGTCTTAGTTCAAGAGGCGAGAACATCAGGTCCTAAGGGTGGAAAGTATGGGACTACAAAAACCACAACCCGTGTGGCCTCCCATACAAGACTTAGCATGTTTAGTATTCATCTCTGATCACATCACACCTCCTACCATACTGGATTCATTCGCATCTCCGGTGCATCATCTGAATGATCAGCATCGGACCACCAAGAATGGCTAAGCTTGACTGAACTTTGGCACTAGCGATGCTCATAAGCCAAACCCTAGTTATGCTAGGAGCAGTGGATCATGTATTTAGTTCACAAGGGAAAACATGCATCAGATAGGATTACTCTATCTACTGATAAAAGACTATTGAACCGAATGCATATGACGAGAATGCAATACTTTGTAAACATATGATTCATATGTATGAGTGGAGATTCGCTTGCCTTGTCGTTGTTGGACTGGTACTGCTCTTCGGTGGTGTTGACTTCAGCTTCGGGTTCGGTTCCTATTCGCAAGAACCAATCACCGGAAAAGAGAAAGCAACATTCAACACATGGCATGTGCAATGCTCATACAATATGGATGATATGACAAGTTAAATAGTGTTGAAAATAATCCTAGAACATGCTTGGTCATTTTAAACGGGGTCCGAGAGGTCTAAACCCTAGAACAGGGGGATCCTCGGAATCACCTGTGGGGTTCAATTGGTTCTTCTAATTAAACTTTCCATCAAAGTTGTTTAACAATGTATGATTATAGCTTAGTTAGGTAGGTTTCATTTTTCTGAACATTTTGGTATATTATCTGTATTTTTCTGATTTAAAATGAATTAGTTATGAATTTCTCCAATTTTAATTCATTTTAAATAATTTTTGGAATATTTAAAATAATTTCCAACTTGGGCCCACATGTCATAGATTTAATCATTTCAGAAAATATTTACAGAAAATATTAAAATCCTGACAGGCAAGGCCCACCTGTCATATTATTCTTATTTATAGAAAATAATTACAGAAATAATAAAAAATAAAAGAAATGGATTATTGCCTCATGCTGATGTCAAGATGACATCAGCAATGGAGCTCATCCTCAGATCGATGCTCGATCCACCGATCCTGAGCGCGTGTGGATGCGTGGTTGGGGCACTGGACGCGGGCGATGACGGGGAGTCGATTGGTGGTGGCGCCGCCTATTTTTGCTCACCAGAGACGGCGGCGCGACAACGAACAGTGGCAGTGGTGTCAGGCTCTCGCGGGGGTGACGATACAGAGGGAGAGGGGGCAAACGGGGAGGTGCTTGAGCACCAGCAGCTCACTAGGAGCATGACGGTGGGGTCGGTGAGGCGAGGCGAGCATGGGCGACGCCGGAATCAAAGGAGAACGCGGCGGCCGGAGCTCCGGAGGGGCGAGGTCGATGGCGATGATTTCGAGCTCCCGCGGCCGATTCCTTCGGTGGGGAGGCGCAGCTCGACGAGGCACAACTCCTGGACACCTCGGCTGGGCAAGGGGTGGCCGGAGAAGGCGGCGACAAGCGGTGGCCAACAAACTAGGGTTCGACCAGAGAGGGAAAAATGGTAGAGGGGGCGAGAGGAAGAGAAACTGGTACTGGGAGAGAGAGGAGGGATCGGCGGTTCTTATCCGCACGTCCTGGGGTGGCGGCGAGCATCGAAACATGGCGGCGATCATCGCAAAGCGGCAGCGACGGACGGCATCGCTGCGGCCACGCAGCTTTTTGCCGGCCAGGAGGAAGACGACGACAGGCATGGCCGAAGTGGTACTGGGCTGGAGAGGGCCACTACTAGGCCAGATGGGCCGTGGGAAAGAGAAGGAGGGAGGGAGCTGTGGCTGCGCGCGGTAGGAAGATAGAGAGGGAGGAAAGTTGGGCTACGACCTAGTTAGAGTTAGGAACTGTTTTTATTTGCAGATTTTTTTTCTATTTCTGTTTTTTGATTTCTTGTGCATATTTTGAATTCAACTCTATTTTGAATAATTTAAAAATACCAGGGTTTTGTAAAATGTATCAAAATATTGCAGGGACCCTTTATAACCATTTGGGTTCCAATTTTGTATACTTTTCAATATATCAAAATCATTTTGAATTCATTCCAAATAGAGAGAGAAAGAAATTAGGGTTTTGCTTGTGTTTGTTTGTTTAAACCAAAGTGCAAGTATAATGCATGCATGCTATGCTCAAACATGTTTTTATTAATATTACACAAAAGGGTGGTATGTTACATATCCAAAGCACAGAAATCGGTCGAGGCGGCTAGAGCCATGGAGGCCGAGTACAAGACTCTGCTTAAGCAGGAGAAGAGAAATAAAGCTCCGGCCCGCGTCATCAATGATCCCGGCATACGACACAACTTGGGGTGGGCTCCTTCGAAGCCGGCACAAGCTAAGACATACATTTACAAAGATGGAAAGCAAGTCCTGCCGATGCCCTTCCTCAATTTGGCCATCGCTAAGACTCTACTGCATCAGGATAGGTCACCCGCAGCTGCGGATTAGGTCTATGACCTCATCGCCAAGGTGGTCAAATGGCAGGAAAAGGCCACCTCTCAGAGGCTTGAGTTAGACCTAGCATATTGTGAGTCTAGAGCTCCCAGGTAGCATAGGGAAATATCTCCCGATGATGTCGGGTCGCAAACGGGTTCAACAGAATGAAGACGGAGGGATGCACGCAACAAGACTGATGCCATCCCCATCTCCTCCGACCATGGAGGAAAGACTGATCCTCTTCGCTCGCCACCACCACCCCGACATTCCCGGCATCACAAAGACCCAAAATCTCACCATCACACGAGCATGCCTCCACCAATATGCCCCCAAGGTGGCATCATCATTTGCGACAATGTGGAGCAGACTCGGCATGATGGAGAGCATAGTGGCAACCACGGACATAGGAGCAGGTCACACCATGACCCTCCGCGTTTGACAAGCAACAGCGACATGCGTGAGGGGTCGCGGGAGGGAAATAGCAAGAAAGCTAACCCACCGCCACCTCTGCCTCTATCACCACCTTGCAGTCACCATGGCGGAGGAGGACCGCGTCGCTCACAGAGCCCTTCCCATGGTGGCAATAAGGACAAAGCAAACCTGGAGCCATATGATGCATGTTCACATTTGGACAAGATTCAGGAGGCCTAGGAAGGACAATACCCGGGACCATGTTGTTTTGGCCCTGTGATACGGGCCACAACTTACCCCAAGGGTTTTCAGATCGACAAGATGATCAAGCCCTATGACGGTGCTTCCATGCCAGCTATGTGGTTGCAGGACTACAACAAAGCGGTCAAGATCATAGGGGAAATCCCAATTTCATCGTCAAGTACCTCCCACTGATGTTGATAGGCATCGCCCGTCAATGGATCGACGACTTGCCGGATAAGTCCATATGTAATTGGTTGGACATGCTGTAACACCCTACTTTTAGTTAATCTTGTATTAGGGTTTGATTGTGCATCATGAGCATCATCTAATATTAATGCAACAAGAAATAATGCAAACCTAAAACCCAAGTTTTTACTCTCTCTTGAAATCCATTCAAAATGGTTTGAATTTGAAAAGTACAAAATTATAGGAGCCCAAACTGTATAAGGGCCCCACACTATTTCCTATATTTTATGAAAGCTTCTGATATTTTTGAATGATTCAAAACAGATTTGGAAATGCAATTACAAAAGAGAGAAATACAAACAGAAATAGAAAAAAACAGTTCTAGGAAAAAAATAAGGAATCCTAGCTAACCTGGGGCGAGCCCATCTCTCCCTCTCCCTCTTTCCTGCATGCGCGCAGCAGCTAGCGCAGCTCGCAGCCCATGCGCGGCCCGCTACCGGCCCATACCTGACCATCTTCGTCTTCCTCCAGACAGGAAGGGAGCTGCCTGTCGTCGCCGGCGCCGTTGATCCCGCCGCCTGCATCACGCCGTCCGTCGAGCTCCGAGGGTGGATAAGAACATCGCGGACACGTCTCTCTCGCCTTCATCAATTTTCCCTCTCTCTCAACCTCCCTCTCGCATTCTCCTCCCCTGACCGAAACCCTAGCCATCGGTCTTCTCTGTTCGCCGTCGTCTCCGGCCTCCCCTTGCCGTTCTGAGCCTACAGGAAGCTCCGCCCTGCCGTGCTGAGCAACCCCGTAGAAGGAATCGATGCCGCGTGCCTTCAATCATCGCCATCAACTTCATCTTTCCCACGGCCGACCATCCTCCGCCGTGACCAGGTCGCTGACCTCGACTCCCTCTGGCCCATCTAGCAGCCGCATCGCGTCGAGGGTGAGCCTGTAGTCCTCCTAGACCCCTCCATTTCTCCCCTCTCACTCTGATTCGCTTCCTCTTCGTGCGCTGCCCTCTGCAGCTACCAGTCACCATCGCCCTCCTCACTCCGACAAACAAATAGGGGCGGAGCTGCCACTTTCTGTTTCGTCTCGATGAGCCGCGTCGAACGCACCCACCCCCGCTTGCTGTTTCGCCCTCTAGCATCGCCTCCGGCCGTCGTTTGCCGTGCTAACGCCATGGTGATGTGGTGCCCGCGTGGCAACTGAGGTGGCCCTGGGCCCCTCTATCAGCCACGGTGGGTAGGCACTGCCCTGGTGACAAATGACCCCGCCCACCCCGTGTGACATCAGCCTCTGTCATGCTGACGCAGTAATCCAATTTAAAATGATTTAAATAATTCTAGAAAATGGTTTAAACTTATAAATTCAATAACTAATTATTTATAAGTCAGAAAATATGAATAATATATCAAAATGTTCAGAAAAATGAGAACTACCTCTTTAAGATATAATCATGCATTGTTAAGAAACTTACATGGCAAGTTTAAATAGAAGAACATAGTAACCCCTCACAGGTGATTCCGGAGTTTCCCTGAGTTAGTGTTTGCACCCCTCGGAACCCCGATTAAATTGTCGAGCATGCCTTAGGGGTTACATTTCAATACAAATTAACTTGTCATGCCATCATTCTTGTGTGAGCATTGCATCAATGCCAAGTGTTTTGATTGTTTCCCTTTCTTTCCGGTTCTTGGTTCTTCTCGGTAGAATACGATATCGAGATCGAGATCGAAGACCGAGATCAACACCGTCGAAGATTGAAGATCGAAGACCAATACTTGACCAACTCTAACAAGTCAAGTACAAGGCTTCCGAAGATCTGATTATTGGTTATCAAGGCAAGCATAGCTCCACCATGATATAAATCCTATGATTTCGAAAGCATTTCAATTCCTGCCATGATGCATATGATTCTACTATGGTCTTTTATTGATAGGTAGAGTATCCTATCTGTTGCATTACTCCCTTTGAGCTTATATTACCTGATCCACTGCTCCTAGCATAACTAGGTTTGGCTTGTGCGCACTTCTAGAGCTTATGTTTGTGTCCTGCTTAGCCATGCATAGCTGTTGAGTCTGGTCCATACAGATGATGTATCAGATGCAGAGAATCTAGTATGACAGGAGAATGTGATGGGATGAGATCAGAGGTGATATGAAATTAAACATGCTAAGGCTTGTATGGGAGGCCACGGTGGGATGTGGTTTTTCTAGTCCCATGCTCGCCACCACTAGGACTTGAGTTCTTGCCTTTGGAATCGAGATGAGCGTACAGCCACACGGGGCTTGGGAACCCCTCGCCTGATTAACTTGCCTAGTAGATTCCATGAGTCACATAGTTCGGCGTTCCATTCGACATATGCATTGAAAATGTTTTCGAAAGAGGGGGTGAAGGAGGTGCATTCATAACAGGTAGGGAAGCGAGGACCCGGTTGCTTGGGGTTGATGGCGCCCCTGATAAACCAACCTCACTTCACATCTTTAAGTACCGGCTTTGGGATTTGACCCGTTATGGCGGAACCATACTTATTGCGTAACTCATGGTCTCGGCGAAAGCAAGGTAAAGGTCGTGGCCAACCACCCTCTGTCGGCCTTCCAAGGAAGAGGGCTAAAATGTTGGCATTCAGAGTTGGTTGGTACGTGTGGGTAAAGTTGTACACCCCTGCAGGGTAAAATATTTTCGAAAAGCCGTTTTCACGGTTATGAACGCTTGGTGACCAGATTCTAAGATCGTAGAGAACTTTAACCTAACCGTAAAACTTGGCATATCAACATGTGCTTAAGGATGCTTCCTCATGGGTACGAGGGGTGATCCTAGATAGGGTTCAGATGATGATTTGGTGGATATCAAAAGATGATGATCAATATTTCGGAGATGTCGCTCCCTTATCCCCTTTTAAAATACTCTGATTAGACGAGCTTCCTCTCTCGCTTGTTTTATAAACAAAGATGGCTTTATGCAAAACAGCTCCACCAGCCATAAGTCTTGCGGAGTACACCCTGTACTCACCCTTGCTTTGTTGATACTTTTGGCAAAGTAAGTGTTCACCTGAGGACAAGTTCCATACTACATCGACACCGACGAGTAGCTTGGGGTTCCCGGTCGGCAGCCTGGAATATATGGGCTAGGACGTCATCATTATGATTCAGGTCTCTTAGGCCATTTGGCATGTTTGATATACTTAATACCATAATTTTCCTTCCGTTGTTTGATGTTTGTGGTTAGTGACCTCTGCTTGTAATAATTTGGTTCTCTGCTCAGTTATGAGCTTGCTGTAATAAATTTTGTGTCGTAGGGTCACTGTTGTGTTACTGATTCTTCACTGGATATCCTCGAGCTCAAGGTTAAGCTTATGTCAGACGAAGGTCTGGGATTCTTTTAGCCCTGATCCTGGGGGTGTCACAGGTTTTGGTATTAGAGCAGTACCGACCATGGGCAAACCTTGCTATTGGTCGATGTTGAGTCTATTACTTGTGAAAACTATTTTAAAGCTGAAAAGTATTTGCGAAAACTCTAGTATGCTTCTTTTCTCCTTATCTAGTTTATCTCTAATTCTGGGTCATCTTATCTTGTGTTGACATTGGAAAAGCTTTGATATCCCTTCTAGTATTTCAAATCCTAGGTGCCTTCTGGGCATGTCCTATCTAAGCCAGTTGACCTAGTGTTGAGTCCTCTAGAGTTATGTGTGTTGTGAATTCCTTGTTCCCTTTGCTCTGCTTCGTATGAGAGCTTCCTTTCTATCATGATCTCTCTATCTTTTGGACCCACAATTTTATATTGTTGGATCCACAGTGTTCTGTTCTAGGCTTTGAGGTTTCCTTTCGCCTCATGTGCCTCCTTTATATTTTCTTGGGTTCTTCATAAGTCGTTTCTTCCTTTGGAAGCTACCTCTTGATTACTATCTTGTAGTGTACGTTATGTCACTCAAATAGTAGATAATTCCTTTCTTTGGGTTTTAACCCTTGGACTTGAACTGAAGATCTCTGATTGTGCTGGGTTTTGGTGTTGTGAATCTTGTACATGACGCTGATCTTTAATCCAAGATCCCTCCCTTTCACCCCTGTCGTTAATGTTTACACATTACCTCAGGATGGCTGGTACTACAATTCTAGCCTTCAAGCTTGTGGTATTTGTTGCAATTGAGTTGTGACAACTAAGGACTTCCCCTACCACTAGCTATGGCAGATGTTCTTTAATGGAACCAAATAGATCATGACAAGAGTACTCCTCGAGAGTCTCGCATCTATATTCGTGAATATGCCACACCTTACCCCTTCTCTGTATTGGTTTTTGGAAGATTGTTAATCTATGCATCCACATCTCGGGATTCCATCCTGAGCATGTTCATTTTCCCTTGTTGTTTTCTGACCTTTGTCTACCAGTTGGTAGCCAAGTAGTATACGTGTATTGGTGTCTTCCAATGAAAGATACTCTTGTGGTCCATCAAGACAAACCATTTCGGGATGTCAGGAGAAATAAACTCCAGTACCTCGTCATTTCTAAGACCAGGTCAAAGTGTTGTAATCCGCAGATCAAGAGGCATTGATTAGCTTCTTTCTGTTCTATCTTGAAGTATCACACTGTTTTATACTAAGAGGTCATGTTGAGTTTCATGAACCCTTAATGAAGTGATGCTTTTACACATAATTACCCACCCTTACTCGATCTTTCGCGCTCGTGAATGATGCGTGTGCGTAATAATGTGGTCATCCGAGATTCTTAGCAATTATTACTGGTTTGAACTCTAAGGACATTTGTGTCATTCTTAGCGTGATTGGTTAACCCTGTCACTAAGCAAAGGATGATTGTGCTACCAAGTCCGATATTCTGGTACACTCTCTTCGGTCAAATAGTTAGGCTTGTGCCGAAACTCTGAGACTATGTCTTCTTGCCTTACCAAGAAGGTTCCCTCTTGAACACATGACATATCGGTGGTTCGTGATGTTTTGGATGTTTTTCTAGAAGTATCTCCATGCTGCCACATGACCGTGTTGTCAAGTTCTTGAGCAAGCAAGTTCTCTGAACTACTCCTTTCTCCAAGGATCCGTACTGGATACCCCTGAACTAGTTGGTTGAGCTTAAACAACAACTTGGAGAGTTGTAACACAAGAGTTCTATCTGACTCAGTTCTTTCTAAAAGGGATGTCTAGTTTTGTTCGTGTTGAAGCAACATAATCTCTCCTTTGTGGATATGTTATTGTCCCCCACCTTTGATTTGATTTGGGTTATCGTCAAATCAAACTCAGTTCCAAGGATTATCTCGATGATGTTTCTTCATGTGATGTTTTACTTGAGTACATCTTCGTGTCCTTTGGTCTGACCAATACTTTTGCCTTGTTCATACGAAATATGAGTCCATCTTCATGGAGTGTTCCGGTAAGTTTGTTGTTAAGCCCATCAATAACATCCTTATCTTCTCCATGCTAGAAAAGATTCATATGGAACATTTGGCAATGATGTTGGAAACTTTCGAGAACCATCCTCGACTCATCTCGAAGAATGTGTTCTGGATGCTAGAAGTGACCTTCTACAATTCACGTGCAATTGCTGAAAGATGTCGCCGTGGATTCGAGAAGAGTTATCTCCCTCTCTTTAAGGACACATGTGTGTTTTCTTGTTAGTACATTATGTATGTGCAGTCGTCTATTGACAAGTTGTTAAATACATGGACCTAGAAATCTAGCTCAGTCTTTTAGAGCTTGACACCGTAGTCCATATCTTGAGAATCTAGTGACTTTATCTTTGCGATAAATGTTGCAAACTTTTTATTCGGACATGCTAAGTCTGAAATATCATCTCAACTAATCAAAGCTGAATCTCAAGCAGCAATGATGGTTGGTGTTTCCTCAAGGTTTTGACATAGGTCTCTTTGTAAATCTGGCAATAATGATGTAATGGTTGACACACTTAGCCGAAAAGACTTTTTTCCATATTCTCTTGAATCAGCAATAACAACCAGTCTCCATGAGGCATCTTGTATGATTTATTATAGGATTTGACCTTATGGTTTCCTTTGTATCTGAAGTCCGAACTTTACTTGATGGTTGATTTCTTGAACATCAAGGAGAACATTTATAGTAGTGTTGCTAAATGTCTCTCGGTCGATCCTCCAGACTCTTATGTTGGCTAGCGTCTCTATGCCAAGTAATTGAAGTCTGAGAATGAAGTTTATTTCTTCTCGTGTTATCAGGAATCTTCTTATCTATCCATTTAGTGGTGTAAAGTGATATCATATCTTTGGCAAAGATTTTGATAAACCTGGATGAATATAGAGTTTCCTTCGTTTTCTCAACCAGGTTTTAAGAGTGAATATGATTTTGGTAGTCAGCAGTTCCTCTTGCTACATGTTCTTTGTGACTCTTACGAGTCCTCTCCACCAAAACACCTTTCTGTCTTGGACTTCTGTTGAATGAAAAAGTAACCCTTCTGTGTCAAAAGTAGTTCAAGAACTTGGTTTTGTTGATCCATATCTCTGCAACCTGAAATCTCTACTTAAGCCGTTTAGTAGAGGTTCCCTATCGAAGTCTGTGGTCATGTTCTTTCTATTGGAAGCTTTCTTTTTCAGAAGCTTCAAAACTCTTTTGTAAGTTCCATGGTATCAATCCTTATGAAGACCAGCTATCTAACAACTTGAAATATTCTCCTGTTGTTTCCTCCATTACCTTGATGTGTTTCATGTTGTCATCTTAGAGTTGTTTTTGAACACTCCATCCATTAGTTGACCATGAGATACTCTCTGTGTCATTTAGTGTGTTTCCCTCTTATCTTCAGAGTGACCTTGTTCTTTCTCTATTTGTCTCTTTTCCTACCTTTGGAATCCCGGGTCGAGATTCTCGTAAGTGGGATAGAGCTATAACACCCTAGTTTTAGTTAGTCTTGTATTAGGGTTTGATTGTGCATCATGAGCATCATCTAAAATTAATGCAACAAGAAATAATGCAAACCTAAAACCCCAGTTTTTACCCTCTCTTGAAATCCATTCAAAATGGTTTGAATTTGAAAAGTACATTATTGGAGCCCAAACTGTATAAAAGGGCCCCACACTATTTCCTATATTTTATGAAAGCTTCTGATATTTTTGAATGATTCAAAACAGATTTGGAAATGCAATTACAAAAGAGAGAAATACAAACAGAAATAGAAAAAACAGTTCCAGGAAAAAAAATAAGGAATCCTAGCTAACCTGGGGCGAGCCCATCTCTCCCTCTCCCTCTTTCCTGCATGCACGCAGTAGCTAGCGTAGCTCGCAGCCCATGCGCGGCCCGCTACCGGCCCGTACCCCATTGCCCCTGCCCGTCGTCATCTTCCTCCAGACAGGCAGGGAGCTGCCTGTCGTCGCCGGCGCTGTCGATCCCGCCGTGTAAGACCCCACCTTTATATAGGTAAAGGTCCCTATGATTGCAATGCTAGTCCCTGGATCAATTGCTAGCATCCACAGTTTAAGATGAAGTACACAGATACAAAGGTCAATATTACATCGTCATTCCAAAGAGAACATAGTATTTTACAACTCCATAGACATAGGCTAGTACAAGAGTTTAACTTAACAATATAAATAAAAGTCTTCATCTTCATGTGCCACAAGCAAGCATGTTGAATGTAGACTCATAACCCTAATCCTCATCAGAGTAACCTGCAACATCACAAGTTATAGCCACAGTGGGTCAATACATTGGAATAGTATTGGCAAGTGATACCTTAGTAGAATAATAGTATCTAGCTTCTACATGAATTTGGCTAAGTGTAGCTTAGGCTTGCTTTGCTCAAAATAAGTTTTACCTATCAGTTGAAAACACTAAGTTTTTGTTTAGCAAACACTCCCAAGGAACCACCAATAGACATTGGTGAACCTTCACCCTTGTTCAACCACAAGTTTTAACTTAGAAATTGGGATGAGGAGATTCTTGATAGCTTCCATGTCTTGATGCTCAATTTGTCCTTTTCCGGGGACATGGCAGAGGTGGTGCACTTTCCCCACAAGACTTGACTTTCATCAAGACAGGACCTTTCAGAAGCCTTCCCTTAGACCAAAATGGACACGTTCCAAACCTATCATCCCTCTACCACCAACTGTCCATTTGGCTAAGTTATTGCAACCTATATGATCCAGGCAGAGCCCATAATGCCATGTGGCTGCACTAGAAGCTTCTTAACATATGGCATCTCAAATCCCTTTGTTCCTGGGTGGCTTTCCACAAGTGTGATACACAAGGTAAACCATAGATATGGGCCTCGTGTAACCACTCAACATAACCCAATCAACCATTCCACCCAGGTGATTCATTCACTTAATTTTTTTATTAATCAAAATACAAGTCAATGACTTAGCAATATTTTTCCATAGCATATGTATATAATCCACCCTTGGTTACTATAAGCTCGGATAAGCATGGCAATAGCAAGTATCTTAACTTAGAGAAAATTCTAACAATTCTACAACTACTAGGATTTCCCAAGCATAGCATATAGATACTTAGCAAAAATTATCATGCAAGCCCTATACAAAATATTTCTAATGCATAGTCAAAGTATTGGGACAAAAGTATGAGGCACCACTTGCCTTGGTAGTTGGGGGAGTAACAACAATCCTCACAGTCACAATCACCACTAGCACCAAAATCTACACATAAAATGATAGCACCAAATTCATATTTTAAATAAACAAGCAAAAATATATGAATGCATGCAAATGCCATGTGATTATTTTTCTAAACCAAATAAGACAAGTAAAAAAATACTGATCAATAAACTAAACATTTACACATCAAATAAACTTTATTTGGCCTTTAAAACATTTTCCAATTAATTTTTATACAAAATAAGCCTACAAATGTCTATGCATAAAATTCTATTTTAACAGAGGCAAAATACAAAACCAAGCCTACAGATGTGTAGAATTTATTTTTGTGATTCCATTGATATCTTATTTGCTTTTTTGGATAAACAGAACAAAAGTTATTGAATTTACAAGTTTAAACATTCAAAAATCATTTCTGGAATTTTAAACAGGCATGCTAGGCCACATGGGCAGTTTCTATTGGCTGATACCATTTCGCACGGATCGATCAACGAGGGTCGTTGGATTTAAGTGACAGTGCACGACCAGATTTGCTCTTACCGGTTTGTTTAAGTGATCTAATCTCAAGCGTTAGATCTAGATCCAACGCTGTTAAGCACACGACCAAGGATGGGCGGCGCTAGCGACGGTGATGCGGCGGCGGCGCTACTGGCGATGGTGGAACGACGATTCTAGCGAGGCCTAGGGGTGGTGATGATGCTTCACATACTCGCACACGCACGAGGGATCTCAACATGGTCACGGTTGGGCAGGGGGCGTGCTATAGCGGGATCTAGAGCTCGTCGGAGTTGCAGGCGGCGTCGGGTCCTTGCAGACGAAGTCGTTGCCGACGCTCTAGATCGTCCTAGCACAAGCCAGTGTCATCAGTAGCTGCGCAAGGACAAGGCGAACCTAGTCGTATGCAAGTGGGATCAAGGGGCACTCAGTATTTACCGTAATCGATCGCCGGAGTTGGGCGGCGGCTCTGTCGCTTGCAGTGGTGAACAGGGACGGCGTCCTGGGTCATGCGTAGGCAAATCAGAAACATGAGAAGATGCACCAGGTCATGGCGAACTCGACAGGGCCAAGCAGAGGGCAAGGGGCGACAGGAACTCACCGGAATCGGTTGCTGGAGCTTCTCGGTGCTGCGGCGATGCAAGTAGAAATTCGTGGAGCCTGGCGGCGCTTCTGGATGGTTGTGTTGGGGGAAATGGCCGCAAGGGGGAGGGGTGTGCGAGTGGGTGAGAAACAGAGGGAGAAGGGAAAACCCGGGTGGGCTGGTTCTGTTACTGGGCCGAATAGGTGGCGCCGACCCTTTTCCTTTTCTTTATTCCTTTTTCATTTCTGTTTTGATTTCCAGGAATCCTTTTCAAATGATTTCAAATGTGTTTGAATTCAAACATTTTCTGGATTTTTGCAAAATGAACCATGCACATATTTGAGCATAAAACATTGATGTTCACTGAAAACTACTTTGGTCCTTTGAAACTAAAATAAAACCATGCCTTAATTATTTATTTCTAAATAGGCATAAGAATGGTTTTGAATTTAGATTTTTGTTTTGAAACTTTGAACAAGCTTTGGAAATTGACAATCAAACCTATGTTCAAACTTTTTCTGGTTAAAACAAGTATTCTTATATTAGAGTGGAAATAAAGCCATTGTTTTTCCTACATAAAATAACAGGCAACAATTGCTTCTCTTTTTTTGAAATCTTATTTGAAAATGATCCTAAATGCTTATGGATGCATGAATGATATGCAAACTTTATAATCATGATTTTTGGGATGTTACACGCCGCCTGCATCGCACCGTCCGTCGAGCTCTAAGGGTGGATAAGAACATCGCGGACACGTCTCTTTCGCCCTCATCCATTTTCCCTCTCTCTCTCTCTCGACCTCCCACTCGCATTATCCTCCCCTGACCGAAAAAGCTAGCCGTTGTTCTTCGCCGTTCGCCGTCATCTCCGGCCTACCCTTATCGTTCTGAGCCTACAGGAAGCTCCGCCTCGCCGTGCTGAGCAACCCTGTAGAAGGAATCGATGCCGCGTGCCTTCAATCGTCGCCATCGACTTCATATTCCCCATGGCCGACCATCCTCCGCCGCGACCGCATCGTCGACCTCGACCCCCTCCGGCCCATCTAGCAGCCGCATCACGTCGAGGGTGAGCCTCTGGTCCTCCTGGACCCCTCCATTTCTCCCCTCTCGCTCTGATTCGCTTCCTCTTCGTGCGCCACCCTCTGCCGCCGCCAGTCACCGTCTCCCTCCTCGCTCCAGCGACCAAATAGGGGCGGAGCCGCCACTTTCTGGTTCGTCTCGACGAGCCGCGTCGAACACACCCACCCCCGCTTGCTGATTCGCCCTCTAGCTTCAACTCTGGCCGTCGTCTGCCGTGCTGCCGCTGTGGTGATGTGGTGCCCGCGTGGCAACTGAGGTGGCCCTGGGGCCCTCTGTCAGCCACGGTGGGTAGACACTGCCCCGGTGACAAATGACCCCGCCCACCCCATGTGACATCAGCCTCTGTCATGCTGACGTAGTAATCCAATTTAAAATGATTTAAATAATTCCAGAAATTGGTTTAAACTTATAAATTCAATAACTAATTATTTATAAGTCAGAAAATATGAATAATATATCAAAATGTTTAGAAAAATGAGAACTACCTCTTTAAGATATAATCATGCATTGTTAAGCAACTTACATGACAAGTTTAAATAGAAGAACATAGTAACCCCTCACAGGTGATTCCGGAGTTTCCCTGAGTTAGGGTTTGCACCCCTCGGAATCCCGATTAAATTGTCGAGCATGCCTTAGGGTTACATTTCAATACAAATTAACTTGTCATACCATCATTCTTGTGTAAGCATTGCATCGATGCCATGTGTTGATTGTTTCCCTTTCTTTCCGGTATTTGGTTCTTCTCGGTAGAATACGATATCGAGATCGAGATCGAATACCGAGATCAACACCGTCGAAGATCAAAGATCGAAGACCAATACTTGACAACTGTAACAATTCAAGTACAAGGCTTCCGAAGATCTAATTATTGGTTATCAACTGGCAAGGCAAGCATAGCCCCCACCATGATATAATCCTATGATTTCAAAAGCATTTCAATTCCTGCCATGATGCATACGATTCTACTATGGTCTTTTATTGATAGGTAGAGTATCCTATCTGTTGCATTACTCCCTTTGAGCTTATATTACCTAATCCACTGCTCCTAGCATAACTAGGTTTGCCTTGTGTGCACTACTAGAGCTTATGTTTCTCCTTCTTAGCCATGCATAGCTGTTGAGTCTGGTCCATCCAGATGATGTATCAGATGCAGAGAATCTAGTATGACAGGAGAATGTGATGGGATGAGATTAGAGGTGATATGAAATTAAACATGCCAAGGCTTGTATGGGAGGCCACGGTGGTATGTGGTTTTTCTAGTCCCATGCTAACCACCACTAGGACCTGAGTTCTTGCCTTTGGAACCGAGATGAGCATACAGCCACACGGGGCTTGGGAACCCCTCGCCTGATTAACTTGCCTACTAGATTCCATGAGTCACATAGTTCGGCGTTCCATTCGACATACACATTGAAAATGTTTTCGAAAGAGGGGGTGAAGGAGGTGCATTCATAACAGGCAGGGAAGCGTGGACCGGATTGCTTGGGGTTGCTGGCGCCCCTGGTAAACCAACCTCGCCTCACATCTTTAAGTACCGACTTCGGGATTTGACCCGTTACGGCGGAACCATACTTATTGTGTGACTCATGGTCTCGGCGAAAGCAAGGTAAAGGTCGTGGCCAACCACCCTATGCCGGCCTTACAAGGAAGAGGGCTAAAACGTTGGCATTAAGAGTTGGTTGGTACGTGTGGGTAAAGTTGTACACCCCTGCAAGGTTAAATATTTCCAAAAAGCCGTGTTCACTGTTATGAATGCTTGGTGACCAGATTCTAACATCATAGAGAACTTTAACCTAATTGTAAAACTTGGCAGATCAATGTGTGCTTAAGGATGCTTCCTCATGGGTACGAGGGGGTGATCCTAGATAGGGTTCAGATGATGATGATTTGGTGGATATCAAAAGATGATGATCAATATTTCGGAGATGTCGCTCCCTTATCCCCTTTTAAAATACTCTGATTAGACAAGCTTCCTCTCTCCCTTGTTTTATAAACAAAGATGGCTTTATGCAAAACAGCTCCACCAGCCATAAGTCTTGCGAAGTACACCCTGTACTCACCCTTACTTTGTTGATACTTTTGGCAGAGTAAGTGTTCACCTGAGGAAAAGTTCCATACTACATCGACACCGACGAGTAGCTTGGGGTTACTGGTCGGCAGTCTGGAATCTATGGGCTGGGACGTCATCATTATGCTTCAGGCCTCTTAGTCCATTTGTTAAGTTTTCTATACTTAATAGCATAATTTGCCTTCCGTTGTTTGATGTTTGTGGTCAGTGACCTCTGTTTGTAATAATTTGGTTCTCTACTTAGTTATCAGCTTGCTGTAATAAATTTTGTGTCGTAGGGTCACTGTTGTGTTACCGATTCTTCACTGGATATCCTCGAGCTCAAGGTTAAGCTTATGTCAGACGAAGGTTTGGGATTTGTTTAGCCCTGATCCCGGGGGTGTCACACATGCATGAAGCGCACCAAGAATTTCGTGGGTACGTACAAACGTCCCTGCACTGTTGGTGATCTACAGCGGTCTGTCCAGGAGAAGGAAGAGTGTTGTCGAGCCTACCTCTCCTGTTGGATGGATATGAAAAATTCCTGCGGCGGGGTGCATGATAAGACTGCTATGGCTGCCTTCATCGATGGTTTGGAGAAGGGAACTTTCCTCCGTCATAAAATGAAGCGCCTGCAGGACAATCAGAAGCTGGATCTCAATCAGATGATATCATTGGCCAGTGAGTTCGCGACCGCCATCGATGATGCTCGTGGCTCTTTGCCAGCAATAGCTATACCTACCCAAGCCAAGAGGAACAAAAAAATAAACAGAAGAATCCGCCAGAAGAAATGCCAGCCTCCGACATGGTCGCCATGACATTTGCAGGCAGAGACGATGTCGGACAGCATGTACGTGGCCGGGGGCTGGATGTGGGCAGCAGCGTGGTAGTGATACTACCCCAGTAGCACTCCGCATTCCCCAAACATACGGATAGTACCGCGATATGTCGTGTCTCGCCCACCTCGATGCCAATGGCAAAGCCACCCACACTAATCGCCATTGCAAGTTTGTGAATGATCTCAAGGAAGAACCAGAGTCCGGCTATAAGCAAAGCCATAACAACTGACCGCGGGGCAAGGGAAAGGGAAATAATAAGGACGAAGAGTACAAGGATTCAAGTGACATGGATGAGGACGTGGAACCCAAGCACGCCGACAAGAGCGATGGCAAAGGCAAGAATCCCTTCGAGAAGAAGCCCCCCGTCTACCACACTTTCCTTGGTAATCCAACTTTCCAGGCACAAAAGACCTCACTGAGAATACTGATGGCCACCCTACCCCCAGTTCCCTAGTACCTGCGCTGGTTGGAGGTTCCAGTCACTTGGGACAGGAAGGATCACCCCGACCTTGTTCCAACCGAGAACCAGTGTGCCATGGTCATCAACCCATTGATTGACGACAACAAGTTCACCAAGTGCCTCATGGATAGTGGAAGCAACATCAACATCATGTACCTGGATACATTGCATAAGATGAACTTGACGGAGACCAACCTAAGGTGGACCAACACTGTGTTCCATGTCATCGTTCTTGGCCGAGAGGCTTGATCCCTTGGGTGTATCACCCTTCAGGTCGCCTTTGGTGATGTTAACAATAACCGCCAAGAGCGCATGACCTTGGAAGTGGTCCCCTTCAAGAGCGTGTACCACGTCATACTCGGACGCGACATCTTCCACTCCTTCATGGAAAAACATGCTTTGTCTACAACAAGCTCAAGATACCCAGACTAAATGGTGTCATAACCATTGCCGGAAGCTTTTCAAAGGCAAGGGACTGCGAAATTAGAGAAGCAGCCTTTGCTGAAGCCATCCTTTACAGCGAAGAATTCAAGGAGATCCAGCGGCAGGTCGATGCCTCGGAGATGCCAACATCGAAGAAGTAGATTTCTGACTCCGATCCCACTTTCAAAGCCCCCATCGAGACCAAGCTAGTGGAACTTGTGGTAGATGATGCCTCCAAGATCACCGCCATTGGGACGAACCTAGATCCCAAATAGCAAAGCACACTCGTCGAGTTCCTTTGTGAGAATAGGGACATATTTTCCTGGCAACCTGCCGACATGAAGGGTGTACCTAGGGAACTTGCCAAGCTCAGCTTAAACATCAATCCTAAATGCAAACCAATGAAATAACCTCTATGAAACTTCGGGGACGAGAAGAGACGTGCCATTGACAAAGAGATAGCTAGGTTACATAAGGCTAGTTTTTTCCGAAAAGTTCTTCACACCCGATGGGTGGCCAATCCTGTACTTGTGCCCAAAAAGGGAACCAAAGAATTAAGAATGTGTGTTGATTACACAGGCTTGAACAAAGTGTGTCCGAAGGATCCGTTTGCTTTGCCTCGCATTGACCAAGTCATTGACTCGATGGCTGGCTCGAAACTTCTATGTTTTCTAGATGCATACTCAGGATACCACGAAATTAAGATGCGAAAGTCAGACCAATTGGCCACTTTGTTCAACACTCCCTATGGCACATATTACTATGTCACAATGCCCTTTGGGATGAAAAACATAGGTGCTACATACCAGCGGACAATGCAACATTTCCTCCATGGCCAAATTTGTCAAAACATTCACACCTACGTGGACGATATCACGGTAATGTCAGAGAAATCAAATGACCTCATCACCGACCTGAGCGAAACCTGTGATAACCTTAGAAAGTTTAACATGATGCTGAACCCTAAGAAGTGCATCTTCAGGGTCCCTGCTGGCAAATTGTTAGGCTTCATTGTTTCCCATAGAGGAATCAAGGTCAACCCGGAGAAGATCAAGGACATCCTAAACATCAATCGTCCGACATGCCTCAAGGACATCCAAAGGCTCGCAGCAGTAAGCCGGTTCGTCAGCCGACTTGGAGAGAAGGGCATGCCGTTGTACAAGTTGCTCAAGAAGGTGGAAAAATCGTATGGACAAACGAAGCAGAGGAAACACTAAAGGAGCTAATAAGGATACTTTTGTCTGCACCTATACTCGCAGCACCTATACTCGCAGCACCTGAGTCAATGGAGCCTATGTTGATCTACATGGCGGCCACCAACCGGGTTATCAGCATCGTCGTAGTAGTGGAGCAGAATGAACCAACACATGAGTACGGAGTACACCGACCTGTTTACTATGTAAGCGAGGTCTTGATGGAGTCCAATAAGCATTACCTGCACTACCAGAAGCTATCTTATGGAGTTTTCCTTGCTTCTCGGAAGCTAAGGCACTACTTCCAGGAGCACCCAATCATAGTAGTGAGCAAGGATCCATTGTCCGATATCATCAACAACAGCGACATGATGCAAGTATAGGGGGTGTATCGCAGTACTTATGGTAAATAGGAGTGTCGATCCCCACGAGGAGCAGAAGGTGTTGACAAGTGGTATGGAGCAGGAAATCTCTGCAAATACTTAGCAAACGTATTTTTAGGGGTTTTCTGATAAAGCAACAAAACAAAGTGCAAGTAATAAAGTACAAACGCAGCAAGTGGCCCAATCCTTCCTTTGCAAAGGACAAGCCGGTGGAAATACTTATAAGGACCAAGCGTTCTCGAGGACACATGGGAATTCTGTCAAGTGCTTTCGCTTCAGATAGCTGAGTACTCTTGTTTGGTGTTGTAAGTGTTGTGTAGGTGAACCTGTGCTAATGTACCGACCTTACTTGGACTAATACATACTTGTTATTAAACCCCCTGCAAGCATCTGCAACTATAGGAAAGTAATTAAGATATAAACCTAACCACAGCCTTAAACTCTGAGATCCTACGCTCCCTTGTGCAAAGGTGTCCTAACGGGGGTTCAGCTTTCTGTCACTCCGGCAACCCCACAATTAGTAGCCAAATACACAATGCATTCCCCTAGGCCCATAAATGGTGAAGTATCATGTAGTCGACGTTCACATGACACCACTAGAAGAATAGCACCATAACTTAAATACTAAACCATTGAATAATAACTCATCACAGATTCACTACTAAGAACATGACTTCTCCCATGTCCTCAAGAACTAAATGAACTACTCACAAGACATCATATGGATCAAGATAAAAGATGATATGATAATGGATAACAATCTGAACATAAACAATAATCCAATGGTTCCACTCACAAGCAACAACTACAATAGTAATTAACACCGGGAAAGTTTCCCCTAAGAACTAAAGCAATATCCAACACAATTGTTACAGCGGGACGAAGTGGTGATGATGGTGTTGGTGGAGATGATGGTGTGGATGATGATGATCCCGATGAAGCCTACCTTGATGACGGTGTTAATGGCGACGGTCTCCCCTCTCTGGGAAGGAATTCCCCCAGCAGAAATCTGTCTGCTGGAGAGATCTTTCTCTCTCGGTGTTTTCCTCCCCCAAAGGCGATGGAAATCTATCTGTGGTCGCTCCCCAAGGCTTAGGGTTCCGTAGGGAAGATATAGGTGAAGGGGCGGAGTCGGAGGCTGGGCAGGTGGGCCACACCTTCCCTAGGCGCGGGGTCAGGTGGGCCCGTGCCTAGGGGGTGTGTGCCCCCTAAGGCCCATCATCTTCCCTCCTTCTGGCTTCCTCTATCTTCTGGGAAAATATAATTTTCCCATTTTTTCTGGCATTTTTCTGATCTTCGCGAAATTGCATCAAAACACCTCCTTTTCCATCAGAATCTAGACTCCGGCAATTCATCCTTGAAGAATCATCCAACATGCAAAAACAGTTGAAAATACATAAGTAATACCTAATAATAAGACATATATCAATGAATAGAGGAAAATTATGATATAGAATGGTGATGCAAATTGGACATATCAACTCCCCCAAGCTTAGACCTTCGCTTGTCCCCAAGCGAAAACTAAGCTCAGTAAACATGTCCACAGGTTTATGGAGTGAAGTGTCGATAAAAGAAATACGGACAAGAAGCATCACACTTACCATTACACAACTCATAGAAGAAAGCAACTCACCATTATATAACTTAGCTTGCAACAAGTATATGAGGCACAATAGAGATGCATAAAGATAAATCATAATTGGAATTGGAAAACTCTTGTTCTTGGTCAGAGAACAGCTGGCAGACAGTTTCACAAAAATATTTTTGTAGAAGTTTTATAACAAGAGCACTCTTTGCTCAAAAAGGTTTTTCAATGAAGGCTTTCAAAGTAATACTCAATATATAAGAGTTTTGTGCAAGCAAGGAAGATAAAGAACATGATTGAATAAATTACCATATGAATGCTTGAAAAACAAGACCTCAAATGATTGCTAGAGATAGAGAGGAAGTAGGTTTACTAACTCAACTTAGAAAATAGGAGAAAGGTCCCTTCATAGAGGGTAGCAGGGATTACAAGTCATAAGGAGCTTCCAAAATATTATGGTACGTACTAGCTTTGAGCCCTCATTGCCCCTATCATAGGCATCTTGAGATGATTAAGGTTAAAGTGCACAAAGATGGAGTATATGCTTGACAAAATATAAGTTGGCAATCTCATGTCCCTTGAATATGAGGGCCACTCATCATGCTACTCAACTCCAGTGACTAGTAAGTTCTTGTCATTGTAAATACATGCGTATCATAGATAACCTCCAACGGGTACCCCTTGCACATGGTACAGGAGCTATACCATAACCAAAATGACAAAGCAAGCAGACAGTGAGCATCTCAGCGATCTTTTTATTTTCTAATTGCATATGTTTTTATTGAGGATGCTTCACAGATAACTCACTACGGTGATGCTGCAAGTTTCCACCATGATTAGGCCTGGCTTAGGCTAGCGGCCCAGGCGTTTCTCTAACACATAATACAGACTCCATGGATTTACAAGTTCCCTCTTTATTTCACACCGTTGACATCCATAGACAAAAGAGCATGATATCAACTGAGTATAATGTACAAGTGGAATGTTGAAAACGTTCCTCGTGATAGCACGGTTCTGCTAATTCCAACGTATAGATGCAATCATATACAACTTTGATGACTCAATGGTTCAAGTCTATTAGGGGAAAGAAAATAAGGTGTTCCATCAAGTTCGTGAGAGCTTTACTAACTAGTTTTCACATAACAAAATACTTTTTAATTCGAAAGGTAGATGAAGCTTGATAATTTGCTTGGAATAGCAAAAGCTACTAGGTAGATATGGTGGACACAAGTGGCAAAGGTTTTGGTTCAAAGGGATTGGAAACATGAGAAGTATTCCTTCTCAAAATAGGTTTTTGGCTAGCAAGGCTGGGTAGCAAGCAAGAGAGTTGAAAGAAACAAGCAAACATACAAGTAATAAAGCCAAACATGCAATCTTTCTTGAAGACACAAAAGATCTTAAATAGAGAATACTAAGATTATGAGCCAACAAGAAATAAAATAAATGATTCAAAATACCTATAAGATTTTTATCTTTTTCTTTCAAACCTCAAAAAGTATTGCTACTGACCAGAACTCGGTTTGCCAAAACCAATTTAGATCCACTTGATGATCCCAAAGTGGTGCCAATACTGATCAACAAGATCCATCATATAATAGAGATTGCAAACTAAAATAAGAAGTGCAAAAAGTAAAAGATGAGACTTCTCATTAATATTCCAATAAAGGCACTCACACCAAGGGATACAAAGATAATCAACTAAAGGAGAGATACTTCCACATGCAAACCAAACTATAAGATAAACCCTCTACCACAGATATGAATCCACAAAAAAGGTAAAATATAAAATATAATGATGGTGATACCGCGACACTCCCCCAAGCTTGGAACAAGTCAAGGGGATGCCAAACCTAATGACGAATTACTCCCTCGGTGGTGGTGGTGTTCTCTTGTCATTGGTCAGAAAATCTTGCAGCATCTTACGAAGCCTGTTATTCTCCTCTTGAAGCATACCCACCTTCACCCTCAAATCACGGTACCACGACCTTCTTGCCTTTGTTTTTGGCGGAGGCCATGGTGCTCTAAACTTGAGAAGATTTCCTGAAAGAAATAGATCGAAACGAAAACACGCCAAGAACACAATGCACGAACCTCGGGGGATCCAGGGGTTATATATTACGAAGTTTCAATGCATAAGGAAGGTTTTGACACGGAAACAAGGCGGAGGCGGAGTTCGATGGGGGAACACCCCCCTCAGGTGCGGCCAGGCTGGGCCCGCGCCTGATGGCGCTCACCACTTGTCGTGGGACACTTTGTTGGAAACCCCAAGAGCAAGGTATGAAGCAGCACAGCAGCAAGTTTCCCTCAGTAAGAAACCGAGGTTATCGAACTAGTAGGAGGAAGGAAACGTCACACAGGTGTGGCAAGCAACACGGAGACCTGCACAACACAAACTCAAGACTTTGTCCCAATGAATCAGTGAGGTTGTCAAGCTCAACAGTTTGTTGTAACAAAGGATTAAACGTATGGTGTGGAAGGTAATGGTTTGCATCAAGTAAACAAGTAACAGTGGAAGATGTATCAATGGTAAAGATTGGACCGGGGTCCATAGTTCACTGGAGGTGCTCTCCTTAGATAAACAACATGGCATGAAGGTTAAACAAATTACAGCAGGGCAATTGACAGGAACTGAGCAAGGCAAAACAATGCAATTACTAGACAGAAAGATCCTATGAGATTCGATTGGGCAATACAACAAGATACATAGACCGCTATCCAACTACATCTATGACTAGAAGTCCACCTTCATGTTATCATCCGAACCCCCTCTAGTATTAAGTTGCAAGCAATAGACAACTGCTTTAAGCAAAGTGTGTAAGGTAAACAGTCCACATGTTCCATGAACAAGAGACCATTGTTTTATCCCTAGTGGCAATAGCAGATCTACAACCGAAGAGATTTCTGTCACTTACCTTGGAAACTAGAGGCATGAACCCACTATCGAGCATAAATACCCCCTCTTGGAGTCACTAGCAACTACTTGGCCAAGATAGCTACTAACAACGAAGAGCATGCAAGATCACAAACAACACAGACATGGTAGAATCCTAAAGACAAAACCATTAATCAAACCAACATAATAATCTCAATATCCATCGGATCCCTGCAAACACAACAAGCATGATTACAAATATATTAGATCTTGATCATGAACGGAGCTCACAAGATCTATACATGAAAGCACAACGGAGGAGATACAACCATCTAGCTACTACATGGACCCATAGTCCAAGGTGGAACTACTCACGCTTCATACCGGAGAGAAGGCCTCCGGGATGATCTCCCCTCCGGTAGGGTGCTGGGAAGAACTTCAGATCCCCTCGATCTAGGGACGATGGTGGCGGCGGCTACAGACGGTTTGTTGATATTTGATCGGGTTCTTAGGGTTTCTGCATCGGGGGCTTCTTATAGGCGAAGGGAGGCCGAGGCGGCGGCCAGAGGGGGAAAACCGTACCCAGGCGCGGGGTAGGGCCCACATGCGCCTAGGGGGGTTTAGCCACCCTGGCACACCTCCTCGTCTCCTCTTCTGACTTCTTGTTCCCCACGAAAAGTAATTGACTCTGACGTTTGTCCCGTCCAATTCCGAGAATATTTCTTTACTAACTTTTCTGAAACCAAAAACAACAGAAAATAGGCATTTGGCACTGTTGCAACTTGTTAGTAGGTTAGTACCAGAAAACATGTAAAAATCACCTCAAAGTGTGGACAAGTAAAGCAAAGTAGATACTAAACAAGCATGGATAATCAAAAATTATAGATACGTTTCCAACGTAACAAGCACTAATAGAGATACTAGGCACTATGCCCTAACAATCTTATTCGATTACAATATAGAACTCGTCCAATCCCTACTATCCCCATAGCCTACAATGAGGTATTACTCACTCATGGATGAGGGAGACATTGATGGTTGATGGAGAGGCGTTGGTGATGACGATGGCGATGGTCCTTTCCAAATTCCCCGTCCCTGCAGGGTGCCAGAACGGAGTTTCTGGATCCGAATCTTGGTTTCTGGTGGTGGCGGCGCAACGGAACTCTTTCTAGAAAAGCGACGAACCCCCCTCGGTTTTTAGGTCAAGGGGTAACTTATAGGTGAAGAGGGAGCCCGAGGGGGTGCATGGGGTGGTCGCACCCCCTAGGCGCGGGCTAGGCCCACCCGCGCCTAGCAGGAGTGTGGGCCCCCAGGCCTCCACTCCGTTTTTGTCTTCTGGCTCCGTGGATCTTTTGGCGAAATAGGATTTTTGGCATATTTTCCAGGATTTTTCCTGATAGTTGATTTTCTGCACAAAAACTAGACACCAAGGTAATTCTGCTGAAAATAACGTCAGTCCGTGTTAGTTGTATCCAAATCACACAAGTTTAGAGGAGAAACAATAGCAAAAGTGTTCGGGAAAGTAGATACGTTTTGGACGTATCACTCCCCTTAGCGCTGCTTGCGGTCCGCGTATCACTCGCCCCGCAGGCAGCATCGAGGTGATGATGATCGTGCCTGCTGTAGGCGCTGGAGCCGGCGCAAGCAGAGACCCAGCTGCAGTAAACCCGGCGGCGGAAGATCTGGCAGATCTGAAGAATGTCACCCCCAGAGCGACAGGCTCGAGGTTTCCAGTGCTAGAAAATCTAGAGAACATATTGCAGGCAGCTATAGAAATCTTAACCACCCTTGTAGCTCCTATCGTAGATCCGGCTCAAGCACAGGCCGAGCTAGAGGAGACCCAGTAGAAAGTTTTAGAAGGAGCTCAAAAGGTAGCAGCATCTCAGCAGTCACTGAACATCACCTTGCGTGAATATGCTAAAGTTAATAATCTTAACACTAGCCCATCAAGAATGGATGGTGTAAGGCTAAGGGGGAAAATCTCCTTAGTGACATAAACAAAGAACATGTGTCTAGGCCTGATAATACGGCTAACCTGGTTTTGCCGAGATACAGCACGCCGGCAAAGAACATCAGAGCTACGGATGTAGCCGCAACCGAGATACATGATTTATCCGGCAAGGCCCGACAAAGGAAGCAAGAATGATTCAATGAGTTGGTGCGCATTGCAAACCAACAAAATGAGAAGTTTCTCAAAAACAATCCGGTAAGGCCAGGGGCTCCCATGTCGTTCATTCGGCTGGAGGCGCCTCGGCAGTATCAACTACTGCAGCATCTTCACTCGGCGGAGGCCCACCGAGAGAAGAGGCAGTGACCTCTGGAAGAATAAACAGGCAAATGGTGCCGTATGACCCAGATGTGGCCGGTAGAGGCAATCCAGTACAAGGAAATGGTAGCCAAGGCAGTGGCATAAACAGAAACCCCAGACATGGCAATTGTATCCAAGGTAACAACGGGTGAGGAAATCCCGGCCAGCGTAATTCAGCTGGAGGAGGGCAACATCCTCCACAACAGCGTTAGTCGAGGTATGAACCTCACCCGAAGCAAAGTGTAGGACCAGCTCTACAGAACCCGAGGCAAAATACATACAATGATGGTTACTCGGAGGTGGAAAATGCCAGATATCTTAGGCCTGATCACATAATGGGGGCAAGGCTAGGAAATAGAAACTTGTAGGCGGATGTTGCAAGGTTGAAACTGGACCGAATATACATGTCTGATTTGCTGGAAGAGCAAGGTCCTCCGGGTCCAACATGCTTTGGACCTCAGATCATGAGGTAGGCACCTATGCCGAACTTCCAGTTGGCAAGAGGAACAAAAACATATGATGGAAGCAAAAAAAACCACAAGATTGGTTGATTGACTATGCCACTGCAGTGAAAATGGCAGGAAGCAATCTTAGATGGGTAGTGAGATATGTGCCATAGATGTTGGAAGGACCCACAAGGGTTTGGCTGAACAATTTGCCAACAGGAAGTATAAATTGTTGGTTAGATTTTGAGGAGATGTTCGTTAGTAACTTCACCAGCACATACAAGAGTCCTAATAGACCTCAACAGCTGGCGATGTGCAAGCAGCGACTGAATGAGACTGACAGAGAATTCTTAACTCGGTGGTGTAACCTAAGGAAGTCATGTGAAGGGGTGATTAAATCACAGGAAATTGTTTGGTTTGCACAAGGGTGTAGGTACACGAGTATGTTGTGGCAAAGGCTGCAAAGAGATATGCCAACTACGTTGGCCGAGATAACCAGGATAGCCGACTCATATGCACTAGGCGACCCGACTCAGCCAGAACTTATGTCGGCAGAGAAAAATGAACAACATGAGCATTATGCCCGTGATGGAGCCGGATCATCCCGGAGGAATGACTTTCAAGGTAGAAGGAGAGATGATAAGCCGGATTATTGGTATAACTTGAACCATGTTGCGGTTGTGACTCAAGATCAGCAAGGAGCTGGGAGTAGCCAGCGACAAAAGAACAGTAGACAATAGTGGACACGAAAAAATGATGGAAAAAAGCAAGGGAGCAATGAACAGAAAAAGCAATGGCAAGTGAGGCCTAAGTACACCTAAGAGTCCATGTTAGATCAGCCATGCAAGTTCACACACCCAACACGGCTAAGCTGACTAATCATACAACTCGGCAGTGTGCATGGATGAAGCAGGCAATGGGGAACATGGGTCCACAACAAGTACCTTAACAACCACAACTTACATGAGGAAATGCCAAGCAATTGATGTTACCTTCCCCTCCACCGAGGTATGATCAACATGATAGAAGGGATGCAGTGCATCATGTGGTGAATCAAGACCAAGGTAACCAAGGAAACTCCGGCAATGACGGTCATAGAGAGTACAAATAACATCATCAAGCTTATTGTGTGTTCACCATAGATCAACAAGATAGGAAAAGTGTCCAGCACCGACATATGGAAGTAAATGTAGTTATGCCGACAGTGCAAAGATACAGGCATTGGTCAGACCAAGAGATCATTTGGAGTATCAGAGATGTAAGATCCCTCCTCTATAAAGGAAAAGGATCCCTGTGATTGCAATGCTAGTCCCTGGATCATTGCTAGCATCCACAGTTTAAGATGAAGTACACAGATACAAAGGTCATTTATTACATCCATTCCAGAGATAAACATAGTCTTTACAACTCAAAGGCCATAGGCCTAATACAAGAGTTTGAATAAGTAAATAAATGTAAGTCTTCATCTTCATGTGCCACAGGCAAACATGTTGAGTGTAGACTCATGACACCTAATCTTCATCAGAGTAATCTGCAACATCACAAGTTACAGCCACAGTGGGTCAATACTTTGGAATAGTATTGGCAAGTGATACCTTAGTAAAATTTAGGTGGACTATATTACTATATGCAATTTGGCTAAGTGTAGCTTGGCTTGCTTTGCTCAAAAATAGGTTTTTCCTATTAGTTGAAATCACTAAGTTTTTCTTTGTCAAAACTTTTCCCAAGGAACCACCAATAGACATTGAGGTCCTTCACCCTTGTTCACCCACAAGTTTTTACTTAGAAGTTGGAATGATGAGATTCTTGATAGCTTCCATGCCTTGATGCTCAAGTTGCCCATTGCCATGGACTTGGCTAAGTACTTAGATTTTTCCATCTGCAGAGGTTGTGCACTTTCCCCACCAGACTTGGTTTCACCAAGACAGGACCTTTCAGAAGCCTTCCCTTAGACCAAATGGACGCGTTACAACCTATCATCCCACTACCACCAACTGTCCAAATGGCTAAGTTCTAGCAACCTATGTGATCTAGGCAGAGCCCATATTGCCAAGTGGCTGTACTAGAATCTTCTCAACACTTGGCCTCTAAAATCCCTTTGTTCCTGGGTGGCTTTCCACAAGTGAGATACACAAGGTAAACCATAGCCATGGGACTTGTGTAACCACTCAACCAAAACCACCAATCAAGTCCCTTTCCGCCCAGGTGATTCATTGACTTAGTTGTTTTATTAAGAAAAACATAAGTCCAAAGACTTAGAAATATTTTCATCATAGCATGTATATTTCACCAACCCTTGTTTGCTACTAGCTAGGCTAAGTATGGCATAGATAGTAACTTAACTTAGAAATTTCCCAACATGGCATATAGGAAAAAATATTAACATGCAAGACTTAGCAAAATATTTCTAGTGCTTAGTATAAATATAGGGATAGAAATATTCATGAAGTACCACTTGCCTTGGTAGTTGGGAGAGTAGCACTCTTCACAATCACAATCACTAGCACCAAAATCTACACAAAGAATGGTAGCAACAAATTACACACAACATATACAAACAAACAAAAATACATATGCATGCATGCAAAATGCTAAGTGATGATTTTTTTAAAACTCAACCAAGCAAGTGCATAGTACTGAATCTTTAACAAGTCAAAAACTTGCCAAACCAAGTTTATTTGACACTAAAAACATTTCCTAAACATTTCATATACTCAAATAAGCCCTACACAAGTTTCTGCAAATAAAGCTATTTTAACAGAAGCAAAACTTTAAGCACATTGCATATTCTGAAAGGGCTTGTTCTCCTGATTCCAACGGTATAAAATTTGCCAAAATCTAACGTGGGAATCAAAAGTTATAGCTAAATCAAATTTGGATATAAATCAGATTTCAAATTCTGTTTTTAAACCAAACCCTAGCCACGCGGCGCTATCCTATTGGCCGATACCGTTTCACTCAGGATCACACTTCCGCGCCGTCAGATCAAGTCAGATCCAACGCGCCAGATTCAAAGAAAACGTTTCGCTCAGATCTAATCTAAACCGCAAGATCTACATCCAACGGTTGCTGTTGCTTTGACCATAGACTAGCGGCGCTAGCGGCGGCGACTGGCGGCGGCGTGTCTGTCAGCGGCGGTGCCGGCATTCTAGGTCGTCCGGGGAGGGGAGAGGATGCTCACCAGAACCATCGTGTCGAGGTGAAGCTCAACGTGTCTCTGGTTGGCGAAGGGGCGCTCGGAGTCGTCGGGGATTCCTCGCCGGAGTTCGTGAACGCGTCGGGTACGGCTGCTGGTCGACGTTGGCGAGGTTCTGTGTCGCGCTAAGACAAGAGGAGGACACCGTTAGACGTGCAAGATGCTAGGGATCTTAGGCGTATCAGACAGAGGGCAAGGGGCGGCTGGTACTTATGGGGAGAGGTCGCCGGAGTTCGTGCAGAGAGCGGCGGCGCTCAGTCGTTGTCGCTGCCGAGGCTACAGGCCATGCGCGAGCAAATGAAAGATGTCAGTAGATGCGCACGGAGCTGTAGAGCATGCCAGTATGAACCATGGACAGAGGGGGACACGGTGCTCACCGGAATTCGTCGGCGAGGTCGTCGGAACAACGGCAGTGTCTGGCGAGTTGCGAGCAGCCTGGTGGTGTGGAGAGGAAAGTGGGTGAGGGGAAATGGCCGCGAGAGGGAGGGGCTTAAGTAGGCAGGAGCTCGACAAGAAACGCCCAGTGAATCAATGCCAATTACGCCGCGGAATCAACGCAGCAACGGCCAGCGGCGGTGTTCGTGCGCGGAATCTGGGGGAAGACGATGATGACGTGGACAGGGCCCGCTTGTCAGCGAAATAAACAGAGAGGGAGTAGGGTCCGAGTGTCAGTGCCTCCGCGGGTGCGTATGCGCGTGGGAGAGAGAGAGGGGACCCGGATGGGCTAGCTGGGCTGGTTTCGCTGTTGGGACAGAATAGTAGTGCCGGCCCTTTTCCTTTTCTTTATTCCTTTTCTTTTTCTAATTTGATTTTCTGGAATGATTTTCAAATGAATTCAAACTCTATTTGAATTCAAATCTTTTCAGGATTTTTGCAGTGTGCAACAGTCACAATTCTAGGCATAAAACCATGTGGTCACTTTGAATTGGCTTGGTCATTTTGAATAAACAAAATAAACAGTGCTATAGCACTTGATTTGCAAATGTTTTTTAAAAATGGTTTTGAAACCATTTTAATTTTGTATATTTTTGTTCAAACTCCACACTCAATCCAATCAACAAGGAAGCAAACAAACTTGGTTTAAAACCCTTAAGCTCTCAAATGAGGATGGTCATTTGATTTAATTTTGCTCACATAAAATGATAGCACTATGTGCTTCTGCTTTCTTGAAATTGGTTTTAAATTGATCTCAAAACTATATGCATGCATGAATGATATGCAATATTTGAAATCATGATTTTAGGGATGTTACAAGAGATCTACTGGAGATATGCCCAAGAGGCAATAATAAAGTGGTTATTATCATATCTTCATGTTTATGATAAATGTTTACATCCCATGCTATAATTGTATTAACCGGAAACATTAATACTTGTGTGTTTTGTAAACATAAAAGAGTGCCTAGTAAGCCTCTTGTCAAACTAGCTTGTTGATTAATAGATAATCATGGTTTCCTGATCATGGACATTGGATGTTATTAATAACAAGGTCATATCATTAGAAGAATGATGTGATGGACACACTCCTATAGTTAGCATAGCATAAGATCAAGTCAATTAAAGTTCGTTTGCTACAAGATTTTAAATATATAATAACCTAATCCTTAGACCATGAGATCATGTTAATCACCATCACTGGACGAGTGCTTTGATGACATAAAACGCCACTTCCGTAACTGGGTGGTTATAAAGGTGGAATTAGGTATTCTGAAAGTATGCCTTGAAGCACATGGATCAAGAGTGGGATTTGTCCATCCATATGATGGATATATATAATCTAGGACCTCTCGGTGGAATGCCATTCAATTGGCTTGCAAACATGTGACCGGGTCATAAGGGATGTCATATCACGGAATGAGTAAAAAGTACTTATCGGTAACGAGGTTGAACTAGGTATAGAGATACCAGCGATCAAACATCGGATAAGTAAAGTATCACACGACAAAGGGAATTGGTATCGTATGTAAATGGTTCATTGTGGGAGCCATAATGGATTTCCAGATCCCACTAATGGTTATTGATCGGAGACGTGTCTCGATCATGTCCGCATAGTTCACGAAGGACAAGGAAGATATTGTTTGAAGTAGATATGGAATATGAGTTGGAGAGTGAATATTGTTCGGAGTCTCGGATTAGATCGAGTACATCACGAGGAGATATGGAATGGTCTGGATAATAAGATTCATATAAGGAAAGTAAATTTCTAGGGTTCGAAAATGTTTTTAGTGTTTTGACCGGGAAACTTCTAGAATGTTCTGGAAGGTCCACCATCCCGGAGGGAGGTACTTGGGATGTGCCATGCCCTAGGTAAAGTCGACCAAAGAAAAGGAAGAGAGAAATCAAACTCTAGTTTGAAAAGTCAAATCCTAGTTTGAAAAGTCAAATCCTAGTTTGAAAGTCAAAGTCCTAGTGGAGGAAGGGAAGGAAACCTTGAGGGACAAGGTTTCCCTTTCCCTCTCCATTGCCGCTGGCCAAGGGAAGTTAGGGGTGGACTCAGCTAGGGCTGGGAACCCTGGTCGCCGCCCCTCCACCTATATAAGGACGGGTAGGGCACCCCCCTACTCCCTCACCCCAAGTCCTAGGCGCCACCTTGCCCCTAAAACCTAGGCGCCTCCCTCTCCATCTCCCTACTCCGGCTTAGGTGAAGTCCTGCAAGGATTTCTCCTCCACCACCAACACACCTTCGTCCTGTTGGGATTTGGAGGAGATATACTACCTCTGCTGCCCACTAGAATAAGGGAGAGGAAGGTCTTCATCGACTACCGTATGTGTGACCGACTATGGAAGCGTTGCCGGAACATGGTGCCGGAAGGATCATCTACATGATCTTGAGATCGGAAAGTGATTGACTACATTAAGCACGAGAATCTGATCTCGTTAAACACTTTAGATCTATGAGGGTTAGTTCTCTAAAATCTCGGTGCACCGATCTCGTGGATTAGATCTTGGCTTTCCCATAGATTGGATCTTGGTTTTGTGTGTTCATGCGATAGAAATTTTTTGTTTTCCATGCTATGAACCATATAGTGGTGTGGCACCCCGGATTTTTACGGTCCGAGAATACCCGTTATGCCTGCAATTCATGTTCCCATGATCAGTGAGCCGTGAGTATAATCGACAAGTATCACTACAACATCCGTAATTAACAAATACAACTACTTACATTTATGCCATTATGGAAATACAACAACAATAGCGGAAGTCTTCAAGCGCAGAGCCATGTCATGCCTTAACCTACAGGCAACTGATTGGGAAGACGGCCTATCTCGCATAGACGTCAGCAACCTCCATCGTTCCTCTTGCTTTTGAAAAGTCTGGCCAAGTAGATAGCCAAGGAAAATGCTGATGAGTACTTTGAATGTACTCGCAAACCACCTTAATATAACAATAAGTAAAGGATATGCAGTATGGCTGTGGTAGGATGGCTCCATAAGAGGTTCTTTTGTAATTAGTTTCTCTTGCAGATATAGCATGTCTCTATATCTTTGTTGAAATTTTTTGTAAAACATTTTGGAAACCATTTTTGAAAAGTTTTAGGAAATCACTAGGATTGGGTCACCCATTTGATTTCTCCTTCCGGTCATCTCATGACCAAAACTCCTTCCTCGTTTTCCCGACCATCCCATGGTCAAAACATTTTCGAGCCATTGCTTTTCCGAATTCCTTTTTGAAAACAAAACCATCACCCCCGTATAGCAGCCATCACAACCGTCCATGACCAAGGACTTGGCTATTCGAATAGATTTACACTCTGCAGAGGTTGTACACTATACCCACACCATCCGATTACCCGTCCCTGATCCACACTGATCGTGGGTCGAATAATCGGTCAAGACCTTCCGAATGCCCTCTCCGATACAAGTGCCTACCCTATGAGGTTAATCCCCTCAAAACCGGGACGCCCTATATAGTAACTAGCCAACCGGAGCGTGTTTTGCACCTCGACGGGTGTGCGCTTCAATGATGGGCTCATAGTATTGCGCGGAGGCCCGTAGACCCTTCATTCCTTCTCCTGGTCGATGCTACGCATGGACCATTGGACAGAGAAGGCCCACCCTCCGGGGATTGTTTACCCCTGTAGTAGTGTGAGACACCTATACCGGATTATTCAAACTTGCAGCCTAGCCCCGTCCCATTCTAGAGTAATGTGGTTGCACGGGTTAATTGCTCAAGCATTAGGAACTGTACAGCCAGCCGTGTTTTCATAAACATTTTTCCTCCATCTTTTGTCCACCTTTTTGTAAAATGAAACCCTTGTTAGTTTCCAAACCACTCGGTAGGCCAAGCCTCACCAAGGTTTTCTCATAAAACATTTTTGTAAGTATTTTCCCAGGGTCTTCCCATCCTATACTTTTCCTTAGGCTTAAAATGGGGTCTCCAAGGGGTTATGATGTTAAACACCATCTACCATACTAAGGAAAGGTAGGTATTATACAAATGGGTTGTACCTAAAGGTACTAAGGGGTAACTATTTGGAGGAGCCAAACATTCCCCCCTACAAGGTATAATATAGTAAAACAAATGCACTTTGCAAAAGAAATGAGTAGGTAAAACATGCACATATAAAATAATAGGACAAGGTGTATGAGCAAGACGGTGGCTTGCCTGTGACCAGCGAGATGTCCCGTGACTTCTTTAGAAAACCAAAATACCAAAACAATTAATAATAAGAGAAACCCGATGCTTCCTTCTTCTCGGCGTCACACAATCGCAAATATCACCGTTATTGAGCATACATGCAAACAAACAACACCACAATCAATACAAGGCATACAAGCATCAAACCATATAGCAAGCAAAGGACAAAAACATGATATACATCAGTAGGATGTTGGATGATTTGGTTGATAAGATTGGCAAAAGATTTGGAGGCATTAGGGAAAGGATCCCTTTGGATTTATAGTCTAGGAACTACCTAAGAGAGGGGTTTTTGACCAAGGGCTTTATATGTATGTACCATTGTATAAAAATTATACCATCAGATAGGTATTGATAAAATGAAGCCAACAAAAGTGATTTCACTATTTTATCACTTGACATTGATTTGTAATGGATTTTAGAGTGATTAAAATTCTAGTTTTTGGAAATAATTCACCAGGACTATTCCGGAGTTCCAAGAATTATTTCCGTGGGTGATTAGATTTTATTTGATGCACTGATTCAAGAGGAGTTGGAATTACCTCAAAACAATTAACAGCATGCCCTTGAGAAATTCCCAAAGACAGTACTGGATGAGATTTGTCTTTTTCATCAGGTTTAATTTACAGAAGGTTTTTAGGTGATTCCAATAACACTTGTTAGGTAATGGAAATACGTTTCTTTAGAAATTGGAAACACCCTTTTTGCATTTACAGAACTCAAATGGTGAATTTATTGGTGAACAAATCATGCACAGAATTGTTTAATTCACCATAATTAAATAAAAGATCAATAAATCTTGGGCTCATGTGTTTTGGTGCTTATCGGTATATCGGTTTATTGGGAGTTGGAATTAGGTCCAAACCTCATTTGGTTTGACCTAGGGAATTTCCTAAAGTCAAAAGGAGGCTGTTTTTGTTATTTTTACTACTGGAAAATTAGAAAGCAAATTTATGTGGGGCCAGTGGTACAAGCATGATATTGATAATACCTTCCAGTACCAACTGGGTTCATGCATCTGGAAATATCTAACTCTCTCAACTCAATTTTTGAGTATTCTGGACACATGTTGGGATTTTATTTGTTAATATTATCCTTAATACTATTTGGGAAAATTACTTGGTCTGCATGTTGGGCAGGGCACTCATGGATCCTAGAAATTTTACTTCTAGGAATTTGGCTGAGTTTTACATTTTCAAAATTATTTAAAGTAATCGGTACTATTAACAGATCTGGAAATAGAAAAAGAAAAGAGGTGTTGGGCCTGGATCTGAAGCGAGCTGGGCCGGAGGAGGGGAAATCGGCCCATCACGAGGCGATGACGCGCGCGGGACATGAGTCGAAGGCCGCGGCGCGGGGCCCACCTGTCAACGACAGTGGCCGGCGAAGGGTTACCAGCAGATCTGGGCAATCCAGTATATGTGGATTGGACGGCTATGGGTGATCGTCTTCCTCTGGCAAGGCACGGCACGGGCGAAACCCTAGGGGAGGCAGAGCTCGTCGAGGGGTCTCACCTGGGGCATGGGGAGGCGACGGTGAGGGTTCAGGGAGATGCAGAGCTCCATGGCGACCTCGGCGAGGGGTGAAAGTGGCGGTTTCCGTGTCGAGGAGGGGTTTACCTGGCGGCGACCGTGGGTGTGCTCTCGGGAGCTCGCCGGAGAAGGACCGGGGAGGCATGCATGTCACTGGGGAGGGGTCCCTTCCGTCCCGGGTAGTGCAGGGACGAAGCATGCAGCGGAGGAAGGGGCTCAGGCGCTTCTGACTCACAGGGGGAGCTCCGCTTGGGCATGTGTAGCGGCGGCGGTTGCAGCGTACCTGCAGGGGAGGGAAGGGAAGTGGGGTATAGTTTAGGGGTGTTAGAGCAAGGAGGGGTCGCATGCAAGGAGAAGGGAGCTAGGTAGAGGGCACCTCGGGCTCGAGCTCACCAATGGCTGAGAGTGCCATTTTCTTCTCTCCTCGAGCAGGGCAGAGCAAGGGGGAGAGAGAGGGGAGCTCGGGGTGCTGTGTAGAGAAGTAAGGGGGGAAATGAGCCAGGGGAGGGGCGCTGCTCTGGCCTGTGACCTTATAAACCGAGAGAGGAGTATGTATGATGGACATAGTCCATGGGGGGAGTTTTGAAGAGGGAGCTTACCATCCATTGGGCAGCAGGGGTGGTGGAGAGGTGTTGTGGGGTACTGGTCGTGCTAGTGGACAGAGAGGGGGTGGCTTCCCTAGGGTATAGTTATTTTGCAAGACAAGGCATAAGGGCCACACATCTCTCCTATGCTCTCTCCAAGGGGTACAAGAAAAAAGCTACAATACCTTTCTACAGGGATTTCGACCATGGGAGGTGGGAGCTGCTAGAGAGATGTGTTGAGCAAGCTTGGGTATGGGGTTGAGTTGGAATGGTTCAAGTTTTGATCAAGTTTCCCATTTAGTCATAATAATGATCATGGAGGGAATTTCTAAAATTTGATCTTGGCAATATGAGGTAAATGTGCTGGTAGTTGGGTATGGTCAGGAGGATTCTCCAAGAATTATTTGGGATTTTTAAGATGATTTTCATTTCACTAAAAATCATTTATCCAAAAAATGCAGAAGTAGATTATGGAAGCTAATGTAATTTTTTTTACATTAGTCAAGGTTGGTTTTTGATGTGAAATGGTTATGAATACCATTGAAAGAACATGTTGGGCCCCCATGAGTGGTTTTGGTAATTAATGACAATCTTTATGGACTAATGTGTGTATTAAGTTATACTTGTAGGATTTGTCCATTGGCATCGCTTGGAGCATGTGTTGGCTTCAAGGTCGATAAAATGCAAAGAAGATAAGTTGTGCAAGCTCAATATGCGAGGTCGATGATGAGGAATTAAGAAAGGCATTCCATCTTGAGAAGGGCTAGACCGTCTACATCGAGCTCAAGTGGAATGCTCAAGGCAAAGGTATAATCTTGATAGGTTTTCCCTTTTGCCGGTCTCACGTTGTGTGTGTGAGACCGGGTTTAGGATAGATAACCGTACTATCAAGAGGGGCTCTCGTATGAGTAATTCGGTCACATCATTCGGAGAGAGCTCAAACCTTTGCATACTTGCATCATCATTTTTGGTTGTTATTTGGTCTTATCCATGTGAGGATATAGAGCTTGTGGTAATCTCCATAAAAAGCTCTTGTTCATCAAAATCGGATCTCCCATTTGTATCTTGTTGCGATTTTGATTTATGCGGCTTTTAGGTTTCTCACCAAGTGAGGTATATCACATTATTCTACTTGATACTTTCTCACTTGATGATAATCAATATTTCCACTTTTTATTGGGAAGCCCTTGTCATCCTCTATCCAACGCAATTTGAATCGGGTCAATCAGAGCTACCGTTTAAAAGTTATGACCATTTGAATATTTGCTGTTTTAATTGAAAAAGAAAAAGAAAAACTGGGCCGAGCGGTACTACCGCAGTACCGCTCGTGCCTGGCGCGCGCAGCCCACTTCGGTCTGGCCCGATACCAATTTCCGGTCCTACCGGACCGGCCCGGTAGTACCGCCCGGGTGGGCCGGTACTACCGGCCGGCCCAGTTATTTTTCTCAGAATTGCCCAGATCCAGATCTGATTTGCTGGCCTTGCGCGTTGACCCGCATCGCCATTCACGCCCGGCTGGCCCCGCTCCCGCGACCCGCGCGCTCGCACGCCCGCATGTGCGCTTGCCCCTCTGCTGCTACTGCTTGTTGTGGGCCCGCTGGCCCACTGCTGCCGCGCTGCTGCATGCATGCAGTCCGCGCGCGCGATAGCTGTGCTGCTCGCTGCTAGCTGCTGCTGCCGCTGCTGACTGCTGCTGCCGCATGCAGCTGGCCCACGCCGGCCCCACATCGCATGCAGCCGCATGCGCGCGCAGCGCCTACCGCCTCGATTTGCCTCGCTGCACTCGCTGCTACTGCTTTGACTTTTTTCTAGGTTTGCTGGTTAGGGACCGGTAATATCGGCCGATCCGGTACTACCGGTCAGTCCAGGAAAAAACGCCCCAACGGGCAGATTCTGCCCATTTCTTTAAATAGCTTTGCCCCTTTGTCCTTTTGAGTTGCTTCTTCTCTCTTTTCTTGCTCAAGATTTGCCCCATATTCTTATTCCCTCTTGAGCTTGATTCTATGATTTCTCTCAAATGATTCATGCCAATATTTGAGAGAAATATAGAGGATATCTAGATCTACGTTTTGACCAAACCAAAACATCTCTTTGTGAGTGTATCTTTGGGGATCTAGATTTTGGGGGATTTTGTGTCTCTCTTTGATTCCTCCTCTCTTGTTCCCCCAATAGCTTTAGTAGCTTTGTTGGAACTTGAGAGTGAGGGATTTGAGCACCTTTGTGGTGTTCTTGCCATTTGCATTTGGTGCATCGATTTGAGTTCTCCTTGGAGGATTTGATTTGAGTTGCTCATTGGAGCTTGTCCCTCTTGGGTTCTTGGAACCCTAGACGGTTTGTGGCCTTGGTGGCATTGTGGCCTTTTGTGTCATTTGTTGGGAGCCTCCAATTAAGTTGTGGAGAAGTGCCCCAACCTTGTGAGAGGTTCCGGTTGCCACCGACAAGTGCACCGATAGTGGAAGCATGGATCGATCCCATTGGGGTGAGATTCACAGGAGAATAAGGGAGGCCTTTTGTGGCGTTGGTGGTTTTATACCACCCCCTCTCCAAACGAGACGTACTCCATGTTGGGAGGAACTCGGTAAAATATCGGTGTCCCCGCGTGCCTCGGTTATCTCTATACCCGAGCTCTTTACTTATGCACTTTACATTGTGATAGCCTTCATGCTTGAATTACTATATATCTTGCTATCACTTTGTTGCTTGTATTGCTTAGAGTAAGTTGTTGGTGCACATAGGTGAACCTTAGTTGTTCTAGGTTGTGCTTAACAAAGTAAACACTAGTTTTATTCTTCCTTTGTTGAGCCACTCTAGGAAAAGTTTTAATCGCCTATTCACCTCCCCTCTAGGCGACATCCGTATCCTTTCAACCATATTACTCATTGGAGAATTTTATTGGAATTTATTTAGAAGGAAAAGTATTTTTAATGAATTATTTCTTATTTCTGCCATTTAAGAAAAAGGGCAAAAAGAAATAATAAAGAATCTCAAAAATATTTATTTTTGAGTTGGAAAGATGGGATATGATATATAGAACTCAATTGTGCATTGATTTGACAAAGTGGTTTGGAGAAAAACAAACTTGCCTTCATAGACAAAGATCCTAGGGTTTTGCCAAAAGTGGAATTTAAATAGTTTTGGGATCCAAATAATTATGGGAAAATTATTTGGGGAAAAATCATATCCAAGGTAGATGATGTAACCTTGATTTATACATTATTGTCCACTTGGGTTTTGAAGGATTTTGGTGAAAATGGAAAGAAACTAGGTTTTTGGGAATCTAGGGTTTTGTTAATTTCATGCCACCAAAACAAGGTTGGATCAGGGAGCTCAGAGCTCACCTTGATACACGGGATAGATGGGTATCTATACCAAGTTATATAGATGATCAAGGAAGCAAGATTTGGGCTTGGTTGCATTTGAGGTGATCTAGAAGAAATGGCAAACTTTGTTGAAAATAAGGCTGCCATAGCAGATACATCAGGTAGCCTCCTAAACCATGTGGGTTTAAGAAGCACAAGACTCCACTGGAACCAAGTGTAGTAGGGTTTGAAAGGCCATGATTAGTATATCATAACCATGCAAAGAGTTGTTCAAGGGGAGATGGCGTATGGATGTGAGCTTCTACCAAAGTAGGCAAGATGATAAGATTTGCAGAAAAGATTACTATCTTGACTACAAAACCATCATGGATGAGTGGGAAATAGAAGGGCTTAGCCAGGGGCAAGAGTGGGCCTCGGTAGTACTAAATATGTACTACAAGATGGTTCAAGTACATTCTCAATAATGCACATAGATTGGAAAAGGTAGAGCTCCAAAGATTGAATCTAGATAAGAAATTTAGACTTAGCCATTTTGGCAGATTTAGGGTTTTAGACTAGAGTGCAAGGGTAGATGATTTTGAGAGGATGCTAAGTTCCAAACTCATGATCAAGGATATGATGTTAAAGTGTTAACTAAGTAGGTAGGATCCATGTTTAGATTGGGTCTTCACTGAGTTGGAACTATCAAAAGGGGTTATCCCTGATTGATCTTATTAGGAGATGAGATGATCACCTTAGTGGCTTAGGATAGATCCAGACTTGGATGCTTGATATGAGATTGATGATCACAATCATAGATGGGGTCCTAAGGTATGAGCTACTATATTAGCTCCCCCTAGTTCGAAAACAAATAATGTCATCAGCAGATCAAGGCAATTTATCAGATAGCAGATCAAGGCAATTCATCCTATCAAACTTATCCACCTACTACTAGGGTTACCATCAAGCCTAGCTTGAGGTAGGGATGGGTATTTTGAATTGGTTATGTTTTGAAATAAGATAAGTACTTCTTGGTATTTCTACCAAGATTAGAATGAAGAGGTTTTGAATAGATGTTTTGGAAAAACCTAGGGGTAAGAGTAGTTGAGAGTTCTATCTTGAAAACATAAGGAGGTTATATATAGGTCTCCATAGTTTTGTCAATAGAACTAGTAAAAATACTTTTGTTTCGTCAAAGTCATCTTCGCTCAGGTTTTGAAATGCCAGAACATTTGAGAAGAGGAAAGATGAGCCAAGACATCTCTTTTGTAGAATAGATTTTGTCAACTAGTGTTGAGATAAGAAGTATAGCTCCTAAAGCACAATCAGTTGCAAGAGCACAAGCAAACAAGTAAACAAACATTGTACATGTAACAAGAAAAAAGTTTTTGTTCCCCTTGATTTTTGCCTTTTTGGACAGTTAATCAGGGTTGCTGAAATTGGGATGTTACAAGTGGTATCAGAGCTGACTCGATGCGTAGATCTGTTGCAAGAGTAGAACACAATGGTTTTGTGAGAATTTATGATCTTGTTGTTGTAGAGGTCCCAACCTTTAATAAGGTAGAGATCCCTATGTTTACAATGCTATTCCCTGGATCAATAGCTAGCATCCACAGTTAAGATGAAATATCAAGAAACAAAGGTCATATTACAACTTTATAACCAGGAATAAAATAATTCATTACATCTTACATAGCTCATGTGGCTATCTTATTACAATGCAGCAGAAATAACTATAACATGGAGTCCTTCATCTTCAAAATGCCATAGGCAATCATGTTGGTTGTAGACTTGTAATCCTTATCAACACACTTCACTAACCTCAAACAAACCTACAACATAATAAGTGACAGCCAAAAGGGTCAGTACATTTGAATTGTATTGGCAAGTGATACTATGGTAGTATAGTGGAGTCTATCATCTATATGCATTTGGCTAGGTGGAGTTTAGGCTTGCTTTGCTCAAAATAGATTTTCGTTATCATTTGAAAACACTAAGTTTTTGTTTGGCAAAATCACCCAAGGAACCACCAATAGAAATTGGTGAACCTTCACCCTTGTTCAACCACAAGTTTTAACTTAGAAAATTGGGATGAGGAGATTTTTGATAGCTTCCATGTCTTGATGCTCAAATTGTCCTTTGCCGGGGACACGGCTAAGTACTTAGATTTTACACTCTTCAGAGGTGGTGCACTTTCCCCACAAGACTTGGTTTCACCAAGACAAGATCTTTCAGAAGCCTTCCCTTGGACCAGAATGGACGCGCTCCAACCTATCATTCCCCTACCACCAACTGTCCATTTGGCTAAGTTATTGCAACCTATATGATCCAGGCAGAGCCCATAATGCCATGTGGTTGCACTTGAAGCTTCTCAACATTTGACATCTCAAATCTCTTTGTTCCTGGGTGGCAATCCACAAGTGAGATACACAAGGTAAACCATAGAAATGGTCCTTGTGTAACCACTCAACCAAAAACCACCAAGCAAGTCCCCTTCCACCCAGGTGATTCATTCACTTAGTAGTTTTATTAAGCAAAAACATAAGTCAAAAGACTTAGCAAAATTTCCATAACATGTATATATAGCCACCCTTGTTTGCTACTAGCTAGGCTAAGCATGACAGTAGTAGGAACCTTAACTTAGGAAAATTCTACTAAGGTTTCATCTACTAGGATTTCCCATTGCATAGAGTATATTTAGCAAAAATTCCATGCAAGTCCTACTTATAAATATCACTAATGCATAGTGGAAATAATGGGACAAAATTATGAAGCACCACTTGCCTTTTTGGTAGATAATATAAGTTCACTCCTTGATCTTGCAATAGTCACACTCTTCAAATGTCACTACAATTCAATCAAGCAAGGCACAATTTCAATCTACCATTCAAGCAATCATCACATAGAATAATAAAACAAAGCAATGCATGCAAGCATGCCAAAGATTGTTTTATTTGGAAAAGTGGTTTCTAATGGGTTATAAACATTTGAAAACACCTATTCGTCATTTACCAAAGTGGTAAAACCATTTGATATTAAGTTAGTGAAAAATGGCCACTTTAAATCATTTTTGTTTTGCTAGAAAGGATTTAAATCCAAAGAATATTTCTAGTGTTTACCAAATATATTTTTAACACAAATGTTAGTGTTTTGTGGTCAAGTGTTTAATATTAAAACCATTTGCAAAAGGTTTCATCTATAAACCATTTTTATACCAAAACAATATTTTATGTTGTTGGAAAAGCTTTTTAGCAAAGTAATAATTTATAGGGTTCATCAAAATATATTTTTAAATCTCAAAACTTGGTGCTTAGGGTCAGAGAGTTAAATTCAAATCATTTCCCAAAGGTTTTTCTCCAAAAAGCATTTTTAACATATAAACAATATATTTTTTTGACTAGAATTGTTCCAATTCAAAGATTTATTCTTTAACTTCACAAAATATGTTTTTGAATCCACAAGTTGGTTTCTAAGGTCAGTAGGTTCAAAACAATCGATTTTCCAAATATTTTACTTTAAAAAAATTCCTAGAATAAATTTTATATTCAACTTATGCCAACACAAGTTTCTGCAAAAACAAACAATTTAAAGAAGCAATTTACTAAACAAAGCACATGGTTTGAAAGTACTTGTTTTGCTGATTCCACTGATATAAAATTTACAAAATTTGGACGTGTGGATTGAAAGTTATGCAATTTACAAATTTGATCATCTAATAGAACAAATTCTGTTTTTAAAACATACCCTGGGCCACGTGGTGAGTTCTGATTCGCCCATACCGATTCGTTCGGATCACGCAATGTGGACCGCAGGATTAAAAGGTGATCGTGTGGTACAGACGCAATGTACCCCTTCGCTTTAAGTGAATCTAACACAGCCACACGATTTGCATCCAACGGCACGCAGTGCAAAGACCACTAACTGGTGGCGCTGGCGGCGGCGAGTGGCGGCGGCGCGCTTGGCCAGTGAGGTTGCCGGCAATACATGGGGCTAGAGAGAGAGGGGTAGCTCACCAGATTCACAACGACGAGAGGATGCTCAACGTGCTCGCCGTTTGTCGAGGGACGCATGGGGTTGATCTTAATCGCTCGCCGGAGATGTGCCTGGCATCGGGTGTGGTCAGTCGTTATCGGAGGCGACACCACGGTGCACGCTAAGATAAAACAGGGGTGCCGTTAGATGCACACGGTGCTGGGGATCATACGCGTGTCAACGAGAGGGGAGGGGGCGGTCAGGACATACCGAGGGAGATCGCCGGAGTTGGGGAGGTTCACAGCGGCGCTCTGACTTCGAAGTTGCCGAGCCTCTGGTGTATGCGCGGCCAAGATGGGTCTATGGGCAGGTTCTGCTGACGGTGGGGAGCAAGCTGGTGGATGCCAGGGAGTGGAGGGTGGTCTAGCTTTGCCGAAATCGGCCGGAAGAGGTCGTCGGGGAAGTGGGCTGCAAACGAAAATTCGGCGCAACCTGGAGGCAGAGGAGAAATGGGGTCTGGGGGAAAGATAGAGGGGGAACGGGTGCTTAAAGGAGCATGTTCGCAGGGGGTAAAGGCTACGTCAATGTCGCGAATTGAATCGAGCTTTTAATCAGCTGTAACGGCCGGCGAGGCATGGTCACCGCGGGGGAGGGGGTGAGGAAGATGACTGTCGATTGGGCCTGGCTAGTCAGTGATAGAGGGTAAGGAAAGGTGGGGTCCAGCGGTCAGTGACTCTGCGGGTTCGATTGCGAGTAAATAAAAATGGTTCGGCGAGAGAGGTGAGTTGCTATTGGGCTGGACTGGGCCTGGGGTTAGTTGGGCTGGGTCCAACTCATTTTTTTTGTTCTGATTCTTTTTCTATCATTCTGTTTTGATTTGTATTCAAATATTTCAAACACTAATTGAATTCAAACTTTTCCCAAACTCTGGGTATATTCTATTACTGTTTATTATCATATTCTAAAGTCCATTTTAGAATAATACTTTTATTCTATTAGGGTCTATTATTAGTTTTTAAAATAGATACTTGTCTTTATTTCAAATAGGATTTAAATATTTTAAAACACTATTTAAATTCTAAATTTTACCAAAACCTTTTCAGTAGGTTTTATTTGAAAAATAAAACACTTTGAATTTTTATTTAAAATACTTTATTAAGTTTTAATGTTCATTCAAAATAGGAAAATGTCTTTACCTAAATAAAATTGGATATTAATAAATCATCATGATTTTATTTAAATAATCCTTTACTCTTTTTATTAAACAAAAATATTTTATTTCCATTGCTTGGCCAAGATTTATTTTGGCTCTTTAAAATAGTCCTTATTTATTTATTTATTTATTTATTTCTTCCTTTGCTTATAAAATCTATATATTTTTATTTAAAGATAAAAAAATGGTGATTCCAACTTTTATAACTTTATTTATTATTTGTTTATCTTTTTAAATCCCTTTAGGATTCTATTTGATCAAAATAGGTTTTGATGTTTCCAATTGTAATCAAAAAGTTTCTTTTCACCCTAAATTTCAACAATTATTTATTTTGTTTATTTATTTTTCACATTTCAAGATTTGGAAAATTTTGGGATGTGATAGTTGTCATTTGCTTTTTGTGTACTTTGCATCTTGCGGTATGGTGGGATGAAGCGGCCCGGGCTAACCTTACATGTCATCATACATGAGACTTGCTCCACGCTCAACGTGCAACTTGCATTGCACAAGTGGCTTTGCGGGTGTCTGTCTCTCCCACCATAGTGAAGATTCAATTTACAACGGGCACTTGACAATTCTTGTATCAACGTTGTGGTTCTTGTTCGTAAGTTAGAACGGTTCTTATTCAAAATCCCCAAGCCACGTAAAACATGCAAAGAAAATTAGAGGTGTCTAACTTGTTTTTGCAGGGCATGTGTTATGATGTGATATGGCCATGATGTGATTTTGATTATATATAATGTTTGCAATGATCCTTATTGTAAGTTGGCAACCGGCAGGAGCCTTATGGTTGTCTTTAAATTCGTTAAGACCTGCATGTCTATTCATCATGTAATCTCTTTATTCCAAATAGTTGTAATAGTTGTTGTTGGTGATGGACAACCATAAAGCGACACCATTGAACTTGACGCCATGCCGGTGATGATGGAGTTCATGTTCGTGCTTTAGAGATGGAGATCAAAGGCACAAGAAGAAAGGCCACATCATATCACATATTATGAATTGCATGTGATGTTAATCCTTTTTATGCATCTTGTATTGCTTAGATCGCGACGATAGCATTCTAAGATGATCCCTCTTATTAAATATCAAGTAATAAAGTGTTCAACCTTAGTAGGCACCGTTGCTAATACTCGTTGTTTCGAAGCATCATGTGATGATCGGGTGTGATATATTCTACGTGTGCATACAATTGGTGCAAGCCAGATTTGCACATGCGGATACTAAGGTTAACCTTGATGAGCCTAGCATGTACATACATGGTCTCGGAACACGAAATACCGAAAGGTAAAGCTTGAGCCATATGGATGATATGATGAACATGTTGATTATTCTCCTTTGAAGCTACATCATCTCTCGTGATGACTGGACTTGGTGTAGTGGATTTGGTTCGTGTAATCACTAAAACAATGTGAGGGATGTTGTTTTGAGTGGGAGTTCAAAATCACTATGATTAAAGTTGAGCACAATTTATCATAAATTAAATAAAAGTAAATTTGCATAATTTTTGTAGTCATTGTCATCCGTTCACCACCTTACACTTAGTTTTAATTGAGATAATAGAACTGTAGAATTCTGGATAGTAACTTTATGAACTGGTATCGTATTGCTTTGAGTGTCAATCTAAAGTTTTTTAAAGTCCTATTGCAAACTTTCAGCAAACTCTGTTTACTCCGTGAAGTTTAATATTTAGTATTAAATCAAGAGTGACAATTCCTGTGTTAGTATCTAAGTATCATGTTTGCCTCCATGATCCTTGATATTCAAAAGGTTGATTTAGTATCAAGGTGATCTAGGAGTTGAAAGAAATGTTTTAGAAACCATCATGTGTGGAAGATATTGCGATATCTGAAATAAATTTTTGGTTGCAACATGATAGATTATAATATGGCAAAATTTATGTTCTCATATTTGATGAGAATTTACAAAGGTTGGAGACGCTAGTCGTCCTAATCCTCCAAAAGGTTTTGGAGATCAACATTATACTCGCGATTCACCATTATAAGCTAAAGTAGCTTGATCATGAAAATTGCCATGATAAGGATTAATAAAGATGCACGTAAAATGTTTGCTACACAAAAAGATTTACTAAAGAGTGGAATTCGAAAGAACGCCAAACATTTGATGCTGGTGATCTACTTCAAAGTGCAAGTCCAAAGATATTAGTATTTGACTATACACCCTTTGGACTATGTGTCATGTGTATGGCGCCACTGTTGATGTTGACATATTCTTTTAAAAGAAAAGGAAATGCTGAAAGAGAAATCTAAGAAATATTTGGCAAAATAGAAAAGACTAGAATTGTTTAGCAAAGGTATATAGATGATATACATGTTATGGATATATTCTTTGCTTGTTAGACAATGTGGTTCTAGGGTATTGGATACCAAATTTGTTAGTGTGAATTGTCATGCAAGAACAACATGAACTACAATGGCCTAAGTAAATAGCAAGAGAATATGTGATGATGTTCATCGAAAACAAAATAAATTGTTGTGTTTTTCGTTGACATCAAAGTTTGCCTTCAAGATTTTTTTAATCAGGTATTATGAGAACAAAAGATTGTTTAAATAATTTTTGTATTCCATAATAGATGGATGATATACAAGTCTAGTTGGAGAAATCACATACATAAAATAATGCGAAAAATGTCAAAAGACAAATGATTGAAAGATCACTTAGGAAGTAACATCGATGTTTAAATTATTGGAAAGGAAACATGAAGAAACTCCATGTTGATGGAATTTTGGAGTCTTTTGATTTTGATCAAATGACACTTGTGAGACTTTCCTAGAGATAATTAAAACTTCGTTCATAGGCCAAAAGGGAACATATGGCTAGCTTATTGGAATTTTTACATATTGATGTATGTAGTCCGTTATGTGTAGTCATGAGCGATGGATTTCAACTTCATATGCTTTCTTCAAAAATATGAGTGAATATATGTGTATATTTAATTAATAAGGAAGAAGTGTGAGACATTTTAAAATGTTTGAAGACTTTCAAGATGAAGAGGAAAATCATTGTAACAAGAAAATAAAGAGTTTATGATAGGATCATAAAGGAAGATATTTGAGTTACAAGTTTAGAAAAAACACCTAAGATTTGAGGAATTGTTCCATGGATTTTTTTTTGAAACACCATACAAGTATGGAGTGTTTGAAATATGTAATGAAACCTTGTTTGACATGGTAAGATCAAAGGTGTCATTTATAAAATTGCCATTATATTTTAAAGATTAAAGCTTTAGAGACTACTAATTCGTCCAAAACATGTCTACTTTCCCGAACACTTTTACTATTGTTTCTCCTCTAATTTGTGTGATTTGGATATAACTAACACGGATTGAAGCTGTTTTCAGCAGAATTGCTTTGGTGCCTCGTTTTTGTGCAGAAAATCAACATTCAGGAAAAATCCCAGAAAATATGCTGAAAATCCTATTTTCCCAGAAGACTCATGGAGCCAGAAGACGGATGGGAGAAAATATGCCGCGCCAGGGCATGGTGGGGCCACCTCGGACTCCTCCTCGACCTCTCCTTTGGCCTACATATAACCTCTGACCTAAAAACACCAGGGGGTTCGACAATTTCCAGAGAAGATTTCCGCTGCGCCACCACCACCAGAAACTGCGATTCGGAACCAGAAACTCCGTTCTAGCACCCTGTCGGGACAGGGAATTGGACGAGATCATCGCCATCATCACCTACGCCTCTCCATCAACCATCCATGATTCCTCCATCCATGAGTGAGTAATCCCCGCAGTAGTCTATGGGGATGGTAGGGATTGGATGAGATCATTCATGTAATTGCATCAGATTGTTAGGGCATGGTGCCTAGTATCTATTGCTAGTGCTTTTTGACATTGTTGCAACTTTTTGTGCTTAATGCTTATCACTAGGGACCGAGTGCCATGATCTCAGATCTGAAAATGTTATTGATTCATGATGATATTATTGTTTGTGGTCTTACCTACAAGTTGTGTACACATATCGTTGTCCGAAACCAGAGGCCCCGAAGTGACAGTAATTGGGATAACCGGAGGGGATGAATGTGATGTGAGGATAATGTGTGTTCATGGAGTGTTAAGTCTTTTCTCTGGTGCTCTATTAAAAGGAGCACCTTAATTGCTAGTAAATTCCCTAGAGGCCCCGCTGCAAACGGGCTGGCGGGACAAAATATGTTGTGCAAGTTCTCATTGCGAGCACGCATGACTATATACGGAACACATGCCTATGGTTATTTAGTACTTGTATGTTTTATCTTTATTATCTTCAAATGCCTTTGCCTTGATTATTGCATGAATTATCTTTTCCATGCAACACCCGTCCATCCATTCCTATGCCTACCGCGCTTTAATCCCGCTGTTTATTACAATTGTTACTACTGTATGTATTTTGCTACTGCTACTATTGTAACATCCTTAAAATCATGTCTTCAAATATTGCATATCATCCATGCATGCATAATCATTTAGGGATCTGGTTCAAATTCATTTCAAAGAAAAAGAAACTTTGGGTGCTATTATTTCATGTGGACAAGCTTTGATCCAATGTTACTCTCTAGTGAGAGAATAATTGTTTTAGAACCAATGTTGTGTGTTCATAGGATTGTTTGATGAGTTCCAAATCTTGAACAAAATTTCCAAGAACAAAATATGGTTTTAAACCATTTATATATATTCATTAAATCTTGTGCTAAGGCACTATTTATTTTGAAATTTCAAAAGGAACCAAACAAGTCCAGCAAGGCAGCTTGGTTTTATGCCAAAAAATATGATTACAAAAGTCTAGAAAGATTTGGAATTCAAATGGTTTTTAATTTAGTTGAAAAGTATTCCTGAAAATCATTTTAGAAAAAGAAAAAGAATTGGGAAACAGAACTGGGCCTGGCGCCACTTATTCAGCCCAACAGCCAAAGCAGCCCACCCAGGCCACTCCTCTCTCTGCCTTTCCCCACCCGCGCAGAACCTACCCCCCAGCCACTAATCGATGGGCCCCGTCCACGCCATCGTCATCCTCCCCAAAACCAACGCAAGAACACGTCGCCGCTGCCGTTGCTGCCGTTGATAGCGCGGCGTAATTGCCATTGATTCAGCAAGCAGTTTCCTGCCGAGCCTCTTCCTACTTAAACCTCTCCGCACCGCAAGTCTTTCCCCTCACTCGTCACACTCTCTCTGCCACCGGGCTGCCCAGAATTCCGTCTGCAAAGCCGCTGCCCGAGCAACTCCGGCGAGACATTGCGGTGAGCTCCGTCCACCCCACTCCGTCTCGTTCACGCTAGCATGATTCCCTTTCTCACGCGACTCATGTCATGCCTTTGTTTTGTCTGCTCGTGACCTAGGTCGACGGATTCGACAACCACCGCAAGTGCCCGACGCCTTTCTCATCTCCGGTGAGAAATCACGGTAATCTCCGAGCGCCCCTTGCCTTCTCCTCGATACTATCATGCTCGCCGTGACCTTTCGCACCTCCTGATGCATCTGGTTCGTGCTAGGGTGGTTCAAATCTTCGGCAACGTCAACATCTGCAAGCACCCGACGCCGCGCACAACTCCGACGAGCCCCAGCGACCTCCACGGTGCGCCCCTGTCCCTCCCTCGACCACCTCGAGCACCGCAGCAACCACGCGAACCCAGTAAGCATCCCCACTCCTCCCCGCGCGACCTAAATCACCGGCAACATCGCTGACAGAGCGCCGCCGCCACGCCACTGTCGCCAGCGCCGCCAATCCTTGGTCGTTTGATCACGAGCCGTTAGATCTAGATCTAACGCGTGCGATAGAATCACTTAACGAAGCGGTATGTTTAGATCTGGACCGTGCGCAGTCACTTTAATCCAACGGCTCTTATCGATCGATCCTTGCGAACCGGTACGGGCCAATTAGAACACGCCGCGTGGCTAGGGTTTAGATTTAAAACAGAATTTAGATCTATTTGTGATTCAAACTTGTAAAATTCATAACTTTTGATTCCCATGTTCAATTTTTGCAAACTTTATATCATTGGAATCAGGAGAGAAAATCGTATCTGTTATGCAATGTGTTTAATGTTTTGCCTCTATAAAAATGGACGTTTTTGCAGAGACATTTGTAGGCTTAATTTGAGTATAGAAATTATTTGAAAATTGTTTTAAAGATCAAACAAAGGTTATTTTGTGTATCATGGTATTATTTATGTTTCAGTACATTACCCTTGTCTTGTTTGGTGTAGAAAAACCATCAAATGGCATTTGCATGCATTCATATATTTTTGTTTGTATAATTTGTTATGTGATTTTGGTGCCATTATTTTATGTGTAGATTTTGGTGCTAATAGTGATTGTGGTTGTGAAGATTGTTGCTACTCCCCAAACTACCAAGGCAAGTGGTGCTTCATGATTTTATTCCTATATTTTTCACCTATGCACTAGAAATATTTTGTATAGGACTTGCATGAATATTTTGATAAGTATCTATATGTTATGCTTGGGAAATCCTAGTAGTTGTAGAATTGTTAGAAATTTCTCTAAGTTAAGATGCTTACCATTGCCATGCTTAGCCTAGCTAGTAGCAACCAAGGGTGGTTATATATTCATGCTATGTGAAAATATTTCTAAGTCTTTGACTTGTGTTTTTGCTTAATAAAACAACTAAGTGAATGAAACACCTGGGTGGAATGGAAAGAATGGTTTGTGTTGAGTGGTTACACAAGGCCCATTTCTATGGTTTACCTTGTGTATCTCACTTGTGGAAAGCCACCGAGGAACAAAGGGATTTGAGATGCCAAATGTTAAGAAGCTTCTAGTGCAGCGACATGGCATTATGGGCTTTGCCTGGATCATATAGGTTGCAATAACTTAGCCATTTGGACAGTTGGTGGTAGTGGGATGATAGGTTTGGAGCGCGTCCATTTGGTCTAAGGGAAGGCTTCTGAAAGGTCCTGTCTTGGTGAAAATCAACTCTTGTGGGGAAAGTGCACAACCTCTGCAGATGGAAGAATCTAAGTACTTAGCCTTGTCGCTGGTATTGGACAACTTGAGCATCAAGACATGGAAGGTATCAATAATCTCCTCATCCCAATTTTCTAAGTTAAAACTTGTGGTTGAACAATGGTGAAGGTTCACCAATTTCCATTGGTGATTCCTTGGGAAAGTTTTGTCAAAGAAAAACTTAGTGTTTTCAACTAATAGGTAAAACCTATTTTGAGCAAAGCAAGCCTAAGCTACACTTAGCCAAATTCATATAGTATTTAGATGTTAATATTGTACTAAGGTATCACTTGCCAATACTATTCCAATGTATTGACCCACTGTGGATGTAACTTGTGATGTTGTAGGTTATTCTGATGATGATTAGGGGTTATGAGTCTACACTCAACATGCTTGCCTGTGGCACATGAAGATGAAGACTTATTTATCTTATTCTATATTTGAACTCTTGTATTAGGCATGTGGCCATGGAGTTTGTAAAAGACTATGTTTGTCTCTGGAATGATATGTAATAATGACCTTTGTTTCTGTGTACTTCATCTTAAACTGTGGATGCTAGCAATGATCCAGGGACTAGCATTGCAATCACAGGGATCCTTACCTTTATAAAGGGAGAGATCTTACAGATGGTATCAGATCACTGTATTGCCTGTAGGATTATGACCCTAGGATTGGATTAGAAACCACTAAGGAAAAAATTTCAACAATCTCCACACTTGTCTTTTTCTTCTCGTAAACTTTTCTAATCTTCTTTCTCATCTCTATTCATAGAAGGATGCTTTGATAGCCTTTAGACTAGACAGTGAAAGATGTAATGTGCCTTATTAGTTGGACCACCAAACTTATCATTATATTTCCAAATTTTTGACTAAGTTATATTGAATCTAGAATGCGTGTAATATGTATACCATGAATTGTGTGTTTGTTTGTCAATGATATGCTCGTGATACTTGTCTTGTGAATTTTCTATTGTTGTTGAATCTAACTTCTTCCTGTCTTATGAAATAGATGCCCAATGTTACTATTAGCACGGCTGAAGAGTTCAAGGGAACTCGTTTTGGCACTCGTCTCATTGAGCTCACTAGCATGCTCAATCTTCCTCTTCCTAGCATCATGGTGCTTCCCCTTACCAAGTTTGAGAGGAAGGACCTTTGGGGATTCAAGGTTAATCAGCCAGGACGCCAGACTGAGCCTACTACGGAGGCAATCATCTTCAAGTTTATGCATGACGACAGGGAGAGAGGCCTAGAGGTAGTCATGGAGGATTTACTTGCACGTCTGTTAGGGAGACACTCTCGGGAGGTTAGAGGTACTCACTTCCACGCCTTCGGAAGACGCGACGAGGATGGTGAGGCTATTGAGTTCGAGGATGCTGCTAGAGAGACGACAGAGCCGATTCATCTATACCTCCAGGACCTAGAAGTTCTTCTTAGGCACCTAGATACTGATAGGACCAACGTCATGCTTAGCAATGACGATCTCCAGGTGCAGCTTCATGAGAAGGACAAGCTCTTCATGGTGCAAGATGAGATAGTCAAGGAAATGGAGGCCAAGTTTGAGAGTCAGGATAGAAAGTTCAAGAGTCAAGAGAAAAGAGTCCAAGATAGGAACAAGAGGATTCGAGAGATGACTACAGAACTAGAGTCCAAGGACTTCGAGCTCGAGCATCAGCAGGGTGTGATTGAGAGGCTTCGTTCACAGAAGAGGGCTCTCAAAGCCAAAGTAGAGGCCTTGACTACCAATGTCGAGGAATACAAGACGGCTATGGAGAATGCAGGTCTTACACTTGTTGATGAGGAGGTTGATGCAGAGGAATAGTGATGACTACTCATTTACCTTTTATCTACCATGCTTTTGATTATTGAGTCGCAATGACCATCCAACATGTGGATGGCTTGTTATTGGTGTGTTTACTTTTCAAAAACTTGTTGTCTATGTTGTTGAACTTTTGTTATTTGATGCTTGTTTGTGATTGTCTGTGTGATGTATTGTGCATGTTAAGCATCTATGGGTATCTCATTATTATCCTTATGAAAACCACATATGCCTCCTCGACGTGCCAATCCCAACCCGAACAACAACAATGTCACCCCAGAGATGCAGCAGCTGATGACAGCTCAGACACAGCTGATGTAGATGATGACCACCTTTATGCAGAATCAGAACAACAACAATAACAACAACAACAATCAGAACAATCCGCCAGGTTTTGACATGCTCACCAGATTCCTAAGACTGAGGCCAGCAAAGTTCTCAGGAACTACTGATCCCATGGTGGCCAATGATTGGCTACGCTCAGTGAACAAGGATTTGGTAACTGTTGGCTGTACTGATGAGGAGAAAGTCAGATTTGTAGCACACTTGTTGGAAGGACCAGCAGCTACTTGGTGGGATAACTTCCAGATCACCACTCCCAATGAGGATGTGACATGGGCTATCTTTGAAGATGGTTTCCGTACAGCTCACATCTCATCCGGAATGATGAGCTTGAAGAAGAAGGAATTCCATAATCTGAAGCAGCGCCACCGCAGCGTGGCTGAATATATTGAGGAGTTCAACAATCTGGCGCGTTATGCACCGGATGAAGTTGACACTAATGCCAAGAGGAAGGAGAAGTTCCTCGAAGGATTGAACGATGAACTGAACCTGCAGTTAGCTGTGGCCTATGTCCCCACTTATCAATATCTTTGTGACAAGGCTGCCATCTTGGAGAGCAAGATGAAACAGGTTGAAAGCAGGAAGAGGAAACACTCTGACAAGCACAGCTCGGGATCGTCTCACAAGCGTTCCCATTATGATGATAGTGGAAATTCTGGATCCCACAAGCATGGAAAGTACAATAACCACCACAACCTCAACTGTCATCATGACAACAAGCACCACCGTAGTCATGACAATGACAAGTACAAGAATCACAAGAGTGGATACAAGAACCACCACAATGGAAGTGGAAGTGGTAGTGGAAGCCAGCCTGTCAAGAAAGATCTTAGTCAGGTTGAATGTTTCAAGTGTAAGAAGCTGGGGCACTATGCAAATGAATGCCCAGAAAAGAAAGTTGAAGGAACCAACAAGCCCAACCCTTTCCAGAAGGGACAAGTGAACCACATAAATGTGGAAGAGATTTATGAGGAGTCCGATGCTGTGGCTGGTAAGTTCAAACTCAATTCTATTCCAGCACTTGTTCTTTTTGATACTAGTGCATCATATTCATTCGTGTCAAAAGCATTTGTTGATAGAAATGGGTTTCCAACTGAAAATATTGGGTGTCCAATAAAAGTAAGTTCTCCCGGTGGAAATATGATAGTAAGTCTTGGATGTCATGATCTAGTGATAGAGTTTGGAAAGCATAAGTTTCCAGTGAGTCTGATAATCCTAGATTCCCAAGGACTGGATGTAATTTTGGGAATAGACTGGATGACCAAGTATGAAGGAGTACTAGATTGCGCCAATCGTACTGTCGCACTCACAACCCCGGAAAAGAAACGGATAAGATTCAAGTCTAACTTTGAATCAAAAGGAAGTAAGATAAATTCTCTTAAGGGGGTTAGCATAGACAGTGTGTCAATTGTAAGATAATATCCGGATGTGTTTCCGGAAGAATTGCCGGGAATGCCACCAGATAGAGATGTGGAATTTATGATTGATTTGCTACCAGGATCAGGACCAATAGTAAAGAGACCATACAAGATGTCAGTTGATGAGTTGAAAGAACTCAATAAACAACTTGGAGAACAGTTTCAGAAAGGATTTATTCAACCAAGTTCTTCATCCTGGGGAGCACCAGTTTTGTTTGTGGAAAAGAAGGATAGAAGTCAAAGGTTCTGCATAGACTACCGTTCACTCAATGAGGTGACTATCAAGAACAAATATCCTTTGCCTAGAATTAATGACTTGTTTGATCAATTAGAAGGAGCTTGTGTGTTCTCAAAGATTGATCTCCGGTCAGGTTACTTCCAGCTCAAGATAAGAGAACAAGACATACCTAAGACAACTTTCACCACTAGGTATGGATTGTATGAGTACACTGTGATGCCATTTGGTTTGACCAATGCACCAGCTTACTTCATGAATATGATGAACAAGGTGTTCATGGAGTTCCTTGACAAGTTTGTTGTCGTTTTCATCGATGACATTTTGATTTACTCCAAGAGGAAAGAACAGCATGAAGGACATTTGAGTTTGATACTTGAGAAGCTTAGAGATCATAAGTTGTATGCCAAATTCAGCAAGTGTGAATTTTGGCTAAATGAAGTTGGATTTCTTGGACACATTGTGTCAGGAGATGGTGTAGCAGTTGATCCTGCTAAAAGTGTCAGCTGTAACTGAATGGGAATCTCCAAAGTCAGTAAAAGAGGTTCGTAGTTTCCTTGGCTTGGCAGGATACTACAGAAGGTTCATTGAGAATTTCTCCAAGGTAGCTAAACCAATGATAGAATTGCTAAAGAAAGACAAGAAATTTTCTTGGTCTGAAGGATGTGAAATTAGTTTCCAAGAATTAAAGAAGAGACTAGTGACAGCACCAGTCTTATGTCTGCCAGATTTGGAGAAATATTTCCAAGTGTATTGTGGTGCATCTCATCATGGATTAGGTGCAGTTCTAATGCAAGATGGGAAAGTTGTGGCTTATGCCTCGAGACAACTCAAAACTCATGAGGTAAATTACCCTACTCATGATTTAGAGTTAGCCTCTGTTGTCCATGCACTCAAAACATGGAGACACTATCTTTTGGGAAAGCGATGTGAAGTGTTCACGGATCACAAAAGTTTGAAATATATCTTCACTCAAAAAGAAATCAATATGAGACAAAGAAGATGGCTAGAACTCATCAAGGACTATGACTTGAGTTTGCAATACCACCCCGGTAAAGCAAATGTTGTAGCAGATGCTCTAAGCCGTAAGGTTTTTGTGAATGGCCTTACTAAAGGAGAGTTGCCAGATGATCTGTGTGCTCAATTTAGAGATCTCAGATTGGAGATTGTGCCTGAGGGACATCTCATGTCATTGGATGTTCAACCCACTTTTTTGGACAAAATCAAAGAAGCCCAAAAGACAGATAAGGAAATTGAAGAGATTAAGGAAAAGATTGGCAAAGGAAAAGCCAAAGGATTCCATGAAGACGAACAGGGTACTTTATGGTATGGAAAACGTATCTGTGTTCCACAAGATCCGGAGCTTCGGAAACTGATTTCACAAGAAGCACACAACTCACCATATTCCATTCATCCGGGTAACACCAAAATGTACATGGACATGAAAGAAAGATTTTGGTGGAATAATCTCAAGAAGGACATCGCCGAACATATTGCCTTGTGTGATGTATGTAGTAGAGTGAAAGCGCAACATCAGAAACCAGCAGGATTGCTTCAACCACTACCTATTCTTGATTGGAAATGGGACAAGATTGGCATGGATTTCATCACCGGGTTGCCAAGGACCAGGTCAGGATATGATTCTATTTGGGTAGTAGTGGATCGCCTAACTAAAGTGGCACATTTCATACCCGTGAAGACAACCTATACAAGTGCTAAGTTAGCCAAGATCTATATGAGTAGAATTGTGTGTTTGCATGGAGTACCCAAGAGTATTGTGTCTGATAGGGGAACTCAATTCACTTCTCATTTTTGGAGGAAGTTACATGAGTCATTGGGAACAAGGTTGGAATTCAGCACTGCTTTTCATCCTCAGACTGATGGACAAACAGAAAGGACCAACCAGATTCTTGAAGATATGTTGAGAGCATGTGCTCTAGACTATGGAGCTAGTTGGGATGAAAGTCTGCCTTACGCAGAATTCTCTTACAATAACAGCTATAAAGCTAGTATTGATATGGCACCATTTGAGTTTCTCTATGGGAGAAGGTGTACCACCCCATTACTATGGAATGGTGTGGGAGAAAGAAGTTTGTTCGGACCAGAATTAATCAAAGAGGCTGAAGAGAAAGTCAAACTAGTTAAGGACAGATTGAAGATAGCACAGTCTTGACAGAAGAGCTACGCAGATCCTAAGCGTAGCAAAGTCACCTATGAAGTGGGTGATAGAGCTTATCTTAGAGTGTCACCACTTCGTGGAGTGAAGAGATTTGGTGTCAAAGGTAAATTGGCCCCAAGGTATGTTGGACCCTTCAAGATTCTGAGTCATAAAGGAGAAGTAGCCTATGAGATTGAATTGCCAGAGTCATTGTCTACCATTCACAATGTGTTTCATGTAAGTCAGCTAAAGAAATGCCATCCAGAGATGGAAGAGACTTCTTTGAAGGATACTATACCTTTAGAGGAGGTCCAATTGGAAAGTGATCTCACTTATGAGGAAAAACCTATCAAGATTCTTGAGACTGCAGAAAGAGTTGCTCGGACTAAGCCTATCAAATTCTCCAAGGTTGAATGGAACCATCATTCCGAAGAAGAAGCAACATGGGAAAGAGAAGATGATCTTCGGAAAGACCACCCTCACCTATTTGCTAGCCAATCCGAATCTCGAGGGTGAGATTCACCTTAAGGGGGTTAGATTTGTAACATCCTTAAAATCATGTCTTCAAAGATTTCATATCATCCATGCATGCATAATCATTTAGGGATCTTGTTCAAAGTCATTTCAAAGAAACATAAACTTTTGGTGCTATTATTTCATGTGGACAAGCTTTGATCCAATGTTACTCTCTAGTGAGAGAATAATTGTTTTAAAACCATTGTTATGTGTTCATAGGATTGTTTGATGAGTTCCAAAGCTTGAACAAAATTTCCAAGAACAAAATATGGTTTTAAACCATTTATATATCTTCATTAAATCTTCTGCTAAGGCACTGTTTATTTTGAAATTTCAAAAGGAACCAAACAAGTCCAAAAAGGTAGCTTGTTTTTATGCCCAAAAATATGAAGGTTTAACTTTACAAAAGTCCAGAAAGATTTGGAATTCAAATGCTTTTGAATTTAGTTGAAAAGGATTCCTGGAAATCGTTTTAGAAAAAGAAAAAGAATTGGGAAACAGAACTGGGCCTGGCGCCACTTATTCAGCCCAACAGCCAAAGGAGCCCACCCAGGCCACTCCTCTCTCTGCCTTTCCCCACCCATGAAGAACCTACCTCCCAGCCACTGATCGATGCGCCCCGTCCACATCATCATCATCTTCCCCAAAACCCGCGCAAGAACACGTCGCCGCTGCCGTTGCTGCCGTTGATAGCGCGGCGTAATTGCCATTGATTCAGCAAGCGTTTCCTGCCGAGCCTCTTCCTACTTAAATCTCTCTGCACCGTGAGTATTTCCCCTCACTCGTCACACTCTCTCCTCCACCGGGCTGCCCAGAATTCAGTCTATAAAGCCGCTGCCCAAGCAACTCCGGCGAGACATTGCGGTGAGCTTCGTCCAACCCACTCTGTCTCGTTCATGCTAGCATGATTCCCTTGCTCACGCGACTCATGTCATGCCTTTGTTTTGTCTTCTCGTGACCTAGGTCGACGGATTCAACAACCACCGCAAGTGCCCGACACCTTTCTCATCTCCGATGAGAAATCACGGTAATCTCTGAGCGCCCCTTGCCTTATCCTCGATACTATCATGCTCACCGTGACCTTGCGCACCTCCTGATGCATCTGGTTCGTGCTAGGGCGGTTCAAATCTTCGACAACGTCAACGTTTACAAGCACCCGACGCCGCGCACAACTCCGACGAGCCCCAACGACCTCCACGGTGCGCCCCTGTCCCTCCCTCGACCACCTCGAGCACCTCAGAAACCACGCGAACCCAGTAAGCATCCCCACTCCTCCCCGCCCGACCTAAATCGCCGGCAACGTCACTGACAGAGCGCCGCCGTCGCCAGCGCCGCCAATCCTTGGTCGTTTGATCGCGAGCCGTTAGATCTAGATCTAACGCGTGAGATAGAATGACTTAACGAAGCGGTATGTTTAGATCTGGACCGTACGCAGTCACTTTAATCCAACGGCTCTTATCGATCGATCCGTGCGAACCGGTACGGGCCAATCAGAACACGCCGCGTGGCTAGGGTTTAGATTTAAAACAGAATTTAGATCTATTTGTGATTCAAACTTGTAAAATTCATAACTTTTGATTCCCACGTTCAATTTTTGCAAACTTTATATCATTGGAATCAGGAGAGAAAATCCTATTTGTTTATGCAATGTGTTTAATGTTTTGCCTCTGTAAAAATGGTCGTTTTTGCAGAGACATTTTTAGGCTTAATTTGAGTATAGAAATTATTTGAAAATTGTTTTAAAGATCAAATAAAGGTTATTTTGTGTATCTTGGTATTGTTTATTTTTCAGTACATTACCCTTGTCTGGTTTGGTGTAGAAAAACCATCACATGGCATTTGCATGCATTCATATATTTTTGTTTGTATAATTTGTTATGTGATTTTGGTGCCATTATTTTATGTGTAGATTTTGGTGCTAATAGTGATTGTGGTTGTGAAGATTGTTGCTACTCCCCAAACTACCAAGGCAAGTGGTGCTTCATGATTTTATTCCTATATTTTTCACCTATGCACTAGAAATATTTTGTATAGGACTTGCATGAATATTTTGATAAGTATCTATATGTTATGCTTGGGAAATCCTAGTAGTTGTAGAATTGTTAGAAATTACTCTAAGTTAAGATGCTTACCATTGCCATTCTTAGCCTAGCTAGTAGAAACCAAGGGTGGTTGTCACATCCCAAGATTTTCCAAATCTTGTAACGTGAAAAATAAATAAACAAAATAAATAATTGTTGAAATTTAAGATGAAAAGAAACTTTTGTTTCTAAATGGAAACTTAAAATCCCATATGGAACAAACTTTGGTTAACATTTGAATCCAACTAAATTCAAATCAAGTGGAATGCATTCTTCATAAATGCATCTAGAAATTTGAACACTTGGAAAATAAACCAAAACCCTAAAACCCTAATGGAAGAAAAACACTTCCAAGTTATCTCCAAGCCTATGTATTTGATCCATATAAAAATTGGTCATACAAACATTTCAAAATGATCAAGAATGACAAATGGAAATACTATAAAACCATAGAAATTAGTTTCACTTAATTTGGAACCATAAATAAAATCTTATGAAATTAATAAGACAAGGAAATTGAATTTCCAAAGCTAATAAAGCATCTATCTATAAATCCATACCAAATGGTGAGAAAAATAATCCTAAATGATTTTAAAAGGATAAATAAATATTAAATAAGATTTAACAAAATGGAGTCACCAAGTTTGGATCTATAAATAAAAAGATATGGATTTTATAAGAGAAAGACAGAAATATTAAATAAGAAATATTTAAAGACCAAATTAAATCTTGGCCTAATCCATTAAGCTAATGGAATGAATAGAAACCAAATCCAAATAAAATAAAAGTATAAAGAATTTCCAAATAAAATGGCATTAACCATTCTATCCCTATTTTAATAAAGACAAATCTCTAATAAGAATAATTATTTAATTCATGAGAAAATAGTATTTTGAATTTACCCAAGTGAAATAAAAGTTGTTTAATTAACCTAAATAAAAAAGGAATTAAAGAAATCTTCTAAATAAAATTTATGGAATTAAAAATATATTCAATATCATTGGAAATACAACAAATACCCAATTCAAATGATTTATGAATCATATTAAATATTTTCCAAATAATTCTAGGAGAATATTTTGACACCCTATTAAGTAAATAAAACTTACTGAAAGGTTTTGGAAGGATTTAGAATTCAAATGGATTTTAAAAAACATTATTAAATCTTGAATGAATTAATACAAGGACCTACTTTCAATAATTAAGAAGACACTAAAAGAATAAAAGATTTATTCTAAATTTGACTTCAGAATGTGGTAATAAATAGTGTTTTATTATTCACAAAATTTGGCAAAGGTTTGAATTCAAATGAGTGTTTGAATTGTTTAATCAAAATCAAAACAGAATAAAAGAAATGGAAAAGGAAAAAGAAACATAACAAAAAAAAAGGACTCAGCCCAGCCAGCCGGCCCAACTGACCCAGCAGCAGCCCAACTAGCCCTTCTCCCCCGAAACGTTTTTCTTCACACGCAGACAGACCCGCGCAGTCACTGACGTGTTGACCCCACTCCTTCTGTCTCTCTCTCTCGCTGACGTCTCGACCCCACGCCACATCACCGTCTTCCCCACCCGCGCCAACCTTGCCGGCCGTTTCTGCTGGTTTAAACTCGCATCAAATACGCGTCAATGCCTCGCTTAAATCTCGCCGTGACCACGCTCGATTAAACGCCTGCCTCTCCTCCCCATTTCCCCTCACTCACCCCTCCCTCTCTGCCCCCAGGTTGCGCCAATTCTTTGCGGCAAGCCACTGTCTTCGACGACCTTCCGACAATGATTCTGGCTAGTCTACACGACCCCTTGCTTGCTGCAGCAAACGAGCGTGCTCCCCATTGTTCACTGCATCTCCCAGTATCACCCGCTTGGCCACGCGCGCCCCAAAACTTTGACTTCATCCACGTCTGAGCGCCGCCGTGGTCTGCCATATCTCCGACGAGCATTCGAGGTAAATTCCGACCGCGCCTCTCTTTCTCTTTCACACACGCATGCTCACCGCGATCTTGCGCATCTGACTGCATCCTTTACTTGCCCTGGCGTGCACCGTAGCGTCTAGGGTGTCAAGTGGGATCCCACCAAAATCCCACTTCTAGTTCATTTGCCAAAATCTAGTTCAAATTTTGAGCAAAATTTTACACTAGATTTTGGCAAATGAACTAGAAGTGGGATTTTGGTGGGTTCCCACTTGACACCCTAGTAGCGTCACCTTCGTCTTCAACAGAGGGCAACCATCGCCAGTGAGAACTCCGGCGAGGAATCCCCAGTGACCCCGTGCACCCCTGTCCCTGCCGAGACCACGTTGAGCTTCAGCGTCACGCCGCAAACCTGGTGAGATTCTCCACATCCTCTCTCGCTTCCTGCATCACCAGCAACGCCACCGCCAGGCCGCTCCGCCGCGAGACGCCGCCAACTTTTGGTCAAACGCGCAGCAGCCGTCTGATCCAGATCGTAGTGACGCGATAGATTCACTTAACCGAAAGGATATGGATAGATCTGTGCCACACGATTCGCATTAGATCCAACGGTCCTCAATGCGTGATCCTAACGAACCGGTACCAGCCAGTAGCAAGCAGCCACGTGGCCCTGTCTGTTTTAATAAAAACAGAATTGTTCTATTTGATGTGCCAATTTGAAAAATTCATAACTTTCAAACTACACATCCAAATTTTGCAAATTTTATATCAATGGTTTCAGCAAAACAAGTACTTTCTGACCATGCACTTTGTTTAGTGAAATGCTTCTGTTAAATTGATTGTTTTTGCAGAAACTTGTGTATGCATGTTTAGAATATAAAAATTGTTCTAAAATGATTTTTGAGATAAAACCTTTGGCAAATGGATTTTTTTGAACCTACTGAACATAGAAATCAATTTGTGGTTTCAAAAATATATTTGGTGAAGCAAAAGAATAAACCTTTGATTTAAACCATTTCTAGTCAAATAAAAATATTGTTATTTGTTAAAAATGCTTTTTTGAGAAAACCTTTGGGAAATGTTTTGATTTAAACTCTCTGACCCTAAACACCAAGTTTTATGATTTGAAAATGTATTTGGTGAACTTTATAAAGATTGTTACCTTGATAAAGGCATTTTCAACCACATAAAATAATGATTTGGTTTAAAAATGGTTTATAGATAAAATCTTTTGCAAATAGTTTTGCCACTTTATAAAATGACCAATAAAGTGTTTTAGAATGTTTGTAACCTATTATAAACCACTTTTGTAAAAAAACAAAGTTTGGCATGCTTGCATGCATTGTTTTGTTTCTATTATTTTATGTGATGTTGCTTGAATGGTAGATTGAAATATTGCTTGCTTGATTTGAATTGTAGTGATTTGAAGAGTGTGAATATTGAAAGATCAAGGAGTGAACTTATATTCTCTACCAAAAAGGCAAGTGATGCTTCATACTTTGTCCCATTATTTCACTATGCATTAGTGATATTTCTAAGTAGGACTTGCATGGAATTTTGCTAAGTGTAAACTATGCCATGGGAAATCCTAGTAGATGAAACCTTAGTAGAAATTTCCTAAGATGCTTAGCTTAGCTAATAGAAAACAAGGGTGGATTATATTTCATGCTATGGAATATTTCTAAGTCTTTGGACTTGTGTTTTGTTTAATAAAACAACTAAGTGAATGAATCACCTGGGTGGAATGGAAGGAATGGTTTGTGTTGAGTGGTTCACAAGGCCCATTTCTATGGTTTACCTTGTGTATCTCACTTGTGGATGGACACCCGGGAACAAAGAGATTTGAGGTGTCAAATGTTGAGAAGCTTCAAGTGCAGCCACTTGGCATTATGTGCTCTGCCTGGATCATATAGGTTGCAATAACTTAGCCAAATGGACAGATGGTGGTAGGGGTTTGATAGGTTGGAACGCGTCCATTCTGGTCTAAGGGAAGGCTTCTAAAAGATCTTGACTTGGTGAAACCAAGTCTTGTGGGGAAAGTGCACCACCTCTGCAGAATGTAAAATCTAAGTACTTATCCATGTCGCTGGTAAAGGACAATTTGAGCATCAAGACATGGAAGCTATCAAGAATCTCCTCATCCCAATTTCTAAGTTAAAAACTTGTGGTTGAACAAGGGTTGAAGGATCACCAATTTCTATTGGGATATGCCTTGGGAATGATTTTGTCAAGCAAAAACTTAGTGTTTACAAATGATAAGGAAAATCTATTTTGAGCAATGCAAGCCTAAGCTCCACTTAGCCAAATGCATATAGTATTTAGTCCACCAATATTTCCATAGTATCACTTGCCAATACAATTCAAATGTATTGACCCTTGTGGCTGTAACTTGTTCTGTTGCAGGTTTGTTTGATGTTAGTAAGATGTGTTGAATTAGGATTACAAGTCTACAACCAACATGTTTGCTTGTGGCACTTTGAAGATGAAGGACCCCATGCTATTGTTATATTCTGCTGCATTGTATTGAGATAGCCAAATGAGCTAAGATGTAATAAATTTTTTATTCCTGGTTATAAAGTTGTAATATGACCTTTGTTTCTTGATATTACATCTTAACTGTGGATGCTAGCTATTGATCCAGGGACTAGCATTGTAAACACAGGGATCTCTACCTTATTAAAGGTTGGGAACCTTACAGATGGTATCAAAGCATTGTGTTGCCTGTAGGATTTGTAACCCTAGGATTGGACAAAACCCCTTAGAAAAATAGGAGTTGCATTTGTTCCAAAACTTATTTACAAATAATTTTGTAAACTCTTTCCTCAACCAATTTGGTTTTGACTCGACACCTCTTCTATTTCAACTTGATGGATAAATCCTTCTCCATGGCCAAAGACTTCACCATGTGCAAAGGACTTCATCAACTCTAATGACTCCAACATCTTCAAGTGATTTCAACCTTATTCTCAACAAGGACTTCAACCTTGGATATCACTAAGGACTACAAGTGAGACAAGAAATGCTGCTCAAGACCTGAAGACTAAGGAACCACAACTTGGGAATCATCATCACCTTTGAAGTTTTTGTGACCAAGAATATTCCCAAGGAAACCATGATCTCATTCAAGAAGAATCAAAGGATGGAATAATTTCAAGTGAACCATATAGTTGGACCACCATAATTAGATCAAACCAAATTCACCAACTTATGTGGTGTAACAAAATATTTTGTTGCCTATAAGAGTGCTTGAAACTTGTTGTTTGAGTGGAATGTTTGTTTGTGATTGCTTGCACTTTTCTTGTGTGAATTGTAATGTGTGTGATTAGAATTATTCCCTTAGAAATATTTTGCCTATTCTAATCCCAACCCAACCTAAATAGATGACTACGCCAAGAAACTCCAACATCAAGAATGGTGACAACAACAACAACAACTAAAAGATCAACATGAGAGAGCAACTACTAGTAACCCAAACACAGTTGAACCAAGTGACAACTCAGTTTTTAGCCAACAACAATGAGTTAGACCCTGTAGGGTTTCGTAGCATGGAAAACAAAAATTTTCTACCGCATACAAACAAACTAGCCAAGATCTATCAACTAGATGGTAGCAACGAGTCGATGGAATAACACACTCTCGAAGATTCCAAAGTGTTTAACGAGAGCGGATTCTCGTGGGTGATGTAGTCGTACTATTCTCGATCTCAAGATCGCGTAGACGATCCTTCCGGCGCTGCGTTCCGGCAGCGCTTCCGCAGTCGGTCACACGTTTGGTACTCGACGAAGACCTTCCTCTCCCTTGTTCCAGCAGGCAGCGGAGGTTCTAGCACTCTCCTCGCGATTCCGGCAGCACAACGGCGTGGTACCGGAAGTAGAGGGGAGATCTCGCAGGGCTTCGCCTTAAGCCGGAGCGAGTATGGTGGACTATGAGAGAGATCCTCGGCGATCTAGGGTTTAGACGCACCAAGGAGGGGGCAAGGCTGGCGGCTAGGGTTTTCCCTAGGCGGCGGCTATGGAGGGCGGCGGCTAGGGTTAGGGTTTAGAGGAGGGCAACTTGTGTGTTAGGAGGGGCATCCCTGCCCCTCCTTATATAGGTGGGAGGCGCCGGCCAAGGGGAGGGGAGTCCCTCCCCAACTCGGATCCCAAGTGGGCCGGCGGTGCAGGGAGGGAACTCCTCCCTAAGTAGGTTTCCTACTTCCCCTCCACCTCACAAAATAGCCGTTTGACTTTTCAAATTGGCGTTTGACTTTTCAAACTAGGATTTGATTAAACCCTTTATTTTGTTCAGCGATGACACCTAGTACATGATGCAATCATTCCAACTTGACATGACACATTCATGTAACCTTCCCCTCCGGAGTGCCAGACATTCCGGAACCTTCTAGAACATTCCCGATGAAAACACCGGAACCATTCTCCAACCCCGAAACAGGACTTTCCTTATATGAATCTTATTCTCCGGACCATTCCGGATCTCCTCGTGATATCCCGGACCCCATCCGAGACTCCGAACAACATTCGGTCTCTTACTCATCATTCCATAACTACTCAACAACGTTGAATCCTTAAGTGTGTCTCCCTACGGTTCGTGAATTATGCGGACATCATCGAGACACTTCTCCGAACAATAACCAATAGAGGAATCTGGAAATTCATATGGCTCCCACATATTTCTACGATTACTTTGCGATCGAATGAACCACTTACATACGATACCAATTTCCCTTTGTCTCACGATAGTTTACTTATCCGAGGTTATGATCGTCGGTATCTCTACATACCTAGTTCAACCTCATTACTGATAAGTACTCTTTTCTCGTTCCCGTGATATGTGATCCCTTGTGAGCCAGTCACATGCTTGCAAGCTAATTGGATGACATTCCACCGAGAGGGCCCAGAGTATATCTATCCGTCATATGGATGGACAAATCCCACTCTTGATCCATGTGTCTCAACCAATACTTTCCGAACACTCAATGCCACCTTTATAGCCACCCAGTTACGGTGTGGTGTTTGATGTCATCAAAGAATCCTTTCGGTGAAGGTGATATGCATGATCTCATGGTCGAAGGAATTAGGTTACTATGTATCAGAAAGCATATAGCAATTGAACTATTAAAATGACATGATCTTTATGCTACGTTTATCTATAGGAGTATGTCCACCATATCATTCTCCTAACTATATGATCTTGTTGTTAATAACATCTCAATGTTCATGATAGGGAAACCACAATCATTTATTAACCAACAAGCTAGTATTATAAAGAGGCTTTACCAGGGACTCTATTTTAGTTTACAAATCACACAAGTATTAATGTTTCCTTGATAATACTATTATAGCATGAATGTAAACATTTATCATAAACACAAAGATATAATAATAACTATATTTATTATTTCCTCTAGGGCATATCTCCAATAGTCTCCCACTTGCACTAGAGTCATCTAATCTAGATTACATGGTAATATACCGAACACCCATGGCAGTTTGGTGCTGGTCATGTTTTGCCCTTGGGAGAGGTTTAGTCAACGGATCCGCCACATTCAGATCTGTGTGTACTTTGCAAATCTTTATGTCCCCATCTTGGACATGTTCTCGAATAGCGTGAAAACGTAGCTTGATGTGCTTCAGCTTCTTGTGTGACCTTGGTTCTTGCGCATTGGCTATGGCGCCCATGTTATCACAGTAGATAGACATTGGGTCCAGCGCACTAGGAACCACACCCAGCTCTGTAATGAAATCTTTCATCCATATCGCTTCTTGTGAAGCCTCCGAAGCAGCCATGTATTCTGATTCAGTTGAAGATCTCGCCACAACGCTTTGCTTTGCACTCCTCCAGCTAACTGCTGCACCATTCAAAGTAAATACGTATCCAGATTGTGATTTAGAATCATCCGGATCAGTGTTCCAACTAGCATCGGTGTAACCATTAACAACGAGCTGTTCATCACCTCCATAAGAAAGAACCATATCCTTAGTTCTTCTCAAGTACTTAAGGATGTTTTTGACCGCTGTCCAATGATCCACTCCTGGATCACTTTGATATCTGCTAGCTAAACTAACAGCATATGCAATGTCGGGTCTAGTACATAGCATGACATACATTAGAGATCCTATGGCTGAGGCATAGGGAGTCTTACTCATCCTTTCTCTATCTTCTGTCGTTGTCGGACTTTGAGTTTTACTCAAGGTCGTATTGGGCAACATGGGCAAGAACCCTTTCTTGCTATCTTCCATTCCAAACCTCTTTAGAACTTTGTACTTTGTGACAATGATATTAGTCGTCTCGATCTATCTCTATAAATCTTTATGCCTAATATGTAAGCTGCTTCGCCAAGATCCTTCATTGAAAAACTATTATTCAAATATTCCTTGACACTATTAAGAAGGTCTACATCATTCCCAATCAACAATATGTCATCCACATATAGTATTAAGAATGCTACAGAGCTCCCACTCACTTTCTTGTAAATACAAGCCTCTCCATAAGTTTGTATAAAACCAAAACTTTTGATTACCTTATCAAAACGTTGATTCCAACTTCGGGATGCTTGCTTCAATCCATAGATGGACCATTGAAGTTTGCATACCTTGTTAGCATCTTTCGGATCGACAAAACCTTTGGGTTGCATCATATACAACTCTTCATCAATGTCTCCATTGAGGAACGCTGTTTTGACATCCATTTGCCATATTTCATAATCGTAATATGCAGCGATTGCTAACATAATCCTCACAGGCTTTAGCTTCACTACAGGTGAGAAAGTCTCATCGTTGTCAACTCCTTGAATTTGTCGAAACCCTTTTTCGACAAGTCGAGCTTTATAGACAGTAACATTACCATCAGCATCTGTTTTCTTCTTGAAAATCCATTTGTTCTCGACAGTCTTCTGGCCATCCGGTAAGTCCACCAAAGTCCATACTTGGTTTTCGTACATGGATCCAATCTCGGATTTCATGGCTTCTTGCCATTTATTGGAATCTGGGCTCATCATCGCTTCCTCATATGTCGCAGGGTCATCGGTGTTGTCCACCAACATGACATTCATTACGGGATCATACCAATCAAGAGTGGTACGAGTTCTCGTTGACCTGCGAGGCTCTGTAGCAACTACAACCGAAGTTTCATGATCATCATCATTAGCTTCCTCTCTTATTGGTGCATGCACCACAGGAACTTCTTCCGGTGCTGCGCTACTCGCAATTTCGAGAGAAGGTTCAGTAACCTCGTCGAGTTCTACTTTCCTTCCAGTCACTTCTTTCGAGAGAAATTCCTTATCTAGAAAGGATCCATTCTTAGCAACGAAGATTTTGCCCTCGGATCTATGATAGAAGGTATACCCGATAGTTTCCTTCGGGTATCCTATGAAGACGCATTTTCCCGCTTTGGGTTCAAGCTTGTCAGGCTGTAACTTCTTTACATAGGCTTCGCAACCCCAAACTTTAAGGAACGACAATTTAGGTTTCTTCCCAAACCATAATTCATATGGTGTTGTTTCAACGGATTTAGATGGTGCCCTATTTAAAGTGAATGCGGCTATTTCTAATGCATAACCCCAAAATGATAGCGGTAAATCTGTAAGTGACATCATAGAACGAACCATATCTAAGAGAGTTCGATTACGACATTCGGACACACCATTACGCTGTGGTGTTCCCGGCGGTGTCAATTGTGAAAGTATTCCGCATTTCTTCAAATGCTCGCCAAACTCGTAACTTAGATATTCACCTCCACGATCAGAACGTAGAAATTTAATCTTCTTGTTACGTTGATTCTCAACCTCACTTTGAAATTCCTTAAACTTCTCGAAAGTTTCGGACTTATGTTTCATGAAATAGATATACCCATATCTACTCAAGTCATCCTTGAAGGTAAGAACATAGCGATAACCACCGCGCGATGCTACACTCATTGGACCACACACATCGGTATGTATGATTTCCAATAAGTCTGTAGCTCGCTCCATCATACTAGAAAATGGAGTCTTAGTAATTTTTCCCATTAGACATGCTTCGCATCTTTCAAGTGATTCGAAATCAAGTGATTCAAGAAGTCCATTGGATGGAGTTTCTTCATATGCTTCACTCCAATGTGACCAAGACGACAGTGCCACATATAGGTCAAGTTATCGCTCGATTTCAAACGTTTAGCCTCAATGTTATTAATATGTGTATTTCCACTATCGAGATTCAATAAAAATAGACCATCTATCAAAGGTGCATGTGCATAAAACATATTACTGATATAAATCGAACAACCATTATTCTCGGACTTAAACAAGTAACTGTCTCGCAATAAACAAGATCCCGATATAATGTTCATGCTTACCGCATGCACCAAATAACAATTATAATTATAAAACTAATCCCGATGGTTGATGAAGAGGTAGCGTGCCGACCGCGATCACATCAACCTTTGATCCGTTTCCCACGCGCATCGTCACCTCGTTCTTCGCTAGCCTACGTTTATTCTGCCGCACCTGTTTCGAGTTACAAATGTGAGCAACTGAACCAATATCAAATACCCAGGCACTACTACGAGTACTAGTGAGATACACATCAATAACATGTATATCAGATATACCTTTCTTCTTGATGTTGCCGTTCTTCAAATCCGCCAAGTACTTTGGGCAATTCCGCTTCCAGTGACCTTCTCCCTTGCAGTAAAAGCACTCAGTATCAGGCTTAGGTCTAGCCTTGGTATTCTTCGTCGGCACGGTAACTTTCTTACCACCCTTCTTGAAGTGTCCCTTTTGCTTAGACTTGCCTTTCTTGAATTTGGTGGTCCTATTGACCATCAACACTTGGTGCTCTTTCTTGATCTCCACTTCTGCAAATTTCAACATAGCAAAGAGTTCTGGCAACTACTTGTTCATGTTTTGCATATTGTAGTTCATCACAAAGTTCTTGTAACTTGGTGGTAGTGATTGGAGGACACGATAAATCCCCAAAGCATTAGGAATCACTATACCCAAGCTTTGAAGTTTGTTTGCGTGCCCAGACATCTTAAGCACATGCTCACTGACGGAGCTGCCCTCTTCCATCTTGCAGTTAAAGAACTTTTCAGAAGCCTCATAGCTCTCAATTGCCGCGTGAGTCTCAAAGATCAATTTGAGATCACGGACAATATCATGTGGGTCTGAATTCTAAAACCTTTTCTGAAGCTCCGATTCTAAACCATACAAGATAGCATACTGAACTGTGGAGTACTGAGTCTTCCGAGCGAGGTAAACATTCTTTACTTCATCGGTAGCAGTAGCTACAGGTGGGTCACCCAGCGGTGCATCCAGCACATAGGTCAAATTACCAGCTGTGAGGACAATCCTCAAATTGCGGAACCAATCCGCGAAGTTGCTTCCATTGTTTTTCAACTTTTCTTTCTCTAGGAACGCATTAAAATTGATGGTAGGGGCCGCCATTGATCTACAACATATTTGCAATAGTTTAGACTAAGTTTATGACAAATTGAGTTCTAATTAATAGTTAAATTAATCTAGGTGAACTCCCACTCAAAACAATATCCCTCACATTGTTTTAGTGATCACACGAACAAAATTCACCACATCAATACCGATCATCACGAGAGTTGATGTAGTTTCAATGGCGAACAATCCACATGTTCATCATATCTACTATATGATTCATGCTTTACCTTTCGGTGATCCGTGTTCCGAGACCATGTCTGTACATGCTAGGCTCGTCAAGATCAAACCTTAGGTTCCACATGAGCAAATCTGGCTTGCTCACGTTGTATACACTTGCGGAATCTAACACACCCGATCATCACGTGGTGCTTCGAAACAACAAGCTTTAGCAACTGTGCTTACTAAGGGTGAACACTTTAGGACTTGAAATTCATGTGCATGAGGGATCATCTTATAATGCTACCGTCGTCAACTAAGCAATACAAGATGCATAAAGGATTAACATCACATGCAATTCATAATATGTGATATGATATGGCCTTTCTTCTTTGTGCTTCCGATCTCCATCTTCAAGCACGAACATGATCTCCATCATCACCGGCATTGCATCAAGGTCAATGACGCTGCTCCATGGTTGTCGTCCACCGGCTTCAACTATTACAACTACTTTGAATAGACACATGGGTCTTAACAAAATTAAAGACAACCATATGGCTCCTGCCGGTTGCCAACTTACAATAAGGAACATTGCATACATCAAATATAATCACAATCATGGCCATATCACATCACAGCACACCCCTGCAAAACAAAGTTAGACGCCTCTACTTTATTTGCATGTTTTACGTGGTTTGGGGCTTTCAATAAGTGTCGTTCTAACTTACGAACAAGAACCACAACATTGATACTAGTATTGTCAATCACCCGTTGTAAATTGGATCTTAACTATGTTGGGAGAAACAGGCACCCGCAAAGCCACTTATGCAATACAAGTTGCATGTCAAGCGTGGAGCAAGTCTCATGAACGATGTCATGTAAGGTTAGCCCGGGCCGCTTCATCCCACCATCCCGCAAGATGCAAAGTACACAAGAAGCAATCGACAAAAAAAGCATCAACTCCCATAATGACCATTGTGTTCTACTCGTGCAACAGATCTACATATAGACACGGCTCTGATACCACTGTAGGGTTTCGTAGCATGGAAAACAAAATTTTTCTACCGCATAAAAACAAACAAGCCAAGATCTATCTACTAGATTGTAGCAACGAGTCGATGGAATAACTCACCCTCGAAGATTCCAAAGTGTTTAACGAGAGCGGATTCTCGTGGGTGATGTAGTTGTACTCTTCCCGATCTCAAGATCGCGTAGACGATCCTTCCGGCGCTGCGTTCCGGCAGCGCTTCCGTAGTCGGTCACACGTTCGGTACTTGACGAAGACCTTCCTCTCCCTTGTTCCAGCAGGCAGCGGAGGTTGTAGCACTCTCCTCGCGATTCCGGCAGCATAACGGCGTGGTACCAGAAGTAGAGGGGAGATCTCGCAGGGCTTCACCTTAAGCCGGAGCGAGTATGGTGGACTATGAGAGAGATCCTCAGCGATCTAGGGTTTAGAAGCACCAAGGAGGGGGCAAGGCTGGCGGCTAGGGTTTGCCCTAGGCGGCGGCGAGTGCCCTAGGCAGCGGCGGCTAGGGTTAGGGTTTAGAGGGGGGCAACTTGTGTGTTAGGAGGGGCAGCCCTGCCCCTCCATATATAGGTGGGAGGCGCCGGCTAAGGGGAGGGGAGTCCCTCCCCAACTCGGATCCCAAGTGGGCCGGCGGTGCAGGGAGGAAACTCCTCCCTAAGTAGGTTTCCTACTTCCCCTCCACCTCACAAAATAGCCGTTTGACTTTTCAAATTGGCGTTTGACTTTTCAAACTAGGATTTGATTAAACCCTTTATTTTGTTCAGCGATGACACCTAGTACATGATGCAATCATTCCAACTTGACATGACACATTCATGTACCCTTCCCCTCCGGAGTGCCGGACATTCCGGAACCTTCTAGAACATTCGCGATGAAAACACCGGAACCATTCTCCAACCCCGAAACAGGACTTTCCTTATATGAATATTATTCTCCGGACCATTCCGGATCACCTCGTGATATCCCGGATCCCATCCGAGACTCCGAACAACATTCGGTCTCTTACTCATCATTCCATAACTACTCAACAACGTCGAATCCTTAAGTGTGTCTCCCTACGGTTCGTGAATTATGCGGACATGATCAAGACACTTCTCCGAACAATAACCAATAGAGGAATCTGGAAATTCATATGGCTCCCACATATTTCTACGATTACTTTGCGATCGTATGAACCACTTACATACGATACCAGTTTCCCTTTGTCTCACGATAGTTTACTTATCCGAGGTTATGATCGTCGGTATCTCTACATACCTAGTTCAACCTCATTACTGATAAGTACTCTTTTCTCGTTCCCGTGATATGTGATCCCTTGTGAGCCAGTCACATGCTTGCAATCTAATTGGATGACATTCCACCGAGAGGGCCCAGAGTATATCTATCCGTCATATGATGGACAAATCCCACTCTTGATCCATGTGTCTCAACCAATACTTTCCGAACACTCAATGCCACCTTTATAGCCACCCAGTTACGATGTGGTGTTTGATGTCATCAAAGCATCCTTCCGGTGAAGGTGATATGCATGATCTCATGGTCGAAGGAATTAAGTTACTATGTATCAGAAAGCATTTAGCAATTGAACTATTAAAATGACTTGATCTTTATGCTACGCTTATAGGAGTATGTCCACCATATCATTCTCCTAACGATATGATCTTGTTGTTAATAACATCTCAATCTTCATGATAGGGAAACCACAATCATTTATTAACCAACAAGCTAGTATTATAAAGAGGCTTTACCAGGGACTCTATTTTAGTTTACAAATCACACAAGTATTAATGTTTCCTTGATAATACTATTATAGCATGAATGTAAACATTTATCATAAACACAAAGATATAATAATAACTATATTTATTATTTCCTCTAGGGCATATCTCCAACAGACCCAACCATGCAAAAGTTTTTGGAAATTCAATCCCAATTGTTGCAAGGGATGACCACTCAAATGATCAACATGAAAGACAGCCTTTCCCAAGGAGATGGTGACAACAAGGATGTCCAGGATGATATCATAGAAGGAACCCAAGCTTGCAATATATGTGGAGACAAGGATCACACTTTCAAAGAGCATGAAGATCAATGCCCCAATTGTGAAGAGAAACATCCAATTGACCAATGCCCCACATCTCAAGCTACTTGTTTCTTATGTGAATGAAATAATCATGTCCCTATCCAATGCCCCATCTATTCCATAGTTCAACAAAGGAAACAAGGTGGAGTGCAACAACTGATTGCAGACTACCATGAGAGAACAAAGTCTACCAAGAAGGATGAAGACAAAGGAAAATCCCAGCTTGCACCTCCATGCAATATGACTCAATTTAAAGGACCAAAGAGGAGACATATGTACTATCCAAGGAAAAGGTCAAGGAGACCAGGAAATTTTCCTACCTTTGAGATAACATATGAAGAACATGAACTAGAAGCACTCCTAGCTTTGGAGAAACCCAAGAAGAAGAAGGACAAAAGCCAAGTGCAATGTTGCCATTGCAAAGAGATGGGACACTATGCCAATGAATGTCCAGAGAAGAAGAAAAAGTATAAGGAGATTAGCCAAGTATGGTGCAACAACTGAAAAGAGTTAGGCCATTATGTATCAACTTGTCCACAGAAGATACGTGAAGAACTCAATCTTATCACATGTTACAATTGTGGTAACCAAGGACATTATGCAAGCAATTGTCCAGAAAAGATGAAGCACAAGATAAAGCCTATGACGGATCTCAGCCTTGTTACATGTTTGCCTAGAGAGGTTTCAACAAGATCCCAAGCAAGCCAAGAAGTAATCTAGTTGGAAAATTTTTAAGGGTGGTAGTACCCTAGTTGTTTTGAGTCAACTTGTAACCCCTAGCCTCCCCAAATCTCGGGACGAGATTTATTTTAAGGGTGGTAGCCTGTCACATCCCAAGATTTTCCAAATCTTGTAATGTGAAAAATAAATAAACAAAATAAATAATTGTTGAAATTTAGGATGAAAAGAAACTTTTGTTTCTAAATGGAAACTTAAAATCCCATCTAGAACAAACTTTGGTTAACATTTGAATCCAACTAAATTCAAATCAACTGGAATGCATTCTTCATAAATGCATCTGGAAATTTAAACACTTGGAAAATAAACCAAAACCCTAAAACCCTAATGGAAGAAAAACATTTCCAAGTTATCTCCAAGCCTATGGATTTGATCCATATAAAAATTGGTCATACAAACATTTCAAAATTATCAAGAATGACAAATGGAAATATTATAAAACCATAGAAATTGGTTTCACTTAATTTGGAACCATAAATAAAATCTTAAATGTATTTAAAAGGATAAATAAAGCATCTATCTATAAATTGATACCAAATGGTGAGAAAATAATCCTAAATGTATTTAAAAGGATAAATAAATATTAAATAAGATTTTACAAATTGGAGTCACCAAGTTTGGATCTATAAATAAAAAGATATGGATTTTATAGGAGAAAGACAGAAATATTAAATAAGAAATATTTAAAGACCAAATTAAATCTCGGCCTAATCCATTAAGCTAATGGAATGAATAGAAACCAAATCCAAATAAAATAAAAGGATCAAGAATTTCCAAATAAAATGGCATTAACCATTCTATCCCTATTTTAATAAAGACAAATCTCTAATAAGAATAATTATTTAATTCATGAGAAAATAGTATTTTGAATTTACCCAAGTGAAATAAAAGTTGTTTAATTAACCTAAAGAAAAAATTAAAGAAATCTTCTAAATAAAATTTATGGAATTAAAACTATATTCAATATCATTGGAAATACAACAAATACCCAATTCAAATGATTTATGAATCATATTAAATATTTTCCAAATAATTCTAGGAGAATATTTTGACACCCTATTAAGTAAATAGAACTTACTGAAAGGTTTTGGAAGGATTTAGAATTCAAATGGATTTTAAAAAACATTATTAAATCTTGAATGAATTAATACAAGGACCTACTTTCAATAATTAAGAAGACACTAAAAGAATAAAAGATTTATTCTAAATTTGACTTCAGAATGTGGTAATAAACAGTGTTTTTGTTGGAGATATGCCCAAGAGGCAATAATAAAGTGGTTATTATCATATCTTCACACTTATGATAAATGTTTACATACCATGCTATAATTGTATTAACCGGAAACATTAATACTTGTGTGATTTGTAAACTAAAATAAGAGTCCCTAGTAAAGCCTCTTGTTAAACTAGCTTGTTGGTTAATATATGATCATGGTTTCCTGATCATGAACATAGAGATGTTATTAACAACAGGATCATATCATTAGGAGAATGATGTGATGGACATACTCCTATAGATAAGCGTAGCATAAAGATCAAGTCATTTCAATAGTTCAATTGCTATATGCTTTCTGATACATAGTAACCTAATTCCTTCGACCATGAGATCATGCATATCACCTTTTCCGGATGGATGCTTTGATGTCATCAAACACCACACCGTAACAGGGTGGCTATAAAGGTGGCATTGAGTGTTCATAAAGTATTGGTTGAAACACATGGATCAAGAGTGGGATTTGTCCATCCATATGACGGATAGATATACTCTAGGCCCTCTCGGTGAAATGTCATCCAATTAGCTTGCAAGCATGTGACTGGCTCACAAGGGATCACATATCACGGGAACGAGAAAAGAGTACTTATCAGTAACGAGGTTGAACTAGGTATGCAGAGATACCGACGATCATAACCTCGGATAAGTAAACTATCGTGAGACAAAGGGAAATTGGTATCGTATGTAAGTGGTTCATTCGATCGCAAAGTAATCGTAGAAATATGTGGGAGCCATATGAATTTCCAGATTCCTCTATTGGTTATTGTTTGGAGAAGTGTCTCGATCATGTCCGCATAATTCATGAACCGCAGGGAGACACACTTAAGGATTCGACGTTGTTTGAGTAGTTATGGAATGATGAGAAGGAGACCGAATGTTGTTCGGAGTCTCGGATGGGATCCGGGATATCATGAGGAGATCCGGAATAGTCCGGAGAATAAGATTCATATAAGGAAAGTCCCATTTCGGAGTTGGGGAATGATTCCGGTGTTTTCATCAGGAACATTCTAGAAGGTTCCGGAATGTCCGGCACTCCGGGGGGGAAGGGGTACATGAATGTGTTATATCAAGTTGGTATGATTGCATCATGTACTAAGTGTCATTGCTGTACCAAATAGAGGATTTAATCAAATCCTAGTTTGAAAAGTCAAACGGCTAGTTTGAAAGTCAAACGGCTAAAACAGGAAACTATGGGAAACAAGCAAGAGGAGGTTGAAACCGACTTTGGGGAGGAGTCCCTCCTCTCCAAGCCGGCGCACCACCTAGGCCGAGTTGGGGAGGGACTCCCCTCCCTCCCCTTGGCCGCCGGCCCTCTCCACCCATAAAAGGAGGGGCAGGGCCTCCTCCTCTAGACACACAAGTTCCTATCCTCTAATCTAAACCCTAGCCAAAGCCTCCGGTTTAGAGCCGTTTTGGTTTAGAGCTTCTAATTGCACTAGCCATCGGTTTAGAGCCTTCTAATTGGTGTGTCTAAACCCTAGACCACTAATAGCTCTCTCATACTCCACCATACTCGCTCCGGCTTAAGGCGAAGCCCTGCGAGATCTCCCCTCTACTTCCGGTACCACGCCGTTGTGCTGCCGGAATCGCGAGGAGAGTGCTACAACCTCCGCTGCCTGCTGGAACAAGGGAGAGGAAGGTCTTCGTCGAGTACCGAACGTGTGACCGACTGCGGGAGCGCTGCCGGAACGTGGCGCCGGAAGGATCGTCTACGCGATCTTGAGATCGGAAAGAGTACGACTACATCACCCATGAGAATCTGCTCTCGTTAACCGCTTTGGAATCTTCGAGGGTAAGTTATTCCATCGACTCGTTGCTACAATCTAGTAGATAGATCTTGGCTTGTTTGTTTGTATGCGATAGAAAATTTAGTTTTCCATGCTACGAACCCCTACAGTGGTATCAGAGCCGTGTCTATATGTAGATCTGTTGCACGAGTAGAACACAATGGTCATTGTGGGCGTTGATGCTTTTATTGTCGATTGCTTCTTGTGTACTTTGCATCTTGCGGTATGTTGGGATGAAGCGGCCCGGGCTAACCTTACATGACATCGTTCATGAGACTTGCTCCACGCTTGACATGCAACTTGTATTGCATAAGTGGCTTTGCGGGTGCCTGTTTCTCCTAGCATAGTTAAGATCCAATTTACAACGGGTGATTAACAATACTAGTATCAATGTTGTGGTTCTTGTTCGTAAGTTAGAACGACACTTATTGAAAGCCCCAAACCACGTAAAATATGCAAAGAAAGTAGAGGCGTCTAACTTTGTTTTTTGCAGGGGTGTGCAGTGATGTGATATGGCCATGATTGTGATTATATATGATGTATGCAATGTTCCTTATTGTAAGTTGGCAACCGGCAGGAGCCATATGGTTGTCTTTAATTTCTGTTAAGACCCGCGTGTCTATTCAAAGTAGTTGTAATAGTTGAAGCCGGTGGACGAAAACCATGGAGAGGCGTCATTGACCTTGATGCAATGCCGGTGATGATGGAGATCATGTTCGTGCTAGAAGATGGAGATCGGAAGCACAAAGAAGAAAGGCCATATCATATCACATATTATGAATTGCATGTGATGTTAATCCTTTATGCATCTTATATTGCTTAGTAGACGATGGTAGCATTATAAGATGATCCCTCATGCACATGAATTTCAAGTCATAAAGTGTTCACCCTTAGTTAGCACCGTTGCTAAAGCTTGTTTCGAAGCACCACGTGATGATCGGGTGTGTTAGATTCCGCAAGTGTATACAACGTAAGCAAGCCAGATTTGCTTATGCGGAAGCTAAGGTTTGATCTTGACGAGCCTAGCATGTACAGACATGGCCTTAGGAACACGGATTACCGAAAGGTAGAGCATGAGTCATATAGTAGATATGATGAACATGTTGATTGTTCGCCATTGAAGCTATATCAACTCTCGTGATGATCGGTTTTGATGTGGTGGATTTGGTTCGTGTGATCACTAAAACAATGTGAGGGATATTGTTTTGAGTGGGAGTTCACCTAGATTAATTTAATTATTAATTAGAACTCAATTTATCATAAACTAAATCAAAGTGAATTTGCATAGTTGTTGTAGTCATTGGCATCCGTTTACCACCTTGCGCTTAGTTATAATTGAGATGATAGAACTATAGAATTCTGGTTAGTTACTTTACGAACTGGTATCGTATTGTTTTGAAGTGTTAATCTAAAGTTTAAAAGTCCTATTGCAAACTTTCAGTAAGTTCCGGTTACTCCATGAAGTTTAATAATTAGTATTAAATCAAGAGTAACAATTCCAAGTGTTAGTATATAAGTATCATGTTTGGTTCCATGATTCTTGATATTCAAAGGATTCTCTTAATATCAAGGTTATCTAGGATCTGAAAGAGTTGTTTCAGAAACCATGATGTGTGGAAGATATTGTGATATCTGAAACGAAGTTTTGGTTACAACATGATAGAGTATAATATGGAAAAGTTCATGTTCTCATATTTGATGAGAATTTGCAAAAGGTTGGAGACACTTGTTGTCCTAATCCACCAAAAGGTTTTGGATAGCAACATTATACTCACGATTCATCTTTATAAGCTAAAAGTAGCTTGATCATGGATAATTCCATGATAAGGGTGAATATTTGATGTAGGTAAAATATTTACTACACCAAGAGATTACTAAAGAAAGGAATTTGGAAGAACACCAAACATTTGATGATGGTGATCTACTTCAAAGTGCAAGTCCAAAGACATTGGTATTTAATTATACACGCTTTGGATTATGTGTCATATGTATGACTCCACTATTGATGTTGATAGATTCTTTCAAACAGAAAAGGAAATACTGAAAGAGAATCTCATAAATATATGGCAGAAAAGAAAAGACTGGAATTGTTCAGTTTAAGTATATAGATGTTATACATGTTATGGCTATATTCTTTGCTTATTAAACAATGTGGTTCTTAAATATTTGATACTGAATTTGTTGGTGTGAATCGTCATACGAAACAACACAATTCATGAACTACAATGGCCTAAGAAACTAGCAAAAGAATATGTGATGATATTCATCGAGAACAAATAAAGGGTTATTGTGTTGCTCGTTAAACATCAAAGCTTGTCTTCAAGATTTGTTTTATCAGGTATTATGAGAACAAAAGGGTTGTTCAAATAATTGCCGTAATCCATAAAAGATGGATGATTCACAAATCTCGTTGGAGAAATCACATCCATAAAACTAGTGCTAAAAATGTCAAAAGACAAATTGATTGAAAGATCACTTAGGAAGTGACATCGCCGTTTAAATTATATTGGAAAGAAAACATGAAGAAACTCCATGTGGATGGAATTTTGGAGTCTTTTGATTTTTGATCACATGACGCTTGTGAAACTTTCCTAGAGATAATTAAAACTTCGTTCATAGGCAAAAAGGGAACGAATGACTAGCTTATTTGAACTTGTACATATTGTTGTACAAAGTCCATTATGTGTAGTCAAGAGCGATGAATTTCAACTTCATATGCTTTCTCCGAAAATTTGAGTGAATATATGAATATTTACTTAATAAGGATGAAGTATGAAACATTTGAAAAGTTCAAAGACTTTCAAGATGAAGTGCAAAATCATAGTAACAAGAATATAAATAGTTTATGATAAAGATCATAAAGGAAGATATTTGAGTTACAGAGTTTAGCATAATACTTAAGATTTAAGGAATCGTTCCGTGGATTTGCATTTCCCGAAACACCATAAGGGTATGGAACGTTCGAGATATGTAATTAAACCTTGTTTGACATGGTTAGATCAAAGGTATAATTCATAAAACTGCCATTATATTTTAAAGATTAAAAGCTTTAGAGATTACCGTTTTTCCACTGAAAAGAGCTTCATCATAATCCGTTGAAATGACACCATATCAAGTTATGGTTTGGGATAAAACCCAAGTAGTCCTTTCTTAAAACATTGGTATGCTATGCATAAGTAAGATGTGTGCAACCAAAGTCGGATGAACCTGTCTTTGTATAACTGTTAAGTATTCCTCCATAAACACCGGAGACAAAAGTGTTTGTTGCTTAGAACATTAAGTTTCTTTGAGAAGGAATTTTTTCGTGAAAAGTTAAGTGGGAGGACAATAGAACTTTGATAAGGTTAAAAGAACCTTAGCTATATGTGCAAAGTTGCGCAGCGCCGAAAAGTGTTCCGGAGTTAGCAAACAATGCTCATGGCTCGCGTACTTCAAAGGTTGTGGTCACGGAGATCTAAGTTCCTATTGAAACAAGTAGGTCGGATGAACAATCAAATACCAATATTTGAGAGTTAAATCATTATTTGACAATAATGATCCGACTACGTGCAAAGAAGCGATGATGAGCCCTGACTCCGTCAAATGGCTTGAAGCCATAAAATCCGTGATAGTTCCATACACGAGAAATCAAGTTTTGAACTTGAAGGACCCTCGAGAAAGGTGTAAGACCTTACAGTTGTGTCTGGATCTATAAAGAAATAGACATGGATGTTTTATATCTATGAAATAGTCAACATGTTGGGAAAGAGTTCACAAAATGTTCAAAGGTTGACTATGACAAGATTTGATCTTTCATAGTGATATTTAGTCTAGACGGATTAATGTAGCAACCACTACATATAATTTGTTATATGGTAGTTGAATAAACAAAACAAGTTCTTCTAATAGAATCGTTACCTAGGACATGTGCATAACACGGTCCATAGGGTTTTGTTAATTCAAAGGATGCTAAAATCATATGCAAACTTCAATGGTTAAAGTGAGCATCGCGGAGTTGGAATCTTCACTGTGATGAAACTGTTAAAAGAGTTTAAAAAGTTCATTAGAGACGATGAAGATGCTTGCATTTGCAAGAAATTAAGTGGGAGCGCTAAGACATGTTTCTAATACATTATGTGGAAGACATATTGTTGATTGGAAATAACGTATCTTTTATTAACACATATTAAGAATTTCATCCCGATGAAAGACTTAGGCAAAACCCAAATATTTGGCATCAATAGACGCTAATATGGTTGTGCCAGAAGTACATAGACAAGATATTGAATGAGTTCAATATAGAAACTACAAGAGAGGTTCTTGTCGCACAGAAAGGATTGAATGAGTTCAATGTTGATGATATATTCAAGTGTATTGACATTTGGTAAAGTGAAACAAATAATCAAGTATAGATTGATACTTGATGTATAAAATCACAAAGAGTAATTATATCAATCATACTGTGATATGTACAAATCCAGATATGTCCTATGCTCTAAATGTTGTGAGCATATACCAGAATGATTCGTAAGATGATCATTGGACAATAGTAAGGATATTCTTATGATCTTTTGGAAGAACTAAGAGTATAATATTTGTAGAAGTGACAAATAGATGGTTAGTTCATTGTAAAAGTACTACATTGATACTAGTTTTGTCACAAAGTACAAATTAAGTTTATCTCAATCTAAGGGTGGCACAATATAATGGAAAGTGAGTTCCATAATGGATTTGGATGAGTTCCAAAGTTAAGACATTGTGACAGATACTACAACAAAAAGGCTAAGTATATGACTGCTATTTTAGCAGCAAAAGAGGGCATTTGTGTCAAGTAGTTTGTTATCAAACTAGGTGTAGTTCACAGTGGGATAATACTATGAAGATATATTGTGCGACAATATTATCAACATGTTTTAACCCCAAAGAGCTAAAGGTCACACCGAAAGACCAAATTTATACAAAGCCCTCTCATTAGAGAATGAGTGATGCGTAGAGACGCAAAGACATGCAATTACACACGGACCTAGAAGTGTCAGATCCGGAGATCAGTTGACCACTAGCAATCGTGTACATACAACACCGGAAAGCCATAGGTGTTGAATACACAAAGGTTTGAAACTAGATTATTGACTCTAGTGCAAGTGGGAGACTGTTGGAGATATGCCCAAGAGGCAATAATAAAGTGGTTATTATCATATCTTCACACTTATGATAAATGTTTACATACCATGCTATAATTGTATTAACCGGAAACATTAATACTTGTGTGATTTGTAAACTAAAATAAGAGTCCCTAGTAAAGCCTCTTGTTAAACTAGCTTGTTGGTTAATATATGATCATGGTTTCCTGATCATGAACATAGAGATGTTATTAACAACAGGATCATATCATTAGGAGAATGATGTGATGGACATACTCCTATAGATAAGCGTAGCATAAAGATCAAGTCATTTCAATAGTTCAATTGCTATATGCTTTCTGATACATAGTAACCTAATTCCTTCGACCATGAGATCATGCATATCACCTTTTCCAGATGGATGCTTTGATGTCATCAAACACCACACCGTAACAGGGTGGCTATAAAGGTGGCATTGAGTGTTCAGAAAGTATTGGTTGAAACACATGGATCAAGAGTGGGATTTGTCCATCCATATGACGGATAGATATACTCTGGGCCCTCTCGGTGAAATGTCATCCAATTAGCTTGCAAGCATGTGACTGGCTCACAAGGGATCACATATCACGGGAACGAGAAAAGAGTACTTATCAGTAACGAGGTTGAACTAGGTATGTAGAGATACCGACGATCATAACCTCAGATAAGTAAACTATCGTGAGATAAAGGGAAATTGGTATCGTATGTAAGTGGTTCATTCGATCGCAAAGTAATCGTAGAAATATGTGGGAGCCATATGAATTTCCAGATTCCTCTATTGGTTATTGTTCGGAGAAGTGTCTCGATCATGTCCGCATAATTCACGAACCGCAGGGAGACACACTTAAGGATTCGACGTTGTTTGAGTAGTTATGGAATGATGAGAAGGAGACCGAATGTTTTTCAGAGTCTCGGATGGGATCCGGGATATCACGAGGAGATCCGGAATAGTCCGGAGAATAAGATTCATATAAGGAAAGTCCCATTTCGGAGTTGGGGAATGATTCCGGTGTTTTCATCGGGAACATTCTAGAAGGTTCCGGAATGTCCGGCACTCCGGGGGGGAAGGGGTACATGAATGTGTTATATCAAGTTGGTATGATTGCATCATGTACTAAGTGTCATTGCTGTACCAAATAGACGATTTAATCAAATCCTAGTTTGAAAAGTCAAACGGCTAGTTTGAAAGTCAAACGGCTAAAACAGGAAACTGTGGGAAACAAGCAAGAGGAGGTTGAAACCGACTTTGGGGAGGAGTCCCTCCTCTCCAAGCCGGCGCACCACCTAGGCCGAGTTGGGGAGGGACTCCCCTCCCTCCCCTTGGCCGCCGGCCCTCTCCACCCATAAAAGGAGGGGCAGGGCCTCCTCCTCTAGACACACAAGTTCCTATCCTCTAATCTAAACCCTAGCCAAAGCCTCCGGTTTAGAGCCGTTTTGGTTTAGAGCTTCTAATTGCACTAGCCTTCGGCTTAGAGCCTTCTAATTGGTGTGTCTAAACCCTAGACCACTAATAGCTCTCTCATACTCCACCATACTCGCTCCGGCTTAAGGCGAAGCCCTGCGAGATCTCCCCTCTACTTCCGGTACCACGCCGTTGTGCTGCCGGAATCACGAGGAGAGTGCTACAACCTCCGCTGCCTGCTGGAACAAGGGAGAGGAAGGTCTTCGTCGAGTACCGAACGTGTGACCGACTGCGGGAGCACTGCCGGAACGTGGCGCTGGAAGGATCGTCTACGCGATCTTGAGATCGGAAAGAGTACGACTACATCACCCACGAGAATCTGCTCTCGTTAACCGCTTTGGAATCTTCGAGGGTAAGTTATTCCATCGACTCGTTGCTACAATCTAGTAGATAGATCTTGGCTTGTTTGTTTGTATGCGATAGAATTTTTTTTTTCCATGCTACGAACCCCTACAGTTTTATTATTCAAAATTTTGGCAAAGGTTTGAATTCAAATGAGAGTTTGAATTGTTTAATCAAAATCAAAACAGAATAAAAGAAATGGAAAAAGAAAAAGAAACATAACAGAAAAAAAATGAAAAGGACTTAGCCCAGCCAACCGGCCCAACTGACCCAGCAGCAGCCCAACTAGCGTTTCTCCCCCAAGACGTTTTTCTTAACACGCAGACAGACCCGCGCAGTCACTGACGTGTCGACCCCACTCCTTCTCTCTCTCTCGCTGACGTCTCGACCCCACGCCACATCAGCGTCTTCCCCACCCGCGCCAACCTCGCCGGCCATTTCTGCCGGTTTAAACTCGCATCAAATACGCGTCAATGCCTCGCTTAAATCTCGCCGTGACCACGCTCGATTAAATGCCTGCCTCTCCTCCCCATTTCCCCTCACTCACCCCTCCCTCTCTGCCCCCAGGCTGCGCCAATTCTTTGCGGCAAGCCACTGTCTCCGACGACCTTCCGACAACGATTCCGGCTAGTCTACACCACCCCTTGCTCGCTGCAGCAAACGAGCGTGCTCCCCATCATTCACTGCATCTCCTAGTATCGCCCGCTTGGCCGTGCACACCCCAAAACTTTGACTTCATCCACGTCTGAGCGCCGCCATGGTCTGCCATATCTCTGACGAGCATTCAAGGTAAATTCCGACCGCGCCTCTCTTTCTCTTTCACACACGCGTGCTCACCGCGATCTTGCGCATCTTACTGCATCCTTTACTTGCCCTGGCGTGCACCGTAGCGTCACCTTGGTCTTCAACAGAGGGAAACCGTCACCAGAGAGAACTCCGGCGAGGAATCGCCAGTGACCCCGTGCACCCATGTCCCTGTCGAGACCACGTTGAGCTTCAGCTTCACGCCACGAACCTCGTGAGCTTCTCCCCATCCTCTCTCGCTTCCTGCATCACCAGCAACGCCACCGCCAGGCCTCTCCGCCGCGAGACGCCGCCGCCAACATTTGGTCAAATGTGCAGCAGCCGTCCGATCCAGATCGTAGTGACGCGATAGATTCACTTAACCGAAAGGGTATGGATAGATCTGTGCCACACGATTCGAATTAGATCCAACGGTCCTCAATGCGTGATCCTAACGAACAGGTACCAGCCAGTAGCAAGCAGCCACGTGGCCCTGTCTGTTTTAATAAAAACAGAATTGTTCTATTTTATGTGCCAATTTGAAAAATTCATAACTTTCAAACTACACATCCAAATTTTGCAAATTTTATATCAAAGGTTTCATCAAAACAAGTACTTTCTGACCATGCACTTTGTTTAGTGAAATGCTTCTATTAAATTGATTGTTTTTGCAGAAACTTGTGTATGCATGTTTAGAATATAAAAATTGTTCTAAAATGATTTTTGAGATAAAACCTTTGGCAAATGGATTTTTTTGAACCTACTAACCATAGAAATCAATTTGTGGTTTCAAAAATATATTTGGTGAAGCAAAAGAATAAACCTTTGATTTAAACCATTTCTAGTCAAATAAAAATATTGTTATTTGTTAAAAATGCTTTTTTGAGAAAACCTTTGGGAAATGTTTTGATTTAAACTCTCTGACCCAAAACACCAAGTTTTATGATTTGAAAATGTATTTGGTGAACTTTATAAAGATTGTTACCTTGATAAAGGCATTTTCAACCACATAAAATAATGATTTGGTTTAAAAATGGTTTATAGATAAAATCTTTTGCAAATAGTTTTGCCACTTTATAAAATGACCAATAAAGTGTTTTAGAATGTTTGTAACCTATTATAAACCACTTTTGTAAAAAAAACAAAGTTTGGCATGCTTGCATGCATTGTTTTGTTTCTATTATTTCATGTGATGTTGCTTGAATGGTAGATTGAAATATTGCTTGCTTGATTTGAATTGTAGTGATTTGAAGAGTGTGAATATTGAAAGATCAAGGAGTGAACTTATATTCTCTACCAAAAAGGCAAGTGATGCTTCATAATTTGTCCCATTATTTTCACTATGCATTAGTGATATTTCTAAGTAGGACTTGCATGGAATTTTACTAAGTGTAAACTATGCCATGGGAAATACTAGTAGATGAAACCTTAGTAGAAATTTCCTAAGTTAAGATTCCTACTATTATCATGCTTAGCTTAGCTAATAGAAAACAAGGGTGGATTATATTTCATGCTATGGAATATTTCTAAGTCTTTGGACTTGTGTTTTGTTTAATAAAACAACTAAGTGAATGAATCACCTGGGTGGAATGGAAGGAATGGTTTGTGTTGAGTGGTTCACAAGGCCCATTTCTATGCTTTACCTTGTGTATCTCACTTGTGGATGGACACCCAGGAACAAAGAGATTTGAGGTGTCAAATGTTGAGAAGCTTCAAGTGCAGCCACTTGGAATTATGTGCTCTGTCTGGATCATATAGGTTGCAATAACTTAGCCAAATGGACAGATGGTGGTAGGGGTTTGATAGGTTGGAACGCGTGCATTCTGGTCTAAGGGAAGGCTTCTGAAAGATCTTGTCTTGGTGAAACCAAGTCTTGTGGGGAAAGTGCACCACCTCTGCAGAGTGTAAAATCTAAGTACTTATCCATGTCGCTGGTAAAGGACAATTTGAGCATCAAGACATGGAAGCTATCAAGAATCTCCTCATCCCAATTTCTAAGTTAAAAACTTGTGGTTGAACAAGGGTTGAAGGATCACCAATTTCTATTGGGAGATGCCTTGGGAATGATTTTGTCAAGCAAAAACTTAGTGTTTACAAATGATAGGGAAAATCTATTTTGAGCAATGCAAGCCTAAGCTCCACTTAGCCAAATGCATATAGTATTTAGTCCACCAATATTTCCATAGTATCACTTGCCAATACAATTCAAATGTATTGACCCTTGTGGCTGTAACTTGTTCTGTTGCAGGTTTGTTTGATGTTAGTAAGATGTGTTGAATTAGGATTACAAGTCTACAACCAACATGTTTGCCTGTGGCACTTTGAAGATGAAGGACCCCATGCTATTGTTATATTCTGCTGCATTGTATTGAGATAGCCAAATGAGCTAAGATGTAATAAATTATTTTATTCCTGGTTATAAAGTTGTAATATGACCTTTGTTTCTTGATATTACATCTTAACTGTGGATGCTAGCTATTTATCCAGGGACTAGCATTGTAAACACAGGGATATCTACCTTATTAAAGGTTGGGAACCTTACAGTGGTTATATATTCATGCTATGTGAAAATATTTCTAAGTCTTTGACTTGTGTTTTTGCTTAATAATACAACTAAGTGAATGAAACACCTGGGTGGAATGGAAAGAATGGTTTGTGTTGAGTGGTTACACAAGGCCCATTTCTATGGTTTACCTTGTGTATCTCACTTGTGTAAAGCCACCCAGGAACAAAGGGATGTGAGATGCCAAATGTTAAGAAGCTTCTAGTGCAGCCACATGGCATTATGGGCTCTGCCTGGATCATATAGGTTGCAATAACTTAGCCATTTGGACAGTTGGTGGTAGTGGGATGATAGGTTTGGAGCGCGTCCATTTGGTCTAAGGGAAGGCTTCTGAAAGGTGCTGTCTTGGTGAAAATCAAGTCTTGTGGGGAAAGTGCACAACCTCTGCAGATGGAAGAATCTAAGTACTTAGCCTTGTCCCTGGTATTGGACAACTTGAGCATCAAGACATGGAATCTATCAAGAATCTCCTCATCCCAATTTTCTAAGTTAAAACTTGTGGTTGAACAAGGGTGAAGGTTCACCAATTTCCATTGGTGATTCCTTGGGAAAGTTTTGTCAAAGAAAAACTTAGTATTTTCAACTAATAGGTAAAACCTATTTTGAGCAAAGCAAGCCTAAGCTACACTTAGCCAAATTCATATAGTATTTAGATGCTAATATTCTACTAAGGTATCACTTGCCAATACTATTCCAATGTATTGACCCACTATGGCTATAACTTGTGATGTTGTAGGTTATTCTGATGATGATTAGGGGTTATGAGTCTACACTCAACATGCTTGCCTGTGGCACATGAAGATGAAGACTTATTTATCTTATTCTATATTTGAACTCTTGTATTAGGCATGTGGCCATGGAGTTTTTAAAAGACTATGTTTGTCTCTGGAATGATATGTAATAATGACCTTTGTTTCTGTGTACTTCATCTTAAACTATGGATGCTAGCAATGATCCAGGGACTAGCATTGCAATCACAGGGATCCTTACCTTTATAAAGGGAGGGATCTTACAACTATTTTGCTATTGCTACTAATAAACTATATTGCGAGGAAGAATGTTTACATGTGCAGCCTAATTTACAACTCATCTGCTAAGGCTTATAAATATTCTTTGGCTCCCCTTGTGTTGAATCAATAAATTTGGGATTTACTTCCCTCAAAGACTGTTGCGGTCCCCTATACTTGTGGGTCATCAAGACTATTTTCTGGCGGCATTGCCGTGGAGCATAGATTTATTTATTAGTTCACTTGGAATTATTACTGTTCGCTGCTATCCATTCATCATGGGGAAAACTCGTGATGGAAAAGTTCCTATATTACCATCGACTACAAGAAGAGGTACAATTCTGAACACCTCTATCGCTCTTGATTCACCATCTATGATGAGTAAGCTCCTTACACCACCACATCACATGTTACACATACGACTACTTCTGCGGAATCTGAAAATGCTTCTGATACTTATGATGCTACTTCTACTATGCTTGATGAGAGTGGTTCATTAGGTCCTTTCATGGATGCTACAATTGCTATAACTATAATTGGTAACACTAAAACTCCTAATGAAAATATTGCTACACCTGTTAGTTCACTTGAGTCTAGAGAGTATCCTAGCTATGATCTTGATGATGGTTATATTGAAATGACTGATGAATTTATTGAGGAATGTCAAAACACTCATGGTGCAAGTGCTATTAAGAGTCTTCTCGAGAGACATACTGTTAGAACTAAATTATCTCCGGATGCTAAGTTTGCCATATCTCCCATAAACATTAAAGATAAGGATTATTATTTCTCTCTTGATTTATCTTATATAACCATTGTTGAGAAAGAACCTTTTTGTGGGACTGAAAATAAAAGTGCGGTGGCACATATGCAAGAGCTCTCTATTTTTAGTGGCTTATTTTCTGATGATATTAAGAAACACACCTACTTTGTTGCTAAAATTTTCCCTTTTTCATTGGAAGGTGAAGATAAAGCTTGGTTTAATATCTTATCTCCTGGATCTATTGATAGTACTGTTGGTTTGGTTAATACTTTCTTTCAGAAATATTTCCCTCCTAGTGCTCAACATGCTATATTTTGTAGGAACTCTTTGATTTTAAGCAGGGAGAAGAAGAGAAATTGCCTAAATCATGGGCAAGGTTTTGTGCTTTAATTAACGCATAGCATGGATATCGAGTACCTAAAAATGAACACCTAGATATATATTATAATGGACTAACCGATGAATCTAGGACATACCTGGATAGTTGTGCTGGTTATGTTTTCACGAAAAGAACTCCTGATGAAGCTAAGGAATTAATGGCTAAAATAAGCAAGAATTATGATGATTGGACTATACCTGAGCTAACTATACCTGAGCCAACTACACCTGAGCCAACCCCAACACCAATACCAAAAAAGAGGGGAATGATTGAATTAAATGATGAAGTGATGAAGGAAGCTAAGAAATGTGTTAAGGATAAAGGTTTTAAATCTAAAGATGTGAAGAATTTACCTCCTATAGAAGAATTATGTAAGCCAATCTCTCACTCATCCACTATCGTGGTACACTCTCTCCAACATTTTTATGATGGTGATATTCCTTACTCTAAACCTCCTTATCAATGCCTAGAAGAATTCGATATTTATGTTGTTAAGCAAGATAATTTTAATATGAGAGTGCAGAATCATCTAATGGAAAATTCTAGAGCTATTAATAAGTTGCATGATATTGTGGAGAGAACATCCTATGATGTTAAAATGCTTGTTAAACATTTCCAAATGGTTCAAACTCAAATTGATCAGCTTACTAAGGTGCAAAAAGGTCTGCTAGTTAATGCTTCTAGAGAAAAACATGCTTATGAAATTAGAACTAGAAGTGGTGCTTCTACTCAGGATCCTCTATATCCTGAAGGACATCCTAAAAGAATTGAGAAAGATTCTCAACAAGCTAAAAATAGGGGTACTTCTTCTAAGAAAAAGGAAAAGAGACATAAAACATTTGTAAAATCTTCTAAACCTGTTAAAGATCCTAATAGTATATTTGTCTCTGATGCTGAAACTGAAAGTGGTAATGATAAAAATGATGCTCCTGATAAAGAAGAAATTGAAGAAGAACCTAAAAGGTACACTAAGAATGCTAAGTACACTAAGGACGATTTTGTTGCTAATAAACATGATAGTGAAAGAGAGCCTTGGGTGCAAAAACTAATGCCTTTTCCTGATAAGAAACACAAGTCAAAGGAAGAAGAATACTATAACGAGTTTTGTGAGTGGATGCAACCTTTGTTTTTGCAAATTTCTTTGAATGATGCTATTAAATTGCCTCCTTATTCAAAGTATATGAAGGATATTGTTTCTAATAAAAGGAAGATTCCTAATGAGGAAATTTCCACTTTGCTGGCTAATTATTCCTTCAATTGTAAGGTTCCAAAGATACTTGGAGATCCTGGTATTCCAACTATTCCTTGCTATATTAAAAATAATTATGTTAGAATTTCTTTGTGTGACTTGGGAGCAGGGGTTAGTGGTATGCCTTTTTCTCTCTACAAGAGACTTCACCTAGAAAAATTGATACAAGCTGATATATCTTCGCAGATGGCTGATAAGTCTACTACTATTCCTGTTGGTATATGTGAGGATGTTCCTGTTCAAGTGGCTAATAGTTGTTTGAATTAAAAATATTAACTGATTTTGTTGTGCTTGAAATGCCTGAAGATGATAATATGTCCATTATTCTTGGGAGACCTTTTCGTAATACTACATGTGTTGTCATTGATTGTAACCAAGGAAAAAGTAACTTTTAATGTTAATGACAAGGAGCATACTATTTATTTCCCCAAGAGGATTGATAAGAAATATGGCCTAAATTCAATTGAGAATATTAAGAGCATCAAAGTTGGAGAAATATATTGTCCCATGCCACAAGAAGATTATGAAATTATTATGATTGGGACTATTGCTATCAAGGTTGAGGTAACATAATAATTTAGTGAAATGCAAGTTTTGCTTCATATAAAATTGTTTTGGTAACAAGACCTGATCAACCTTGTTAACAAAAGGATTTGGATGAACAAAACAACATTTTCACCATGATTATCCTTGTTTACTCTTATTTTCTTTATCTCAATTTTTGCTTTCACCTTGTTCATCTTTGTATTGCTAGTTGTTTTCATATTTGAATGTTTTAGAACTTCTGTAGTTTTGGTTTTGATTTGTTTTTCCATCGTTCAAAAATAATTTTTCTACGAGAAAATCATTTATCAAGTCCTGAAAATTGCTCGAAAATAAAGTTTCTCAAAAAATTCTAGAAAATTCATATTAATTTTTTATGTCAAAAAAGGGACATAGAGGCACCTAGAGTGACCCAGGGCCCCCCACTAGGCAGGCACAACACCTGGTGGTGTGGCCACCCCTGGGGCGCGCCCATCCATGGTGTGGGACACCCTGTCCCTCCACTTACCCATCCACCTACCAGTACACTCTCTCTCCCGACAAAACACTGGAAAATTTCTCAAACCCGCGTTCTTGCTGTTCTTTACTGCGATTTTCGATCTCCTTGCTCAGCCACTCTTTGCTGCTGATTTTTGGAGCATTTGTTCTCCGGTATGTGACTCCTCTGCTTGTCCAAATAGATTTTTGATTAGTGGATTATATCTTGAGTATTTTGCTACTGTAGGTGACAGGTTATGTGAGCTAGCATGCTTGTTCTATGCTTAGAGAAATCATTTCGATGCATTTTTATCCCTCTTGCAAGTCCCTACAGTAGTTCCCTTCATTTAGTAGCTTTGAAATTACCTTTTGTGATGTTTGTCTAAACATTTCAGAAAAGATAGAGCTGGACAACCATACTTTTGGAGAAGTATTTGAGAGAGACACACCAAGGGTGGCAAGGTCTTCTAGATCAACTTCTCGATTTAGGCCATCATATAATGAAGATCTTATTGCGCCGCGCTTTGGTAATGAGGGAGATGATGGAGATGCGCATCCATCTACCTTCCCTTGTTATGATTTTTTGGGAGCTGCGAGGATCCTTGATGAATTCATGATTCTTGTTCAAAGGGTTGGCCTAACCAGTTACATGCAGGATGAGAATGAGCAATATGCTTTTCTCATCAAAACTTTTGCTGAGAGCTTCACTTTCACTAACACTTCCTACAGGCCAACTATTTCATTCAAAATCTATGATATGCCTATTACCATGAACTTGGAAAGATTTTGCAGCATTATAGGTATTGGCATGGATGGGACAGCAAAGAAGATCCAAAGCCGACCCACTGATTTTCTGGAGCTCTACCGAGGTGTAACAAATGATGATGACCGCACAGCCCAGCGCTGCAAGATAAGAAATATTCAGCTCCAGCTCTTAGATACTTTGCTTACTATCTTGCTACTATCATTCTTGGTAGGGAGAACACTAGTAATATTTTTAATTATCATTTAGCTTTTCTTGCTACTGCGCTTAATAATGAAACCAAGTATAATCTCGGTTCTCTCATTGCTCACCGCCTAGCTGCTAGAGGACCCATTTATGGGGGTATTATTGCTGTGCGCATGGTTGCTGCTTTGGGACTTCCTGTTGATCCTAATGATACAGTGCTTTACCCACAGAGACTTGATCTTGCGGCTATGAAAGCACATCACTTTGTTACTGCTAACTCTCGTACAGAGAGTTTAGTTTACAGGATGTTGTTTACTGGCAGAGATGAGAAGGAAATTTCCTTGCCACAACCTACTTTGTTCAGTATTTGCAGGAAGTCGTGGTCGCGTTCCAAGGAGGAGTTGGACGAGCATCTCCACTTGCTTGGTTTCCACAGGCAGCACCAGGAGGGGGACGTGCCCTCTTATGACTATTCTACACACTACGCCGGGGCGTCCTCGAGTTCGTATCAGGACGAAGGTACTTCTTCGTCATATTATGGAGGCGCCACTTCTTGGCTAGCTTGGGATTGATCTCCACTTAGGCCAAAATCCTAAGCTTGGGGGGAGGTATACCGACATCACACTCATCCACATATCATATTCTGTCGGTACTTTATATCTCCATGTTTCGCTTTCTTTCTTTTTCGTTTTTGTTCTTGTTTTGTTTCTTCCTTCCAAAACACAAAAAGACCAAAAATATTTTCGTTGTTTCTCTTAGTTTGCTTCTTTAGCTTTTAGCTTTATTTTCCTTCACCCTTTTTAGCTTTAGTTCGTTATTCGAAAATCCAAAAAGATTTTGCTTTGTTTGCTTTTTTCCTTCAGTTCTTGTCTTAAAAAAATCGAAAACCCAAAAATATTTGTTGTTCTTCTCTGGTTTTTTAAAGTTCCTTGCAGAGTTCAGCATTCCTCAGTGACTCCTTTGGAGTTTGGTTTTCATATTATTATTCAAGACACACAAGTGAAAGGCAATAATGAGGATTTATGACAATTCGAGGTGTGGTAAGAGGCTGGTATGAACTCTATTTGTTTTCATTTTTGTACATATACTCATCCATGTGGGTATGCTTAGTCTGTTCATGTAGGGTGTATGTTATTTAATGGATGCTTAGTAGTTCTTGCTCTCTTATGATTAGTTCCAACTTGCTAATAGTGTGTAGCATGTCATATAAATCTTTGCTTGCATTGTTCTATTCATAACATGGTATGACATTGTGGTATCCTCCTCTGAATGTTTTATTTGAATCGACTTGTCACATGCTCACGCATGCATATGACTAAACAAAAGTCAGTTAAGCCTTGAAGATTTATTTTGCCTCAGAGTTCTTGTGTCACTTTTATGACATAATTAATTTTGTTTTGTCGCAAGCATGTTTATGATAGTTACTAGTCTCTCGATTGTCGCTCCCTTCTATTGCTAAGCCTTCACTTGTACTGAGTATGAGCTCTACTGGTGCATCCAACTCTCCAAAACCAAAGTTGTCAAAAAGTGTCAACCATATCTACCTATTAGCATCATTGTTATTCCTTGCATACTTATTATGCCTTGTTTTCTCCGAATAAAAATGTTTGCTTGTTATGCGAAAATTAGTTAGTAAAGCTCTCACGAACTTTATGGCACATTTTATTTCTCGCACTTAATAAACCTGAACCATTGTGACCATCTATGTAGTTATATGCTTGCAAATTATAAGTTGGGAGTTAGCAGAACCATGCTGTCATGGGGAACGCTTTCGACATTGTACATATCTCCTTAGTTGATATCATGTTCTTTTGTTTATGGATGTCGGCTGTGTGAAATAAAAAGGGAGCTTGTAAGTCCATGGAGTTTGTATATGTGTTAGAGAAACGCCTGGGAAGCTAGCCTAAGCCATGCCTAATCATGGTGGAAACTTGCAGCATAACCATAATGAGCATTCGATGAAGCATCTTCAGACAAATAATATAGAAAAAATAAAATAGGAAAACAAGAAGAAAAACCATGCTCATGATAAACCAAAAGATCGCTGAGATGGTCATTGTCTGTTGCCTTGTCATTTTGATATGGGACAACTCCTGTGTCATGTGGCAAGGGGTACCCTGTTGGAGGTTCTCTATGACACACATATAATTACAATGACAAGAACTTACATGTGACTAAAGTTGAGTAGCATGAGGAACGGTACTCGTATCAAGGGGCATGAGATTTTCAACTTATGATTTGTCAAGCATATAACTCATATTTTCCTTCACTTTAACCTTAACCATTTAAATATGCTTATGATAGGGGCAATGAGAGCTAAAAGCTAATGAGTACCATACTTTCAACATCTGGAAGCCTTTTAAACTTTTTAATCTTTTTTTTCACTTTTATGTCGAGTCACGATCTTTTCTATGAGCACCTTCCCGAGAGCATAGCTGTCATTCTTAGTGTAATATACTTGTCCCAGAACACGGTTGATTGTGACATAACTTTGATGCTTATACCTTTGATATTTTTACTTCTAGTCTTCACTTGAACTTCAGAGGTTCCTTGGCATTTATGTTTTGCCCGAAAAAGTAAGGCAAGGGAGATACCACTTTATCATTTCTTCTTATGAGCATTACAATCTTGCATATGCTTATGTTTCATGTTACTTATTATTATTGTGTTGGAATCTCTTCATAGCTTGCATGACTATTAGGTATACTTATTTGCATACTCCTTATTATGAATTGCCTAAGTATTTGCACATATGCTGATAATATATACATCTTATGAAGCAAATGTATTCATGAAAGTGTCTTTTATCGCACTCAGTTTTCAACTGAGTTGCTTGAGGACAAGCAATAAGCAAAGCTTGGGGGGAGTTGATATGTCCAAAGCGTATCTACTTTCCCGAACACTTTTGCTATTATTTCTCCTCTAATTTGTGTGATTTCAATATAACTAACACGGACTGACGCTATTTTCAGAAAAATTGCTTTGGTGTCTCGTTTTAGTGCAGAAAATCAACTTTAGGAAAAATCCCAGAAAATAGGCCAAAAATCCTATTTTTCCAGAAGACTCACGGAGCCAGAAGACGGAGGAGAGAAAAGGCTCGAGGGGCCCAAACCACCCCGAGGCGCGGGCTAGCCCAGGCCGTGTCAGGGCATGGTGTGGCTGCCTCACACTTCGCCTCGAACTCTCCTTTTTCCTACATATACCCTCTAACATAAAAACACCCGGGGGTTCGAAAATTTCCAGAGAAGAGTTCCGCTGCACCGCCACCACCAGAAACCGCGATTCGGAACCATAAACTCCGTTTTGGCATCCTGCCGGGACGGGGAATTTGAGGAGATCATCGCCATCATCATCACCGATGCCTCTCCATCATCCATCGATGATTCCCCCATCCATGAGTGAGTAATCCCCACAGTAGGCTATGGGGATGGTAGGGATTGGATGAGATCATTGATGTAATTGCATAAGATTGTTAGGGCATGGTGCCTAGTATCTATTGTTAGTGATTTTTGACATTGTTGCAATTTGTTGTTCTTAATGCTTGTCACTAGGGACCGAGTGCCATGATCTTAGATCTGAACATGTTATTGACTCATGATGATATTATTATTTGTGATCTCACCTACAAGTTGTGTACACATATCATTGTCCGAAACCCGAGGCCCTAAAGTGATAGAAATTGGGATAACCGGAGGGAATGGCTATGGTGTGAGGATCATGTGTGTTCATGGAGTGTTAATGCTTTGCTCTGGTGCTCTATTAAAAGGAGCACCTTAATTGCCAGTAGATTCCCTACAGGCCCCGCTGCAAACGGGCTGGCAAGACAGAAGATGTTGTGGAAGTTCTCATTGTGAGCACGCATGAATATGTATGGAACACATGCCTATGGTTATTTAGTACTTAGATGCTTTATCTTTATTATCTGCAAATGTCTTTGCCTTGATTATTACATGAATTATCTTGTCCATGCAACGCCCGTCCATCCATCCCTATGCCTACCACGCTTTAATCCTACAGTTTATTACAATTGTTACTACTATCTTTATGTTACTACTGCTATTGTTTTCCTATTGCTACTACAAAACTGTTGCTACTGATAAACTATTGCGAGCAAGACTGTTTCCAGGTGCAGCCAAATTGACAACTCATCTCTTAAGGCTTATAAATATTCTTTGGCTCCCCTTGTGTCGAATCAATAAATTTAGGCTTTACTTCCCTCGAAGACTGTTGCGATCCCCTATACTTGTGGGTCATCAACTACCGGTTTTACACTAAAAAGAGCTCTATCGTGATGCGTTGAAATGACATCATATAACTTATGGTTTGGGATAAAATCCAAGTCGCCCTTCTTAAATATTGGTTTGCTAGGCATAAGTAAAATGTTTACAACCAAAGTCAGATGAGCATGTATTTGTAGGTTATTTTGAATAACCGTTGGGTACTCCTCCATAACACTAAAGACAAAAGTGTTTGTCACTTAGAACGTCAAGTTTCTTGAGAAGGATTTTTTCGTGAAAAGTTAAGTGGGAGGACCATAGAACTTTGAAAAAGTTATTGAACTTTACCTATGTATGATGAGTTGCATAGCACCGAAAGTGTCCCGGATGCAGCAACAATGCTCATGGATCACATGCCTCAAAAGTTATGTTCATAGAGGTCTAAATTCCTATTGAACCAAGTAGGTCGGGTAAATAATCAAATACCAAGATTTGAGAATTAAATCATTATTGTTTGACAATGATGATCCGACTACATGCAAAGAAGCAATGATGGTCCCTGACTCCGTCAAATAGCTTGAAGCCATAAAATCCATGATAGTTCCATACACGAGAAATCAAGCTTTGAACTTGGAAGACCCTCCGAAAAGGTGTAAAACCAATCGGTCGTATTTGGATCTATAAATAGACATGGATGTTTCACATCTATGAAATAGTCGACATGTCAGAAAAAGAGTTTATGACAATGTTCAAAAGGTTGACTATGACAAGATTTGATCTTTCATAGAGATATTTAGTCCGGACGGATTAATGTAGCAAACCACTACATATAATTTTGTTATATGGTAGTTGAACAAACAAAACAAGGTTCTTATAATAGAATGGTTACCTAGGACGTGTACATGACACGATCCAAAGGGTTTTGTTAATTGAAAGGATGCTAAAAGAGCATGCAAACTTCAATGGTTGAAGTAATGTCACATCCCAAAATTTTCCAAATTTTGAAATGTGAAAAATAAATAAACAAAAGAAACAATTGTTGAAATTTATGGGGAAAAGAAACTTTTTTCTTCTAATTGGAAACATTAAAACCTTTTAAACTATTACAAAAGTTTTCCCCCAAATAAAGGTACTCCTTAAAATAAAAATAGCATTTAAGAAAAACCCTAAGATCAATGCATCAAGATTATCCATATATCTCCTCTACTTCAAAATTATAATTTGCAAGGTTCCCCTTCAAAATATTTTTCACAAACTTCCTGTATTTGAAAATATATTTTTAATCTTGAGGAATGTTCTGAACCAAAAACCATCTATACATCTCAACTACTTCATTTACATTTTTCAAACAACCTTTGTTTTGTTTTGAACCAAAAATAAAAGCAAAGAGTCTCGTTTTAAATAGCTTATGTGAGATATTTTAAGATTTTATAAAATTATCCTCTCATATTTTGAAACTTTAATTCATGGATTATCCATGTAAGGTGGAACTAAATCGAATCAAATTCAAATAAGGAAAGAATCTAAGTCATTCCAAATATATTGCCCTCCAACTAGGCCAATATCGCACACATGCAATCGTACAATAATTGATTAATTAATAATTGAGAAAATTAAATATTTCCAAATATATAAAATTTATGTCCTAAAATATTGCCCATAAATTTACGAACCCGCAGAAATTCGAGTCAACAAATTCGGAGCTCTAAATCAAAAGTTATAAAAAAATTAAGAAATAGGAAAAAATATAAAACGAAAAAAAAATAGAGCCAGGCCGGCCAAAATGGGCCGGCCCAACCAGGCCGATCGGCCATGAGGGCACCACGAGCAGGCACCTACATGAACAGTAGCCTTAGTCTTTCTTTCATTTGCATCTATTAATTTTAAATGATCCTCAATTGCCCTTATAAATTGCACTAAATACCCCAAATTCCTCTCCCTCTTTAATCTCCTTTAATCCAGCCCCTACCCCCCTCCTATATAAACCCCACTCCAGGAAAGTTCACAATTTTTCAACTCATCATAGCTCCATTTTTGTCCAAAATTCTCCCCAATCTTCTCCACCCAAATAGACCTTCAAGACGACCTCGGATCGCGGAGGCTTGAAGACGGAAGTTGTTCCCCTCGTCAAGACGGTTCCATTCCCGCTGGTTTCACCTCGTTTCGTTCATAGAGCAGAGAGAAAGACGAGGTCAAAGATTCAGATCTTAGAAGGTATAATCCATTTTACGCCCACCTCGTTGCTCCAAACTCAATTTCCTTTGAACAGTAGATAGATCTAGTTGTTATCTACAACTTTCATGTAGAAAGTTTTTCTATTCGAGAAACTTTTTCTGTAGTCAATTCTGACATCATCACGACATCAGTGTATTCAACAGTCAACTCAGTCAGATCGGTCAAAGTCAATTTTAGTCAATTCCCGAGTTTCACTTTTCCAGATTTTAGTACGAACTCGTATAATTTATAGAAAAAGATTTAGAAGTCCAAAAATTATAAATTTGGTATCCCTGAAAAGCTAAGATTCTGTAGAATACATTTCTGCAATAATATTACTTATTATATGTACAAAATTTGTTTTACGAATTAAATGGTTTAATTGGTCATTTTCACCATAAAAATTATATCTTTAGTTCTGTATATCCAAATTTAGCAAATAATATGTCTATGAATTCACAAAAAACGAGTAGAACAAAGTGGAGCCATAATTAGGTATTTTTGAGTCTGTTAAAATCACGTTTTATACAGAACCATTTGTGGAGTATTTTGAGTATAAAAATTGTTGTGTAAATTATTTTTAAGTGAATCCTTTTGCAAATGGTTGTAAATTGAACCCTCTATACAGTAAGACCAAAATATAATTTTATTCTAGTATAAATAAGACCGTGGCAATTATTTAGTGAGAATGACCTTTCCAATTGTTAGAAAATGTTGCTAATTGCTACAATTACACAAATTGTTGCATTGTAATCTTGAAAATATAAAATGTCCATAAATCACTTAGTAATGTTTAGAACCTTGTTATAAAAATTTGTACAATAAAAATTGTCATCTTGCATGTTTGCATACTTTGCATGATTTTTGTGTTGCCATTAGTGTTGATCTTGTGTATGTTTTGTCTTGGTTGTTTTGCTTGATAGACTGTGTTGATTGTCAAGTGTGTTATTGCAAAGAGTGTACCAACACCACCAACTACTAAGGCAAGTGACACTATCATCCATGTCCTACTATTTTCATTACACTTAGTGGATTTTTGTAGCATGCATGATAGGACTACTATATTTCTATGCTATGCTATATCCTATTAGGATATCCTTATACCTTCCTTAGTGAAAACATTGTAGTTGTAGTATGCTTAGCCCTGCTATATATTTGGTATGGGATACACGATATGATTATATAAAGTGTTGGAAAAATATATGTTTTATATAATAAAACAAGTACTCAGTGAACCACCTGGGTGGAAAGAGGATACTCAATTTTGGACAAGGTGGCAACAAAGGGAACCATGTTTATATGGCTATCTTTTTGTATGTGCACTAGAAGAAAACCACCCAGGGACTTAGAGATTGAACATGTTTCTCGTATAGTGGCTTCCGTGTACAGCCACATGCTAAATGGGCTCTGTCTTAGTCAACTACATAGTGGAAGACCCTTGCATTGGCATCTTCAGGTTAACTAGAATTGTGTATTGGAAATATATCCTTACATTGGTGCCTGGTAGACAAGCTAGCATTGTGTATTGGGAGAACTTCTATGGAAAGACTTTGTCACATTCTCGATTTGCCGGTACTCCATTTGCTGTGTACTTATCTAGCGGCCACTGGTGGCGTCAAGAGAATATTGTGTCATGTGGGTAAAGTGTACAACTTCTGCAGAAGATCAAATTCTAAGTACTTAGTCGTGTCCCCGGTTACAGACAACTCTGAGCAACTAAGTCCTGAAGCTGTGGAAGATCTCGACATTCCAATTTCTCAAAGTAAAACTTGATGGTGAAAACAAGGGATTTGAAGCACTTGGAGTTTTCCAAGGAGTTTAGAAGGATTTGTCAAAAGATCAAAACTATTTTGAAAAGATAGGATAAAACTATATTGCTTTCTGCAAATGAGCCTAAACCCTACTTAGCCAAATATGCATGTAATGATAGGATCCACTTATTTCTACATAGTAGTGAAACTTGCCAATACAATTCAAATGTATTGACCCTTGTGGCTGCAACTTATTATGTTACAAGTTTGTTTGATGTTAGTGAAGCGTGTTGAATAGGATTACAAGTCTACAAACAACATGATTTCCTGTGGCACTTTGAAGATGAAGGACCCCATGCTATATTTATTTCTTCTGCATTGTAATGAGATAGCCAAATGAGCTATGTAATATGTAATGAATTATTTTATTCCTGGTTATAAAGTTGTATTATGACCTTTGTTTCTTGATATTACATCTTAACTATGGATGCTAGCTATTGATCCAGGGATTAGCATTGTAAACACAGGGATCTCTACCTTATTAAAGGTTGGGACCTCTTACATGTAAGCATCACGGAGTTGGAATCTTCATCGTGATGAAACTGTTAAAAGCTTTAATTTCATCAGAGACGATGAAGATGCTTGCATTTGCAATAAATTAAGTGGGAGCGCTGAGACATATTTCTAATACATTATGTGAAATACATATTGTTGATTGGAGATGATGTATATTTTGTTGACACAAGATTAAGAATTTCATCTCGATGAAAGACTTAGGCAAAACCCGAATATTTGGCATCAATGTCTATATGGATAGATTGAGATGCTAATATTGTTGTGCCAAAAGTACATAGATGAGATATTGAATTAATTCAATATGGAAAAGACAAGAAAGGTTCTTGCCACACATAAGGATTCAAGTGTATTGACACTTGGTAAGTGAAACAAGATTCATGTTTTTTGACACTTGGTGATTGAAATCACAAGAACATTTTTTAATCATACTGTGATATGTAAACATCTAGATAAGTCCTATGCTCTAAATGTTATGATAATATACCAGAATGATTCATAAGATAGTAAGGATATTCTTATGATCTTTGGAAGAACTAAGGATATATTTTTTATGTAGAGGTGACAAATAGATAGATAGTTCATTGTAAAGTGTTTAGTTGATACTAGTTTTGTCACAAGATACAAATTGAGTTTATCTCAATTTAAACTATGGGTGGCACAATGTAATGTAAAGGAGATTCCATAATGGATTTGGATGAGTTCCAAAGTTAAGACATCGTGACAAATACTACAACAAAAGGCTAAGTATATGACTGCTATTGTAGCAGCAAAATAGGGCATTTCAATCAAGTAGTTTGTTATCAAACTAGGTGTGGTTTGCAGCGGGCTAGTACTATGAAGATATACTGTACGACAATTATATCAACATGTTTTAACACCTAGGAACTAAAGGTCTCACCAAAGGACCAAATTTATACAATGCCATCTCATTGGAGAATGAGTGATGCGTAGAGACTCAGAGACATGCAATTACACATGGACCTGGAAATATCGGATCCGAATATTATGTTTACCACTAGCAATCGTGTATATACAACACCAGAAAGCCATAGGTGTTGAATGCACAAGTTTTTCAAAACTAGATTATTGACTCTAGTGCAAGTGGGAGACTGTTGGAGATATGCCCAAGAGGCAATAATAAAGTGGTTATTATCACATATTCATGTTTATGATGAATGTTTACATCCCATGCTATAATTGTATTAACAGGAAACATTAATACTTGTGTGTTTTGTAAACATAAAAGAGTCACTAGTAAGACTCTTGTTAAACTAGCTTGTTGATTAATAGATGATCATAGTTTCCTGAACATGGACATTGGATGTTATTAATAACAAGGTCATATCATTAGAAGAATGGTGTGATGGAAACACTCCTATAGTTAGCATAGCATAAGATCAAGTCATTTAAAGTTCGTTTGCTACAAGCTTTTAAATATATCGTAACATAATCCTTCGACCATAAGATCATGTTAATCACCATCACTGGATGAGTGCTTTCATGACATCAAACGCCACTTCCGTAACTGGATGGTTATAAAGGTGGCATTAGGTATTCTGAAAGCGCATGGATCAAGAGTGGGATTTGTCCATCCATATGACGAATAGATATACCCTAGGCCCTCTCAGTGGAATGTCATCCAATTGGCTTGCAAGCATGTGACTAGGTCACAAGGGATGTGTTGCCTGCCAAAACCCACCGGCGAGCAGCGACGGGCAACACGAAGAGCCGGGAGGCTCCCAGAACTGCTGGTGGGCCCTGGTTCCTCGGGCAACGGCCCGCAAAACTCCGGCACACGTCCTGGCTGGTTCGAGGGCGTGCCACCTGACCTATACCTGGTCAGGAAGGTGAAGGATTGATTCGATTGGTTTCCTGCATGGCAAACAAACATACGTAAAATTCAAGCCGCGACCGGCTCTCAGGTTTCCCTGTGAATCGGCTCCTAGAGCCGATTATCCCATGGTTCTGCATTAGATCTATGATAACATGGGGTTTTGCTTCATCAATACAAGTTAAATCGATCTACGACAGTTTAACGTTTTCACCACGTAATTGGAACATCCTACACGTAATTGAGCCTGGTAAATACAAAAGATGATAGAAAACCAACCCTAGAGAAGGCCTAACAACCGACGTAAAGTCAATTCCCGGAACAACTCCTCTCGAATTAGCAAACCATATCCTCACGTACTACTGGATCGTTCAACCCGTTTGCAAGGCCTGACTACGTGGATATCAAACTAAACCTTGGAAAACAAGGCAAAACTATAACGGATCGAATCGACTGAATAAAGATCAAGCAAGATGCTACCCTTACACCCAAAAAAGGTGCAAAGGCAGCGAGATAAGTAAAGGCAGCATAGCTAAGCAATCATAACAAAAAAGTACCGATGCTAGCCCAAACAGATCTACGATAACAGTATTACTCGCCATCAACAAGGCTTCAGCACGAGTAACACCAAATAACGCATAAGTAGATACTGCCTAGATCGCAAGATGTGATCTAGGCAGCATGACACTTACCCGAGAAAAACCCTAGAAACAAGGGGTGGCGATGCGCCGAGATTGTGTTTGTTGTGAACGTGATCGTCCTCCTTTCTCAATAACCTTAGGTACATATTTATAGTCCGGAGACTTTCTATCTTTGGAATAACCCTAACAATCCTATCTCTTTACTTAAACCGAAACGTAACCTACTACAATATAAGATACACGGGCAATTTAGCCCAAATCCACGCACAAGGCCGATTCAACAACACGTTGCATATATGTATCTTCCAAGCCCATCTTGATTACGGCCCATCTCCTCCTTTGGCCAAAATATGGCGATAACACATGCCCCCCTGGTTTTGGCAATAATAATTCCAAAACCACTCTGCTGATGTTTTTTCTCCTCTTTTTTTGTATCGGGTCACGCGTTGCCAGAATGCGTTGCAGAGAAGAATCGTCACGCCACCCCCTCATCATGATGCCTTGTCTTCTCAACATCTCCGCAGTGCATGATTTGACCATTTTGGCACCACATTATGGAAACTGCTATGGCATTGAACCGCCTCCCACTATTCCCCTTATTTAAATTCATCTGAGCAGTTTGCAGCCCCCATCTTCCTCCCTTAGCCAAAAAACCCTCTTCCTCCGCCGAAAAAACCCTCTTCCTCCGCCATGGCCTCCTCTTCTTCCTCCAAATCATCTGCCCTTTCCTCCCAATCTTCCAACACGATGAGCAACCGAGAGCCGACGCCGGAGCACCCGCCAATGGCGGCGTACGAGGCTCTCGCCCCACAATGGTGGGACGAGAGGGACTGGAACTTCGCCGCCTGGTCGGAGGACGACGAGTCCCTGACCGACGGCGAGGAGGGCCTCCAGTTCCTTATCGACGGGGAACTGGAGGTGGAGAGCTCCGACGACGCCTGGTCCTGGGATGGCGTCGAATCCTCCGACGAGGAGGAGGAAGCGGAGGAGGACACCTCCTCCGAGGAATACCCGCCGGTGAAGCGCCTCCGCGCCGGGTCCAGCGAGGACACCGAAGACGACGACGAGGACAAGGAGGCCCCCGCTGACATCCTCAGCAGCAGCGACGAAGACGACGCCGGCAGCAGCGCTGATGACAGCGAGGACGACGACGGCGAGGACAGCGGCGACGACACCGGCCTCTAGATTAGGAACTAGTAGTAGTAGTACTTAGTAGTAGATTTCCTTTTGTAAGCAATCGGCTCCATTGTAAACAATCGTCTTTTTAATCAACAAAGATTGCTTTTCCAATTCGCTTTTGCCGATAGTCAAAATAGGTCAACGTTCCAGAAGCCGATAGCAACGTATCGGCTTTCACCATACCATACTCATATGGTCAACCAAGTCAAAACCCAACGAGCCGATGGTAACACATCGACTTTCCCCACAAACGTTGACAAGGTCAAATTTGGTCGCATATTTAGATAAATCTGAGCGGCCACTCTCCAACTTCAAACGGTAGCCTGCGACCCTCTTCAAAAAGGCTAGACCAGATCTCCAATTTCCTCACCACATAGATCGAGCTTACAGCGACAAGAACCCTCGATCCCCAATCGCATAGATCCATCTCCGCCGGCAAACCAGATGGCGGAATCGTCCAATATCAACACAGCGGTCTCTGGTCTGAAGGTACGCCTGCTCCTCGTAGTCTGAACACGGCGCTAGAATTAATAGCAAACACCTGAATTAATGCTTTATTCCACCGTTAAATTTTTTAGGTTTCAGACATCCTGCTGCCGCATCCTTCTCTGCCGAATTCTCTCTGTCTTGGCCCCCAGACAAAATCTAGTCCTGCCCATCTGATCTCTTGCGAGGCAAACAGAATCCCCTTCGCAAGCCAAAACCTAGATTTGAATTCTCGGGCCGACTGCTTGCGAGCCTGGCCTAATCCTCCTGAACATTGGGTTTCTTGGTTCATCAGGGTAGCCAAAACTTACCAATCTCAATGGGAAACCACGGGAATAGCTGATGCCTTGCATTTGTCATTGTCTCCCCTGGAGAAACATGAAAATCTTCTAAAAACCATCGGCTATTTCTGGTCCGATGCTCTGAACTGCTTCATGTTTGGTCATGGCCCCATGACACCAACTCTGTTAGACGTAGTGATGATTACTGGTCTGGACGTTACATCACCCAGCCCCTCTGCTTTTAAGCTGACAAAGGTCCCCTACAAGCTTTCTTCCAAAACAGACTGCACGAACTGGGGTGCCTATCTTCAAAAACACATGAAAACTAAAGGCCCTGTCACAGAGAAAGAACACACGGCTTTCCTCAACTTCTGGCTGGAACATTTCATATTCTGTGGCCCTTCCCTGGCTCCAACCAAGAATTACCTCTCCTTGGCCTACGAACTTGCCAAAGGCACTCAACTTGGCATTGGCAAACTGTTCCTTGGAGAAGTCTATCGATATCTCCAGTTGATGTCTGTCAAATTATTCTCCGGCCTAGCAGTCAAAACAGGAGGTCCTTGGTGGTTCATTCAGCTATGGGCCCAGCTGTATTTTCAAAACCATGTCCCAAACTTCCCCCTTTTGGCGAGTTGCACCTTTCCAAATGTCAAAGGGAAGCAGATCCGATGCACCAGCTATGGCCAAGCTCTGTACATACTGCCAGGTAGCAAACTGATCCCTCAGGAAGCATCCAAATGGTTCAGCATTTTCTTCCAAGGCCTGGATAATCCTATCTTCTTTCCTTACACGGAAGAATCGGAACATTTTGAAAATCCAATCTCCTTCAGGCTAGACAACTTTGCCGATGACACCAGCACTCGGCAGCTATTTTCCACTGTGATCCGTCCCTGCTTTCTTCCAGTTGGCATGAGCACATCCAATAGAATAATCAAGCCTGGATATGAATTCTACCAGCCAGTCGTAGTGGCTCGGCAATTTGTCCTTGGACAAGTACCTCCCCATTTCTTTCTCCACCATCTTATAGAGAGCAAAGCTGACCTGCCCGATCCTCTCACCAGTCAAAGGTGTTATTCCTTCTTTGATGCTCTGACCATCCCAATTCCCAACAACCTCATCTTTACTTCATCAACCGATGGTTTTGAGAACTGGTGGTCGATGTGGAAGACTCATGCCTTCAGGAGAGCTCTGGGACCGTTGCTAGAACAGCTTGATGCTGAATATGATATCCCTGTAGAACAGGTACTATTACTTGTAAATTTTCTTGATGCAGCTCCCAAATGATCCTTCTAATAACCCACTCTGTCTCCTTGCAGCAACAAGATGGTCCTGAACCTACACACGATGATGGCTCCCCCTTCGAATTCTTCCCACCAGCTCCTGTGGTCCTTTTCTGCAAAAATTCGCCACCTTTTAAAAAGGTCGTGATGCAGAACCAGCCGATATCACCACAATCGGCTTCCAAGATCCAAGCCACTTCTGGGTCCGCCGGCTCTCGAGTTCCAACTAAAACAAGAACGGTGGTGAGGAAGGTAGCTGCCAGGAAGACTTTGAGGCGCCAGAGCCCTTCTCCAGAAAGTTCGCATGTACGCTGATCCATGCCTTGGTTGATCTCTTTCATCCTTGCAAACATGCTTGCATGCTTGTGTTTACTAGCTCTCCTTTCTTACAGGCTTCCGTCGAAGACACCTCCAGCGAGGACACACAATCCAATCGAGGAGAATTGGGTCCAACAGACTCTGAGAGGACCATCACACCGAGCCAGCCAGATTTGCCACAATCGGCTCCCAGGAAAAGGCCAGTTCCTGAACCTGCTGCCCCCCGAGCATCGGTCGAGGCGGGGCCAGTCGTGAGCCCCAAAAGGGCTCGCAAGGAACTGCAAACTTCTTCGTCGAGCCAGGAGGTTTCGCAACATCACCCTCCATGCTCTTACCAATTGTTTTTTATCTGCCGATTCATCACTATTTACATCGGCAAGCACCTTCCATGCAGGCGACTGACACTCCTAGTGGGAAAGCCGGGGAAGTGCCGATGCCTGCCGCAAGGCCGGATCTAGTAATCCCTGAAGGTGTAACTGAAATGGTTACGACTTTGGCCAAGCCCCCAGTAACAACACACAAGCCGATGGTCTCGTCATCTGCTATCCCCTTGACCTTAGGAGAGGTACGTTCGCTTCGTTCGGCTCTTCCTTCCGTGTTGGACGCATACTGACGCCATTTCGGCCTGCCAGGGTTGTGATATCTCAGGTCTGCTGACGTTCGACCCTGAATCCATCGAACCAACTCTCCCTATTGCTGACGATGAACCACGAGCAAGGGCTGTTCTACCTCAATTCCAGCGTCTCAAAGCCTTGCTGTCGTCCCCGATCGAGAAGTTGATCGAGGGCTCTGAAGAGGTGAAGAGTGTTCTTGCTGAAATCACGGACCAACTCCCAGTAGCACTGCAGGTGAAGCTTTGGCCAGTTGTAACTCTGTCTTTCTACGGGTCAAGGGTGAAGTTGGCTCGCGAGAGGATTAATCTGCGCCGCGCCCAACTCCCACTGAAGGCCAACATTGCAGACAAATGTCAGCAGCTCAACGAGAAAAAGGCGTCTCTGGATGCCAAAATTGACACCTCTGTCAGCACCGCCGAGCTCGCATCCTTGAAAAAGGAACTGGGAGATCTTGAAGAGAAGGTCCGAGCGACTAAACAGCTCATCCGTGACAAAGAAGCACTCATCGCCCGCTCCCAAGACGAAGCGGAAGGCCTCAAAGCTCAACTGAAGACTGATCTGGCGGAAATACGTGCCCTGAACAAGCAGCTAGTGACGGGCAAGGACGAAGACGACGAAGCCGAAATCGCCGAGGTGGATCGTGTCCGCGCTGACGCCCTCCACGCCTTCGAGGCATTCCTTCAGTAGCTTCTTCACATAAACTAACACCTGCTCGTAGCAGTTTGAACCTCTAGAGTCGATGGCTGTGCATCGGCTGTATGTTTTAGTTTTTATTGGCCGATTTCATGTATCGGCCCCCATATTTCACTGTCTATCATCCCACATGCTTGGGAAATATTTCTTGAGATGTTGACCGTTGACAGCCACTGGGAATTTCACGCCGTCTAGCTCCTCAAGCATGTACGCGTTCCCCCTTAAAACTTGATCGACCCTGTATGGCCCGTGCCAATTTGGAGACCATTTACCATATGTTGCATCCTTAGTCCCCAATGGCAATACATCTTCCCATACCAGATCGCCAACGTGGAACTCCTTCGGTCTCACCTTCTTATTATATGCACGAGCTACCTTGGCCTTGTTCTCTTTGATTTTCTCAAGCGACCACAGCCTAAGCTCAGTCACATCCTCAACACTGTCACTCATCAGGGCTGCATATTCTTCAGTTGTTAGATCGTTCTGAAAAGTGACACGTCTTGATCCAGCTGTAATCTCCCAGGGCAATACGACTTCTTGTCCATAGACTAGATGGTATGGCGAGGTTTTTATCGCTCCATGACATGACATGCGATAGGCCCATAAAGCCTCTGACAAAACCTCGTGCCAACGCCTAGGGTGCTCATCGATTTTCCTCTTGATCAACTTGATAAGGCTCTGGTTGGACGCTTCAGCTTGCCCATTTGCTTGAGCATAGTATGGAGATGATCGGATCAGCTTAATTCCTGTGTCCTCGCAGAACTCTCTAAACTCGTAAGAAGTGAAGACCGAACCTCCATCGGTCGTGATCGTTTGGGGAATCCCGAATCTATGAATGACATGTTCTTTCACAAAATCGATAACATCCTTTGAGGTCACTGACTTCATAGGGACGGCTTCCACCCATTTATTGAAATAATCCGTAATGGCCAAAATCCACATGTGGCCTTTGCTTGATGGAGGATTGATCTTGCCAATCATATCCATGCCCCAACCTCGGAATGGCCAAGGTTTGATGATGGGGTTCATTGCTGACGCGGGTACTGTCTGAATTTTTCCAAATTTCTGACATGCTTGACACCCTTTGTAGTACTTAAAACAGTCCTCCAGCATGGTGGGCCAATAAAACCCTGATCGCCTGATCAACCATTTCATCTTGTGAGCCGATTGGTGAGTCCCACCGGCGCCTTCGTGTACCTCGTGTAGGAGCCGATTGGCTTCGGTTGGCCCTAGACATTTGAGCAGCAACCCTTCCAGAGTCCTGTAGAACATGTCATCCCCAATAAGCACATACTTCATGGCCTTGTACCTTATCCGTTTAGGTGCCCCCCGAGCCGAATCTTTCAAGTAATTGAAGATATCGGCTCTCCAGTCGTCCGCCTCCAGGAACTGTACCTGAACATCAGTTCCCTCTGCTACGTCCTTGTAGCCTGAAGCCATTTGTGCGAGATCATTCGCCTCTGTATTCTGCGATCGCGGGATCCAGTTAAAGTTTATGTACCGGAACTGTGCCATGAGCTCACGGCATTGCAACCATAATGGGAAGAGCGACTCGCTCTCACACTTGTATTCCTCCGTGAGTTGGGAAATCACCAATTTGGAGTCTCCAAAAATTTCCACTGCCTCTGCCCCAGCTTCGATGAGCAACTCCATTCCCTTGCGTATCGCCTCATACTCGGCGACGTTGTTGGTGCGAGGGGTAGCTAGCCTGATGGAGAAGGAATATGTTGCCCCCCGGGGCGACACGAGTAGAATGCCAATGCCGCAACCATCATCACAAACCGATCCATCGAAAAACATAGCCCACGCTCGTATAGACAGCGCTGCTATATCAGTGTTGATCCTTTCAGCAACAAGGTCGGCCAATGCCTGACCCTTAACCGCTTTCGCGGGTTGATACCGGATATCAAATTCCGATAATGCAAACATCCATTTGCCGAGTCGGCCTTTCAACATAGGAGCCGACAGCATGTGCTTTATGACATCTGATTTGCATATAATGATAATCTCTGCTGAGAGCAATATGTGGCGCAGCTTGGTGCAGGTGAAAAACAGGCAGAGGCACAACTTATCGATCTCAGGATACCTTGTCTCTGCATCCAGCATCCTTCTGCTGATGTAAAACACAACTCGCTCCAGACCATCATAAACCTGCACCACCACCGAGGCGATGGACGTGTCAGCTACTGACAAGTAAATGTGGAACGGCCTATCCGGCTGGGGTGGAACCAACACTGGCGGCTTCGTCAGATATTCTTTGATTTCGTCGAAGGCTCGTTGTTGTTCTGTCCCCCAGCGGAACTCCTCATCAGTTTTAATTTTCACCAGTCCCATGAACGGCTCTATTCTTCCTGACAGATTGGAGATGAATCTTCTGACGAAGTTGATCTTGCCGATGAGAGACTGCAGTTCTTTCTTCGTGGTAGGTGGCTTCATTGTTCGCACTGCCTCCTGACTTTTCAGGCCGATCTCGATTCCGCGTTCATGGACCAAGAAACCCAAGAACTGACCGGCCGTCACACCGAAGGCACACTTCTTTGGATTCATCCGTAGCCCGAATTTTCTTGTTCGGTCCAGGACGCGTCGCAGATCGTCCAAGTGTCCTTGTACTGAAGCAGACTTGACCACCACGTCATCGATATAAATTTCCACCAGCTTGCCGATCAGATCATGGAAAATGTAATTCATTGCTCTTTGGTATGTGGCGCCGGCATTCTTTAGTCCAAACGTCATGACTACATATTCAAACAAACCCACTGAACCTGGGACTCTGAATGCAGTCTTGTGTATATCTTCCGGAGCCATAAAAATTTGGTTGTAACCGGCATTGCCATCCATGAAGCTCAAGACCTTATGACCAGCAGCTGCGTTGATTAATGTCTCTGCTACCGGCATCGGATACTCATCCTTTGGAGTATCTCTATTGAGATCCCGAAAATCTATGGCAACACGCCAGCGGCCATCCTTTTTCTCTACAGGTACGATACTAGAAATCCACTCAGCATACCTGCATGGCCTGATTAACTTGGCTGTCAACATTTTCTCGATCTCCTTCTTGACTTCTTTCAAAATTTCGGCCTTCATCTGTCGTGCTCGCTGCTGGAATGGCCGAAATCCTTTTTTAAGCGGGAGTCGATGCTCAATGATGCTCCTGTCTAGCCCGGGCATCTCTGTATAATCCCAGGCAAAGCAATCTGGATATTCTTTCAACAAAGCTATCATCGGACCCCGCAGATTCGGATCTAACTTCTTGCTGATAAATGTTGATCGTGGCTTATCCCCAGGACCGATGTCTATCTCCTCTAGCTCATCAGCGGAGGTAAACCCATACCCTAGCTTTCCGTCACCTGCTAAATCGATGCTAAACACGGGGCAAACAGTTGGTGAGGATAACAAAGGTCATTTGGGCCGATTGCCGGAATCGGCCCCCCTTTTGATTGCATTATTCAAGGAAGGTTTACAACTTATCTGTGCTCTACAATGGCAGGGAACCCCCCTGCTACGACTGCATGACCTGTTTGTCGTAAGATTGCTGCTTTTTATTTTTTGTGGCCGATCGCAGGGATCGGCCATACCACGTACGATCGTGGACTTTGCTACTCTGTCAGGCCAGTGGATAAGACCAGCCTCACCCCGTTTTTTGTAGCTTCAATGCGCTCACAGCCGTCTAGACTAACTCCAGAGATCGGCTCTTGGTCTCCTGCTTCCCAGATGTTCATGCCAGCTATGGAGATCTCGATCGAATCATCTACATGAATGACCTCCACTTCATCTCCATCCCACTGTATCAGGCACTGGTGCATCATGGATGGAATGCAGCAGTTGGCGTGAATCCAATCCCTCCCCAGCAAGACAGCGTAGGTGCTTTTGCTGTCAACGATGAAGAATGACGTAGGGATGGTTTTTCTGCCCACGGTCAGGTCCACATTCAGAACGCCTTGCGTCTCTGAAGTTTGGCCGTTGAAGTCGCTTAACGTTACGTTGGTTTTGATCAGATCTGCAGTGGAGCGTCCCAAACGCCGTAGCATGGAGTATGGCATTATATTGACTGCCGCTCCTGTGTCAACCAACATCTTGCAGACAGGCTGCCCATTGATATAACCTCGCAGGTACAGAGCTTTCAGATGTTTGTAGCCCTTCTCTTGTGGCTTTTCAAAGATAACCGGCCGTGGGCCGCAGTCAAACTGTGCCACTGGTAGTTCTTTGGCTCTTGGAGCGCAAAACTCTGACGGAAGTGTGAACACCATGTTTGTGCCAGCCGATGTCTTCGCATCGGCTTTTACTGGTTTGGGGCGCCACTCTTTCCTTTTCGGACGAGCCTCCGTTTCCAAGGTTTGCCGCACTTTCACGGCCAGATCGGGCCGTGCCTTCCTTAAAGCGTGGAGGTACTGCGCTTCGGCTTCCTCCAAGTTACGCAACCGCTGAACTCGACGCTTTTGGGTGTGCCTGAGTCCATCGGGGCACCACCTTGGCCGGTGATATCTGTCTTCTTCTTTTCCACCCATTGGCCCCTCGAGGTCTTTTGCTCGAGGAGGGAGAGGCCCTAGGCGTTTGAACACTAAGACTGGCCCTGTGTCATCCTTCTGCTGTCCACATTCTGGGCAGTTGTCGATTGTAGGCAATCGGCTCATTCCGGCATCCCAGCAATACTTGAAGAAAGGACAATCCCAATGTTTATCCACGCCTTCTTTTTCCTTCGACTTTTTATTAGCGAGGTGCTCATATCCTTCATCGTCTCTATCGTGCCGGCGACGTCGGTCATACTGACGCTCATACTTGTTAAGGAGATGTGTGGAGTGTGGCTTCTGATATCGCACGCTTCTCACTTTCTCCTCGGTTAAATACCGCCTGTCATCATAACGGGGCCGGTCACGTGGACCGGCCTCCTCTCTTTCTTTGCCCCGAGAGCGACCGTCTTCCTCCTTATATGTGCCATGGTGGTACACAGGTCCTGCCATATTAACATCGAACGAGAAATCCAACTGACGCCTCGTGGAGTGGCTGTGTTCTACCATGTTGACGCCGGGAAATGGGTTTGTATCTACTTTCATGGCGAATTGCCCAAGGATCAGACGGCCCTGTTCTATCGCCGTTTGGATCTGGCGACGTAGCTCTTTGCAGTCATTGGTGGTGTGGGTGAATGAGTGATGCCACTTGCAGTATGGTCTCCCGTTCATCTCTTGAGTCGTAGGGATTTTGTGGCCTTCGGGTAACTTCAGCTGCTTTTCTTTCAGCAGTAAATCGAATATCTGCTCAGCTTTGCTCACATCGAAGTCGAACCCTTTTGCAGGCCCTTGCTGCTTCACCCATTTGCAGGACACAGGATCTGCCCCCCGAGCCCATTCAGCCACGGCCACCTCCTGGTCTTGTGTAGGATCTTCTTCTTCTGTATCGACCAGGCCTATCGGACGTTTGAACTTGTCTTGGTACAACTCAGGGTGGCGCTGTTCATACATTGTCAGCTTCTGGGCCATGTGCGCCAATGAATTGTACTCTACTTGGAAAGACAGATCTTTGATAGGTGCTGAGAGACCCAACACTGCCAGCTCAACTGCTTCTTTCTCAGTTAAACGAGCCGAATAACATCGGTTCTTGACAGTCCTGAAACGTTGAATGTACTCAGCTACCGTTTCTCCCCGCTTTTGCCGCACCTGCGCGAGATCTGCAATGCCAGCCTCGGTAGCTTCTGAATTATACTGAATGTGGAACTGTTCTTCCAGTTGCTTCCAGGTCTGGATCGAATCCGGTGGCAACGAGGTGTACCACCCAAAAGCTGGTCCTGTCAGAGATTGCGCAAAGAACCTTACGCGTAACTGATCCGATGCTGAAATCATGCCTAACTGTGCCAGGTATCGGCTCACGTGCTCGATCGAGCTCGACCCTTCTGATCCGCTAAACCTTGAGAACTCAGGGAGCCGATACTTGGGTGGCAGCGGAATTAGATCAAACTCGTTTGGGTACGGCTTAGAATAGCCGATTGTCCTTCTCTTCGGCACGAAGCCGAACTGGTCTCTCAAGATGGTACGGATTTGCTCCACCGTTTGAGCTGCAGGGGCTAAATTCTCAGAACTCGCTCCGGTGGCGTACTTGGCTAGCCATGCCTGTTTATCAGCGTCCATCCCAGACATCCCTGCTCCGGAAATACCTGCCCCCGAAGCCCCTGCTCCGGACACTCCTGCCCCAGAAATCCCTGCAGTTGCCACCTGGTTCGTGCGCGTCAGGTTATTGCAGTCCGGCACGTAGGTGCACACATATCCATGTGGGATTTCTTTAGGTGGTTCAAACAGGAATTGGCAATCGCCAGGGTCGCCTCCAACCCTGTAGACGACGTACGCCGGTGCCCCTGGTGGCTCCGGAGCTGCAAGCGTGAATGGCAGATGTGGCCTGGTTTGGAGCGGTCTTTCTCCCTGGTGAGTCCCTAGAGTAGGCCCCGACGGAGAGTACTGATGTTTCATGATCTCCTGAACTACGCGAACCGCGACACGCTCGAAAGCGTTCACTAGGCTCTCAGAATGGCGGTGAAGAGAATGAGCCACCATGTAATTGACTTCCTGTCGCAGAGCTCTGGTGCGCTCCTCTGAAGGAACAGACAGATCCACCTCGTCAAGAGCACCTTCGGGTGAGAACCCTTTCCACCTGATGCCATGCTTACGGGTCCTCTCAAAAGAGCTGATGAGATCGGCTTCGAAGAGAGCTTTGATATCATCATACTTCGCCTTGTGCTCCTCAGGCAGATCGTCGTACTTGACCGGTTTGTTCTCCATCGCAGCGTCGGATGTTGATGTAGACGTTGTTGAAGGTCCCACCGGGCGTGCCAGAATGTGTTGCCTGCCAAAACCCACCGGCGAGCAGCGACGGGCAACACGAAGAGCCGGGAGGCTCCCAGAACTGCTGGTGGGCCCTGGTCCCTCGGGCAACGGCCCGCAAAACTCTGGCAGACGTCCTGGCTGGTTCGAGGGCGTGCCACCTGACCTATACCTGGTCAGGAAGGTGAAGGATTGCTTCGATTGGTTTCCTGCATGGCAAACAAACATACGTAAAATTCAAGCCGCGACCGGCTCTCAGGTTTCCCTGTGAATCGGCTCCTGGAGCCGATTATCCCATGGTTCTGCATTAGATCTATGATAACATGGGGTTTTGCTTCATCAATACAAGTTAAATCGATCTACGACAGTTTAACGTTTTCACCACGTAATTGGAACATCCTACACGTAATTGAGCCTGGTAAATACAAAAGATGATAGAAAACCAACCCTAGAGAAGGCCTAACAACCGACGTAAAGTCAATTCCCGGAACAACTCCTCTCGAATTAGCAAACCATATCCTCACGTACTACTGGATCGTTCAACCCGTTTGCAAGGCCTGACTATGTGGATATCAAACTAAACCTTGGAAAACAAGGCAAAACTATAAAGGATCGAATCGACTGAATAAAGATCAAGCAAGATGCTACCCTTACACCCAAAAAAGGTGCAAAGGCAGCGAGATAAGTAAAGGCAGCATAGCTAAGCAATCATAACAAAAAAGTACCGATGCTAGCCCAAACAGATCTACGATAACAGTATTACTCGCCATCAACAAGGCTTCAGCACGAGTAACACCAAATAACGCATAAGTAGATACTGCCTAGATCGCAAGATGCGATCTAGGCAGCATGACACTTACCCGAGAAAAACCCTAGAAACAAGGGGTGGCGATGCGCCGAGATTGTGTTTGTTGTGAACGTGATCGTCCTCCTTTCTCAATAACCTTAGGTACATATTTATAGTCTGGAGACTTTCTATCTTTGGAATAACCCTAACAATCCTATCTCTTTACTTAAACCGAAACGTAACCTACTACAATATAAGATACACGGGCAATTTAGCCCAAATCCACGCACAAGGCCGATTCAACAACACGTTGCATATATGTATCTTCCAAGCCCATCTTGATTACGGCCCATCTCCTCCTTTGGCCAAAATATGGCGATAACAGGATGTCATATCATAGAACGAGTAAAGAGTACTTATCGGTAATGAGGTTGAACTAGGTATAGAGATACCGATGATCAAACCTCGGATAAGTATATCACGCGACAAAGGGAATTGGTATCGTATGTAAATGGTTCATTTGATCACGAAGTGATCATAGAAATATGTGGGAGCCATAATGGATTTCCAGATCCCACTCTGATACGCCCAATTTGCATCACCATTCTATATCATAATTTACCTCTATTCATTGATGTTTGTCTTATTATGAAGTATTACTTATGGCTTTTTCATCTGTTTATGCATGTTGGATGATTCTTGGAGGATGAACTGCCAGAGTCTGGATTCTGATGGAAAAGAAGGCGTTTCGGTGCAATTTCACGAAGATCAAAAAAATACCATAAAAATATGGAAACATATTATTTTACCAGAAGATGAAGGAAGCCCAAAGGAGGGACGAAGATGGGCCTCAGGGGGCCCACACACCCCTAGGTGCGGGCCCACCTAACCCCGAGCCTAGGGCAGGTGTGGCCTACCTACCCGGCCTCCGACTCCGCCCCTTCGCCTATATCTTCCCTACAGAACCCTAAGCCTCGGGGAGTGACCACAGATAGATTTCCGCCGCCTCTGGGGGGTGGAAAACACTGAGAGAGAAAGATCTCTTCGGCAGCCACATATCTGCCGGGGGAATTCCTTCCCGGAGAGGTGAGACGTCGCTATCAACACCGTCATCAAGCAAGGATTCATCGGGATCATCATCATCATCATCATCATCCACCAGCACCATCATCACCACTCCGTCCCGCTGTAACAATTGTGTTGGATATTGCTTTAGTTCTTAGGGGAACTTTCCCGGTGTTGATTACTATTGTAGTTGAAGCTTGTGAGTGGAACCATTGGATTATTGTTTATGTTCAGATTGTTATCCATTATCATATCATCTTTGATCTTGATCCATATGATGTCTTTTGAGTAGTTCGTTTAGTTCTTGAGGACATGGGAGAAGTCATGTTTTTAGTAGTGAATCTGTGATGAGTTATTATTCAATGGTTTAGTATTTAAGTTTTGGTGCTATTATTCTAGTGGTGTCATGCGAACGTCGACTACATGACACTTCACCATTTATGGGCCTAGGGGAATGCATTGTGTATTTGGCTACTAATTGTGGGGTTGCCGGAGTGACAGAAACTTGAACCCCTGTTAGGAGACCTTTGCACAAGGGAGTGTAGCATCTCAGAGTTTAAGGCTGTGGTTAAATTTATATCTTAATTAGTTTCCTATAGTTACGGATGTTTGCAGGGGGTTTAATCACAAGTATGTATTAGCCCAAGTAAGGTCGGTATGTTAGCACAGGTTCACCCACACAACACTTTCAACACCATAGAAGAGTACTCAGCTATTTGAAGCGAAAGCACTTGATAGAATTCCCATGTGTCCTCGAGAACGTTTGGTCCTTATAAGTATTTCCACCGGCTTGTCCTTTGCTAAGAAAGGATTGGGACACTTGCTCCGTTTGTTCGTTACCTTTGTTACTTGTTTCTTGTTTTGTTGCCTTGTCAGAAAACCACTAAAAATCCGTTTGCTAAGTATTCACAGGGATTTCCTGCTCCATACCACTGTTCAGCACCTTCTTCTCCTCGTTGGGATCGACACTCATATTTATCGAAAGTACTACGATACACCCCCTATACTTGTGGGTCATCATCTGCATAGTTCATGAACTGTAGGGAGACACACTTAAGGATTCGATGGTGTTTGAAGTAGATATGGAATATGAGTTGGAGATTTAATATTGTTCAGAGTCTTGGCTTGGATCTAGTGTAGGGGTTCGTAGCATGGAAAACAAAAATTTTCTATCGCATACAAACAAACAAGCCAAGATCTATCTATTAGATTGTAGCAACGAGTCGATGGAATAACTTACCCTCGAAGATTCCAAAGCGGTTAACGAGAGCAGATTCTCGTGGGTGATGTAGTCGTACTCTTTCCGATCTCAAGATCGCGTAGACGATCCTTCCGGCGCTGCGTTCTGGCAGCGCTTCCGCAGTCGGTCACACGTTCGGTACTCGACGAAGACCTTCCTCTCCCTTGTTCCAGCAGGCAGCGGAGGTTGTAGCACTCTCCTCGCGATTCCGGCAGCACAACGGCGTGGTACCGGAAGTAGAGGGGAGATCCCGCAGGGCTTCGCCTTAAGCCGGAGCGAGTATGGTGGATTATGAGAGAGGGCTATTAGTGGTCTAGAGATTAGACACACCAATTAGAAGGCTCTAAACCGCAGGCTAAGGCAATTAGAAGCTCTAAACCAGAACGGCTCTAAACCGGAGATTAGAGGTAGAAACTTGTGTGTCTCAAGGAGGAGCCCTGCCCCTCCTTTTATAGGTGGAGGGGCTAGGCGCGCCAGGGAGGGAGGGAGTCCCTCCCCAACTCGGCCTAGGTCTGGGCGCCGGCTTGGAGGAGAGGAACTCCTCCTCCAAGTTGGTTTCAACCTCCTCTTGCTTGTTTCCCACAGTTTCCTGTTTCCCACAGTTTCCTGTTTTCCACAGTTTCCTGTTTTAGCCGTTTGACTTTCAAACTGGCAATTTTACTTTCATGTTTTTGGAACAGCAAGAACACTTAGTACATGATGCAATCATTCAATGACACACTCATGTACCCTCCCCCCCCCCCCCCGGAGTGCCGGACAATCCGGACCCTTCTAGAACATTCCCGATGAAAACACCGGAATCATTTCCGAACTCCGAAACGGGACTTTCCTTATATGAATCTTATTCTCCGGACCATTCCGGATCACCTCGTGATATCCCGGATCCCATCCGAGACTCCGAACAACATTCGGTCTCTTTCTCATAATACCATAACTACTCAAACAACGTCGAATCCTTAAGTGTGTCTCCCTACGGTTCGTGAATTATGCGGACATGATCGAGACACTTCTCCGAACAATAACCAATAGAGGAATCTGGAAATTCATATGGCTCCCACATATTTCTACGATTACTTTGCGATCGAATGAACCACTTACATACGATACCAATTTCCCTTTGTCTCACGATATGTTACTTATCCGAGGTTATGATCGTCGGTATCTCTGCATACCTAGTTCAACCTCGTTACTGATAAGTACTCTTTTCTCGTTCCCGTGATATGTGATCCCTTGTGAGCCAGTCACATGCTTGCAAGCTAATTGGATGACATTTCACCGAGAGGGCCCAGAGTATATCTATCCGTCATATGGATGGACAAATCCCACTCTTGATCCATGTGTTTCAACCAATACTTTCCGAACACTCAATGCCACCTTTATAGCCACCCAGTTACGGTGTGGTGTTTGATGTCATCAAAGCATCCATCCGGTAAAGGTGATATGCATGATCTCATGGTCGAAGGAATTAGGTTACTATGTATCAGAAAGCATATAGCAATTGAACTATTGAAATGACTTGATCTTTATGCTACGCTTATCTATAGGAGTATGTCCATCACATCATTCTCCTAATGATATGATCCTGTTGTTAATAACATCTCTATGTTCATGATCAGGAAACCATGATCATATATTAACCAACAAGCTAGTTTAACAAGAGGCTTTACTAGGGACTCTTATTTTAGTTTACAAATCACACAAGTATTAATGTTTCCGGTTAATACAATTATAGCATGGTATGTAAACATTTATCATAAGTGTGAAGATATGATAATAACCACTTTATTATTGCCTCTTGGGCATATCTCCAACAGTCTCCCACTTGCACTAGAGTCAATAATCTAGTTTCAAACCTTTGTGTATTCAACACCTATGGCTTTCCGGTGTTGTATGTACACGATTGCTAGTGGTCAACTGATCTCCGGATCTGACACTTCTAGGTCCGTGTGTAATTGCATGTCTTTGCGTCTCTACGCATCACTCATTCTCTAATGAGAGGGCTTTGTATAAATTTGGTCTTTCGGTGTGACCTTTAGCTCTTTGGGGTTAAAACATGTTGATAATATTGTCGCACAATATATCTTCATAGTATTATCCCACTGTGAACTACACCTAGTTTGATAACAAACTTACTTGACACAAATGCCCTCTTTTGCTGCTAAAATAGCAGTCATATACTTAGCCTTTTGTTGTAGTATCTGTCACAATGTCTTAACTTTGGAACTCATCCAAATCCATTATGGAACTTACTTTCCATTATATTGTGCCACCCTTAGTTTAGATTGAGACAAACTAAATTTGTACTTTATGACAAAACTAGTATCAATGTAGTACTTTTACAATGAACTAACCATCTATTTGTCACTTCTACAAATATTATACTCTTAGTTCTTCCAAAAGATCATAAGAATATCCTTACTATTGTCCAATGATCATCTTACGAATCATTCTGGTATATGCTCACAACATTTAGAGCATAGGACATATCTGGATTTGTACATATCACAGTATGATTGATATAAATACTCTTTGTGATTTCATACATCAAGTATCAATCTATACTTGATTATTTGTTTCACTTTACCAAATGTCAATACACTTGAATATATCATCAACATTGAACTCATTCAATCCTTTCTGTGCGACAAGAACCTCTCTTGTAGTTTCTATATTGAACTCATTCAATATCTTGTCTATGTACTTCTGGCACAACCATATTAGCGTCTATTGACGCCAAATATTTGGGTTTTGCCTAAGTCTTTCATCGAGATGAAATTCTTAATATGTGTTAATAAAAGATACATTATTTCCAATCAACAATATGTCTTCCACATAATGTATTAGAAACATGTCTTAGCGCTCCCACTTAATTTCTTGCAAATGCAAGCATCTTCATTGTCTCTAATGAACTTTTAAACTCCTTTAATAGTTTCATCATAGTGAAGATTCCAACTCCGCGATGCTCACTTTAACCATTGAAGTTTGCATATGCTTTTAGCATCCTTTGAATTAACAAAACCCTATGGACCGTGTTATGCACACGTCCTAGGTAATGATTCTATTAGAAGAACTTGTTTTGTTTATTCAACTACCATATAACAAAATTATATGTAGTGGTTGCTACATCAATCCGTCTAGACTAAATATCACTATGACAGATCAAATCTTGTCATAGTCAACCTTTAAACATTGCTGTGAACTCTTTCCCAACATGTCGACTATTTCATAGATGTGAAACATCCATGTCTATTTCTTTATAGATCCAAATACGACTGTAAGGTCTTGTACCTTCCCAGAGGGTCTTTCAAGTTCAAATCTTGACCTCTCGTATATGGAACTATCACGGATTTTATGGCTTCAAGCCATTTTACGGAGTCAGGGCCCATCATCGCTTCTTTGCATGTAGTCGGTTCATTATTCTCAAATAATGATTCAACCCTCAAATCTTGGTATTTGATTGTTCATCCGACCTACTTGTTTCAATAGGAACTTGGATCTCCGTCACCACAACCTTTGAGGTACGTGAGCCATGAGCATTGTTTGCTAACTCCGGAACACTTTTCGGTGCTGCGCAACTTTGCACATATAGCTAAAGGTTCTTTTAACCTTATCAAAGTTCTATTGTCCTCCCACTTAACTTTTCACGAAAAATTCCTTCTCAAAGAAACTTGACGTTCTAAGCGACAAACACTTTTGTCTCTGGTGTTTATGGAGGAATACTTAACAGTAATACAAAGACAGGTTCATCCGACTTTGGTTGCAAACATCTTTCTTATGTATAGCATACCAATGTTTAAGAAAGGACTACTTGGGTTTTATCCCAAACCATAACTTTATATGGTGTCATTTCAGCGGATTATGATGGAGCTCTTTTCAGTGGAAAAACGGTAATCTCTAAAGCTTTTAATCTTTAAAATACAATGGCAGTTTTATGAATTACACCTTCGATCTTACCATGTCAAACAAGGTTTAATTACATATCTCGAACGCTCCATACTCTTATGGTGTTTCGGGAAATGCAAATCCACGGAACGATTCCTTAAATCTTAGGTATCATGCTAAACTTTGTAACTCAAATATCTTCTTTTATGATCTTATCATAAACTATTTATATTCTTGTTACAAATGATTTTGTACTTCATCTTGAAAAACCTTGAACTTTTCAAATGTTTCATACTTCATCCTTATTAAGTAAATATTCATATATTCACTCAAATTTTCGGAGAAAGCATATGAAGTTGAAATCCATCGCTCTTGACTACACATAATGGATTTCGTACAACAATATGTACAAGTTCCAATAAGCTAGTCATTCGTTCCCTTTTGGCCTATGAACAAAGTTTTAATTATCTCTAGGAAAGTTTCACAAGCGTCATGTGATCAAAATCAAAAGAATCCAAAATTCCATCCTCATGGAGTTTCTTCATGTTTTCTTTCCAATATAATTTAAACTGCGATGTCACTTCCTAAGTGATCTTTCAATCAATTTGTCTTTCGACATTTTTAGCACTAGTTTTATGGATGTGATTTCTCCAACGAGATTTGTGAATCATCCATCTTTTATGGATTACGGCAATTATTTGAACAACCCTTTTGTTCTCATAATACCTGATAAAACAAATCTTTGAAGGCAAGCTTTGATGTTTAACGAGCAACACAATAACCCTTTATTTGTTCTCGATGAACATCATCACATATTCTTTTGCTAGTTACTTAGGCCATTGTAGTTCATGAATTGTGTTGTTTTGTATGACGATTCACACCAACAAATTCAGTATCAAATACTTGAGAACCACATTGTTTAATAAGCAAAGAATATAGCCATAACATGTATATCATCTATATACTTAAGCTGAACAATTCTAGTCTTTTCTTTTCTGCCATATATTTATGAGATTCTCTTTCAGTATCTCCTTTTCTGTTTGAAAGAATCTATCAACATCAACAGTGGAGTCATATATGACACATAGTCCAAAGTGTGTATAGTTAAATACCAATGTCTTTGGACTTGCACTTTGAAGTAGATCACCATCACCAAATGTTTGGTGTTCTTTCAAATTCCTTTCTTTAGTAATCTTTTGGTGTAGTAAACATTTTACCTACATCAAATATTCACCCTTATCATGGAATCGTCCATGATCAAGCTACTTTTAGCTTATAACGATGAATTATGAGTATAATGTTGCTATCCAAAACCTTTTGGAGGATTAGGACAACAAGTGTCTCCAACCTTTTTGCCAATTCTCATCGAATATGAGAACATGACTTTTGCCATATTATACTCTATCATGTTGCAACCAAAACTTCGTTTCAGATATCACAATATCTTCCACACATCATGGTTTCTGAAACAACTCTTTCAGATCCTAGATAACCTTGATATTAAGACAATTCTTTGAATATCAAGAATCATGGAGACAAACATGATACACTAACACTTGGAATTGTCACTCTTGTTTTAATACCAATTATTAAACTTCATGGAGTAACCGGAACTTACTGAAAGTTTGCAATAGGAATTTTAGACTTTAGATTAACACTTCAAAAACAATACGATACCAGTTCGTAAAGTAACTAACCAGAATTCTATAGTTCTACCATCTCAATTATAACTAAGCGTAAGGTGGTAAACGGATGCCAATGACTACAACAACTATGAAAATTCACTTTGATTTAGTTTATGATAAATTGAGTTATAATTAATAATTAAATTAATCTAGGTGAACTCCCACTCAAAACAATATCCCTCACATTGTTTTAGTGATCACACGAACCAAATCCACCACATCAAAACCGATCATCACGAGAGTTGATATAGCTTCAATGGCGAACAATCAACATGTTCATCATATCTACTATATGACTCATGCTCTACCTTTCGGTAATCCGTGTTCCTGAGGCCATGTCTGTACATGCTAGGCTCGTCAAGATCAAACCTTAGCTACCGCATAAGCAAATCTGGCTTGCTTACGTTGTATACACTTGCGGAATCTAACACACCCGATCATCACGTGGTGCTTCGAAACAACAAGCATTAGCAACGGTGCATACTAAGGGTGAACACTTTCGAACTTGAAATTCATGTGCATGAGGGATCATCTTATAATGCTACCGTCGTCTACTAAGCAATACAAGATGCATAAAGGATTAACATCACATGCAATTCATAATATGTGATATGATACGGCCTTTCTTCTTTGTGCTTCTGATCTCCATCTTCAAGCACGAACATGATCTCCATCATCACCGGCATTGCATCAAGGTCAATGACGCTTCTCCATGGTTGTCGTCCACCAGCTTCAACTATTATAACTACTTTGAATAGACACGCGGGTCTTAACATAAATTAAAGACAACCATATGGCTCCTGCCGGTTGCCAACTTACAATAAGGAACATTGCATACATCAAATATAATCACAATCATGGCCATATCACATCACTGCACACCCCTGCAAAACAAAGTTAGACGCCTCTACTTTCTTTGCATATTTTACGTGGTTTGGGGCTTTCAATAAGTGTCGTTCTAACTTACGAACAAGAACCACAACATTCATACTATCATTGTTGATCACCCGTTGTAAATTGGATCTTAACTATGCTAGGAGAAACAGGCACCCGCAAAGCCACTTATGCAATACAAGTTGCATGTCAAGCGTGGAGCAAGTCTCATGAACGATGTCATGTAAGGTTAGCCCGGGCCGCTTCATCCCAACATACTGCAAGATGCAAAGTACACAAGAAGCAATCGACAATAAAAGCATCAACGCCCACAATGACCATTGTGTTCTACTCGTGCAACAGATCTACATATAGACACGGCTCTGATACCACTGTAGGGGTTCGTAGCATGGAAAACAAAAAATTTCTATCGCATACAAACAAACAAGCCAAGATCTATCTATTAGATTGTAGCAACGAGTCGATGGAATAACTTACCCTCGAAGATTCCAAAGCGGTTAACGAGAGCAGATTCTCGTGGGTGATGTAGTCGTACTCTTTCCGATCTCAAGATCGCGTAGACGATCCTTCCGGCGCTGCGTTCCGGAAGCGCTTCCGCAGTCGGTCACACGTTCGGTACTCGACGAAGACCTTCCTCTCCCTTGTTCCAGCAGGCAGCGGAGGTTGTAGCACTCTCCTCGCGATTCCGGCAGCACAACGGCGTGGTACCGGAAGTAGAGGGGAGATCCCGCAGGGCTTCGCCTTAAGCCGGAGCGAGTATGGTGGATTATGAGAGAGGGCTATTAGTGGTCTAGAGATTAGACACACCAATTAGAAGGCTCTAAACCGCAGGCTAAAGCAATTAGAAGCTCTAAACCAGAACGGCTCTAAACCGGAGATTAGAGGTAGAAACTTGTGTGTCTCAAGGAGGAGCCCTGCCCCTCCTTTTATAGGTGGAGGGGCTAGGCATGCCAGGGAGGGAGGGAGTCCCTCCCCAACTCGACCTAGGGCTGGGCGCCGGCTTGGAGGAGAGGAACTCCTCCTCCAAGTTGTTTTCAACCTCCTCTTGCTTGTTTCCCACAGTTTCCTGTTTCCCACAGTTTCCTGTTTTCCACAGTTTCCTGTTTTAGCCGTTTGACTTTCAAACTGGCAATTTGACTTTCATGTTTTTGGAACAGCAAGAACACTTAGTACATTATGCAATCATTCAATGACACACTCATGTACCCTCCCCCCCGGAGTGCCGGACAATCCGGACCCTTCTAGAACATTCCCGATGAAAACACCGGAATCATTTCCGAACTCCGAAACGGGACTTTCCTTATATGAATCTTATTGTCCGGACCATTCCGGATCACCTCGTGATATCCCGGATCCCATCCGAGACTCCGAACAACATTCGGTCTCTTTCTCATAATACCATAACTACTCAAACAACGTCGAATCCTTAAGTGTGTCTCCCTACGGTTCGTGAATTATGCGGACGTGATCGAGACACTTCTCCGAACAATAACCAATAGAGGAATCTGGAAATTCATATGGCTCCCACATATTTCTACGATTACTTTGCGATCGAATGAACCACTTACATACGATACCAATTTCCCTTTGTCTCACGATATGTTACTTATCCGAGGTTATGATCGTCGGTATCTCTGCATACCTAGTTCAACCTCGTTACTGATAAGTACTCTTTTCTCGTTCCCGTGATATGTGATCCCTTGTGAGCCAGTCACATGCTTGCAAGCTAATTGGATGACATTTCACCGAGAGGGCCCAGAGTATATCTATCTGTCATATGGATGGACAAATCCCACTCTTGATCCATGTGTTTCAACCAATACTTTCCGAACACTCAATGCCACCTTTATAGCCACCCAGTTACGGTGTGGTGTTTGATGTCATCAAAGCATCCATCCGGTAAAGGTGATATGCATGATCTCATGGTCGAAGGAATTAGGTTACTATGTATCAGAAAGCATATAGCAATTGAACTATTGAAATGACTTGATCTTTATGCTACGCTTATCTATAGGAGTATGTCCATCACATCATTCTCCTAATGATATGATCCTGTTGTTAATAACATCTCTATGTTCATGATCAGGAAACCATGATCATATATTAACCAACAAGCTAGTTTAACAAGAGGCTTTACTAGGGACTCTTATTTTAGTTTAGAAATCACACAAGTATTAATGTTTCCGGTTAATACAATTATAGCATGGTATGTAAACATTTATCATAAGTGTGAAGATATGATAATAACCACTTTATTATTGCCTCTTGGGCATATCTCCAACATCTAGAACATCATGAGGAGATCTGGAATGGTCCGGAGAATAAGATTCATATAAGCAAAGTAAATATCTGGGGTTCGGAAATGTTTTCAGTGTTTTGACTGGAAGCTTCTAGAATGTTCTAGAAGGTCCACCCCTCAGAGGGAGGTACTTGGGATGTGCCATGCCCTAAGGGGCTGGTCGCACCATACCCTAGGTCAAGTCGGCCAAGGACAAGGAAGAGAGAAATCAAACTCTAGTTTGAAAAGTCAAATCCTAGTTTGAGAAGTCAAATCCTAGTTTGAAAGTCAAAGTCCTAGTGGAGGAAGGAAAGGAAACCTTGAGGGACAAGGTTTCCCTTTCCCTCTCCATTGCCGCCGGCCAAGGGGAGTTGGGGGTGGACTCAGCCAGGGCTAGGAACCCTGGCCGTAGCCCCTCCATCTATATACGGTGGGGTAGGGTGCCCCCTACTCCCTCACCCCAAGTCCTAGGCGCCACCTTGCCCCTAAACCCTAGGCGCCTCCCTTCTCCCTCCTCCATCGCCCTGCTCCGGCTTAGGCGAAGCCCTATAGGGATTTCTCCTCCACCACCACCACCACACCGTCTTGCTATTGGGATTCCGAGGAGATCTACTACCTCCGCTGGTTGCTGGAACAAGGGAGAGGAAGGTCTTCATCGACTACCGTACGTGTGACCGATTGCGGAAGCGCTGCCGGAACGTGGTGCCGGAAGGATCGTCTACAGGATCTTGGGATCAGCAAGTTATCGACTACATCAACCAGGAGAATCTGATCTTGTTATGAGGGTTAGTTCTCTACAATCTCGTTGCACCGATCTCGTAGATTAGATCTTGGCTTTTTCATAGATTGGATCTTGGTTTTGTGTGTTCATGCGATAGAATTTTTTGTTTTCCATGCTACGAACCCTACAAGATCATCCCAAGATCATGCCGAATCCAGGATCATATGATCTGGTGCTTGACCCGACGTTCGTTGGGCCAAACATAAATGTGAGATTCTCAAAGGTGTTCATTGACAATAGAATTATCATCGATATAATGTACAAGGACACAATGCACAAGTTGGGAATCTCAGAGAACATGCTTCACTCTACCAAAACCACTTTCCATGGCATTGTGCCGGGGTTGTCATGTGAACCAATTGGCAAAGTCTAGATAGATGTCTTATTCGGCATGAGGGAAAACTGCAAGGCAGAAAACTTAGAGTTCGAGGTTGTCGATCCGAAGAGTTGCTATGATGCATTACTCGGCAGGCCGAGTATGTCAAATTTCATGTATTGTACCCACATCAGCTACCTGAAGATCAAAATGTCAGGGCCACATGGGGTAATTACCATTGCTGGAGACTACAGAAGGTCGATGGAGTGCGCCTCAGCCGGATCAAATATGTCTGAGTCATTAGTAATTGCAAGGGAAAAGGAAGAATTCAAGAGGTAATACCTTTGGCTTAGTTGACACAGTTTAATATGCCGGCACTCGCTAACCAGCATGGGAGTGTGTCGTTCCAGCCGACTAAAGATATCAAGAAAATCCAGATTGATGACCAGTTCCCCGAGCGCACTGTCACCATTGGTGCTGTCCTAAATGATAAATAGGAAAGCAAGCTCGTCTGGTTCCTCCGTGAGAATCAGGACATTTTTGCTTGGTCTACTCAAGATCTGCAATGTGTGCAGAGGGAGCTGGCTAAGCACTCTTTCCATCTTAGGCCAGAGGCAAGGCCGGTGAAGCAACCTCTCCGCCAAGGATCGGAGAAAAATCATTGGAGATGAGATAGCTCGGCTCCTTGCAGCCGGGTTTATCATGGAAGTGCTTCATACGGATTGGCTATCTAATCCGGTGTTGGTTGAAAAGAAGAAAGATGATCCAAATGTAGCTATGGTATGGCACATGTGTATTAATTACACTAATTTCAACAAGGCATGTCGAAATGATCCATTTCCTTTGCCGAGGATAGATCAGGTTATTGATTTGACCACTGGTTGTGAACTGTTATCATTTGTAGACGCGTATTATGATTTCCACCAGATACCGTTAAATCCGTCCGATCAAATAAATACTACATTTATTACCCCATACGAGGCTTATTTTTATTGCATTGTGCCATTCGGCTTACGTAATGCAGGGGAAACGTATCAAAGATTCATGCAAAAATTCTTACATGATCAAATTGGCAAAAATGTCCAAGTATATGTCGACGATGTGGTAATAAAAAGTAAGGCGAGTCACACACTCCTAGATGATATCCGGTAGACGTTCGCGAATCTAAGGAGATTCCGAATGAATCTTAACCCGAAAAAGGCACCTTTGGTGTCCCGGCCGGAAAATTACTCGGTTTCCTCGTGTCAAGCCAAGGTATCGAAGAAAACCCGACTAAAATCCAATATGTTGAGGATATGGATTTGCCAAAGTTTCTCAACAATGTCTAGAAGTTTACAGGATGCGTGGCATCATAGAGTCGGTTCGTAAGTCGGCTTGGAGAAAAGGCATCACCCTTATATCAGTTGATGAAAACGTCGGATAAGTTTATCTGGACACCATAGGTTGATAATGTGTTTCATGAATTAAATAAAATTCTAGCCTCTGCACATGTGTTATCCTCACCATTGTCCAAAGATCCGATGTTTCTCTACATAGCAGTGACTAACCGAGTCATAAGTGCTGTAGTAGTGGTGGAGTGTGACAAAGAGGTTAAGTCAATGCATAGGTCAGTATATTACCTAAGCGAGGTATTATCAGCTTCAAAGCAAAATTACCCACATTATCCGAAAATGGCATATTGTGTCTATTTGTCGGCCAAGAAGCTAAAATATTATTTTGAGGAACACCCAATAAAAGTAATTTCTGAACAACCAATAGCCTAGATAATGGGGAATAAAGATGCAAGTGGCCGAATAGTCAAATGGGCAATTGAGCTAGCCCCTTATGCTCCACAATTTGATAGACGAGATGCAATCAAATCTCAGGCACTAGCTAACTTTTTTGTCAATTGGGATGAAATGCAATATAAGCCACCGTTGCATGATTCAAACTATTGGAGAATACATTTTGATGGATCAAAGTTGAAAATTGGGCTAGGAGCCAGGATATTTCTTACCTCACCTAAAAAAGACCAGTTCAAATATGTGCTGCAAATACATTTCCCCGCATCAAACAATGTAGCCAAATATGTGGCCGGATACAATGTTTTGGTGATTCAGACCTTGTGATACAGCAAGTCTCGGGCCATTGGTATGCACTTGATGCAAATATGGCATTATACAGGTTTCATGTGCAAAAGATCAGTGGTTACTTTGAGGGATGTGAATTTCACCATATACCTCGGGCGGAAAATGATGCGACTGACACATTGTCAAAACTTGGCTTGTCTGGGCAATCTATCCCTGTAAGATCCCTCCTTTGTAAAGGAAAAGGATCCCTGTGATTGCAATGCTAGTCCCTGGATCATTGCTAGCATCCACAGTTTAAGATGAAGTACACAGATACAAAGGTCATTTATTACATCCATTCCAGAGATAAAACATAGTCTTTTACAACTCAAGGCCACAGGCCTAATACAAGAGTTTGGAATAAGTAAATAAACATAAGTCTTCATCTTCATGTGCCACAGGCAAGCATGTTGAGTGTAGACTCATGACACCTAATCATCATCGGAGTAAACTGCAACATCGCAAGTTACAGCCACAGTGGGTCAATACTTTGGAATAGTATTGGCAAGTGATACCTTAGTAAGTTTTAAGTGGACTATATTACTATATGCATTTTGGCTAAGTGTATCTTGGCTTGCTTTGCTCAAAAATAGGTTTTTCCTATTAGTTGAAATCACTAAGTTTTTCTTTGTCAAAACTTTTCCCAAGAAACCACCAATAGACATTGGGGTCCTTCACCATTGTTCACCCACAAGTTTTACTTAGAAGTTGGAGTGACGAGATTCTTGATAGCTTCCATGTCTTGATGCTCAAGTTGTCCATTGCCATGGACTTGGCTAAGTACTTAGATTTTCCATCTGCAGAGGTTATGCACTTTCCCCACCAGACTTGGTTTCCCAAGACAGGACCTTTCAGAAGCCTTCCCTTAGCCAAATGGACGCGTTCCAACCTATCATCCCACTACCACCAACTGTCCAAATGACTAAGTTCTAGCAACCTATGTGATGAAGGCAGAGCCCATATTGCCAAGTGGCTGCACTATAAGCTTCTCAACACTTGGCCTCTAAAATCCCTTTGTGCCTGGGTGGCATACCACAAGTGAGATACACAAGGTAAACCATGTCCATGGGCCTTGTGTAACCACTCAACCAAAAACCACCATTCAAGTCCCATTCCACCCAGGAGATTCATTGACTTAGTTGTTTTATTAAGAAAACATAAGTCCAAAGACTTAGAAATATTTTCATCATAGCATGTATATACTTTACCACCCTTGTTTGCTACTAGCTAGACTAAGCATGGCATAGTAACTTAACTTAGGAATTTCCTAGCAATTCTATAACTACTTAGGATTTCCCAACATGGCATTTGGCAAAATAGTAACATGCAAAACTTAGCAAAATATTTCTAATGCTTGTACAAAATATAGGGATGGAAATATTCATGAAGTACCACTTGCCTTGGTAATGGGGAGAGTAGCACTCTTCACAATCACAATCACTAGCACCAAAATCTACACAAAATGGTAGCACAAAATTACACACAATTCATATACAAACATAAATATATGCATGCATGCAAAAATGCTAAGTGATGATTTTTAAAACTCCACCAAACAAGTTCATAGTACTGAATCATAAACAAGACAAAAACTTGCTAAATCAAGTTTATTTTATACCAAAACAAAATCCTAACCAATTTCTATACTCAAAATAGCCTTAAACAAGTTTCTGCAAAAGAAACCATTTTAACAGAACCTAAACTTTAAACACATTGCATAAACATAAAGGGCTTGTCTCCCTGATTCCAACGGTATAAAATTTGCAAAAATCTAACATGGGAATCAAAAGTTATAGCCTATTCAAATTTGAATCCAAATCTGTTTTAAATTCTGTTTTAAACACAAACCCTAGCCACGCGTCTTAATTCTATTGGTTGATACCGTTTCTCTCAGGATCACCCTCCCGCGCCGTCGGATCTACTTAAAGCACACGGCTCAGATCTACCCATAACGATTCGGTAAGTGATCTAATCCTATACGCTGGATCCAGATCTGACGGCTCTGGATCAAACGACCAAAGCGGGGCGGCGCTGGCGGTGGCTACTGGCGGCGGCGAGCTCTGTCTGCGGCGGCGCGGCGCTACAGGTCGTCCGTAGAGGCAGGAGGATGCTCACCAGGTTTGCAGCGTCGAGGAGAAGCTCAACCTAGAAGTGGCTTGACGAGGGGCGCACGGGCACGGTCGCTGGGGCTCGTCGGAGTTGCGGGCGGCGTCTGTCGCTTCCTGTCGAGGTCGCTGTCGAGGCTCCGTGTCGTCCTAGCACAAGGCAGAGGGTTTAGAAGATGCGCAAGTGACTAGCGAACAAGTTGGTAACAAAGGGAAGGCAAGGGGCGCTCAGTTCTTACCGCTATTGCTCGCCGGAGTCGAGCGGCGGCGCTGGTGGTTGCGGGCGTGAACAGAAACGATGACCTGGGTCACGAGCAAGCAAACCAGAGGCGTTAGCAGATGCACAAGATCATGCTGGCTGCAGTGGTTTGAACGAGAGGCAACGGGGCGGTCTGAGCTTACCGTGATTTGTCGCCGGAGCGCGTCTGTCTGCGGCGGCGCAAGTGCGATTGTGGGCAGCCTGGTGGCGATGTGGAGGCGTTGAGTGAGGGGAAATGACCGCGGTGCAGAGGGGGTTATGTAGGCGAGAGGGGAGCGGCGATTAAGCGCGGAATCAAGGGCAATTAAGCGAGGAATCAATCGCGGAAGTGATGGGCGGAGGAAACGGCCGACGACGTGGTCGGGCGCGATTTGGGGAAGACGAGGGTGACGTGGATGGGGCCTGCTTGTCAGTGAAATAAGCAGAAGGGAAGTGGGGTCTGCGTGTCAGTGGCTCTGCGGGTGCGTTGGCGCGTGCGAGAGAGAAAGAGGGAGGCCGGGTGGGCTAACTGGGCCGGTTGTGCTGTTGGGCTAGATTAGGAGCGCCTGGCCCTTTTCTTTTCTTTAACCTTTTTCTTTTTCCAGAATGAATTTCAGGAATGGTTTTCAAATGAATTCAAACTTCATTTGAATTCAAATCTATTTGGGATTTTTGCAGTGTGCAACAGTCTCAATTCTAGGTATAAAACCATGGGGTCACTTTGAAAAGGCTTGGTCATTTTTGGAGAAACAAAATAATAGGGACTTTGCACTTGATTTGCAAATGTTTGAAAAATGGTTTTTGAAACCATTTCCATTTTGTAAAGTTTGGTTCAAATTCCACACTCAATCCATTCAACAAGGGAGATAAACAATCTAGTTTTAAAACATTCAAACTCTCAAATGGGGATGGCCATTTAATATAAGTTTGTTCACATAAAATGATAGCACTATGTGCTTCTGTTTTCTGAAATGAGTTTTGAAATTGATCTCAATTCTATATGCATGCATGAATGATATGCAATCTTTGAAATTATGATTTTAGGGATGTTACAAATCTAACCCCCTTAAGGTGAATCTCGCCCTCGAGATTCGGATTGGCTAGCAAATAGGTGAGGGTGGTCCTTCCGAACATCATCTTCTCTTTCCCATGTCGCTTCCTCTTCGGAATGATGATTCCACTGCACTTTGCAAAACTTGATAGTCTTTGTCCTTGTGACTCTTTCTGCAGTCTCAAGAATTTTGATAGGTTTCTCTTCATAAGTGAGATCACTTTCTAGTTGAACTTCCTCCAAGGTATAGTATCCTTCAAAGAAGTTTCCTCCATTTCTGGGTGACATTTCTTAAGCTGACTCACATGAAACACGTTATGGACAGCTGATAGAGATTTTGGCAATTCAATTTCATAGGCAACTTCTCCTTTGAGACTTAGAATCTTGAATGGCCCAACATATCTTGGTGCCAACTTTCCTTTGACTCCGAATCTCTTCACTCCACGAAGTGGTGATACTCTAAGATAAGCTCTATCACCAACTTCGTAGATGACTTCTCTACGCTTAGGATCTGCATAGCTTTTCTGTCGGGACTGTTCTATCTTCAACCTGTCCTTAACCAATTTGACCTTCTCCTCGGCTTCTTTGATAAGATCTAGCCCGAATAAACTTCTTTCTCCCACACCATTCCATAACAATGGGGTGGTACACTTTCTTCCGTAGAGAAACTCAAACGGTGCCATCTCAATGCTGGCTTGATAGCTATTGTTATAAGAAAATTCTGTGTAAGGCAGACTTTCATCCCAACTGGCTCCATAGTCTAAGGCACATGCTCTCAACATGTCTTCAAGGATTTGATTTGTTCTTTCTGTTTGTCCATCTGTTTGAGGATGGAAAGCAGTGTTGAATTCCAACCTTGTTCCCAATGACTCATGTAGCTGTCTCCAAATATGGGAAGTGAATTGAGTTCCCCTATCAGACACAATACTCTTGGGCACACCATGTAGAAATACAATTCTACTCATGTAGATTTTGGCTAACTTGGCACTTGTAAAATTTGTCTTCACGGGTATGAAATGAGCCACTTTAGTTAGGCGATCCACTACTACCCATATGGAATCATACCCAGACCTGGTCCTTGGTAGTCCGGTAATGAAATCCATACCAATCTTGTCCCACTTCCAATCGGGAATAGGTAGTGGTTAAAGCAAACCTTCTGGTTTCTGATGCTCCGCTTTTACTCTACTACACACATCACACAAAGCAATATGTTCGGCGATGTCCCTCTTGAGATTGTTTGTAAAGGGTCCCAACCTTTAAATAAGGTAGAGTCCCCTGTGTTTACAATGCTAGTTCCTGGATCAATAGCTAGCATCCACAATTAAGATGTAATATCAAGAAACAAAGGTCATAATATAACTTTATAACCAGGAATAACATAATTTTATTACATCTTACATAGCTCATTTGGCTATTATATTACATTGCAGCGGAATAACTATAAGCATGGGGTCCTTCATCTTCAAAATTCCACAGGCAGACATGTTGGTTGTAGACTTTGTAATCCTAATCAATCAATCTTCACTAAAATCAATCAAACCTGCAACATTACAAGTTACAGCCACAAGGGTCAATACATTTGAATTGTATTGGCAAGTTTCACTACTATGTAGAATATAGGTGGATCCTATCATTACATGCATTTTTGGCTAAGTAGGGTTTTAAGGCTCATTTGCAAAAGGCAATAATTTATCCTATCTTTTCAAATGGTTTTGTTCCTTTGTCAAATATTTTCTGAACTCCTTGGAATCCACCAAGTGTCTTTGTCAAAATCTCTTGAGATCCTTGGTACCCCCAAGTACTTCAAGTTTTTATCAAATCTCTTGAGCTCCTTGGTAACCCCAAGTGCTGCAAGTTTTTATCAAAGTCTCTTGAGCCCCTTGGTACCCCCAAGTGCATCAAGCCTTTTGTTGTCAAATAAAAGTTTTTCCTTTCTAAATTGGAATGTCGAGATTTCCCATAGCTTCAAGCTTTAGTTGCTCAGTATTGTCCATAACCGGGGACACGGCTAAGTACATAGATTTTTATTATCTTCTGCAGAAGTTGTACACTTTACCCACATGTCACACTCTCATCTTGTTGCCACCAGTGGCCGCTGGATTGGTACTCACCAAGATGGAGTACTAGCAGATTGAGAATGTAACGAAGTCTTTCCAGAGGGTCCTCCCATACACCATTGCTAGCTTGTCTTCGGTACCCATGTAGGATTCCAGGTCCTCATGTCCAGTAACCTGAAGACAATGCATGGGTCTTCCCAATGTAGTTGACTAAGCCAGAGCCATAAATAGCATGTGGTTGCACACGAAAGCCACAAGTGGAGAAACATGTTCAATCTCTAAGTTTCCTGGGTGGTTTTACTTTGGAGCACAACACAAAGAGATTGCCATATACATGGCTCCTTTTGTTGCCACCTTCTCCAAAACTCAAAGTATCCTTGTCCACCCAGGTGTTTCATTGAGTCCTTGTTTTATTATATAAAAACACAAGTCCTTTTCTCAACTTCATAAAACCTCAACATGTAACTCTTTTCAAAATATGGCATGGCTAAGCATGTAACAACTACATTGTTTTCACTAAGGAATGTATAGGGTATCCTATTAGGATTTTGCATGGCATAAGTATAGAAAATTCTTTTCATGCATGTTTCAAAATCCACTAAGTATAATGAAAATAGTAGGGCTTTAGATGATAGTGTCACTTGCCTTTCTTTTGGTAGGGAATGTTGGTTCACTCCTTGATCTTGCTAGCCTCACACTTTACTAACTTCACTACAATCAATCAAGAAAACACAATATCAACAAGCATTCCAAACCAATAATCAATCAAACATTTCACACACATAAAACAAGAGAAACTAAGTCATGCATGCAAGCATGCAAAGATAGGTTTATTTGGAAAGATGGTTTCTACTTGGCTCTAATCTTTGTAAGGTTCAAAGTGGTCACTTCCTAAAGTGGAAAAGTCATTTGCAAAAGGGTTTTATTCCTAAACCATTTTTAAATCCAATCATTATTTTATGTGGTGAAAAATATTTTTATCAAAGCAACAACTTTAAGTTGTTCACCAAATAAGTTGTTGTTTCTCAAAACTTGGTGTTTAGGGTCAGTAGGTTTGTTTCAAATCACTTTCCCAAAGTTTTTACTCCAAAAACATTTTCATCACAAAACCATTATTTTTATTTGGCTAGAAATGGCTAAATCAAGTTTTTATTCCTAAACTTCACAAAATCCATTTTTAAATCCATGGGTTGGTTCCTAGGGTCAGTAAGTTCACAACAAACCAATTTTCCAAGATTTTAACCTGAAAAACATTTTTGAATAATTTTTCTAATCTAAACAAGCATACAAATGTTTCTGCAAAAACAAACAATCTAACAGATATTATTTACTAAACAAATTGCATGGTTGGCTAGGGCTTGTTCCACTAATTCCAACGATATAAAGTTTGTAATTTTTGGACGTGTGGATCAAAAGTTACAAGGGTTTCAATTTGCAAATCAAATATGTGTTCAAAATTCAGTTTAAATCGTCTGGTGCCACGCGTCGCTTTCCTATTCGCTGGTACCGGTTCGGGTGGATCGGCTGATGCGATGCGTTGGATCTAACTTAGAAGAACAGTTCAGATGGGCGCGTACCTCTTCGTATTGTTCTAATCGCAGCCACATGATATTGATATAACAGATGTTATCAACAGGTCACTAACTGGCGGAGCTGCGCGGCGGTAGACGGCGGCGATGCTCAGGCGGTGGCGCTACGGCAGCTACAGGAGGCAATAGAGGAAACGAGGATGCTCACCGTGATTGCAAGGACGAGGTGATGCTCGACGTGTGGTCGGCATGGCAAGGGGCGCTCTGGGACGGTAGCGATTGCTCGCCGGAGTGGAGAACAGCGTTGGGTGGTCCTGGTTGTTGTCTAGGGCGGTGCTGTGGTTCACCCCGAAGCAAAAAGAGGACATGGTTAGATGCTGGAGGATGGGGCGAGTGTGGGAGCGTGAACGAGAAGGCGTGGGGCGGTCTGTGCTTACCAGGGGACTTCGCCGGAGAGAGGCAGACGCGGCGGCGCGATCAGAGGTTGTCGGAGTCGATGCTCTGGGGAGCCCGCGGTTGAACGGATGGCTCAGGAAGAAGCGCCTGGGAGTGGGGAGTATGTGTGCTTGGTCGGGGAGGTAAGGCGGTGGCTGGGTTCGCCGGAATTGGAGGAGGGAGCTCGTCGGAGCAGTGGGAGTGTGGATCAAAATTCCGTCGGCCTGGGGCTCTCGTGTTGCGGGGTTTGAGGGAAAAGGAGGAGAAGACGCAGACGTTTAATAGGACGTGGTATCAGGGGGAGTAATGTCCGTGGTTATCGCGAATTGATCGCCGGCGTTAAGGGCAGGAAACGGCAGGCGTCGTCTGCGCGAGGAAGAAGGAGGTGAGCTGGCTATGTGGGGTCCGGGCGTCAGCGAGGGAGTGAGAGGGAAAGAGGGTCCACCAATCGGTGTCTCTGCGGGTGCGGTTTTAGGTAGAAAACGTTTCGCAGAGAGGAAAGTGCATCTGGGCTGCGAATGGGCTTAGTGGGCTTGCTGACTGGGCTGCTGTCCACTTATATTTTTTTTCTTTCCTGTTTGTTTTATCTTTTTCCAAATCTATTTTCTGTTTTGAATTTCCAAACAACAATTCAAGCATTCAAATTAATTCAAACTTTCACCAAACATTACGATTGAATTTGGTTCTGTTTCACAACATAAACCAAAGTCCAAAGATCAAAATAATATTTTTATTTTAGGGTCCACTATTAATTAAATAAATAGACCATTGTTATTAAATCAAATAGATTTTGATTTATTCAAAACTCCATTTTGAAATCTAAAACAATAACAAAACCAAATTAGTAGGTTTTATTTGAGAATATAAAATACTTGGAAAACTGATTTGAATTAAATAAATAAGTTTTGATGGTTAATTAAAATAGTAAAACCTTTATTTATAAAACTTGGATATTAAATATTTATTAATTTATTTTAAATAAACCTTTACTATTTTTATCAAATAGAAATATTTTATTTCAAAGGCTTGGCCAAGTTTTAGTTTGGCTCTATAAAATAATCCTTATTTATAAAACTTCTATTTCATTTGAAAACCAAATCTTTTTATTTAAAAGATCCAAAATAGTAATTCCAAATATTTCTATTTTCCTTTATTAAATGTTTATCTTTTTAAATCCCTTTAGGATTTATTTGATCCAAATTGGTTTGAAGGTTTCCAATTGGATTCAAAAAGTTTCTTCTCACCCTGAAAATCAACAAAGTTTTATTTTATTCATTTATTTTTCACATTACAAGATTTGGAAAATCTTGGGATGTGACAGGCTACCACCCTTAAAATAAATCTCGTCCCGAGATTTGGGAAGGCTAGAGTTACAAGTAGGCTCAAAACAACTAGGGTACTACCACCCTTAAAATTTCAAACAAAATTACATATTGGCCTTCTTGGGATCCTGGGGAAACTTCTCTGGGCAACCATCTGAATTGTGTCCTTTGTTTCCATACTTGACTCATGGGCCAAGGTTGAGTTTCTCCATAGGCTTGTTCAACTTGTTCTTCATCTTTTCTGGACAGTTGCTTGCATAATGTCCTGGGTTCTTGCAATTGAAACAGTTGATGTCTTTGATTTCTTTACGTGGCTCTTGTGGACAAGTTGCCACATAATGGCCTAGCTCTTTGCAATTGTTGCACATCACTTGGCCAATCTCCTTATTCTTCTGGTTCTCTGGGCATTCACTGGAATAGTGTCCCATTTCCTTACATTTATGACATTGCACATGGCTTTTGTCCTTCTTTTGCTTTTTGGGTTTCTCCAAAGCTAGGAGTGCATCCAGTTCATGTTGTTCATATGTTATCTGGTAGGTAGGAATGTCTACATGTTTCCTGGGCCTTCTATTGCTCTTTGGATAATTCTTCTTTGGTCCTTTGAATTGGGTTGTTTTGTTTGGAGGTATAAGTGGACCTTTTCCTTTGTCATCAACCTTCTTGGTAGACTTGGATCCTTCTTGATGGTTTGCAATCATTTGTTGCACTCCACCTTGTTTCCTTTGTTCCACAATGGAATAGATGGGGCATTGGATAGGGACATGGTTGTTTCCTTCACATAGGTAGCAAGTAGCTTGAGAGGTGGGACATTGTCCAATTGGGTGTTTCTCTTCACAATTGGGGCATTGATCTCCATGCTCCTTGGAAATATGATCCTTGTCTCCACAAATAATGCAAGCTGGGGCTCCATCTAGAATAACATTTCTGTCATCCCTGTTGTCACTAACTCTTTTGGAATAGCTTTCTTCCATTTTGATCATTTGATCAGTCACCTTAAGCATCAGTTGGCCTTGAGTTTCCAAAAATCCTTGCAGGGTTGGATCTTCTCCACTAGTGTTGGCTATGAATTGAGCTGTCACTTGGTTCAACTGGTGTTAGGTTGCTATGAGCTCTTTCATGCTATCCTCTTGGTTGGTGTTGGTGTCATCAACCTTGAGGTTGGAGTCTCTTGGAGTAGTCATCTGTTTGGGTTGAATGGAGATTAGAATGGGCAAAAGATTTTCTAAGGAAATAATTCTAATCACACACATCACAATTCACACATGCAGTGTGCAAGCATTCACAAACAACTTTTCACTCAAACAACAAAGTTCAAGCACCTACTTAGGCAACAAAATATTTTTGTTACACCACATAAGTTGGTGTGTTTGACTTAACTAAAATATGGTGGTCCATCTATATGGTTCACTTGTGATCTTTCCATCCTTCTTGGTTGATTCTTCTAGCATGAGATCATGGTTTCCTTGGGAAAAACTCTTGGTTACAACACTTCTAGTGAAGTGAACTCCTTCTTATTTTGCATTCCCTTAGTCTCCACATTTTGAGAAAGATTTCCTTGTCTCACTTGTAGTCCTTAGTGATATCCAAGTTGGAAGTCCTTGGTGAATATGCTGAAGATGTTGAAGTCATTAGAGTTGAAGAAGTTGAAGTCATTAGAGTTGATGAAGTCCTTTGCACATGGTGTAGTCTTTGGTCATGGGGTAGGTTTTTCCATCAAGTTGAAATAGAAGAGATGTAGAGTTGAAACCAAAATGGTTGAGGAAAGAGTTTACAAGATTGTTTGTAATTAAGTTTTGGAACAAATACAACTACTATTTTTCTAAGGGTTTTTGTCCAATCCTAGGTTTACAAATCCTACAGGAAACACAATGCTCTGATACCATCTGTAAAGGGTCCCAACCTTTAAATAAGGTAGAGTCCCCTGTGTTTAAAATGCTAGTCCCTGGATCAATAGCTAGCATCCACAGTTAAGATGTAATATCAAGAAACAAAGGTCATAATATAACTTTATAACCAGGAATAACTTAATTTTATTACATCTTACATAGCTCATTTGGCTATTACATTACATTGCAGCGGAATAACTATAAGCATGGGGTCCTTCATCTTCAAAATTCCACAGGCAGACATGTTGGTTGTAGACTTTGTAATCCTAATCAATCAATCTTCACTAAAATCAATCAAACCTGCAACATTACAAGTTACAGCCACAAGGGTCAATACATTTGAATTGTATTGGCAAGTTTCACTACTATGTAGAATATAGGTGGATCCTATCATTACATGCATTTTTGGCTAAGTAGGGTTTTAAGGCTCATTTGCAAAAAGCAATAATTTATCCTATATTTTCAAATGGTTTTGTTCCTTTGTCAAATATTTTCTGAACTCCTTGGAATCCACCAAGTGTCTTTGTCAAAATCTCTTGAGATCCTTGGTACCCCCAAGTACTTCAAGTTTTTATCAAATTTCTTGAGCTCCTTGGTAACCCCAAGTGCTGCAAGTTTTTATCAAAGTCTCTTGAGCCCCTTGGTACCCCCAAGTGCATAAAGCCTTTTGTTGTCAAATAAAAGTTTTTCCTTTAGAAATTTGAATGTCGAGATTTCCCATAGCTTCAAGCTTTAGTTGCTCAGTATTGTCCATAACCGGGGACACGGCTAAGTACTTAGATTTTTATTATCTTCTGCAGAAGTTGTACACTTTACCCACATGTCACACTCTCATCTTGTTGCCACCAGTGGCCGCTGGATTGGTACTCACCAAGATGGAGTACTGGCAGATTGAGAATGTGACGAAGTCTTTCCAGAGGGTCCTCCCATACACCATTGCTAGCTTGTCTTCAGTACCCATGTAGGATTCCAGGTCCTCATGTCCAGTAACCTGAAGACAATGCATGGGTCTTCCCAATGTATTTGACTAAGACAGAGCCATAAATAGCATGTGGTTGCACACGAAAGCCACAAGTGGAGAAACATGTTCAATCTCTAAGTTTCCTGGGTGGTTTTCCTTTGGAGCACAACACAAAGAGATTGCCATAGACATGGCTCCTTTTGTTGCCACCTTCTCCAAAACTCAAAGTATCCTTGTCCACCCAGGTGGTTCATTGAGTCCTTGTTTTATTATATAAAAACACAAGTCCTTTTCTCAACTTCATAAAACCTCAACATGTAACTCTTTTCAAAATATGGCATGGCTAAGCATGTAACAACTACATTGTTTTCACTAAGGAATGTATAGGGTATCCTATTAGGATTTAGCATAGCATAAGTATAGAAAATTCTTTTCATGCATGTTTCAAAATCCACTAAGTATAATGAAAATAGTAGGGCTTTAGATGATAGTGTCACTTGCCTTTCTTTTGGTAGGGAATGTTGGTTCACTCCTTGATCTTGCTAGCCTCACACTTTACTAACTTCACTACAATCAATCAAGCAAACACAATATCAACAAGCATTCCAAACCAATAATCAATCAAACATTTCACACACATAAAACAAGAGAAACTAAGTCATGCATGCAAGCATGCAAAGATAGGTTTATTTGCAAAGATGGTTTCTACTTGGCTCTAATCTTTGTAAGGTTCAAAGTAGTCACTTCCTAAAGTGGCAAAGTCATTTGCAAAAGGGTTTTATTCCTAAACCATTTTTAAATCCAATCATTATTTTATGTGGTGAAAAATATTTTTATCAAAGCAACAACTTTAAGTTGTTCACCAAATAAGTTGTTGTTTCTCAAAACTTGGTGTTTAGGGTCAGTAGGTTTGTTTCAAATCACTTTCCCAAAGTTTTTACTCCAAAAACATTTTCATCACAAAACCATTATTTTTATTTGGCTAGAAATGGCTAAATCAAGTTTTTATTCCTAAACTTCACAAAATCCATTTTTAAATCCATGGGTTGGTTCCTAGGGTCAGTAAGTTCACAACAAACCAATTTTCCAAGATTTTAACCTTAAAAACATTTTTGAATAATTTTTCTAATCTAAACAAGCATACAAATGTTTCTGCAAAAACAAACAATCTAACAGATATTATTTACTAAACAAATTGCATGGTTGGCTAGGGCTTGTTCCACTGATTCCAACGATATAAAGTTTGTAATTTTTGGACATGTGGATCAAAAGTTACAAGGGTTTCAATTTGCAAATCAAATATGTGTTCAAAATTCAGTTTAAATCGTCTGGTGCCACGCGTCGCTTTCCTATTCGCTGGTACCGGTTCGGGTGGATCGGCTGATGCGATGCGTTGGATCTAACTTAGAAGAACAGTTCAGATGGGCGCGTACCTCTTCGTCTTGTTCTAATCGCAGCCACATGATATTGATCTAACAGATGTTATCAACAGGTCACTAACTGGCGGAGCTGCGCGGCGGTAGACGGCGGCGATGCTCAGGCGGTGGCGCTACGGCAGCTACAGGAGGCAATAGAGGAAACGAGGATGCTCACCGTGATTGCAAGGACGAGGTGATGCTCGACGTGTGGTCGGCATGGCAAGGGGCGCTCTGGGACGGCAGCGATTGCTCGCCGGAGTGGAGAACAGCGTTGGGTGGTCCTGGTTGTTGTCTAGGGCGGTGCTGTGGTTCACCCCGAAGCAAAAAGAGGACATGGTTAGATGCTGGAGGATGGGGCGAGTGTGGGAGCGTGAACGAGAAGGCGTGGGGCGGTCTGTGCTTACCAGGGGACTTCGCCGGAGAGAGGCAGACGCGGCGGCGCGATCAGAGGTTGTCGGAGTCGATGCTCTGGGGAGCCCGCGGTTGAACGGATGGCTCCGGAAGAAGCGCCTGGGAGTGGGGAGTATGTGTGCTTGGTCGGGGAGGCAAGGCGGTGGCTGGGTTCGCCGGAATTGGAGGAGGGAGCTCGTCGGAGCAGTGGGAGTGTGGATCGAAATTCCGTCGGCCTGGGGCTCTCGTGTTGCGGGGTTTGAGGGAAAAGGAGGAGAAGACGCAGACGTTTAATAGGACGTGGTATCAGGGGGAGTAATGGCCGTGGTTATCGCGAATTGATCGCCAGCATTAAGGGCAGGAAACGGCAGGCGTCGTCTGCGCGAGGAAGAAGGAGGTGAGCTGGCTGTGTGGGGTCCGGGCGTCAGCGAGGGAGTGAGAGGGAAAGAGGGTCCACCAATCGGTGTCTCTGCGGGTGCGGTTTTAGGTAGAAAACGTTTCGCAGAGAGGAAAGTGCATCTGGGCTGCGAATGGGCTTAGTGGGCTTGCTGACTGGGCTGCTGTCCACTTATATTTTTTTTTCTTTCCTGTTTGTTTTATCTTTTTCCAAATCTATTTTCTGTTTTGAATTTCCAAACAACAATTCAAGCATTCAAATTAATTCAAACTTTCACCAAACATTACGATTGAATTTGGTTCTGTTTCACAACATAAACCAAAGTCCAAAGATCAAAATAATATTTTTATTTTAGGGTCCACTATTAATTAAATAAATAGACCATTGTTATTAAATCAAATAGATTTTGATTTATTCAAAACTCCATTTTGAAATCTAAAACAATAACAAAACCAAATTAGTAGGTTTTATTTGAGAATATAAAATACTTGGAAAACTGTTTTGAATTAAATAAATAAGTTTTGATGGTTAATTAAAATAGTAAAACCTTTATTTATAAAACTTGGATATTAAATCTTTATTAATTTATTTTAAATAAACCTTTAATATTTTTATCAAATAGAAATATTTTATTTCAAAGGCTTGGCCAAGTTTTAGTTTGGCTCTATAAAATAATCCTTATTTGTAAAACTTCTATTTCATTTGAAAACCAAATCTTTTTATTTAAAAGATCCAAAATAGTAATTCCAAATATTTTTATTTTCCTTTATTAAATATTTATCTTTTTAAATCCCTTTAGGATTTATTTGATCCAAATTGGTTTGAAGGTTTCCAATTGGATTCAAAAAGTTTCTTCTCAACCTAAAAATCAACAAAGTTTTATTTTATTCATTTATTTTTCACATTACAAGATTTGGAAAATCTTGGGATGTGACATTGTTCCTCCAAAATCTTTCTTTCATGTCCATGTACATTTTGGTGTTACCCGGGTGGATAGAATACGGAGAGTTGTGTTCCTCCTGCAAAATCAGTTTTCGCAACTCCGGATCTTGTGGAACATAGATACGTTTCCCATGCCATAAAGTACCCTGTTCGTCTTCATGGAAATTTTTAGCTTTCCCCTGGCCAATCTTTTCCTTAATCTCTTCAATTTCCTTATCCGTCTTTTGAGCTTCTCGGATCTTGTCCAACAAAGTGGGTTGAACATCCAAAGACATGAGATGTCCTTCGGGCACAATCTCCAATATGAGTTTTCTGAATTGGGTACACAAATCATCTGGCAATTCTCCTTTGGTAAGGCCATTCACAAATACCTTACGACTTAGAGCATCTGATACAACATTTGCTTTACCGGGGTGGTATTGCAAACTTAAGTCATAGTCCTTGATAAGCTCTAACCATCTTCTTTGCCTCATATTGATTTCCTTCTGGGTGAAGATATACTTCAAACTCTTGTGATCAGTGAACACTTCACAACGCTTTCCCAAAAGGTAGTACCTCCATGTTTTGAGTGCATGGACGACAGAGGCCAACTCTAAATCATGAGTTGGATAGTTCACTTCATGAGTTTTGAGTTGTCTCGAGGCATAAGCTACAACTTTACCGTCTTGCATAAGTACGGCACCCAAACCTTGATGAGATGCATCACAATATACCTGGAAATCCTTTTCCAAATCTGGCAGACATAAAACTGGTGCTGTCACAAGTCTCTTCTTCAACTCCTGAAAGCTGAGTTCACAACCTTCAGACCAAGCAAACTTCTTGTCTTTCTTTAACAATTCAGTCATGGGCTTAGCTACCTTAGTGAAATTCTCAATAAACCTTCTGTAGTAGCCTGCTAAGCCAAGGAAACTACGAACTTCTTTCACGGACTTGGGAGATTCCCATTCAGTCACCGCTGAAACCTTAGCAGGATCAACTGCTACAACATCCTTTGTCATAACATGACCAAGAAAACCAACTTCCTCTAACCAAAACTCACACTTGCTGAATTTGGCATAAAGTTTATGCTCTCTCAACTTCTCAAGTATCAAACGCAGGTGTCCTTCATGTTCTTCTTTGCTCTTGGAGTGGACTAGGATGTCATCGATGAAAACGACAACAAACTTGTCAAGAAATTCCATGAACACCTTGTTCATCATATTCATGAAGTATGCTGGAGCATTTGTCAAGCCAAAAGGCATTACGGTATACTCATACAACCCATACCTTGTGGTGAATGCTGTTTTAGGTATGTCTTGCTCTCTTATCTTAAGTTGAGAATAGCCTGACCTTAGATCAATCTTTGAGAACACACATGCTCCTTCAAGCTGATCAAATAAGTCATTGATTCTAGGCAAAGGATATTTGTTCTTGATAGTTACCTTGTTGAGTGAACGGTAATCTATGCATAACCTTTGACTTCTATCTTTCTTCTCTAAAAATAAGACTGGGGCCCCCCAAGATGAAGAACTTGGTTGAATAAATCCTTTCTGCAACTGTTCTCCAAGTTGCTTCTTGAGCTCTTTCAGTTCATCAACTGACATTTTATACGGTCTCTTTGCTATTGGTCCAGACCCTGGTACCAAATCTATTAGAAACTCCACATCTCTATCTGGTGGCATTCCTGGCAATTCTTCCGGAAACACATCCGGATACTCACTCACAATTGGCACACTGTCCATGCTAACCCCCTTAAGAGAATTAAGCATACTCCTTTTTGCTTCAAAGCTAGTCTTGAATCTGATCCTTTTATTTTCCGGAGTTGTGAGTGAGACAGTATGGTTGGCACAATCTATCACTCCTTTGTACTTAGTCATCCAGTCCATTCCCAGAATGACATCCAATCCTTGGGAGTTTAGAATTATTAAGTTAACGGGAAACTTATACTTCCCAAATTCTATGACTAGATCATGGCATCCTGAATTCACTATCATTTCTCCACCAGGAGAAATTACTTTTATATGACACCCAATAGTTTCTACTGGTAGTTCATTTCTTTCAACAAATGCTCTTGATATGAATGAATGAGATGCACCAGTATCAAAGAGTACAAATGCTGGAATGGAATTAAGTCTGAACTTACCAGCAACAACATCAGGCTCCTCATAGACCTCCTCCACATTAATGTGGTTCACCTGTCCTTTCTGGAAAGGATTGGGCTTGACAGGTCCTTCAACTTTCTTTTCGGGGCACTCATTTGCATAGTGTCCCATCTTCTTGCATTTGAAGCATTCAACCTGACTGATGTCTCTCCTAGCAGGCTGACTTCCACTTCCACTTCCATTACCACTGTGGTGGCTCTTATGTCCACTCTTGTGGTTCTTTTACTTGTCATTGTCATGACTGCGGTGATGCTTGTTGTCATGAATGTTGTGGTTGTGGTGCTTGTTGAATTTCCCATGCTTGTGCGATCCTGAGCTTCCGCTATCATCATAGTGAGATCGTTTGTGAGACGATCCCGAGTTGTGGTTGTCGGAGTGCTTTCTCTTTCTACTATCGACCTGCTTCATTTTATTCTCCAATATTTCCGCCTTGTCACAGAGCGAATGATAAGTGGGAACATATGCCACAACCAGTTGCAGATTCAGCTCATCATTCAAGCCTTCCAGAAATTTTTCCTTTCTCTTGGCATCTGTGTCAACCTCATCCGGTGCATAACGCGCCAGATTGTTGATCTCCTCAATGTACTCAGCCATGCTGCGGTGATGCTGCTTCAGATTGTGGAACTCTTTCTTTTTCAGGCTCCTTATTCCAGATGAGATATGAGCTGTGCGAAAGCCATCCTCAAAGATAGCCCAAGTCACCTCATCTATAGGAGTGGTGATCTGAAAGTTGTCCCACCAAGTGGCGGCTGGCCCTTCCAGCAGATGTGCTGCAAATCTGACCTTTTCAGCATCCGTGCAGCCCACGGTTACTAAGTCCTTGTTTACAGAACATAGACAATCATTGGCCACCATGGGATCAGTCGTCCCCGAGAACTTAGCTGGCCTCAATCGCAAAAATCTGGTGAGCATATCAAAGCCCGGAGGGTTGTTGTTGTTATTGTTGTTATTGTTGTTGTTATTGGGATTGTTGTTGTTGTTGTTTTGGTTCTGAATGAATGTTGTCATCATCTGCATCAGCTGTGTTTGAGCAGTCATCATTTGTTGCATTTCTGGTGTGATGTTGTTGTTGTTGTTGGGGTTGGGGTTTGCGCGACGGGGAGGCATCTGTGGTTTGTTCAAATAGAGATAAGAATGAGATACCCATAGATGTTTTCATGCACATTACATCACATAAGCAAACACATAGCATGCAACACAAAGATAAAAGTTCAACAACAAGATAACAAGTTCACAAAGTAAAACACACAAGTAGCAAGCCATCCACATGTCGGATGGTCCAATAACAAGTTCTCAAATAACAAGTACGATAATAAAAGATAAACGAGTATTCAAATCTCCTCATCAGCATCAATCTCCTCCTCGACAAAGGTAAGACCTGCGTTCTCCATCGCGGTCTTGTTCTCCTCAATAGTAGTGGTCAAGGACTCAATCTTGGCCTTGAGAGCCCTCTTCTAGGAACGAAGCCTCTCTATCACTGTCTGATGCTGCTCTAGCTTGAAGTCCTTGGACTGCAGTTCTTCAGTCATGTCCCGAATCTTCTTCTTCCTATCCTGGACACGTTTCTCCTGACTCTTGAACTTCCTGTCCTGGGTCTCGAACTCCGCCTCCATTTCCTTGACTATCTCGTCCTGCTGTGCGAAAAGCTTGTCCTTCTCGCGAAGCTGCACCTGGAGCTCGTCATTACTGAGCATGACATTGGTCCTGTCCGTGTCCACGTGCCTAATGAGAGACTCTAAGTCCTGGAGGTACAGACGTATCGGCTCTACGGCGTCCCTCGAGTCATCCTCGAAGTCGATGGACTCTCCATCCTCATCACGTCTTCCGAAGACGTGGAAGTGGGTGCCTCTAACCTGTCGGGAGTGTCGACCTAGCAGACGTCCTATCAGGTCCTGCATAACTACCTCCATGCCTCTCTCCCTGTCATCGTGCATAAGCTTGAAGACGATGGCCTCCGTAGTAGGCTCTGTCTGGCGTCCGGGCTGGTTCATCTTGAAGCCCCAGAGGTCCTTCCTCTCGAACTTGGTGAGTGGATGCACCATGATGGTGGGAAGAGGGAGATTGAGCAAGGTGGTAATCTCAACGATACGAGGACCAAAGCGGGTAACCTGGAACTCCTCAACAGTGCTGATGGTAATAGGCATCTATTTATAAGATAGAAAAGTTAGAACAACACAACTTAAGATAAAACAAAGACAAACATCACATACATATCCTTGGAAAACAAAAACACACAAGTCATGCATACATGAATCCATTACATCAACCAAGGTCCAATCTTATTTAAGGTATCATTTTGGAAAATAAGGTGATAGGTGGTGGTCCAACTAACGAAGTACGTTTACAATCCTATCTCACTGGATCTGTTGGCTAACACAATGTTCCTAGAGGCAATCAGCCTATCTTGGTCACATGATTCCATCACTAAGTCTATAATATCTCCTCTTAAGGTTTGGTTGGTGGCCTCCAACTCTTGGGTAAGTTCCTTCTCTTTTATCAAGTCTTTTTGGAGGTTGAGCATTCTGCACTTGACTCTAGCACTAAGTTCTTTGATAGTCCTCCAAGCTGCTTCTCTTGCTGACTCAAAGAATGTGGTGTGCACCACAGTGTTGGTGTACATGCAGAATCCTGTTTCTTTGTGGTTGTCTTCCTTGTTTTTGTACAAGTGAAGTTGCACCCACTAGTACTCAACTCCTTGATCCATCACTGGAAAGCCTTTGTACACAGCTGCACCATGTATTTCCATTGCCACCATGAGGTCCTTGAGAATTTTGGGAAACTCAGTTTCACACTCCAAGGTCATGGTCATGAGTGGTCCTTTCTTTACGGCTTCGTTGATGGAGTTCATCTACAAATAGAGATGAGAAGAGAAGATTAGAAAAGTTTACGAGAAGAATAGACAGTGTAGAAGTAGTTGAAAATTTTCCTTAGTGGTTTCCAATCCTAGGGTCATAATCCTACAGGCAACACAGTGCTCTGATACCATCTGTAAGATCCCTCCTTTGTAAAGGAAAAGGATCCCTGTGATTGCAATGCTAGTCCCTGGATCATTTCTAGCATCCACAGTTTAAGATGAAGTACACAGATACAAAGGTCATTTATTACATCCATTCCAGAGATAAAACATAGTCTTTTACAACTCAAGGCCATAGGCCTAATACAAGAGTTTGGAATAAGTAAATAAACATAAGTCTTCGTCTTCATGTGCCACAGGCAAGCATGTTGAGTGTAGACTCATGACACCTAATCATCATCGGAGTAACCTGCAACATCACAAGTTACAGCCACATTGGGTCAATACTTTGGAATAGTATTGGAAAGTGATACCTTAGTAAGTTTTAAGTGGACTATATTACTATATGCATTTTGGCTAAGTGTAGCTTGGCTTGCTTTACTCAAAAATAGGTTTTTCCTATTAGTTGAAATCACTAAGTTTTTCTTTGTCAAAACTTTTCCCAAGAAACCACCAATAGACATTGGGGTCCTTCACCATTGTTCACCCACAAGTTTTACTTAGAAGTTGGAGTGATGAGATTCTTGATAGCTTCCATGTCTTGATGCTCAAGTTGTCCATTGCCATGGACTTGGCTAAGTACTTAGATTTTCGATCTGCAGAGGTTGTGCACTTTCCCCACCAGACTTGGTTTCCCAAGACAGGACCTTTCAGAATCCTTCCCTTAGCCAAATGGACGCGTTCCAACCTATCATCCCACTACCACCAACTGTCCAAATGGCTAAGTTCTAGCAACCTATGTGATCAAGGCAGAGCCCATATTGCCAAGTGGCTGCACTATAAGCTTCTCAACACTTGGCCTCTAAAATCCCTTTGTGCCTGGGTGGCATACCACAAGTGAAATACACAAGGTAAACCATGTCCATGGGCCTTGTGTAACCACTCAACCAAAAACCACCATTCAATTCCCATTCCACCCAGGAGATTCATTGACTTAGTTGTTTTATTAAGAAAACATAAGTCCAAAGACTTAGAAATATTTTCATCATAGCATGTATATACTTTACCACCCTTGTTTGCTACTAGCTAGACTAAGCATGGCATAGTAACTTAACTTAGGAATTTCCTAGCAATTCTATAACTACTTAGGATTTCTCAACATGACATTTGGCAAAATAGTAACATGCAAAACTTAGCAAAATATTTCTAATGCTTATACAAAAATATAGGGATGGAAATATTCATGAAGTACCACTTGCCTTGGTAATGGGGAGAGTAGCACTCTTCATAATCACAATCACTAGCACCAAAATCTACACAAAATGGTAGCACAAAATTACACACAATTCATATACAAACATAAATATATGCATGCATGCAAAAATTCTAAGTGATGATTTTTAAAACTCCACCAAACAAGTTCATAGTACTGAATCATAACCAAGACAAAAACTTGCTAAATCAAGTTTATTTTATACCAAAACAAAATCCTAACCAATTTCTATACTCAAAATAGCCTTAAACAAGTTTCTGCAAAAGAAACCATTTTAACAGAACCTAAACTTTAAACACATTGCATAAATAGAAAGGGCTTGTCTCCCTGATTCCAACGGTATAAAATTTGCAAAAAATCTAACGTGGGAATCAAAAGTTATAGCCTATTCAAATTTGAATCCAAATTTGTTTTAAATTATGTTTTAAACACAAACCCTAGCCACGCGTCTTAATTCTATTGGTTGATACCGTTTCGCTCAGGATCACCCTCCCGTGTCGTCGGATCTACTTAAAGCACATGGCTCAGATCTACCCATAACGATTCGCTAAGTGATCTAATCCTATACGCTGGATCCAGATCTGACGGCTCTAGATCAAACGACCAAAGCGGGGCGGCGCTGGCGGCGGCTACTGGCGGCGGCGAGCTCTGTCTGCGGCGGCGCGGCGCTACAGGTCGTCCGGAGAGGCAAGAGGATGCTCACCAGGTTCGCAGCGTCGAGGAGAAGCTCAACCTAGAAGTGGCTTGACAAGGGGCGCACGGGCACGGTCGCTGGGGCTCGTCGGAGTTGCGGGCGGCGTCTGTCGCTTGCTGTCGAGGTCGCTATCGAGGCTCTGTGTCGTCCTAGCACAAGGCAGAGGGTTTAGAAGATGCGCAAGTGACTAGCGAACAAGTTGGTAACAAAGGGAAGGCAAGGGACGCTCAGTTCTTACCGCTATTGCTCGCCGGAGTCGAGCGGCGGCGCTGGTGGTTGCGGGCGTGAACGGAAACGATGACCTGGGTCACGAGCAAGCAAACCAGAGGCGTTAGCAGATGCACAAGATCATGCTGGCTGCAGTGGTTTGAACGAGAGGCAACAGGGTGGTCTGAGCTTACCGTGATTTGTCGCCGGAGCGCGTCGGTCTGCGGCGGCGCAAGTGCGATTGTGGGCAGCCTGGTGGCGATGTGGAGGCGTTGAGTGAGGGGAAATGACCGCGTTGCAGAGGGGGTTATGTAGGCGAGAGGGGAGCGGCGATTAAGCACGGAATCAAGGGCAATTAAGCGAGGAATCAATCGTGGCAGTGATGGGCGGAGGAAACGGCCAGCGACGTGGTCGGGCGCGATTTGGGGAAGACGAGGGTGACGTGGACGGGGCCCGCTTGTCAGTGAAATAAGCAGAAGGGAAGTAGGGTCTGCGTGTCAGTGGCTCTGCGGGTGCGTTGGCGCGTGCGAGAGAGAAAGAGGGAGGCCGGGTGGGCTAACTGGGCCGGTTGTGCTGTTGGGCTAGATTAGGAGCGCCTGACCCTTTTCTTTTCTTTAACCTTTTTCTTTTTCCAGAATGAATTTCAGGAATGGTTTTCAAATGAATTCAAACTCCATTTGAATTCAAATCTATTTGGGATTTTTGCAGTGTGCAAAAGTCTCAATTCTAGGTATAAATCCATGGGGTCACTTTGAAAAGGCTTGGTCATTTTTGGAGAAATAAAATAACAGGGACTTTGCACTTGATTTGCAAATGTTTGAAAAATGGTTTTTGAAACCATTTCCATTTTGTAAAGTTTGGTTCAAATTCCACACTCAATCCATTCAACAAGGGAGATAAACAATCTAGGTTTAAAACATTCAAACTCTCAAATGGGGATGGCCATTTGATATAAGTTTGTTCACATAAAATGATAGCGCTATGTGCTTCTGTTTTCTGAAATGAGTTTTGAAATTGATCTCAATTCTATATGCATGCATGAATGATATGCAATCTTTGAAATTATGATTTTAGGGATGTTACAATCCCACCCGGCATTGCTCTAGAACACCTCAGAAAACCATCGGTTATCCCCTCACCTGAATCTAAATCAATTTGTATCCTAGCCGATCTAGGGTCCGAGGTTGTCCCAATGGACATAGATGGGAGGAATAATCCGAGTACCCCTGTGTAATATCCCTCCTTTATAAAGGAAAAGGATCCCTGTGATTGCAATGCTAGTCCCTGGATCAATGCTAGCATCCACAGTTTAAGATGAAGTACACAGAAACAAAGGTCATTATTACAAGTCATTCCAGAGATAAACATAGTCTTTTACAAACTCCATGGCCACAGGCCTAGTACAAGAGTTTAAATATGTAATAAGATAAATAAGTCTTCATCTTCATGTGCCACAGGCAAGCATGTTTAGTGTAGACTCATAACCCCTAATCACCATCAGAATAACCTGCAACATCACAAGTTACAGCCACAGTGGGTCAATAAATTGGAATAGTATTGGAAAGTGATACCTTAGAATAATATTGGTAGCTAGATACTATATGCATTTGATCAAAATAGGTTTTGCCTATTAGTTAAAAACACTAAGTTTTTCTTTGATAAAATCTTCCCAAGGAACCACCAATAGACATTGGTGAACCTTTACCCTTGTTCAACCACAAGTTTTTACTTAGAAATTGGGTTGAGGAGATTCTTGATAGCTTCCATGTCTTGATGCTCAAATTGTCCTTTACTAGGGACATGGCTAAGTACTTAGATTCTTCCATCTGCAGAGGTTGTGCACTTTCCCCACAAGACTTGATTTTCACCAAGACAGGACCTTTCAGAAGCCTTCCCTTAGACCAAATGGACGCGTTCCAACCTATCATCCCACTACCACCAACTGTCCAAATGGCTAAGTTATTGCAACCTATGTGATCCAGGCAGAGCCCATATTGCCAAGTGGCTGCACTAGAAGCTTCTTAACATTTGACCTCTCAAATCCCGTTGTTCCTGGGTGGCTTTCCACAAGTGAGATACACAAGGTAAACCATAGAAATGGCCTTGTGTGACCACTCAACATAACCCATTCTTTCCATTCCACCCAGGTGTTTCATTCACTTAGTTGTTTTATTAAGCAAAAACATAGTCCAAGGACTTAGAAATACTTATTCATAGCATGAATATAACCACCCTTGGTTGCTACTAGCTAGGCTAAGCATGGCATTGATAAGACTTAGAAATATTTCTAGCAATTCTACAACTACTAGGATTTCCAAAGCATAGCATATAGATCAAAAATATCCATGCAAGACTAGCAAAAATATTTCTAATGCATATTTGAAAAACATAGGAATAAAATCATGAAGCACCACTTGCCTTGGTAGTTTTGAGAGTAGCTACAATCCTCAAAATCACAATCACTATTTGCACCAAAATCTACACATAAAATGATAGCACCAAAATCACATACAAAATAAATACAAGCAAAAATATATGGATGCATGCATAATGCCATGTGATGATTTTCTACACCAAACAAGACAAGTGCACAATACTGAAACATAAACAAGTACAAAATAATCCAAATAAACTTTATTTGCATAGAAAAACATTTTCCAAATAATTATTATACACAAAATAGGCCTACACATGTTTCTGCAAAAACAACCATTTTAACAGAGGCAAAACATTAAACACATTGCATAGATGGAAAGGATTTTCTCTCCTGATTCCATTGATATGTATATGGGAATCAAAAGTTATGAATTAATCAAATTTAAACATCTAATAGATCTAATTCAGAAATTTAAAACAAAACTCATGCCACGCGGCGCTTCCTGATTGGAGGGTACCGCTTCGCTCAGGATCACGCTTCCGAACCGTTAGATCTAACTAAAACGCGCGGCCAGATCTGCTCCTTACCTCTTTGTCACAGATCTAATCTTGTACGTTGGATCTCAATCCTACGACCACAGTTCTATTGACCATAGACGTGCGGCGCTAGCGGCGGTGACTGGCGGTGGCGGCTCTGTCAGAGTCGTTGCCGACGTTCTAGGTCGCGCGGGAGAGGGAGAATGGGCTTACTGTGCTCGCCGTGTGCTGCTGATGCTCGAGGTAGGCTTCGTTGGCAAAGGGGCGCACAGAGGTGGTCGCTGGAGCTTGTCGGAGTCGTGCGCGGCGTCGGGTGGTTGCAGACGTCGACTTTGCCGAGGCTCTGCGCCGTCCTTGCACGAATAAAACGCATCAGGGGGTGCGCAAAGTCACAGTGAGCAAGATGGTTTCAAGGAGAGATCAAGGGGCGCTCGATTCGTACCGTGATTTCTCACCGGAGTTGAGGAAGGCGTCGGGCACTTGCGGTGGTTGTCGAATCCGTTGATCTAGGCCACGAGCAGACAAGGAAAACGCATGACATGAGTCGTGTGGTCGAAGGAAGCATGCTAACATAAACGAGACTGAGTGGGATGGACGGGGCATACCGGAATCGTCCGCCGGAGTGGCTCTGTACTGCGGAGGTGCGAGCAAAATTGCGGGCAGTCTGGTGGCGCTTCTGGCTAGCTCTGTTGGGGGAAATGGTCGCGAGGGGGAGGGGTTTATGTAGCCAGAGCGGGGGCAGAAATCACTAGCCGAATCAATGCAATTAAGCGCGGCATCAGTGGGGGGAAACGGCGGCGGTGAGGTGGTTGTCGGCGTTGATTGAGGACGAAGGGGTGACATGGCAGTGCGGGCCCAGTAGTCAGCGAGTGGGTATGCGTGTGCGGGGTAGGAAACGAGGGGAGAGAGGGAAACGGCCCGGTGGGCTTGTGGGCTGCGTTTGCTGGTGAGCCAAAAGTCTGGCGCCGGCCTTTTCTTATTTCTTTATTTTTTTCTTTTTCTGTTTGAATTTCCAGGAAACATTTTCAAATGATTTCAAAAGCCATTTGAATTCAAATCTTTTCTGGATTTTTGTAGAGTGTAACACTCATATTTATGGGCATAAAAACATGTGGTCTCTCTGTACTAGCTTGGTCCTTTGATTAAACAAAATATACAGTGACATAGAACTTGATTTGAATAAGTTTTAAAAATGGTTTTAAAACTATATTTGTTTTGTAAATTTTGGTTTAAGCACTAGCATTCAAGCAAAACAATCTGAGAGCAACAAGGCTTGGTTTTAAAACAATTATATTCTCACATAAGAGTGACATTTGATTAGTGTTTGATCACATAAAATCATAGCTCTCACATTTCTGTTTCAATCAAATGAGTTGAATTTGATCCCTAAATGATATGCATGCATGCGTGATATGAAATCTTTGAAAACATGATTTTAGGGATGTTACACCCGGGGACTGACTCGACAAACTTAGGGACTGCTTTGCAGAACCCGGGGATTGGTCGTAATAATCTGGCAGAGGTTATGTCGGCTGAGGCAATGGAAATTGATGAAGTAATTACCCCAACACATGAAGTCCCAGAATGGGCACGACCAATCTTTGTGTTTTTAAAAGATGAAACTTTGCTGAATGATGAGGTCCTAGCCAAGCAAATCATAATAAGGGCAAAATCCTATGCTATAATAAATAAATAGTTGTACACGAGAAGTGTCACGAGCGTCCTTCAGAGATGCATTGACCCAGAAGAAGGACAAGAGATCCTCTTAGATACCCACCAAGGTGAATGTGGGCATCATGCTTCATCCAGATCCTTAGTCACCAAAGCATTCCAACGTGGATTTTATTGGCTTGATGCTCTGCGATAGGAAGAAGAACAAGTGAAAAAATGCAATGGCTTCCAAAGATATGCAAGTAAAATTCATATGCCATTATCCGAGTTAAAGACCATACCTATCACTTGGCCATTTGATGTATGGTGTTTAGACATGGTTGGGACATCTAAGCCAGCTTGTCGTGGCATGACCCACATCTTGGTCATGGTTGATAAATTTACCAAGTGGATTGAGGTAAAGACAATAAGAAAATGTGATGGGCCCATAGCCATGAGATTCCTCAAGGATATTATCCTAAGGTATGGGTATCTACATAGCATCATAACAGATAATGGCACAAACTTTGCGAAAGGAGCATTCGCTAGATTCTGCTAAGAAAATAAGATTAGACTTGATGTCGCATAGGTTGCACATCCCGTATCGAACGGGCAAGTGGAAAGATCCAACAGACTTGTATTGCCCGGGATAAAACCACGGCTCATTGAGCCGCTACAAAGATCAGCGGGGTGTTGGATCGAGGAGCTCACATTTATACTATGGAGCCTGAGGACAACTCCAAATTGATCAACATGCTATACGCCATTATTTTTGGTATATGGGGAAGAAGCTGTACTACCATCTGACATAGCACATGATTCGCCTAGAGTCACCCAATACACAGACGCCGAAGTGAATGAATAACCCGACAAGATGATGTTGATCTATTAGAAGAGGCAAGGGAATTGGCATTGTCTAGGTCTGCCATCTATCAACAGAATCTTAGATGCTACCATAGCAAGAAAGTAAACCCTCGAGTCTATCGAGAAGTAGATCTGGTGCTTCATCTTGTGCAGCGCACAACTGCCATGCATAAACTATTACCTCCATGGTATGGTCCATTTATTGTGAGCAAAGCATTACACAATGGCGCATACTATCTTATAGATGCTCAAGCACAGGAGAAGAATAAGGCAGACATGTTAGGAGAAGAATCAAAGAGGCCATGGAATGTAGCTCTACTTCGTCCATTTTACACTTAGTTGAAGTGTATGTATCCCGAAATCTCATATGTCGGACTATATGCCAAAATTGAGATAATGAATGAAACCTCGGCACCTCGAGCTGTAACTCAGGGACTGCCTTAATAAAATTTTCTTTTATGCATTTATTTTTTTGTATGTCGGCTGGCTTAGTTTTCTTATTCTTAAGGCCGGGTTAATAATGTGTTGCCAACAAAGGCCAACTCTTCGACTTGCTGCTGTCTAAAAAATAGGCTTCATGGCAAGCAAGAGAAAAGCCAGCGAATGCTGAACACATGAAAGACGACTAAGGGAAGAAAAATATGAGAGCCAAATCATGTTTTTGACTAACCCTTGTATTTCTTTCCTTTACTTATCTTGTGAGTTGATTTTGAGCTCATTATCCAAATTTCTAAGTATTGTTGATTGGTATGTTCATCTCGGACCCGTAAGTCGAACACCGAAAAAATGTTAGACGCGGGCCGAATAACAGAATCGGGAAAACAATAAAATTACACTCGGGGACTATGCCCAAAATGATTAAAATATTTACAAACATCATAGTAGAAAAATAATTCGAACTGTATATTACATTTTGCTCCCGGCATGTGATGACCCACAAGTATAGAGGGTGTACGTAGTACTTTTGATAAATAGGAGTGTCGATCCAACGAGGAGTAGAAGGTGTTAACTAGTGGTATGGAGCAGAAAATCTCTGTAAATACTTAGCAAACGGATTTTTAGGGGTTTTCTGATAAATCAAATAAACAAAGTGCAAGTAATAAAGACAACGAACAACTGCATCAAGTGGCCCACACTACTAGGAAATAGGTCGTTTGTGGCGTACCTGTAAACATCATCTGTGGCGCACTAGGAGTGCGCCACAGGCCTCACGCTACGGCTATCTCCTAGCCGTGGCGCACTTCCTGGTGAGCCACGGGTGTGTCGAGATAGGCTTAGCGCACCTGCTAGTGCGCCACGGCTATGTGGGCAGGTGCGCTACGCTTTGGATCTTCTATGGCGCATGTTGCAGTGCGCTTTAGATGTAGTGCGCCACAAAATCTAGGTCATGTGCGCCACACGTGTTTTTTAATTTCGGAGCCAGATGATATATAATACAGATTATATACAATATTACAGGAAGATATACACACAGATATAAGATATACAGTTATATATATAAATACACAATTCGCAAAACAAGATTGAAACAAATAGATATAGATAAGTCCCATACATGAATACATAAGTTATACATTGTTTTGATCAAGTTACAAAGTAGTTGGTGACATGCGAATACATGTGTCTCCAACAAGTTAGAGTTCGGAAGCTCGCCTAGACATCTGAACTAGCTAGACACAAACGCGGGATAAACAACCAAATAAGATAAGCATGATCACCGCGACGAAGGTGTAGGTCTTCATCCGGTTCCTCGTCCTAACTCCCGCTAGATAGCGTATATATCTAGCTTCCGCCTCCGCCATAGTGTTGTACACTTTGTAGCTATTGCCGCTGAAACGGTGCACCTGTCTCAGGCAGTCTTCCCAATCATCGCAGTCTTCCCAATCATGTCTTAGGTCATGTGCGCCACGTCATCTACAAGTTGACAATAATAATTAACCGGTGATTGAAAAAAACATGTATAATTAAAGTCGCATATGAAGATACACTTATAGAAAGTACTCCTAAATCGAAAAGACCAAACTCAAAAAGCATGCCTCATATATAACTAGGTTGTTCGACACAGGAATATGCTACGATGGAACCGTTCGCCAAGTAGGATGCACAACACCTGGACCTGTGCATAGCACAAGGCGGACAATCCCATCGCAGCACATTCACATATATAGTGTGACATGACATTTCAATCATCGGCATTCTCGAAAAAGACCAAAGTAACTCAAAAAGCATGCCTCATATATAACTAGGTTGTTCGACATAGGAATATGCTACGATGGAAGTGTTCGCCAAGTAGGATGCACAACACCTGGACCTGTGCATAGCACAAGGCGAACAATCCCATCACAGCACATTCACATATATAGTGTGCCACGATATTTCAATCATCGGCATTATTCTCGAAAAAGACCGAAGTAACTCGAAAAGAATGCCTCATATATACCTAGGTTGTTCGACACAGGAATATGCTAAGATGGAACTGTTCGCCAAGTAGGATGCACAACACCTGGACCTATGCATAGCACAAGGCGGACAATCCCATCGCAGCACATTCACATATATAGTGTACCACAATATTTCAATCATTGGCATTCTCTAAAAATACCAAAGTAACTCGAAAAGAATGCCTCATATATATATACATAGGTCGTTGGACACATGAATATGCTACGATGGAACTGTGAGCCAAGTAGGATGCACAACACCTGGACTTGTTCATATCACAAGGCTCACAATCTCGTCGTAGCATATTCACATATATATTGTGCCACGACATTTCAATCATTGGCATTATTCTCGAAAAAGACCAAAGTAAATCAAAAAGAATGTCTCATATATATACATAGGTCGTTGGACACAGGAATATGCTATGACAGAACAATGAGCCAAGTAGGATGCACAAGACCTGGACTTGTGCATATCACAAGGCTCACAATCCCGTCGTAGCACATTCACATATATAGTGTGCCACGACATTTCAATCATCGACATTATTCTCGAAAAAAGACTAATAAAGTAAGGAAAAAAGAAGGACCAAAGTGAGCAAAGGACCAAAGAGTAAGCAAAAAAACCAAGCATTGATTGATATATAATAATAATAAGCAAAAGAAGTAAGCGATGATTTGTAAACCTAATAAGATAAGTAGTAGCATGTACACTTGTCCACACACACAAAGGTCATCTATAGTTTGGAACTACAACTAGGCCAACATCAAGCCTTCTGGCTCGGCTTAGGGAACGGGAGGACTCCTTGTCTCGTCATGAAGTTCCTATAGTCACCCTGCATCTCTAGGCGATCTTCTATGTCACGGTTATTCGGGATATTTCCTCCGTAGAAGATCCCCCCCCTAAGTCATGAAATCACGAAAGATGATTGCCCCAAACTTCTGCTGGATGCGATACATCTCTTGTCTAATATCTGAATCAGTGATCTTGGCCTTTGCTTCGGCCCACTGTTTGAGATGATCTGGCAGCGTAGACTTCTGCTGGTCTAGTAGGAACGCCCTCATGTGATGAAGTGCGTAGTAGTCTTCCTTCTTACTATTTTCCGGCTGCTTCACGCAGGGGAACTCCGTTACGTGGTTGAAGATGTGCCTGCCAAACTTGACCTTCGTACGCACGAAGGTGGTTCCTTCCGTCGAGGCATAGCCCGTGAGAGCATCATCCAGAACTTCCTTGATCTTGTCGTAGTTTTTCTTCTTTTCTAGACTCCCCGAGTCGAAATACGTGGCCTGGGAATGCTTCGGCGATAAGGAGATGAGCATACAGTGTCCATCTCTGCGCAAAAAATTCAAATGGAATGTGTTGGAAAAAGAATGATGATAATCTAATAAAGCCAATCGACGATGGCAAGTGAATAACGACTTACTCGGGAAAGTAAGGCACGAGAATGTGTTCCTTTGTCTTGTTCGCCACGAGGATTCCTTTTAGGTACGAGGCTACGACACGCCGTTCAGCGGGGGAACCCAAGCAGCTGCCATGCATGTAGTAGGGGTCCACTATAGCGATGCCCGGTGTGTTCTCTCTAATGATCTGCATGGCCAGGTTGAGAGAAAACCGGCGGACCATGGTATAGTGCAGCGGGTATAGGTGGAACATATTGAAGATGTCGTCGAACCGCAGGAAGAACAGATCCGCAGGGGAATTGTCGACGAAGCCCAAGCCTGGTGGCACCTTAACCACGAATACCGGGTGCGAGGGATCTTTCTCCGCCAGAAGGCGTCTCTCTATCGTCAGCACGCCATCATGCACACTCTGTAGTTCCGAACTGGCGAGCCTCCACAAATTCTTAGGTAGCATGGGCTCACCCGCCTCATGAATCCTCCACCTAATACCCTCGGGTCTTGGTGGCCCGTCCTGAAACCTCGGATTCGCAGTTGACGCCACCGGTTGGCTCGAGCTGCTAGATTTTCTTTTCCTGCCCTTTTTTCCTTTTGGAGAGCGGGCACGCACCACAATCTGAGCACCAGCCTCCCTATGTAGTGTGTCAGGGCTTAGAATAAAGGGCCGGTTGGTTGTATCAGCTGGCTCTATAAAGGCGCAAGATGGAGGCGTCTCCTGAGAACCAAACAGACGCTTGGTGATAGTGGCTTTCTCTGTGGGGCCACCAGCTAGGTATTCGTTGCTAAAATGAGTGTTGAAGAAGTGATCATTCCAGTCTTCGTCATCCTCGGCCGGATCCTGCGCCATGTGCATATCATCAACATGATCATCCGACCCACCGCGTGGAGGTGACGGCGAGGGCGGTAAGGGGGCCTTGCCACCGCTTGTCACTGGCACGACAGGCGGTGTTGTTTTCCGTGGCGGTATGGCCCCCGCCGTCCCCAAACGGATCATAATCTTTGGCCATTGCAAGAATAAGCCGAAGCAACTTCTGAGGACAGCCGACTCTACTTCATCCGCTCCTGGGGGTTGAATGGGAGGTTCCAGGTCGTCGCAGCCCCTTAGCACCCGACTAATTTTAACCCTATGCACGCTATCTGGCATCGGCCTTGAGTGGAACGTGCGCTGCATGGGTTGAACGATGGTACCCTTGGCAACATCCCTCAGCTCTGAAAGGATACGGATGTCGCCTAGAGGGGGGGGAATAGGCGATTAAAACTTTTCCTAGAGTGGCTCAACAAAGGCGGAATAAAACTAGTGTTTACTTTGTAAAGCACAACCTAGAAACAACTAAGGTTTACCTATGTGCACCAACAACTTATGCTAAGCAATACAAGCAACAAGGTGATAGCAAGATATAGATTACTTCAAGCATGAAGGCTATCACAATGTAAAGTGCATAAGTAAAAGCTCGGGTATAGAGATAACCGAGGCACGCGGGGACGACGATATTTTACCGAGTTCCTCCCAACATGGAGTACGTCTCGTTTGGAGAGGGGGTGGTATCTAACCACCAACGCCACAAAAGGCCTCCCTTATTCTCCGGTGAATCTCACCCCAATGGGATTGATCCACGCTTCCACTATCGGTGCACTTGTCGGTGGCAACCGGAACCTCTCACAAGGTTGGGGCACGAACTTAATTGGAGGCTCCCAACAAATGCCACAAAAGGCCACAAAGCCACCAAGGCTACAAACCGTCTAGGGTTCCAAGAACCCAAGAGGGACAAGCTCCAATGAGTAATTCAAACCAAATCCTCCCAAGAGAACTCAAACCGATGCACCAAATGCAAATGGCAAGAACACCACAAAGGTGCTCAAATCCCTCACTCTCAAGTTCCAACAAAGCTACTAAAGCTATTGGGGGAACAAGAGAGGAGGAATCAAAGAGAGACACAAAATCCCCCAAAATCTAGATCCCCAAAGATATACTCACAAAGAGATGTTTTGGTTTGGTCAAAACGTAGATCTAGATCTCCTCCAACTACCCCTCAAATATATGCAAGAATTAATGGAGGGATGAGTAGAAATCGAGCTTAAGGAGTAAGGCAAATAGGGGCAAAGCTTTAGATCCAAAGAGGAGAAAGAAGTAACCCTAAAAGGCAAAGGGGCAAAGCTATTTATAGGGCTGGGAAAAATATGGCCGTTGGAGCCTGAATGAAGCGGTAGTACCGGAAGTTCAAGCGGTACTACCGGAGACCTCCGGTACTACCGGACCAGGTACCGGACTTGGTACAGGAAGACCAACATTCAAACTTCATAGTCCCAGGCCACAGTGGTACTACCATTGGTGCTACCGTAAAGCGGTAGTACCGCAAATGGCAACCGGTACTACCGGACGAAAAATGGAATCAGCAGTTTAGACGAAAAACTCTCTGTCACGCCAGGTAGTAAAATGCGGAACTACCGCATTTCACTACCTAGGCAGACAGAAGGTTTTTGCCAACGTTCAACGGTCTCTGCCCTGTGCGGTACTAAAATGCGGTACTACCGCATTTTAGTACCGGAGCAGGCAGAAGCTTTTGACAAGTGGTCAAGAAGCTACTGTCGCGCTAGGTACTAAAATTCGGTACTACCGCTTTTTAGTACCTAGCCCGGCAGAGGCTTTTTGACAGTTAGTCAAAACCTTCTGTCGCATCCGGTAGCAAAAAGCGGTACTACCGCTTTTTGGTACCGCACCAGGCAAATATTCAAACGGCAATAACTTTTGACTGGAAGCTCCGATTGACCCGATTCCAATTGCGTTGGATAGAGGACGACAAGGGCTTCCCAATAAAAAGTGGAAATATTAATTATCACCAAGTGAGAAAGTATCAAGTAGAATAATGTGATATACCTCACTTGGTGAGAAACCGAAAAGTCGCATAAATCAAAATCGCAACAAGATACAAATGGAAGATCCGATTTTGATGAACAAGAGCTTGTTATGGAGATTACCACAAGCTCTATATCCTCACATGGATAAGACAAAATAACAACCAAATACGATGATGCAAGTATGCAAAGGTTTGAGCTCTCTCCGAACGATGTGACCGAATTACTCATACGAGAGCCCCTCTTGATAGTACGGTTATCTATCCTAAACCCAGTCTCACACACACAACGTGAGACCGGCAAAAGGAAAAACCTATCAAGATTATACCTTTGCCTTGAGAATTCCACTTGAGCTCGATGTAGACAATCTTTCCCTTCTCAAGATGGAACGCCTTTCTTGATTCTTCATCATCGATCCATGATCACCGAGGATGGCAAGCCTCAAACATGAGATCTTCTATAGATGGCGCATTTTGAGCTTGATCATCACATCTTCTTCTCATTTCATCGACCTTTAAGCCAACACATGCTCCAAGCGATGCTAATGGACAAATCCTACAAGTATAACTTAATACACACATTATTCCACGAAGATTGTCATTAATTACCAAAACCACACATGGGGGCCCAACATGTTCTTTGAAGCTCGTTGTTCACGTAGCATAAGAGAATGCAAGGAACATCCGTCTGCGGAAAACATGTACGGCGTCGTCAGAGATGCCATAAGAGTAATAGATGTCATGAAAGGTGGTAAAACAATTTGTTTACCGTGATGGCATCGAGATCGGCTAATGTCGAGGCACCGCATACGGCGACGGGCGTGCAAGAGACGGAGGGGCTGCTTGATGGCGCGGTGCTGGCCGCTGGTGTATTCTCCCTACCAGGTGCTTGGAGCTCCGATGCCGCCGCGACGATGGCAGGGGGCCACCAACATGTCCGGCGCCGCAGTGATGGCAGGGGGAGTCACCAACACTTGCGGCACCGCGGTGCTAGCGGGCGGAGTCACGAACACGTAGTTCGCCTGATTCTCGGCGCCGCGTTGTTCGAGTGGCTGCTGACCATGCTTGGAATCGGGAACGGCCCTACTAGACCACTCGCACTCCAGTTCACTATTGACTCCACCAAGGTAGGCAGGATGGACGCGAGGGTGATTGTCAGGTTGTCTTGGACGATCTGCGGGATCCGCGCCACTTCTTCCTTAAGTTCTTTAACCTCACGGTTTTCCTCCTTGTTCCTTCCCGACGGCGCCACACACGTCCTAGGCGGTGGACCAAAATGATCCACCCAATTCTTACCCCCGAGGCCGACCAGACGGCCAGCCGACGATGGCTTCTTCGTAACCGGATCTATTTTCTTGGCCCGGTTCATCGCCCTGTTAAAAGGGTTATCCCACCGGGTGGCCGCTGTTGACCCCTGGGATGAGGAACCCTGGGATCCATGACTAGCAACAATTTCCTCCTCCTGCAGAAGAAGTTATAGTGAATCATTTAGAAACTAGACTTCATCGATTAGAATGCAATCGAGTTGATCCGCGGTAATTAGATTACTTACCACAATTTCCTCGAATTCCTTCACCGCAGGATCTGCGGTGAGTTGTTTGGTTTTTGGGTCCACATGGTAATGGGCCCTGATGAAGTTTCAAACCTGCCCGGGTTCAAATTTCGCAAAGGGGTTTTCTATCCCCTTAGATCTATACTCTTCGTCCTCCGTATTCCATTTGTCCTCCGCGGTTCTGTATCCACCAGATCCGAGATGGTAATGACCTATATTCATCGCCTGCAGCACCTTTCCCCGATTACTATTGGCCAGGGCTCTTTCGGATTCACACATCTCCTTGAACTCCCGGAACTGATCTTTGGTGATTCGCGGGTCAATCTTCTGGATCTCCTCGAGATTATTGCCTTCTTTATAGATCTTCTTCTTTATCCGGGTTCTCCAGCTGGCCAGATCGGTGCTCATCTTTGTGAGGGCAGATTTGTTTACTTCGTTCCCATGATAATTTGTGTTCTGATACTTAGCGGGGAACTTGTATCTTGCGTGCAGCTTCTCGAAGAGGAGTGTGCGCAAGTGGCCATTATCTTTATGCCGGATATTCTCGATGTTGATCGAGATGGTTGTCAGGGTGATCGCCGCCACTTTCCCACCGTACCCTTTGACGACAAGGTCGGGCTCCAAAGGAACCCTTGTTGGGCTCACTTCGGTAATTTCCTCCCTGACGGTGCCGACCGTGTTCGGGCACCGTTCCTTCTTCTTCTTCTTAGGAGGATTGCTACCACTCCCTATGCTCTCGCCGCCATCAGTGGTTTCATCACCCGCCATTCCTTCGGCTTCTTCCTCCGCGTCTTCCATCTCATCATCCTCGCTCTCCGAAGGATGGTATTCTTCATCGTCTTCTAGCCGCTGGGCCGCCTCCCGGAATGTCAATTGTTTATTCGGAGGTCTGAGTTCTCCTTCAGCGCTGATGCGCTTAGAACATCCAGCCTCGTCGTTGTCACACATCTTTGCACTAATAAAAAACAAATAATTGGTTAAATGCACGGAAAAATCCGGCATGACCTTTGCTAATTTTCTTAAACTAGGAGTGCCCGATTTCTGCCGAAACGGAAGTTAATCAACATTCCGACAAAAATCGGGACTCATTTCATACAAGAACCTGCATACACGACATAATAAAGTGCTTCGTACAAGCACAAGCACAGCCAGCACAGCCATTAAATTACCAGCACATTACCAGCACAACAAGCACATCAAGATCATTACTAGGTATATAAAAATAAATGGCCAGATCCAGCAACACATATAGTAGTAGCAGCACATAAGTTTTTTGCAGCCAGCAGCACATATAATAGTAGCAACCAGATGAACAACAATGCCTAGATGATCAAAAACAGTAGCACATATAGTTTTCCATCAAGTCTAGCACCAGGTTATGCCTAGCATCACAAACAGTACCTTGACATTCATATTGATGCAATGATGCTGAAACTGTTAAAGCATGATCTGGGCCCAACGCCCCTACTAACTCGCTGCATGATCTGGGCTGTTCCATCCCACAGGCATCCTATGCAGCGACTAAGTCTAAAACTGAAACAAACCTAGCTACTGTCAGTTCTAATGTGCACAAACACACACGCCACACTCTGAACTTTATTGTTGGGATGATGATCATCAAGTGAAACAAACAAAGTGGCACCAGCAAATATTAATCAGAGGCACATAAAAATCTGGAAGCTATCTATTCCAACATAAGCCATGTTTCCATCAGGAAGCAGCAACTTCTACTAACTAGCATCTATATATTGGTGGGATGATCATCATCAACTCAAATGAACAAGTGACACCAGAAAATAGCAATAAGAGGCACAGAAATGTGACATCCATCCACTGATCCATTTCAACAAAACACACATATATTCATATACCCAAATTCCATGCATCACCATCACTAGTACTTACGGTGTTAGAACCCAGCATTCAATGGTAGCAACGTACAGTACATAGAAGTACTTAGCAAGGATGTTTAGGGTGCTTTCTTTTTCCCCCAAAATGTTTTCCATCTTTCTTTTTTCCCCAAAATGTTTTCCATCTTTCTGGACTTCCTGGCTTTCATAATATAAAAGGAAGAATGCAGATTTGCTGTGTATAGTAATTAGTAATGAACGAAGTTTTTGCTGTGTTAATTGCATCAACTTTTTTTTCACAGAATGTGTAGTATATGTTCTTCTGGAAATTCAGTTTATTTTGTCTTCTGAAGTTCTTTGCCTTTTGAAACACATGGGAACCTTTATTCTAGCAGTAAATTTTTGTAGCTTTCATTACTAAATGTAGCCCGCCATTGTGCTGATTTTTGTTGCACTTAAACCTGACATGCAGTAGCTAGGGGTTTCAGACTCTGACAGAGTTTTGTTCTGTCAGATAGTTAGATAGTTTGCTTCATTCAGTTAGCAAATAAGCGGCGTGTGCACGATCCCGTTCGAGCCACGACCAAGTTAGTCCTAGCTAAGTTAGTTTTTACACAGCACAAAAATCCCTCTGCGTTTTCTTGGCCTTTGATCTTGTTGAGTTCAAGTTTGAGCTGCAGGTCTGACAATTTTCCTATTACTATGTGCTAAAGGAGTTCGTCTGAATCCAAAAGAAATGCCCAGTTCCTGGGTGCAGAGAGGGGAGAGAGGGAGAGAGGGGAGAAGGCTCACCTTCTCTGAGACAAGGACGACGACGAGCGCGTGGGCGAGGCGGCAGCCTCCTCCTCCTCAGCCTCGAGTGGTGGCGGCCTCCTCCTCCTCGAGCGGCGGCAACCTTCTCCTCCATGGATCGCAGCGACGCAGGCCTCCTCCTCCTAGAGCGGCGCGAGCCTCCTCCTCCACAAGCGGCGCAGGCCTCCTCCTCCTCCACGGATCGGCAGCGGCGCGGGCCTCCTCCTCCTCGAGAGCGCAGCGGTGGCGGATCGAGAGCGCAGCGCGGCGGGTCTCGATGTGGTGTCTGAGATGGGGATGAGAGAGGCGGACATGGCGCGGTTGACTAGTCCAACCCACTTAGGCGTAGCGCACCCTGGCCAAGTGCGCTACGCCTAAGTGGGCTGGACTAGTCAGATAAGAGGGCAGACACCCCACTAGTTAACACTAGCATTGTCTTATCCCACTAGTTCTGCCATTGCTCTATTCTAAACTTGTGAGCACCCAGGTTCGAATCCTAGTGCCCCACTTTTTTATTTTTATTTTAAAAATACTTTTAAATGTTCCAAAAAATGCCCAAAAGTGGTGATATATTCCATAGAAGTTTTGTTTTGTTTTTAAAATACTTTTAAATATTCCAAAAATGCACAAAAGTGATAATATATGTCATAAAAGTGGTACAAATATGATTCAAAGTATAACTAAATTTCATAATAATTTTTCCATGAATATTACAATCTTTTTCGACCACGCGTTTTACAACATTTTTTGAGCTAGCGTTTTACAATCTTTTTTCCCTTCTTTGTCGCGGTTGAATAATTTAGACCCGGCACTTTAATGTTTCTTCTTTCGAACGGGCTACCTTTTTTGGTAGGGTTGTACCTTTTCTTCTTGTGATGTATGTTGCTGCATCGTAGTCGTCGTCATCTTCAATCTTTGGATCGCCGTACCGGTCGAAGTCTTGCTCGTTGGCGACTCCATCCATTCCGATGATGTTTATTTTTCCTCTCCTCACGACAACACGGCTAGGCTTTGTCGGGTCGGTAATGAAAAAACATTGGTCCACTTTGGTAGCTAGTACCAACAGTTCATTTTTCGTGGCCACGTTCGCACTGGCGGCCTTGGATTTGGCTGCTTCGGGTATAACCATGGTTGTGAAATACCGGTCTTCTCTTTCGACGCTCTTTGCCCATCTGACACGGAACATCGGCACCTTTTCTCCACGGTAGTCGATCTCTCATATCTCCTCGATTCTTCCGTAGAATCTTTCCTTCACATTGTCATCGGTGTAGAATTCCGATGTTACGCCTGAGTTCTGATAATCACACTTGTTGTCCTTTTCCTCCGTGTAGAATGTGTAGCCGTTGATATCATACGCCTGATAGGTCACCAGGTTTTGCATCGGTACCTGTGACAAGGTGCATATGATCTTTTCCGTGTCAGAAGAATGCGATCGCGGGGGATTATCAAGGAGCATCTGCCTAAACCAACGCGTGAAATCTGAGTTGTGCTCTTTGATTATTTCTCCTTGCGTCCTTTGTATGCCCCCGTCACTGTACTTCTTCTCGATTAACCTTTTGTGCTTCTGTACCCAAGGATCGACCAGTTCTAAATGCTGTAGCACGACGAGGTTTGCTCGATCAAAGTCTGTGCGTCGAAAATCGAAGTATGCATGCAGTATGCGATGACCCTCTCGGTGACCAGATCCGTCGAGCTTGCCAAGGTGCCTATTAACGGGAAGACCGACAGGGTTCTCGATGTCTAGATAATTCGTGGAGAAAGAGATGCACTCTTCGGCCAGAAAGCCCTTGGCTATGCTTCTATCTGGACGGGACATGTTGCGAACGTATCCTTTGATGTGTCCGTTCATCCTTTCGAACGCCATCATGCTGCGGAGGAACATCAGCCCGAGTTGGACGATGTCCTCCACGACATGGACCAGCAGATGCACCATAATGTCGAAGAATGCGGGAGGGAAGTAGACCTCAAGCTCGCATAGTATCACCACGATCTCCTCCTGTAGCCTCCTGAGCTGATTCACGCCAATCGACTTCCTAGAGATGACGTAAAAAAACTTCCAGAGGCCAAATAATGTTACACGGACGTGCTCATCCATTTTCCCTCTTAGTGCAACCGGAAGTACCTGCGTCATTAGAACGGCACAGTCGTGAGACTTCATGCCACTGAACCTTTGCTTCGCCTCGTCTAGGTATCTGCTTATCTTTCCCGCGTAGCCGTAAGGAAATTTGACTCCTATAAGGCACTTGAAAAACTATTTGATCTCATCCTGGCTTAAAGTGAAGCAAGAAGGAGGGCAGTAATTTTCATTCTTCTTGAACTTTTTACCCTTCCGACGACCTTGTGTCGTCTCCGACTCATGATCATCGTCATCTTCCTGATCATCAGGAGTAGTGCGTCCTCCGTGAAGCTCCTTCTGGATACCCATGAATATCAGGTCGTGCCTTGCTTTCAGACCATCTTTCGTCCTATCTGGCATGTTGATTATGGTGGCGACCAGACTCTCGCACACGTTTTTCGTGATATGCATGATGTCGAGGCTATGAGGCGTGCAGAGAAACTTCCAGTATGGCAAATCCCAGAAAACGGACCTTGTTTTCCATACCTTCATCAGCGGCTTGTCTTGTTGCCTCTTTCGCTTCTTTCCAGGCTTAGGACAATCTTTCCAGTTTTTCAGAAACTCTTCCACTTCTTCGCTGCTCCTATGCTCTGGGATTCCTCGGGTCTCGGATTTGCCAGCAAACAGGTCTCCATGTTTTCTCCATGGATCATTCTTGTCGAGCCACCTCCGGTGCGTCATGAACATGGTTTTCGAAGACCCTGGATCTTTCTCTAGTTGGAGATAGCTTGTGTTATCCATGAACCTAACGCATGCGCAGAATCCTTGGATAACCTGCCCCGAGATATACCCGCAACCTGGATAGTCTTGCACCGTAGTGACCAACGCAGCTCTCATAGTGAAATAATCTTGTGCGACGGCGTCGTAAGTATTGGATCCAGATTCCCATAACGTGGCTAGCTCCTCTTTCAACAGCCCGAGATACAGATTGATGTCGGTACCAGGTTGTTTCGGCCATTGAATTAGCATACTCATTTGTATGTACTTCTTCTTCATGCACAACCATGGAGGGAAGTTGTACATCCATACAAACACGGGCCAAGTGCTGTACGTGCTGCTCTGGCTACCGAACGGATTGAGTCCATCGGTGCTTGCACCAAGCCTGATGTTCCTCGAATCTCCACCTAATTCTGGGAATTCGAGGTCCAATTCTTTCCACTGGCTAGCATCTGAAGGGTGCGTCAGCAGCTCATCCTTTTCGGGGTCATCGTCATCTCCTAGCTTCTTCCTTTCCGCATGCCATCGCATGAGCTTCGCTTCCTTAGGGTCCGCGAAATAGCGCTGCAGATGAGGAGTGATAGGAAAGTACCATACCACTTTTCGAGGTGCTTTCTTCCCTTTCTTGTATCGACTCACGCCGCACACCGGACATGTGGTTTTCTCTGCGTCCTCGCCTCGATAAATGATGCAATCGTTGATGCATACGTGATATCTAACATACGGTAGATTGAGAGGACAGACGATTTTCTTGGCGTCCTCGATACTAGTTGGACACGTGTTCCCCTTCGGGAGACGATCATGCCAGAATGCCATCATATCGTCGAAGCTTGTGTCGCTCAATTTGTGTTTTTCCTTCATCTCCATAGCCTTGAGCGTTACATTCAATCGGGTATCATAGGGCATGCATCCTTCATACAATGGAGTAACCGCGTCTTTCTCAAGTTGTGCAAGCTTGGCTTTCTCTCTAGCGGCAGCCCTGGCGTTACTCGTCTCCTTGAGAAGCAGCTCTTGCACATAAGGGTCCCGCACCCAGCCTGACGTTGTTCCATCATTGTCTGCTCCTCCGGCATCTAGATCATCAGTCTGCTTCCACACCTTCACCATCTCCAGGAGACTCTTCATCATCTCGCCCGTCCTCGCTGTGATGATCATCGTCATGTTGCCCACCTTCACTGTCTCCATCGTCTTCATCATCGCTTATGCAACGAGTGTATCCATCCATGAAACCATGGCGGAGCAGGTGCGCCTGCAGATTATTCCCGGAATATGGGTCGATCACCCAGTTGAGTTTGCATCTTATGCATGGACATCTTATCTCCTTCTTGTTATTTCGTATCATGTCGGCCGTCGCACATTTCAAAAATCTAGCCACAATGCCTTCGCTCAATGTGCGGACCATTTTTGCCTGCACGGTGTACACGGTACAATTAGAAGTCTATTAGAACCACATAATGAATGCATGCATGCAATGGTCGATAGAAAATTTCGGCATGACCTATCCTAAAATTAGGACCTTTGCGAAATGCAAAAGTCTTGCCAAAATGGAAATGAATCAACATTTTGGCAAAACAAATGGCAACTTGTTCACACACAAACACAAGAGAGAGACCGATCCATACACACATGAACATATCATTATCCTCTCCATACACACACATGCATGCATATGAGCGTCGATACTCTCCATATATGTACACACATGACCATCGATCCTCTCCATATACACACATCATGAGCATCAATCTTCTACATACATATGAGCATATCATCCATATACACATGAACACATCCTTACATGGACAACTTACCGAGATGAGAGACCTAGATCGCGAGAAGATGGAAAGAAGAGGTGCGCGCGAGACCGGAGAAGGAGATGAGAGACCGAAGAGCTTCCTCTATTACGTATGTAACATCCAAGGCAAGTTCCACATGCTAAAAAAGGTGAATGAGTGGAGTAATTGAGGTAGGAAGGAGAAGGATCCCGACTAGATCTAAGGCGGAAGAAGAAGGGGAAAGTGAAGTGTGGGGTGGTGGAGATGATCACATGATCACATATGTTTGTGCAGGTCGACACATCTGTGGTGCACATGGCCCTAGTGCGCCACAAGGAAAAATCACATCCGTGGCGCACATGCCAGAGTGCGCCACGGATGTTTCTGCCCATTTAAGGAGCAAAGGAGGCTTCACATAGTCGTAGCGCACTTGCCACATGTGCACTACGGCTATCCCTAACAACCGTAGCACACCTCCCCCATGTGCGCTACGGGTATCCGGCATGCGTCCAGCAGGGCCCTGGCCCACACATATCTGTGGCGCACTATGACCATGTGTGCCACGGTTGTTCTAGCTACTAGTAGGGCACTGCCCACAGGTGAGCCACGCCTGTTTTAGCCGTGGGGCACTTCAACCATGTGAGCCACGGATGTGCTGATTACCTATAGCCGTTTTCCTAGTAGTGCCAATCCTTTCTTAGAAAAGGACAAGCCGGTGGAAATACTTATAAGGACCAAACGTTCTCGAGGACACATGGGAATTCTGTCAAGTGCTTTCGCTTCAAATAGAGAGTACCCTTCTTTGGTGTCGTGAGTGTTGTGCGGGTGAACCTGTGCTAATGTACCAACTTTACTTGTACTAATACATACTTGTGATTAAACCCCCTGCAAGCATCTGCAACTACAGGAAAGCAATTAAGATATAAACCTAACCACAACCTTAAACTCTGAGATCCTACGCTCCCTTGTGCAATGGTGTCCTAACAGGGGTTCAGGTTTCTGTCACTCCGGCAACCCCAAAATTAGTAGCCAAATACACAATGCATTCCCCTAGGCCCATAAATGATGAAGTATCATGTAGTCGATGTTCAGATGACACCACTAGAAGAATAGCACCACAACTTAAAAATTAAACCATTGAATAATATCTCAACACAAATCCACTACTAACAACATGACTTCTCCCATGTCCTCAAGAACTAAATGAACTACTCACAAGACATCATATGGATCAAGATCAAATATGATATGGTGATGGATAACAATCTGAACATAAATAATAATCCAATGGTTCCACTCACAAGCATCAACTACAATAGTAATCAATACCGGTAAAGTTTCCCCTAAGAACTATGCAAGATTCAACACAATTGTTACAACGGGATGGAGTGGTGATAATGGTCCTGGTGGAGATGATGGTGTGGATGATGATAATGATGATCCCGATGAAGTCTAGCTTGATGACGGTGTTGATGGCAACGATCTCCCCTCTTCTAGAAGGAATTTCCCCAGCAGAAATCTATCTGCCGGAGAGCTCTTTCTCTCTTGGTGTTTTCCGCCCCATAGAGGCGGCATAATCTTTCTTTGGTCGCTCTCCGTGTTTTAGGGTTTCGAGGGGAAGATATAGGCGAGAGGTCGGCCAGGTGGGCCACACCCCCTGTAGGCACGGCCTAGGCGTGGCCCGCTACTGGGGGTGTGGGCCCCCTGTGGCCCATCTCTGCCTCCCCTTCTGGCTTCCTTCGTCTTCTAGGAAAATATGATTTTCCATAATTTTTCTGGTATTTTTCTGATCTTCGCAAAATTGCATCAAAACAGCTCTTTTTCAATCAGAATCTTGACTCCGGCAGTCCATCCTCCAAGAATCATCCAACATGCAAAAACAGATGAAAAAACAAAAGTAACACCTCTTAATAAGAAATATATCAATGAATAGAGGCAAATTATGATATAGAATGGTGATGCAAATTGGACGTATCAACTCCCCCAAGCTTAGACCTTCGCTTGTCCCTAAGCAAAAACTGAGCTCAGTAAACATGTCCACAGGTATATGGAGTGAAGTGTTGATAAAAGAATACGGACAAGAAGCATCACACTTACCATTACCCAACTCAAATAAGATAGCAACTCACCATTATATAACTTAAATTGCAACAAATATAGGAGTCACAATAGAGATGCATAAATATAAATCATAATTGGAATTGGCAAACTTTGTTCTTGGTCATAGAACAGCTGGCAAACAGTTTCACAAAAAACTTTTGTAGAAGTTTTCAAAACAGGTGTACTCTTTGCTCAAACATAAAAGGTTTTTCACAATGATGGCTTGCAAAGAAAATACTCAACATATAAGAGTCTTGTGAAAACAAGGAAGATAAAGAACACGATTGAATAAATCATCATCTGAATGCTTGAAACACAACAACTCAAATGCTTGCTGGAGATAGAGAGGAAGAAGGTTTAGTGACTCAACTTAGAAATAGAAGAAAGGTCCCTTCATAGAGAGAAGCAGTGATTTCAAATCATAAAGAGCTTCCAAAAGATTATGGTACTTACTAGCTTTGAGCCCTCATTGCCCCTATCATAAGCATCTTGAAGTGATTAAGGTTAAATTGAACAAAGATGGAGTATATGCTTGACGAAATATAAGTTGGCAATCTCATGTTCCCTTGAGTACGAGGGCCACTCCTCATGCTACTCAACTTTAGTTACCGATAAGTTCTTGTCATTGTAAGTACATGTGTATCATAAAGAACCGCCAACGGGGTACCCCTTACACATGATACAGGAGCTATCCCATAATCAAAATGACAAGGCAAGCAGACAGTGAGCATCTCAGCGATCTTTTTATTTGCTAATTGCATATGTTTTTATTGAGGATGCTTCACAGATTGCTCACTATGGTTATGCTGCAAGTTTCCACCATGATTAGGCATGAATTAAGCTAGCGGCCCAGGCGTTTCTCTAACACACAGACATAACTCCATGGACTTACAAGCTCCCCTTTTATTTCACACCGATGACATCCGTAAACAAAAGAGCATGATATCAACTGGATATGTATCCATAGGTATTGAGAGCGTTCCCCGTGACAACACGGTTCTTCTAATCCCAACGTACAGATGCAAGAATATACAACTTCGATGACACAATGGTTCAACTTTATTAGGGGCAAGAAAATAAGGTGTGTCATCATGTTCGTGAGAGCTTTACTAACTAGTTTTCACATAACAAAATAATTTTTAATTCGAAAGATAGATGAAGCTTGAGAATTTGCTTGGAAAAGCAATAATGCCAAACCTGATGACGAAACGATAAAGATATTTATTTGTGAATATTTTGCTGTTTGAATTGTTGTGTAGATTTGTGGATTGTGGAGAGTGTGATTGTGAGGATTGTACCTATTCTCCTAGCTTCCAAGGCAAGTGATATTTCATCTTATGTCCCATTATTTTTCCTATTGCACTAGAATTATTTTGAGTAGGATTTGCATGGTAATTTTTCAAAGTATATGCTATGCTATGGTAGATGCTATAGATTATATCTTGGTAGTATTTTCCCTATGTTAGGAGCCATGGTATACTAGAATGCTTAGACTTGCTATTAGAATAAGTGGGTGGAATATTCATGTTATGTTATTATGGAAAGATTATGCCTATATATATTTTTATTAAGAAAACAACTATGTTAATGAATCACCTGGGTGGAATTGGGACTTGTATGGTTTGTGTTGAGTGGTTACACAAGGCCCATGTCTATGGTTTAACCTGTGTATCACACTTGTGGATGCCACCCAGGAACAAATAGATTTGAGATGTTTAGTGTTGAGAAGCTTCCAGTGCAACCACATGGCATATGGGCTCTGCCTTGACCAACTAAGTTGCAAGAACTCAGCCAGATGGATAGATGGTGGTAGAGTTGATAGGATGGAACGCGTCCATGCTGGTCTGAGGGATTGCTTCTAAAAAGTCGAGTCTTGATGCATGTCGAGTCTTATGGGGAAATTGCACCACCTCTCGAGAGGGTAAAACCTAAGTACTTAGCCGTGTCCCTGGTCATGGACACTTTGAGCATCAAAGACATTAAAATGGTCAAGAATATCCTCATCCCAATTTCTCTAAGTTAAAAATGGTGGGTGAACAAGGGTAGAGGTACACCAATGTCTATTGGTGGATCCTTAGTGTTTTTGTAAAGAAAAACTTAGTGATTTCAACTAGTAGGACAAAACTACTTTGTGAAAAGCCAGCCTGAACCACACTTAGCCAAATTCATGTAGTTGATAGTCTCTACTATATAATTATGATATCACTTGCCAATACAATTACAACTATATTGACCCCTTGTGGTTGTAACTTATTATGTTGCAGGTTACTCTGATGGTGAGTAGGGTTATGAGTCTACACTCAACATGTTTGCATGTGGCACATGAAGATGAATACTTTATTTATTTGTTATGTAATAATAACTCTTTATATGTTAGCCTTGGGCTAGTGAGTTGTAAGAACTTGTCACATCCCAAATTTTAGATTTGGTACTGCATATCATTCATATCATTGCATCATGAACATCCATGCAAAATTTCAGTTTGAAATGATTTTGGCAAAACAATATTTTCAAAGCCCTATTTTGAATTGCTAAAATGCACCTACAAGAGGATATACTAGGATTATATAAATCCACTAACCTCAACTAGTGAAAGGGATTACAAACTTGATCTTATGTTGATCCTCTGGTTTTTATAAAAATTTAGAGACGAAAATCACTCAATTTGGAGTTCATATGAAAAAGTTACAATAGAAATACTAAACAAAAAAGATTAAAAGGAAAAGAACAAAAAAAAAGGTGCAGCAGCGCGGCAGCCAGCCGGCCTACCGCGGCCCGCGCCCCAGCCAGCGCAGCGCACGCGCGCAGCAGCTAGCCGCCACCGCCCGCGCGGCCACAGACGCCGCCAGCTGGGGACCGCCTGTCAGCGCGGAGCCGGCCAGGGCACGGAAGCCGAGGCCGACTCGGACGCGACCTCGCCTCCCCTCGCGACCCAGCGACCCCTCTCTTATACCGTAGGCGCCCCTCTACCCGACCCCTAAACCCACGCCCTCTCTCTCGCCCTCAAACTCCGGCGATTTCTCGCTGGAGCTAGCCGCCGCCGCCGCCTTCCCCGCTCACGGTAAGCGCCTCCGTCGCCACGCCGTCGCCCCCTCGCGCCCCCGCGACCTTGCCCCGCCCCGCTGACCCCCTCCTCCCCCTTCTCTCCCCGCAGGAGCACGCCCGCGCCGCCGCCGTCGCCCGCCACCGACGCCACCACCGCTTCGGCCGCCCGCCACCGACGCCCCGTGCTCGCCCAAGGCCGCCCCCGCGCCGACGACCCCCACCCCGAGGATCCCAACGTCGTTTCGCCCTCGCTCGCCACCGGAGACCGCCAACGCCGCCGCCTCGAGCCCGCCGCCGCCACCCCTCCCTGACGTCGGATCTTGATCCAACGGTCCAGATCGGACCGTTGAACAGTCAAGTTCCAGTCAGCGCCATGTCAGCCGCCACGTGGGCCGGTCAATAGTCAGAGTTTGACTGGGTATTTTCTAAATTGAATTAATTGGCAGAAAATTGTATAAACTTGTAAAATTCATATCTATAGATCTACTAGGCCAAAAATTACAAATAAAATATGTGTAGATTCAGTGGGTCATGTACAATATTGTTGTACCATTGTTTTACACTTTTGCAGCAAGGTTTTGTCCTGAATAATTAAATGGGTTAATGGCCTTTTTAGAGTGATTAATTCGTAGAATAAGTTCTGTAACTCCAAAAATTGCAAATAATATGTCCCTGGAATCAGTAGAACAAGGGGAATCTCAAAGTGAATTAAAAAGTTAGGCTTACAGTAATATTATTTGCAGAATCTATTTAATGGCTTACTGCAGTATTTTAATTACTCAGGGAGTTATATGACTCCTTTTTGAGAAATTCCAATTGGTACTGTTCCTATTTAGAGTTTCCTACACAGTAGAATTTTCCCAAGATTTTACAAACAGTATGTCAGCAGTATGTCCTTGCGCTAAAAATAATTTCCGTGCATGCAAACAGTAGCTATACTGAATAAGATTATGTGATGCCGCTGTAGCATCGATCCACTTTTCATGCAAGCATCTTGCATCATCTTTGTTTGCATATGATTGTGGATGGTTTGTTTATGATTGCAATTGTATCGTGTAGATTGTGACGAGTGCAACGCTTGCTCGTGTGTGGATTGTTCTTCCGACCGCTACAACCAAGGCAAGTAGATGCTACTTTGTTCATGAAGTTATCCTACTATTTTCATTGCATCGTCGTGTATTTTTTAGATGCATGTGTAGGATAATACTATCATTATTATATGTCCTATTATGTGGTAGGGCTTTCCGTGTAGATGAACCACCGTTGGTAGATGTGCTTAGCCATGCTATGATGAACGAGTGCTGGGTTACATCACTATAAGTTGTTTCTAAATGTGTTGGTTTGTGAAAACTAAAACAACTTAATCAACGAATCTCCTGGGTGTGATGGGATTGATAATTTTTGGTGGTATCGTTGCGGAAAGGCACCCAAGTATCAAGAGAAAATGATTGGCTTCTTTATTTGTAGCTTACGTGTACAACCATGTGCCAATAATGAAATGGGCGGTTGGATGGACTTAGTAGGTTGTGGTAACTCGAATCCGCGTATCCAGAGATGTAGAATTTTGGTAGGTTGGACCGGTGCGCGTCGGGATTGGGGAGCTACTTCCCGAACGGTCTCTTCTTGGACTTCTCCCTATCATCACCCAAAATGAGAGTGATGGTACGAGCTGGGCTGGCCAAGTCACATGGGTAAAGTGTACTAACCCCTGCAGGGTGTATAATCTAATAGATTAGCCGTGTCCCCGGTTATGGACGTCTGAGTTACTTGATATTTATTCCATGACATGTTTCTCGCTCATTCCAATTTCATAATTGCTTTAATGATGTTGGGTTAACTTAATTGGGATTTTTCAAAGAAAAATCAAAAAGTGTTTATGAAAGTAGTACAAAGGTATTTGCAAATGCAAGCTAGCCATAGCTCCACTTGCCAAATATGCATGTAGATGTTAGCACTATTGTCTCCTTTAATAGCTCTACTTGCCATAGATTCCATGTATTGACCCTTCGGGGCTGCTACGTTTCATGTTGCAGGATATTCCGATTCTGAGTAATCGATTTAGGCCACGGCACTCCACTCGGCACTTGTTCACTTGTGGGCAATTTGAAGAATGGAGGATTTACTATATTTATGTTGCTACCTGAATAATTTGAGCTAGCCTTGAGCTAAGCTTTTATTGTAATAATGGTACTCTGGATCTTCGTTATTTATGATACACGGATATTTTGCTATGTTATTCATCTTATTCTATTGTGGGCCAATGAACCGATCCAGGGATTGGCATGTCACATAGAAGCTACGGTCTTTTCAGAACCGTGGTGTTATAGAACTATTGTACTCCTGGAATTTCTATGTAATAATGACCTTTGTATCTATGTACTTCATCTTAAACTGTGGGTGCTAGCAATTCGATCCAGGGACTAGCAGTGCAATCACAGGGATCTCTACCTTAAAGGGTGAGGTCTTAAAGATGGTATCAAATCACTGTGTTGCCTGTAGGTTTGTGACCCTAAGATGGATTCAACTAAGGAAACCACTAGGAAATTTACAGCACCTTTGTGAATTTCACACTTGTCTCTTTTCATCTTGTAAAACCTATCCTAATCTTCTTTCTCATCTCTATTTGTAGATGTCCGCCATCAACGAAGCCGTCAGGAAGGGACCACTAATGACCATGACCCTAGAATGTGAGACGGAGTTTCCTAAGGCACTCAAGAATCTTATGATTAGCTTGGGGATAAATGGTGAAGCCGTGTACAAGGGATTTCCGGTGATGGATGAAGGAGAAGAGTATTGTTTGGTACAACTCCACTTGTATAAAAACAAGGAGGACAACCACAATGAGTTAGGATTCTGCATGGTCACCAACTCTGAAATGCATATGTCATTCTTTGACTCTACAAGGAGTGCATCATGGAATGCCATTGAAGAACTTGGAGAAAGGCTTAAGTGTAGAATGCTCAACACTCAAAATGATCTTAGAGAGGAGAGGAAACATACCCAAGACTTAGAGACCACCATAAAACGTCTAAGGGAGGATATCATAGACTTAGCATGGGAGCCTTGTGATCAAGACAAACAGATTGCCTCCAAGGATGCCCAGATAGCTACCTTGACTAGTGAGTGAAGGACACGTATCTTATAGTTGGACCACCACACTTGTCGTTTTCTCATGTTAATAATTTGGTCATACCAAACTATGTGTTATGGCAAAAATATTTTTTGTCTAAGTTGTGATTGAATCTTGATGTTGTGATTGAATAATGTATGCCATGACTGGTGTGGATTAATGTTTTGTTGAATGACTTTGTATTTTGTTTTGATACCTTATGTTTTTCTTTTTACTTATGTTGTTTCTAACTTTTCTCCATCCTATGCAATAGATGCCTAGCTTTGTTTTCAGCATCGTCGACGAGTTCAAGGGAACTCGCTTTGGTTCCCGTATTGTGGAGCTCGTCAGTGTGCTCGATCTTCCCATCCCTAAAATTAAGGTACTTCAGCTCAGGAAGTTTGAGAGGAAGGACATGTGGGGATTTAGAGTCTCTCAACTAGGACGCTAGTCAGAGCCTCCCACCGAGGAAATTGCCTTCAAGATACTACATCATGACAAAGAGAAGGGCCTCGACATCGCCATGCAGGAGCTGATTGGACGCCTTTGTGGATGATACGTCGGAAACGTATCTATAATATTTGATGTTCCATGCTTGTTTATTATCTAGTTTTCTTTGCTTTGTCCATACTTTGAGGTGTTTTTATATGTTTTCTGGTACTAACCTATTAACAAGTTGCCTGTTTTCTTCTATTTTTGGTTCTAGAAAAGCTAGTAAGGAAATATTATCGGAATTAGACGGGACAAAATCCAAAGTCAATATTTCACCGAGGGAACACGGAGTCCAGAGGAGAGACAGAGGGGAGCCATAGGGAGGCCACACCCCCCAGGCGCGGGCCCACCCTAGGCCGCGCCTGGGCAGGGTGTGGGCCCCCTAGCCGCCCTCCTACCTCGCCTCTTCGCCTATAAGAAGCCCTTGATGCCTAAACCCTAAACACCCGATCAATATTCCACGAAACCGTCTATAGCCGCCGCCACCATCGTCCCTATATCGGGGGGATCTAAAGCTCTTCCCGGCACCCTACCGGAGGGGAGATCATCTCGGAGGACTTCTTCTTCATCATGCCAGCCTCCGGTATGAAGCGTGAGTAGTTCCACCTTGGACTACGGGTCCATATAGTAGCTATATGGTTGTATCTCCTCATTTGTGTTTTCATGTCTAGATATTGTGAGCTCCGTTCATGATCAAGATCTCATCTATTTGTAATCATGCATGTTGTGTTTGCTGGGATCCGATGGATATTGAGATTACTATGTCAGATTGATTAATGGTTTTGTCTTATTGATTCTATCATGTCTATGTTGTTTGTGATCTTGCATGCTCTCCATTGTTAGAAGCTATCTTAGCCAAGTAGTTGCTAGTGACTCCAAGAGGGGGTATTTATGCTCGATAGTGGGTTCATGCCTCTATTTAATCTAAGGGAAGTGACAAAAATATCTAAGGTTGTATATGTGATGTTGCCACTAGGGAGAAAACAACGGTCTCTTGTTCATGGTACAAGTGGATTGTTTACCTTACACACTTTGCTTAAAGCAGTTGTCTATTGCTTGCAACTTAATACTGGAGGGGGTTCGGATGATAACCCAAAGGTGGACTTCTAGTCATAGATGCAGTTGGATGGCGGTCTATGTATCTTGTTGTATTGCCCAATCGAATCTCATAGGATCTTGAAGTCTAGTATTGCTCAGTCCTATCAATTGCCCTGCCGTAATTTGTTACCCAGCATGCCATGTTTGTTTATCTAAGGAGAACACCTCTAGTGAACTACGGACCCGGTCCAATCTTACCATTGATACATCTCCCACTGTTAATGTTTACTTTCTGCAAACCACTTTCACCTTCCACACCATACAGTTAACCCTTTGTTACAGAAATCGGTGGGATTGACAACCTCACTGTTTGTTGGGGCAAAGCCTTGAGTTTGTGTTGTGTAGGTTTCCAAGTTGCCTTCAACACCTTTGAGACGTTTCCTTCCTCCTACTGGTTCGATAACCTCGGTTTCTTACTGAGGGAAGACTTGCTATTGTGCTGCATCACACCTTGCTCTTGGGGTTTCCCGACGAAGCGCTCCCACATCGACGAAGCGCAGCCAACAAGTTTTTCTGGCGCCGTTGCCGGGGAGGCTAAGGACGTCTTCACAAGGGGAGTCCTTCTCAACCTTTCTCTTTACTTTGTTTTTGTTTTTCTTAGTTCCTTTTGATTGGTTTTGTTTGACTCTTTTTATCAAAAACTCCAAAAAAATAGTTTAGTTTGTTTTGCTTTCTCTTATCAAAAACATAAAAAAATTAGTTCCCACTCTAGTTGTCACCTTGCTCTAGCTCACCATGTTGATCCCAAAGTTCACCCTGAAAGGCCTTTCAATAGGTAGTGGCTCCATAATTGGGAAAGAAAATATTGAATAATTCTTTAATCATGTTAGCAAACATGAGGATATTGAGGATAGATCTATAGCAGAACTTACTCCTAATTATGAAATTGCTGCAGCTTCTTTAGTTCATATGTTGGGGGCTAGGTTTGTTAACCTTAACCCCATGATGCAAATTTTGTTTCTCAAACTAAAAGAAGAAGAGGATCCTGAAAAGAGAGATTTTATCCTAGAAACTTTACTAAAAGAGTTCCATGATGTTGCTAAGGAATCCAAAAATGTCTTTGAGGGTTTTAATATGCTAGGCTCATGTGTAGATATTATGGGTACTCTAGATAAAACTAAACCTAGAGAGGAAATTAAGATACCCATACCCTTTAAACTTGTTGGAATGCATGAGGCCTTAGAAAAGAATTTTGATTGGATTGTTCCTGAAAATCCTTTTGATGAAAGTAGTGAACCAAAGAGAGATGAGAAGGGATCCTCCAAAACTCATTTGTATGAGATACTTTTCCTAGTTTAAGAGATTGCAAGTATTGATCTTAATTCTTCATTTGAAAATACTTGATTTCTTGCTTCTTGTGCCTAACTTAAAGGCTTTAAAGAAAAGTACTTGTTGGGAGATAACCCAAGAGTTTTCTTGAGTCTTGGAAGTTATTACTTCAGTAATGACCTCTCCTTATCCTTTTTGTTTGATTTTGTGCCAACAATGACCTCTAATGAGAGAGAAGTAAGATTTGGGGAGTTGCTGTCCCGAAACAGATTTTTGTGCTCCACCATAAAAATTCGTGAGGAGTCTTTGTAAGTCTTATTAAGATGAACATTTACGAATAAATCCCCCAGTATGTTAGATAACTTTCTTTAGTTCAACACTTTTTGATTTGAGCAACAGAAGGTCTTCAAAAAAATCGGTTTCTACGTGATGATCTGTTTTGACAGATTTCTGCCATTATTTGCATTAGCTACTTATTGATTCCTTTTTGGGTTTTTTGGGAATTGTGCCTTTTGAGGGAATTTCTACAGTAGCTTGTGTTTTTAGTGAAAGTTTTCTGTTCTAAAGCTAAACCCAAGGGTCTATTATCTTTTGAATACACTAATGTTGCCAATGAAGATTGTGTGAAGTTTTGTATGAAGGAAAAATTTCAGGTGTAGAGAGAGAATGATGTAATGAAATGAAGAATGGACAAAATATCAAGCTTGGGGATGCCACCCCGGTGTCACCCCAAGAAATATCAAAGAGGTAAAAGCGTCAAAGCTTGGGGATGCCCTAGGCATCCCCTTCTTCATCAATAAAAAGCTCAGGTCTTTCTAGACACTTCGTTTTTATTGTTTCATGCACTGTCGTGTTTTTCTTGGAGCATCTTAGTTTTCATTTGGTTTGCTTAGTTTGTTTAGTTTTCTTGAATAAAGTAGTTTGGACCCCCGTTCTCGCTCTGTTGTTTCAAATGAGTTGATTGGTGTTGGAAAGGAGTAGAAAGTTCTTGTTTGAAATAGTGCAAGAGGAGCTTGCTTTGACTGTGACTTCGACTTCAGCATGTCACACTAGGTGTTGTTTTGACCTTATGCTTAGCGATTATTTCTGTAGCATGACTTGTTCCAAACAATTGGGATTGCTTAGTGTTCCTTGAAAGAATCATTTGTTGTTTTAGCATACAAAAGCATAGTATTGTGGTATTCTTCTTTGATGCTTTGTTTGGGTTGACTTGGCACATGCTCACACCAGGTTATGACTATGAACCAGTCACCATAGCCTCTATGATCATTTAGTCCTTGACTTGTAGTACCACTTTATGCTTTGATTAGTAATATTTTGTCGCTCTGCATGATTATGGCCATTATTGCTCTCTTAGTTGGTTGCTCCCAGTCTTCTGCTAGCCTCCACTGGTATGAGTAAGCTCTACTCATGCTTCCAACTCCCAAGAAACCAAGTTATTCCAAAGTGTCCACTATAAATTCCTATGCATGATGTGTTACAACATTCCGATTATATTCTTGTTTTCAGCTATCTTACAATTAAAAAGTATTTTGTTATGTGAAAACTTAGTGATTAAAGCTCTAACGAACTTGATGGAACACTTTATTTTCTTGGCCCTAATAAACTTGAACCATTGTGTCATCTATGTTGTATATGATTGCACTTATACGTTGGAATTAGCAGAACCGTGCTGTCACGACGAATGCTTTCAACATTGCACTTGTACTTTGTACACAGTTGATATCATGATCTTTTGTCTATGGATGTCGCCCATGTGAAATAAAAGGGGAGCTTGTAAGTCCATGGATTTATGTATGTGTGTTAGAAAAACTCCTGGGCCGCTAGCTTAAGCCATGCCTAATCATGGTGAAAACTTGCGGCATCACCATAATGAGTAATCTGTGAAGCATCCTCAATACAAACCTATGCAAATAGCAAATAAAAAGATCGCTAAGATGCTCATTGTCTACCTGCCTTGTCATTTTGGTTATGGGATAGTTCTTGTACCATGTGCAAGGGGTACCCCATTGGCGGTTCTCTATGATACACATGTACTTACTATGACAAGAACTTACATGTGACTAAAGTTGAGTAGAATGAGGTGCAGTCGTCGTATTCAAGGGACATGAGATTGCCAAATTATACTTTGTCAAGCATATACTCCATAGTTTGTTCAATTTACCTTAATCACTTCAAGATGCTTATGATAGGGGCAATGAGGGCTGAAAGCTAACAGGTACCATAATTTTTGGAAGCTCTTTTTGAAACTTGAAATCCCTGCTTCCCTTTATGAAGTTCCTTTCTTCCACTATTATATTGAGTATCCACCGTCTACCTTTAGGCACCAGTTAAGAGAGCACAGTTTCCATTCTTAGTTCTATGTGCATTATCCCAAAACTTATTGATTGATGCATATTGTTGATATTGCTTGTTCTTGTGCTTTTTGTAATCTAGTCACTCTGATGAACTTTGAATGTGTCATATGCATCTGAATGCCACTATGCCATGTTTTCTATATGTGAAACAAATAAACATTTTTCAATGCATGTTATTCATGATCTTTGTTTGTAGCCTTTCATGTTGCATGCATAGTTACTTTGTCTTACTGTTAGAACTCCATCTTTCATGCTCATGTTTAGATTTCTTTGATCCCAGCTTTCATTGCTTGAAAATGGTTTGATCTTGGTTTTGATAGTGCATGTCACCTCAAAAATTATTCTTTTTATCACTTACCTACTTGAGGAAGAGCAGGAGTTAAGCTTGGGGATGCTTGATACGTCGGAAACGTATATATAATTTTTGATGTTCCATGCTTGTTTAGTATCTACTTTGCGTTGCTTTGTCCTCACTTTGAGGTGGTTTTATATGTTTTTTGGTACTAACCTATTAGCAAGTTGCCACAGTGCCAGTTTCCTGTTTTCTGCTGTTTTTGGTTCCAGAAAAGCTAGTAAGGAAATATTCTCAGAATTGGATGGGACAAAAGCCAAAGTCAATATTTCACCGAGGAGAACACGGAGTCCAGAGGAGAGACGGAGGGGATCCACAGGGCGGCCGCACCCCCCCAGGCATGGCCCCACCCTAGGTCGCACCTAGGCAGGGTGTGGGCCCCCTTTCCGCCCTCCTGCCTCGCCTCTTCGTCTATAAGAAGCCCCCGATGCCTAAACCCTCAACACCTGATCAATATTCCACGAAACCGTCTATAGCCGCCGCCACCATCGTCCCTAGATCGAGGGGATCTGAAGCTCTTCCCGGCACCCTGCCGGAGGGGAGATCATCCCAGAGGCCTTCTTCTTCATCATCCCAGCCTCCTGTATGAAGCGTGTGTTGTTCCACCTTGGACTACGGGTCCATGTAGTAGCTAGATGGTTGTATCTCCTCCTTTTGTGCTTTCATGTCTAGCTCTTGTGAGCTCTGTTCATGATCAAGATCTCATCTATTTGTAATCATGCATGTTGTGTTTGTGGGAATCCCATGGATATTGAGATTACTATGATAGATTGATTAATGGTTTTGTCTTATTGATTCTATCATGTATGTGTTGTTTGTGATCTTGCATGCTCTCCGTTGTAAGTAGCTATCTTGGCCAAGTAGTTGCTAGTGACTCCAATAGGGGGTATTTATGCTCGATAGTGGGTTCATGCATCTACTTAATATAAGGGAAGTGACAGAAATCTCTAAGGTTGTAGATGTCCTATTGCCACTAGGGAGAAAAAACGGTCTCTTGTTCATGAAACAAGTGGATTGTTTACCTTGCACACTTTTCTTAAAGCAGTTGTCTGTTGCTTGCAACTTAATACTGGAGGGGGTTCGGATGATAACCCAAAGGTGGACTTCTAGTCATAGATGCAGTTCGATGGCGGTCTATGTATCTTGTTGTATTGCCCAATCGAATCGCATAGGATCTTGATGTCTAGTATTGCATTGTTATGCCTTGCTCAGTCCTGTCAATTGCCCTGCTGTAATTTGTTTACCCAGCATGCCATGTTTGTTTATCTAAGGAGAACACCTCTAGTGAACTATGGACCCCGGTCCAATCTTTACCATTGATATATCTTCCACTGTTACTGTATACTTTCTGCAAACTACTTTCACCTTCCACACCATACAGTTAATCCTTTGTTACAGCAACCGGTGAGATTGACAACCTCACTGTTCATTGGGGCAAAGTCTTAATTTTGTGTTGTGCAGGTTTCCAAGTTGCTTGCAACACCTTTGAGACGTTTCCTTCCTCCTACTGGTTCGATAACCTCGGTTTATTACTGAGGGAAGACTTGCTGCTGTGCCACATCACACCTTGCTCTTCGGGTTTCCCGATGAAGCGCTCCCACATCGACGAAGCGCAACCAACAGTGGACGTCACTCCGCCGAGGTCAAGGGCCTCTACTTCCATCCCTTTGGGAGACGTGACGAGGACGGAGAGGCTATAGTGTTGGACGAGTCCACTAAGGAGACCATTGAGCCTATGCACCACTACCTCCATGACTTAGAGAGCCTCCTTAGGCACCTTGATACTGATAGGACCAACTTCATGCTTAGCAATGACGAGCTACGCGTTCAGCTGAGGGAGAAGGACAAGGCCTTCGAGGAGCAAGAGGAGTGCATCAAGGAGATGGAGTAGAGGTTTGAGAAGCAAGATAAGAATGTCAAGAACCAAGAAAAGAGAGTCTAGGATAGGAACAAGAAGATCAATGAGATGAAGCCAGAGATGGAGCTCAAGCACCTCGAGATTCAGGCAGATCACGAGGTGATAGAGAGGCTGCGCTCCCAGAACAGAGAGCTTCAGGCGAAGGTTGACGCTTTGACCACCATCTTGGAGGAATACAAGGCAGGATTCGACGCAGCAGGACTTGCTCCAATGGAGGAGGAAGTTGAAATGGAGGAGTAGAGATGCCAATATATCTTATCATTTTATTATCAAGTCGCATTTATCATCCAACTTGTGGATGACTATGCTAGTGCATTTTATCTTTGCAAACTTGTTGCTTGTGATGTTTTGAATCCTAAAGTTTATCTAGTTCTTGCTTGTTGTGATTGTTGCTATATATTGTATTGTGCATATTAGGATATTTGGTGTTATATCTCATTACTTGTCCTTATTTAAACCACAGATGCCTCCCCGTCGTGCCAATCCCAACAATAACAACAATGGTGAGATGCAATAGCTGATGACTGCACAGACTCAGTTGATGCAAATGATGACATAGTTTATGGCAAAACAGAATCAGAACCAAAACAACAACAATAACAACAACAACAACAACAACAACAACAACAACAACAACAACAACAACAACAACAACAACAACAACAACAACAACAACAACAACAACAACAACAACAACAACAACAACAACAACAACAACAATAACAACAACAACAACAAAAATAATAATAATAATAATAATAATAATAATAATAATAATAATAACAACAACAACAACAACAACAACAATCAGAACAACCCACCAGCTTTTGATATGCTCACAAGGTTTCTAAGATTGAGGCCTGCTAAGTTTTCTAGTACAACTGATCCCATGGTAGCAAATGATTGGCTGCGTTTCGTGAACAAGGACTTGGTCACAGTTGGTTGCACTGATCCAGAAAAAGTCAGGTTTGCAGCACACTTATGTTGGGAATATGGCCTAGAGGCAATCATGTATGATGAGATTTCCCATTGTATTCATAAAGATATTAAGTAGTCCTTGTATAAACATCTAATGTGTATCATTGAATATGTGATTCGGTTGTGGAACTATGCATTCATGTTGTTTGTACTAAATATCCTTGGTCATTGAGATTGTGCTGGACACACAACTTAGACCAATGTGAAAGTTGGCTTGATGACTCGGTTCCACTTGTCATGGGCATGGAGATGCTATTCCAACTTACACAGACTCGGCTAAAGAGTTTAGCGAGTCGGATTGACCCATATTGAGGTACAACGAACAAGTTGTCATTTGTATATCTCAATCAATGTAATCCTTAGACCTGAGGTTATTGCATAGTCCGAGTTGAGGATCACCGACTTAGGTTCTGTCAAACGCTGATGCGTAACTAGGCAGTTATAAAGGCAGAGTTCGGGTCGACTGAATCAAGCTGTGTGATGTGAATAACCAAGATGGGATTTTCCCCTCCACTCGGAGAGATATTCTCTGGGCCCTCTCGTGAGATATGATTCGGAAAGCATGGCCATGCGCAACTCGGTTAAGTGTTAACCAAGGCGATCGACTAAGAGTTAGTCGGGTGAATCACTTATCTCGGATCGAGAAGAGAGTCGGACTATTTAAGGGATGACAAATATTCGCATATAGTCTGACAAGGTATATCGTGAGGCAAAAGGGACTCGGACGCAAGTCGCATTGGAAAGGCAAGTCGTCATGACTCTTTGGTACTTGGGAGTCGGCACGTTCTGCTAGGAGCCACTACCGACTGATCGATTGAGAGTCGGACTCCAATCGTGTCCAAGTAGCCATGAGCCTGCGGGGTCACACACTTAAGAGCGGGAGCAAGTTCGGATTGGATCCGAATCTGTAATTTGGTTGCGTTGGACCTAAACCAGATTAGGGATAAGTTAGTGAGTTGGACTCACAGTGACTAATGTTATATGGGCTTTAGTGAATAGGCCGCGCGAGCAAATCCCACGTTCACTCCCTATATATAGTGGAGCACCATAACCCTGAAGGGTTAATCGTTGTTCGGTTAGGTCATTCCATGTGTTAGAAACCCTAGCTCCATAGCAGTCCAGCCGCCGTAACGAACCTAGCAGTTCGCCGCCGGCGCTCCTCCTTGTACGTGTGGATACCAGCAGAGGTGCTGTGCGATCAGCACCAGGACGATCGGATCGTGAGGACTGCACTGCATCAACTGACGCGCTTCATCAGTAATCCGCAACTACGCGTCTAGTGGTAAACCTCGTGGCCTTCTACCTCAGCTAGATCTTGGGATCACCACGTTAGAGAAAAAGTTTTGTTTTATCTCTGCGTGGCCCAACAACTTACTGGAAGGACCAGCAGCTACTTGGTGGGACAACTTCCAAATCACTACCCCTATTGAAGAAGTGACTTGGGCAATATTTGAGGATGATTCCGCACTGCTCATATTTCGTCAGGAGTGATGGGGTTGAAGAAGAAGGAATTTCACAACCTTAAACAACGCCATTGCAGTGTTGCTGAATATATTGAATAGTCCAAAAATCTGTCACGCTATGAAATGGATGATGTTGACACCAATGCAAAGAGAAAGGAGAAGTTCCTTGAAGGACTGAATGATGATATGTGCATGCAACTATCTGTTGCATATGTTCCAACTTATCAATCTCTGTGTGAAAAAGCTACCATCTTGGAAAGCAAGATGAAGCAATTGGAGAATAGGAAGAGGAAGCACCATTTTGATAATCATGGATCTGGATCGTCTCACAAGCATTCTTTTAGTGAAGGAAGTGGAGGTTCTAGATCCCACAAACACGGGAATCATGACAACCACCCCAAAAGTAACTGTCACCACGATAGCAATAAACATCATGGACACAATAATGGGGATCACCGAAACAACAAGAGTGGATATAAGAGTCACCATATTGGAAATGGCAATGGGAATCAGTCAACTAAGAGAGACATCAGTCAGGTTGAATGTTTCAAGTGCAAGAAAACTAGGCACTATGCAAATGAATGCCTAGAAAAGAAGACTGATGGAGCCAACAAGCCAAACCCTTTCTAGAAGGGTCATGTGAACCACATCATTGTGGAGGAAATCCAAGAGGAGTCTGATGCTGTGGCTGGTAAGTTCAAGATTAATACCTTTCCATCACTTATCCTTTTTGATACTGGCACACACTACAAGGAATGTGTTGATACATGACTGTCACATCCCAAAATTTTCCAAATTTTGTAATGTGATAAATAAATAAACAAAATAAATAAGTATTGAAATTTAGGGTGAAAAGAAACTTTTTGATTCCAAATGGAAATTTAAAATTCCATCTTGAACAAACTTGAGTAAAGTTTGAATCCAACTAAATTCAAATCAAGTGAAATGCATTCTTCATAAATGCATCTTGGAATTTAAACACTTGGAAAATAAACCAAAACCCTGAAACCCTAATGGAAGAAAAACATTTCCAAGTTATCTCTAAGACTATGGATTTGATACATTTAAAAATTTGTCAACAAACATTTCAAAATGATCAAGAATGACAAATAGAAATAATATAAAACAATATGAATTGGTTTCACTTAATTTGGAACCATAAATAAAATCTTATGAATTTAATAAGATAAGGTAATTGAATTTCCAAAGCTAATATAGCACCTATCTAGAAATCCATACCAAATGGTGAGCAAATAATCCTAAAGATATTTAAAAGGATAAATAAATATTAAATAAGATTTTACAAATTAGAATCACCAAGTTTGGATCTATAAATAAAAAGATATGGATTTTATAAAATAATGAAAGAAATATTAAATAAGGAATATTTAAAAGACAAAATTAAATCTTGGCCTAACCCATAAGAAAATGGAATGAATATAATCCAAGTCCAAATAAAATAAAAGGATAAAGAATTTTCCAAATCAAATAAAAATGGCATTAACCAAATTCTATTTGAATAAAGACAAATCTCTAATAAGAATGATTAATTAAATTATGGGAAAATAATATTTGGAATTTACCCAAGTGGAATAAAAGTTATTTAATTAACTTAAATGGAAGCAAAGAAATCTCCTAAATAAAAATTATGGAATTAAAACCATATTTGATTTCATTGGAATAAAAACAAATACCCAATTCAAATGAATTATAAATCATATTAAATATATTCCAAATAATTCAAGATAAATTATTTGACACCCTAATACATAAATAAGACCTACTGAATAGGTTTGGTAAAAATATGGATTTTAAATAAAGTTTTAAAACACATTAAAACCTAATTGAAATAAAGACAAATGTCTATTTATAAAATAAATAAAACACCCTAAAAAGAATAAATGAATTATTCTAAATTTGACTTCAGAATGTGTTAATAAACAGTATTTGAATATACTCAAAGTTTGGTTGAAGTTTGAAATTCAAGAGTTGTTTGAATTGATTAATCAAAATCAAAACAGAATAATAGAAATGGAAATTGAAAAAGAAAAAGAAAAGATAAAAAAAAGGGAATAGAAAGCAGCCCAGCCAGCAAAGCCCATCTGGCCCAGTAGCCCATTTCCCCTCTTTCCCCCGAACCGTTTTATTTTTACTCAGAAACTCACCCACACCGCCACTGACTTCCTGGACCCACCTTCCCCTTCTATCTTTAGCCGACAAGCGGACCCCATCGCCACCTCAGTATCTTCCCCACCGTGACGACCTCGCCTCTCACCTCGCGACTGTTTCTGCGCTTTGATTCGAGGCTTAAATTCGATTGATGGAGTGATCAATTCTCACCAGTAATCACGCACACATAAACGCCTACGTCCCCTCCCTCTTTCCCCTCTCTCGCCCGGCTCTCACTGCCCCCAGACCGTCCCCATTTGCGTTTGCACCACCGCAGCCTTCGACGAGCTCTCCGAGCAATTCTAGCCCGCACCCTCACCCCCGCAAGCCCTTCTTCACGCGAGCATGATCCCCAGCCTCTGGCGCATCTCCCTGTGTTTTCTGTTAATCCGCGCGAGCACAGTATCGTCGACAACGACCACACCCGAACACCGTCGTCGTCTGCTTCAACTCCGGCGACGCCCCCGGTAACGTTCTGACCGCCCGTCTTCTTTCCGATGATTCGCGTGTGGCCAGTGACCTCGTCCGCATCTAACACCGCCTGTTTAGTGTCCTAGAACGCTTCGTAGCCTCGCCCCCGTCAACATCAGAGCGTGCCCGACGCCGTTTCCAACTCCGGCGAGAGATTGAAGACGACCCCGTGCTCCCCCTGCCCTGCGATGACAACGTTGAGCATCAGCATCGCCCTGTGAACCCTGTGAGCTACCTCTCTCCCTTCCTTGCTTCCTGAATTGCCGGGAACGCCTCCGTCTGACCGCGCGCCGCCAGTCGCTACCGCCATCGCCGCTAGTTCTTGGTCAAGGCGTTGAGGACCGTAGGATCTTGATCTGACGAGTGTGAATAGATTTAACCCGAAACGGTATGGAGCTACCTGTGCCGCACGATCTCTTCTTAATCCAACGCCCCGCATCTGTTGATCCACGCGAAATGGTATGGGCAAATAGAAACACGCCACGTGGCTCAGACTTCGTTTTAAGAACAGAAACATTTCTATTAGATATGAGATTTTGTAAATTGCATAACTTTTGATCCACACGTCCAAATTTTGCAAATTTTATATCAATGGAATCAGCAAGACAAACCCTACCCAACCATTCCCTTTGTTTAGTAAATTGATTTTTATAAAATATGTTTTTTTGCAGAAACTTGTGTAGGCTTATTTTGAATATAAAATTCTTTCTAAAATTATTTTTGTGATAAAATCTGTGGCAAATGGTTTGTGTTGAACCTACTGACCATAGAAACCAACTTGTGGATTCAACATATTTTATGAAGCAAAAGAATAAATCTTTGAATTAAAGCATTTCTAGTCAAATAAAAATGTTGTTTATATGTTAAAAATACTTTTTGGAGAAAACGTTTGGGAAATGTTTTGATTTAAACTCTCTGATCCTAAACACAAGGTTTTATGATTTAAAAATATATTTTGATGAACCCTATAGATTATTACTTTGCTAAAGGCATTTTCAACCACATAAAATATTGATTTGGTTTAAAAATGATTTATAAGTGAAATCTTTTACAAATGATTTTGTCACTTATATAAAAGGACCAATAGGTGTTTTAGAATGTTTATAACATGTTAGAAACCACTTTTCCAAATAAAACCATCTTTCTCATGCTTGCATGCATTGCTTTGTTTCTATTATTTTATGTGATGTTTTGCTTGAATGGTAGATTGAATTCTTGCTTGCTTGATTGAATTGTAGTGAAATTTGAAGAGTGTGATAATTGCAAGATCAAGGAGTGAACTTATAATTCTCTACCAAAAAGGCAAGTGATGCTTCATACTTTTGTCCCATTATTTTCACTATGCACTAGTGATATTTCTAAGTAGGACTTGCATGGAATTTTTGCTAAGTATAACCTATGCTATGGGAAATCCTAGTAGATGAAACCTTAGTAGAAATTTCCTAAGTTAAGATTCATACTACTATCATGCTTAGCTTAGCTAGTAGAAAACAAGGGTGGAATATATTCATACTATGGAATATTTCTAAGTCAAGGACTTGTGTTTTGTTTAATAAAACAACTAAGTGAATCAATCACCTGGGTGGAATGGAAGGAATGGTTTGTGTTGAGTGGTTATACAAGGCCTATTTCTATGGTTTACCTTGTGTATCTCACTTGTGGATGGCCACCCAGGAACAAAGAGATTTGAGATCTCAAATGTTGAGAAGCTTCAAGTGCAGCCACTTGGCATTATGGGCTCTGCCTGTATCATATAGATTGCAATAACTTAGCCAAATGGACAGTTGGTGGTAGGGGATGATAGGTTCGAACGCGTCCATTCTGGTCTAAGGGAAGGCTTCTAAAAGATCTTGTCTTGGTAAAACCAAGTCTTGTGGGGAAAGTGCACCATCTCTTCAGAGTGTAAAATCTAAGTACTTAGCCATGCCCCTGGTAAAGGACAATTTGAGCATCAAGACATGGAAGCTATCAAGAATCTCCTCATCCCAATTTCTAAGTTAAAAACTTGTGGTTGAACAAGGGTTAAAGGATCACTAATTTCTATTGGGAGATGCCTTGGGTGATTTTGTCAAGCAAAAACTTAGTATTTTCAAATGATAAGGAAAATCTATTTTGAGCAAAGCAAGCCTAAGCTCCACTTAGCCAAATGCATATAGATGATAGACTCCACTATACTACCATAGTATCACTTGCTAATACAATTCAAATGTATTGACCCTTGTGGTTGTAACTTATTATGTTGCAGGTTTGTTTGATGTTAGTGAAGTGTGTTGATTAGGATTACAAGTCTACAACCAACATGTTTGCCTGTGGCACTTTGAAGATGAAGGACCCCATGCTATTGTTATATTCTGCTGCATTGTAATGAGATAGCCAAATGAGCTATGTAAGATGTAATAAATTATTTTATTCCTGGTTATAAAGTTGTATTATGACCTTTGTTTCTTGATATTACATCTTAACTGTGGATGCTAGCTATTGATCCAGGGACTAAACATAGGGATCTCTACCTTATTAAAGGTTGGGACCTCTACAATGACCCTCCATTTTCGTCACTAAATCGTCATTGTCTTTAATATATGAAGATCTTATGACGTAAAACGGATCGTCAAAAACTAAGCGTCAGTAATTACACATAACGACGTTTTTTGCAAAATCATCATAATCGTCTATGATTATATTGGACCGTCATTACCTCTATGACGATTTAATATCGTCACTTCATGTCTGGTCTAGACACGTCAGATCCTATGTGGCCAGTCCTACGTGGCAAAATTGTGACGAAATAATATCGTCGCAATGTAAAATCAGCCGAGTCCATTTTGGTGGTCCATATGGGCCAAGCCCAATAATTCTAGACGTTTTATTTCTAGGCGGTGGCCTTTTTCTAGTCAATTTCTCTTTTGGGCCTTGCCCTTTTAGGGTCTTTTTCTATTTTGGGCTTTCAATTTTTTTCTCGATTTCTTCTTGGGTTGGTCCCACGGATCAGAAGGGTCCCATTGCCACTTGCATTTCCATACTAGACCCACTTGTGAGGTTACTTTTTCATACGGGTCACACTTATCAGGTCTTAATTTTAATGATTTGTCAATAAATGAACAACAAATAATTTAATCAGAACCAGGAACATAATTTTTTTTCATAATTAAGTCTATTACACAATATTCCAATGGTTCAAATCACACAAATACATTAACAACCCAAAATGAATCTTGAAGAAGGAATTTGAGGCAGCGACTACAAATGAATCTAACCCAAAATGTAAATCCAACGTAGCACCATATTCCAACAGCAGGAAACATCCATCATCAGTCTAAGGATGAACACTAGCCAGACACGCACATCAAACTCCAGGTCCTCTTCTTGCTCCTGCATCTTTAGGACCTCTCATGGCCAAAACACGTTTGTCGTCTGCCCATAGCTCCTGGTGTTTACCCCTCCCTCCAGAAGCGCATTCCAGCGTCTAGCTACCTACCAGCAAACGGTCCAAGGACAAGCCTCCTTGACCATCCATCCTGAGTGACAAAAAACATCCAAAGTCAAATAAGTCCACAAGCTGATGCGACCATGCTATGATGCCTAAACAAGTCAAGCCAACAGTCAATACCATTGAGGAAACAAAGACTAGCCACAATAACAGGTTCACAGTTCACTATACATGCATGCTTCTAAACAAAAGAATATGCATCAGATAACAATCAAATTTTAAGTTATACTCTGTCTTTTTCAAACAAATAATATTGTAGAATTAGGAAACAACTGCATACTTTACATTTTATTTATTAGAATTAAGGCAGGTAACTCTAAGAGAGAACTGGAGTACAGTATTATCCATTTTACACTGATAATTATGACTTGTCACTTACACCGTAAACTCAAAAATAAAGAAACACGTATAGAAGTAACCAAATTAACATCATAGACTCGACAGATCCTAGTACAAAGCTAATCAGACAATAGCTTCCCTATCACATAGGGACTTTACTCAAAAAATAATGCATGGCATCATGATCCATCAACCAAGTAACAAAGACAAGAATGAGATAGACTTAAGACTTATCTAATTTGTACAAGATGGTGTTGCTCCGGTTGAAGCACTCCATCGGGTCTACGAGAACAACCAGCATAAATACAAGTTAACAGTAGCATCAAACATCTAATCTCAGGTAAAGCTAGCAGTACAAGAGTGTGCTATGAACAGAGAGCATCCAGCAATTCCTAAAAATTATGGTATCAATAGCACATGCATTAACAGTTCAATACTTCTTACAAAAAATCAAAAGTAAAACAAGCATATCCATCACTAGCAGGCATACTCACAAATAATGAACATATATTTGCATGCCTACAGTCTAGAAAACTAGACTTTATTTTATGTAAACACTGCCAGGCATTTTGCTCGGGAGTATCACAACCTATTTTATGCCACAAGACAAGATGAAGACATTTTCTAATCATAGCCCCTATCTAGTTAACTAGCACCCAAATATATACATGTAGTACTTCAGGAAATTCATGTCTTGGATATTGCATTGATACATATATGGCCAAATAATAAATTACTAATATTCATGACTTGGCTGCGAATACTAGATATGATTTGGACATGTACTAGATATTATTATAAGTACTATTGGACCAATAGAAAAGATAGGAAGCAAATTACATGTACATCAGTACATAGATAGGAGGAAAATTCTCAATCAAATTTAGTGCATCTGCCAAATTAGCAGCTTGAAATAATGTAACCAATATAGCAAATGTGTGGAAATGATTTTGCATGTTCAAAATTATGAAAAGCAACAAAAAAAGCGTCTGCTGATCACATTCTAATTCATCCTTCTCTTCACCGTTGCCTCATGTGGAAAGTTCAGATGGATGAAGATAATAAGAGACAGCTATATTTGTTACATGCAGTAGCTATCATAGCATCAAAATCATGCTAGATAAGATCCTAATATAGCTCAAATACTCAAGAGTACTGGTAGGTTAAGCAAACTATTAACGAGTATTATATGTATCTGTTGTGGTGACACACCAGAACACTTTGTAGCCCTTTACCAAGTTTAAGATGCAGTTATTCACATGTATATTGAACTCTGAACTTACCATTCCCAAACATCTTACTCAGGCTCTTCTCTTGATATGGCATTGGCCATGCTTGAGGTTTTAAATCCATATTCAAATCTGGGTTTACCTACAATTAAATGAAATTCCAATCTCAATATTAAATTGTGTAGCAAACGGTTCATCATATGACGTGCTAGAAAGAAGTCTGAGAATACAATGGGTCTCAAAGCTCGATAGAAAATAGTATACAGTAATGTCTATACATAGTTTGTTGTGCTAGAGATAACACTCAGAAGTAAGCCAAATAAAGTGTTCTTCTGCATGAATTCAAGCAAACAACATTTTGAGCTTAAACCGAATGCTTTTAGAATATTTCAAAATATGAGATGTACCATTATATACTTCATTTTGATTAATACATATCTGAATCAAGTTATATTAAAAAGGTAAGTTGACATTACAATGTTCTATCATCTAGTGAACAACAACAAAGGATACGCAAATTCTATGGTACAAGAACATTTGTTGCTTCATTGTCCATACAAGTCTGCAACTACCTTTTCCACCAGAAGCTCCAATTGCCACACGAAAGCGCCAAGCCGGCGAGGACATTCAGTGATTGGTGTGAGCAGCAACATAATACTACGAAGAAGCGAATGAGCAACGAAAGAAGGAGGGACTGACCAAGATGGGTTATCCGGTCGACAGTGAAGCAGTCCATGGAGGCGGCGAGCTTGGAGGCGGACGGCCAGGATCAGGCCCTCGACGTGCTTGACGTCGCGGTTGGCGCATCATCCGGCAAGCAGCTCGAGCTTCATGAATGGAGGCTTCAGAGAGGGGATCGAGATCAGGACGTAATGTTGCCGAATATGTTGTTAGGGGTTGGTTGGGGTGTTCTAGTCTTTGTCCCCGGGCGGCGATGGCGGCCATAAATACAGAGAGCGCGGAGGCGATCTAGGCCGTGATCCCGACGGACTCACACTCGGGGAGGCCACGGAGAGAGAGGAGGGAGTGGTCTATGCGGCGGTGTCGGGGAGAAGGCTCTGCAGTGCCCTTACTTTGGATCAGATTAGGGTTCGGGTGGGATGGTGTGAAGAAGAACAAAACAGGGGCGGCGGCGGAGGAAATAGTTTCGGGTTTGGAGAGGGGTGCGATATTTCCTTTGCATGCGCATTCTGGAGCCGCAGAATGGGGAGTTGGTGGACGAGGTGTGCTTCTTCGATGAGCGACGAGACCCGTTAGATGTGTTTTTGAACGGGTTCGATTAGTCTCAGATGTACAATCCGTGGGCGGAGGTTTCTTGTAATTTGATTGGTTGTAGATGACCTCATAGGTTTTTCAGCACCAAAGTGTCCCTCGCTCTAGAGTGGATCCAAAACCAAAGCATAATTTGTGAAAATGTTCCTGTATTATACACACATATGTATTTTAAAACAGCGAACAATGTTACAGTACAAAGTTTTCCTTTTCGTCGCATAAAAAAGCCACTTTCCATTTTTCGAGTGCCAAAAACGGGGCGTTTTGTGAAGCAACCACCAGATGAAAGTTTTAAAATGGTATCATCCTATTTTTTCAAAAAATACTAGAACATATTAGATATACAATTTCCCAAATAGGATATCTCAAACCTTTCTGACCACCCCTCGCAAAAAAGACAAATGTCTACCAAATTGGCAAGAAATGGGTTCGATTTGAACTACAGGCACATGATCTAACGCTCATGATTTTTTGCAAAAATCATTTTTATGTTCACAATATGCTATTTCATCACAGCTCCGATGAAATTTTCGCGAGGCTCAGCCCCGAGCTAAGAACCTCCATGTCTGCCATTTTGACCATAGTTTGAAACAGACATAAAAAAATTTAAAATGGTCCGAACAATGTAAATCCTTCGCGTGGCGTCATGTTATGTGACATAGTTGCAAGTAAAAATAACAAACTTGGTATATTGATTGTGTCTCGAAAAAACCTTCTCAGAAATGACCTATCATGTTCGAGGTTTCATGGCTTTCGGGTCAAAAGACCAATGATATGGCTAGAATCACGGCATAGTTTGTGATAATGTGCCCATATTGTGCACGCGTATGCATCTTGGTATGTCGAACAATGTTGCAGAAGGAAGTTTTCCTTTTCGATGCACGGAAAATCCATTTTCCGAGCGCCCAAAAATGGGCATTTTTTGCAGCAACCACCAAACAACAGTTTTAGAATGCTACCAACACATTTTCCGAAAATACTAGACCAAACTACATGGACAATGTCCCAATTGGGGTATCTCAATCCTTTCCGTCCACCCCTGGCGAAAAAGACAAATTCCTGCCGAATCGGTAGGAAGTGGGTCCGGTTTGAACTACAGGTACATGATCTGATGCCCATTATTTTTTGCAAAAATTATTTTTAGACTCACAATATGATGTTTCTTTAGAGATCCAATGCAAGTTTAGCGAGGATCATCCCCTAGATAAGAACCTTCATGCCCTCCGTTTTGACCATTGTTTGAAACAAGCATAAAAAATTAAAAAACGGTCCGAACAATACAAATTCTTCGCGTGGTGTCATGTTATGTAACATAGTTCCAAGAAAAAATATAAAACTTGATATATTCTTTGCATCTCGAAAAAACCTTCTTAGAAATGATCTATCATGTTCGAGGTTTCATGGCTTTCAGGCCGAAAGACCAATATTATGGCTAGAATCGCAGCATAGTTTGTGATAATATGCCTATATTGTGCATGCATGTGCATCTTGGAACAGCGAACATCTTGTGCATTACAGAAACTTCACTAACTACAGTTGTATTGTCTACAGATTAACTAAAAATTCATAGAGGAATTGGAGAATCACCTTTATAAGAAAATTGCCAATGACTTCTTATGCATAAATATAGTTCTTGCATTGTTTCACATTTCGAGAAGTTTATAATATTTAGAAAATTCTGCGGCAAAGGAAGGAAGACATCAATCAATATTAGTAGAACTAATATAATAAGCCAATTGTGGCACATGTACTGTCTAGAATATTAGATGTCTATATTCTACGGTGTCTATAGTGTCCGAAGAATCTGAAATATTTACTGCTAGGGAGAGCCTTCAAGCTGTTGCAAGGCGCCGTACAGGCATATGTAAGCACATGATCATAGTCTTATGTAAGATCATAACATAGTAAATAGTCAAATGACTTATCTACATGGACAATTGGACTGGAAACTGAATCACTTCCGATGCTTGGTCTTCAAATCAAGAAGCATATGTTGGCAAAAACAGATGGTTATGGTGTACCGTGTCTACCGGCTAACATCTCACCAAATCAAATGAGTGTAAATATGATGGAAGGGGAACATACCATGAAGTACATATTATTAAACATCAAGTATATCACCTAGCAACGTGTATCAGGGACAACTAGTAAATATAAGTATATCACCTAGCAACCGATAATTTAGTTAGTTTTTCTAGGATTTGTAGAGGTCCCAACCTAATAAGATTGATCCCTCCTGTGTTTTACAATGCTAGTCCCTGGATTAATATCTAGCATCCACAGTTAAGATGTAATATCAAGAAACAAAGGTCATAATATAACTTTATAACCAGGAATAACATAATTTTATTACATCACACATAGCTCATATGGCTATTACATTACATTGCAGCGGAATAAATATAGTCATGGGTCCTTCATCTTCAAAGTGCCACAGGCAGATGTTGGTTGTAGACTTTGTAATCCTAAACAATAAATCTTCACTAAAATCAATCAAACCTGCAACATACAAGTTACAGCCACAAAGGGTCAATACATTTGAATTGTATTGGCAAGTGATACTATGGTAGTATAGTGGAATCTATCATCTACATGCATTTGGCTATGTGGAGTTGAGGCTTGCATTGCTCAAAATAGATTTTTCTTATCTTTTTGAAAATACTAAGTTTTTGCTTGACAAAATCATTTTTCTCAATAAAAGATTTCAAGATCCTTGTACCAAGCCATCTTTCCATCAATGATTGAAGAATTCAAACAACCCTTGTTCAAACCACAAGATTTTAACTTAGAAATTTGAATGATGAGATTCTTGATTGCTTCCATGTCTTGATGCTCAAATTGTCCTTTACCAGGGACATGGCTAAGTACTTAGATTTTACACTCTGCAGAGTTGGTGCACTTTCCCCACAAGACTTGGTTTCCCAAGACAAGATCTTTCAGAAGCCTTCCCTTAGACCAAAATGGACGTGCTCCAACCTATCAAACACTACCACCCACTGTCCATATGGCTAAGTTCTTGCAACCTATATGATCATGGCAGAGCCCATATTGCCAAGTGGTTGCACTTGAAGCTTCTCAACATTTGACATCTCATATCCCTTTGTTTCCTGGGTGGCCATCCACAAGTGAGATACACAATCCAAGCCTATGGCATTGTGAACCACTCAACATAACCCAATCCTTCCACTTCCACCCAGGTGATTCATTAACTTAGTTGTTTTATTAGACAAAATCACAAGTCCTTAGACTTAGAATATTTTTCCATAGCGTGAATATATATTCCACCCATGCTTTCTATTAGCTAGGCTAAGCTTGATAGTAGTAGGAATATTAACTTAGGAAAATCCTACTAAGGATTCATCTACTAGGTTTCCTATAGCAAGGTTTATACTTAGCAAAATCCATGCAAGTTTTACTTAGCAAAATCACTAATGCATAGTGAAAGTAATGGGATAAAGTATGAAGCATCACTTGCCTTTTTGGTAGGGAATGGTGGTTCACTCCTTGATCTTTCTAGTCTCACACTTCACTACAAATCAATCAAGCAAACACAAATTCAATTCACATTCCAAACCAAAGTCAAACAAACAATTCTTCACACACACAAAGTAATGGAATCTAAGTCATGCATGGGAGCATGCACAAGATAGTTTTATTTTGCAAAGGGGTCTCTATGGGGTTTCTAAACTTTGTAAGATCCAAATTGGTCATTTACCAAAGTGGCAAAGTCATTTAGCAAGAGGGTTTTGTCCAAAAACTATTTAAATCCATTCTTCATTTCATGTGGTGAAAATTGTTTTTATTAAGGTAAAACTCTTAAGTTGTTCACCAAATGAGTTGCTATTGCAAGCTTGGTGTTTTAGGTCAGTAGGTTTGGTCCAAACCATTTTCTCAAAGTTTTTCTTTCCATAAACATTTTTATAATAGAATCAACAATTTTATTTGGCTAGAAATGGACTAAACTAATTAATCCATTCCAAACTTTTCCAAATTTATTTTCCAAACCATGGGTTGGTTCCTAGGGTCAGTAAGGTCACAACAATCCAATTTGCAAAGGTTTTATCCTTAAATTCAATTTTAAACAATTTTTCTAATCTAAACAAGTACACAAATGTTTCTGCAAATTCAAACAAGCTAACAGATACTATTTGTCAAACCAAGGCCATGGTTGGCTAGTGCTTGTTCTCCTGGATCCATTGATATAAAATTTGTCAAATTTGGACGTGTGGATCCAAAGATATAAGGGTTTGAAGTTTGCAAAAGTTTCTGTTTTCAAATTCTGTTTTAAACCAAATAGGTGACACGCGGCGCTGTTTCATTGGTCGATACCGGTTCGGCCGGATCGGCTCTGTGGAACGTTAGATCTAAAGTGGATCGTGCGGCACTAGTTGCTCGATACCCCTTCGGTAAGTCATTCAATCGTGTGCCTCGGATCTATATCGGACGGCTGCTACTGCCTGGCCAAGAACTGGCGGCGGGATGTTACCGGCGAGCGGCGGAGCGGTCAGTTGGCGGCGGCGCTGGCGAGGCAGGAAACGAAACAGTGAGGGAGCAAGCTCACCGAAGTCGCGAGGATGAGGTGATGCTGTTCGTGTGGTCGTCGTGGCAAGGGGCGCACGGGGACGGGCAGGATTTCTCGCCGGAGTTGGTTCTGGCGACGGTCGCGTGCGGTCGAGGTCAAGGATGACGCTGTGGTCCACGGGAAGACAAACGGAGGACGGGGTTAGCTGCGCAAGACCATGGCAAAGATGTGTGCGTGAACGGAAGGGGTCGGGGTGGTCTGGAATTACCGGAGGAGCTCGACGGAGGCGAGACAGACGGCGGCGCTCAGAACTTTTGTCGAAGACGGCTTCCTGGGGCGCCCGCGGTTGAACGAAGTGTACCAGGAGATGCGTAAGAGAGTGGTGAGTGTGCTCGTGTGCTCGGGGAGGCAGGAGGTGGTGTGGCTCGGCCGTATTCGTCGGTGGAAGCTCGTCGGAGACGGAGCTGTTCGAGGACAAATTGCGACGGCCTGGAGGCGTGCTTTGGGGAGGGGGCAGAGGGGAAACGGAGAGGAGTGACTGAAGTTTAAAGGGGCGTGGTTATTACGAGAAATCAAGGCCTCCTTCACGTGCAATCAATCGCCGGAGTAACTCACTGCAACGGTCAGGGCGACGAAGTCCGGTTGAAGACGATGAACAGAGAAGGGTGGGTCCGCTTGGCAGTGAAAGAAAGGGAGTGAAGGTGGGGTCCTCTGGTCAGCGTCGGTGTGGGTCGGAAACAGAGTGAGGAATGTTTTCTTTCGGGTGAGGGGGAGCTGGGCTAAGTGGGCTGTTGGGCTGGCTTAGTTGGGTTTGGTCCACTTCCATTTTTTTTTTCTGCCTGTTTGTTTATTCTTTTCTATTTTCTGATTTGTTATTTCAAACAATTATTCAAACATTCAAACAACAATCAAACAAACACTCAACTTTACTTTGAATTTGATTCTGTTTTTTCAACATAATCCAAATCTCAAAATAAAATAATATTTTATTTATTTTGGATCCATTTATTAATTAAATAAAATGGATCTTTAATTTATTAATAGTGTTTGATTTATTTAATAAAATTTCCATTTGAAATCCAAATGTTTTAAAAATCAAATCAGTAGGTATCATTTGGAAGTAAATAATATTTGGATACTTGTTTAAAAGAAAATATTATTTTACTTTAGGGTCAAATATTAATTAAATAAAATGGGCCAAGGTTTATTAATCAAATAGGAGTTGATTTTATTAATAAAATCTTTATTTGAAACCTACATATTTTCAAAACCAATCAGTGGGTTTTATTTGGGAAATATAGAATATTTGGAAACTTATTTTTAAAACAAAATAACATTTTATTTTAGAGTCCATTATTAATTAAATATAATAGACTTTCATTATTAAATCCAATAGGATTTGTTTTATTATAATTTTTATTTTTAAATCTAAAATATAACCAAAACACTTCAGTAGGTTTTAATTAAGAAAATAAAGTACTTAGAAAACTTATTTAAAATAATTTAATAAGTTTTGATATTTTAATTAAAATGATAAAACCTTTTATTTAAAATAAAGTTTGGATATTAATTCCTTATTATTTTATTTAGCAATCCTTTATTATTTTTAAACAAACTTTTGCTATTTTTATTCAAAACAAAATGTTTTAAATCCAAAGCTTGGCCCAGGTTTAATTTGTCTTTACAAAATAATCTTTATTTATGAATCCACCTTTCTTTTGAAAACTAAATCTTTTACAAAAAGATTCCAAAATAGTAATTCCAAAATATTTTATTTTCTTTTATCAAATGTTTACCTTTAAGAATCCCTTTAGGATTTTATTTAATTCAAATGGGTTTGAAGTTCCAATTGAATCCAAAAAGTTTCTTCTGGCTCTGAAAATCAAACAAAGTTTTATTTTATTCATTTATTTTCACATTACAAGATTTGGAAAATCTTGGGATGTGACAGGATAAACATGGAGGCTTCTACGGTGCCTCCAATTAGTAAATAATAATATAAGATATGGAATTAGTAAATCCACTATTTTTAAATAATTAAAATATTACTAATTAACACACTACGATGATCTACCGAATTATATAATAATTTAGAAGTAATAAATATTTTTGGACGTTTTATGAAAAAATATGAAAGAACTAAAAAACAGAAAAAAGGAAAAACACTTACTAACTGGACTAATGGACCTAATCTACTGCGCCCAGGTCATCACCGGCCCAAGACCGCATCCCACCTCCCTTACTAGGCCGAAAACCTTGAAGGAAAAAAAGGAGAATAGAAGGATGTTATGCTTCCGTGAAGCCTACCAAGCCCAACGATTGAACATAGACTTCATCAAGCATCAACGTGCTATTTTTTGAACTATGTGACAGCGTGGTGGTTGGCTTCGATGTAAGGGCGACGGCGGTCGCGGGTTCGAATGCCCTGGCAACCTTTTTTATCTATTATTTCCTATATAAGAACGTGGAGCTGGTTTGTTAGATGTGGGCCCGCCGTGTCAGTTTAACCCTGACCTATTTGTCAGGTGGGAGTATATCGACATATATACGTGTACAAAAAGTTACACATATACATGACATGTAGAAATAATTGCTGACGTGGCTGACTAGTCATTTTAATATATTATATATTGGACACTATGATGATTTAAATTGGTCGTAATCGACTATAAATAAGGATCTAATCTGTACCGTGTAGATTATGACAATTTTATCAGATGAAATTACAACGATTCTAACAAAAACGTCGTAATTCTATAGGATTTTGACCGTTCCAAATAGCCTACAACCATCTTGTACGAGATCGTCATAAATCTATGACGATTTCATTTCTCGTCACTATGAGAAGGTCACAAGTTAACACATTTCTTGTAGTGGCATCCCATTCATTCATTTCAAGAGCATTTGTAGACAAAATAGACTCCCAACTAAAATAATTGGATGCCATATTAAAGTAAGCTTCCCAGGTGGAGAGATGATAGTAAATTTTGGATGCCATGATCTAGTCTTAGAATTTGGAAAGGACAAGTTTCCAGTTAGTCTAATAATCATAGAATCCCAAGGATTGGATGTAATTTTGGGCATGGATTGGATGACCCGTTATGACGGAGTAATAGATTGTGCCAATCGAACTGTTACACTCATAACCCCGGAAAAGAAACGAATTAGGTTCAAGTCTAAATTTGAGCCCAAAGGGAGTAAGTTAAATTCACTTAAGGGGGTTAGCCTAGACAGTGTACCAGTAGTAAAAGAGTACCCGGATGTGTTTCCGAAAGAATTACCTGGAATGCCAACAGATAGGGATGTGGAGTTTTTGATTGACTTACTGCCAGGATCTGGACCCATAGCAAAGAGACCCTGCAAGATGTCAGTTGATGAGTTAAAATAGCTCAAGAAACATCTCAGAGAATAGTTGAAGAAAGGATTTATCCAAACGAGTTCTTCATCTTGGGGTGCACTAGTTTTGTTTGTCGAGAAGAAAGACAGAAGTTAGAGGCTATGCATAGATTATCGTTCACTCAACGAAGTGACCATAAAGAACAAGTATTCCTTACCCAGAATAAATGATCTCTTTGATTAGCTAGAAGGAGCTCGTGTGTTCTCAAAAATTGATCCCCGATCAGGTTACTTTCAACTAAAGATTAGAGAACAAGATATACCCAAGACTTGTTTTACCACTAGGTATGGATTGTATGAGTATACACTGATGCCATTTGGACTAACAAATGCACCATCTTATTTCATGAACATGATGAACAAGGTGTTCATGGAGTTTCTTGACAAGTTTGTTGTGGTATTCATCGATGACATGTTGATTTATTCCTAGAGCAATGAAGAGCATGAAGAACATTTGCGTTTGATTCTTGAGAAACTCAGGGAGCACAAGTTGTATGCCAAGTTCAGCAAATGTGTGTTTTGGATGAATGAAGTTGGTTTTCTTGGACATGTTGTGTATTGGAATGGTATAGCTGTCGATCCCGCAAAGGTGTCAACTGTAACTGAGTGGGAATCTCCCAAATCGGTTAAAGAGGTCCGTAGTTTCCTAGGCTTGGCCGGGTACTATAGAAGGTTCATCGAGAATTTATCGAAAGTAGATAAACAAATGACGGAGCTACTAAAGAAAGAGAAGAAATTTGATTGGACTGAAGGATGTGAAACCAGTTTTCAAAAGTTGAAGAAAAGACTAGTGTCAGCACTAGTTTTATCCTTGCCAGATCTAGTGAAAGATTTCCAAGTCTATTGTGATGCATCTCACCAAGGATTGGGTGGAGTATTGATGTAAGAAGGAAAATTTGTGGCTTATGCCTCGAGACAAATCAAGACTCATGAAGTAAACTATCCTACACATGACTTAGAGTTGGCCTCTGTTGTCCATGCACTCAGAACATGGAGACACTACCTTTTGGGAAAGTGTTGTGAAGTATTCACAGATAACAAGAGTTTGAAATTACCTAGAAAGAACTCAACATCAGACAAAGAAGGTAGCTAGAACTCATCAAGGATTACGACTTGAGTTTGCAATACCATCCCGGTAAAGCGAATGTCGTAGCTGATGCATTAAGCCGCAAAGTTTATGTGAATGGCCTCACCAAAGGAGAACTGCAGATGATTTGTGCGCTCAATTTAAAGAGCTAAGATTAGATATAGTGCCTGAAGGATATCTTATGTCTTTAGAAGTTCAACCAACACTAATGGATAAAATCAAAGAAGCTCAAAAGTTGGACAAGGAAATAGAAGAGATCAAGAGTAAAATAGGTAAAGGAAATGCAAAGGGATTCCATGAAGATGACCAAGGAACCTTATGGTATGGAAAACATATCTGCATTCCACAAGATCCTGAACTAAGGAAATTGATCCTGCAGGAAGCACATAATTCACCATATTCTATTCATTCGGGCAACACCAAGATGTTGATGGATGTGAAGGAAAGATTCTGGTGGAACAATCTAAAGAAGGATATCGCAGAGCACATTGCTTTGTGTGACGTGTGTAGTCGAGTAAAGGGGGAGCATCAGAAACTGGCAGGGTTATTACAACCACTACCGATACCGGATTGGAAGTGGGATAAAATTGGTATGGATTTTATCACATGATTGCCAAGAACTAGATCCGGATACGATTCTATATGGGTTGTTGTGGATCGCTTAACAAAAGTGGCTCATTTCATACCCATAAATACCACTTATACAAGTGCTAAATTATCCAAGATCTATATGAACAGGATTGTGTGTTTGCATGGAGTACCTAAGAGTATTGTGTCAGATAGAGGAACTCAGTTCACTTCGCATTTCTGGAAACAACTGCATGAGTAATTGGGAACTAGACTAGAATTCAGCACAACATTTCATCCTCAAACTGATGGACAGACAAAAAGGACCAATCAAATTTTGGAAGATATGTTGAGAGCATAGAGATGGCTCCGTTTGAATTCCTTTATGGAAGGAAGTGTACTACACCATTATTATGGAATGAAGTAGGAGAAAGAAATTTTTTTGGACTATATCTGATCAAGGAAGCCGAAGAGAAAGTCAGAATGGTAAAGGAAAGATTGAGGATAGCCCAATCACGACAAAAGATCTATGCAGATGTTTATACATAGATAGGTCACCTATGAAGTAGGTGATAGAGCTTATCTTAGGGTCTCACCACTTCATGGTGTGAAGAGATTTGGAGTCAAAGGGAAATTGGCACCTCGATATGTAGGACCATTCAAGATTTTGAGCCACAAAGGAGAAGTGGCCTATGAGTTAGAACTACCAGAATCACTGTCAGCAGTTCACAATGTGTTTCATGTAATCCAGTTGAAAAAGTGTCATCTAGAGATGGAAGAAAGTTCGTTAAAAAACACTATACCACTAGAAGAAGTTCAGCTAGAGAATGATCTCACTTATGAAGAAAAACCTATCAAGATTCTCGAGACAGCAAAAAGAGTCACTCATACTAAGACAATCAAGTTCTGCAAAGTATAGTGGAACCATCATACTAAGGAAGAAATAACTTGGGAAAGAGAAGATGAGCTTAGGAAAGATCACCCTAACCTATTTACTAGCCAATCCGAATCTCGAGGGCGAGATTCATCTTAAGGGGGTTAGATTTGTAACATCCCAAATTTCATCAAATTCAAAACATCATCATTGCATACATATCATCATGGCATGTTTTCTTTGCACAAAAATTTCGAAAGTTTAAACCCTAGCAAAACCCTATTTTTATACCCCTTTTATATTTCATGTATGGGGCATGTTTTTATTTTTATTTTATGACCCCAAATCTTTTTTGGAGTGATTTGCTGTATTTGACACACTCTTAAACACTAGGATCACCTCACAAAAGTGTCGTGAAAGTTTGAAAAGATTTGGAGTTGATTTAGTCATTCAAATCTTATTTGAAAAAATCAAAACAGAAAAAGAAAAGGCTAAATAGAAAAAAAGAGGCAGCCAGCCATCTGGCCTAGCAACCATCCGCGGCCAATCTAGCCCACCCAGACATCTACCCTCTCCCCTATATTTCTCACCCCCGCGCGCGCACCCCCTCGCTGATCAGTGGCCCCCATTGCCACCTCACCCCTTCGTCCCCAAACACCGCACACGACCAGCTCCGCCGCGGCCGTTTCCCCTTTGATTTCGCGCTTGATTGCGAGTTACTGCGGGCGTGATTCCCTGCGTCGACCCGGCTACTTAATCCCCTCGGCACCAGCTTCATTTCCCCCACTGAGAACCACCGGAGCGCCCCAGGCTACACCAATTTTTCTTTGCACTGCCGCTGCCCGATGAACTCCGGCGAGCTATTGCGGTGAGTACCGTGCGCGCCTTGACCTCTGGTTCAAACGAGCAAGATCTCCTTTTCCTTGTGCACCTTATTATGCATGCCTCTTCTCCCTGTGCCCCAGAGCGTCGCCCCCGTCATCGATTGCCAGCACCTGACGCTCGGCTCTACTCTGTCGAGCGATTCTGGCTGTGTCCATGCGCCCCTCCCCCGTTCGATGCCACCTTGAGAATCACCTCGTTGCCGCGACTCTGCTAAGCCACAGTGCCCCTCCCTTACCCCCTGGCCTCGCTGGCACGTCGCCGTCAGACGTGTCGCCGCCGTAGTGGACATTTGCGCCGCTCTCTTTTGGTCAGAGCATTGTGATCCACTGGATCTAGATCCAATGGCCTAGATTAGAAGATAGCAGTGAATTGGTATGGCTAGATCTGGACCGCAGGATGCAACTTAGATCTAACGGAACGCGTGCGTGATCCGCGCGAACTGGTACGCGTCAATCAGAAGCTGCCGCGTGGCTCTGTTTTAGAATTAAAATCCAGATTTTATCTATTAGATGTTTAAATTTGCAAAATTCATAAGTTTTGATCTGTAATTCCAAAAATACAAATTAGGTGTGTATGGATTCAGAAAAATATGAACTTTGCATTTATGGCCTTACTTTGGTCATTTGCTTCTGTAAAATTAGGATTTTATGCAGAGACATTTGTAGGGCTATTTTGACAAAAAATATTTAGAATATTGTTTTTAGGTGGTTTTTGTTTTATTTAGACTTTAGAATGTATTCTTTGTATTCAGTACTATAGAGTTTGATTTTAAAAGTGTGGCAAATCATCTCATTGCATTTTGCATGCATTCATATTATTTTTGTGTGTATATTGATTTGTGAATATTTTGCTGTTTGAATTGTTGTGTAGATTTTGTGGATTGTGGAGAGTGTGATTCTGAGGATTATACCTATTCTCCTATCTACCAAGTCAAGAGATAATTCATCTTATGTCCCATTATTTTTCCTATTGCACTAGTATTATTTTGAGTAGGATTTGCTTGGTAATTTTTCAAAGTATATGCCATGCTATGGTAGATCCTATAGATTATATCTTGGTAGTATTTTCCCTATGTTAGGAGCCATGGTATTCTAGAATGCTTAGAATTTCTATTAGAATAAGTGGGTGGAATATTCATGTTATGTTATTATGGAAAGATTATACCTATATATTTTTGATTAAGAAAACAGCTTTGTTAATGAATCACCTGGGTGGAATTGGGACTTGTATGGTTTGTGTTGAGTGGTTACACATGGCCCATGTCAATGGTTTACCCTGTGTATCACTCTTGTGGTTGACAACCCAGGAACAAAGAGATTTGAGATGTTTATTGTTGAGAAGCTTCTAGTGCAACCACATGGCATATGGGCTCTGCCTTGACTAACTAAGTTGCAAGAACTCAGCCAGATGGATATATGGTGGTAGAGTTGATAGGATGGAACGCGTCCATGGTGGTCGGAGGGACTGCTTCTGAAAATTCTCGTCTCGATTCATGTCGAGTCTTGTGGGGAAAGTGCAACACCTCTCGAGAGGGTAAAACCTAAGTACTTAGCCGTGTCCCGGTCATGGACACTTTGAGCATCAAAGACATTGAAATGGTCAAGAATCTCCTCATCCCAATTTCTCAAAGTTAAAAATGGTGGGTGAATCCTTAGTGGATCCTTAGTGTTTTTGTAAATAAAAACTTAGTGATTTCAACTAGTAGGACAAAACTACTTTGTGCAAAGCCAGCCTGAAACCACACTTTGCCAAATTCATGTAGTTGATAGTCTCTACTATATAACTATGATATCACTTGCCAATACAATTCCAACTGTATTGACCCCTTGTGGCTATAACTTATTATGTTGCAGGTTACTCTGATGGTGAGTAGGGTTATGAGTCTACACTCAACATGTTTGCCTGTGGCACATGAAGATGAATACTTTATTTATTTGTTATGTAATAAGAACTCTTTATATGTTAGCATTGGGCGAGTGAGTTGTAAGAACTATTGTACTCCTAGAATTTCGATGTAATAATGACCTTTGTATATGTGTAATTCATCTTAAACTATGGGTGATCGCAATTCGATCCATGGACTAGCACTGCAATCACAGGGATCTCTACCTTAATGGGTGAGGTCTTACAAAATAGAGGCATGAACCCACTATCGAGCATAAATACTCCCTCTTGGAGTCACTAGCATCTACTTGGTCAATATAGCTACTAGAAACGGAGAGCAGGCAAGATCACAAACAACACAGACATGATAGAATCAATAAGATAGAATCATTAACCAATCTGACATAGTAATCTCAATATCCATCAGATCCCCACAAACACAACATGCATGATTACAAATAGATGACCTTGATCATGAATGGAGCTCAAAAGATCTAAACATGGTAGCACAAAGGAGGAGAAACAACCATATAGCTACTACATGCACCTGTAGTCCAAGGTGGAACTACGCACGCTTCATACCGGAGGCTGGCATGGTGATGAACAAGGCCTACAGGATGATCTCTCCCCTCCGGTAGGGTGCCGGGAAGAGCTTCAGATCCCCCCTGATCTAGGGACAATGGTGGCGGCGGCTACAGGCTGTTTCGTGGAAGATTGATCGGGTACTTAGGGTTTAGGTATCGGGGACTTCTTCTAGGCGAAGAGGGAGGTCGAGGGGGTGCCTGAGGTGGCTGCACCCCCCCCCAGGCGCGGGCCAGGCCTGGCCGAGTGGCCAGGGGTGTGGCCCCCTCGAGGCCGTCCTCCGTCTCGTCTTTTGGCTCTGTGTTCCCCACGGTAAAATATTTACTTTGGCTTTTGTCCCGTACAATTCCGAGAATATTCATTTTCTGACTTCTCTGGAACCAAAAACAACAGAAAACAGGCAAATAGCACTATGGCATCTTGTTAATAGGTTAGTCCCAAAAAACATATAAAAATACCACAAAGTGTAGACAAAGCAAAGCAAAGTAGATACTAAATAAGCATGGAACATCAATAATTATAGATACATTTACGACGTATCAACCATCCCCAAGCTGAACTCCTGCTCGTCCTCGAGTAGGTAAGTGATAAAAATAATAATTTTTGAGGTTACATGCACCATCAAAATAAAGATCAAACCATTTGCAAGCATTGAAAGCTGGGATCAAAGTACTCTAAACATGAGCATGAAAGAAGAAGTTCTAACAATAAGACAAAGTAATTATGCTGCAACATGAAAGGATACAAACAAAGATCATGAATAACAATGCATTGAAAGAAGTTTGTTTGTTTCACATATAGAAAACATAGCATAGTGGCATCCAGCTTGTCCTCATGGAGTAGCAATAAATGCATAGGACACCTTCAAAGTTCATAAGAGTGACTAGATACAAATAGTTCAAGAGCAAGCAATATCAACAATATGAATCAATCGATAAGTTTTGGGACAATTGATGGCGCCTGAGAGCGCTTCGTCAGGAAACCCCGAGAGCAAGGTGTGATGCAGCACCGCAACAAGTCTTCCCTCAGTAACAAACCGAGGTTATCGAACCCGTAGGAGGAAGGAAACATCTCAAAGGTATTGCAACCAACGTGGAAACCTTCACAACACAAAATCAAAACTTTGCCCCAACTAACAGTGAGGTGGTCAATCTCATTGGTTGCTATAACCAAGGATTAACTGTATGGTGTGGAAGGTGATGATGGTTTGTAGCAATTAAACAGTAACAGTGGAAGATGTATCAATGATAAATATTGGACTAGGGTCCATATTTCACTAGAGGTGTTCCCGTTAGATAAACAAACATGGCATGCTGGGTAAACAAATTACAGTAGGGCAATTGACAGGACTGAGCAAGGCATAACAATGCAATACTAGACAAAAATATCCTATGAGATTCGATTGGGCAATACAACAATATACATAGACCGCCATCCAACTGCACCTTTGGGTTATCATCCTACCTCCCTCCAGTATTAAGTTGCAAGCAATAGACAACTGCTTTAAGCAAAGTGTGTAAGGTAAATAATCCACTTGTTCCATGAATAAGAGACCGTTGTTTTCTCCCTAGTGGCAACATCACATCTACAACCGTAGAGATTTTTGTCACTTCCCTTGATTAAGTAGAGGCATGAACCCACTATCGAGCATAAATAACCCCTCTTGGAGTCACTAGCAACTACTTGGCCAAGATAGCTTCTAACAACGGAGAGCATGCAAGATCACAAACAACACAAACATTATAGAATCAATAAGACAAAACCATTAATCAATCTGACATAGTAATCTCAATATCCATCAGATCCCCACAAACAAAACAAGCATTATTACAAATAGATGAGATCTTGATCATGAACGGAGCTCACAAGATCTAGACATGAAAGCCCAAGGAGGAGATACAACCATCTAGCTAATACATGGACCCGTAGTCCAAGGTGGAACTACTCACGCTTCATACTGGAGGCTGGCATGATGAAGAAGAAGGCCTCCGGGATGCTCTCCCCTATGGCAGGGCACCGGGAAGAGCTTCAGATCCCCCGATCTAGGGACGATGGTGGCGGCGGCTGCAGACGGTTTCGTGGAATATTGATCGGGTCCTTAGGGTTTAGGCATTGGGGGCTTCTTATAGGCGAAGAGGCGAGGCTAGGAGGCGGCCAGGGGGCCCACACACTGCCCAGGTGCGGGCCCACCCTAGGTCGTGCCTAGGGGGTGTGGCCACCCTGTGGCGCCCCTCTGTCTCTCCTCTGGACTCCGTGTTCTCCTCGGTGAATTATTGACTTTGGCTTTAGTCCCGTCCAATTCCGAGAATATTTCCTTACTAGCTTTTCTGGAACCAAAAACAGCAGAAAACAGGCAACTGGTACTGTGGAAACTTGTTAATAGGTTAGTACCAGAAAAGATATGAAAAGCACCTCAAAGTGTGGACAAAGCAAAGCAAAGTATATACTAAACAAGCATGGAACATAAAAAATTATAGATACGTTTCCGACGTATCAAGGACCCCCAAGCTTAACTCCTTCTCGTTCTCGAGTAGGTAAGTGATAAAAGAATAATTTTTGAGGTGGCATGCACCATCAAAACCAAGATTAAACCATTTGCAAGCTTTGAAAGCTTGGGTCAAAGAACTCTAAACATGTGCATGAAAGATGGAGTTCTAACAATAATACAAAGTAACTATGCATGCAACATGAAAGGCTACAAAAAAATATCATGAATAACATGTATTAAAAAATGTTTGTGGTACTTGTTAGCTTTTAGCCCTCATTGCCCCTATCATAAGCATCTTGAAGTGATTAAGGTTAAAGTGAACAAACTATGGAGTATATGCTTGACAAAGTAGAAGTTGGCAATCTCATGTCCCTTAAATACGAGGGCCGCACCTCATGCTACTCAACTTTGGTCACCTGTAAGTTCTTGTAATAGTAAGTACATGTGTATCATAGAGAACCGCCAACAGGGTACCCCTTTCACATGGTACATGAGCTATCCCATAACCAAAATGACAAGCCAAGCAGACAATGAGCATCGCAGCGATCTTTTTATTTACTATTTGTATAGATTTTTATTGAGGATGCTTCACAGATTGCTCACTATGGTGATGCTGCAAGTTTCCACCATGATTAGGCATGGCTTAGGCTAGTGGCCCAAGCGTTTCTCTAACATAAAATACATAACTCCATGGACTTACAAGGTCCCTATTTATTTCACACTGACGACATCCATAGACAAAAGAGCATGATATCAACTGTGTACAAAGTACAAGTGCAATGTTAAAAACGTTCCCCATGACAGCATGGTTCTGCTAATTCCAACGTATAAGTGCAAGCATATACAACATAGATGACACACTAGTTCAAGTTTATTAGGGCCAAGGAATATAAAGTGTGCCATCAAGTTGGTTAGGTCTTTAATCACTAAGTTTTCACATAACAAAATACTTTTTAATTGGAATATAGCAGAAAACAAGAATATACATGGAATGGTGTAACACACCATGCATAGGAGTTTATAGTGGACACTTTGGAATAACTTGGTTTCTTGGAAGTTGGAAGCATGATTAGAGCTTACTCATACAACTGGAGGCTACCAAAAGACTGGGAGCAACCAACTAAGAGAGCAATAATAGCCATAAAACCATGCAAAGCGACAAAACATTACTGATCAAAGCATAGAGTGGTACTACAAGTCAATGACTAAATGATAATAGAGGCTATGGTGACTTGTTCATAGTCATAACATGGTGTGGGCATGTGCCAAGTCAACCCAAACAAAGCATCAAAGGAGAATACCACAATACTATGCTTTTTTATGCTAAAAGAACGCATGATTCTTTTAAGGCACACTAAGCAATCCCAATTGTTTGGAACAAGTCATGCTACAACAATAATCACTAAGAATACGGTCAAAACAACACCTAGAATGACATGCAAAAGTCTAAGTTGTTGTGGATATACCAAATGGGTATACCTACGGCATAGTCTCATACCGGCAAGCCCGGGTAGCCCACAGTTGGTGGTTAGGCCTATGGCATAACCGGGCGGCCCAGTTGCTGATAGGAAGCCGGAGGTCCAGCAGGGATAAAAGAAGGCGACGTGCCACCGCCTTAGATGGAAGTCGGAGCCTTGGAGGACACGAAGATTAGTTGGTGTTAGTCTAGGACTCTATAACCGTATCCGGCTGGGACTCTCCTTGTAACCCTAGGTCCTGACGTCCTTATAAGCCGGCCTACGGGAGCCTTTAGGGCATAAGCTAAACAATAGACAAGTCCATAGCACTACTCGCACACAGCGAACCCCCAATTCTGTAACCCGGTGTATTGCCATTATAGTGATTTATAGCAGGAGTAGGATTCCGCCACCGTTGTGGTATCTGAACCTGGGTAAACTGTGTCACGCCGACCCGGACGCTCTCCGTCTTCCCCCTCACATCTCTAAACTCGCCGTTATGATATCCCTATAGCGTACTCGTCGGCAATACCACGACAGTTGGCGTCCACCGTGGGACAAGAGGCGCTTACATCTCTTGAGTTTCTCATGAGTTTCATCTGCCAGATTGCATCTGATCGGCTCATGAGCCTCGACGCATCCGGCTTCACATCGCCGGCGAGATCGATCTTGTAAACCAGCTGGCTTTGCCGCGAAAGAGTTGGTCTTCGCCATGCCTACTTCCATGCGAGGTTTTAACATGTCTCCGCTCGAGCGTGTAGCCGAGTCAGCACATGTCCGGCTGCAGTGCAGATTTCGGTGTTCCAATCGCTACTGTAGCCGCGCTAGTACTTGCCCATACGTCCAAAGTGAGACGCGATCGGATTCTTAGTACTCGGCAGCTTCGTGGAGCAGAGCGGCGATTGATTTGTTTTCGTACTGGGCTAAGCAGGATCAAGCTGGCTAGTACATGTGCTGCGTATATGCATATCAATTTAAGCAAGGCGTCGATGGTTCAATATCCAAATACAAGGCACACCTGGCACTATTTCACGTAAAGAGAAGGCAAAATTGATTAAAGAAGGTATACGTGCGTGGATTTCGAGTCACGGTGCCAAACTCCGCTTCACGGAGATATTTTCCGTGAGACCTCGGTCCGTATGTGGATATTGTCGGATTCAATTTGGTCTTTATCTTCGTGGTTTACTCGGTCGAAGAAAGAAACCGATAGTCTACTGTGTTTGTACGGCAATACTCCGATTTTGTTTTCGTTGCAATAACCTTCACGGCAATCCTCTCCATGGTGGTATATTTTCCTACTTCGTCACAACCGGTGTCCTCGTCAATAAATCTGTCTTCGCCGCGAAGAACACCGACTCCTCTCAAACAGCTAAGTACCTATTAATTTATTATTTTAATTATTTATGATCATGAGATTAAGATTGGTTCACTCATATCCTGAGTCTTTTACCACTTTCATTTTTGATCATATCTTTTTCACGATTTGCCTTGCGCTCGTTAGTATAAATTTTTTATTAGATTTGACCGTTTAAGGCCCTACTACCATGCAAAAAAACCGCCTTCGGGCGTTAGCTTAAGTTTTCTGGATACACATTTTCTGTTGTTTTTATGTGGATTCTGGAGTAGTGACTTCTCGGCGTTCAAAAGCGGCGTTTTGGCCTTGGGTTCTGGATGGTGCCATTAGGCATCATCATCCGAGGACATAGTTCTGTGCTGCGAGCCTTCCGTCTCACGAAAGGTCAAGCATAAAACCAGAATAATGGATAAGCCAGCACTTGCTTAAACAAAATTTTACATAAACTGTTCAAAATTAGTTGAGTTTTTCCCTCCTAAACAGTTTTATGTGTCCAGCTGCTGCATTGTTTCAGCTTTAATGCATTAGTTTAAAGGCCATGTTTGTTCCGACTTATATTTGTTTGTTGGACACGATTAAAGGAACAATTTAATAAATTTGTATTTTTATATTTATATTTCAGGTATGTAATGCTTGGACATTGCAACGTTCCTTGGATTAAGGTGTTTTAAGCCGGATTTTCACTAGGCTTGACACCTCAGGGACTGCAATTGCAATTGTTTACCAAGACTTGAGCCGCCTTTGAGGATGTCGGATCGATGCTCGGGGGCTTGACATCTCTAACTTAAGAGCCTTGTCCCGCCTTGCGTCCAAGACGGAACAAAACCTCGGGGGCTACAGTACGTTGATCTACAAGATATGGTGAAAGTTCTCTTTGAGCATCAAGCCGGAAAATTCAAGTGAATTCCATCTTGACATTTGGGGGCTACACCAATGCTGAATTTTTGTGAAGTTCTCTTTGGAGCACCAAGCCGAAATAATTTCCGACTTGGCGCTCGGGGGCTACATTATTCACATTTTCTCTAAAGTTACTCTGAGAGCACCAAGACGAATTTCTTCTGAAACTCCGACTTGGCGCTCGAGGGCTACAATCGTGTGATGTACAATTATGCATGTTCTTTTGAGCATCAAGCCGCCTTCGACGAAGCCGACTCAATGCTCAGGGGCTACATATGGTTATGTCAAACAAACTTTCAAGACGGTGAAAAATCCGGCTAGCGAAACCCGGGGGCTCGACGTCAACTTTGCCTTCACGGAAGTTTCATTGGGTTACACGGCTCGATGGCCTACACATCCGTGATATGATAGGCTCTAAGACCTTAATTCGGCAAGCTCTTATGCATGTGACTTTGCTGGCTCTAAGTCGGCAGTTTGGCAGCCTTTACGACCGTGGCCCGGTATCCATGATTTTTTCCGGCTTACATATCGTCCTGCATGGATGATTATATTTAGACGTTCCTAGAGCTTCGAAGAATTACTAACGATTCGTTAGAGAATTCTCCGCCTTGGACTCGTTCATAGAAGCATACAAGCAACTCTCTGGCTAGGCTTAGTCGGATGAGAATATGATATGGGAGCTCTCCAAGATTCTTCACGAAGCACGCCTACAAATTGAAGACGACGTGATACTTACGCTCAAAGCTAGACGGAGGAACGCGAGGATCTTGAAGAACTCTGGGGGCTACTGTTGTGGATATACCAAATGGGTATACCTACGGCATAGTCTCATACCGGCAAGCCCGGGTGGCCCACAGTTGGTGGTTAGGCCTATGGCATAACCGGGCGGCCCAGTTGTTGATAGGAAGCCGGAGGTCCAGCAGGGATAAAGGAAGGCGACGTGCCACCGCCTTAGATGGAAGTCGGAGCCTTGGAGGACACGAAGACTAGTTGGTGTTAGTCTAGGACTCTATAACCGTATCCGGCTGGGACTCTCCATGTAGCCCTAGGTCCTGGCGTCCTTATAAGCCGGCCTACGGGAGCCTTTAGGGCATAAGCTAAAAAATAGACAGGTCCATAGCAATACTCGCACACAGCGAACCCCAATTCTATAACTCGGCGTATTGCCATTATAGTGATTTATAGCAGGAGTAGGATTCCGCCACCGTTGTGGGATCTGAACCTGGGTAAACTGTGTCACGCCGACCCGAACGCTCTCCGTATTCCCCTCACGTCTCTAAACTCGCCGTTGGGATATCCCTGTGGCGTACTCGTCGGCAATACCATAACATAAGTCACAGTCAATGCAAGCTCCTCTTGCACTTTCAAGCAAGAACTTTCTACTCCTCTCCAACACCAATCAACTTGTTTGAAACAGCACAGCGAGAACGGGGGTCCAAACTACTTTATTCAAGCAAACTAAACAAACTAATAAAAGCAAACAAAAATTAAGACGCTCCAAAAACAACACACCAGTGCATGAAACAATAAAAACAAAGTGTCTAGAAAGACCTGAGCTTTTTATTGATAAAGAAGGGGATTCCTTGGGCATCCTCAAGCTTTGACGCTTGTACCTCTTGGATATTTCTTGGGGTGACACCAGGGTGGCATCTCCAAGCTTGAGCTTTTTTCCATTCTTCATCTCATTACATCATTCTCTCTCTACACCTGAAATTTTTCCTTCATACAAAACTTTACACAATCTTCTTTAGCAACATTACTGTATTCAAAAGATAATAGACCCTTCGGTGTAGCTTTAGAACAGCAAAACTTTTCACTAAAAACACAATCTACTGTAGCAACTCCTTCAAAAAACTCAATTTCCCAAAAAGAACCCAAAAAGGAATCAATAAGAAGCAAATGCAAATAATGGCAGAAATTTGTTAAAACAGACCAACAGGTAGAAACCAATTTTTTCAAAGACCTTCTATTGCTCAAATCAAAAAGTGTTGAAGTAATGAAAGTTATATAACATATTGGGTGATTTATTCATAAAGTTTCAGCTCAATCCGACTTAGAGAGACTCCTCACGAATTTTTATGGTGGAGGACAGAAATCTGTTTCGGGACAGCAACTCCCCAAATCTTACTTTCCTCTCATTAGAGGTCATTCTTGACATAAAAAGCAAAAAAAGGATAAGGAGAGGTCATTACTGAAGTAATAACTTCCAAGACTCAAGGAAACTATTGGGTTATCTTCCAACAAGTACTTTTATTTAACGCCTTTAATTTAGGTACAAGAAGCGAGAAATCAAGTATTTTCAAATGAGGAAGGATTAACATCAAACCTTGCTTTCAAAGGAGGAGCAAAAGGCAACTTCTCTCTCCTCATAGGGAAGTGTTCAATACCTTTCTTGAATGGAAATTGATATTTAATGGTGCCTTCTTTCATATCAATGATGGCACCAACAGTTCTAAGAAAGGACTTCCCAAAGTAATAGGACAAGAAGTATTGTATTAAACATTCAAAACATTGAAATCAACAGGGACATAAGCATTGTTAACCATAATGAGAACATCATTAATACTCCCCATGAGCTTATTCTTAGCATTATCATTGAGTGTGACATCCAAATAACAATCTTCCAAAGGTGGCAAATCAAGCATTTCATAAATCTTCCTAGGCATAATAGAGACACTAGAACCAAGATCACATGAAGCTTTGAGATCAAAGTCATTCACTTGCATATTAATAATGGGTTCCCAACTATCTTCTACTTTACTAGGAATAGAAGCTTTGTGTTTTAACTTCTCTTCCTTAATCTTAAAAGAGCATCTGTAATGTGTTTGGTGAAAGCAACATGCATATCACTAGCATCAGGAATTGTAGCAAGCTTTTGCAGGAACATAATCACTTCAGAAATATTGCAACCATCAAGATCAAAATCAAACTTAGCATCACTAATAGTAGACTCATTAGTCTTAGGCATAGTAGGAGGAATAGGGGCTTCTTGTGGTTTAGTGGTAATGGTGCACACACTATTTTTTCTATTAATTTCATCTTCCCTTTCCCACTTAGCATGAAGTTGGGCTAACAGTCTAACATTTTCATCAATAGTAACTTGTATGGCATGAGTGGCAGCAAAGATACTTTCCATGGTTTCAGGTTTAGCAGCCATTTTATTAATCAAGGAGGACTGTGCTTCAGACAAAAAAGAAATATTTTTATCAACAATTAAAATCTTTTCCTCCATAGTCTTGTTGAAAATGGTTTGTTTACTAATAAAGTCTTTGAGCATGACTTCAAGTTTAGAGGGGGCACTTCTAGCATTGTTGTAGGAGTTTCCATAGGTATTGCCATTATTAGGAGGATAAGGCCTATAATTGTTGTTACTACCAAAATTATTCCTATAGGCATTGTTGTTGAAATTGTTGTTTCTAATGAAGTTCACATCAACTTGCTCTTATTGATCAACCAAAGCGGCTAAGGGAACATATTTGGATCTAAAGGAGCTTTCCCATTAAAAAGCATAGCCATAATAACATCAATCTTATCACTCGAAGAGGAGGTTTCTTCAAAAGAATTTACCTTCTTACCATGTGGAGCTCTCTCAGTGTGCCATTCAGAGTAATTAACCATCATATTATCAAGGAGTTTTGTTGCAACACCCAAAGTGATGCTCATAAAGGTACATCCAGCAGCTGAATCCAACAGGTTTCTTGAAGAGAAGTTCAAACCTGCATAAAAAGTCTGGATAATCATCCAAGCAGTAAGTCCATGAGTGGGACAATTCTTAACCAAAGATTTCATTCTTTCCCAAGATTGGGCAACATGTTCATTATCAAGTTGTTTAAATTTCATAATATCACTTCTCATAGATATAATCTTAGCAGGATAGTAGTACTTTCCAATAAAAGCATCCTTGCACTTAATCCAAGAATCAATACTATTTCTAGGCAAGGATAGCAACCATTCTTTAGCTTTTTCTATCAAGGAGAAAGGAAACAGCTTGAGCTTTATAATATCTCCATCTACACCCTTATACTTTTGCATCTCACAAAGTTCAACAAAGCTATTGAGATGGGCAGCAGCATCATCAGAACTAGCACCAGAAAATTGCTCTCTCATCACAAGATTCAACAAAGTAGGCTTAATTTCATAAAAGGTAGCATCAGGAGCAGGTGGAGCAATAGAAGTGCTAAGGAAATCATTGTTGTTTGTGCTAGTGAAGTCACACAACTTGCTGTTCTCAGCAGATTTCATTTTGGCAAAAGTGGAGCAAGCGAAAAACAGCAGCAATAGCTAGAGAAGGAACTAATTTTTTTTGTGTTTTTGATAAGAGAAAGCAAACCAAACTAAACTAATTTTTTTGGAGTTTTTGATAAAAAGAGGCAAACAAAACCAAGCAAAAGGAACTAAGCAAACTAAAAACAAAGTAAATAGAAAGGTTGAGGTGGACTCCCCTTGTGAAGACGTCCTTAGCCTCCCCTGCAACGGCGCCAGAAAACTTGTGATGGCGCTTTGTTGACGTGGGAGCTTCTTCTTCTTTATTCCCCAGCAACGGCGCTAGAAAACTTGTTGGTGGCGCCAGAGAGCGCTTCGTCAGGAAACCCCAAGAGCAAGGTGTGATGCAGCACATCAGCAAGTCTTCCCTCAGTAAGAAACCGAGGTTATCGAACCAGTATGAGGAAGGAAACATCTCAAAGGTGTTGCAAGCGACGTGGAAACCTGCACAACAAAAACTCAACATTTTGCCCCAACTAACAGTGAGGTTGTCAATCTCACTGGTTGCTTTAATAAAGGATTAACTGTATGGTGTGGAAGGTGATGATGGTTTGCAGCAAGTAAACAGTAACAGTGGAAGATGTATCAATGGTAAAGATTGGACCGGGGTCCATAGTTCACTAGAGGTGTAATCTTTAGATAAACAAGCATGGCATGCTGGGTAAACAAATTACAGCAGGGCAATTGACAGGACTGAGCAAGGCATAACAATGCAATACAAGACAAAAATATCCTATGAGATTCGATTGGGCAATATAACAATATACATAGACGGCCATCCAACTTCATCTATGACTAGAAGTCCATGTTTGGGTTATCATCCGAACTCCCTCCAGTATTAAGTTGCAAGCAACAGACAACTACTTTAAGAAAAGTTTGTAAGGTAAACAATCCACTTGTTCCATGAACAAGAGACCGTTGTTTTCTCCCTAGTGGCAAAGTTTGTAGAGGTTTCTGTCACTTACCTAGATTAAGTAGAGGCATGAACCCACTATCGAGCATAAATACCCCCTCTTGGATTCACTAGCAACTACTTGGCCAAGATAGCTACTAACAATGGAGAGCATGCAAGATCACAAACAACACAGATATGATAGAATCAATAAGACAAAACCATTAATCGATCTAACATAGTAATCTCATCTATCGGATCCTCCCAAACACAACAAGCATGATTACAAATAGATGAGATCTTGGTCATGAACGGAGCTCACAAGATCTAGACATGAAAGCACAAGGAGGAGATACAACCATCAAGCTACTACATGGACCCGTAGTCCAGTGTGAAGAAGGCCTCCGGGATGATCTCCCCTCTGGCAGGGCGCCGGGAAGAGCTTCAGATCCCCTCGATCTAGGGATGATGGTGGCGGCGGCTACAGACGGTTTCGTGGAATATTGATCAGGTCCTTAGGGTTTAGGTATCGGGGGCTTCTTATAGGAGAAGAGGGAGGCCGAGGGGGTTCCCGAGGCGGCTGCACCCCCCCAGGCGCGGGCCAGGCCTAGTCGCGCGGCCATGGGGTGTGGCCCCCTCGAGGCCCTCCTCCGTCTCGTCTTATGGCTCTGTGTTCCCCACGGTAAAATATTGACTTTGGATTTTGTCCCATCCAATCCCGAGAATATTCATTTTGTGACTTTTGTGGAACCAAAAACAACAGAAAACAGGCAACTGGCACTATGGCATCTTGTTTATTGGTTAGTCCCAGAAAACATATAAAAATACCTCAAAGTGTATACAAAGCAAAGCAAAGTAGATACTAAACAAGCATGGAACATAAAAAATTATAGATACATTTACGACGTATCAAGGGGCGAAGCAGGAGATGGGCCAGGGTGGACACACCCCCTGGTGGCGCGGCGAGGGTGGCCCGTGCAGGGGGTGTGAGCCCCCTGTGGCCCATATCTGCCTCCCCTTCTGGCTTCCTTCGTCTTTTAGAAAAATAGGATTTTCCGTGTATTTTCTGATCTTCGTGAATATTGCATCTAGACACCGTTTTTTCCATCAGAATCCTGACTCCAGCAGTTCATCCTCCAAAAGTCATCCAACATGCAAAAATAGATTAAATAACATAAGTATCACCTCTTAATACGAAATATATCAATGAATAACAGTAAATTATGATATAGAATTGTGATGCAAAATGGATGTATCAGCCATACGCATGACACATCGTCCAAAGTGTGTATAGTACAATACTAATATCTTTGGACTTGCACTTTGATGTTGATCACCTATCATCAAATGTTTGGAGTTCTTTCAAAATCCATTCTTTATTAATCTTTTAGTGTAGTAAACATTTTACCTACACCTTTTATTCATCCTTATCATGACAATTTTCATGATCAAGCTACTATAGCTTATAAAGGTGAATCGTGAGTATAATGTTACTTTTTCAAAAACCCTTTTTGAGGATTAGGACGACTAGCATTTCCAACCTTCATAAATTCTCATCCAATATGAGAACATAATTTTTTCTAAATTATACTCTATCAAATTGTAACCAAAATATTGTTTCAGATATCGCAACATCTTCCACTAATGATGGTTTCTGAAACAATCCTTTCAACTCCTATATAACCTTGATATTAAAACAATCTTTTAAACATTAATAATCATGGAGGAAAACATGATACTTAGATACTAACACTAGAATTGTTACACCATATTTAATACTAATTATTAAACTTCATGGAGTAAACGGATTTTGTTGAAAGTTCGCAATAGGACTTTTAAACTTTAGATTTACACTCAAAATAATACAATACCGGTTCGTAAAGTAAATATCCATAATTCTATAGTTCTGTTATCTCAATTATAACTAAGCATAAGGTGGTGAACGGATGCCAATGACTACAACAAATTATGCAAATTCAATTTGATTTATAGTTTATGATAAATTGTGTTCAACTTTAATCATATTACTTATTTGAACTCCCACTCAAAAACAACATCCTTCGAGTCATTTTGGTGATTACACGAACCAAATCCACTGCAACAAGTCTGATTTTCACGAGAGAAGATGTAGCTTCAAAGGAGAACAATCAACATGTTCATTGTAACATCCCAAAAATCATGATTTCAAAGTTTACATATCATCCATGCATTCATAATCATTTTAGGATCATTTTCAAAGTCATTACAAAAACAGAAGCATTTGAATGTTTATTATTTTATGTAAGAAAGGAATTGGCCCAATGTTACTCTCTAATATGATATTATTTGTTTTAAACCAAAGATATTTCTTCCTATGGTTGCTTGATGTTTTCCAAAGCTTGGGCAAAGATTTCAAAACAAAGAACAAATTTAAAAACATTTTTATGTCTTTACTAAACAATTGATAAAGACATTGTCTATTTTAAAATTCCAATGTGCCAAATTATTTTCAAGTGTACAACATTGTTCTGCAGCTAATTGTGTACTAATTTCACTTTACAAGAATCCAAAACTGGTTTGAATTCAAACTTATTTGAAACTCATTTGAATTTGGTTCCTGAAAATCAAAATAGAAATAGAAAAAGATTAAAGAAATGGAATTAGGCCGGCGCTGCCATTTTGGCCCAGTACAGGAACCAACCCACTAAGCCCACCCGGGCCATTCCCTCTCTGCTCCTTCTCTCACCCGCGAGAACCAACCCCACAGTCGCTGACCAGTGGCCCCTCTCCACGTCAGCGTCGTCTTCCCCGAAGTCTTCGCGCGCAGTCACCGCTCTGCCGTTACCACCGCGCCGTGACACCGCGTTAAACCTCGATTAAATCCCATTGATTCAGCGCATTATTCTCGCCCCTCTCCTGGCTACTTAAACCCCTCGCCGCCGCGATCATTCCCCCCCCCCACACAGCACCCTCACCTCGCCACAAGGCTGCCAGTATTTTGAGTCGCACCGCCGCTTCCCGACGAACTCCGGCGTGCGATTACGGTGAGCTTCGACGGCCCCTCTGCCTCTGGTTCAAACGGTTGAGACCCTCGTGTCCACGCACACCTTCTTATGCCATTTGTTTGTCTTCTGGTGATCCAGGTCACCGTCCCCGTTCGCGCCCTCAAGCGACAGAACCACCGCTCGACTCCGACGAGCAATCTAGGTAAAGCCCGACCGCCCCTTGCCTTCTCCTTGATGCTATCGTGTTTGCCATGACCTTGCGCACCTCCTGACTCATCTGATTCGTTCAAGGGCGATCTAGAGCCTTGAAAACTACCTCGTTTGCAAGCACCCGATGCCGCCAGCAACTCCGACGAGGTCCTGCTGTTGTGTCCGTGCGCCCCGACCCTGCCCGTCCACACGTTGAGCATCCCCACATTCCCGCGGTCTCGGTAAGCACACGCCCGACCCCCCTGCCCCTCTGGTCTCGCCGAAATGTCGCCGGCAGACGCGCAGCCGCCGAAGTATCCATTCGCGCCGCCAGTTCTTGGTCAGATGGATCTGATCCATTGGATCTAAATCCTAAGGCCACGATTAGATTTGTAGCGAAGCGGTATGGTTTGATCTGGACCGTGCTTATTTAGTTAGATCCAACGGCCGCGAGCGTGATCTAGCGCGAACCGGTACCGTCCAATCAGGAGCTGCCGCGTGGCCTATTATTAGTTTTAAAAAACTGAATTAGATCTATTAGTGATTCAAACTTGCAAAATTCATAACTTCTGATCCACAAGTTCAAATTTTGTAAATTTTATATCATTGGCATCAGGAGAAAAAATTATATCCATTTATGCAATTTGTTTAATGTTTTGTTTCTGTAAAATTGGTTATTTTTGCAGAGACATTTATAGACTTATTTTGAGTATGGAAATTATTTGAAAAATGATTTAAAGACTAAATAAAGTCTATTTAGTGTATAATTGTTTTTTTTATGATTCAGTACTGTTCAATTGTCTTGTTTGATTTATAAAAATCATCACATGGCATTTGCATGCATTCATATATTTTTGCTTGTATATTTTGATATGTGATTTTGGTGCTATCATTTTATGTGTAGATTTTGGTGCTAATAGTGATTGTGGTTGTGAAGATTGTTGCTACTCCCCCAACTACCAAGACAAGTGGTGCTTCATATTTTTGTCCCAATATTTTGCCTATGCATTAGAAATATATTGTATAGGGCTTGCATGAATATTTTGCTAAGTATCTATATGCTATGCTTGGGAAATCCTAGTAGTTGTAGAAATGTTAGGATTTCCTCTAAGTTAAAATACTTTTTATTGCCATGCTTACCCTAGCTAATAGCAACCAAGGGTGGAATATATTCATGATATTTAGAAATATTGCTAAGTCTTTGACTTGTGGTTTTGCTTAATAAAACAACTAAGTGAATGAAACACCTGGGTGGAATGGTAATTGCTTGGTGGTTTTGGTTGAGTGGTTACAGAAGGCCCATTTCTATGGTTTACCTTGTGTATCTCACTTGTGGATTGCCACCCAGGAACAAAGGGATTTGAGATGCCAAATGTTAAGAAGCTTCTAGTGCAGCCACATGGCATTATGGGCTCTGCCTGGATCATATAGGTTGCAATAACTTAGCCAAATGGACAGTTGGTGGTAGGGGATTGATAGGTTTAGAGCGCGTCCATTTTGGTCTAAGGGAAGGCTTCTGAAAGGTCCAGTCTTGGTTAAAATCAAGTCTTGAGGGGAAAGTGCACAACCTCTGCAAATGGAATAAACTAAGTACTTAGCCGTGTCCCCGGTAATGGACAACTTGAGCATCAAGACATGGAAGCTATCAAGAATCTCCTCATCCCAATTTTCTAAGTTAAAACTTGTGGTTGAACAAGGGTGAAGGTTCACCAATTTCTATTGGTGGTTCCTTGGGAAAGTTTTGTCAAAGAAAAACTTAGTGTTTTCAACTGTTAGGTAAAACCTATTTTGAGCAAAGCAAGCCTAAGCTACACTTAGCCAAATTCATGTAGTAACTAGATGCTAATATTCTACTAAGGTATCACTTGCCAATACTATTCCAATGTATTGACCCACTGTGGCTGTAACTTGTGGTGTTGCAGGATACTCTGATGATGATTAGGGGTTATGAGTCTACACTCAACATGCTTGCATGTGGCACATGAAGATGAAGACTTCTATTTTTATATTGTTAAGTTAAACTCTTGTACTAGCCTATGGCTATGGAGTTGTAAAAGACTATGTTATCTCTGGAATGACATTGTAATAATGACCTTTGTTTCTGTGTAATTCATCTTAAACTGTGGATGCTAGCAATTGATCCAGGGACTAGCATTGCAATCATAGGGATCCTTACCTTTATAAGGGTGGGATCTTACAGATGGTATCAGAGCACTGTGTTGCTTGTAGGATTATAACCCTAGGATTGGATTAGAAACCACTAACACACTTGTCTTTTTCTTCTCGTAAACTTATCTAATATTCTTTCTCATCTCTATTTGTAGATGAACTCCATCAACGAAGCCGTGAGGAAGGGACCACTCATGATCATGACCTTGGAGTGCGAGAAAGAATTTCCCAAGGCCCTCAAGGACCTCATGGTTTCCATGGGGATACATGGTGCAGCTGTGTACAAAGGATTCCCCTTGATGGATGAAGGAGTAGAGTACTGGTGGGTGCAACTTCACTTGTACAAAAACAAGGAAGACAACCACAAGGAATCAGGATTCTGCATGGTCACCAACTTCACTTGCACACCACATTCTTTGACTCTGCAAGAGATGCATCTTGAAAGGCCATCAAGGAGCTTGGTGACAGACTCAAGTGCAGAATGCTTAACACCCAAAATGACCTTAGGGAAGAAAAGAAGCATACCCAAGAGTTACAGGCTACCAACCAACGTTTAAGAGAGGACATCATAGACTTAGCAATGGAGTCATGTGATCAGGATCTGCAGATTGCCTCTAGGGATGCCCTGTTAGCCAATTTGGCTAGTGAGATGGGATTGTAATGTACTTCGTTAGTTGTACCACCACACTTATCGTTTTATTTCCAAAAAAATTATCTAAGTTATGTTGAACCATTGATGCTTGTAATGGATTTGTGTATGCCATGACTTGTGTGTTTGTTGAAAAAATATGCTTGTGATATTCTGTCTTGTGAATTTCTCTATTGATGTTGATTCTAACTTTTATCTATCTTATAAAATAGATGCCTAATGTTACTATCAGCACGGCCGAAGAGTTCAAGGGAACTCGTTTTGGCACTCGTCGTATTGAGCTCACTAGCGTGCTCAACCTTTCGCTCCCTAGCATCATGACGCTTCCCCTCACCAAGTTTGAGAGGAAGGACCTTTGGGGCTTCAAGGTTACTCAGCCAGGACGCCATACTGAGACAACCACGGAGGCTATCACTTTCAAGCTAATGCATGACGACAAGGAGAGAGGCTTAGATGTAGTCATGCAGGACTTACTTGGGTGTCTGGTAGGGAGGCACTCCAGAGAGCTTAGAGGTACCTACTTTCACGCCTTCGGGAGACGCGACGAGGAGGGTGAGGCTATTGAGTTCGAGGATGCTGATAGAGAGACGGTGGAGCCGATTCGTCTGTACCTTCAGGACCTAGAGGTTCTTATTAGGCACCTAGATACTGATAGGACCAACGTCATGCTTAGCAACGATGAGCTCCAGGTGCAGCTTCGTGAGAAGGACAAGCTCTTTGCGGAGCAAGACGAGATAGTCAAGGAAATGGAGGCCAAGTTTGAGAGCCAGGACAGGAAATTGAAGAGCCAAGAGAAGAGAGTCCAAGACCGGAATAAGAAGATCCGGGAGATGAAGGAAGAGCTAGAGACCAAGGACTTCGAGCTCGAGCATCAGCAGGGTGTGATTGAGAGACTTTGTTCACAGAAGAGGGCTCTTAAGGCCAAGATAGAGGCCTTGACTACCAATGTCGAGGAATACAAGACCGCTATGGAGAATGCAGGTCTTACACTTGTTGATGAGGAGGTTGATGCAGAGGATTAGTGATGACTACTCATTTATATTTCATTTACCATGCTTATGATTATTGAGTCGCAATGACCATCCAACATGTGGGTGGCTTGCTATGGTGTGTTTTATTTTTCAAACCTGTTGTTTATGTCGTTGAACTTTATGTTATTTTGATGTTTGTTTTGGTGATTGTCTATGTGATGTATTGTGCATGATAAGCATCTATGGGTATCTCATTCTTATCCTTATGAAAACCACAGATGCCTCCTCGACGTGCCAACCCCAACCCAAACAACAACAATGTCACCCCCGAGATGCAGCAGCTAATGACAGCACAGGCATAGCTGATGCAGATGATGACCACTTTTATGCAGAATCAGAATAACAACAACAACAATAACAACAACAACAACAATCAGAACAATCCACCAGATTTCGAAGACTGGGGCCTGCAAAGTTCTCAGGAACTACTGATCCCATTGTGGCATCCCGCAAAACCACTACTAGAAAATCGCGTTGAATTTGTGCATTGCATCGTCATCATCATGCATTGTTTGCTTAAAACTATCTTCGCAAAGTCTGTTTTGTTTTCTAAAACGCCCCGTCTTGTTTTCAAATTCAAACCCGGGTCGCCGGAATATTTTTGTTGGTCTGCTATCGGTTTGCAAACGGTGCATTTAAAATCAAATAAAAATTATATTTTTTAGCGGGGGCAGTCGAACGGGCCGAATGACCCGAACGACCACCCCATTTTCAATCGGTCCATCCCCAAAATCCTACAGCTACCAACAAACAAACCCACACCCCTTTGGCCACATCACCCCAACCAACCCCCTCTCGCCACCTCACCTCTCCCCACACCCCCACCACTAAAAATCTGCCACCTCACCCCTCTCTCTCTCCTCTCCCTCACACAACACACTCACTCACAGCACTCACGCACACCGCACCCGCCACTCAGCCTCACCCATCTCCCCAACCACCCGCCTGCGGGCCCGCACCTGGCCCCACCACGACCGCGCCCTGCCCGCGTGGCCCCTCCCCTGACGCGATCCCTGCCCCTGTTCTCCCCCGCTTAGCGCCTCCCCCGAGAGCCCCTTCTTCCCCGCGTGCTCCCGTCAGCGCCGCCCGCCACCGGCCACGCGCCCTCCTCCTGCTCCCCTCCCCTGGCCTCCCCGAGCTCCGCCCGGCAGCCACGCGACGCTGCCTCGCCGGCGACCGCTTCCCCGCCGCCCTCTGCTCCTCCTTCTCCGGCCACGCGCCGTCGGGCCTCCCCCTCCCCGCGTCTGCCTTCCCGCCAGCGAGCCCCCTCCGTCCCCGTTCTCTCCTCCGCCTCCGGCCAGGCGCGCTCCGCCTCCGCGCCGCCGCTTGCCCTGCGGCCTCCCTCCGCCGGCGTCGCCCCCACCTCGCCCCCGCTCGTCCTCCTCCCCGCCGCCATCGGCTCCGCCACGAGCTCCGCGCCAGACGCTCCCGCCGCCTCCGCCTGCGAGCTCTGGCCGCCCGTCGCCGGCCACACCATCTGCCTCCGCGCCCTCTGCCGGACCCCCTCCCCGCTCGAGCCAGGCCGCCCGTCGTCGACTGCCCTGCCTCCTGCCCGCCGCTCGTGCACGTCTCGCCTGCGCCGCCCCTCCCGCCGTCGGTCTCCAACGAGCCCAGCCGTCGCCCTGCTCGCTGCCGGCCGCCCGACCCCGACCCTCTGCTTCGGTCCCTGATGACCACCGCCGCCAGGCGGGCCCCTCCACCGAGCCGTTCCTCTGCGGGCCCCTCCGTCGAGCCTGCACCGCCAACCGCCGCGTGCTTTGTTTGACCAGGAGTCAGCCAGCCCTTGCTCTCGCTGTTGAAGCGCCAAGGCCAGTGTTTGGTACTGATGCCCATGTGACCAAGATCCTTCGAAGTCTCAAGTGTTCGACGCCAAGTGAAGTTGGGTACCGATGTGCATACGCGGGCCCGAGTGCCACGACAAGTTTCTCTTCAGCAAACAAAGATAAAAGCCCCAAGATCTTCGACAAGAAACTACATGTTCTCCTCTCGGAACCCGAAGACCGCGGAACCCCAAGACCCCGCTGTTGATGCCGCGCCTTGGACACCAAGACCTACGGACGCCGAGACCCCCGTACCCGAAGATCGATCCCGTACCCGGTGCCGCGCCAAGATCTCCGAAAAACCCCGGTACCGGACAAGTTCGCCATCGACCTCGAGAACGCCTACACGGAGCGGCAAGATCGCCTCACGGAATCCGAAGCGCGGACCCGACAGGATCTTCGTGACAATAAGAACGACACCGACCCGGAAGATCCGATGCGCCCCGACACCGAACCAAGTACTCTTTTCCGGACGCCGAGCTCGCCGAGAACCCGGATGCGACAAGATCTACCCCAGTATATCCGAGAACGCTTCCGTCGAGACCGAACCCGTCGAACCCTGGACCCTGAGACCGACCCCGAACCCTCGGAACCCCAAGTTCGTCGAGACCCTCTCATGTGTGAACCCCTTCCCGCAAACCCTATTTTATAATACAATACAACTTGTAGCATATTAATTGTTCATGCATGCTTATTGCCTGTGGTTTGGGGGCCTTATGCCGATTCACCTAATAATTAAATATGGGGCCCATATGCGGGCAAATCTAGTCTCATATTGGCCTCATTTCAATTTGTATAGCGAACCGGTAACTTATTTTGCCATGTTAAAACAACATTTAAATTGCGGGGTAGATAAATAACTTGAACCATCTAATTAAATGTCGGGACCCCGGTTCCGCTTAATATGACCTAATTGCATCGCACCTTTGCCATGTCATACATCATACATGCATCATGCCGATCTTCTGCCGTTGTATTAAATATTGCATCCGGTGTTTATTCTAGTGTTTTGCTTCTTCGCGGATAAGGTCGTTGAGTTGATGTGAGCTTCGCCCCGATCTTCGGATGAACCTTCGGCAATGTTTTTCAGGCGAGCATCTCCCCCTTTCTACCTATCTTAATTTTATAGTATTTATTCCCCTCCTGTTGATCTATTGCTATCTGTGTTGCGTTGCTCTAGTTTTCGTACCCGTGATATCCCTTGCAGCCCTATATTGCCTTGGACACACCCTATTACCTGTTGTTTGGTAGATAGTTGGACTTGCGCGTCGTATTCGCTTGCTCAAGTGCTGTTGCGTGTCGTCAAGTGCCACAGTTGTTGATGTATTGCCGCATGTTGATGTTGGAGATGATCATAGTTTTACTTATCGCTCACTTTAATTACTGTTTAACAACTAAAATTGAAGTAAGCAGAGGCATCGGTGGGTGATAGATAATATTTGGTTTCCGAACGCCCACTTGTGTCCCGTAGGACCCCGAGTACTTGATACCTGTTCCTTGATTTATCGCGCTATCCACATCCGGGAGGTATATGGGACCCCCCTTAGCCAGAGCTTGATTCAGTCTTATTTCTTGGGGCCACAAACTAGTTTGAGGTTTTATTTACGATCCTGTACTTATGCCATGCTTTACTGCTTTATTTACGATTGTGCGATGGATAGCACACTGTACTGTTTAGGTAAGCGGAATGTTTTCGCGGTATCGACAAGCCCCGTTTGGGGTTCCCAGTCGTTTACAGCCATTGTCGCAGACCTTGAGTCCGTCTCGGAGCTAGCTTACTTCGTTGCGGGTCTACTCAATGGGGTGGCCCCCTGAAATATTTCTGAATCCTGTGATTGCTTTGTAGTGAAAGCCTCGTTGGGTTTTGATTTGGTTTTTCCGAGGTTGATCTAGTGTGTGTTGCTATTTGTGCACCCCGGCCGGGTAAAACTTTCTGAAAGCCGTGTCCGCGGATATGGACGACTTGGAGCACAGTATCTCGACCATAGACAAGCATAACTAAAGTTTATTGCTATAAATTTGACTTTATAATGACTAGTAATCAACTTCACTATAATGGAATGGCTAAATAATACTGCCCACAATTGCTTGTTTGAGATGTCGCTTGCGACCATTGTATCTGACTAGTAAGTACTGCAACTACAACGGAATGGCTAAATAAAAGTACCAACCGCTGTTGGGTTTTGGGTTATCTCATGCTAACTGTATCTGACTAGTAAGTGTTGCCACTATAACGGAATGGTTAACTAAAAGTACCCACTGCTTACTTTATCAGGATGATTATCTAAACCTGACTAGTAAAGTGCCGCAACTATAACTGAATAAGTAAAACTGCCAACTGTGTGAGTTCCTCGGTTGACTTCCTCGTTTGGTCTCGAGGGGGAAACGCCAGGATGGGTTTGTTTGATGATAGTATCAGGTTGGATCCGAATAGGTCTTCCTCACCCCTCTCTGATAGCCGCCAGTAGTATCGAGTCTCTATAGGTTGTTTAGTGCTTGCTGCCGCTGCCGCTTCATTCCACCATACCTATGTAGGCGAGGACCGCCGAATTCTAGCCTCGCCGTGTACTGGCCTCAGTACTGACGCTCCCCTTTTTCTTTTGCCCTTTGTCGGCACCCCTTTTGTTTAAGCAGGTGTTGAGATCGACGTCGTTAGCAGGGTTACCCTTCCGGCTTGGCCTGGGCAGGGTTATGGACGCCATTGGTTATTCTTCAGGGCTCTTAGCCCCATTTGCATCTTGTCCGTAGCCGGACGCTCTATCATTTTCAAGGTGATTTGGATCTTTGTATATTCTATTTGTATTCTTGACCCTTCGGGTCGTTGTTGTATATATATCTGTTCTGTGGGTCCCATCGAGGACTGTTGTGTAATGTTATTACTTCGTTTTCCACCCGCACGAAAGTGCCTGGTGGGCACCTTTGAATCGTTTCTATGCGGGTTTTGGCGGGAATCGCTGAAACTTGCATAGGTCCGATTCTGAGGGTGTTACAGAGTGGTATCAGAGCCCAGCAGTTGCGATACCCCACAAGTCCAGCCTGTAGGATAACCTAGCTAACGGCCGAAGTAGAGTGTCCAAAACTATTTTTGAAAACTCGGTTGGATAGTTCTGGTTAGGTCAGATTTTACTCCTTACCCCTCTGCTGTTCTCCTCTTACCTCTACGTGTTTTGAATCCGCTCTCGTCCCTTTCTTCAAGTCCAGGATTTCTCGTGGTTGGGTTCCGTCGTACCTTCAGGGTTTCGCTTCCTTCTTCGATAACGGAGTTCTACCATCCGGTGTTCAAGCTGCCTGAGGAATCCGTCTGCTATGGTACCATTCTTTGTTCCTTGTTTGTGCCTTCCAGTGTTTTCCGACGCGACGACATCATCTACGCCAGATCCGATGCAGAGTCTGCATCACCCCTTTGTTTCCGAACCTCGCTTGTCGAGATCTTCAGTCCGATTCCGAGAATGGGTGCACGCTCTTCCACCGATTGTGCGGAGTAATAGTTTGGGTGCGTGATGGATTGGCCCCCATGCCGACTACCCCTTCTATTCGCTCTTGTACATTGAAGTGGATGAGACTGCATCGGTTCCCCTTTTTCCATCGAAGCTAGAGGTGGCTTTACTTGTTGATACCTCTACCTTCGACCTTTTTGTTTCCGGAGTGTTCCCTCGACGATCACGGACAACGACCTCTTGTTAGTGGTGTCGCGAGGATCTACACGAAGCGCGAAGGATCAGACCGCCGGCCTAATTTCCGGTACCATGAGGCGGATCTCGAGGGCGAGATCCATTGTTAGTGGTGTCGAATTGTGGCATCCCGCAAAACCACTACTAGAAAATCGCGTTGAATTTGTGCATTGCATCGTCATCATCATGCATTGTTTGCTTAAAACTATCTTCGCAAAGTCTATTTTGTTTTCTAAAATGCCCCGTCTTGTTTTCAAATTCAAACCCGGGTCGCCGGAATATTTTTGTTGGTCTGCTATCGGTTTGCAAACGGTGCATTTAAAATCAAATAAAAATTATATTTTTTAGCGGGGGCAGTCGAATGGGCCGAATGACCCGAACGACCACCCCATTTTCAATCGGTCCATCCCCAAAATCCTACAGCTACCAACAAACAAACCCACACCCCTTTGGCCACATCACCCCAACCAACCCCCTCTCGCCACCTCACCTCTCCCCACACCCCCCACCACTAAAAATCTGCCACCTCACCCCTCTCTCTCTCCTCTCCCTCACACAACACACTCACTCACAGCACTCACGCACACCGCACCCGCCACTCAGCCTCCCCCATCTCCCCAACCACCCGCCTGCGGGCCCGCACCTGGCCCCACCACGACCGCGCCCTGCCCGCGTGGCCCCTCCCCTGACGCGATCCCTGCCCCCTGTTCTCCCCCGCTTAGCGCCTCCCCCGAGAGCCCCTTCTTCCCCGCGTGCTCCCGTCAGCGCCGCCCGCCACCGGCCACGCGCCCTCCTCCTGCTCCCCTCCCCTGGCCTCCCCGAGCTCCGCCCGGCAGCCACGCGACGCCGCCTCGCCGGCGACCGCTTCCCCGCCGCCCTCTGCTCCTCCTTCTCCGGCCACGCGCCGTCGGGCCTCCCCCTCCCCGCGTCTGCCTTCCCGCCAGCGAGCCCCCTCCGTCCCCGTTCTCTCCTCCGCCTCCGGCCAGGCGCGCTCCGCCTCCGCGCCGCCGCTTGCCCTGCGGCCTCCCTTCGCCGGCGTCGCCCCCACCTCGCCCCCGCTCGTCCTCCTCCCCGCCGCCATCGGCTCCGCCACGAGCTCCGCGCCAGACGCTCCCGCCGCCTCCGCCTGCGAGCTCTGGCCGCCCGTCGCCGGCCACACCATCCGCCTCCGCGCCCTCTGCCGGACCCCCTCCCCGCTCGAGCCAGGCCGCCCGTCGTCGACCGCCCTGCCTCCTGCCCGCCGCTCGTGCACGTCTCGCCTGCGCCGCCCCTCCCGCCGTCGGTCTCCAATGAGCCCAGCCGTCGCCCTGCTCGCTGCCGGCCGCCCGACCCCGACCCTCTGCTTCGGTCCCTGTCGACCACCGCCGCCAGGCGGGCCCCTCCACCGAGCCGTTCCTCTGCGGGCCCCTCCGTCGAGCCTGCACCGCCAACCGCCGCGTGCTTTGTTTGACCAGGAGTCAGCCAGCCCTTGCTCTCGCTGTTGAAGCGCCAAGGCCAGTGTTTGGTACTGATGCCCATGTGACCAAGATCCTTCGAAGTCTCAAGTGTTCGACGCCAAGTGAAGTTGGGTACCGATGTGCATACGCGGGCCCGAGTGCCACGACAAGTTTCTCTTCAGCAAACAAAGATAAAAGCCCCAAGATCTTCGACAAGAAACTACATGTTCTCCTCTCGGAACCCGAAGACCGCGGAACCCCAAGACCCCGCTGTTGATGCCGCGCCTTGGACACCAAGACCTACGGACGCCGAGACCCCCGTACCCGAAGATCGATCCCGTACCCGGTGCCGCGCCAAGATCTCCGAAAAACCCCGGTACCGGACAAGTTCGCCATCGACCTCGAGAACGCCTACACGGAGCGGCAAGATCGCCTCACGGAATCCGAAGCGCGGACCCGACAGGATCTTCGCGACAATAAGAACGACACCGACCCGGAAGATCCGATGCGCCCCGACACCGAACCAAGTACTCTTTTCCGGACGCCGAGCTCGCCGAGAACCCGGATGCGACAAGATCTACCCCAGTATATCCGAGAACGCTTCCGTCGACACCGAACCCGTCGAACCCTGGACCCTGAGACCGACCCCGAACCCTCGGAACCCCAAGTTCGTCGAGACCCTCTCATGTGTGAACCCCTTCCCGCAAACCCTATTTTATAATACAATACAACTTGTAGCATATTAATTGTTCATGCATGCTTATTGCCTGTGGTTTGGGGGCCTTATGCCGATTCACCTAATAATTAAATATGGGGCCCATATGCGGGCAAATCTAGTCTCATATTGGCCTCATTTAAATTTGTGTAGCGAACCGGTAACTTATTTTGCCATGTTAAAACAACATTTAAATTGCGGGGTAGATAAATAACTTGAACCATCTAATTAAATGTCGGGACCCCGGTTCGGCTTAATATGACCTAATTGCATCACACCTTTGCCATGTCATACATCATACATGCATCATGCCGATCTTCTGCCGTTGTATTAAATATTGCATCCGGTGTTTATTCTAGTGTTTTGCTTCTTCGCGGATAAGGTCGTTGAGTTGATGTGAGCTTCGCCCCGATCTTCGGATGAACCTTCGGCAATGTTTTTCAGGCGAGCATCTCCCCCTTTCTACCTATCTTAATTTTATAGTATTTATTCCCCTCCTGTTGATCTATTGCTATCTGTGTTGCGTTGCTCTAGTTTTCGTACCCGTGATATCCCTTGCAGCCCTATATTGCCTTGGACACACCCTATTACCTGTTGTTTGGTAGATAGTTGGACTTGCGCATCGTATTCGCTTGCTCAAGTGCTGTTGCGTGTCGTCAAGTGCCACAGTTGTTGATGTATTGCCGCATGTTGATGTTGGAGATGATCATAGTTTTACTTATCGCTCACTTTAATTACTGTTTAACAACTAAAATTGAAGTAAGCAGAGGCATCGGTGGGTGATAGATAATATTTGGTTTCCGAACGCCCACTTGTGTCCCGTAGGACCCCGAGTACTTGATACCTGTTCCTTGATTTATCGCGCTATCCACATCCGGGAGGTATATGGGACCCCCCTTAGCCAGAGCTTGATTCAGTCTTATTTCTTGGGGCCACAAACTAGTTTGAGGTTTTATTTACGATCCTGTACTTATGCCATGCTTTACTGCTTTATTTACGATTGTGCGATGGATAGCACACTGTACTGTTTAGGTAAGCGGAATGTTTTCGCGGTATCGACAAGCCCCGTTTGGGGTTCCCAGTCGTTTACAGCCATTGTCGCAGACCTTGAGTCCGTCTCGGAGCTAGCTTACTTCGTTGCGGGTCTACTCAATGGGGTGGCCCCCTGAAATATTTCTGAATCCTATGATTGCTTTGTAGTGAAAGCCTCGTTGGGTTTTGATTTGGTTTTTCCGAGGTTGATCTAGTGTGTGTTGCTATTTGTGCACCCCGGCCGGGTAAAACTTTCTGAAAGCCGTGTCCGCGGATATGGACGACTTGGAGCACAGTATCTCGACCATAGACAAGCATAACTAAAGTTTATTGCTATAAATTTGACTTTATAATGACTAGTAATCAGCTTCACTATAATGGAATGGCTAAATAATACTGCCCACAATTGCTTGTTTGAGATGTCGCTTGCGACCATTGTATCTGACTAGTAAGTACTGCAACTACAACGGAATGGCTAAATAAAAGTACCAACCGCTGTTGGGTTTTGGGTTATCTCATGCTAACTGTATCTGACTAGTAAGTGTTGCCACTATAACGGAATGGTTAACTAAAAGTACCCACTGCTTACTTTATCAGGATGATTATCTAAACCTGACTAGTAAAGTGCCGCAACTATAACTGAATAAGTAAAACTGCCAACTGTGTGAGTTCCTCGGTTGACTTCCTCGTTTGGTCTCGAGGGGGAAACGCCAGGATGGGTTTGTTTGATGATAGTATCAGGTTGGATCCGAATAGGTCTTCCTCACCCCTCTCTGATAGCCGCCAGTAGTATCGAGTCTCTATAGGTTGTTTAGTGCTTGCTGCCGCTGCCGCTTCAGTCCACCATACCTATGTAGGCGAGGACCGCCGAATTCTAGCCTCGTCGTGTACTGGCCTCAGTACTGACGCTCCCCTTTTTCTTTTTCCCTTTGTCGGCACCCCTTTTGTTTAAGCAGGTGTTGAGATCGACGTCGTTAGCAGGGTTACCCTTCCGGCTTGGCCTGGGCAGGGTTATGGACGCCATTGGTTATTCTTCAGGGCTCTTAGCCCCATTTGCATCTTGTCCGTAGCCGGACGCTCTATCATTTTCAAGGTGATTTGGATCTTTGTATATTCTATTTGTATTCTTGACCCTTCGGGTCGCTGTTGTATATATATCTGTTCTGTGGGTCCCATCAAGGACTGTTGTGTAATGTTATTACTTCGTTTTCCACCCGCACGAAAGTGCCTGGTGGGCACCTTTGAATCGTTTCTATGCGGGTTTTGGCGGGAATCGCTGAAACTTGCATAGGTCCGATTCTGAGGGTGTTACACCCATGGTGGCCAATGATTGGCTACGTTCGGTGAACAATGATTTAGTAAATGTTGGCTGCACCGACGAAGAGAAAGTCAGGTTTGCAGCACATCTGTTGGAAGGACCAGCAGCCACTTGGTGGGATAACTTCCAGATCACCACTCCCATTGAGGATGTGACATGGGTTATCTTTGAAGATGGATTCCGTATAGCTCACATCTCATCCGGAGTGATGAACTTGAAGAAGGAGTTCCATAACTTGAAACATCGTCACCGCAGCGTGACTGAATATATTGAGGAGTTCAACAATCTGGCACGATATGCACCGGATGAAGTTGATACCGATGCCAAGAGGAAAGAGAAATTCCTCGAAGGACTGAATGATGAACTGAATCTGCAATTATCTGTGGCCTATGTCCCCACTTACCAAGCACTTTATGACAAGGCTACCATCTTGGAGAACAAGATGAAACAAGTTGAAAGCAGAAAGAGGAAGCACAGCTCCGACAAGCATAGCTCGGGATCGTCTCTCAAGCGTTCCCATTATGATGATAGTGGGAATTCTGGATCCCACAAACATGGAAAGTACAACAACCACCATAGCCACAACCGCCATCATGACAACAAACATCACCGTAGTCATGATAATGACAAGTACAAGAACCACAAGGGTGGACACAAGAGTCACCACAGTGGAAGTGGTAGTCAGCCTGCAAAGAGAGACATCAGTCAGGTTGAATGTTTCAAGTGTAAGAAGCTGGGGCACTATGCAAATGAATGCCCAGAAAAGAAAGTTGAAGGAACCAACAAGCCCAACCCTTTCCAGAAGGGACAAGTGAACCACATCAATGTGGAAGAGATTTATGAGGAGTCCGATGCTGTGGCTGGTAAGTTCAAACTCAATTCTATTCCAGCACTTGTTCTTTTTGATACTAGTGCATCAGATTCATTCATGTCAAAAGCATTTGTTGATAGAAATGGGTTTCCAACTGAAAATATTGGGTGTCCAATAAAAGTAAGTTCTCCCGGTGGAGATATGATAGTAAGTCTTGGATGTCGTGATCTAGTGATAGAGTTTGGAAAGCATAAGTTTCCAGTGAGTCTGATAATCCTAGATTCCCAAGGACTGGATGTAATTTTGGGAATAGACTGGATGACCAAGTATGAAGGAGTACTAGATTGCGCCAATCGTACTGTCACACTCACAACCCCGGAAAAGAAATAGATAAGATTCAAGTCTAACTTTGAATCAAAAGGAAGTAAGATAAATTCTCTTAAGGGGGTTAGCATAGACAGTGTGCCAATTGTAAGAGAATATTCATATGTGTTTCCGGAAGAATTGCCGAGAATGCCACCAGATAGAGATGTGGAATTTTTGATTTACTTGCTGCCAGGATCAGGACCAATAGCAAAGAGACCTTACAAGATGTCAGTTGATGAGTTGAAAGAACTCAAGAAACAACTTGGAGAACAGTTGCAGAAAGGATTTATTCAACCAAGTTCTTCATCTTGGGGAGCACCAGTCTTGTTTGTGGAAAAGAAAGACAGAAGTCAAAGGTTATGCATAGATTATCGTTCACTCAACGAGGTGACTATCAAGAACAAATATCCTTTGCCCAGAATCAATGACTTGTTTGATCAGCTAGAAGGAGCTTGTGTGTTCTCAAAGATTGATCTCCGGTCAGGTTATTTTCAGCTTAAGATAAGGGAACAAGACATACCTAAGACAACTTTCACCACTAGGTATGGATTGTATGAGTACACCGTGGTGCCATTCGGTTTGACCAATGCACCAGCTTACTTCATGAATATGATGAACAAGGTGTTCATGGAGTTCCTTGACAAGTTTGTTGTCATTTTCATTGATGACATTTTGATGTACTCCAAGAGCAAAGAAGAGCATGAAGGACATTTGCGTTTGATACTTGAGAAGCTTAGAGAGCATAAGCTATATGCCAAATTCAGCAAGTGTGAATTCTGGTTGAATGAAGTTGGATTTCTTGGACACGTTGTGTCAGGAGATGCTGTAGCAGTTGATCCCGCAAAAGTGTCAGCTGTAACTGAATGGGAATCTCCTAAGTCAGTGAAGGAAGTTCGTAGTTTCCTTGGCTTGGCAGGATACTATAGAAGATTCATTGAGAATTTCTCCAAGGTAGCTAAGCCAATGACAGAGTTACTAAAGAAAGACAAGAAATTTGCTTGGTCTGAAGGATGTGAACTCAGTTTCCAAGAAATGAAGAAGAGACTAGTGACTGCACCAGTCTTATGTCTGCCAGATTTGGAGAAGGATCTCCAAGTTTATTGTGATGCATCTCGTCATGGATTAGGTGCAGTTTTGATGCAAGAAGGGAAAGTTGTGGCTTATGCCTCGAGACAACTCAAAACTCATGAGGTAAATTATCCGACTCATGATTTAGAGTTAGCCTCTGTTGTCCATGCACTCAAAACATGGAGACATTACCTTTTGGGAAAGCGATGTGAAGTGTTCACGGATCACAAAAGTTTGAAGTATATCTTCACTCAGAAAGAAATCAACATGAGACAAAGAAGATGGCTAGAACTCATCAAGGACTATGACTTGAGTTTGCAATACCACCCCGGTAAAGCAAATGTTGTAGCGGATGCACTAAGCCGTAAGGTATTTGTGAATGGCCTTACTAAGGGAGAGTTGCCAGATGATCTATGTGCCCAATTTAGAGACCTCAGATTAGAAATTGTGCCTGAAGGACATCTCATGTCATTGGATGTTCAACCCACCTTGTTGGACAAAATCAAGGAAGCCCAAAATACGGACAAGGAAATTGAAGAGATTAAGGAAAAGATTGGCAAAGGGAAAGCCAAAGGATTCCATGAATATGAACAAGGTAATTTATGGTATGGAAAACGTATCTGCGTTCCGCAAGATCCGGAGCTTCGGAAACTGATTTTACAGGAAGCACACAACTCACCATATTCCATTCATCCGGGTAACACCAAAATGTACATGGATATAAAGGAAAGATATTGGTGGAACAATCTCAAGAAGGACATCGCCTAACATATTGCTTTGTGTGATGTATGTAGTAGAGTGAAAGCAGAACATCAGAAACCAGCAGGATTGCTACAACCACTACCTATTCCTGATTGGAAGTGGGACAAGATTGGCATGGATTTCATCACCGGATTGCCAAGGACCAGGTCAGGATATGATTCTATTTGGGTAGTAGTGGATCGCCTCACTAAAGTGGCCCATTTCATACCCGTGAAGACAACCTATACAAATGCTAAGTTGGCCAAGATATATATGAATAGGATTGTGTGTCTGCATGGAGTACCCAAGAGTATTGTGTCTGATAGGGGAACCCAATTCACTTCACATTTTTGGAGGCAACTACATGAATCATTGGGAACGAGATTGGAATTCAGTACTGCTTTTCATCCCTAGACCGATGGACAGACATAAAGTACCAACCAGATTCTAGAGGATATGTTGAGGGCATGTGCCCTAGACTATGGAGCTAGTTGGGATGAAAGTCTGCCTTACGCAGAATTCTCTTACAACAACAGCTATCAAGCCAGTATTGAGATGGCACCGTTTGAGTTTCTCCATGGGAGAAAGGGTACTACCCCATTACTATGGAATGGTGTGGGAGAAAGAAATTTGTTCGGACCAGAACAAATCAAAGAGGTTGAAGAGAAAGTCAAGCTAGTAAAGGACAGATTGAAGATAGAATAGTCCCGACAGAAGAGCTACGCAGATCCTAAGCATAGAGAAGTCACCTATGAAGTGGGTTATAGAGCTTATCTTAGAGTGTCACCACTTCGTGGAGTGAAGAGGTTTGGAGTCAAAGGAAAATTGGCCCCAAGATATGTTGGACCATTCAAGATTCTGAGTCGTAAAGGATAAGTAGCTTATGAGATTGAATTGCCAGAATCATTGTTTGTCGTTCACAATGTGTTTCATGTGAGCCAGCTAAAGAAATGCCATCCAAAGATGGAAGATACTTCTTTGAAGGATACTATACCTTTGGAGGAGGTCCAATTGGAAAGTGATCTCACTTATGAGGAAAAACCTATCAAGATTCTTCAGACTGTAGAAAGAGTTACTCGAACAAACACTATCAAGTTCTGCAAAGTACAGTGGAACCATCATTCCGAAGAAGAAGCAACATGGGAAAGAGAAGATGACCTTCGGAAAGTCCACCCACACCTATTTGCTAGCCAATCCGAATCTCGAGGGTGAGATTCACCTTAAGGGGGTTAGATTTTTAACATCCCAAAAATCATGATTTCAAAGTTTGCATATCATCCATGCATTAATAATCATTTTAGGATCATTTTCAAAGTCATTACAAAAATAGAAGCATTTGAATGTCTATTATTTTATGTAAGCAAGGCATTGGCCCAATGTTACTCTCTAATATGAGATTATCTGTTTTAAACCAAAAATATTTGATCCTACGGTTGATTGATGTTTTCCAAAGCTTGGACAAAGATTTTAAAACAAAGAACAAATTTAAAACCATTTTTATGTCTTTACTAAACAATTGATAAAGACATTGTCTATTTTAAAATTCCAATGTGCCAAATTATTTTCAAGTGTACAACATTGTTCTGTAGCTAATTGTGTACTAATTTCACTTTACAAGACTCCAGAACTGGTTTGAATTCAAACTTATTTGAAACTCATTTGAATTTGGTTCCTGAAAATCAAAATAGAAATAGAAAATGATTAAAGAAATGGAATTAGGCCGGCACTGCCATTTTGGCCCAGTACAGGAACCAGCCCACTAAGCCCACCCGGGCGATTCCCCCTCTGCTCCTTCTCTCACCCATGATGAACCAACCCCACAGTCGCTGACCAGTGGCCCCTCTCCACATCAGCACCGTCTTCCCCGAAATCTTCGCGCGCAGTCACCGCTCCACCGTTACCACCGCGCAGTGACGCCGCGTTAAACCTCGCTTAAATCCCATTGATTCAGCGCATGATTCTCTCCCCTCTCCTGGCTACTTAAACCCCTCGCTGCAGAGGTCATTCCCCCCCTTCCACACAGCACCCTCACCTCGCCACCAGGCTGCCAGTATTTTGAGTCGCACCGCCGCTGCCCGACGAACTCCGACGTGCGATTATAGTGATCTTCGACCGCCCCTCTGCCTCTGGTTCAAATGGTTGAGACCCTCGTGTCCACGAACACCTTCTGATACCATTTGTTTGTCTTCTGGTGATCCTGGTCGCCGTCCCCGTTCGCGCCCGCAAGCGACAGAACCACCGCTCGACTCCAACGAGCAATCTAGGTAAAGCCCGACCGCCCCTTGCCTTCTCCTCGATGGTATCGTGTTCGCCATGACCTTGCGCATCTCCTGACTCATCTGATTCATGCTAGGGCGATCCAGAGCCTCGACAACTACCTCGTTTGCAAGCACCCGACGCCGCCAGCAACACCGACGAGGTCCTGCTGTTGTGTCTGTGCGCCCCGGCCCTGCCCGTTCGCACGTTGAGCATCCCCACATTCCTGCGGTCTCGGTAAGAACACACCCGACCCCCTGCCCCTCTGGTCTCGCCGAAACGTCGCTGGAAGACGCGCAACCGCCGCAGTAGCCATTTGCGCCGCCAGTTCTTGGTCAGATGGATCTGATCCATTGGATCTAAATCCTAAGGCCGCGATTAGATCTGTAGCGAAGCGGTATGGTTTATCTGGACCGTGCTTAGTTAGTTAGATCCAACGGCCGCGAGCGTGATCCAGCGCGAACCGGTACCGTCCAATCAGGAGCTGCCGCGTGGCCTGTTATTTGTTTTAAAAATCTCAATTAGATCTATTAGTGATTCAAACTTGCAAAATTCATAACTTTTGATCCACACGTTCAAATTTTGTAAATTTTATATCATTGGAATCAGGAGAAAGAATTCTATCCATTTATGCAATTTGTTTAATGTTTTGTTTCTGTAAAATTGGTTATTTTTGCAGAGACATTTATAGACTTATTTTGAGTATGGAAATTATTTGAAAAATGATTTAAAGACTAAATAAAGTCTATTTAGTGTATAAATGTTTTTTTATGATTCAGTACTGTTTCAATTGTCTTGTTTGATTTAGAAAAATCATCACATGGCATTTGCATGCATTCATATATTTTTGCTTGTATATTTTGATATGTGATTTTGGTGCTATCATTTTATGTGTAGATTTTGGTGCTAGTAGTGATTGTGGTTGTGAAGATTGTTGCTACTCCCCCAACTACGAAGGAAAGTGGTGCTTCATATTTTTGTCCCAATATTTTGCCTATGCATTAGAAATATTTTGTATAGGGCTTGCATGAATATTTTGCTAGGTATCTATATGCTATGCGTGGGAAATCCTAGTAGTTGTAGAAATGTTAGGATTTCCTCTAAGTTAAAATACTTGTTATTGACATGCTTAGCCTAGCTAATACGAACCAAGGTTGGAATATATTTATGCTATGTAGAAATATTGCTAAGTCTTTGACTTGTGGTTTTTCTTAATAAAACAACTAAGTGAATGAAACACCTGGGTGGAATGGTAATTGCTTGGTGGTTTTGGTTGAGTGGTTACAGAAGGCCCATTTCTATGGTTTACCTTGTGTATCTCACTTGTGGATTGCCACCCAGGAACAAAGAGATTTGAGATGCCAAATGTTAAGAAGCTTCTAGTGCAGCCACATGGCATTATGGGCTCTGCCTGGATCATATAGGTTGCAATAACTTAGCCAAATGGACAGTTGGTGGTAGGGGATTGATAGGTTTGGAGCGCGTCCATTTTGGTCTAAGGGAAGGCTTCTGAAAGGTCCTATCTTGGTGAAAATCAAGTCTTGTGGGGAAAGTGCACAACCTCTGCAGATGGAATAAACTAAGTACTTAGCCGTGTCCCCAGTAATGGACAACTTGAGCATCAAGACATGGAAGCTATCAAGAATATCCTCATCCCAATTTTCTAAGTTAAAACTTGTGGTTGAACAAGGGTGAAGGTTCACCAATTTCTATTGGTGGTTCCTTTGGAAAGTTTTGTCAAAGAAAAACTTAGTGTTTTCAACTGTTAGGTAAAACCTATTTTGAGAAAATCAAGCCTAAGCTACACTTAGCCAAATTCATGTAGTAACTAGATGCTAATATTCTACTAAGGTATCACTTGCCAATACTATTCCAATGTATTGACCCACTATGGCTGTAACTTGTGATGTTGCAGGATACTCTGATGATGATTAAGGGTTATGAGTCTACACTCAACATGCTTGCATGTGGCACATGAAGATGAAGACTTCTATTTTTATATTGTTAAGTTAACTCTTGTACTAGCCTATGGCTATGGAATTGTAAAAAACTATGTTATCTCTGGAATGATGTTGTAATAATGACCTTTGTTTCTGTGTACTTCATCTTAAACTGTGGATGCTAGAAATTGATCCAGGGACTAGCATTGCAATCACAGGGATCCTTACCTTTATAAGGGTGGGATCTTACATTCATCATATCATCCATATGACTCATGCTTTACCTTTTGGTATTTGTCAACACCCGGATTTTTGATCCCAGATGCCTGTTATGCCATACATTGCAATCCTAGGATTACCATTTTGCGAGACATAACAGATTTGGATATCACAGTACATCATCCATTACAAACCATACATAAGGTCTTACACAAATAAGAATCTCATGATCTAGTTCTTAATACAACTCAAGCAGCGGAAATACGTAATAATAAAGGTAGCATAGGCGAAGCTCCATCTTCGGGGTCACGGGCAATGCTGACGATGGGAGATGATCCTAGTTGTCGTAACCTTCTGGGGTCCATCCTCCTGATACTCTTCTTCATAGTCTGGCCACGGGAATAGCCAGGGACAAAGCCATGAGTACTCTTTAAGTACTCGAAAACTAATACTAACAAGTGAAGGGGGTTTTTGTAGTAGGACACTAAGCTCTAGGGTTGTTTTGCAAAAAGCCAGATTTACTTCTACTAAGTTCAGAAGCAAGAAAAGACTAGTTGAAGTTTTGTAACACCTAAGTGGGAACTTGAATTTCATATCACAACTCTGTTGTGGTCAAGTCAAAGTCTCAATTCATTTCACAAGTCATTTTGAAAATATCTGACGGGGGAACAGTATGGCCACTCCAACTGTCCATAACCGCGGACGCGGCTATTCGAATAGTTTGACACTCTGCAGAGATTGTACACTTTCACCACAACATTCGATACATCCGTCAGGAGCAAATCCTGAATTCACCATACTCAGTATGCGGATAATCAATCCTAACCTTTCAATTACACGCCCTAGTATCGGCACCTCTCCTGTGATTTTGGCCTCCCAACCATGACCAACTGTCATCTTGGGTACTGCACAGGTGGACAATCTTCACAAGGTAGCCTCAGCTCAGACCTTGGCCGTGAGGGAACCCATACTAAAGTATATAAGTTTCCAGTCAAGCCCTACCTAATTCTCGGGTATTGTGGTTGTACGGTAAAATTGGAATGGTATCGCATCTAGACAACCATCAGTTTTATAAAGGGATAAGGCTCATGCCTCAACATTTTCATCATCAAAATCCTCTGGTGTTCGGAAACACATGTCAAAACATCTCAGTAGAATGACTCATCATTCTAAGGTTTTCATAACCATTTTCACCAAGTATTCCCATATAAAGTTGATCAGGTTTTATGCTTAGCACTAGCATCTACAAGTGGGGGTGAGTACTAATGAGGGGTGGTGAACAAGTGGAGTTTAACTAAGTTCAGTCTCATGCCTTAGGATGACATCAAGATTATCTAGCTTAGGCCAAATTGAATGCTCTTTATGCAACCTTCAATTATCTTCCTAGGATCTACAAGTCACTTAAGTAAACTCTAAGAGAAAGATTTGATAACAAAATAAAGTATAAAGCTTGCAAGTAAAACTAGGATTGGGGTTATCAAGTGGGTATGATCACATATGCTTAAGGCATATAGTTGGCATGGTAACAAGCAAGTATTTCTGGCATAGGTAAAGTATCTTGCAAGTGTTAGCTTGCTCAATCATCTGGTAGTATTAGGCTTGCAAGGTTGCAAGTATTGGCTTGCCTTGTGCAGAGCAGTGGTTGAAGTTCTCCTCGGCTTCTTCTTCGTAGTATCCTCCTTCCTCCTCGTATCCTTGGTCGGTACTAGCGTCTATAAATAAATACGAGGTACACAATCACCAAACAGTACTTAACTACTTTCAATCACCGCACAAAAGTGTTCCATAGATGATCTAGAATCATCACTAATATCACAAGAATAAAGCATTTGTCTTATTTATTCATTTGTTTAGAAAAGTACTTTCTACTCATTGAAAAACTGTTTAAGTTTTAATATTCTCCAACTCAAACATGGGATCATGTTGACACATGTCATCACCACATATTTCAGTACATGGGAATGTGATTTAAAGTGGTGTCACAATTTAATAAGGTTTAACCTTTTATTTCAATTAAATAAAGTGACTAGAAATTCCTATGTGGCATTCTTTTATTACTTGAACATTATTTCTTTAGGTAAACCCATATGTTTTTATATATTCTGAAAGGTATGATCAAATGTGATTTTTGAGAGTTGGAATCAACTCAAAAGCTATTATGGTTGAAATTTGAAAAATATTTGAATGCAGAAAAGCTTCTGACTTGTTATTTTTACCAAGGTTGATCTACAGATCCAAATGATTTGAATCCAACGGGATTGGATTAAGCATTTCAATACCTTTCTAACAAAATTGGTTTCATTCAATTTGGTTCACTGAATCGATCTGGGTTGATTTTTGAAACTAGGTACAAAACTATGTTTGAATTAAAATGAAATAAGTTAAATTCAAACGACTGGGCTGCGCGGGAAGGGTTATTGGGCCGGACCAGTGTCACTCCGCAGCGCGGGGCTCAGCTGACAGGGGGTTCTACCGGTCAGTGGCTCATGACACGCGAAGCGGTACGGGGCGATCTCGGCCACGCGATCTAAGTCTAATCGAACGGCTACGGCTCATCGTCTACGTCGGGCAGCGCCGGCGAGACAGAACCCTAACGCGGTAGGTGGGGGTCATGAGAGGCTCACCGGGGCTCAGGCGAGGGTCGGCGATGCGGGCGGACGACGAAGTCGACGATGGAGATTCTACTGGCACCGGCAGCTTCTCCTAGGGCGGTTCCAATCGACGGCTTCCTTCTTCTCTAGTAGCGGCGGGCTCCGGTGAAATTCCGGTGATGCGCTGCTCGCCTTGCTCCGGGAATGAGGTGGGGTGGTTCTGGGTGAGAGGGGAGTAGAATGGTGTGAAGAATTCGAACGGGGGATTCCTCTATTTATAGTGGCAAGAGGGGACCGACGGGCGCGGGCTGAGCTCATCGTGGTCGACAGCACAGAGGGCTATCAGCGTGGGCGACGGTAGGGGGCGGTACTGTGCTCCCTGGTGAAGCTCAACGGCGTGGTGGCGAGGCGTGGGGCGGTGCTGATCGGTCGGAACGCTGCGGTGCTCTGCGTTGGTCCGACGGAAGTTTTGATGGCGCACAGCGCGCGTGGTCCGCGCGGCGGCGAACGGGCGTGTCTGCGGGGTTGCTGGGGTGGTGGTGATCACGCGTGCACGCGGCGAAGGCGGCGTGCGGTCTGTGGGCGTGTGTCGAGGGTGACGCTCTGGCGCGCTCTTGGCATGGTCGTAGAGAAGGTTGGCATGGCCTGGGCGTGTGGTCTAGTGGCTGGCATTGCTCGCGGCTGGCACAGGGAGTGGCGGTGGGGTGCTAGCTAGCTCCCAGACAAGGTTGGCGAGGCTAGTGTGGACTCTAGCTTGCTGTCGACCATGGGGTGGCAATGGTGCTCTCGGCCTGCTCACCATTGATGACAATGGCCAGCTTACAGTGGTGCTAGTGATTAGTTAAGGTTGTTAGATGATCTACTAAGGCTAGTGGTGCCCAGAGAGGGAACAAGTTAGGCCCAAAACACTGCTCCAAATAGTGTTTTGATTTTGTTTGATTTGCATCTGCCACCTGTTTGCTGAAATGGCCGCATGAACTTAAGTTTTGAATTTTGAAAAGGTTTTTGGTTGGTGTGCTAGGCATGTACTGGGGAGTCTGTGGATGCTTGGGTTTTGAAAATTGAGTTGGTTTGAGTGGTTTTTGAAATAGTGGGATCTTCCCATATGAGATAGATTCAATTTTAAACTGTCATTTAAGCTAAGCATTTGAATGTTTCTGGATGATCACAAAGTGGGCCTTGGTACCTTGTTATGAGTACTATCAAGGGGTGCAAAGATCCATACATGTTTCTGTTAAGTTCTGAAAGTTAGGGATAGCCAAAGTAGGCATGAGAGTTAAATTGGCCAAAGTGACCATTCACTTAATTTGTTTGTTTTGACTTGTTTGTCTTTGGGAAAAGTTTGGGGATTGTTTAGATGATGTTTATTTCACCTAAGAATCATTTTACAAGCAAGGAAACACATAATCATGGCAATTCAAAAGAATCCAAATTTCAATACACACACATGAATGCTTTCATACTTTTAATTGGAAAAGTTTTTGTTGACCCTAATTTTGTTGATTAGAGTTTGATGATCCATGCTTAGTATTTTTGGGATGTTATAGTATTCCGTGTTCTGAGGCCATGTCTGAACATGCTAGGCTCGTCAACATTAACCTTAGTATCCGCATGTGCAAATCTGGCTTGCACCAGTTGTATGCACACATAGAATCTATAACACATGATCATCACGTGATGCTTCGAAACGACGAGTCTTAGAAATGGTGCCTACTAAGTATGAACATTTTATTACTTGATATTTAGTGATAGGGATCATCTTATAGTTCTACCGTCACGATCTAAGCAATACAAGATGCATATAAAGGATTAACATCACATGCAATTCATAATATGTGATATGATATGGCCTTTCTTCTTGTGCCTTTGATCTCCATCTCCAAATCAAGGACATGATCTCCATCATCACCAGCATGGCTTCAAGGTCAGTGGTGCCTCTTCATGGTTGTCCATCACCAACAGCAACTATTACAACTACTTGGAATAAAGCTATTACATGATGAATAGACATGTGGTCTTAACAAATTTAAAGACAACCATTAGGCTCCTGCTGGTTGCCATATTACAATAAGGATCATCTCATACATCAAATATAATCACAATCACATCATGGCCATAACACATCACATGCCCTTGCAAAAACAAGTTAGACACCTCTAATTTTCTTTGCATGTTTTACGTGGCTTGGGGATTTCAAATAAGAACTATTCTTACCTAAGAACAAGAACCACAATGTGGATACAAGTGTTGTCGGGTAAAGATTGTAAGTTGCATCTCAACTATGGTGGGAGAGACAGACACCCACAAAGCCACTTGTGCAATGCAAGTTGCACGTTGAGCGTGGAGCAAGTCTCATGTGTGATGACATGTAAGGTTACTGGACCTCTTCATCCCACCATCCCGCAAGATGCAAAGTACATGAAAAGCAAGCGACAAAAAAGCATCAATGCCCACAAAACCATTATGTTCTCCTCGTGCAACAGATCTACGCATATATTTGGCTCTGATAACACTGTAGGGTTCGTTGCATGGAAAAATAAAAAAATTCTACCGCAAGAACGCATAAAACCAAGATCCAATCTATGTAAAAGCCAAGATCTAATCTATGATATGGGTGCAACGAGTTTGACGAGAACTGACCATCAAATATCCAAAGCGTTTAACGAGATCGGGTCTCATGGTTGATGTAGTCGATCACTTATCGATCTCAAGATCGCATTGATGATCCTTGCAGCGCCGTGTTCCGGCAGCGCTTCCGCACTCGGTCACACGTAAGGAGTCGATAAAGACCTTTCTCTCCCCGTTCTAGCAGGAAGTGGAGGTAGTAGATCCCTCGGAATCCTAGCAGCACGACGGCATGGTGATGGTGGTGGAGGAGAAATCCCTGCAGGGCTTCGCCTAAGCCGCAACAGGAAGATGGAGGAGGGAGGAGGTGGCGGCTAGGGTTAGAGGAAGAGGGCAAGGGTGCGACCTACCCTCCCTTCTTTATATAGAGGGGGTGCGGCCAAGGGTTCCCACCCCTGGCCGAATCCTTCCCCAACTCGGCGGCTAAGAGGGAGGGGAAACTTGCCTCCCAAGTATCCCTTTTTTCCTTTTAGGGTTTTGCCCCAATCTTTTTGGTGGCCGGTTTTTCCCCTTGGGCTTTGGTGCGGATGGTCCTAGCCCCCCCCCCCACCGCGACATGCCTCAGCCCAAGTGGCCACTCCCGGGGTGTTGGACCCACTGGTGGTCCCTCTAGAACATTCTAGAAGCTTCTGGTGAAAACACCAAAAATATTTCCGAACCCCAGAAAAAAACTTTCCTTATATGAATATTATTCTTCGGACCACTCTGAATCTCCTCGTGATGTCCTAGATCAAATCTGAGACTCTGAACAACATTCGGTCTCCAACTCATAATCCATATATACTTAAACAACATTGATTCCTTAAGTGTGTCACCCTACGGTTCGTGAACTATGCAGACATGATTGAAACACCTCTCCGATTAATAACCAATAGCGGACCTGGGGATCCATAGTGGCTCCCACATATTCAACCATGACTTTGTGATCGAATGAACCATTCACATACAATACTAATTCCCTTTGTACCACGATAATTTACTTATCCGAGGTTCGATCGTCGGTATCACCATACCTAGTTCAACCTCATTAACAATAAGTACTCTTTACTCGTATTGTGATGTGACATCCCTTGTGACCTAGTCACATGCTTGGAAGCCAATTGGATGACACTCCATCGAGAGGGCCCAGAGTATATCTATCAGTCATTTGGATGGACAAATCCCACTCTTGATCCATGCGCTTCAATCCATACTTTCAGAATACGAAATGCCACCTTTATAACCACCCAGTTACGAAGTGGTGATTGATGTCATCAAAGCATTCATGCGGTGTTGGTGATTAACATGATCTCATGATCGAAGGATTAGGTTACTATGTATTTGAAATCTTGTAGCAAATGAACTTAATGACTTTATTATATGCTATGCTTACTATGGGTATATGTCCATCACATCATCATCCTCCTAATGACATGATCTTGTTATTAATAACATCCAATGTCCATGATTAGGAAACCATGATCATCTATTAATCAACAAGCTAGTTTAACAAGAGGCTTACTAGGGACTCTTTTATGTTTACAAAACACACATGTATTCATGTTTCCGGTTAATACAATTATAGCATGGAATACAAACATTTATCATAAACACAAAGATATGCTAATAACCACTTTATTATTTCCTCTTGCGCATATCTACAATAGGTATTGATAAGCCCAGTAAAACTTTCGGGTTCCCAGTCATTTACAGCCATTGACAAAAACCTCTAGGTCCATCTCGGAGCAGGTCAACTTCGTCGCGGGTAGCTTAGTGGGGTGGCCCCCTAAAATATTTTATGAATCTTGTGATTGCTTTGTCGTGATGCCTAGTTGGGTTTTCATTTGGTTTTTCCGAGGTTGATCGTACGTGTGTTTCTATTTATGACCCCTGTAGGTAAATCTTTCTGAAAGCTGTGTTCGCGCTTATAGACAACTTGGAGCACAGTATCTTGATCATAGACAACTATAACTAACGTAGTGCTATAAATTTGACTTTGACATGTCTAGTAATTATATTCACTACAATTTAATGAGTAAATAAAAGTGCCAAAAAATGCTGGATTTGGGATGTCTCATGCTATTTGTATCTGACTAGTAAGTATTGCAACTACAACGGAAGGGTTAACTAAAACTGCCCACTGCATATGATATCAATATAACTCATTCTTCTATATTTGACTAGTAATTGCTGCAACTACAATGGAGTGAATAAAACTGCCAACTGCGTGAGTTCCTCGGTGTAACTTCCTCGTTTGGTCTCGAGGGGGAAATACCAGGGTGGGTATGATTGGTGTTATCATCAGGATGTCCCTCATAGGTCTTTCTTACCTCTCTCTGATCGACGATGGTTATATCGATTCTGTATAATTTGTTTAGTGCATGCTGCGCCACTTCTTTAGTCCACCACACCTATGTAGTAAAGAACCATCGAATTCTAAGTCTCATCGTGTACTGGCCTCAATACTGACCGCTCCTCTTTTTTACTTTTCCCTTTGCCAGCACCCCTTTGTGTTTTGAAGGCTTGAGATCGACATCGTTAGCAGGTTTACCCTTCTGGCTTGGCCTGGTCAGGGTTATGGACGCCATTGGCTATTTTTTAGGGCTCTTAGCCCCATTTGCTTCTTATCCGTACTCGGATGTTGTACTGTTTTTCGAAGGTGATTTGGATCTTTGTACTGTATATATGTTTTCTTGACTCTTTGAGTCGTTGATGTATATATATGTTCTGTGGGTTCCGTCGTGGACTATTGTGTAATGATATTACTTCGTTTTCCATCCACACGCGAGTGCCTGGTGGGCACATTTGAATCGTTTATATGTGGGTTTGGTGGGAATCCCTAAAACTTGCATATGGTAGATCTGAGGGTGTTACAGAGTGGTATCAGAGTTCAACAATTGTGATACCCGACTGGTCCAGGCTGTAGGATAACCTAGCTAACAGCCGATTTAGAGTGTAAAAATTATTTTGCAAAATCGGTTGGATAGATCTGATTACTGCATTTACTCCTTACCCCTGTGATGTTCTCTTTTTAACTCTGCGTGTTTTGAATCTACCCTCTTATCTTTTCTTCGAGTCCGGGAATTCTCGTGTTTGGGTTTCCGTCGTATCTTCAGGGTTTCGCCTCTATCCTCTTGTAATGGTGCTTCGACATTCGGTCGTCATGCTATCTGACGAATCTTTCATCTATCATATATTTTAGTGGACCCAAAATCCACTAAATTTTTCTTTGTATCTTTCGGTGTTTCTCAACATGACGACATCATCTACGTCAGATCCGATGAAGAACCTGCATCTCTCCTTTGTTTCTGAAAATCATTTGTCGAGATCTTCAGTCTGAATTCCGAGAGTTGGTTGCATAATTTTCCTATTCATGTGCAGAGTAATGCTTTGGGTGCGCGATGGACTGATCACTATCCGACTACTCTTATCATTCGCTCTTTTACATTGACTCAGTGAACCATTGCAAATCAACTCGTTCTACGAAATTTAGAGGTGGCCTTATCTTTTGGTGCCTCTACCTTCGTGTTTTGTTTGCTAGAGTTTTCTCCCGACGAACGGTAGCAACAACCCTTGTTGGTGGTGTCGCCGATTTCAAGACATAGAAGAATCCTTGTTAGTGGTGTCGCGAGGATCTACACAAAGGGAGAAGATTTAGACTATCAGACATCTTTTCCGTACCATGAGGCGGATCTCGAGGGCAAGATCTATTGTTAGTGGTGTCGAATTGTAGCACCCCGGGTAAAACCACTACTAGAAAATTGCATGTTATGTCTACTTTGTGCATTATCATGACATCATTATGCATGCCTTATCATAAAAGTATCTTACAAAAGCCTATTTTGTTTTCTATATTACTCCCCTTCTTTATTTCAAAATACAACCCTGGTCTTCCCGGATATTTTGTTTCTCCTAAACCAGTCACAAAATGTTTTGTTTTAAAACTATATAAAGGAAATGTTTTATAAATTAATCTAGGGGGAGGAAGCCCGCTAGGCCCAAAAGCCCGACACAGCACACCGGCCACGCACGCCTACCACCCCGGTCGCGACGAGTACTACCAGGCTCCCAGCATAAGAGCATATCCACTAGCATTACCAGGACGTTGATCCGGACGCCGAATTTAGGTCTGAACGCCAAAAATCGGCCAAGTAGCGTTCCCAGGAACCTCCTTTTGTCCGGATTTGGGACAACTTTGGTCCGGACTTCCCAGACCATTCCCAGGATACCGGGAACTCCGGACGAAGCGAACTCGGCGAAAAAAATGAAGCGGCATGTGGACCCGCCGAGTCAGGGACGGAAGCCGAGTCATCGTCATCCTCGGAACCACGCGGCGACCACTGGGCAATAACTACCCGTCGTGTCGGCCACGGGTCGCCGAAGTGTCGTGCAACCATCGCCCCCTCGGCTCTCGCGACGGAGCGGCGGGCACTAACTTCCCACTGTTTCCACTTTTCCTGCCCTCGCCGCTACACCCCTCCCGCCTCACCGCCCATCTCGGCCTATATAATCTGGCGGCATCACTGACTCATTTCACTCATCTCCAACGCTCCTCCACTTCCCCTCCATAGCTCCCCAACTCCGGCGAACTCTGAGTTCTCCTTCCCTGCACATCATGGGCGAAAGGTACCCCGGTGACCCAGCGGCGGCGAATGGCTTCGGCCGATGCACCCTCCATCCTTGGGAAGCGCACATGTTGTACGAGGCGGGCTACATGGCGCCGCCGGCCATCCGCCTCCCAACCGGCTAGAAGCTCAGCGCCAGTGGGATCCCTATCCCGCTGGAGCCGAAGCCTGAGGAGCTCGACGACGAGATAGCAGCGGCCATCGCCGCCATGGATGAAGCAGACCTCGCCGAGGATCCTGGCAACCGTGTTTTATGGGAGCAGCATTTTGCCGAGCGGCGGCAGCAGGTGCTCGCCCGCCACGAGGGGCCGCCGGGCTCGCCGCCGAAGAGGAACAATGCGGATAGGCGCCGTCTCTTTTAGAGCGCTCCCAGGCGCACACTCGCTGCCGTGTTGGAGCACATCAACACCGGCAACGAGCCCTGCCTCGCCTTCACCAGTAACCCCATGCCAGCGGCCAAGTCTGGGTGACGCCCTCTGGCCAACTGGCTGCCGAGGAGGATGGCCAGCCTCTCCTCTTCATCCTCCCACTCGTCAGGCTCTGCACCGATGGCTGCGCCGCCGCTCCGGCCCGTTAAGTGGGAGTCGGAGATGTCGATCCGGTCGCCGCCAAGGACCAGGTCGCGCGGCATCGTCATCAACGAGGCGTGCGCTCCGACTCTGCCCATCGGGCGTCTCCGCCTTCACAGGAAGAAGCCGGAGACGCAGGACTGCGCAGTGCCGGTGGACGAGGACGTGTTCACTGTCACGATGGCGATGGAGGAGTCCCTCCGGAAGGCGGCGCTGCAGCCGCCAGTGGAGCCATCCTCGCTGGACATACTGGAATGTTCTAAGGCGGACTAGGAGGAGACGGAGCGACGGCGCGTCCACCGCCTGCAGCAGGAGGCCGAATGACAGGCCTGGTCTGGCCGCGTTCTCGCCTACCAGGGCACGCCGCTTGTTGTCCTCGATGACGACGAAGAAGCCGTCCCCTCCTACTAGCCATGGAGGTGCGGCGACATCGGCCAGGTTAGCTCCCGCCGGCCATAGCCGCTGAGCAACGACGACGACGGCGGCGAGGACGATGGCAGGGCCGGTCCCGGCTATACGTCCTTCTACGGCAACTTCGGCATGCAGAAGCGGCGACGGCCTTTTTAATGTTTTTAGTTTATTATCTAGTACTATAGTTTAAATTCGATATAATTCGCCTATATTCGCCCATCTTTAATGAAATCCGCCTGAATTTGCCAAACTCGTCTGAAATTTAGCAGAACATGGGAACTCGGTCTGGGAATGCGAGTGGGAAACTCGGCGTTTCTAGGCCGAAATCAAGTTTCATCCGGCCAAAATTTGGTCCGGATTTCGACCTGGGATCGCCCAAAGATTGGGGATGCTCTAACCCCTCTCCCTCGATGCTGTGCTCACCCTGTCCTCCCCATGTCGGCCAGCTACCCCGCGTCACATCTGTGCGACCCCGCGCCCTCCTCGCGATCCCCGCCCGCTTACCTTGCTTCCCTCGTCGCCAGCGCATCACCGAGCCGCCCCTTCCCTTCTCCCCGCATCCGCTGCCGCCGGCCCTCCCTCGCCAACGAGATTGCTACGCGCTCCCTCCCGCCTCGCTTCCTCCTCTTTGGCCCCAGGCTCCTACGCCGACCCTTTGGCCCCTTCTCTGGTTGTCCTCCTCCGCTGCCGCTGTGGTCCCTACTGCCACCAGGCGTCCTCGTCTCGCCGCGTAGCTGGCCCCCACCCTCCATATGTGTCTCCCTGGCGTCCCCTCTGCCTCCTCGCCTGGCCCCCACATCATCGTCCCCGAGACACCTCCCCGGATCTGGCCCGCAACCACCGCAACTCCGCCTTCTCTCTACGCCTCCCAGGTCTCCGATGTCACCTCGCGGGCCCCTCCCCATCGTCCAGTTCCTCGCGCGAGCTCGCGTGCACTGTGCACGTGCCGTCGTTGCCAGGTTCCCGGGCTGACGTGTCTCCATCCTCAAGTGCCTCGTCTTTTCATCACCGCCTCTTGCAGATTCCTTTCGGTGGTGCCTTTTTGAAGATAGGGACCACAAGCTATGCTCGTAATAACGTTTGTGTGTTCTCAGTGAGGCCAAGTCCCAGACCAGGTCGTGTGTTCCCGAAGCTCCTCTCGACAAGTTCTTCGTGACCACCTACGTGTGAAGATGTAACCAGGGACTTTGATAACTCCACCAAGGACTTCAGGTTCCTCTCGGATGTGACTCCTTCCCCGCCCGAGTTCTCGTCTTGGAATGGCAAGATCGTCTTCCCGGATCCGTAGACCGAACCTGGTGGCACTCGCCGGACCATCGACAAGACCTCCGTTGGAATGTCGAGCTCTCCATCCTATTAACTGAAGACCAAACATCGGCGTTTCCTTCCTCCTCGCTGATTCGGATCTAAAGCCCCGAACCTAGATCCGACGACCGATTCCACCGAGCCCGAACCTCCTTGAACCACCCAAGACCTTTGAACCCCTATGCGCGACCCCTTTATGACCCATATTTTTATAATACTAGATGATATCCCGCACGTTGTTGCGGGACACTAAAGAAAATATTAGGTGATAATAGACGATTTATATTAAAAACTTTCATTCGGTTGATTTTAGAACGACTAATGGAACAACCAGCTCCTTTTCGCATTTCGTATATTCTCATCAAACTGCCGCAAGGAAAAAAATATCTATATAGAGTATACAAAATGGTATCAACGTTTCTAGATAGTAAGTGTGTAAGAAGTTTAATCTTGTTATACGTCGACAGGGTTTTTGCTACAATGAATAGTATTATTTAATTATTTGAAGAAAAAAGAGAGATTTCAAACAAAGGTAGAATTGCTGACAACTTTTCCTTCTACATTCAAAATTGTCAGAAGATTAGAGCCCACATAAATATGATTGGACAACCAACTCTACATGTACCTCGCTGTTTATATGTACAACCTCTGCTTAGCATATAAGACATTTTGACTGGCTAAAATAGATTATTGGTTCCCCATTTCGAAAAAAAAAGTCTGTTGGAATGTCTTATATTTTGGAGTAGAGGTAATCTTACAAAAAAGCATATTTTTTCAAGGTAGTTTGGCAGGCTTTTACCATCCCCTTTTGTTCTCCATCGACTTGCTTAAACTGACGAAGCTCTCAGTGCACCAAGAAGACAAACATATTAATTCAACCAGATACTACCGCTGATACCTTTGCAAGGAAGGATAGCACAAAGAAACATAGATTTGCTTGAATTCAGGCTTGTCAAACAACCAAAACGAAGCCTCAAGTCCACTAAAAGGTTGGCATCCAATCTTGAAGATAGAAAATGTGACATGAAAATTAGACAATTGTGATGTAGGAAAATAAAACACCATATGTGGAAATTAACTTCAGTACAACTGTCATATACTTGGAATGTAACAGGCTTTACCTTTGACAAACTCACGTAAGTACCAAAAATTATGCAAAAGATATTTGGTTACTCGCAGTTTCTACTGTACACATGAAAACCCAATTTTTCATAATCATATGTGATATAGTACTCCCTCCTTTTTTAAATAGGCACTATGATGCGGTCTACTAAAATGCAAGTTCTCTATGATGCGGTCTACAAAATACGAATTACCTGTGGAACGGGAGGCACACAGGAAACAGCGGTCATTTGCCCGAGAAGCTCATGCAGAACTTGCACCACGGCGCGACGACACGCTCCTCATGTGGCAGTGGCACTGCTCGAGGAATAATTTCTCCTGCTAGTTGGGTAGGTGAGCAGCCGATAGTTAGGTGTCGAGCCTAAGGACTAAATCGTCATCGTGAAGACGACCATGGAGTGCTTAAAAGGAGGAATGCGTGGAAGAGGTAACCGAGCTTTAATTAGTTGCATTCCATCACTATAGTTAGCAATCGCTGGGGAGATTCTAAAACCGAATGTGAAGACAAAGAGAAAAAGAGAGATTATTGAAACGGCGGGAAGAAGCCCTGCCTCAAAATTAAGATAATTAGTGAATGGCATCAAGGCTAATTAGCAAGAAGAATGGACGACCTGCATGAGGCGCGTCTAAAGCCCTTAACACATAGGATAGTGCGGTTTGGTCTTCATGCATGGATGACGTGGCCATGTGATGGTTGCTCCGGTGGGCCTGCTGAGGTGGCATAGCTGCATGTGCAGAGAAATAGGTTAGCGGGGGTGATCTTCTTAGTTATATAGGATTTGACATCTATATGAATTGTTGCATGTCAAATTGAGTATGCTTGCATACATATTTTGCGGTCCGGGTTGTATAGTCGATTCTCCTAATAATTACATATGGAGAACATATGCGGGCAGATCTAGTTTATCTTGGCCCCATTTAAATTTTTGTATCAAACCGCCATGTTTTTCCGTGTTAAGCCAACATTTAAATTGTGGGGTAACTAAACAACATGAAGCTATTAACTAATTGTCGGAATCCCATTTCTGCTTAATTTTCCCTAGAATCGTATGTTTGCCATGTCATGCATCATGCCGGATCGTCTGTCGTAGTATTAGCTAGTGCATCTGATTTTCTTCTAGTGCTTTCCTTCTTTACAGAGTAGGCAGATGAGTTGATGCGATCTTCGGTTGAACCTTCAGCAGTGTTTCCTAAGCGAGTAATCTTCCCCTTTCTACCTATTTTACATTTATAGTCTTTACTTCCTCCTGTTGATCTATTGCTTTCTGTGTTGCAATGGTATAGATTATGTATCCCTTCATATTTCCTTGTAGCCCCTATATTGCCATGGACACCTCCTATTACATGTTGTTTGGTAGATAGTCGTCCTTGCGAGTCGTAATTGCTTGCGCGGGTGTTGCTTCGCGCCATTGATGTTCCACAGTTGTTGGAGGAATGCCTCATGCTTAATGTTGGAGATGATCATGACTTTAATTACAACTTGATATTAAAATTATGAGAATAGTTATAACTAATGCGGAGGCACCGGTGGCAATAGATGCTATTTGGTTTTTAACCGCTCACTGGTGTCCCATAGGCCCTGATACTTGATACATGTTCCTTGACTATCGCACTATCCGCATGTGGGACCATAAATCCCCTTAGCCAGAGCTTGAATCATATCTTATTTCTTGGGTCCACAAACCAGTTTGGGGTTTTATTACTATCATGTACTTATGCCATGCTACTACTTTATTTAGTACTATTGCTCGAGGAGCGTTTATTACTGTATTGTTTAGGTAAGTGGAATGTTTTCGTGGTATCGACAAGCCCAGTCACACTTTTGGGTTCCTAGTCGTTTATAGCTATTGGCACAAACCTTTGGGTCTGCTTCGGAGCCGGCCAACTTCGTCGCGGGTAGCTTAGTGGGGTGGCCCCTGAAATATTTTATGAATCATGTGATTGCTTTGTTGTGATGCCTCGTTGGGTTTTCACTTGGTTTTTCGGAGGTTGATTGTGTGTGTGTTGCTATTTGTGCCCCCTGTAGGGTAAATTTTTCTGAAATCCGTGTCCGCGGTTATGGACGACTTGGAGAATAGTATCTCGATCATAGACAACTATAACTAAAGTAGTGCTATAGATTTAATTTTGACATGTCTAGTAATCATATTCACTACAATTGAATGAGTAAATAAAAGTGCCAACAACTGCTGGATTTGGAATGTCTCATGCTATTTGTATCTGACTAGTAAGTATTGCAACTACAACAGAAGGGTTAACTAAAACTGCCCACTTCATATGATATCAGGATAACTCATGCTTCTATATATGACTAGTAATTGCTGCAACTATAATGGAATGAATAAAACTGCCAACTGTGTGAGTTCATCGGTTTAACTTCCTCGTTTGGTCTCGAGGGGGAAATACCAGGATGGGTATGATTGGTGTTAGTATCAGGTTGGTCCCTCATAGGTCTTTCTTACCTCTCTCTGATCGCCGATGGTTATATCGAGTCTCTATAAGTTGTTTAGTGCATGCTGCGCCGCTTCCTCAGTCCACCACACCTATGTAGGAAAGAGCCATCGAATTTTAAGTCTTTCCATGTACTGACCTCAATACTGACCGCTCCTCTTTTTCCTTTGCCCTTTCCTGGCACCCCTTTGTGTTTAGCAGGCTTGAGATCGACGCCGTTAGCAGGTTTACCCTTCCGGCTTGGCTTGGTCAGGGTTATGGACGCCATTGGCTATTTTTAGGTCTCTTAGCCCCATTTGCTTCTTGTTCGTACTCGGATGTTGTACTGTTTTTCGAAGGTGATTTGGATCTTTGTATTGTATATCTATATTCCTGACTCTTTGAGTCATTGATGTATATATATATGTTCAGTGGGTTCCGTCGTGGACTATTGTGTAATGATATTACTTTTTTCCACCTGCACACGAGTTCCTGGTGGACACCTTTGAATCGTTTCTATGCGGGTTTGGCAGGAATCACTAAAACTTGCATAGGGCCGATCCGAGGGTGTTATGATGACCCACAGGTATAAGGGGTGTATCGTAGTACTTTCGATAAATAGGAGTGTCGATCCCAACAAGAAGTATAAGGTGTTGACTAGTGTTTTGGAGCAGGAAATCTCTGTAAATACTTAGCAAACGGATTTTTAAGGGTTTTTGATAAAGCAAAGAAATAAAGTGCAAGTAAATAAAGATAACGAATAGTTGCAGCAAGTGGCCCAATCCTTTCTTAGAAAAGGACAAATCGGTTGTAATACTTATGAGGATCAAACGTTCTCGAGGACACATGGGAATACTGTCAAGTGCTTTCGTCTCATATAGTTGATTAATCTTCTTTGCTTTGATAAGTGTTGTGTGAGTGAACCTGTGATAATGTACTGACCTTACTAGGACTAATACATACTTGTGGTTAAACACCTTGCAAGCATCCACAACTACAAGAAAGTAATTAAGATAAAAACCTAACCACAGCCTTAAACTCTGAGATCCTACACTCCCTTGTGCAAAGGTTTCCTAACGGGGGTTCAGGTTTCTGTCACTCTGACAACCCCACAATTAGTATCCAAAAACACAATACATCCCCCTAGGCCCATAAATGGTGAAGTATCATGTAGTCGACGTTCACATGACACCACTAGAAGAATAGCACCACAACATAAATATTAAACCATTGAATAATACCTCAACACAATTCCACTACTAACAACATGACTTCTCCCATGTCCTCAAGAACTAAACAAACTACTCATGAGACATCATATGGATCAAGATAAAATATGATATGATGGTGAATAACAATTTGAACATAAACAATAATTCAATGGTTCCACTCACAACCATCAACTACAAAAGTAATCAACACCGGGAAAGTTTCCCCTAAGAACTATGCAAGATTCAACACAATTGTTACAGCAGGATGGAGTGGTGATGATGGTGTGGGTGGAGATGGTGGCGTGGATGATGATGATCCCGATGAAGTCTAGCTTGATGATGGTGTTGTTGGCGATGATATCCCCTCTCCGGGAAGGAGTTTCCTCGGTAGAAATCTATCTGTCGGAGAGCTCTTTCTCTCTGTAGTTTCCGCCCCGCAGAGATGATGGAATCTTTCTGTGGTCCCCCCCCCCCCCCGTGTATTAGGGTTTCGAGGAGAAGATATAGGAGAAAGGGCAGAGCAGGAGGTGGGCCAGGGTGGCCACACCCCCTGGTGGCGCGGCCCAGGTTGGCCCGCGCATGGGGGGCATGGGCCCCATGTGGCCCATCTCAGCCTCCCCTTCTGGCATCCTTCGTCTTCTGGAAAAATATGATTTTCCATGTATTTTCTGGTATTTTCTGATATTCGCGAAAATTGCATCCAAACATCGCTTTTTTCCATCAGAATCCTGACTCTGGCAGTTCATCCTCCAAGAATCATCCAACATGCAAAAATAGATGAAATAACATAAGTAACACCTCTAAATAAGAAATATATCAATGAATAACATCACATTATGATATAGAATAGGGATGCCAAATTGACGTATCAACTCCCCCAAGCTTAGACCTCGCTTGTATCCAAGGAAAAACTGAGCTCACTAAACATGCCCACAGGTTTATGGAGTGAAGTGTCGATAAAAAGAATACGGACAAGAAGAATCACACTTACCAATACACAACTCATAAAAGAAAGCAACTCACCATTATATAACTTAACTTGCAATGAGTATGGGAGTCACAATAAAGATGCATAAAGAGAAATCATAATTGGTAATGGCAAACTTTGTTCTTGGTTAGAGAACAGTTGACAAACAGTTTTCAAGCAAAGCTTTTGTAAAGAAGTTTATAACATGAGTCCTTTTTCTCAAACATAAAAGGCTTTTCACAATGATGGCTTTCAAATTAATACTCATTCAGATAAGAGTCTTGTGCAAAACAAGGAAGATAAGAAACATGATTGAATAAATCATCATATGAATGATTGAAACACAACAACTCAAATGATTGCTAGAGATATAGAGGAATAGGTTTACTGACTCAACTAAGAAGTAAAAGAAAGGCCCTTCGTAGAGGGAAGCAGGGACTTCAAGTTTCATAAAGAGATTTCAAAAGATTATGGTACTGACTAGATTTGAGCTCTCATTGCCCATATCATAAGCATCTTAATGTGATTAAGGTTAAAGTGAACAAAGATGGAGTATATGCTTGACGAAATATAAGTTGGCAATATCATATCCCTTCAGTACGTGGGCCGCTCCTCATGCTACTCAACTTTAGTTACCGGTAAGTTCTTGTCATAGTAAGTACATGTGTATCATAGAGAACCGCCAACGGGGTACCCCTTGCCCCATGATACAGGATCTATCCCATATCATAATGACAAGGCAAGCAGACAATGAGCATCTCAGCAATTTTCTTATTTACCATGGGAAAATTGTGCTTTTTTCTCTCTTTCCTCTTTTTGTCTCTCTTCTTATTTTTTATATAAGAAGAATGCTTCATAGATTGCTCACTATGGTGATGCTGTAGGCTTCCACCATGATTAGGCATGGCTTAAGCTAGCGGACCAACCGTTTCTCTAACACATATACATAACTCCATGGACTTACAAGCTCCCCTTTTATTTCACACCGAAGACATCCATAAACAAAAGAGCATGATATAAACGGGGTAGATATTTACAGGTGTTGAAAGTGTTCCTCATGACAGCATGGTTCTGCTAATTCCCAACCTATAGGTGCAAGCATATACAACATAGATGACACAATGGTTCAAATTTATTAAGGGCAAGAAAATAAGGTGTGACATCAAGTTCGTGAGAGCTTTACTAACCAGTTTTCACATAACAAAAGAATTTTTAATTTGAAAGATAGATGAAGCTTGAGAATTTACTTGGAATAGCAATAATGCTAATAGTTAGATATGGTGGACACGTATGGCATTGGTTTTGGTTTAAAAGGATTGGATGCACAAGAAGTATTCCCTCTCAGTATGGGTTTTTGGCTAGCAAGGCTGGGTAGTGATACGTCCATTTTTCATCACCCTCCTATATCACAATTTGCTATTATTCATTGATATATTTCTTATTAAGAGGTGTTACTTATGTTATTTCATCTATTTTTGCATGTTGGATGATTCATGGAGGATGGACTGCCGGAGTCAGGATTCTGATGGAAAAAAGCGATGTTTTGATGCAATTCCGTGAAGATCAGAAAAATACCAGAAAATATATGGAAAATTATATTTTTCCAGAATATGAAGGAAGCCAGAAGGGGAGGCGGAGTTTGGCCACAGGGGGCCCACACCCCCTAGGCGCGGGCCATCTTGGGCCGCGCCACCAGCGGGTGTGGACACCCTGGCCCACCTCCTTCTCCGCCCCTTCGCCTATATCTTCCTCCTGAAACCCTAAAGATCAGGGAGCAACCACAGAAAGATTCCTCCGCATCTACGGGGCAGAAACCATAGAGAGAGAAAGAGCTCTCCGGCAGATAGATTTCTGCCGAGGTAATTCCTTCCCAGAAGGGTACATCGTCGCCGTCAACACCGTGATCAAGCTAGACTTCATCGGGATCATCATCATCATCCACACCACCATATCCACCAGCACCATCATCACCACTCCATCCCGCTATAATAATTGTGTTGAATCTTGCATAGTTCTTAGAGGAAACTTTCCTGGTGTTAATTACTTTTGTAGTTGATGCTTATGAGTGGAACCATTGAATTATTGTTTATGTTCAGATTGTTATTCATCATCATATCATCTCTGATCTTGATCCATATGATGTCTCTTGAGTAGTTCGTTTAGTTCTTGAGGACATGGTAGAAGTCATGTTGTTAGTAGTGGAATTGTGTTGAGGTATTATTCAATGGTTTAATATTTAAGTTGTTGTGCTATTCTTCTAGTGGTGTCATGTGAACGTAGACTACATGATACTTCACCATTTATGGGCCTAGGGGAATGCATTGTGTATGTGGCTACTAATTGTGGGGTTGCCGGAGTGACAGAAACCTGAACCCCCCATTAGGAAAACTTTGCACAAGGGAGTGTAGGATCTCAGAGTTTAAGGTTGTGGTTATGTTTTTATCTTAATTACTTTCTTGTAGTTGCGGATGCTTGCAAGGGGTTTAATCACAGTTATGTATTAGTCCTATTAAGTTCGGTACATTAGCATAGGTTCACCCACACCACACTTATAAAACCAAATAATATTAATCAGCTATATGAAACGAAAGAACTTGACAGTATTCCCATGTGTCCTCGAGAACGTTTGGTCCTCACAAGTATTACCACCGGCTTGTCCTTTGCTAAGAAAGGGTTGGTCCACTTGCTGCAATTATTTGTTGTCTTTATTTACTTGCACTTTATTTCCTTGCTTTGTCAAAAAACCCTAAAAATTTGTTTGCTAAGTACTTACAGAGATTTCCTTCTCCAAACCACTAGTCAACACCTTCTGCTCCTTATTGGGATCGACACTCCTATTTATCTAAAGTAATACAATACACACCCTATACTTGTGGGTCATCAAGACTATTTTCTGGCATTGTTGTCGGGGAGTAAAGCGCTATTGAATAGTGGAACTGGTAAAGGAAACTTCTTCTATGAGTATTACTTTTTATTTATGTTTGTTACTTTGTTTCCAATATGGATAACCCACTTGGTTTCCTATTTGGGAAAACTACTACAACTGTAAGGGTAGTAGATGAACCACCACTTGTTGAGATAGATCCTTTTAAGATACCTATAAGAATCGTTGATCGTGTTATGGATAATTATTATTATGGGGATGGAACTGTCCATCCTGGTGATCACTTGATTTTTATCCATAAATTATGCTGGTTGTTTAAGTGTGCAGGTATCACAACTGAACAGGTTAAGAATAAGTTACTCTCTATATCATTGAAAGGAAGAGCTGAAGAATGGACAAGCTATGGAATGGGAGGAAATAGTACCTCTCTTTTATTCTAAATTATATCCTCCCTATGAGATTCATAAGGATAGGAGTCAAATATATAACTTTGGGCCTCATGATGGAGAGAGTACATCCCAAGCTTGGGGGAGATTGAAGTTACTAATGCTTAAATGTCCTATTCATGAACTCCCTAATAATATTATTATCAATAACTTTTATGCAAGGCTTTCTCTCCATGATAAAGATTTACTAGATACTTCTTGTGCTGGATCATTCACATGTATGAAGGAAGAAGCTAAATGGATCTCCTAGACCATATTCAAGAAAACACTGAAGCATGGGAGAATTACAAAGGAAGAAAGTTAGGTATAAATTATGATTATTTATGCATTAAATCTTTTATGGGAACTGATGATTTTCATGATATTAGTACTGAGTATGGTCTTGATTCTCAAAGTATAGCCAAATTTTTTAAGGCCTTTGCCTCCTATATAGAAATTCCTAAAAATAAGTGGAACAAGTACCATGCACCTTATAAAGATAGTGTTGATCATGTTCGTGTTAGAAACACTAAAGTTTGTATTTTTTATCCTATTTTGCCTGAACCTTATATTGATAAAATACCTTTCACTGCCAAGGTAAAGGATTATTCTATTATGGCTAATGTGGTTAGCAAAAGTACAAAGAAAGATATTGAACCTGATGAACAAATAAATATAGAACCTGTAGTATCCATTGTGAAATATCTTGTCACTAAAAATGTAGAAGATGGGCACATTATCTTTTGTGAAGATGCTTCTAATATTGTCTCTCATCCTAGTAAATCTAGGAAAGCTACTGTCCATGTGCTTTCTGTTAGAATTGGTGATCATTGCTATTATGGTTTGTGTGACATTGGTGCTAGTTCTAGTGTTATTCCTTATGAGCTTTACAAGGAAATTATGCATGAAATTGGTCCTTGTGACCTAGAGGACATTGATGTGGTTATTCACCTTGATAATAGAGAGACAGTCTATCCAATTGGCATTGTAAGAGATGTGGAAGTTCTTTGTGGTAAGATTAAATATCTTGCTGATTTTCTAGGGCTTGGTAAGGAGGCTAGTAAAACTTGTCCTATCATTTTTGGTAGACCCTTCTTGAACACTTGTGGAGCTATTATAGATTGTAAGAAGGAGAAAGTTTTAACTAAGTTTGATGGAGAATCTTATGAGTTTAACTTTTCCAAATTTGCTAAAGCTCCTTATGAAAATAATTTGCCTAATGAGGATTTCAGGGTTGAACAACTTGCTTCAATTGATCCAGTTTATGATCTTAGACCTCTTTTTGATGATTGGAAGTATGCTCATTCTGATGATAAAGTTGTTTCTTGTGACAGTTATATTGTCAACTTTATTCAAAGTTCTACTAAAAGTTATTATGAGAGAGAGAAACATGGTTTTATGCATATCAATAATATTAATTTTCCCCACTTTATGTTGAAAGCTTTGAAGTTGCACTTCTTTTGTCTTCCTATGCTAGTATCCTTTTGTTTCAATAATTTTTTTTCTTATGAAATTCCCTTGCATGGGAAGTGGGTTAGACTCAAATGCTCCTATGTGAGCATCATTGAAATTATCATGCTCATCTTAATGGCTATAAAGAAAGAGTTTTGGGAGACAACCCATTTTAGTTTGCTTTGGGTCTTTGTTTTTTTGAGTATTGGAAGTTATTACCCCTTTAATAACCGATCCTTATCCTTTTTTGTTTGGTTTTTGTGTCAAGATCAACCTCTTTTGAGAAGTAGGTGAGTTGTGAAAAGTTGCTGTCCTGGGACAGATTTTTGTGCTGCATTGTAAAAATTCGTGAGAGATCTCAGTAATTTGGTTGGAGCTGTAATTTTCTGTGCTTCTGCCCCAAGTTGGTATCCAACTTTGATTAGTTTTTCTCTTTTTTATTTGAGCAACACAAGATTTTCGAAAAAATCAATCTTTACCTGCTGGTCTGTTTTGACAGTTTTTCAGCATCATTTGCATTTGCCTCTTAAATCAACTTCCTTTTAAATTCTTTTTGGGCTTTTGAAAGGAGTTGCTACAGTAGTTTATGTTTTGATGGATTTCAGTTGAAGTTTGAACCCAAAGGTTCTCTGTTTTTGCATACACTAATGTTGCTAATGAAAATTATGTGAGGCTTTGTATGAAAGGAACTTTCAAGTGTTGAAGAGAAGGAATCTGCAGAGTCTGTTTCCGAATAGGTAAAAGTGCTAGAAATCAAAGGTTCGCGAAAAACTTTTCTCTTTATATTTTTGCTATTTTATTCCATATGGAAGGTTACGAGACGAAAAAGAGGAGGAAACGGAGCCCAGGTGGGCCACACCTCCCAATGATGCGGGCCCTCCCTGGTTGCGCCACTAGGGGGTGTGAGCATGTCACATCCCAAGATTTTCCAAATCTTGTAATGTGAAAATAAATCCTAAAGAGATTTAAATTGGAACTTCAAACCCATTTGAATCAAATAAATCCTAAAGAGATTTAAAAAGATAAACTTTTATTAAAGGAAAATAAAAATATTTAAAATACTATTTTGGATCTCTTAATGAAAGATTTAGTTTTCAAAAGAAAAGGTGGATTCATAAACAAAGATTATTTTATAAAGCCAAATTAAAACTTGACCAAACTTTGGGAATTAAAACATTTAGTTTTGAATAAAAATAACAAAGGTTTATTTAAAATAAAATAATAAGGAATTAATATCCAAATTTTATTCAAATAAAAGGTTTTACCATTTAAATGAAAACATCAAAACTTATTAAATTGTTTTAATAGGTTTTCTAAGTATTTTATATTCTCTAATAAAACCTACTAAAATGTTTTGGCTTTATTTTAGATTTCAAAATAAATATCTCAATAAAATAAAACCTATTTGAAATAATAATGAAAGTCTATTATATTTAATTAATAATGGACCCTAAAATAAAATGTTATTTTATTTTAAAACAAATCTCCAAGTATTCTATATTTCCCAAATAAAACCCACTGATTTGGTTTTGAAAATATTTAAGTTTCAAATAAAGATTTTATTAATAAAATCAAATCCTATTTGATTAATAAACCTTGGCCCATTTTATTTAACTAATATTGGACCCTAAAGTAAAATAATATTTTGTTTGAAACAGGTATCCAAGTATTATTTACTTCCAAATGATACCTACTGATTTGATTTTGAAAACATTTGGATTTCAAATAAAGATTTTATTAATAAACAACAAAAACTCCATTTAATTAATAAACCATGGCCTACTTATTTAGTTAAGGATGGAACCTAAAAAGATTAAAGTCTAAACAGAACCAAATTCATAGTGCAAGGTTTGGTGAATGTTTGATTTGTTTTTGAATGTGTTTGGTTGTTTGAAATTCAAAACAGGAAAATAGAAATAGAAAAAGAAAAGGAATCAGAAACAGAAAAAAATAATAAAGAGGGCGACCCAACCTAGGCAGCCCAACAAGGCCCAGCAAACAGCCAACTTATCTCCCCGAAGGAAAACGATTGGCACCCATATTCTGACCCGCTAAGCAGCTGGCAAGTGGACCCCTCCCTCCTTTCTTTTCCCACTGAACAGAGGACCCCACTGCCTCCTCCTTCTTCTTCCCCCACGCGACCCTGTCTCCCCCAGACGACGCTGCCGTTGCTGTCCATGAATGCCGAGATCAATTCGCCTTAACGCCGCGTTAATTCCTCGTCGCGACCACGCCCTTTTAATCGCCTCGCTCTCTCCTCCGTTTTCCCTCAGACCCCTTCCCCAAGCTTGCCCCCAGGCCGCCTCAATTCCTCCTCGAGCACCCTCTGCTCCGACGAGCTGTCGCAGCAATTCCGGCAGCCCCTCGCCGCCCCTTGCCTCCTCGACCATGCTCTCGTGATCCACACCTCCTGGCGATCATCCCCGTAGCACCAGCTTGCCCCCGAGCGACCCAGAGCGTCGACAACCACCTCGACCACCGTCACCACCGTCTGCCTCTTTCTCCGACGAGCCCCACAGGTAGATTCCGGTCACCCCTCTCCTCCCCGAGAACACGATGAGGATCTCCAAGCTCAGACGAACCTAACAGCACTTTCCGTTTGTCTTAGGGCGCCCCCAATCTTCGCCTTCGTCAAGCACAGAGCGCCGCCGTGTCTGCTTCTTCTCCGGCGACGTTCCCCGGTAAGCCTCGACCGCCCCGAGCCCTCTTGTTCACGCTCACAGCTCCGTCATGATCTCCTGCGTCTAACCCTGCCTTCGGTCTGTCTTCTCTTGACCTGTAGCGTCGTCTTCAACCGCGGACAGAGCCGTCCGTCGCTGTTCCCAACTCCGACGAGGAATTGCGACTGCCTCTGAGCGCCCCTTGTCAAGCCAGCAGTACCCTGAGCTTCGCCGTGACCCCCTGAGCCCGGTGAGCATGCCCTTTTTCTCTCTCGCTTCCTGTATCGCCGGAACCGTCATCGACCGACCGCTCCGCCGCCGGTAGCCACCGCAGCGCCGCTCGCAAATGGTCGAGCACGCTAGCACCGTAGGATCTGGATCTGACGGTTACGATAGATCACTTAACCGCGAAGAGGTACGAGTCCTGCGCCGCACGATCTCATTTAGATCCAACGGATACAGAGCGTGATCCGCAGCGAAGCGGTACCGTCCAATAGAATCCTGACGCGTGTCCCTGTTCTGATTAAAACAGAATTAGAAACCAGATTTAAAAGCCATTTTGAAACCTTTGTAACTTTCAAACCACACGTCCAAATTTGACAAATTTTATATCAATGGATTCAGGAGAACAAGCCATAGCCAACCATGCCCTTAGTTTAGCAAATAGTATCTGTTTGTTTGCTCATTTTTGCAGATTCATTTGTATGCTTGTTTAGAGTATAAAAATTGTTTAAAATTGAATTTAAAGGTAAAACCTTTGCAAATTGGATTGTTGTGACCTTACTGACCCTAGGAACCAACCCATGGTTTGGAAAATAAATTTGGAAAAGTTTGGAATGGAATAATTAGTTTAGTCCATTTCTAGCCAAATAAAATTGTTGATTTTATTATAAAAATGTTTATGGAAAGAAAACTTTGAGAAAATGGTTTGGACCAAACCTACTGACCCAAAAACACCAAGCTTTGAAATAGCAACTCATTTGGTGAACAACTTAAGAGTTTTGCCTTAATAAAAACATTTTTCACCACATGAAATGATGAATGGATTTAAAAATAGTTTTTGGACAAAACCCTCTTGCTAATGACTTTGCCACTTTTGTAAATGACCAATTTGGATCTTACAAAGTTTAGAAACCCCATAGAGACCCCTTTGCAAAATAAAACTATCTTGTGCATGCTCCCATGCATGAATTGGTTTCCATTGTCTTGTGTGTGTGAAATTGTTTGAGTGATTATTGGTTTGGAATGTAAATTGAATTAGTGTTTGCTTGTTTGACTTGTAGTGAAGTGTGAGACTAACAAGATCAAGGAGTGAACTACCATTCCCTTCCAAAAAGGCAAGTGATGCTTCATACTTTTTGTCCCATTACTTTTTCTATGCATTAGTGATTTTGCTAAGTAAACTTGCATGGAATTTTGCTAAGAATAGAACTTGCTATAGTAAAACCTAGTAGATGAATCCTTAGTAGGATTGTCCTAAGTTAAGATTCCTATTGCTATCAAGCTTAGCCTAGCTAATAGAAAACATGGGTGGAATATATATTCACACTATGGAAAAATATTATAAGTCTGAGGACTTGTGTTTTGTTTAATAAAACAACTAAGTTAATGAATCACCTGGGTGGAAATGGAAGGATTGGGTTATGTTGAGTGGTTCACAAGGCCATAGACTTGGCTTGTGTAACTCACTTGTGGATGGCCACCCAGGAGCAAAGAGATTTGAGATGTCAAATGTTGAGAAGCTTCAAGTGCAACCACTTGGCAATATGGGCTCTGCCATGATCATATAGGTTGCAAGAACTTAGCCATATGGACAGTTGGTGGTAGTGTTTGATAGGTTGGAGCGCGTCCATTTTGGTCTAAGGGAAAGCTTCTGAAAGATCTTGTCTTGGGAAACCAAGTCTTGTGGGGAAAGTGCACCACCTCTGCAGAGTGTAAAATCTAAGTACTTAGCCATGTCCCTGGTAAAGGAAAATTTGAGCATCAAGACATGGAAGCAATCAAGAATCTCATCATTCCAATTTCTAAATTAAAATCTTGTGGTTTGAACAAGGGTTGTTTGAATTCTTCAATCATTGATGGAAAGATGGCTTGGTACAAGGATCTTGAAATCTTTTGATTAAGAAAAATGATTTTGTCAAGCAAAAACTTAGTATTTTCAAATGTTAAGGAAAAATCTATTTTGAGCAATGCAAGCCTCAACTCCACTTAGCCAAATGCATATAGATGATAGACTCCACCATACTACCATGGTATCACTTGCCAATACAATTCAAATGTATTGACCCTTGTGGCTGTAACTTGTATGTTGCAGGTTTGATTGATTTTAGTGAAGATTGTTTGATTAGGATTACAAAGTCTACAACCAACATCTGCCTGTGGCACTTTGAAGATGAAGGACCCCATGCCTATTGTTATTCCGCTGCAATGTAATGTAATAGCCTAATGAGCTATGTTTGATGTAATAAACTTATGTTATTCCTGGTTATAAAGTTATATTATGACCTTTGTTTCTTGATATTACATCTTAACTGTGGATGCTAGCTATTGATCCAGGGACTAGCATTGTAAAACACAGGGGGAATCTACCTTATTAAAGGTTGGGACCCCTACAGAGCACCCCGGAGCCCGTCTCCATCCCGTTTTCGCCCAGTACCTTCGTTATGTCTTAAAACTTCGTAATATATAACCCCCCTTCCCTGGACCCCCCGAGGTTCATATATCGTGTTCTCATCGTGTTTTTGTTTTGATATGTTTCTGTCAGGCAGATTCTCAGTTTTGGAGCCACAATGTCTTCCTCTGGATCACCCATGGAGGATTCCTCCATGGATGTCATCAACACGTACATGTATGAGTTGAAAATTCACCCCAAGGAGTTGTTACTCAAGGATATGAAGGTATAGATGAAAGAAGTTCAGGGCCCTAAAGGGGAAGGAAGTCTGGAAGATTGGATGGAAGCATTGGAGCAGGAAGTTTTTAGGTACAAAAAGATGGCGAAACGCAAAGTGGACGTCATCCATAAGATAAGTTCAGAACTCATCGCCGAGCACAATAGGGAGACTACCGAGCTTCGAGATGAAATCATCTCACTCCATCAGACCACCAACCAATTACAAGCACAACTCTACGACATACAAAATCAAAACTGTGAGTATGAGGCTAGGTTTAAACGCAAAGCTCTGCTGCTAGTTTCAGTATATTTGAGACCAAGACATCCTTTGTGGATGGGGAGCCTTTACCTTAGAAGTATGAAGATGACAAGGTAACACCACCACCACCGAAGGATTAATTCGTCATCAAGTTTGGCATCCCCTTGGTTTGTCCAAGCTTGGGGGAGTGCCACGGTATCACATCATTATCTTTCATATTTTTACCTTTTTAGTAGAGTCTTATCTTGAATAGAGAAGTTATCATATAGGATGGTTTGAATTGTGGAAGTATCTCTACTTTAGTTGGTTATCTATGTATCCCTTGGTGTGAGTGCCTTTATGGAATATTAATGAGAAGTTTCATCTTTTACTTTTTCCACATCTTATTTTAGTTTGTAGTCTATATTATATGATTGATCTTGTTGATTAGTACTGGTATCACTCTGGGAGCATCAAGTAAATCTAAATTGGTTTTGGCAAACCGAGCTCTCGTCAGTAGCACAACACTTTTTGATGTTTGAAAGGAAAAGAGAAAATCACTTACAGGTATTTTATAATATTTTTCTTCTTTCTTGATTGGCTCATAATCTTAGTATTATTTATTTAAGATCGTTTGTGTTTTCAAGGAAGATTGCATGTTTGGCTTTATCACTTATATATTTTCTTGTTTCCTTCAACTCTTTTGCTTGCTACCTAGCCTTGCTAGCCAAAAACCTGTACTGAGAGGGAATACTTCTCGTGCATCCAATCCTTTAAACCTGTAACATCCCAAAAATTCATGAATTTTCAAAGCATGCATTGCATTCAAATCACCATAGCATCTAGAGCTTGCACAAAAAATTTCAAAGTTTGAAACCAAATAAAACTATATTTATGCCCATTTTAATATACTCATATGGGCATGGTTTTTTTTCAAAGGACCAAAGCGTTTTTGAGTGGATAAGTGTGTTTGACACACTTTTGGATGCTAGGGATCATAGTACAAAATTGTATAAGTGATTTTAATTCAAACAGATTTGAAATGGGATTTTAAGACCATTCCTGAAAATCAAATTGTAAAAAGAAAAGGAAAAAGAAAAAAAGAAAACATGGCCCTACCTATTCGGACCAGCGCCAGAACCAGCCCAGAGAGCCCACCCAGGCCTCTCTCTCTCTCTCAACCGCACGAACCCTACCCCGCGCTCACTGCCACTAGGCCCAAGCCAGCTCATCTCTTCTTCCCCAAACCCCGAGCGTAGACGACGCTGTCGCCGACCATTTCTTCCCATCACTGCACAAATCAATTTGTTTAAATCCCATTGATTCGCCTCGCAAAGTCCGCCCCTGCTCTGGCTATATAATCACCACCTCTCCATGGCCATTTCCCCTCACACTCCCACGCCCAAGCGCCCCCAGGCTGCCCATATTCGTGATTGCACCGCCACGGACCCGAGCGCTTCCAGTGAGCTATTCCGGTGAGTGCTGAGCTCGCCTCTGTCTCCCGTTCATGCAAGCTTGATCCTTTCTTGCTTGCGCATCTTCTCATACCATTTGCTTTTCCAAATTTGCCCCAGAATGTCGCCCTCGTCAAGCACCGCGAACACCCAAAGCTCTGAGCAACTCCAGCGAGTAATTTCGTCCAGGTTCGCACTCCCCTTGGCCTCTAATTCAAACCAACTTGTGTGCCTAGTCCTTGTGCACATTCTGATGCCTTTTGTTTGCGCTATGGTGACCTAGGTCATCGCCTCCGTCGCTATTTGCAACAACCCAACGCCAGCGGCTACTCCGACGAGCTCCCACGGCCGCAGCAGGACGCCCCCGTCCAAGCCAAGGCCACCTTGAGCATCCTCGCATCCGTGCGATGCTGGTAAGCCACTGCACTACCCCTAGCCCCCTATGGATACGCCGGAGCATCACCGCCAGTAGCGTCACCGCCGCCAGTAGCCATCAGCGCCGCCCGCGTATGGTCGCATGCTTCCGAGCCGTAGGATTTAGATCTAGTAGTTTATATTAGATCGCTAGCAAAGGGGTGCGTTTCGATTTGGCACGTTGGATCTGACTTGATCCAACGGCGTGGAAGGGTGATCCTGTGTGAATCGGTATCAGCCAATCAGATGTGTCCACGTGTCTGACAGTTCAATTTAAAATATGTTTTTGAATCTATTAGTTGATTAAACTTGTAAAATTCATATCTTTAGTTCTGTTTTGCCAAATTTTGGAAATAATATATCATTGGATTCAGAAAATTAAGCCCTATATTACTGTGGGCTTGAATTGGTATTTTGCTTTTGGAAAAATAAGATTATTTGCATAACCAATTATAGGCATATTTTGGCTATATAAAATGTTCTAAAAAAATTTTAGAGTGAAACTTGTTTTATTTGAACCTTAGAAAGTTTACTTTGTGTTCAGTACTGTTTAGTTTGAATTGTTTAGTGTAGAAAAATCATTCCATTGCATTTGCATGCATTCATGTAAATTTTTGTTTGATTATTTGAATGTGAATTTGGTGCTATGATTTTATGTATAGATTTTGGTGATAGTGGCGATTGTGATTGTGAGGGCTATTGCTACTCCCCCAACTATCAAGGAAAGTGGTGCTTCATGTGTTTTATCCTATTATTTTGACTATGCACTAGTGATTTTTTTAGTAGGTCTTGCATGGAATTTTTCTAAGTATATACTATGCTATTCCTTGGGAAATCCTAGTAGTTGTAGTCTTAGTAGAATTTTATATAAGTTAAGAAACTTGTTATGTTATCATGCTTAGCCTAGATAGTAGCAAACAATGGTGGAATATTCATGCTATAGAATTTTGCTAAGTCTATGACTTGTGTTTTTGATTAATAAAACAACTATGTGAATGAATCACCTGGGTGGAATGGTATGTTGGTTTATGTTGAGTGGTTACACAAGGCCCATGTGTATGGTTTACCTTGTGTATCTCACTTGTGGAAAGCCACCCAGGAAAAAAGGGATTTGATATGTTTAGTTTTGAGAAGCTTATAGTGCAACCACATGGCATATGGGCTCTGCCTTGACCACATAGGTTGCATGAACTTAGCCAGATGGATAGTTGGTGGTAGGGTGATAGGATGCAACACATCCATGGTGGTCTAAGGGAATGCTTCTGAAAGGTCTCGTCTTGATGCATGTCGAGTCTTGTGGGGAAAGTGCACCACCTCTCGAGAGGGTAAAACCTAAGTACTTAGCCGTGTCCCTAGCAACGAACAATTTGAGCATCAAAGACATTGAAGCTACCAAGGATCTCCTCATCCCAATTTCTAAGTTAAAAACTTGTGGTTGAACAAGGGTAAAGGTTCACCAATGTCTATTGGTGGTTCCTTGGGTGTTTTGATAAACTAAAACTTAGTGTTTTTCAACTGATAAGAAAAACCTATTTTGAGGAAAGCAATCCTAAGCTACACTTAGCCAAATTCATATAGATGTTAGATACTACTATTCTACTATGGTATCACTTGCCAATACAATTCCAAATGTATTGACCCACTGTGGCTGTAACTTATGATGTTGCAGGTTACTCTGATGGAGATTAGGGTTGTGAGTCTACACTCAACATGCTTGCATGTGGCACATGAAGATGAACACTTATAGTTATTTACTTTATGTTATGAACTCTTGTACTAGCCTTGGGATATTATGTTGTAAAGACTATGTTATCTCTAGAATGATGATGTAATAACGACCTTTGTATCTGTGTAATGCATCTTAAACTATGGATGCTAGCATTTGATCCAGGGACTAGCATTGCAATCACAAGAGCCTTTACCTTTATTAGGTGGGGTCTTACAGATGGTATCAGAGCACTATGTTGCCTGTAGGATTATGACCCTAAGTTGGATTAGACTAAGGAAACCACTAGGATGAAAGTGCAACTCTTTGCAAAAATTCCACACATGTCTTTTTCTTATCGTAAACCTCTTCTAATCTTCTTTCTCATATCTATGTGTAGATGGCTGCCATCAACGAAGCCGTCAAGAAGGGACAAGTCATGACCATGACCTTAGAATGTGAGATGGAGTTTCCCAAAGCACTCAAAAACCTCATGGTTAGCTTGGGAATACATGGTGAGGCCATGTACAAGGGATTTCCAGTGATGGATGAAGGAGAAGAATATTGGTGGGTGCAACTCCACTTGTACAAAAACAAGGGAGCAACCACAAAGAGTCGAGATTCTTCATGGTCACCAACTCAGAAATGTATATGTCATTCTTTGACTCTGCAAGAAATGCAGCTTGGAATGCTATCAAGGAGCTTGGTGAAAGACTCAAGTGTAGAATGCTCAACACTCAAAATGAGCTTAGTGAGGAGAAGAAGTATACCCAAGACTTATAGACCACCATAAAATGTTTAAGGGAAGACATCATAGACTTAGCATATGAGTGAGAATTGTGATGTACTCCGATAGTTGGACCACCACACTTGTCGTTTTCTCGCAAAAATTTGTCTAAGTTATGTTTGAACCTTAGTGCTTGTTGTAGATTTTTTGTATGCCATGACTTTTATGTTTTTTTGATGAATGTATGATTTTGGCTTTTGTTTCACTATCTTGTGTTTTATCTCTCCACTTGTATTGTTTCTAAGTTTTCTCTATCTTATGCAATAGATGCCTAGCTTTGTTGTCAGCACTGCCGAGGAGTTTAAGGAAACTTGTTTCGGTTCTCGTCTTGTGGAGCTCACTAGTGTGCTCAACCTCCCACTCCCTAGTATTAAGGCACTTCAGCTCACCAAGTTCGAGAGGAAGGATCTTTGGGGCTTTAGAGTCTCGCAACCTGGACGCCAAACGGAGCCACCCACAGAGGAGATTATCTTCAAGCTGATGCATGATGACAAAGAGAAGGGACTAGACGTAGTCATGCAAGAGCTACTTGGACGCCTCTGCGGACGACACTCCACCGAGCTCAGGGGCCTCTACTTCCACCCGTTCGGGAGACGTGACGAGCAGGGTGAGGCTGTTGTGTATGTCGATGCTACTAGAGAGACTATCGAGCCTATTCATCTCTACCTTCAGGATCTAGAGAGCCTTGTTAGACACCTCGACACGGATAGAACCAACGTCATGCTTAGCAATGACGAGCTTCAGGTTTAGTTGAGGGAGAAGGACAAGCTCTTCGCGTAGCATGACGAGATCATCAAGGAGATGGAGGCCAGATTCGAGAGCCAGGACAAGAAGTTCAAGAATCAGGAGAAGAGAGTGCAGGATAGAAATAAGAACATCAAGGACATGATGGCCGAGTTAGAGCTCAAGGACTTTGAGATAGAGACCCATCATGGAGTGATAGAGAGGCTGTGCTCGCAGAAGAGATCCCTCCGGGCGAAGGTCGAGGCTTTGACCACCAGCGTGGAGGAGTACAAGACAACCATGGAGACAGCCGGACTTACTCTTGTGGACGTGGAGGTCGACATGGAGTAGTAGTGTTGATTATCTATTTATCTGTCATCCTTTGATTTATCGAGTCGCAATGATCATCCATCATGTGGATGGCTTGCTAGTGTGTTTACTTTTCCAAAACTTGTTGTTTACGTTGTTCAAACTCTAAGTTTATCTTGTGCTTGATTATTTTGTGATTGTTTCTATGTGATGTATTGTGCATGTTAGCATCTATGGGTTATATCTCATTACTTATCCTTATTGAAACCACAGATGCCTCCCCATCGTGCCAATCCCAACCAAAACAACAACAACAACAACAACAATAACAACAATCCCGAGACGCAGCAGCTGATGACAGCTCAAACTCAGTTGATGTAGATGATGACCCAGTTCATGGAAAACCAGAATCAAAACAACAACAACAACAAAAACAACCCACCAGCCTTTGACATTCTTACAAGGTTTTTGAGGTTGAGGCCAGCCAAGTTCTCGGGAACCACTGATCCCATGGTAGCCAATGACTGGTTACACTCTGTGAACAAGGACTTGGTCACGCTGCACCGATGAGGAAAAGGTCAGATTCGCAGCACATCTGCTTGAAGGACCAGCAGCGAAATGGTGGGACAACTTTCAAATCACCACTCCCCTTGAAGATGTGACTTGGGCCATATTTGAAGATGGTTTCCACACTGCCCATATCTCATCAGGAGTGATGAATTTGAAGAAGAAGGAGTTCCACAATCTGAAGCAGCGTCACCGCAGTGTGGCAGAATACATTCAGGAGTTCAACAATCTGGCACGCTATGCACCGGATGAGGTAGATACTAATGCCAAGAGGAAGGAGAAATTCCTTGAGGAACTGAATGATGAGATGAACCTGCAGCTATCTGTTGCCTATGTCCCAACATATCAATCACTGTGTGACAAGGCCACCATCTTGGAAAGCAAGGTGAAGCAGGTTGAGAGCAAGAAGAGGAAGCATCACTTTGACAAGCACAGCTCGGGATCGTCTCACAAGCATTCTCATGGTGATGATAGTGGAGGTTCTAGGTCCCACAAACATCGGAAGTATAACAACCACCACAACAGTAACCTTCACCACAACATCGGAAGTATAACAACCACCACAACAAGCACCACCGCATCCAGGACAATGATAGATATAAGAACCACAAGAGTGGACATAAGAACCACAAGAGTGGACACAAGAACCACCACAGTGGGAATGTCAATGGAAGTCAGCCTGCAAAAAGAGACATCAATCAGGTTGAGTGCTTCAAATGCAAGAAACTGGGCACTATGCAAATGAATGCCCAGAAAAGAAGGTTGAAGGAGCCAACAAGCCCAACCCTTTCCAGAAGGGACAAGTGAACCACATCAATGTGGAGGAAATCTATGAGGAATCTGATGTTGTGGCTGGTAAGTTCAAGCTTAATTCTTTTCCAGCACTTTTTTTATACCGGCGCATCGCATTCATTAATATCAACGACATGTGTTGATAAAAATGGACTTCCAACTGAAACTATTGGGTGTCCAATTAAAGTAAGCTCTCCCGGTGGAGAGATGATAGTAAATTTTGGATGTCATGATCTAGTGATAGAATTTGGAAAGTATAAATTTCTAGTTAGTTCGATAATCCTAGATTCCCAAGGATTGGATGTAATTTTGGGAATGGATTGGATGACTAAGTATGAAGGATTAACATATTGTGCCAATCATACTGTTACACTCACAACCCCGGATAAGAAAAGGATTAGGTTCAAGTCTAACTTTGAATCTAAAGGGAGTAAGATAAATTCTCTTAAGGGGGTTAGCATAGATAGTGTACCAATTGTGAAGGAGTATCCGGATGTGTTTCCGGAGGAATGCCACCAGATAGAGATGTGGAGTTTCTGATTGACTTACTGCCAGGATCTAGACCAATAACAAAGAGACCCTACAAGATGCCAGTTGATGAGTTGAAAGAGCTCAAGAAACAACTTGGAGAACACTTGCAGAAAGGATTTATTACTCAACCAAGTTCTTCGTCTTGGGGTGCACCAGTTCTATTTGTTTAGAAGAAGGATAGAAGTCAAAGGTTGTACATAGATTACCGTTCACTAAATGAGGTGACTATAAAGAACAAGTACCCTTTGCCTAGAAACAATGATCTATTTGATTAGCTAGAAGGAGCCCGTGTGTTCTCAAAGATTGATCTCCGATCAGGCTACTATCAGCTAAATATTAGAGAGCAAGACATACCTAAGACTGCTTTTACCACTAGGTATGGGTTGTATGAGTATACTGTGATGCCATTTGGACTAACAAATGCATCGGCTTATTTCCTGAATATGATGAACAAGGTATTCATGGAGTTTATTGACAAGTTTTTTGTCGTATTCATCGACGACATTTTGATCTATTCCAAGAGCAAAGAAGAGCACGAAGAAAATTTGTGTTTGATACTTGAGAAGCTCAGGGAGCACAAGTTGTATGCCAAGTTTAGTAAGTGTGAATTCTGGTTGAATGAAGTTGGATTTCTTTGACACATTAGATCAGGAGATGGTATAGCTGTCGATCCCGCAAAGGTGTCTGATGTAACTGAGTGGGAATCTCCCAAGTCAGTTAAAGAAGTTTGCAGTTTCCTAGGCTTGGCAGGATACTATAGAAGGTTCATTGAGAATTTCTCAAAGGTAGGTAAACCAATGACGGAGTTACTTAAGAAAGATAAGAAGTTTGATTGGACTGAAGGATGTGAAATCAGCTTCCAAGAATTGAAGAAGATACTTGTATCAGCACCAGTCTTATGTCTGCCAGATTTAGAGAAGGATTTTCAAGTCTATTGTGATGCATCTCACCAAGGATTAGGTGGAGTTTTGATGCAAGAAGGGAAAGTTGTGGCTTATGCCTCGAGACAACTCAAAACTCATGAAGTGAATTATCCTACTCATGATTTAGAGTTAGCCTCTGTTGTCCATGCACTCAAAACATGGAGACATTATCTTTTGGGAAAACGATGTGAAGTGTTCATGGATCACAAGAGTTTGAAATATATCTTCACCCATAAGGAACTCAATATGAGACAAAGAAGGTGGCTAGAGATCATTAAGGACTATGACTTGAGTTTGCAATACCATCCCGTTAAAGCAAATTTTGTAGCGGATGCCTTAAGCCGTAAGGTTTATGTGCATGGCCTTACTAAAGGAGAATTGCCAGATGATCTATGTGCTCAATTAAAGGATTTTAGATTGGAGATAGTGCCTGAAGCATATCTTATGTCATTGGATGTTCAACCAACATTGTTGGAAAAGATCAAAGAAGCCCAAAATTTGGACAAGGAAATTGAAGAGATCAAAGGTAAAATTAGTAAAGGAAAGGCTAAAGTATTCCATGAAGATGAACAATGTACTTTGTGGTATGGAAAGCGTATCAACATTCCGCAAGATCCGGAACTTTGAAATTGATTTTGCAAGAAGCACACAATTCACCATATTCTATTCATCCAGGTAACACCAAAATGTACATGGATGTGAAGGAAAGATTTTGGTGGAACAACCTCAAGAAGGATATTGCGGAACATATTGCCTTATGTGATCTGTGTAGTCGATTTAAGGCGGAACATTAGAAACCGGCAGGGTTATTGCAACCACTACCTATTCCTGATTGGAAGTGGGATAAGATTGGTATGGACTTTATCACCGGATTGCCAAGGACTAGATCTGGATATGATTCTATTTGGGTGGTTGTGGATCGCCTAACTAAATTGGCTCATTTCATACCCATGAAGACTACCTATACAAGTGCTAAGTTAGCGAATATCTATATGAATAGGATTGTATGTCTGCATGGAGTACCTAAGAGTATTGTGTCTGATAGAGGGACTCAGTTCACTTTGCATTTTTGGCAACAATTGCATGAATCATTGGGAATAAGATTAGAGTTCAGCACAGCTTTTCACCCTCAGACTGATGGACAGACAGAAAGGACCAATCACATTTTGGAGGATATGTTAAGGGCATGTGCCCTAGACTATGGTGCTAGTTGGGATGAAAGTCTGCCTTACGCAGAATTCTCTTACAATAACAGCTATCAAGCCAGCATTGAGATGGCACCATTTGAATTTCTTTATGAAAGGAAGTGTACTTCGTCATTGCTATGGAGTGGTGTGGGAGAAAGAAATTTTTTCGGACCAGAACAGATCAAGGAGGCTGAAGAGAAAGTTAAATTGGTAAAGGACAGATTGAAGATAGCCTAGTCCCGACAGAAGAGCTACGCGGATCGAAAGCATAGAGAAGTCACCTATGAAGTGGGTGATAGAGCTTATCTGAGAGTCTCACCACATCGTGGTGTGAAGAGATTTGGAGTCAAAGGAAAATTGGCACCAAGGTATGTTGGACCATTCAAGATTCTGAGCCACAAAGGAGAAGTGACTTATGAGATTGAATTACCCGAATCACTGTCAGCAATTCACAATGTGTTTCATGTGAGTCAGTTGAAGAAGTGTCATCCGGGAAATGGAAGAAACTTCATTGAGGGACACTATACCTTTGGAGGAGGTTCAGTTGGAGAGTGATCTCACCTATGAAGAGAAACCTGTCAAGATTCTTGAGACTCCAGAAAGAGTTACTCGTACTAAGACTATCTAATTCTACAAAGTACAGTGGAATCATCATACTGAAGAAGAAGCAACTTGGGAAAGAGAAGATGATCTTCGGAAAGACCACCAACACCTATTTTCTAGCCAATCCGAATCTCGAGGGCGAGATTCATCTTAAGGGGGTTAGATTTGTAACATCCCAAAAATTCATGAATTGTAAAAGCATTCATTGCATTCAAATCATCATATCATCTAGAGCTTGCACAAAAAAAAACAAATTTTGAAACCAAATAAAACCATATTTATGCCCATTTTAATATATTCATATGAGGCATGGTTTTATTTTTATTTTCAAAGGACCAAAGTTTTTTTGAGTGGACAAGTGTGTTTGACACACTTTTGGATGCTAGGATCACAGTACAAAATTTTGGAAGTGATTTGAATTCAAACAGATTTGAAATGGGGTTTTAAAACCATTCGTGAAAATATAATTGGAAAAAGAAAAGGAAAAAGAAAAAAATAAAACATGGCACTACCTATTCGGCCCAGCGCCAGAACCAGCCCAGCGAGCCCACCCAGGCCACTCTCTCTCACCCGCACAAACCCTACCCCGCGCTCACTGCCACTGGGCCGAAGCCTGCTCATCTCTTCTTCCCTAAACCCCGCGCGTAGATGACGCCATTGCCGACCATTTCCTCCCATCACTGCCGCAAATCAATTTGGTTAAATCCCATTGATTCGCCACGCAATTGCCTCCCCTGATCTGGATATATAATCACCACCTCGCCATGGCCATTTCCCCTCACACTCCCACGCCCAAGCGCCCCAGGCTGCCTGTATTCGTGCTTGCACTGCCGCGGACCCGAGCGCCTCCGGCGAGCTATTCCGGTGAGTGTTGAGCTTGCCTCTGCCTCCCGTTCATGCAAGATTGATCCTTTCTTCCTTGCGCATCATCTCTTACCATTTTCTTGTCCAAATTTTCCCTAGAACGTCGCCCTCGTCAAGCACCGCGAACACCCAAAGCTCTAAGCAACTCCGGCGAGTAATTTCGTCCAGGTTCGCATGCCCCTTGGCCTCTAATTCAAACCAACTTGTGCGCCTTGTACTTGTGCACATTCTGATGCCTTTTGTTTGCGCTACGGTGACCTAGATCATCGCCTCCGTCGCCGTTTGCAATAACCCGACGCCAGCAGCTACTCCGACGAGCTCCCACGGCCGCAGCAGCACGCCCCCATCCAAGCCAAGGCCACCTTGAGCATCCTCGCATCCGTGAGACGCTGGTAAGCCTCTGCACTACCCCTAGCCCCCTCTGGATATACCGGAGCATCACCGCCAGTAGCGTCGCCGCCACCAGTAGCCATCAGCGCCGCCCGCGTATGGTCGCATGCTTCCGAGCCGTAGGATTTAGATCTGGCAGTTTAGATTAGATCGCTAGCGAAGGGGTACGTTTTGATCTGGCGTGTTGGATCTGACTAGATCCAATGGCGCGGAAGGGTGAACCTGTGTGAATCGGTATCATCCAATCAGATGCGACCACGTGTCTGACAGTTCAATTTAAAATCTGTTTTTTGAATCTATTATTTGATTAAACTTGTAAAATTCATATCTTTAGTTCTGTTTGGCCAAATTTTGCAAATAATATATCATTGGATTCAGAAAATTAAGCCCTATATTACTGTGGGCTTGAATTGGTATTTTGCTTCTGGAAAATAGGATTATTTGCAGAACCAATTATAGGCTTATTTTGGCTATATAAAATGTTCTAAAAATTGTTTTAGAGTGGAACTTGTTTTATTTGAACTTTAGAAAGTTTACTTTGTGTTCAGTACTGTTTAGTTTGAATTGTTTAGTGTAGACAAATCATTCCATTGCATTTGCATGCATTCATGTATATTTTTGTTTGATTATTTGAATGTGAATTTGGAGCTATGATTTTATGTGTAGATTTTGGTGATAGTGGTGATTATGATTGTGAGGACTATTGCTACTCCCCCAACTATCAAGGCAAGTGGTGTTCATGTATTTTGTCCTATTATTTTGACTATGCTAGTGATTTTTTTTGAGTAGGTCTTGGATGGAATTTTTCTAAGTATATACTATGCTATGTCTTGGGAAATCCTAGTAGTTATATTCTTAGTAGAATTTTCTCTAAGTTAAGAAACTTATTATGTTATCATGCTTAGCCTAGATAGTAGCAAACAAGGGTGGAATATTCATGCTATGGAATTTTGCTAAGTCTATGACTTGTGTTTTTGATTAATAAAACAACTATGTGAATGAATCATCTGGGTGGAATGGTATATTGGTTTATGTTGATTGGTTACACAAGGCCCATGTATATGGTTTACCTTGCGTATCTCACTTGTGGAAAGCCACCAGGAACAGAAGGATTTTAGATGTTTAGTGTTGAGAAGCTTCTAGTGCAACCACATGGCATATGGGCTCTGCCTTGACCATATAGGTTGCAAGAACTTAGCCAGATGCACAGTTGGTGGTAGGGTGATAGGATGGAACGCGTCCATGGTGGTCTAAGGGAATGCTTCTGAAAGGTCTTGTCTCGATGCATGTCGAGTCTTGTGGGGAAAGTGCACCACCTCTTGAGAGCGTAAAACCTAAGTACTTAGCTGTGTCCCCGTCAACAGACAATTTAAGCATCAAAGACATTGAATACTTGTGGTTGAACAAGGGTAAAGGTTCACCAATGTGTATTGGTGGTTCCTTGGGTGTTTTGATAAACAAAAACTTAGTGTTTTTCAACTGATAAGAAAAACCTATTTTGAGGAAAGCAAGCCTAAGCTACACTTAGCCAAATTCATATAGATGTTAGATACTACTATTCTACTATGGTATCACTTGCCAATGTAATTCCAAATGTATTAACGCACTGTGGTTGTAACTTATGATGTTGCAGGTTACTCTGATGGAGATTAGGGTTGTGAGTCTACACTCAACATGCTTGCCTGTGGAACATGAAGATGAAGACTTATAGTTATTTACTTTATGTTATGAACTCTTGTACTAGCCTTGGGCTATTGTGTTGTAAAGACTATGTTATCTCTGGAATGACGATGTAATAACGACCTTTGTATCTGTGTACTTCATCTTAAACTGTGGATGCAAGCATTTGATCCAGGGACTAGCATTGCAGTTACAGGGGCCTTTACCTTTAAAAGTTGGGGTCTTAAAAAACCAAAATTTATGCCATCTGTGTCCACCATATCTACCTATTAGCATTATTGATATTCCAAGTAAATTTTCAAGCTTCATCTATCTTTCGAATTAAAAATTCTTTTGTTATATGAAAACTAGTTAGTAAATCTCTCACGAACTTGATGGCACACCTCATTTTCTTACCCTTAATTAACTTGAACCATTGTGTCATCGATGTTGTATATGCTTGCACCTATAAGTTGGGATTAGCAAACTGTGCTGTCACGGGGAACGCTTTCAACACCTATAAATATCTACCCCGTTGATATCATGCTATTTTGTTTATGGATGTCGTCGGTGTGAAATAGAAGGGGATCTTGTAAGTCCATGGAGTTATGTATATGTGTTAGAGAAACGCCTGGACCGCTAGCCTGAGCCATGCCTAATCATGGTTAAAACTTGCAGCATCACCATAGTGAGCAATCTATGAAGGTTTCTTCTTATAAAAAAAGAGAGAGATATAGAAAAGAGGAAAGAGAGAAAAAAACACCATTTTCCCATGGTAAATAAGAAGATTGCTGAGATGCTCATTGTATACTTGCCTTGTCATTTTGATATGGGATAGCTCCTGTATCTTATGCAAGGGGTACCCCGTTGGCGGTTCTCTATGATACACATGTACTTACTATGACAAGAACTTACCTGTAACTAAAGTTGAGTAGCATGAGGAGCGGCCCTCGTACTCAAGGGACATGAGATTGCCAACTTATATTTCGTCAAGCATATACTCCATATTTGTTCACTTTAACCTTAATCACCTCAAGATGCTTATGATAGGGGCAATGAGAGATCAAAGCTAGTAAGTACCATAATCTTTTGAAAGCTCTTTATGAACTTGAAATCCCTGCTTCCCTCTGTGAAGGGCCCTTCTTTTACTTCTAAGTTGAGTCAGTAAACCTATTCCTCTCTATATCCAACAAGCATTTGAGTTGTTTTGTTTCAATCATTCATATGATGATTTATTCAATCATGTTCCTTATCTTCCTTGTTTTGCACATTGTTCTTCTCTGAATGAGTATTACTTTGAAAGCCATCATTGTGAAAAGAATTTTATGTTTGAGAAAAAGGACTCCCGTTATAAACTTCTTTACAAAAGCTTTGCTTGAAAACTGTTTGCCAATTGTTCTCTGACAAGAACAAAGTTTGCCATTCCTAATTATGATTTATCTTTATGCATCTTTATTGTGACTCCCATACTCGTTGCAAGTTAGCTTATATAATGGTGAGTTGCTTTCCATTATGAGTTGTGTATTGGTAAGTGTGATGCTTCTTGTCTGTATTATTTTTATCGACACTTCACTCCATAAACCTATGGACATGTTTCCTGAGCTTAGTTTTTGCTTGGGGACAAGCATGGTCTAAGCTTGGGGGAGTTGATACGTCCATTTTGCATCACCATTCTATATCATAATTTCCTATTATTCATTGATATATTAAGAGTTGTTACTTATGTTATTTCATCTATTTTTTCATGTTGGATGATTCTTGGAGGATGGGCTGTCGGAGTCAGGATTCTGATGGAAAAGGCGGTGTTTTGATGCAATTTCGCGAAGATCAGAAAAATACCAGAAAATATATGGAAAATTATATTTTTCCAGAAGACAAAGAAAGCCAGAAGGGGAGGCGGAGTTGGGGAACAGGGGGCCCACTGCGGTGATCCAGCATACCACTGCATGTGTAGTACACTATAGTCGTTGACATGACATCCACGGAACACCGTTCTGTAAATATCACATCCCCCAGAGTGGTACAACAGAAACATTGCGGGTCCATATTACAAACATTCACATATTATTATTACAATACCAGAAGTTCAAGACTTCAAAAAGATTCAACTTACAAACCAAAATATAAAGTGTTTTAGTGGAATTTAAAAGTAGCAAGTCCAACTAGGAGTTGAGCTCAGCAGCTTATTCTATAGAGTTCATGCTGCTCGTCTCCGTTGGTTACTACTAACTAGGATACTTAGTTGGACTCGTTATCATCAACACCATAGAGGATTTCGTAAACCACTCCTTCAACACCTCCTGACAGGTCAGGCTCTTCGTAGAACACATCTTTTTGACATTCAACTGCATACATTGGCACGTCTTCGGGATCCTCAGAATCTAAGAAAGGGATCAAAGAAAAGGATGAGTAACAGCATTACCCAACAAGTTCATTATATGCAAGGTGGGAAGTTTGATGCTCTAACTACCACATCGGATTATAAATCCTTGGCACTATGCAGTTTTTTGTAAATCTTTCTTCAAAGATTGATTTTATTATGAAAATCTATGACCATCAGCCTTCACAGGTTGACCAGAACTTTCATGGAGTTCCTTTCCTTCCATGTTCGTAGATCCTTCCCGGAACAGGGAGTAACAAGTTACAATTCTTACACTCTGTAGAGGTGTGTTACTTTACCCATGAGAGATCAACTCCTTGTTGCACAACCGGGCGTACTTTCCCATCCACAATTGCATGATGTGGGGCCCAGTAGTTGGTGCATGCCAATCACTGCCCCCTTCGCGACCTCGCATGCCTCCTTGGTGTACACCATGCCCACATATTGAATTACGACAATGGTTTGTACAAACCGTTAGATGCCAGAACTATCGTGGGACGATGAGGGTTCCCACCCATATGCTGCATATCCTCTATGAATTACCAATTAATATGCACGCTACATGGATAACAGCCACGACCTGCACATCTGGCTTCATGCGAGAGGAAGAAGATACAGCTGACTTCTCTGTCCCATTCCAAATCTCATGGCTAACGCGTAATATACGATGCTAGAATCACTAATGTCAGGGGTTATTAACTCCCTAATTGTTCATCATTGTTGCAAATAGAACCCTAAGTTCTATTGCTCCATTATATCATCACTTAGGATGATATCTATGATTTCTTTATTTGTGAAAATATTATTTTCTTTCTTTGGAGTATATATGATAACACACAATTTGCAAATACTTTGATAAAGACTATTCAAAGGATATGAGCAAGTTATGAACTTTCCTTGTGATGGCAAGGTAGTGAAGCCTGATGCATGCACTGGACCTTGATCTTCTATGTCTACAAAAACATGATTATTGCCCGGTAAGGACAATATTTAAAGAAGCAAAATGATTATGCAAAGTAATGTAATGCATCATTTAGCTTTATATGTATTCTCCCCCATTTATTTAAATTATAAAAATTCTTTTAATAGTAAAGAATTTATTAATATTAATTTTTTTAATATTTAAAGAATATTGTATTTATTTACTTTATTTCCTTTTATTTGAATTTTTATTAATTTAATAATTCCTTTAAGAATTATTATTTAAATACCAAAAATTGTTATCAACTATTTGTTTAGTATTTTTATAAAATACTACAATATTAATATATAATGAAAGTGATTTTTATTTATTTTATCAACTTTCAATAATTTTGTAAAATTCCATAAGGAATATATAAATTACAAAATTCTTAATAAAGTTTATATGTCTCAAATTTTATTTATTAATTTATTTGGATAGTTTGGATTATTGTGAATCCAAAAATGTTTTATCTATAATTTTTGGACTTTTATTTTATTTTCTAGAATTTATTTAAATTCAGGGGCATTCTGGTCTTTTTCCAATTATTGAAACAGGCTTTAAATGGTTTTGGGCTGGCTGTTTGGGTTTATCCGGCCCTTGTGGCCCAATAGGGCAAAGGAAAAAACAATACCCCAAAGGGGTATTGGCCCAACCCAGCCCAACACTCTTTGTTCTCTCTCGAGCTCACCTCTCTCCTCTCCTCCCCCGACCCCGTTGTCAGTGATGCTATCACTGGCGATTCGCGCCGCCGTGGACCTTCTTGGCTGCCGCTGTGGTGCAGGATGAGGTTGTCGGCCCCGATCTCCCCTCCTATCCAATTGTATTTGGACCTGGAGCCCTCTGTGATCAGATCGATGTCGTCCTGAATCCTAGGGTTTGGGGTTGGCGTTGATCTGACGTCGCTGCTACTGTCGTGTGCCGTGGATATGCTCCTCGCCTCCAGACATGGCTAAGGTCACTGCCGTGGTGATGTGTGGGTTGAAGCGCCCCCTGGGGTGCTCCCCGTGTCGCCATGGTCGTCGGTCATCTCTGCTTCCTCTTCTAATCTACAGCGAGGACCTTCGGTGAGTGGTTCCTCTCCCTCTCATGCTTCTGTGCTAGGCCCTCTCATGCTAGATGTTGGTAGTGGCCTTTCTGGTTACTGTCCTGTCCTGATTAATATGATTGGTTCTATTTAGGGTTCATAACCTGCTGTTGATTAAATAACTGATGAATTGAATCATGTGTTGATGATCCTGGAACCTGTTAAGTGGTACCTTGCTGTGGAGTACTGCTGATGGTTAGCTGTGGTGATGCTAGTGGTTTTTGAGATGGTTCTATGGATTAATTTTTATATGATTCAAATGGTAAAGTTGCTCTAGAAGCAATACTTGGGAATCTAGTGGTTTAATAACACACCACTGTCATTTCTTGGTTAATTACAGTGAGTGTTGTGCGATGAAGTCACTGTATTAGCACTGTTGGCTTAATAATTTATATGTAGTTTAAGATCAAATGATCTCCTACAGTGAAAATATGTATATGATTTTCCTAAGTATGATTCCTGTGATGACAGGAAAATGATTTTTATAGTTGGTTGTTTGAATCTGTGAAGATTGAATGCTTAACCTGATTAATGTAGAATTGTTCTTGTGACACCATCTTTGTATGGAACACAATATTAGGTTCTATTTCTTGGTTTGCTTTGGTTCAAGCTTAAGATGAGTTTAGCATTAAAGATAAGTAGAGATTTTCCTTTCTTAAATCCCTAAGATCCATGATGTTGGTCTGAGGTTTAGGGAATAAACCTTTATCTTGTTGATTCACATGGATGGGTTCTGGTAGTGATACCAGCTACTGGTTATTGAATCAAATCTTGGGAAAAAATGATGGTAGGCTTGATTACTTATATATATCCATAATATTAAATTATGAAGTGCTACTCTTGTCTTAGAGATGTGCCTAGAAGTTTAATTCTTAGCTATATTCATACTTGAATTGAAATATAGCTTGATAGCTAGGTCAATGATGTTGTTCTGAGATCTAGTTGGATTCTCATACTTTTCTGATTGCCTTTAGTGTTTTAAAAACTTCAGTGATGGATTCACCCCACTTGGGTGCTTTTTGAGAATTTGAGTAATAGACAGATCATGAATGCTTGTCTAATCCTTGATAGATAGATCATGTGATGGTCTATTTTACTCACCACACTTATTTGATGTTGTGGTTGCTAGTGGTTGATCTTGTGGTAGCTTGATCTGGTGCTCCCCTGGTATTTACAGCTCCTGGCTTGTCCTTGATCTAGCCCTTCATCTCCTGATCCTGATGGCTTGATCTTGTTCTTTCTATCCACCTGATCCACCCCCTCCTTATGTCACCATTTTGGTGGTGTGATCCTAGGTTTTGATTGGTGTGATTTAGCTTGGCTTTGGCTGGGTTTAGATGCTGGCTGTTGTGCTTGGTGTGTAAGAACAATGGAATGGTGTGGGGATTGGCTTCCCACGGCTGTGTTGATGGTTTTGTTTGATTGTGTTGTTGTTGTGGTGCTGACAGCACACCCATGCAGTTTGGTGTGTGTGCTGCATGTGTGCCTGCTGCACAAGTTGTGTATATGTTCTGGCTATGAAAGTTACTTTCACCATGTTACCGTTTACCTGGCTAGTGAAACTTGTCCCTCCTTGCTGTTTATTTGACTTATGGCTTAAATTTATGAAAGATATATTCTTTCATATTGGTGAAACTTGCCCCTTAAATTACTTAATGATGAAAAAGTGAACAGTGCACTTCACTGTCAACTGTGAGAGTAAAATTCTTCTAATCCTAACTTTCTTTTTCTTTTAGGTTTCTTTTTATTTTGCAGGTACCAGATTTGAAGATCAAGACTTTAGTTTAGGTTTTTCTTTTTTTATTCAGAGAACAGTCCCTTGTAATATATCTTAGATTCAAATGTAATATTTAATTTATTCCTTTGTACTATTTATTTTTTTATTCTATTGTAATAAAGATTGTACTAATATCAATAAAGAAATATTATTCTTTTATTTATTTACTATTGTAAGGATTGTTGTTTATTTACATAGGTTACATTGTGTAACTTATTTATTGAGTAAAATTTTGAAATGGAGATTCTTATTCTTAATTGCTTTCTTTATATAAAGTTTGAGTTATTATTGGTTATCTCTTAATTAAATAAAATACTCAAACATTATTCAAAATCCTTTTGAATTATAATTCAAACACTCAAGTTTTAAATTCAAATTTAATTTCCCAAACCACTCTAATCCACAAAGATCATATCAAAGTCTATAGCAATCATCCTTCAAGACTATGCCTAAGCTCAAAGCATGAAAGAAACTTTGATCACTTTAGGTTTTTATTTGGCGAAAAATTTACCTGCATTTTCACAGATGAATGCATGCAACATTTCAAATTCCTAAATCTACCCTTCGTTGGTTCCTAAATACTGGGATGTTACAGACTTCCCCCCTTAATTTAAACTTCGTCCCGAAGTTTGTTGAGATGTACCTGAATAGTTCTTGATAGGTTTTTCTTAAATCCTCTTCTTTCTCCCAAGTGGCTTCCCTTTCAGGGTGATGTTCCCACTGTACCTTGCAATATTTGATTGCCCTATTCCTTAACCTTTTCCAGTTTTCTTCCAAAATTTTACAGGGTTTTTCAAACATAGGTCAAGTCTGCTTGTAGTTCTATCTCCTGATGTGTGATTGCATCATCCGGAACTTTCAAACATTTACGAAGTTGTGACACATGGAAAACATTATGCACTTGAGCCAATCTTGATGGTAACTCTAAAGCATAAGCTATAGTTTTGTTCTGACTCAATGTCTTGAATGGTCCAATGTATCTTGGACTCAATTTTCCTTTAACTCCGAACCTTTTCACCCCATTCATTGGACTTACTTTCAACTATACCATGTCTCCCACTTCTGGATGCCATGATCTTCGACTTTGATCAGCATAACTTTTCTGCCTACTTTGAGCTATTTCCAGTCTATCCCTGATCTTATCAATGATATCTTGTCTTTCCTTGATATAGTCTGGCGCAAACTCCTTGCTGCTTCCAGGTTCATACCAACATATTGGTGATCTACACTTCCTTCCATACAGAACCTGATATGGAGCTGCCTTCAAACTACTCTGATAGCTATTATTGTAAGAAAATTCTGCCAATGGTAGATGATCTTCCCATGTACCTCCAAAATCTAATGCACAAGCTCTTAACATGTCTTCTAGTATCTGATTTGTTCTCTCTGTTTGACCTCCTGTCTCGGGATGATAGGTTGTTCTGAATTCTAACTTTGAACCAAGTGCTTCATACAATTGCTCCCATAATGCTGAAGTAAACACTGATCCCCCATCAGTTACAATCTTTTTGGGCACTCCATGGTTACTTACTATCTCTTTGACGTAAACTTCTACTAACTTCTTGGCATTATCTTTCTGATTTACCGGAATAAAATGTGCACTTTTAGTGAGTCTGTCAATAATAACCCATATCATATCCTTCCGTTTAGGTGTCATGGGCAATCCTGTGATGAAGTCCATACCTATTTCCTCCCACTTCCATTCGGGAATTTCCAAAGGTTGTAATGGTCCTGCTGGACTTTGATGTTCAGCTTTAACCCTTTGGCAAGTATGGCATTCTGATACATATTTAGCAATATCCCTTTTCATGTTATTCCACCAGAATAGTTCTTTCAAGTCCATATACATCTTAGTACTTCCTGGATGTATAGAATATGGTGTTTCATGGGCTTCTCTGAGTATGACATCACAAATTTCAGTCACATCTGGAAGACAAAGACGGTTTTGGAACCATAAAGACTCATAATATCCAGGGCAAAAAACTGATTTTTGTCCTTGAGATATCCTCCGAATTTCCTCAGCAATAAAAGGGTCTTCTGCTTGATGTCTGAAAATCTCGTGCTTAAGTTCACTGTCTTACTCTTCAACTACATGCATAGTAGCTAATCCTCCAAGAACCTCTATTCTAATGAATTGAAGCTCTAATCTTTCCAAGTCCATTTGTAACTCTTTTGGTAACTCCCGATTGCTAGGCTGAATGTCTGCACTCTTTCTGCTTAAAGCATCAGCTACAACATTTGGTTTTCCTAGAGTATAGTTGATTGTTAAATCATAATCTTTGATTAGTTCCAACCAATGCTTCTGTCTCATATTCAATTCCTTTTGGGTGAAGAAATATTTGAGACTTTTATGGTCAGTGTATAACTCACATCTGGCTCCATAAAGAAAATGCCTCCATCCTTTCAGCGCAAAAACTACCGCTGCTAACTCTAAGTCATGAGTTGGATAGTTGACTTCATGTGGTTTCAGTTTTCTTGAACCATAAGCAATCACTTTCCGATCTTGCATTAACACACAACCCAAACCTTCTTTAGATGCATCACAGTATACTGTAAAATCCTTCCCTGTTTCAGGAACTGCTAAGATTGGAGTTGTGGTTAACCTGGTCTTCAACTCCTAAAAAATTGCTTCACACTTCTCATCCCAATTGAATGGTGTATTCTTTCTTAGCAATTTGGTCATTGGTCCAGCTATTTTGGAGAAACCTTCGATGAATCTCCGATAATAACCAACCATTCCTAAGAAACCTCGAATTTGTTTCACATTGGTTGGTGCAGTCCACTCTAGTACTGACTGAACTCTAGATGGATTTACAGCAATTCCATCCTTACTGATCACATGGCCGAGGAATTCTACCTCATCTAGCCAAAATTCACACTTACTGAACTTAGCATAACGTTTATGTTCCCTTAGTGTCTGCAATGCTATTCTCAAATGATCAGCATGCTATTCCTTATCCTTGGAATATATCAGAATATCATCAATAAAGACTATGACAAACTTATCTAGATATGGCATGAATATTTTGTTCATCAGATTCATAAATATTGCTGGTGCATTGGTCAAACCAAATGGTACTGCTAGATACTCATGGTGTCCATATCTTGAGACAAATGTTATCTTTCAAACATCTTCCGGTTTGATTTTTATTTGATGGTATCCAGGTCTTAAGTCGTTCTTTGAGAATACTCTGGCTCCTTTCACTTGATCAAACAAATCTTGAATTCTTGGTAGAGGATACTTATTCTTGATAGTAACGTTGTTCATATTTCTATAATATCCACACATCCTTCTTCCACCATCTCTCTTATCAACGAAGATTACTGGTGTTCCCCATGGAGATACACTTTCCTGAATAAATCCTTTTCTGGATAACTCATCAATTTGCTCCTTGAGTTCTTTTAACTCTTTGGGTCCCATCTTATATGGTGCTTGAGCTATTGGTGTTGTACCAGGAATTAGATCAATAGTGAACTCTATCTCCCGATCTGGTGGCATTCCTGGTACCTCTGCTGGAAAAACATCTTGAAATTCATTTACTATAGGAATATCTTCCAATTTGACCTCTTTCATCGATTTCAACTGCAGATCCACCATAATATGAATGTGCTTATCTTCTTGGTAAACTATCCTTGGTCCACTTGGAGTTTTGATTGAGACAGTTTTCTCCTCACAATTTATCTGAGCCCCATGCTCCATCATCCAGTCCATACCCAGCACTACTACAGTTCCTTTCGAAGGAACCACATAATGGTCTGCAAAGTATGTACAACCATAGATCGAGATAACCTGATTTGTTTAATGTGGCATACAATCACATTTCCCCCTGCCGTAACTATGGTCATAGGGCTTTCTAACGTTGCCCTTCTAATCCCGAACTTATCATAGAACTCTTCAGAAATGAATGAAGTAGTTGCACCAGTATCAAATAGAACTTCTCCGGGATTGTTAAGGATATTGAGCGTACCTATCACTGCATGCTCCGAATTATCCACCTCCTCGAGGGTTGCACAGTTCAGCTTCCCGGTAGGTATGTTCCTCTTGCCATTGTCGTTCTTGCCATTATTTCCTCCTTTATTGGGTTGTCCATTTCCTCCACTGGTTTGTCCTCCTCCCTTGGTAGGCCAACCTCCTGGTGGTTTGCTCGGACAATCGGGCTTGATATGCCCCTTCTGACCACAACCATAACAGATCACTACAGGCTTTTTGCATTCCCTCTGGAAATGCTCTGGAATTCCACAATTGTTACAAATAACATTCCTTCTGGGATTGGATTGATTTCCACCACTGCCCTTGTTATTTTTATTGTTATTGTTATTGTTGCCATAGGTCTTGTTCCGGGGTTTGCACTCCAGATTGGTTTTAGGTTTACTTGCCTGAATTATCTTGGTTTCCTTCTTGGCTCTCTTCCTCCTATCCTCTTGGCCATTCTTGTAGTCATCTTCGAAAGTAATAGCTGCATCTAGCAACTGCTGATAAGTTTGCTTATTAGCCAACCTCAACTGCATCCTCACAAATGGATTTAATCTACGTAGAAAACGCTTTTTCCTCTTTTCCTCCATGTTAACATCCTCCTCAGCATAACGAGACAGTTGACTAAACTCCCGGATGTACTTCATGACACTAGTATATCCCTGCTGAAGCTCCTCAAATTCTCTCCGCTTGAACTCCATAACACTTTCCGGAACATGATATTCACGGAATCTCTGCTTGAACTCCTCCCAGGTAAAATCCCTTCCTGGTTGTTGCATGGCCAACTGATTCTCCCACCATGATGTTGCAGGTCCAGTTAGAAGATGAGTTGCATACCTCAATTTCTCCTCATCATTGCAACCTACAGTCTTCAGCTTTCTTTCTGTATCTGCTAGCCAATCTTCTGCATCCATTGATTCAGGAGCTGATGCAAAAGGTAACGGCCTTGCATTCTGTAAGTCAGATAGACTCACTCCTCCACCTTTAGGTGCCCTCTGATTTGCTCGTCCCAGCAACTCCTCCATGAACTTGTTATAGGTCTCTTGCATCATTTGCATGCACTGCATAAAGTTCTGTTCCATTAACAGCCTCATTGGTGGTGGTGGTGGCAATGCTCCCTGATTTGCTGCGTCAGCATAGGCCTTCTCTTTGGCCTCACGTTCCATCCGCTGCTTCTCAGCTTTGGTTTCTACACCCGTATCCATGACCCTCTAGTCCTACAACATAAAGAGAATACTCATAATTACATCATCAACATGTGTTCTGAGCTCGACTTTACGCATAGAACCAGTCACACAATGAAGATCCAAAGAAAATCCAAATATGCATTTCACATATTATACATAATATTATAATAATACAAAGTCATTACAGCATATACCATATAGGTATAATCACAACACTACCTTATTTATCTATCTGTCTTATTTCGTAGAGTACAATACACGATACTTGATACCTCTAAATAGTTACCTACCTCTAGTAGTAACTACGCTCATCATACATGCCTGATATCCAACCATGATGACGTGTCGTTCGTCGCACAGTTTGTGGATCAAATGGCCTTCCAGACGGAACATACTCAGTATATGAAGTGTCAGGACTTGAGTCATTACTCAACCTAAGCGCATTGACTCCCTCCAGCTTAGCTGAAAAGTCTTCAGAAACATATTCAACATTATCCCCCTGCCTGCATCCCCTGAGCTTCATTCCTTGAGTTGTCAATAGGATACGCAGATCCTGCTGATCACTAGGTGCTCCTTTGAGTAAGATAGTTAAACACTGGATAATGTATATTCCCTGGGTTTTGAGAAGATGTTGATGATTCAAACACTCTCTCCTCAGGATCTTCTTCTTCATCCTGATTATTTATTGACATGGTATTTCTACTACTGTTACTAAGGTTAATTCTTGCACCCATCCAGCTAGATTGTCCAACATTTCTGTCAGAACCATCTGTCGACATCTGGTGTTCATGAGATCCTTCATATGATCCCCTTCTCCAACCATCAGAATTCTCAATAGGAAGTTATGAGTCAGAACCATCCTCTGAACCCTGTGGTACTGCATACCTCATATCCATAGTAGGATCATGTATAGGTTCAGGACTTGGTGAATAAGGATATGGTATAAAAGATTCAGGATCTATAGGTATATCCTTAAAGATAGGTGTTACACTACTACTTGCTTCCTTCTCTAACTGGAATTCTAACTGATTCCTCCTTTCCGGATCAGTTAGATCCTCTGCATTTTTATCTTCGACGATCACTTGATGTGTCTTCTAAAAAGACGCAACGAGTGTTTGGTATCTATCCATAAACTTGGAAGCTAACTTAGGATGCTTCTTAACCAAAGTAAGATGATCCGGTATAGGCTCCGAGTCTATAGAATCATGAGGTATCACAGAATATGTGCTACCTTCTAACTCCTTGGCTTTATGCTCCCGGATATTAGCTATCGCCTCCACAACAGCAACATGATATGCTGCTAAGTGACTCCTACCTTCACCTATAGTTAGATCGTGATATAATCCAAGCTCCTCTGGAAGTTGGATACTCACACGATACTTGGATAACATCCGGCCATCAAGGTAGTTTATAGTATTCACTGGAATTCTAGTTGGACGACTAAAAATCTTTAAAAGTTGACGAAGTTGGTCTGTGAATGATCCTTGATAATCATCAAGAGTCTCTTATTTCCTTACCAAAGTATGTTTTGGAAACTTTGGTGCCATAGCTCTATATATCAGAAAAATAAATTTTATTAGTAACCAATAATATATTGCATCATAACAAAGAATTATCGCACTAAAACATATAACGGAATATTCTCATTTGAGTACCCATTATATTACTTTTAGAGAATTCTTTATTGTTGCTACACTCTCCTACAGGTAATACCCTTTACTAGGTTTCCAACCTAAGGTCAAAGCAATTTGATCTGAAACCAACTGTGGTGACCCAGCATACCACTTCATGTGTAGTACACTATAGTCGTTGACATGACATCCACAGAACACCGTTCTGTAAATATCACATCCCTCAGAGTGGTACAACAGAAAACATTGCGGGTCCATATTACAAACATTCACATACTATTATTAGAATACCAGAAGTTCAAGACTTCAAAAGGATTCAACTTACAAACAAAAATATAAAGTGTTTCAGTGGAATTTAAAAGTAGCAACTCCAACTAGGAGTTGAGCTCAGCAGCTTATTCTATAGAGTTCATGTTGCTCGGCTCCGTTGGTTACTACTAACTAGGATACTTAGTTGGATTCATTATCATCAACACCATAGCGGATTTAGTAATCCACTCCTTCAACACCTCCTGACAGGTCAGGCTCTTCGTAGAACACATCTTCTTGACATTCAACTGCATACATTGGCACGTCTTCGGGATCCTCAGAGTCTAAGCAAGGGATCAAAGGAGAGGATGAGTAACAATGTTATCCAACAAGTTCATTATATGCAAGGTGGGAAGTTTGATGCTCTAACTACCACCTCGGATGATAAATCCTTGGCACTATGCAGTTTTTTGTAAATCTTTCTTCAAAGATTGATTTTATTATGAAAATCTATGACCATCAGCCTTCACAGGTTGACCATAACTTTCATGGAGTTCCTTTCGTGCCGCATTCATAGCTCCTTCCCAGAACAGGTAGTAACAAGTTACAATTCTTACACTCTGCAGAGGTGCGTTACTTTACCCATGAGACATCAACTCCTTGTTGCACAACCGGGCGTACTTTCCCGTCCACAATTCCATGATGTAGGGCCCAGTAGTTGGTCCAAGCCAATCACTGCCCCCTTCGCGACCTCGCATGCCTCCTTGGTGTACACCTTGCCCACATATTGAATTACGGCAATGGTTTGTACAAACTGTTAGATGCCAGAACTATCGTGGGACGATGAGGGTTCCCACCCATATGCTGCATATCCTCTACGATTACCAATTAATATGCATGCTACGAGGATAATAGCCATGACCTGCACATCCAGCTTCATGCGAGAGGAAGAAGATACAGCTGACTTCTCTGTCCCATTCCAAATCTCATGGCTAACGCGTAATATAAAGTTTGAGTTATTATTCATTATCTCTTAATTAAATCAAATACTCAAACAAAAATCCTTTTGAATTATAGTTCAAACACTCAAGTTTTAAAGTCAAATTTAATTTCCCAAAACACTCTAATCCACAAAGATCATATCAAAGTCTATAGCAATCATCCTTCAAGACTATGCCTAAGCTTAAAGCATGAAAGAAACTTTGATCACTTTAGGTTTTTTTTTGGCAAAAAAATTACCCGCATTTTCACAGATGAATTCATGCAACATTTCAAATTCCTAAATCTACCCTTCGTTAGTTCCTAAATGTTGGGATGTTACACCCACCCCGCCCTCCTAGGCGTGAGCCACCCTAGGCCACGCCACTAGGGGGTGTGGCAACCCTGGCCCACCTCTTGATCCGCCCCTTCGCCTATATCTTCCTCCCAAAATCCTAAAGATCGGGGAGAGACCACAGAAAGATTTCGTCGCCTCTGCGGGGCGGAAACCATAGAGAGAGAAAGAGCTCTCCGACAGACAGATTTCTGCCGGGGAAATTCCTTCTCGGAGAGGGGAGATCGTCACTATTAACACCTTCATCAAGCTAGACTTCATCGGGATCATCATCATCATCCACACCACCATCTCCACTAGCACCATCATCACCACTCCATCCCCCTATAACAGTTGTGTTGAATCTTGCATAGTTCTTAGGAGAAACTTTCCCGGTGTTAATTACTTTTGTAGTTGATGCTTGTGAGTGGAACAATTGAATTATTGTTTATGTTCAGATTGTTATTCATGATCATATCATCTTTGATATTGATCCATATGATCATGTCATGTTGTTAGTAGTGGAATTGCGTTGAGGTATTATTCAAGGGTTTAATATTTAAGTTGTGGTGGTATTCATCTAGTGGTGTCATGTGAACATCGAATACATGATACTTCACCATTTATGGGCCTAGGGGAATGCATTGTGTATTTGGATACTAATTGTGGGGTTGCCGGTGTGACAGAAACCTGAACCCCCGTTAGGAAACCTTTGCACAAGGGAGTGTAGGATCTAAGAGTTTAAGGCTGTGGTTAGGTTTTATCTTAATTACTTTATTGTAGTTGCGTATGCTTGCAAGGGGTTTAATCACAAGTATGTATTAGTCCTAGTAAGTTCGGTACATTGGCACAGGTTCACCCACACAACACTTATAAACCAAAGAAGATTAATCAGCTATATGAAACGAAAGCACTTGACAGTATTCCGATGTGTCATCGAGAACGTTTGGTCCTCATAAGTATTACCACCAGCTTGTCCTTTGCTAAGAAAGAATTGGGCCACTTGCTACAATTATTTGTTGTCTTTATTTACTTGCACTTTATTTCCTTGCTTTATAAAAAACACCTAAAATCCGTTTGCTAACTATTTACAGAGATTTCCTACTCCAAACAACTAGTCAACACCTTCTGCTCCTCGTTGGGATCGACACTCCTATTTATCGAAAGTACTACGATACACCCCCTATACTTGTGGGTCATCAGGTAGCAAGCAAAAGAGTTGAAGGAAGGAAGCAAACATACAAGTGATAAAGACAAACATGCAATCTTCCTTGAAAACACAAAAGATCTTAACTAAAGAATACTAAGCTTATGAGCCAATCAAGAAAGAAGGAAAAATGATATAAAATACATGTAAGTGCTTTTCTCTTTTCCTTTCAAACCTTAAAAAGTGTTGCTACTGACCAGAGCTCGGTTTTCCAAAACCAATTTAGATTTACTTGATGCTCCTAAAGTGATACCAATGCTAATCAATAAGATCAATCATATAATAGAGATTGCAAACTAAAATAAGATGTGTAAAAAGTAAAAGATGAAGCTTCTCATTAATATTCCATAAAGGCACTCATACTAAGGTATACATATATAACCAACTAAAGCAGAGATACTTCCACAATGCAAACCATCCTATATGATAACTTCTCTATTCAAGATATGACTCTAATAAAATGGTAACAAGATAAAAGACAATGATGTGATACCGCAGCACTCCCCCAAGCTTGAAACAAACCAAGGGGATGCCAAAACCTGATGACGAATTACTCCTTCGGTGGTGGTGGTGTTCCCTTGTCATCGTCAGACTTCCAAGGTAAAGGCTCTCCATCCACAAAGGATGTCTTGGTTTCCACAATCCTGAAACTAGCAGCAGAGCTTATGCGTTTAAACCTAGCCTCATACTCACAGTTTTGATTTTGCATGTCGTAGAGCTGTGCTTGTAATTGGTTGGTGGTCTGATGGAGTGAGAGGATTTCATCTCGACGCTCGGCAGTCTCCCTCTCGTGCTTAGCGATGAGTTCTGAACTTATCTTATGAATGACGTCCACTTCGCGTTCCGCCATCTTCTTGTACCTAAGAAATTTGTGCTCCAATGCCTCCATCCTATCTTTCAGACTGCCTTCTCCTTTAGGGCCATGAACATCTTTTATATTTACCTTCACATCCTTGACTAACAACTCCTTGGGGTGAATCTTCAACTCATACATGTATGGGTTGATGACGTCCGCGGAGGAATCCTCCGTGGGCGATCCAGAGGAAGACATTGTGGCTCTAAAACTGAGAATCTGCCTAACAGAAACATATCGAAACGAAAAAAAGACGAGAAAACGATATACGAACCTCGGGGGATCCTCCGGGTTATATATTACAAAGTCTTACGATATAAGGAAGGTATTGGGCGAAAACGGGACGGAGACGGGCTCCGGGGTGGTCACACCCCCTCGTGGCGCGGCCAGGGAGGGCCCGCGCCACTGGGAGGTGTGTCCCACCCGGGCTCCGTTTCCTCCTCTTTTTCGTCTCGTAACCTTCCATATGGAATAAAACAGAAAAAATATAAAGAGAAAAGTTTTTCGTGAACCTTTGATTTCTAGCACTTTTACCTATTCGGAAATGTACTCTGCAGATTCCTTCTCTTCAACACTTGAAAGTTCCTTTTATACAAAGCCTCACTCAATCTTCATTAGCAACATTAGTGTATGCAAAAACAATAAACCTTTGGTTTCAAACTTCAACTGAAATCTATTAAAACAAAAGTTACTGTAGCAACTCCTTTCAAAAGCCCAAAAATAATTTAAAAGGAAGTTGATTTAAGAGGAAAATGCAAATGATGGCAGAAATCTGTCAACACAGACCAGCAGGTAAATATTGATTTTTTTTCAAAAATCTTCTGTTTCTCAAATCAAAAAGTGTAAAACTAACCAAAGTTGGATAACAACTTGGGGCACAAGCGCAGAAAATTACAGCTCCATCCGAAGTACTGGGATCTTTCACGAATTTTTACAATGCAGCACAAAAATCTGTCCCAGGACAGCAACTTTTCACAACTCCTCTACTTCTCAAAAGAGGTTGATCTTGACACAAAAACCAAACAAAAAGGATAAGGAGTGGTTATTACAGAGGTAATAACTTCCAAGACACAAATAAAAAAAGACCCAAAACAATGTAAAATGGGTTGTCTCCCAAAAGCTCTTTCTTTATAGCCATTAAGATGGGCATGATAATTTCAAAGATGCTCACATAGGAGATATGGATTTGAAATGGAAGAGAGCATCAAGAAGCAAATATCCAACACATTTAAGTCTAACCCACTTCCTATGCTAGGGAGTTTCATGATAAAACAAATTATTGAAACAAAAGGCCACTAGCATAGGAAGACAAAACAAGTGCAACTTCAAAGCTTTCAACATAAATCTAAGAAACATAATATTATTGAGATGCATAAAACCATGTTTACCTCTCTCATAATAACTTTCAGTAGCACTTTGAATAAAGTTGACAATATAACTTTCACAAGAAAAAACTTTATCATCAGAATAAGCATACTTACAATCATCAAAAAGAGGCCTAAGGTCATAAACTGGGTCAATAGAAGCAAGTTGTTCAACCCTTAAATCCTCTGCATACCACTACATGTGTAGTACCACTATAGTCGTTGACATGCTATCCACAGAACATTGGTCCGTAAATATCACATCCCTCGGAGTGGTACAAAGGAAACATTGCGGGTCCATATTACAAACATACACACATTATTATTATTACAATACCATAAGTTCGAAACTTCAAAAGATTCAACTTACAAACCAAATATAAACTGTTTCAGCGGATGTTTTAAAGTTGCAACTTCAACTCCGAATTGAGCTCAGCAACTTATTATATATGGTTCATGATGCTGGCTCAATTGGTTACTAATAACTAAGGAAAATAATCTGACTCGTTGCCATCCACTCCATATCTGATCTCGCTGTCCACCCCTTACACACCACCCGACAGGTCAGGCTCCTCGTAGAAGACATCATCTTGGCATTCTACTGCATACAACAGGGCATCTTCTGGATCCTCAGGGTCTAAGCAGGGGATCAAAGGAAAAGGTGAGTAACAACGTTACCCAGCAAGTTCATTATATGCAAGGTGGGAAGTTTGATTCTCTAGCTACCACCTCGGACTATCAGTCCTTGGCACTATTGTAAGATCCCTCCTTTGTAAAGGAAAAGGATCCCTGTGATTGCAATGCTAGTCCCTAGATCATTGCTAGCATCCACAGTTTAAGATGAAGTACACAGATACAAAGGTCATTTATTACATTCATTCCAGAGATAAAACATAGTCTTTTACAACTCAGGGCCACAGGCCTAATACAAGAGTTTATGGACTAAGTAACTAAACACAAGTCTTCATCTTCATGTGCCACAGGCAAGCATGTTGAGTGTAGACTCATGACTCCTAATCATCATCGGAGTAACCTACAACATCACAAGTTACAGCCACAGTGGGTCAATACTTTGGAATAGTATTGGCAAGTGATACCTTAGTAAATTTTAAGTGGACTATTTTACTATATGCATTTTGGCTAAGTGTAGCTTGGCTTGCTTTGCTTGAAAATAGGTTTTCCCTATTAGTTGAAATCACTAAGTTTTTCTTTGTCAAAAACTTTCCCAAGAAACCACCAATAGACATTGGGGTCCTTCACCCTTGTTCACCCACAAGTTTTACTTTAGAAGTTGGAGTGATGAGATTCTTGTAGCTTCCATGTCTTGATGCTCAATTTGTCCATTGCCATAGACTTGGCTAAGTACTTAGATTTTCCATCTGCAGAGGTTGTGCACTTTCCCCACCAGACTTGGTTTCCCAAGACAGGACCTTTCATAAGCCTTTCCTTAGCCAAATGGACGCGCTCCAACCTATCAATCCCACTACCACCAACTGTCCAAAAGGCTAAGTTCTAGCAACCTATATGATCAAGGCAGAGCCCATATTGCCAAGTGGTTACACTGTAAGCTTTCTCAACACTTGGCCTCCAAATCCCTTTGTGCCTGGGTGGCATACCACAAGTGAGATACACAAGCCAAATCCATGTCCTTGTGTAACCACTCAACCAAAAACCACCATTCAAGTCCCATTCCACCCAGGAGGTTCATTGTCTTAGTTGTTTTATTAAGAAAAGCATAAGTCCAAAAGACTTAGAATTATTCTCATCATAGCTTGTACATACTTTACCAACCCTTGTTTGCTACTAGCTAGGCTAAGCATGCCATAGTGACTTAACTTAGGAAATTCCCTAGCAATTCTACTTCTATAACTACTTAGGATTTCCCAACATAGCATTTGGCAAAAGTAGCATGCAAGACTTAGCAAAAATAATTCTAATGCTTATTCAAAATAAAGGGATGGAAATATCATGAAGTATCTCTTGCCTTGGTAATGGGGAGAGCAGCACTCTTCACAATCACATTCACTAGCAAAATCTACACAAAGTTTGTAGCACAAAATTACACACAATCATATACAAACAGAAATATGAATGCATGCATGCAAGAAAATGCAAAGTGATGATTTTTGAAAACTGCACCAAGCAAGTGCATGATACAGAAACATAACCAAGTCAAAAAGTTTGCTAACTAAACTTATTTAGCCCTAAAACAAATGCTAAACAAAATCTATACTCAAAATGGACCTAAATATGTTTCTGCATACAAAGTCATTTTAAAAGAAACTTTTTGTTAAACACATTGCAGATTCAGAAAGGGCTTGACTCACTGATTCCAACAGTATAAAATTTGCAAAAATCTAACGTGGGAATCAAAAGTTATAGCCCTTTGAAATTTGGATCTAAATCTGATTTGAAATTCTGTTTTAATTCAAACCCTAGCCACGCGTCCTATTTCTATTGGCCGATACCGATTCGCTCCGGATCACGCTCGTGAGCCATAGGATCTGTTTAAAACACACAGCCTAGATCTACCGAAAACGTTTCGTTAAGTGATCTAAATCTACGCGTTGGATCTAGATCTGACGGTCCTGGATCAAACGACCCAAACCGAGCGGCGCTAGCGGCGGTGGCTGGCGGCGGCGCGTCAGTCAGTGGCGGTGCCGGCGTGCTAGGTCGCCCGGGGAAGGAAGGAGATGCTTACCAGAACCGCAGGAGGTTGCTGATGCTCAAGGTGGCGATGGTTCGTCGAGGGGCGCGTGGACACGGCGAGGATTTCTCGTCGGAGTTGAGACAGACGTCGGGCACGGTCAGTCGTCGATGTTGGCGAGGTTCCTCGTCGCGCTAAGCCAAAATAGGGGTACTGTTAGATGCGCACAACGATGTAGATTCTAGGTGTACCAGTCAGAGGGCAAGGGGCGGTGGCTACTTACGGAGGCAGGTCGCCGGAGTTCGTGCAGAGAATGGTGGCGGCTGGTCGTCGATGTTGCTGGAGCTACGGATCATGCGAGGGCAAATGGGGAGTGTCAGTAGGTGCGCAAAGACTCGCTGAACTCGATAGCATGAACTAGAGACAGAGGGGAACATGGAGCTCACTGGAATTCGTCGACGCAGTCGTCGGAACAGCGGCGGCGTCGTGCGAGTTGTGGGCAGCTTGGTGGCGTGAAGGCGAAATTGTTTGGGGGGAAATGGTCGCGAGGATGTGGGGATTTTATAGCCAGAGGCTCGACAAGAAACGCTTGCTGCATCAATGCCAATTAAGCTCGCGGAATCAGTGCAGCAACGGGCAGCGGCGGAGGTCATGCGCGGAATCAGGGGAAGACGAAGCTGACGTGGAGAGGGCCCGCTCGTCAGCAAAATAAGCAGAGGGGGTGTGGGGTCTAGCTGTCAGCGGCTGAGTGGGTGTGCTCGCGCGTGCGGGAGGAAAAGAAATAGCCCGGGTGGGCTAGTTGGGCATGTTCAGATGCTGGGCTAGATTCCTGGCGCCTAGCCCTTTTCTTTTGTTTACTCCTTTTCTTTTTCTACTTCGATTTTCAGGAATGGTTTTTGAAATGAATTCAAACTCTTTTTGAATTCAAATCTTTCTGGGGTTTTTTTAGTGAGCAGTAGTCTCAAATATATGCATAAGATCATGTGTCTGCTTTGCAAAGGCTTGGTCAAGCTTGGAGATCAAAATAACAGAGACTAGGCACTTGGTTTGCAAAATTTGAAAAATGGTTTTTGAAACCATTTCCAATTTGTAAAATTTTGGTTCAAAACCACAATCAATCCCTTCAATGAGGAAGACAAACAAGTTAGGTTTAAAATCAATCAAACTTTCAAATTGTGATGGCCATTTGATTTAAATCTGCTCACATAAAATCATAGCACTAAGTGCTTCTGTTTTTCTGAAATGAGTTTGAAATTTGATCTCAAATCTATATGCATGAATGAATGATATGCAAACTTTGAAATCATGATTTTAGGGATGTTACAAATCTAACCCCCTTAAGGTGAATCTCGCCCTCGAGATTCGGATTGGCTAGCAAATAGGTGAGGGTGGTCTTTCCGAAGATCGTCTTCTCTTTCCCATGTTGCTTCCTCTTCGGTATGATGGTTCCATTGCACTTTGCAAAACTTGATAGTCTTTGTTCTCGTGACTCTTTCTGTAGTTTCAAGAATCTTGATAGGCTTTTCTTCATAAGTGAGATCACTTTCTAGTTGAACTTCTTCCAAGGGTATGGTATCCTTCAAAGAAGATTCTTCCATTTCTGGGTGACATTTCTTAAGCTGACTCACATGAAATACATTATGGACTGCTGATAGAGATGCTGGTAGTTCAATTTCATAAGCAACTTCTCCTTTGCGACTCACAATCTTGAATGGCCCAACATATCTTGGTGCCAACTTTCCTTTGACTCCGAATCTTTTCACTCCACGAAGTGGTGATACTCTAAGATAGGCTCTATCACCAACTTCGTAGGTGACTTCTCTACGCTTAGGATCTGCGTAGCTTTTCTGTCGGGACTGTGCTATCTTCAATCTGTCCTTAACCAATTTGACCTTCTCTTCGGCTTCTTTGATAAGATCTGGCCCAAATAAACTTCTTTCTCCCACACCATTCCATAACAATGGGGTGGTACACTTTCTTCCATAGAGAAACTCAAATGGTGCCATCTCAATGCTGGCTTGATAGCTGTTGTTATAAGAAAATTCTGCGTAAGGCAGACTTTCATCCCAACTCGCTCCATAGTCTAGGGCACATGCCCTCAACATGTCTTCAAGGATTTGGTTAGTCCTTTCTGTTTGTCCATCGGTTTGAGGAAGAAAGGCAGTACTGAATTCCAACCTCGTTCCCAATGATTCATGTAGCTGTCTCCAAAAATGGGAGGTGAATTGGGTTCCCCTATCAGACACAATACTTTTAGGCACACAGTGAAGCCATACAATTCTACTCATGTAGATTTTGGCTAACTTGGCACTTGTATAGGTTGTCTTCACGGGTATAAAATGAGCCACTTTAGTTAGGCGATCCACTACTACCCATATGGAGCCATATCCTGATCTGGTCCTTGGTAATCCGGTAATGAAATCCATACCAATTTTGTCCCATTTCCAATCAGGAATAGGTAGTGGTTGAAGCAAACCTGCTGGTTTCTGATGCTCCGCTTTTACTCTGCTACACACATCACACAAGGTAATATGTTCGGCGATGTCTCTCTTGAGATTGTTCCACCAAAATCTTTCTTTCATGTCCATGTACATTTTGGTGTTACCCGGATGAATAGAATACGGAGAGTTGTGCGCTTCTTGCAAAATCAGTTTCCGTAACTCCGGATCTTGTGGAACACAGATATGTTTCCCATGCCATAATGTACCCTGTTCGTCTTCATGGAAATTTTTAGCTCTCCCTTGGCCAATATTTTCCTTAATCCTTTAAATTTCCTTATCGGTCTTCTGAGCTTCTCAGATCTTGTCCAACAAAGTGGGTTGAACATCCAAAGACATAAGATGTCCTTTTTTGCAGGCTGAATTCCACTTCCACTACCATTTCCACTGTGGTGGCTCTTATGTCCACTCTTGTGGTTCTTATACTTGTCATTGTCATGACTGCGGTGATGCTTGTTGTCATGACGGTTGTGGTTGTGATGCTTTTTGAATTTCCCATGCTTATGGGATCCTGAGCTTCCACTGCCATCATAGTGAGATCGTTTGTGAGACGATCCCGAGTTGTGCTTGTCGGAGTGTTTCCTCTTCCTACTCTCGACTTGCTTCATTTTGTTCTCCAATATAGCCGCCTTGTCACAGAGCGACTGATAAGTGGGAACATATGCCACAGCCAGCTGCAGATTCAGCTCATCATTCAAGCCTTCCAGAAACTTTTCCTTTCTTTTGGCATCTGTGTCAACCTCATCCGGTGCATAACGTGCCAGATTGTTGAACTCTTCTATGTATTCAGCCACGCTGCGGTGACGCTGCTTCAGGTTGTGGAACTCTTTCTTTTTCAGGCTCATTATTCCTGATGAGATATGAGCCGTGCGAAAGCCATCTTCAAAGATAGCCCAAGTCACCTCATTTATAGGAGTGGTGATTTGGAAGTTGTCCCACCACGTGGCGGCTGGCCCTTCCAGCAGATGCGCTGCAAATCTGACCTTTTCAGCATCTGTGCAGCCCACGGTCACTAAGTCCTTGTTTACAGAACGTAGCCAGTCATTGGCCACCATGGGATCAGTTGTCCCCGAGAACTTATCTGGCCTCAGACGCAGAAATCTGGTGAGCATATCAAAGCCCGGAGGGTTGTTGTTGTTGTTGTTGTTGTTATTGTTGTTGTTATTGGGGTTGTTGTTGTTGTTATTCTGGTTTTGGATGAATGTTGTCATCATCTGCATAAGCTGTGTTTGAGCATTCATCATCTGTTGCATTTCTGGAGTGATGTTGTTGGGGTTGGGGTTTGCGCGACGGGGAGGCATCTGTGGTTTGTTCAAATAGAGATAAGAATGAGATACCCATAGATGTTTTATGCACAATACATCACAAGCAAACACATAGCATGCAACACAAGATAAAACTTCAACAACAAGATAACAAGTTCTCAATGTAAACACACAAGTGGCAAGCCATCCACATGTCGGATGGTCCAATAACAAGTTCACAAATAACAAGTATAATAATAAAGATAGGCGAGTAGTCAAGTCTACTCATCAGCATCAATCTCCTCCTCGACGAAGGTAAGACCTGTGTTCTCCATCGCGGTCTTGTTCTCCTCAATAGTAGTGGTCAAGGACTCAATCTTGGTCTTGAGAGCCCTCTTCTGGGAGCGAAGCCTCTCGATCACCATCTGCTGCTGCTCTAGCTCAAAATCCTTAGACTTCAGTTCTTCAGTCATGTCCCGGATCTTCTTGTTCCTATCCTGGACGCGTTTCTCCTGACTCTTGAACTTACGGTCCTGGGTCTCGAACTTCGCCTCCATTTCCTTGACTATCTCATCCTGCTGTGCGAAAAGCTTGTCCTTCTCGCGAAGCTGCACCTGGAGCTCGTCATTGTTGAGCATGACATTGGTCTTGTCCGTGTCCACGTGCCTGATGAGAGACTCTAAGTCCTGGAGATAGAGACGTATCGGCTTTGCTGCGTCCCTCGAGTTGTCCTCGAAGTCGATGGACTCTCCATCATCATCACGTCTTCCGAAGACGTGGAAGTGGGTGCCCCTAACCTTTCGGGAGTGACGGCCTAGCAGACGTCCTATCAGGTCCTGCATGACTACCTCCATGCCTCTCTCCCTGTCTTCGTGCATCAGCTTGAAGACGATGGCCTCTGTAGTAGGCTCTGTCATGCGTCCGGGCTGGTTCACCTTGAAGCCCCAGAGGTCCTTCCTCTCGAACTTGGTGAGTGGATGCACCATGATGGTGCGAAGAGGGAGATTGAGCAAAGTGGTAAGCTCAACGATACGAGGACCAAAACGGGTAACCTGGAACTCCTCAACAGTGCTGATGGTAATAGGCATCTATTTATAAGATATAAAAGTTAGGACAACACAACTGAAGACAAAATAAGACAAACAATTCATACATATCCTTGGAACACAAAATCACACAAGTCATGCATACATGAATCCATTACATCAATCAAGGTCCAAACTTATTTAAGGTATCATTTTGGAAAATAAGGTGATAGGTGGTGGTCCAACTAACGAAATGCATTTACAATCCTATCTCACTGGATGTGTTGGCTAACACAATGTTCCTAGAGGCAATCCACCTATCTTTCACATGATTCCATCACTAAGTCTATAATATCTCCCCTTAAGGTTTGGTTGGTGGCTTCCAACTCTTGGGTAAGCTCCTTCTCTTTCTCTAAGTCTTTTTGGAGGTTGAGCATTCTGCACTTGACTCTAGCACTTAGTTCTTTGATAGTCCTCCAAGCTGCTTCTCTTGCTGACTCAAAGAATGTGGTGTGCATCACAGTGTTGGTGTACATGCAAAATCCTCTTTCTTTGTGGTTGTCTTCCTTGTTTTTGTACAAGTGAAGTTGCACCCACCAGTACTCCACTCCTTCATCCATCACTGGAAAGCCTTTGTACACAGCTGCACCATGTGCTTCCATGGTCACCATGAGGTCCTTGAGAATTTTGGGGAACTCAGTCTCACACTCCAAGGTCATGGTCATGAGTGGTCCTTTCTTCACGTCTTCATTGATGGAGTTCATCTACAAATAGAGATGAGAATGAGAAGATTAGAAAAGTTTACGAGAAGAATAGACAAGTGTAGAAGTAGTTGAAAATTTTTCCTTAGTGGTTTTCCAATCCTAGGGTCATAATCCTACAGGCAACACAGTGCTCTGATACCATCTGTAAGATCCCTCCTTTGTAAAGGAAAAGGATCCCTGTGATTGCAATGCTAGTCCCTGGATCATTGCTAGCATCCACAATTTAAGATGAAGTACACAGATACAAAGGTCATTTATTACATTCATTCCAGAGATAAAACATAGTATTTTACAACTCAGGGCCACAGGCCTAATACAAGAGTTTATGGAATAAGTAAATAAACACAAGTCTTCATCTTCATGTGCCACAGGCAAGCATGTTGAGTGTAGACTCATGACTCCTAATCATCATCGGAGTAACCTGCAACATCACAAGTTATAACCACAGTGGGTCAATACTTTGGAATAGTATTGGCAAGTGATACCTTAGTAAATTTTAAGTGGACTATTTTACTATATGCATTTTGGCTAAGTGTAGATTGGCTTGCTTTGCTTGAAAATAGGTTTTCCCTATTAGTTGAAATCACTAAGTTTTTCTTTGTCAAAAACTTTCCCAAGAAACCACCAATAGACATTGGGGTCCTTCACCCTTGTTCACCCACAAGTTTTACTTTAGAAGTTGGAGTGATGAGATTCTTGTAGCTTCCATGTCTTGATGCTCAATTTGTCCATTGCCATGGACTTGGCTAAGTACTTAGATTTTCCATCTGCAGAGGTTGTGCACTTTCCCCACCAGACTTGGTTTCCCAAGACAGGACCTTTCATAAGCCTTTCCTTAGCCAAATGGACGCGCTCCAACCTATCAATCCCACTACCACCAACTGTCCAAAAGGCTAAGTTCTAGCAACCTATATGATCAAGGCAGAGCCCATATTGCCAAGTGGTTGCACTGTAAGCTTTCTCAACACTTGGCCTCCAAATCCCTTTGTGCCTGGGTGGCATACCACAAGTGAGATACACAAGCCAAATCCATGGCCTTGTGTAACCACTCAACCAAAAACCACCATTCAAGTCCCATTCCACCCAGGAGGTTCATTGTCTTAGTTGTTTTATTAAGAAAAGCATAAGTCCAAAAGACTTAGAATTATTCTCATCATAGCTTGTACATACTTTACCAACCCTTGTTTGCTACTAGCTAGGCTAAGCATGGCATAGTGACTTAACTTAGGAAATTCCCTAGCAATTCTACTTCTATAACTACTTAGGATTTCCCAACATAGCATTTGGCAAAAGTAGCATGCAAGACTTAGCAAAAATAATTCTAATGCTTATTCAAAATAAAGGGATGGAAATATCATGAAGTATCTCTTGCCTTGGTAATGGGGAGAGCAGCACTCTTCACAATCACAGTCACTAGCAAAATCTACACAAAGTTTGTAGCACAAAATTACACACAATCATATACAAACAAAAATATGAATGCATGCATGCAAGAAAATGCAAAGTGATGATTTTTGAAAACTGCACCAAGCAAGTGCATGATACAGAAACATAACCAAGTCAAAAAGTTTGCTAACTAAACTTATTTAGCCCTAAAACAAATGCTAACCAAAATCTATACTCAAAATGGACCTAAATATGTTTCTGCATACAAAGTCATTTTAACAGAAACTTTTTGTTAAACACATTGCAGATTCAGAAAGGGCTTGACTCACTGATTCCAACGGTATAAAATTTGCAAAAATCTAATGTGGGAATCAAAAGTTATAGCCCTTTGAAATTTGGATCTAAATCTGATTTGAAACTCTGTTTTAATTCAAACCCTAGCCACGCGTCCTATTTCTATTGGCCGATACCGATTCGCTCTGGATCACGCTCGTGAGCCATAGGATCTGTTTAAAACACACGGCCTAGATCTACCGAAAACGTTTCGTTAAGTGATCTAAATCTACGCGCTGGATCTAGATCTGACGGTCTTGGATCAAACGACCCAAACCGAGCGGCGCTAGCGGCGGTGGCTGGCGGCGGCGCGTCAGTCAGCGGCGGTGCCGGCGTTCTAGGTCGCTGTAACACCCCCGGTCACTCCGGAAAGACGGCTGTCACTTCTGGCAGCTCAATAGGATCTCTAGACTAGCCCCACAGACCAACACTAGTCTTTTCTGCGTACTTTGTCCTCACTCATGCGCACCCGGTTACCCACTTCCCGGTCGGTCACCGATCCTAGATTTACTCTAGGCCAAGCACGCTTAACCTTAGAGTTCTTTTCGAATGAGCTTCCGGAAAAGAAGTTGCAACTTGTTGGTATGGGTTTCCTATCAATCCTATTGAGCCATGCGCCAGGGTCTCACATACACCCACCCTTATAAGATCGACGTCCTCGTCGATCAACCACAAGCCAGGAACGTCCCCTCTTGGCACACGTCTGTGCGTCCAGTGCCAGCACATGTGCCATGCCGTGTCCACTCCGGGCCACACACGCCATGCGCCACATGTCCGCCACTGACCCGCACACGCCCGTTTAACCGCGAGGGTCGGCTCTGATACCAATTTGTAACACCCCCGGTCACTTCGGACCGACGGCTGTCACTTCTGGCAGCTCAATAGGATCTCTAGACTAGCCCCACAGACCAACACTAGTCTTTTCTGCGTACTTTGTCCTCACTCATGCGCACCCGGTTACCCACTTCCCGGTCGGTCACCCATCCTAGAATTACTCTAGGCCAAGCACGCTTAACCTTAGAGTTCTTTTCGAATGAGCTTCCGAAAAAGAAGTTGCAACTTGTTGGTATGGGTTTCCTATCAATCCTATTGAGCCATGCGCCAGGGTCTCACAGTCGCCTGGGGAAGGAAGGAGATGCTTACCAGAACCGCAGGAGGTTGCTAATGCTCAAGGTGGCGATGGTTCGTCGAGGGGCGCATGGACACGGCGAGGATTTCTCGTCGGAGTTGAGACAGACGTCGGGCACGGTCAGTCGTCGACGTTGGCGAGGTTCCTCGTCGCGCTAAGCCAAAATAGGGGTACTCTTAGATGCGCACAACGATGTAGATTCTAGGTGTACCAGTCAGAGGGCAAGGGGCGGTGGCTACTTACGGAGGGAGGTCGCCGGAGTTCGTGCAGAGAATGGTGGCGGCTGGTCGTCGACGTTGCTGGAGCTACGGATCATGCGAGGGCAAATGGGGAGTGTCAGTAGGTGTGCAAAGACTCGCTGAACTCGATAGCATGAACTAGAGACAGAGGGGAACATGGAGCTCACCGGAATTCGTCGGCGCAGTCGTCGGAACAGCGGCGGCGTCGTGCGAGTTGTGGGAAGCCTGGTGGCGTGAAGGCGAAATTGTTTGGGGGAAATGGTCGCGAGGATGTGGGGATTTTATAGCCAGAGGCTCGACAAGAAACACTTGCTGCATCAATGCCAATTAAGCTCGCGGAATCAGTGCAGCAACGGGCAGCGGCGGAGGTCGTGCGCGGAATCAGGGGAAGACGAAGCTGACGTGGAGAGGGCCCGCTCGTCAGCGAAATAAGCAGAGGGGGTGTGGGGTCTGGCTGTCAGCGGCTGAGTGGGTGTGCTCGCGCGTGCGGGAGGAAAAGAAATAGCCCGGGTGGGCTAGTTGGGCCTGTTCAGATGCTGGGCTAGATTCCTGGCGCCTGGCCCTTTTCTTTTGTTTACTCCTTTTCTTTTTCTAATTCGATTTTCAGGAATGGTTTTTGAAATGAATTCAAATTCTTTTTGAATTCAAATCTTTCTGGGGTTTTTGCAGTGAGCAGTAGTCTCAAATATAGGCATAAGATCATGTGGTTGCTTTGCAAAGGCTTGGTCAAGCTTGGAGATCAAAATAATAGAGACTAGGCACTTGGTTTGCAAAATTTGAAAAATGGTTTTTGAAACCATTTCCAATTTGTAAAATTTTGGTTCAAAACCACAATCAATCCCTTCAATGAGGAAGACAAACAAGTTAGGTTTAAAATCAATCAAACTTTCAAATGGTCATGGCCATTTGATTTAAATCTGCTCACATAAAATCATAGCACTAAGTGCTTCTGTTTTTCTGAAATGAGTTTGAAATTTGATCTCAAATCTATATGCATGAATGAATGATATGCAAACTTTGAAATCATGATTTTAGGGATGTTACAACTATGCAGTTTCCATACATCTTTCTTCAAAGATTGATTTTATTGTTAAAAACTATGTCCATCAGCCTTCACAGGTTGACCAGAACATACATGGAGTTCCTTTCCTGCCGCATTCGTAGCTCCTTCCCGGAACAGGGAGTAACAAGTAATAGTTCTTACACTCTGCAAAGGTGCGTTACTTTACCCATGAGAGATCAACTCCTTGTTGCACAACCAGGTGTACTTTCCCATCCACAATTCCATGATGTGGGACCCAGTAGGTGATCCAAGCCAATCACTGCCCCCTTCGTGACCCTGCATGTCTCCTTGGTGTATACCATGCCCACCCATTGAATTACGACAATGGTTAGTACAAACCCGTTAGATGCTAGAACTATCATGGGACGTTGAGCGTTCCCACCCATATGCTGCATATCCTCAACAAATTACCAATTAATGCACGCTACGAGGATATCAGCCACGACCTGCACATCCAGCTACATGCGAGAGGAAGAAGATACAGCTGACTTCTCCATCCCATTACAAATCTCATGGTTAACGCATAATATACGGTGCTAGAATCACTAATGACATGGGTTGTTAAGTCCTAGGTGATTAATCTTATTGCAAATGGAAAACTAGGTTCCATTGCTCACCTTATCCATATCATCACTTAGGATGATATCAACATTTATTTGTTTTGAGAAAATAATATTTTCTTTCTCTGAGACATAGATGATAACACACAATTTTGCAATTACTTTGAATAAGACTCATCAAAGGACATGAGCAAGTGATGAACTTTCCTTGTGATTGCAAGGTAGTGAAGTCGAATGCTTGCACTGGACCTTGAGATTCTATGTCTACAAAACACCATTATTGCCCGGTAAGGACAATATTTAAAGAAGCAAAAAATGAATATGCATAGTAATGTAATGCATCATTTATTATTTATCTTCTTTGTGTGTTTTACCCAATATTTTAGTTTTTGGAATTTCTTTATGTAATAAAGGAATTCATTTTAAGGAATAACCTTAATATTTTATAAATATTACATTCACTATTTTTATAATGTAATATATCATTAATAGAGTTAAAAACTAACTTTTATTTAATTTTAACTCTTATAATTATTTCTTTAATATTTCTTTTTAAAAATAATCATTTTAATTAAGGAGATTTTATTTTGGTATCTTAAATATCAATTTAGTATTTTTCTAAAATACTATAATAACTAAATATATAAAAGTTAATTTTATTTATTTTTAGGTATTTTCTTGATTTTTATAAAATTCCATAAGGAATATATATTATAAAAATCTTTAACCTAAAGTTCCTTTATTAAAATTAGATTTCTTAATTTAATTTAATAGGTTATGTTATTATATTCAAAAAATATTGCATTTTTTAAGGCTTTTTGTTTTATTTTCTAGGATTTATTGAATCCTAGGGGTAGTTTGGTCTTTTGCAAAATATTAAAATCCTTTTAATATTTGGGACAACCCCATTGGGATATTTGGGCCCAGCTTGGCCCAATTGGCCTAGTCAAAACAACTTCCTGAAGTGGTACTGGCCCTATTAGCCTAGTAAACTCCTCTCTCTCTCTCGTTCACTCCTCTCCTTCTTCCTCGACCCCATGGGGTTGCTGACATCTCCGTCGTGCAATTCAAGTCGCCCTGGTCCTCCCTGGCCGCCACTGTGGTGCATGGCAAGGTTGTTGACCCCGCTCCTTCATCTGGTCCATTTCGATTTGGCTCTGGGCTCTCCTTCGGCCAGGTTGGCTCCGTCCCGAACCCTAGGGTTTGTGTGATGTCAGTGATGCCTCTGTCGCTTCCCCCGTGGTGCTGTGAGGTGCTTCTGCATTGCTGCGGTGGTGATGTTCATCCTCAAGCGTTGTTGTGGCCGCCGCCTCAGCTCGGTGCGGGTTGCAGCGCCCTTCGGGTGTTCCCCGTGCCGCCGTGCGCTCGTTGGCCCTTCTGCTTCCTCTTCTAAACTATAGCGAGGACCCCTGGTGAGTTTAATCTTGATCTCCCCCTCGTGCCTTCTGTCCTCTGACTCCCTTGATATTATATGTGTGTCTCTAGTGTGCATCCCTAATTAGGGTTCATGTCCTGATTAGAGTACCTCCCTCAGTTTTAGCTATATATGATGCATTGGCACTAGTATTGTTGGTTATGGTGGATGATGATTAAGTATATCATGGTGGTCACTGTCTATAGTTGATTTGGATGATACTAGTGGCTTATTAATTTTATTCCAATTGGTCATTAGACTTGACCAAGATTATAGTATTCCAGTGAAATGGTTACTTGTCGATCCTTGTGATTTGAAAGTTCATTACTGTCATGATCCTGATATTGACAGTAATTCTATCAGTGATGTATTCACTGCATCCTTAGTGTTGGCTTATGTAATCATATGTAGATTGAGGGTAATCAGTTTCTTACAGTGATGCTCTGTATATATATAACCTGGAAATGATTCATGGTGATTGATTCTAGGAAAATGATGATTAGTGGCTTTCCAGTTTAGAACAGTAGGTAATTATTCTGCTTAGTTTAGAATCTGTTCTTGTGGCACCATCTTACAATGGCACACAAGTCTAGGTTCTACTACTGGGCTTGATTCTATTGTTGGTTAAGATTGGATTAATGCCAAAGATAAGTTGAAAGCTTGTTTTTTAAACATGATTGCGTATGATGTTGGTCTGAGGCTTAGGAACTAGATTCCTATCATGTTTTCCCTCATAGACATGTTCTGATATTAACATCAGTTACTGAATCTTGAATCTTTTTGCTAAAAATAGTTGGGATGCTCATGGTTTTGTATGGATCCATAAGATTTATGGATTCTAGGGTGCTACTCTATTAAGAGATGTGCCCAGAATTCATATTCTTGGCTATGGTCATATGGAAATATAGGATTTGTCTTTAATATCCAGGATCAGTGATGCTAGTCTGAGATCCTGTTTTGATCTTTAAGTTTAAGCATAATCTTTATTAAAAAATCTCCTGTGATGGATTCACCCCACTTGGGTGATTTCTGAGGGATCTAGATATGAAACAACACATGTGTTCTAATCTAGATAAGAAGGTTAGATCATGTGAGGGTTTTATATTACTCACCAAAACTGTTAGGTTACTGGTTGATCTGGTTGGCTAGATCTTGCTAATTGTTCTATTGGCCTGATCTTGTCCTTCACCTTCTGGTGCTGCTCTTGCTACTTCTGGTTCATGTAATCTTGGCCTTGACCATGCTATCCACCTGATCCACCACGTCCTTATGTCACCATCTGGTGAATACTTGGATGGTATGATGTATGGTTTGGCTAGTGGTTTGCTTGTCTTAGGTAAGCTTGGTGTGTTCCTGGTTTAATGTTTGAAAGTGAGAATGAGCTGCTGGAAGCTTTGTTACGGATAAGCTCTTCTCCTTTTGCTTGTGTTGCTGCTGCTTCTGTGTTGACAACACACACCATGCAGTTAGGTGACTGTGTTGTGCATGGTGTGGATAAGATCAGTGATGTGTTTCACCTTTCTACCATTTTACATTTCACTCACCAGGTAAAACCTGCCCCTTTTACTTGCTGTTGATATTCATAGGTGGCTTATTTGTTATGAAAGAACAGATTCTTTCATATTGGTGAAACTTGCCCCTTTAATAATTACTCAATGATGTAAACTTGAGCAGTGCACTTCACTGCTCTCAACTAAGAGTAAATCTAACAATTAATCTTTTATTTTCATTTTGTTTGTTTTTTTATTTTGTAGGTACAAGATCTGGGTATGCAAGATTTAGTATAGGATCACATAGATAGATGGATTCTTTTTGTAATCTTTATTTTATTCTTTTTGTAAAAATCTTGTAATAGTTTATTCATATATGAATTTCCTTTATTGTATTATTTTTACTGTAATGAACCTCTTCATTGTTTGAATGAGTTTATCCTGGTAAAGTGTGTATGGAATAAAGATAAGAAATAAAGAGTCATTTCTTATTTGAATTACTTTATATTGAATTCCATTATTATTTATTATCTCTTTATTATAAAAAATAATATTACTAAATCATTTTGAAAATCATTTCAAGATGCCAAATCCTATATTTTTAAATATAAGTTCAAATTTCAAATTTGAATTCAAATTCTTCCCCCCAAAACACATTGAATCATAAAGATCATGTCAAAATTTATAACGATCACTCTCAATAGATATTCCTACACCTAGAAAGAAACTCTGATCACTTCGTTGGTTCCTAGATGCTGGGATGTTACAAACTTCCCCCCTTCGTTGGTTAACGAGCACAAAATCCTTGTTCTACCCTTCGTTGGTTCCTAAATGCTGGGATGTTACAAACTTCCCCCCTTAAATTAAACTTCGTCCCAAAGTTTGCCGAAGTGTACTTAAATAGTTCTAGATAGGCTTCTTTTAAGTCATCATCATTCTCCCATGTGGATTCCCTCTCAGGGTGATGCTCCCACTATACTTTGTAGTACTTGATTGCCCTATTTCGCAACCTTTTCCAGTTCTCTTCCAAGATTTTACAGGGTTTCTCAACATACGTCAAATCTGCTTGTAATTCCACTTCTTGATATGTGATTGCATCATCAGGAACCTTAAGAAATTTCCGGAGTTGTCACACATGGAAAACATTGTGAACTTGAGCCAATCTTGGTGGTAACTCTAAAGCATAAGCTATAGTCCTATTCTGACTCAGTATTTTGAATGGTCCTATATATCTGGGACTCAATTTTCCTTTAACTTTGAACCTCTTAACTCCTTTCATTGGGCTTACTTTGAGATATACCATATCTCCCACTTCAGGATGCCATGATCTTCGACTCTGATCAGCATATTGTCTACTTTGAGCTATTTTCAATAAATCTTTGATGATATCTATGATATCTTGCCTTTCCTTGATATAGTCTGGTGCAAATTCCTTGCTACTGCCAGGTTCATACCAACATATTGGTGATCTACATTTCCTCCCATAAAGTACTTGATATGGGGATGCCTTTAGACTACTCTGATAGCTATTGTTGTAGGAAAATTTTGTCAATGGTAGATGATCTTCCCACAAACCTCCAAAGTCTAATGCACAAGCCCTAAGCATGTCTTCCAATATTTGGTTGGTTCTTTCTATCTGACCCCCTGTTTCTGGATGATAAGTTATGCTGAAATCTAACTTTGAACCAAGTGCTTCATGTAATTGTTTCCAAAATGCTGAAGAAAACATAGATCCTCTATATGATACAATCTTCTTGGGCACTCCATGCTTACTTACTATCTCCTTGACATATACTTCTACTAACTCCTCAGCATTATCTTTTTGATATACCGGAATAAAATGTGCACTTTTGTGAGTCTATCCATAATCACCCATATCTTATCCTTCCGTTTTGGTGTCATGGGTAATCCTATGATGAAATCCATACCAATTTATTCCCATTTCCACTCTGGAATTTCTAAAGGTTGTAATGGTCCTGCTGGACTTTGATGTTCAACTTTTACCCTTTGGCAAGTATGGCATTCCGACACATATTTTTCAATGTCTCTTTTCATGTTATTCCACAAGAATAATTCTTTCAAATCCATGTACATCTTGGTACTTCTTGGATAAATGGAGTATGGTGTTTCATGTGCTTCTCGGAGTATCAACTCCCTAATTTCCGGCACATCTAGAACACAAAGACGATCTTGTAACCATAAAGCTCCTAAGTGAAAAACTGATGCTTGACCTTGACATATCCTTCGAATTTCTTCAGCAATAAAAGGATCTTCATCTTGATGTCTAAAAATTCCATGCCTAAGATCACTACTCTGTTCTGCAACTACTCGCATGGTAGATAGTCCTCCAAGAATCTCTGTTCTTATGAATTGAATTTCCAACCTCTCCAAATCCATCTGCAGCTATTTTGGTAGTTCTCTATTGATAGGCTGAATATCCGTGCTCTTTCGGCTTAAAGCATCGGCCACAACATTGGCCTTTCCAGGGGTATAATTGATTGTCAGATCATAATCTTTGATTAGCTCCAACTAATGCTTTTGTATCATATTCAATTCCTTTTGAGTGAAGAAATATTTGAGACTTTTATGGTCAGTGTATAACTCACACCTTGCTCCATAGAGAAAATGCCTCCATCCTTTCAAGGCAAAAACTACTGCTGCTAACTCCAAATCATGTGTTGGATAATTGACTTCATATGGTTTCAGTTGTCTTGATCTGTAAGAAATTACTTTACGATCTTGCATTAACACACAACCTAATCCGTCTTTGGATGCATCACAATATACCATGTAATCCTTTCATGTTTCAGGAACTGCTAAGATTGGGGCGGTAGTTAGTCTAGTTTTCAACTCTTGCAAGCTTGCTTCACACTTCTCATCCTAGATGAATGGTCATCATTCTAGCTATTGTAAAAACCTTCAATGAACCTCCGATAATAACCGTCCATACCCAAGAAACCTCGGATTTGTTTCACATTGATTGGTACATATAGAGGTCCAAACCTGATAAGGTAGAGATCCCTGTGTTTACAATGCTAGTCCCTGGATCAATAGCTAGCATCCACAGTTTAAGATGTAATATCAAGAAACAAAGGTCATAATACAACTTTATAACCAGGAATAAAATAATTCATTACATCTTACATAACTCATTTGGCTATCTCATTACAATGCAGCAAAAATAACTATATAACATGGAGTCCTTCATCTTCAAAGTGCCACAGACAATCATGTTGGTTGTAGACTTGTAATCTTATTTAACACACTTCATTAACATCAAACAAACCTGCAACATAATAAGTTACAGCCACAAGGGTCAATACATTTGAATTGTATTGGCAAGTTTCACTACTATGTGGAAATAAGTTGGATCCTATCAATAAATGCATATTTGGCTAAGTAGAGTTTATGCTCATTTGCAGAAAGCAATATATTTTTATCCTATCTTTTCAAAATAGTTTTGATCTTTTGACAAATCTTTCTGAACTCCTTGGAAAACTCCAAGTGCTTCTAATCCCTTGTTGACACCATCAAGTTATACTTTGAGAAATTGGAATGTCGAGATCTTCCATAGCTTCAGGCCTTAGTTGCTCAGAGTTGTCCGTAACCAGGGACATGGCTAAGTACTTAGAATTTGATCTTCTGCATAAGTTGTACACTTTACCCACATGACACAATCTCGTCTTGATGCCACCAGTGGCCGCTGGATAAGTACACACCAAATGGAGTACCGGCAGATCGAGAATGTGACAAAGTCTTTCCATAGAAGTCCTCCCAATACACAATGCTAGCTTGTCTACCAGGCACCAATGTAAGGATATATTTCCAATACATAATTCTAGTTAACCTGAAGATGCCAATGCAAGGGTCTTCCACTATGTAGTTGACTAAGCCAGAGCCCATTTAGCATGTGGCTATACACAGAAGCCATTGTACGAGAAACATGTTCAATCTCTAAGTCCCTGGGTGGTTTTCTTCTAGTACACATACAGAAAGATAGCCATATAAACATGGTTCCCTTTGTTGCCACCTTGTCCATAATTGAGTATCCTCATTCCACCCAGGTGGTTCATTGAGTACTTGTTTTATTATATAAAACATATATTTTTCCAACACTTCATATATTCATAACATGGTATTCCACCCCAAGTATATAGTAGGGCTAAGCATACTACAACTACAATGTTTTCACTAAGGAAGATATAAAGGATATCCTAATAGGACATAGCATAGCATAGTAACATAGTAATCCTATCATGCATACTACAAAAATTCCACTAAGTATAATGAAAATAGTAGGACATGGATGATAGTACCACTTGCCTTAGTAGTTGGTGGTGTTGGTACACTCTTTGCAATAACACACTTGACAATCAACACAATCTATCAAGCAAAACAACCAAGACAAAACATACACAAGATCAACAGTAATGGCAACACAAAAAAATCATGCAAAGTATGCAGACATGCAAGATGGCAATTTTTATTGTACAAATTTTTATAACAAGGTTCTGAACATTACTAAGTGATTTATGAAAATTTTATATTTTCAAGATTACAAATGCAACCATTTGTGCAATTATAGCAATTAGCAACATTTAAAAAACAGTTGGAAAGGTCTTATTTATACTAGAATAAAATTATATTTTGGTCTTACTTTACATAGGGTTCGATTTGCAACCATTTGCAAAAGGATTTACTTAAAAATAATTTACACAACAATTTTTATACTCAAAATACTCCACAAATGGTTCTGTATAAAACGTGATTTTAACAGATTCAAAAATACCTAATTATGGGTCCACTGTGTTCTACTCGTTTTTGTGAATCCATAGACATACTATTTGCTAAATTTGGATATACACAACTAAAGATATAATTTTTATGGTGAAAATGACCAATTAAACCATTTAATTTATAAATCAAATTTTTGTACAGAGAATAAGTAATATTATTGCAGAAATGGATTCTACAGAATCTCAGCTTTTCAGGGATACCAAATTTATAATTTTTGGACTTCTAAATCTTTTTCTATGAATTATACAAGTTCGTACTAAAATCTGGAAAAGTCAAACTCGAGAATTGACTAAAATTGACTTTGACCGATCTGACTGAGTTGACTGTTGACTACGCTGATGTCATGATGATGTCAGATTTTACTACAGAAAAAGTTGCTCGGATGGAAAAAATTTCTACATGAAAGTTGTAGATAACAACTAGATCTATCTACTGTTCAAAGGAAATTGAATTTGGAGCAACGGGGTGGGCATAAAATGGATTATACCTTCTAAGATCTGAATCTTTGACTGCGTTTTTCTCTCTTCTCGATGAACGAAACAAGGTGAAACCGGCGGGAATGGAACCGTCCTGACAAGGGGAACAACTTCCGTCTTTCAAGCCACCGCGATCCGAGGTCGTCTTGAAGGTCTATTTGGGTGGAGAAGATTGGGGAGAATTTTGGATAAAAATGGGGCTAAGATGAGTTGAAAACTTGTGAACTTTCCTGGAGTGGGGTTTATAAAGGAGGGGGTGGGGGCTGGATTAAAGCAAATTAAAGAGGGAGAGAAATTAGGGGATATTTAGTGAAATTTAGAGGGCAATTGAGAGTTATTTAGGAGCATTAGATAGGACAAAGACCAAGTGCTCCCTCCTTACTGGTTCAGGTACATACGCCCTCCTCGTGGTGGTGGCCTCTTGGTCTATCGGCCTGGTTGGGTCGGCCCATTTTGGCGGCCTGGTCAGCCATTTTTTTCGTTTTTTTAATTCTTAATTCTTTCATAACTTTTGATTTAGAGCTAATTTATTGATTCAAATTTCTGTGGGTTCATAAATTCATGGGCAACATTTTAGGACATAAATTTGATGTATTTAGAAATATTTAATTTTCTCAATTATTATTTAGTTAATTATTGTACGATTGCATGTGTGCGATATTGGCCTAGTTGCAGGGCAATATATTTGGATTGACTTGTATTCTTTCCTTATTTGAACTTAATTCGATTTAGTTCCACTTTACATGGATAACCATGAATTAAAGTTTGAAAATATAAGAGGATAATTTTATAAAAACTTAAAATAGATCACATAAGCTATGGTGCTTATTTTAAAACGAGACTGTTTGCTTTTATTTTTGGTTCAAAACAAAACAAAGGTTGTTTTAAAAATGTAAATAAAGTAGTTGAGATGTATAGATGGTTTTTGGTTGAGAACATTCCTTAAGATTATAAATAGATTTTCAAATACAGGAAGTTTGTGAAAAAGATTTTGAAGGGGAACCTTGCAAATTAAAATTTTGAAGTAGCGAAGATATATGGATAATCTTGATGTTTTGATCTTAGGGTTTTTGTTAAATGCTATTTTTATTTTAAGGAGTACCTTTATTTGGGGGAAAACTTTTGTAATAGTTTAAAAGGTTTTAATGTTTCCAATTAGAAGCAAAAGGTTTCTTTTCCCCATAAATTTCAACAATTGTTTATTTTGTTTATTTATTTTTCACATTTCAAAATTTGGAAAATTTTGGGATGTGACAGGCTACCACCCTTAAAAGAAATATCGTTCCGAGATTCGAGAAGGTTAGAAATAATAGGTTGAGTTTTAGAATAACTTGGGTGCCACCACCCTTAAAAGGAAATTTTGTAGGGTTTCATTCTATAGTTCACTTGGCTATGGTTTCAATGATTGAAATCCAAAGGCTTTTGACATGTCTCGGAGGCATCTGTTGGTTTAATAGGGATAAGTAATGATAGATAGATCTAAGGAAGTTCTAACACACAACTCCAAACAAATAAGTTCAATCAAACAATCAACAAGCAACTAATCACTTAATAACTTAGGAGTTTAACTCATGAGTTGAAGGAAACAACAAGTTTTCTTGAAACAATAAATCTGGTATAGTCATACCTCATAGGTCAATATGATCCATACACTAACATGATATCAATGTTTTTGGTAGGCAATCTAATGTCTCTTGGTTCTCACTTGTAGTCCTTAGTGATGTCTAAGTTGAAGTCCTTGGTGAAACTAAAGTTAAAGTCATTGGTCATGGTGAAGGCTTTATCCATCAAGTTGAAAAAGGAAGAGATGTAGAATCAAAAACCAAAAAGGTTGAGGAAAGAGTTTACAAGATTGTTTGTAAATAAGGTTTTGGAACAAATACAACTCCTATTTTTCTAAGGGGTTTTGTCCAATCCTAGGGTTATAATCCTGCAGGTAACACATTGCTCTAATACCATCTGTAGACATGCCAACCTGATAAGGTAGAGATCCCTGTGTTTACAATGCTAGTCCCTGGATCAATAGCTAGTATCCACAGTTTAAGATGTAATATCAAGAAACAAAGGTCATAATACAACTTTATAACCAGGAATAAAATAATTCATTACATCTTACATAGCTCATTTAGCTATCTCATTACAATGCAGCAAAAATAACTATATAACATGGAGTCCTTCATCTTCAAAGTGCCACAGGCAATCATGTTGGCTGTAGACTTGTAATCCTATTTAACACACTTCATTAACATCAAACAAACCTGCAACATAATAAGTTACAGCCACAAGGGTCAATACATTTGAATTGTATTGGCAAGTTTCACTACTATGTGGAAATAAGTTGGATCCTATCAATAAATGCATATTTGGCTAAGTAGAGTTTATGCACATTTGCAGAAAGCAATATATTTTTATCCTATCTTTTCAAAATAGTTTTGATCTTTTGACAAATCTTTCTGAACTCCTTGTAAAACTCCAAGGGCTTCTAATCCCTTGTTGACACCATCAAGTTTTACTTTGAGAAATTGGAATGTCGAGATCTTCCATAGCTTCAGGCCTTAGTTGCTTAGAGTTGTCCGTAACCGGGGACACGACTAAGTACTTAGAATTTGATCTTCTGCAGAAGTTGTACACTTTACCCACATGACACAATCTCGTCTTGATGCCACCAGTGGCCGCTGGATAAGTACACACCAAATGGAGTATCGGCAGATCGAGAATGTGACAAAGTCTTTCCATAGAAGTCCTCCCAATACACAATGCTAGCTTGTCTACCAGGCACCAATGTAAGGATATATTTCCAATACATAATTCTAGTTAACCTGAAGATGCCAATGCAAGGGTCTTCCACTATGTAGTTGACTAAGCCAGAGCCCATTTAGCATGTGGTTATACAAGGAATCCATTGTACGAGAAACATGTTCAATCTCTAAGTCCCTGGGTGGTTTTCTTCTAGTACACATACAAAAAGATAGCCATATAAACATGGTTCCCTTTGTTGCCACCTTGTCCATAATTGAGTATCCTCATTCCACCCAGGTGGTTCATTGAGTACTTGTTTTATTATATAAAACATATATTTTTCCAACACTTCATATATTCATAACATGGTATTCCACCCCAAGTATAAAGTAGGGCTAAGCATACTACAACTACAATGTTTTCACTAAGGAAGATATAAAGGATATCCTAATAGGACATAGCATAGCATAGTAACATAGTAATCCTATCATGCATACTACAAAAATTCCACTAAGTATAATGAAAATAGTAGGACATGGATGATAGTGCCACTTGCCTTAGTAGTTGGTGGTGTTGGTACACTCTTCGCAATAACACACTTGACAATCAACACAATCTATCAAGCAAAACAACCAAGACAAAACATACACAAGATCAACAGTAATGGCAACACAAAAAAATCATGCAAAGTATGCAGACATGCAAGATGGCAATTTTTATTGTACAAATTTTTATAACAAGGTTCTGAACATTACTAAGTGATTTATGAACATTTTATATTTTCAAGATTACAAATGCAACCATTTGTGCAATTATAGCAATTAGCAACATTTAAAAAACAGTTGGAAAGGTCTTATTTATACTAGAATAAAATTATATTTTGGTCTTACTTTACATAGGGTTCGATTTGCAACCATTTGCAAAAGGATTTACTTAAAAATAATTTACACAACAATTTTTATACTCAAAATACTCCACAAATGGTTCTGTATAAAACGTGATTTTAACAGATTCAAAAATACCTAATTATGGGTCCACTGTGTTCTGCTCGTTTTTGTGAATCCATAGACATACTATTTGCTAAATTTGGATATACACAACTAAAGATATAATTTTTATGGTGAAAATGACCAATTAAACCATTTAATTTATAAATCAAATTTTTGTACAGATAATAAGTAATATTATTGCAGAAATGGATTCTACAGAATCTCAGCTTTTCAGGGATACCAAATTTATAATTTTTGGACTTCTAAATCTTTTTCTATGAATTATACAAGTTCGTACTAAAATCTGGAAAAGTCAAACTCGAGAATTGACTGAAATTGACTTTGACCGATCTGACTGAGTTGACTGTTGACTACGCTGATGTCATGATGATGTCAGATTTTACTACAGAAAAAGTTGCTCGGATGGAAAAAATTTCTACATGAAAGTTGTAGATAACAACTAGATCTATCTACTGTTCAAAGGAAATTGAATTTGGAGCAACGGGGTGGGCATAAAATGGATTATACCTTCTAAGATCTGAATCTTTGACTGCGTTTTTCTCTCTTCTCGATGAACGAAACAAGGTGAAACCGGCGGGAATGGAACCGTCCTGACAAGGGGAACAACTTCCGTCTTTCAAGCCACCGCGATCCGAGGTCGTCTTGAAGGTCTATTTGGGTGGAGAAGATTGGGGAGAATTTTGGATAAAAATGGGGCTAAGATGAGTTGAAAACTTGTGAACTTTCCTGGAGTTGGGTTTATAAAGGAGGGGGTGGGGGCTGGATTAAAGCAAATTAAAGAGGGAGAGAAATTAGGGGATATTTAGTGAAATTTAGAGGGCAATTGAGAGTTATTTAGGAGCATTAGATAGGACAAAGACCAAGTGCTCCCTCCTTACTGGTTCAGGTACATACGCCCTCCTCGTGGTGGTGGCCTCTTGGTCTATCGGCCTGGTTGGGCCGGCCCATTTTGGCGGCCTGGTCAGCCATTTTTTTCGTTTTTTTAATTCTTAATTCTTTCATAACTTTTGATTTAGAGCTAATTTATTGATTCAAATTTCTGTGGGTTCATAAATTCATGGGCAACATTTTAGGACATAAATTTGATGTATTTAGAAATATTTAATTTTCTCAATTATTAATTAGTTAATTATTGTACGATTGCATGTGTGCGATATTGGCCTAGTTGCAGGGCAATATATTTGGATTGACTTGTATTCTTTCCTTATTTGAACTTAATTCGATTTAGTTCCACTTTACATGGATAACCATGAATTAAAGTTTGAAAATATAAGAGGATAATTTTATAAAAACTTAAAATAGATCACATAAGCTATGGTGCTTATTTTAAAACGAGACTGTTTGCTTTTATTTTTGGTTCAAAACAAAACAAAGGTTGTTTTAAAAATGTAAATAAAGTAGTTGAGATGTATAGATGGTTTTTGGTTGAGAACATTCCTTAAGATTATAAATAGATTTTCAAATACAGGAAGTTTGTGAAAAAGATTTTGAAGGGGAACCTTGCAAATTAAAATTTTGAAGTAGCGAAGATATATGGATAATCTTGATGTTTTGATCTTAGGGTTTTTGTTAAATGCTATTTTTATTTTAAGGAGTACCTTTATTTGGGGGAAAACTTTTGTAATAGTTTAAAAGGTTTTAATGTTTCCAATTAGAAGCAAAAGGTTTCTTTTCCCCATAAATTTCAACAATTGTTTATTTTGTTTATTTATTTTTCACATTTCAAAATTTGGAAAATTTTGGGATGTGACAGGCTACCACCCTTAAAAGAAATATCGTTTCGAGATTCGAGAAGGTTAGAAATAATAGGTTGAGTTTTAGAATAACTTGGGTGCCACCACCCTTAAAAGGAAATTTTGTAGGGTTTCATTCTATAGTTCACTTGGCTATGGTTTCAATGATTGAAATCCAAAGGCTTTTGACATGTCTCGGAGGCATCTGTTGGTTTAATAGGGATAAGTAATGATAGATAGATCTAAGGAAGTTCTAACACACAACTCCAAACAAATAAGTTCAATCAAACAATCAACAAGCAACTAATCACTTAATAACTTAGGAGTTTAACTCATGAGTTGAAGGAAACAACAAGTTTTCTTGAAACAATAAATCTGGTATAGTCATACCTCATAGGTCAATATGATCCATACACTAACATGATATCAATGTTTTTGGTAGGCAATCTAATGTCTCTTGGTTCTCACTTGTAGTCCTTAGTGATGTCTAAGTTGAAGTCCTTGGTGAAACTAAAGTTAAAGTCATTGGTCATGGTGAAGGCTTTATCCATCAAGTTGAAAAAGGAAGAGATGTAGAATCAAAAACCAAAAAGGTTGAGGAAAGAGTTTACAAGATTGTTTGTAAATAAGGTTTTGGAACAAATACAACTCCTATTTTTCTAAGGGGTTTTGTCCAATCCTAGGGTTATAATCCTGCAGGTAACACATTGCTCTAATACCATCTGTAGACATGCCAACCTGATAAGGTAGAGATCCCTGTGTTTACAATGCTAGTCCCTGGATCAATAGCTAGTATCCACAGTTTAAGATGTAATATCAAGAAACAAAGGTCATAATACAACTTTATAACCAGGAATAAAATAATTCATTACATCTTACATAGCTCATTTAGCTATCTCATTACAATGCAGCAAAAATAACTATATAACATGGAGTCCTTCATCTTCAAAGTGCCACAGGCAATCATGTTGGCTGTAGACTTGTAATCCTATTTAACACACTTCATTAACATCAAACAAACCTGCAACATAATAAGTTACAGCCACAAGGGTCAATACATTTGAATTGTATTGGCAAGTTTCACTACTATGTGGAAATAAGTTGGATCCTATCAATAAATGCATATTTGGCTAAGTAGAGTTTATGCTCATTTGCAGAAAGCAATATATTTTTATCCTATCTTTTCAAAATAGTTTTGATCTTTTGACAAATCTTTCTGAACTCCTTGTAAAACTCCAAGGGCTTCTAATCCCTTGTTGACACCATCAAGTTTTACTTTGAGAAATTGGAATGTCGAGATCTTCCATAGCTTCAGGCCTTAGTTGCTTAGAGTTGTCCGTAACCGGGGACACGACTAAGTACTTAGAATTTGATCTTCTGCAGAAGTTGTACACTTTACCCACATGACACAATCTCGTCTTGATGCCACCAGTGGCCGCTGGATAAGTACACACCAAATGGAGTACCGGCAGATCGAGAATGTGACAAAGTCTTTCCATAGAAGTCCTCCCAATACACAATGCTAGCTTGTCTACCAGGCACCAATGTAAGGATATATTTCCAATACATAATTCTAGTTAACCTGAAGATGCCAATGCAAGGGTCTTCCACTATGTAGTTGACTAAGCCAGAGCCCATTTAGCATGTGGTTATACAAGGAATCCATTGTACGAGAAACATGTTCAATCTCTAAGTCCCTGGGTGGTTTTCTTCTAGTACACATACAAAAAGATAGCCATATAAACATGGTTCCCTTTGTTGCCACCTTGTCCATAATTGAGTATCCTCATTCCACCCAGGTGGTTCATTGAGTACTTGTTTTATTATATAAAACATATATTTTTCCAACACTTCATATATTCATAACATGGTATTCCACCCCAAGTATAAAGTAGGGCTAAGCATACTACAACTACAATGTTTTCACTAAGGAAGATATAAAGGATATCCTAATAGGACATAGCATAGCATAGTAACATAGTAATCCTATCATGCATACTACAAAAATTCCACTAAGTATAATGAAAATAGTAGGACATGGATGATAGTGCCACTTGCCTTAGTAGTTGGTGGTGTTGGTACACTCTTCGCAATAACACACTTGACAATCAACACAATCTATCAAGCAAAACAACCAAGACAAAACATACACAAGATCAACAGTAATGGCAACACAAAAAAATCATGCAAAGTATGCAGACATGCAAGATGGCAATTTTTATTGTACAAATTTTTATAACAAGGTTCTGAACATTACTAAGTGATTTATGAACATTTTATATTTTCAAGATTACAAATGCAACCATTTGTGCAATTATAGCAATTAGCAACATTTAAAAAACAGTTGGAAAGGTCTTATTTATACTAGAATAAAATTATATTTTGGTCTTACTTTACATAGGGTTCGATTTGCAACCATTTGCAAAAGGATTTACTTAAAAATAATTTACACAACAATTTTTATACTCAAAATACTCCACAAATGGTTCTGTATAAAACGTGATTTTAACAGATTCAAAAATACCTAATTATGGGTCCACTGTGTTCTGCTCGTTTTTGTGAATCCATAGACATACTATTTGCTAAATTTGGATATACACAACTAAAGATATAATTTTTATGGTGAAAATGACCAATTAAACCATTTAATTTATAAATCAAATTTTTGTACAGATAATAAGTAATATTATTGCAGAAATGGATTCTACAGAATCTCAGCTTTTCAGGGATACCAAATTTATAATTTTTGGACTTCTAAATCTTTTTCTATGAATTATACAAGTTCGTACTAAAATCTGGAAAAGTCAAACTCGAGAATTGACTGAAATTGACTTTGACCGATCTGACTGAGTTGACTGTTGACTACGCTGATGTCATGATGATGTCAGATTTTACTACAGAAAAAGTTGCTCGGATGGAAAAAATTTCTACATGAAAGTTGTAGATAACAACTAGATCTATCTACTGTTCAAAGGAAATTGAATTTGGAGCAACGGGGTGGGCATAAAATGGATTATACCTTCTAAGATCTGAATCTTTGACTGCGTTTTTCTCTCTTCTCGATGAACGAAACAAGGTGAAACCGGCGGGAATGGAACCGTCCTGACAAGGGGAACAACTTCCGTCTTTCAAGCCACCGCGATCCGAGGTCGTCTTGAAGGTCTATTTGGGTGGAGAAGATTGGGGAGAATTTTGGATAAAAATGGGGCTAAGATGAGTTGAAAACTTGTGAACTTTCCTGGAGTTGGGTTTATAAAGGAGGGGGTGGGGGCTGGATTAAAGCAAATTAAAGAGGGAGAGAAATTAGGGGATATTTAGTGAAATTTAGAGGGCAATTGAGAGTTATTTAGGAGCATTAGATAGGACAAAGACCAAGTGCTCCCTCCTTACTGGTTCAGGTACATACGCCCTCCTCGTGGTGGTGGCCTCTTGGTCTATCGGCCTGGTTGGGCCGGCCCATTTTGGCGGCCTGGTCAGCCATTTTTTTCGTTTTTTTAATTCTTAATTCTTTCATAACTTTTGATTTAGAGCTAATTTATTGATTCAAATTTCTGTGGGTTCATAAATTCATGGGCAACATTTTAGGACATAAATTTGATGTATTTAGAAATATTTAATTTTCTCAATTATTAATTAGTTAATTATTGTACGATTGCATGTGTGCGATATTGGCCTAGTTGCAGGGCAATATATTTGGATTGACTTGTATTCTTTCCTTATTTGAACTTAATTCGATTTAGTTCCACTTTACATGGATAACCATGAATTAAAGTTTGAAAATATAAGAGGATAATTTTATAAAAACTTAAAATAGATCACATAAGCTATGGTGCTTATTTTAAAACGAGACTGTTTGCTTTTATTTTTGGTTCAAAACAAAACAAAGGTTGTTTTAAAAATGTAAATAAAGTAGTTGAGATGTATAGATGGTTTTTGGTTGAGAACATTCCTTAAGATTATAAATAGATTTTCAAATACAGGAAGTTTGTGAAAAAGATTTTGAAGGGGAACCTTGCAAATTAAAATTTTGAAGTAGCGAAGATATATGGATAATCTTGATGTTTTGATCTTAGGGTTTTTGTTAAATGCTATTTTTATTTTAAGGAGTACCTTTATTTGGGGGAAAACTTTTGTAATAGTTTAAAAGGTTTTAATGTTTCCAATTAGAAGCAAAAGGTTTCTTTTCCCCATAAATTTCAACAATTGTTTATTTTGTTTATTTATTTTTCACATTTCAAAATTTGGAAAATTTTGGGATGTGATAGGCTACCACCCTTAAAAGAAATATCGTTCCGAGATTCGAGAAGGTTAGAAATAATAGGTTGAGTTTTAGAATAACTTGGGTGCCACCACCCTTAAAAGGAAATTTTGTAGGGTTTCATTCTATGGTTCACTTGGCTATGGTTTCAATGATTGAAATCCAAAGGCTTTTGACATGTCTCGGAGGCATCTGTTGGTTTAATAGGGATAAGTAATGATAGATAGATCTAAGGAAGTTCTAACACACAACTCCAAACAAATAAGTTCAATCAAACAATCAACAAGCAACTAATCACTTAATAACTTAGGAGTTTAACTCATGAGTTGAAGGAAACAACAAGTTTTCTTGAAACAATAAATCTGGTATAGTCATACCTCATAGGTCAATATGATCCATACACTAACATGATATCAATGTTTTTGGTAGGCAATCTAATGTCTCTTGGTTCTCACTTGTAGTCCTTAGTGATGTCTAAGTTGAAGTCCTTGGTGAAACTAAAGTTAAAGTCATTGGTCATGGTGAAGGCTTTATCCATCAAGTTGAAAAAGGAAGAGATGTAGAATCAAAAACCAAAAAGGTTGAGGAAAGAGTTTACAAGATTGTTTGTAAATAAGGTTTTGGAACAAATACAACTCCTATTTTTCTAAGGGGTTTTGTCCAATCCTAGGGTTATAATCCTGCAGGTAACACATTGCTCTAATACCATCTGTAGACATGCCAACCTGATAAGGTAGAGATCCCTGTGTTTACAATGCTAGTCCCTGGATCAATAGCTAGTATCCACAGTTTAAGATGTAATATCAAGAAACAAAGGTCATAATACAACTTTATAACCAGGAATAAAATAATTCATTACATCTTACATAGCTCATTTGGCTATCTCATTACAATGCAGCAAAAATAACTATATAACATGGAGTCCTTCATCTTCAAAGTGCCACAGGCAATCATGTTGGCTGTAGACTTGTAATCCTATTTAACACACTTCATTAACATCAAACAAACCTGCAACATAATAAGTTACAGCCACAAGGGTCAATACATTTGAATTGTATTGGCAAGTTTCACTACTATGTGGAAATAAGTTGGATCCTATCAATAAATGCATATTTGGCTAAGTAGAGTTTATGCTCATTTGCAGAAAGCAATATATTTTTATCCTATCTTTTCAAAATAGTTTTGATCTTTTGACAAATCTTTCTGAACTCCTTGTAAAACTCCAAGGGCTTCTAATCCCTTGTTGACACCATCAAGTTTTACTTTGAGAAATTGGAATGTCGAGATCTTCCATAGCTTCAGGCCTTAGTTGCTTAGAGTTGTCCGTAACCGGGGACACGACTAAGTACTTAGAATTTGATCTTCTGCAGAAGTTGTACACTTTACCCACATGACACAATCTCGTCTTGATGCCACCAGTGGCCGCTGGATAAGTACACACCAAATGGAGTACCGGCAGATCGAGAATGTGACAAAGTCTTTCCATAGAAGTCCTCCCAATACACAATGCTAGCTTGTCTACCAGGCACCAATGTAAGGATATATTTCCAATACATAATTCTAGTTAACCTGAAGATGCCAATGCAAGGGTCTTCCACTATGTAGTTGACTAAGCCAGTGCCCATTTAGCATGTGGCTATACACAGAAGCCATTGTACGAGAAACATGTTCAATCTCTAAGTCCCTGGGTGGTTTTCTTCTAGTACACATACAGAAAGATAGCCATATAAACATGGTTCCCTTTGTTGCCACCTTGTCCATAATTGAGTATCCTCATTCCACCCAGGTGGTTCATTGAGTACTTGTTTTATTATATAAAACATATATTTTTCCAACACTTCATATATTCATAACATGGTATTCCACCCCAAGTATATAGTAGGGCTAAGCATACTACAACTACAATGTTTTCACTAAGGAAGATATAAAGGATATCCTAATAGGACATAGCATAGCATAGTAACATAGTAATCCTATCATGCATACTACAAAAATTCCACTAAGTATAATGAAAATAGTAGGACATGGATGATAGTACCACTTGCCTTAGTAGTTGGTGGTGTTGGTACACTCTTCGCAATAACACACTTGACAATCAACACAATCTATCAAGCAAAACAACCAAGACAAAACATACACAAGATCAACAGTAATGGCAACACAAAAAAATCATGCAAAGTATGCAGACATGCAAGATGGAAATTTTTATTGTACAAATTTTTATAACAAGGTTCTGAACATTACTAAGTGATTTATGAAAATTTTATATTTTCAAGATTACAAATGCAACCATTTGTGCAATTATAGCAATTAGCAACATTTAAAAAACAGTTGGAAAGGTCTTATTTATACTAGAATACAATTATATTTTGGTCTTACTTTACATAGGGTTCGATTTGCAACCATTTGCAAAAGGATTTACTTAAAAATAATTTACACAACAATTTTTATACTCAAAATACTCCACAAATGGTTCTGTATAAAACGTGATTTTAACAGATTCAAAAATACCTAATTATGGGTCCATTGTGTTCTACTCGTTTTTGTGAATCCATAGACATACTATTTGCTAAATTTGGATATACACAACTAAAGATATAATTTTTATGGTGAAAATGACCAATTAAACCATTTAATTTATAAATCAAATTTTTGTACAGAGAATAAGTAATATTATTGCAGAAATGGATTCTACAGAATCTCAGCTTTTCAGGGATACCAAATTTATAATTTTTGGACTTCTAAATCTTTTTCTATGAATTATACAAGTTCGTACTAAAATCTGGAAAAGTCAAACTCGAGAATTGACTGAAATTGACTTTGACCGATCTGACTGAGTTGACTGTTGACTACGCTGATGTCATGATGATGTCAGATTTTACTACAGAAAAAGTTGCTCGGATGGAAAAAATTTCTACATGAAAGTTGTAGATAACAACTAGATCTATCTACTGTTCAAAGGAAATTGAATTTGGAGCAACGGGGTGGGCATAAAATGGATTATACCTTCTAAGATCTGAATCTTTGACTGCGTTTTTCTCTCTTCTCGATGAACGAAACAAGGTGAAACCGGCGGGAATGGAACCGTCCTGACAAGGGGAACAACTTCCGTCTTTCAAGCCACCGTGATCCGAGGTCGTCTTGAAGGTCTATTTGGGTGGAGAAGATTGGGGAGAATTTTGGATAAAAATGGGGCTAAGATGAGTTGAAAACTTGTGAACTTTCCTGGAGTGGGGTTTATATAGGAGGGGGGTCGGGGCTGGATTAAAGCAAATTAAAGAGGGAGAGAAATTAGGGGATATTTAGTGAAATTTAGAGGGCAATTGAGAGTTATTTAGGAGCATTAGATAGGACAAAGACCAAGTGCTCCCTCCTTACTGGTTCAGGTACATACGCCCTCCTCGTGGTGGTGGCCTCTTGGTCTATCGGCCTGGTTGGGCCGGCCCATTTTGGCGGCCTGGTCAGCCATTTTTTTCGTTTTTTTAATTCTTAATTCTTTCATAACTTTTGATTTAGAGCTAATTTATTGATTCAAATTTCTGTGGGTTCATAAATTCATGGGCAACATTTTAGGACATAAATTTGATGTATTTAGAAATATTTAATTTTCTCAATTATTAATTAGTTAATTATTGTACGATTGCATGTGTGCGATATTGGCCTAGTTGCAGGGCAATATATTTGGATTGACTTGTATTCTTTCCTTATTTGAACTTAATTCGATTTAGTTCCACTTTACATGGATAACCATGAATTAAAGTTTGAAAATATAAGAGGATAATTTTATAAAAACTTAAAATAGATCACATAAGCTATGGTGCTTATTTTAAAACGAGACTGTTTGCTTTTATTTTTGGTTCAAAACAAAACAAAGGTTGTTTTAAAAATGTAAATAAAGTAGTTGAGATGTATAGATGGTTTTTGGTTGAGAACATTCCTTAAGATTATAAATAGATTTTCAAATACAGGAAGTTTGTGAAAAAGATTTTGAAGGGGAACCTTGCAAATTAAAATTTTGAAGTAGCGAAGATATATGGATAATCCTTATGTTTTGATCTTAGGGTTTTTGTTAAATGCTATTTTTATTTTAAGGAGTACCTTTATTTGGGGGAAAACTTTTGTAATAGTTTAAAAGGTTTTAATGTTTCCAATTAGAAGCAAAAGGTTTCTTTTCCCCATAAATTTCAACAATTGTTTATTTTGTTTATTTATTTTTCACATTTCAAAATTTGGAAAATTTTGGGATGTGACAGGCTACCACCCTTAAAAGAAATATCGTTCCGAGATTCGAGAAGGTTAGAAATAATAGGTTGAGTTTTAGAATAACTTGGGTGCCACCACCCTTAAAAGGAAATTTTGTAGGGTTTCATTCTATGGTTCACTTGGCTATGGTTTCAATGATTGAAATCCAAAGGCTTTTGACATGTCTCGGAGGCATCTGTTGGTTTAATAGGGATAAGTAATGATAGATAGATCTAAGGAAGTTCTAACACACAACTCCAAACAAATAAGTTCAATCAAACAATCAACAAGCAACTAATCACTTAATAACTTAGGAGTTTAACTCATGAGTTGAAGGAAACAACAAGTTTTATTGAAACAATAAATCTGGTATAGTCATACCTCATAGGTCAATATGATCCATACACTAACATGATATCAATGTTTTTGGTAGGCAATCTAATGTCTCTTGGTTCTCACTTGTAGTCCTTAGTGATGTCTAAGTTGAAGTCCTTGGTGAAACTAAAGTTAAAGTCATTGGTCATGGTGAAGGCTTTATCCATCAAGTTGAAAAAGGAAGAGATGTAGAATCAAAAACCAAAAAGGTTGAGGAAAGAGTTTACAAGATTGTTTGTAAATAAGGTTTTGGAACAAATACAACTCCTATTTTTCTAAGGGGTTTTGTCCAATCCTAGGGTTATAATCCTGCAGGTAACACATTGCTCTAATACCATCTGTAGACATGCCAACCTGATAAGGTAGAGATCCCTGTGTTTACAATGCTAGTCCCTGGATCAATAGCTAGTATCCACAGTTTAAGATGTAATATCAAGAAACAAAGGTCATAATACAACTTTATAACCAGGAATAAAATAATTCATTACATCTTACATAGCTCATTTGGCTATCTCATTACAATGCAGCAAAAATAACTATATAACATGGAGTCCTTCATCTTCAAAGTGCCACAGGCAATCATGTTGGCTGTAGACTTGTAATCCTATTTAACACACTTCATTAACATCAAACAAACCTGCAACATAATAAGTTACAGCCACAAGGGTCAATACATTTGAATTGTATTGGCAAGTTTCACTACTATGTGGAAATAAGTTGGATCCTATCAATAAATGCATATTTGGCTAAGTAGAGTTTATGCTCATTTGCAGAAAGCAATATATTTTTATCCTATCTTTTCAAAATAGTTTTGATCTTTTGACAAATCTTTCTGAACTCCTTGTAAAACTCCAAGGGCTTCTAATCCCTTGTTGACACCATCAAGTTTTACTTTGAGAAATTGGAATGTCGAGATCTTCCATAGCTTCAGGCCTTAGTTGCTTAGAGTTGTCCGTAACCGGGGACACGACTAAGTACTTAGAATTTGATCTTCTGCAGAAGTTGTACACTTTACCCACATGACACAATCTCGTCTTGATGCCACCAGTGGCCGCTGGATAAGTACACACCAAATGGAGTACCGGCAGATCGAGAATGTGACAAAGTCTTTCCATAGAAGTCCTCCCAATACACAATGCTAGCTTGTCTACCAGGCACCAATGTAAGGATATATTTCCAATACATAATTCTAGTTAACTTGAAGATGCCAATGCAAGGGTCTTCCACTATGTAGTTGACTAAGCCAGAGCCCATTTAGCATGTGGCTATACACAGAAGCCATTGTACGAGAAACATGTTCAATCTCTAAGTCCCTGGGTGGTTTTCTTCTAGTACACATACAGAAAGATAGCCATATAAACATGGTTCCCTTTGTTGCCACCTTGTCCAAAGTTGAGTATCCTCATTCCACCCAGGTGGTTTATTGAGTACTTGTTTTATTATATAAAACATATATTTTTCCAACACTTCATATATTCATAACATGGTATTCCACCCCAAGTATATAGTAGGGCTAAGCATACTACAACTACAATGTTTTCACTAAGTAAGATATAAAGGATATCCTAATAGGACATAGCATAGCATAGTAACATAGTAATCCTATCATGCATACTACAAAAATTCCACTAAGTATAATGAAAATAGTAGGACATGGATGATAGTGCCACTTGCCTTAGTAGTTGGTGGTGTTGGTACACTCTTCGCAATAACACACTTGACAATCAACACAATCTATCAAGCAAAACAACCAAGACAAAACATACACAAGATCAACACTAATGGCAACACAAAAAATCATGCAAAGTATGCAAACATGCAAGATGGCAATTTTTATTGTACAAATTTTTATAACAAGGTTCTGAACATTACTAAGTGATTTATGAACATTTTATATTTTCAAGATTACAAATGCAACCATTTGTGCAATTGTAGCAATTAGCAACATTTTCTAACTGTTGGAAAGGTCATTCTCACTAAATAATTGCCACCGTCTTATTTATACTAGAATAAAATTATATTTTGGTCTTACTGTACATGGGGTTCAATTTACAACCATTTGCAAAAGGATTTACTTAAAAATAATTTACACAACAATTTTTATACTCAAAATACTCCACAAATGGTTCTGTATAAAACGTGATTTTAACAGATTCAAAAATACCGAATTATGGGTCCACTGTGTTCTACTCGTTTTTGTGAATCCATAGACATATTATTTGCTAAATTTCGATATACAGAACTAAAGATATAATTTTTATGGTGAAAATGACCAATTAAACCATTTAATTTATAAATCAAATTTTTTGTACAGGGAATAAGTAATATTATTGCAGAAATGGATTCTACAGAATCTCAGCTTTTCAGGTATACCAAATTTATAATTTTTGGACTTCTAAATCTTTTTCTATGAATTATACGAGTTCGTACTAAAATCTGGAAAAGTCAAACTCGAGAATTGACTGAAATTGACTTTGACCGATCTCACTGAGTTGACTGTTGACTATGCTGATGTCATGATAATGTCAGATTTGACTACAGAAAAAGTTGCTCGGATGGAAAAACTTTCTCCATGAAAGTTGTAGATAACAACAAGATTTATCTACTGTTCAAAGGAAATTGAATTTGGAGCAACGGTGTGGGCGTAAAATGGATTATACCTTCTAAGATCTGAATCTTTGACTGCGTTTTTCTCTCTGCTAGATGAACGAAACGAGGTGAAACCAGCGGGAATGGAACCGTCTTGACGAGGGGAACAACTTCCATCTTCAAGCCACCGCAATCCGAGGTCGTCTTGATGGTCTATTTGGGTGGAGAAGATTGGGGAGAATTTTGGACGAAAATGGGGCTAAGATGAGTTGAAAACTTGTGAACTTTCCTAGAGTGGGGTTTATATAGGAGGGGGTGGGGGCTGGATTAAAGGAAATTAAAGAGGGAGAGAAATTAGGGGACATTTAGTGCAATTTAGAGGGCAATTGAGAGTTATTTAGGAGCATTAGATAGGAGAAAGACCAAGTGCTCCCACCTTTCTAGTTCAGGTAGGTACGCCCTCCTGGTGGTGGTGGCCTCTTGGTCTATCGGCTTGGTTGGGCCGGCCCATTTTGGCCAGCCTGGCCGGCCATTTTTTTCGTTTTTTTTATTATTTCTTAATTCTTTCATAACTTTTGATTTAGAGCTCCGAATATATTGATTCAAATTTCTGCGAGTTCGTAAATTCATGGGCAATACTTTAGGACATAAATTTGATGTTTTTAAAAATATTTAATTTTTTCAATTATTAATTAGTTAATTATTGTACGATTGCATGTGTGCGATATTGGCCTAGTTGGAGGGCAATATATTTGGATTGACTTGTATTCTTTCCTTATTTGAACTTAATTCGATTTAGTTCCACTTTACATGGATAACCATGAATTAAAGTTTGAAAATATAAGAGGATAATTTTATAAAAACTTAAAATAGCTCACATAAGCTATGGTGCTTATTTTAAAACGAGACTCTTTTCTTTTATTTTTGGTTCAAAACAAAACAAAGGTTGTTTGAAAAATGTAAATAAAGTAGTTGATATGTATAGATGGTTTTTGGTTGAGAACATTCCTTAAGATTAAAAATATATTTTCAAATACAGGAAGTTTGTGAAAAATATTTTGAAGGGGAACCTTGCAAATTAAAATTTTGAAGTAGCGAAGATATATGGATAATCTTGATGTTTTGATCTTAGGGTTTTTGTTAAATGCTATTTTTATTTTAAGGAGTACCTTTATTTGGGGGAAAACTTTTGTAATAGTTTAAAAGGTTTTAATGTTTCCAATTAGAAGCAAAAAGTTTCTTTTCCCCATAAATTTCAACAATTGTTTATTTTGTTTATTTATTTTTCACATTTCAAAATTTGGAAAATTTTGGGATGTCACAGTACAGTCCACTCTAGCACTGATTGAACTTTGGATGGATTTACAGCAATTCCATCCTTACTGATCACATGACCAAGAAATTCTACCTCATCCAACCAGAATTCACACTTGCTGAACTTAGCGTAAAGCTTATGTTCTCTTAAGATTTGCAATGCTATTGTTAAATGATCTGCATGCTCTTCCTTATCCTTCGAATATATCAAAATATCATCAATAAACACTATGACAAACTTGTCCAAATACGGCATGAAGATTTGGTTCATCAAATTCATGAATATTGTTGGTGCATTGGTCAAACCAAAAGGTATGATGAGATACTCATGATTTCCATACCTTGACACAAATGTCGTCTTTGGATCATATTTAGGTTTGATTTTTATCTTATGGTATCCTGATCTTAGATCAATTTTGGACAATACTCCAGCTCCCTTGACTTGATCAAATAGATCTTGAATTCTTGGAAATGGGTACTTATTCTTGATAGTAACATTGTTAATATTTCTGTAATCCCCACACATCATGCGTCCTCCATCTCTTTTGTCCACAAAGATCACCGGAGTTCCCCATGGAGATACACTTTCTTGAATGAATCCTTTTCTAGCTAACTCATCAATTTTATCTTTAAGCTCTTTTAACTCCTTCGAACCCATCTTACATGGTTCTTGAGCTATTGGTGTTGTTCCAGGAATTAGATCGATAGTGAGTTCTATTTCCGGATCCGGTGGAATTCCTGGTAACTCTGCTGGGAAAACATCTTGGAACTCATTTACTACATGAATTTCCTCCAACTTGACCTCCTTCATTGAGTTCAATTGAAGATTTACCATGATATGATTATGCTTATTAGCCTGATATATGATATGCCAGAAACATTTCTATAATTTTTGATGTTCCATGCTTGTTTAGTATCTACTTTGCTTTGCTTTGTCCACACTTTGAGGTGCTTTTCATATGTTTTCTGTTACTAACCTATTAACAAGTTTCCCTTGTACCAGTTGCCTGTTTTCTGCTGTTTTTGGTTCTAGAAAAGCTAGTAAGGAAATATTCTCAGAATTGGACGGGACAAAAGCCCAATTCAATATTTCACCGAGGAGAACACGGAGTCCAGAGCAGAGACGGAGGGGCGCCACAGGGCGGCTGCACCCCCCCCCCCAGGCACGGCCTAGGGTGGGCCCACGCCTGGGCAGGGTGTGGCCCCCCTGGCCGCCTCCCAGTCTCGCATCTTCTCCTATAAGAAGCCCCTGATGCATAAACCCTAAGCACCCGATCAATATTCCATGAAACCGTCTGTAGTCGCCGCCACCGTCATACCTAGATCGAGGGGGATCTGAAGCTCTTCCCGGCACCCTGCCAGAGGGGAGATCATCCCGGAGGCCTTCTTCTTCATCATGCCAGCCTCCGGTATGAAGCGTGAGTAGTTCCACCTTGTAATACGGGTCTATGTAGTAGCTAGATGGTTGTATATCCTCCTTGTGGTTTCATGTCTAGATCTTGTGAGCTCCGTTCATGATCAAGATCTCATCTATTTGTAATCATGCATGTTGTGTTTGCGGGGATCTGATGGATATTGAGATTACTATGTCAGATTGATTAATGGTTTTGTCTTCTTGATTATATCATATCTGTGTTGTTTGTGATCTTGCATGATCTCTGTTGTTAGTAGCTATCTTGGCCAAGTAGTTTCTAGTGACTCCAAGAGGGGGTATTTATGCTCGATAGTGGGTTCATGCCTCTATTTAATCAAGAGAAGTGATAGAAATCTCTAAGGTTGTAGATGTGTTATTGCCACTAGGGAGAAAACAACGGTCTCTTGTTCATGGAACAAGTGGATTGCTTACCTTACACACTTTGCTTAAAGCAGTTGTCTGTTGCTTGCAACTTAATACTGGAGGGGGTTCGGATGATAACCCAAAGGTGGACTTCTAGTCATAGATGCAGTTGGATGGTGGTCTATGTATATTGTTTTATTGCCCAATCGAATCTCATAGGATCTTTTTGTCTAGTATTGCAATATTATGCCTTTCTCAGTCATGTCAATTTCCTTGCTGTAATTTGTTTACCCAGCATGCCATGTTTGTTTCTCTAAGGAGAACACCTCTAGTGAACTATGGACCCCGATCCAATCTTTACCATTTATACATCTTCCATTGTTACTGTTTACTTGCTGCAAAACTCTTTTCACCTTCCACGCCATATAGTTAATCCTTTGTTACAGCAACCGGTCAGATTGACAACCTCACTGTTAGTTGGGGCAAAGTCTTGAGTTTGTGTTGTGCAGGTTTCCACGTTGCTTGTAACACCTTTGAGACATTTCCTTCCTCCTACTGGTTAGATAACCTCGGTTTCTTACTAAGGGAAAAGTTGTTGCTGTGATGCATCATACCTTGCTCTTGGGGTTTCCCGACGAAGCGCTCCACGTTGACGCAGCGCCATCAACACTTTTCTTGCGCCGTTGCTAGGGAACGAAGAAGAAGAAGCTCCCACTTCAACAAAGTGCCATCACAAGTTTTCTGGCGCCATTGCCGGGGAGGCTAAGGACGTCTTCACAAGGGGAGTCCTCCTCAACCTTTCTCTTTACTTTTTTTTTGGTTTTCTTAGTTTCTTTTGCTTGGTTTTGTTTGCCTATTTTTATCAAAAACTCCAAAAAAAAATAGTTTAGTTTGGTTTTCTTTCTCTTATAAAAACACACAAAAAAATTAGTTCCTTCTCTAGCTACTGCTGCTGCTATTTTTGGCTTGCTCCACTTTTGCCAAAATGAACTCTACTGAGAACACCAAGTTGTGTGACTTCACTAGCACAAACAACAATGATTTCCTTAGAACTCCAATTTCTACACCTACTCCTGATGCTACCTTTTATGAAATTAAGCCTGCTTTGTTGAATCTTGTGATGAGAGAGCAATTTTCTGGTGCTAGTTCTGATGATGATGCTTCCCATATCAATAACTTTGTTGAACTTTGTGAGATGCAAAAGTATAAGGATGTAGATGGAGATATTATTAAGCTCAAGTTGTTTCCTTTCTCCTTGAGAGGAAAAGCTAAAGAATGGTTGCTATCCTTGCCTAGAAATAGTATTGATTCTTGGATTAAGTGCAAATATGCTTTTATTGGAAAGTACTACCCTCATGCTAAGATTATATCCATGAGAAGTGATATTATGAAATTTAAACAACTTGATAATGAACATGTTGCTCAATCTTGGGAAAGAATGAAATCTTTGGTTAAGAATTGTCCCACTCATGGACTTACTACTTGGATGATTATCCAGACTTTTTATGCAGGTTTGAACTTCTCTTCAAAAAACCTGTTGGATTCAGCTGCTGGAGGTACCTTTATGACCATCAACTTGGGTGCTGCAACGAAAATCCTTGATAATATGATGGTTAATTATTGTAAATGGCACACTAAGAGATATCCACATGGTAAGGAGGTAAATTCTATTGAAGAAACCTCCTCTTTGAGTGATAAGATTGATGTTATCATGGCTATGCTTGTTAATGGGAAAGCTCCTTTAGATCCAAATAATGTCCCCTTAGCCTCTTTGGTTGCTCAAGAAGAGCAAGTTGATGTGAAATTCATTAGAAACAACAATTTTGGCAATAATATTTATGATAATAACTATAGGCCTTATCCTCCTAATAATGGAAATACTTACCATGGTAGATCTGGAATGCCTAGTGAATATAGGATTCTAGAAGTTGAAAGATCCACTAGAAACTTTATGCAGATGCAATATGAGAAAAACAAGATATTCACTAAAACTATGGAAGAACAATCTGTTATCTTGAAAAATATTAGTCATCATCTTGAGAATCTGAATAGAGAAATTCCTAGTTTACAGTCAAAAAAATTGAGTGTTGAGAAAAATATTTCCTCTTTGTCTGAAGCACAGTCCTCTTTGATTAATAAAATTGCTGCTAAACCTGAAACCATGGAAAGCACCTTTCCTGCTACTCATTCCATACAAGTTACTATTGATGAAAATGTTAGACTATTAGCCCAACTTCATGCTAAATGGGAAAGGAAGATGAAATTGATAGAAACAATACTGTGTGCACCATCACCATTAATATGGATACCACTAAACCACAAGAAGTCCTTATTCCTCCTCCCACAATGCCTAAGGCCAGTGAGTCTACTACTAGTGATGCTAAGTTTGATTTTGATCTTGATGGTTGCAATATTTCTGAAGTGATTATGTTCCTGCAAAAACTTGCTAGAAGTCCGGATGCTAGTGATATGCATGTTGCTTTCACCAAACACATTACAAATGCTCTTGTTAATATTAAGGAAGAGAAGTTAAAACACAAAGCTTCTATTCCTAGGAAAGTAGAAGATAGTTGGGAACCCATTATTAATATGCAAGTTAATGAGTTTGATCTCAAAGCTTCATGTGATCTTGGTTCTAGTGTCTCTATTATGCCTAGGAAGATTTATGAAATGCTTGATTTGCCTCCTTTGGAAGATTGTTATTTGGATGTCCCACTTAATGAATATGCTAAGAAGAAACTCATGGGGAGTATTAACGATGTTCTCATTATGGTTAACAATGCTTATGTCCCTGTTGATTTCTATGTTTTTGGATGTTGAATAAAATGCTTCTTGTCCTATTATTTTGGGAAGACCTTTTCTTAGAACTGTTGGTGTCATCATTGATATGAAAGAAGGCACCATTAAATATCAATTTACATTCAACAAAGGTATTGAACACTTCCCTATGAAGATATACAAGTTGCTTTTTGCTCCTCCTTTGAAAGCAAGGTTTGATGTTAATGCTTCTTCATTTGAAAATACTTGATTTCTTGCTTCTTGTGCCTAACTTAAAGGCGTTAAAGAAAAGTACTTGTTGGGAGATAACCCAAGAGTTTTCTTGAGTCTTGGAAGTTTTTACTTCAGTAATGACCTCTCCTTATCCTTTTTGTTTGCTTTTTGTGCCAAGAATGACCTCTAATGAGAGGGAAGTAAGATTTTGGGAGTTGCTGTCCCGAAACAGATTTCTGTCCTCCACCATAAAAATTCATGATGAGTCTCTGTAAGTCGGATTGAGCTGAAAATGTATGAATAAATCCCCCCGTATGTTAGCTAACTTTCGTTAGTTCAACACTTTTTTATTTGAGCACCAAAAGATCTTCGAAAAAATCATTTTCTATCTGCTGGTCTGTTTTGACAGATTTCTTCCATTATTTGCATTTTCTTCTTATTGATTAATTTTTGGGATATTTTTGGGAAATTGAGATTTTTGAAGGAGTTGATATAGTAGCTTTTATTTTTAGTGAAAATTTTTGCTGTTCTAAATCCAAACCCAAGGGTCCATTATCTTTTGAATACACTAATGTTTCTAATGAAGATTGTGTGAAGTTTTGTATGAAGGAAAAATTTCAGGTGTGGAGAGAGAATGATGTAATGAGATGAAGAATGGAGAAAAGCTCGAGCTTAGGGATTCCACCCCGATGTCACTCTAAGAAATATCCAAGAGGTACAAGCGTCAAAGCTTGGGGATGCCCAAGGTATCCCCTTCATCAATAAAAAACTCAGGTCTTTCTAGACACTTCGTTTTTATTGCTTCATGCACTGTTGTGTTGTTCTTGGAGCGTCTTAGTTTTTGTTTGCTTTGCTTAGTTTGTTTAGTTTGCTTGAATAAAGTAGTTTGGACACCCGTTCTCGCTGTGTTGTTTCAAATAAGTTGATTGGTGTTGGAAAGGAGTACAAAGTTCTTGCTTGAAAATGCAAGAGGAGCTTGCATTGACTGTGACTTAGACTTTAGCGTGTCATGCTATCTAGGTGTTGTTTTGACCTTATGCTTAGTGATTATTGTTGTAGCATGACTTGTTACAAACAATTGGGATTGCTTAGTGTGCCTTGAAGGAATCATGCGTTGTTTTAGCATGCAAAAGCATAGTATTGTGGTATTCTCCTTTGATGTTTTGTTTGGGTTGACTTGGAATTAGCAGAACCATGTTTTCGTGGGTAACGTTTTCAACATTGCACTTGTACTTTGTACACAGTTGATATCATGCTCTTTTTTCTATGGATGTCGCCGGTGTGAAATAAAAAGGGATCTTGTAAGTCCATGGAGTTATGTATTTTGTGTTAGAGAAATGACTGGGCTGCTAGCCTAAGCCATGCCTAATCATGGTGGAAACTTGCAGCATCACCATAATGAGCAGTCTGTGAAGCATCCTTAATAAAAACCTATGCAAATAGCAAATAAAAATATCGCTAAGATGCTCATTATCTGCTTGCCTTGTCATTTTGGTTATGGGATAGATCCTCTACCATGTGCAAGGGGTACCCCGTAGGCGGTTCTCTATGATACACATGTACTTACGATGACAAGAACTTACAGGTGACTAAAGTTGAGTAGCATGAGGTGCGGCCCTCGTATTCAAGGGACATGAGATTGCCAACTTATACTTGCCAAGCATATACTCCATAGTTTGTTCACTTTAACCTTAATCACTTCAAGATGCTTATGATAGGGGCAATGAGGGCTGAAAGCTAACAAGTACCATAATTTTTGGAAGCTTTTTTTGAAACTTAAAATCCCTCCTTCCCTTTATGAAGGGCCTTTCTTCCACTACTATATTGAGTCTCCATCTTCTACCTTTAGGCACCAGTTAAGAGAGCATAGTTTCCATTGTTAGTTCTATGTGTAGTGTCCCAAAACTTATTGTATCTAGTCACTCTTGTGAACTTTGAAGGTGTCCTATGCATATATTTGCTACTCCATGAGGGAAAAGCTGAATGCAACTATGCCATGGTTTCTGTATGTGAAACAAACAAACATTTTTCAATGCATGTTATTCATGATCTTTGTTTGTAGCCTTTCATGTTGCATGCATAGTTACTTTGTCTTATTGTTAGAACTCCATCTTTCATGCACATGTTTAGAGTTCTTTGATCCCAGCTTTCAATGCTTGCAAATGGTTTAATCTTCGTTTTGATGGTGCATGTCACCTCAATAATTATTCTTTTATCACTTACCTACTCGAGGACGAGCAGGAGTTAAGCTTGGGGATGCTTGATACGTCAAAAACGTATCTATAATTTTTGATATTCCATGCTTGATTAGTATCTACTTTGCTTTGCTTTGTCCACACTTTGAGGTGCTTTTCATATGTTTTCTGATACTAACCTATTAACAAGTTGCCACAGTGCTAGTGTCCTGTTTTTTGCTGTTTTTTATTCCAGAAAAGCTAGTAAGGAAATATTCTCGGAATTGGACGGGACAAAAGGCATAGTCAATATTTCACCGAGGAGAACACGGAGTCCAGAGGAGATACGGAGGGGCGCCACAGGGCAGCTACACCCCCTAGGCATGGCCTAGGGTGGGCCCGCCCCTAGGCAGGGTGTGGGCCCCCTAGCCGCCTCCCAGCTTCGCCTCTTCGCCTATAAGAAGCCCCCGATGCCTAAACCCTAAGGACCCGATCAATATTCCACGAAACCGTTTGTAGCTGCCGCCACCATCGTCCCTAGATTGGGGGGATCTGAAGCTCTTCCTGGCACCCTGCCGGAGGGGAGATCATCCTGGAGGCCTTCTTCTTCATCATGCCAGCCTCCGGTATGAAGCGTGAGTAGTTCCACCTTGGACTACGAGTCCATGTATTATCTAGATGGTTGTATCTCCTGTTGGAGATATGCCCTAGAGGTAATAATAAATGTAGTTATTATTATATCTTTGTTTTTATGATAAATGTTTACATTCATGCTATAATAGTATTAACAAGAAACATTAATACTTGTGTGATTTGTAAACTAAATTAGAGTCCCTAGTAAAGCCTCTTCTTAATACTAGCTTGTTGATTAATAGATGATCATGGTTTCTTGATCATGAACATTTGAGATGTTGTTAATAACAAGATCATATCATTAGGAGAATGGTATGGTGGACATACTCCTATAGATAAGCATAGCATAAAGATCAAGTCATTTTAATAGTTCAATTGCTATAAGCTTTCTGATACATAGTAACCTAATTCCTTTGACCATGAGATCATGCTTATCACCATCACCGGAAGGATGCTTTGATGACATCAAACACCACACCGTAACTGGGTGGCTATAAAGGTGGCATTGAGTATTCGGAAACTATGGGTTGAGACACATGGATCAAGAGTGGGATTTGTCCATCCATATGACGGATAGATATACTCTGGGCCCTCTCGGTGGAATGTCATCCAATTAGCTTGCAAGCATGTGACTGGCTCACAAGGGATCACATATCACGGGAACGAGAAAAGAGTACTTATCAGTAACAAGGTTGAACTAGGTATGTAGAGATACCGACGATCAAAACCTCGGATAAGTAAACTATCATGAGACAAAGGGAAATTGGTATCATATGTAAGTGGTTCATTCGATCGCAAAGTAATCATAGAAATATGTGGGAACCATATGAATTTCCAGATTCCTCTATTGGTTATTGATCGCACAAGTGTCTCGATCATGTCCGCATAATTCACGAACCGTAGGGAGACACACTTAAGGATTCGATGTTGTTGAGTAGTTATGGAATGATGAGTAAGATACCGAATGTTGTTCGGAGGCTCGGATGGGATCCAGGATATCACAAGCAGATCCGGAATGGTCCGGAGAATAAGGTTCATATAAGGAAAGTCCTGTTTCGGAGTTGGGGAATGATTCCGGTGTTTTCATCGGGAATGTTCTAGAAGGGTCCGAAAGGTCCGACACTCCGGAGGGGAAGGGTACATTAATGTGTCATGACAATATGGAATGGTTGCATCATGTACTAGGTCACTTGGCTGGGAAAAATAAAGGGAGAAATCAAATCCTAGTTTGAAAGTCAAACGCCAATTTGAAAAAGTCAAACGGCAAGTTTTCTTGGTGGAGGGAGAGTAGGAAACCTACTTGGGGAGGAGTTCCTCTCCCTCCACCCGCTGGCCAAGGAGGCCTACTTGGGGGAGGACTCCCTCCTCCCAAGCTGCACCCTCCCACCTATATAAGGAGGGGCAGGGCTGCCCCTCTTCCCTACACCCAATACCACCCAAAACCCTAGCCCTAGCCGCCGGCCTCCTCCAAGTCGCCGCCGCCTCCTAGGGTTCCTCCAACTCGCCGAGTTGGGGCTTCCCCAAGCCCTAGCCGTCGGCCAAGCTCTCCCCTTGGTGTCCTCTAAACCCTAGATCACCAAGGCCTCTCTCATAGTCCACCATACTCGCTCCGGCTTAAGGCGAAGCCCTGCGAGATCTCCCCTCTATTTCCGGTACCACGCCGTCGTGCTGCCGGAATTGTGAGGAGAGTGCTATAACTTCCGCTACCTGCTGGAACAAGAGAGAGGAAGGTCTTCATCGAGTACCGAACGTGTGACCGACTGCGGAAGCGCTGCCGGAACGCAGCGTCGGAAGGATCGTCTACGCGATCTTGAGATCGGCAAGAGTATGACTACATCACCCACAATAATCTGCTCTCGTTAAACACTTTGGAATCTTCGAGGGTGAGTTCCTCTATCGACTCGTTGCTACAATCTAGTAGATGGATCTTGGCTTGTTTGTTTGCATGCGGTAGAATTTTTTTGTTTTCCATGCTACGAACCCCTACAGTGGTATCAGAGCCGTGTCTATATGTAGATCTGTTGCACGAGTAGAACACAATGGTCATTGTGGGCGGTGGTGCTTTTATTATCAATTGCTTCTTGTGTACTTTGCATCTTGCGGTATGATGGGATGAAGCGGCCCGGGCTAACCTTACATGACATTGTTCATGAGACTTGCTCCATGCTCAACATGCAACTTGTATTGCATAAGTGGCTTTGCGGGTGTCTGTATCTCCCATTATTGTCTAGATCCAATTTACAACGGGCACTTGATAGTTCAAACATCAACGTTGTGGTTCTTGTTCGTAAGTTAGATCGACACTTACTGAAAGCCCCAAACCACGTAAAATATGCAAAGAAAATTAGAGGCGTCTAACTTTGTTTGCAGGGGTGTGCTGTGATGTGATATGGCCATGATTGTGATTATATTTGATGTATGAAATGATTCTTATTGTAAGTTGGCAACCGGCAGGAGCCATATGGTTGTCTTTAATTTCTGTTAAGACCCGCGTGTCTATTCAAAGTAGTTGTAATAGTTGAAGCTGGTGGACGACAACCATGAAGCGGCGCCATTGACCTTGACGCCATACCGGTGATGATGGAGATCATGTTCGTGCTTGAAGATGGAGATCGGAAGCACAAGAAGAAAGGCCATATCATATCAAATATTATGAATTGCATGTGATGTTAATCCTTTATGCATCTTGTATTGCTTAGTTAACGACGGTAGCATTATAAGATGATCCCTCAAGCACATAAATTTCAAGTTTTAAAGTGTTCATCCTTAGTAAACACCGTTGCTAAAGCTCGTTGTTTCGAAGCACCACGTGATGATTGGGTGTGTTAGATTCTACGAGTGTATACAAAATGAGCAAGCCATATTTGCTCATGCGGAAGCTAAGGTTTGATCTTGACGAGCCTAGCATGTACAGACATGGTCTTGGAACACGGATCACCGAAAGTTAAAGCATGAGTCATATAGTAGATATGATGAACATGTTGATTGTTCGCCATTGAAGCTACATCAACTCTCGTGATGATCGGTTTTGATGTGGTGGATTTGGTTCGTGTGATCAATAAAACAATGTGAGGGATATTGTTTTGAGTGGGAGTTCACCTAGATTAATTTAACTATTAATTAGAACTCAATTTGTCATAAACTTAGTCTAAACTATTGCAAATATGTTGTAGATCAATGGCGGCCCCTACCATCAATTTTAATGCGTTCCTAGAGAAAGAAAAGTTGAAAAACAATGGAAGCAACTTCGCGGATTGGTTCCGCAATTTGAGGATTGTCCTCAATGCTGGTAATTTGACCTATGTGCTGGATGCACCGCTGGGTGACCCGCCTGCAGCTGATGCTACCGATGAAGTAAAGAATGTTTACCTCACTCGGAAGAATCAATACTCCACAGTTTAGTGTGCTATCTTGTATGGTTTGGAATCGGAGCTTCAGAAATGTCACATCCCAAGATTTTCCAAATCTTGTAATGTAAAAAACAAATTGAATAAAATAAAACTTTGTTTGATTTTCAGGGCCAGAAGAAACTTTTTGAATTCAATTGGCACTTCAAACCCATTTGAATTAAATAAAATCGTAAAGGGATTTAAAAAGATAAACATTATATATAAAGGAAAACAAAATATTTTGGAAATACTATTTTGGATCTTTTAAATAAAAGGATTTGGTTTTCAATAGAAATAAAAAAAATTATAGATAAAGATCATTTTATAAAGCTAAATTAAACCTTGGCCAAGTAATTAAAATAAAATGTTTTGTATTGATTAAAAATAGTAAAGGTTTATTTAAATAAAATAATAAGGAATTAATATCCAAATTTTATTCAAATAAAAGGTTTTACCATTTTAATTAAAAACATCAAAACTTATTAAATTATTTAAAATAAGTTTTCCGAGTATTTTATATTCTAAAATAAAACCTACTGAAGTTTTTTGGTTTTATTTTAGATTTCAAAATAAATATTTAAATAAAACAAATCCTATTTGATTTAATAACTAAGGCCCATTTATTTAATTGTTAATGGACCATAAATAAAAATGTTATATTGTTTTAAACATGTTTTCCAAATATCTTTATTTCCAAATGACCTACTGGTTTGGTTTTGAAAGTATTTGGATTTCAAATGGAGTATTAATTAAATCAAACCCTATTTTATTAAATAACTAATGAACCATTTTATTTAATTAATGAATGGTCCTAAAAAGAATAAAAATATTTTTTTTTTTTGGATTTGGTTTAGGTTGAAAAACAGAACCAAAAACTCATTATAATTTTGAATTTTTTGAATGGTTTGAGTGAATGAATAATTGATTCAAAATTCAAAACAGAAAAATAGAATTAGAAAAGGAAAAAGAATTCAGAAGGAAAAAAATATGAAATGGACCGGACCCAACTGGCCAAGCCCAACTAAGCCCAGCAGCCCAGCTTTCCCTCACCCCGAAAGAAAACATTTAGCACCCAGATTCTGACCCACACAGAGTATGACCAGTGGACTCTACCCTCCTTTCTTTTCCCACTGACCAGTAGGCCCCATTTTTCCTATTCATCGTCCTCACCGCAACAACCTGTTCTTCCTCCCCCTCGTCACCGTTGCTGCCTCTAATTACTCGCATCAATTCGAGTAAATGGCTGAATGAATTCCCCCAGTAACCTCACACATTTAATCGCCCACGCTCCCTCCTCCTTTCCCCTCTGTCGCCACTCCTTCTCCGCCCCGAGGCTGCCACAATTCGGTTCAGCACTCCCTCTGTTCTGACGACCTTCCTCGTCGAATTCCAGCCGAGCTTCGCCGCCCCATGCCTCCCTATGCAACCTAGCAGCTTCCCCACTCCCAGACACTCCTCCCCGTACCCTCCGTTCGATCGCGGGCGCCTCAGAGCGTCGGCTTTGACAAGCTCTGACGACGCCGCCGTCTGCAACCTCTCCGACGACCTCCCCCGGTAAGCACTGACCGCCCCACGTTTTCTCGATCATGCAAACCTCCTTGCTTTGGCCTTGCACAGCTAACCAAGTCCTCCATTTGTCTTCTCGTGGACCACAGCATCTCCCCGTCGTCGACCGGAGCCGCCAGACGCCGTTGCAAGCTCCGGTGAGGAATTGCAGCAAACCTCGTGCGCCCCTTGCCCCGTCGACCACACGCCGAGCTTCACCACGACCTCACGACCTTGGTGAGCCCCTTCTCCTCCTCTCTCGCTTCCTAGACCACCGGCACCGTCTACACCTGACCGCGCCGCCAGTCGCCGCCGCGTCGGCGCCGCTCGCATATGGTCAAACGCACCAGTGCCGTAGGATCTCGATCCGACGCTTACGATAGATCGCTTGAGCTGCGAAGGGGTATGTTCCCTGTGCCGCACGATCTAGTTAGATCCAACGCACCGCAACGCTGATCCGCGCGAAAGGGTACCGTCCAGTAAAATCCTGCCGCGTGGCACTAGATCTGTTTAAAAGAATTTTTGAATCAGATTTATTTGCAAACTTCAAACCCTTGTAACTTTGGATCCACGCGTCCAAAAATAACAAATTTCATGTCGTTCGATTCAGGAGAGCAAGACCTAGCCAACCATGCCCTTGGTTTAGCAAATAGTATCTGTTAGTTTGCTTATTTTTGCAGATCCTTTTGTGTGCTTGTTTAGAGTAGAAAAAATGTTTAAAATTGATTTTTGGGTTAAAACTTTTGCAAAATGGTTTGATGTGACCTTACTGACCCTAGGAACCAACCCATGGTTTTGAAAATGAAATTGGAAAAATTTAGAATGGATTAATTGAATTAGTCTATTTCTAGCTAAGTAAAGATAATGGTTTTATTATGAAAAAGGATTTTGGAATAAAACTTTGGGAAAATATTTTGATTCAAAGCTACTGACCCAAAACACCAAGTCTTGGGAGTTAGAAACTTTTGGTGAGAAACTTAAATATTTTTGATTTGATAAAACCACTTTCCACCACATAAAATGTTGAATGGATTTTAAAATAGTTTTTGGGCAAAACCCTCTAACTAATGACTTTGCCATTTTGGTAAATGACCAATTTGGACCTTACAAAGTTTAGAAACCTAGTGGAGACCATCCTTGCAATAGAACCATCCATTACATACTTATGCATGACTTAGATTCCATTGCTTTGTGAGTGTGAAATTGTTTGTTTGACTTTGTTTTGGAATGTTAGTTGATTTTGTGTTTGCTTGATTAACTTGTAGTGAATTTAGCAAAGTGTGAGACTAGCAAGATCAAGGAGTGAACCACCATTCCCTACCAAAAGGCAAGTGACACTATCATCTAAAGACCTACTATTTTCATTATACTTAGTGGATTTTTGAAAACATGCATGAAAAGAATTTCTATACTTATGCTATGCTAAATCCTAATAGGATTCCCTATACATTCCTTAGTGAAAACAATGTAGTTGTTACATGCTTAGCCATGCTATATTTTGAAAAGAGATACATGTTGAGATTTTATGAAGTTGAGAAAAGGACTTGTGTTTTTATATAATAAAACAAGGACTCAATGAACCACCTGGGTGGCCAAGGATACTTTGAGTATTGGAGAAGGTGGCAACAAAAGGAACCATGACTATGGCAATCTCTTTGTGTTGTGCTCCAAAGGAAAACCACCCAGGAAACTTAGAGATTGAACATGTTTCTCGTACAGTGGCTTTCGTGTACAGCCACATGCTAAATGGGCTCTGTCTTAGTCAACTACATAGTGGAAGTCCCATGCATTGGCATCTTCAGGTTAACTAGATTTGTGTAAGGGAGCAACCCTACATTTGTGCCTGGTAGACAAGCTAGCATTTTGTATTGGGAGGACTCCTATGGAAAGACTTTGTCACATTCTCGATCTGCCGGTACTCCATTTTGGTGAGTACTTATCCAGCGGCCACTGGTGGCGTCAAGACGAGATTGTGTCATGTGGGTAAAGTGTACAACTTCTGCAGAAGATCAAATTCTAAGTACTTAGCCGTGTCCCCGGTTATGGACAATACTGAGCAACTAAGGCCTGAAGCTATGGAAGATCTCGACACTCTAATTTCTAAAAGAAAACTTTTAAAACTTGATGCACTTGGGGTTACCAAGGAGCTCAAGAGATTTTGACAAAACTTGATGCACTTGGGGTTACCAAGGTGCTCAAGAGATTTTGACAAGGACTTGAACACTTGAGTTTTTACCAAGGAGTTCAAGAGATTTTTGAAAGGAGATTTGACAAAGGACCAAAATGTGGCATCCCGCAAAACCACTACTAGAAAATCGCGTTGTTTTTGTGCATTGCATCGTCATCACCATGCATTGTTGTCTGCATTATTTTGAAAAGCCTAGTTTTGATTATACAAACACCCCTCTTTATTTTAAAAGGCAAAACCCCGAGCGTATCGGATATTTTGTTTCCCCTAAAAACTATTTGCAAAGTGGCTTTGTTTTAAATTAAACCGAACCCAACAAACACAAATACTAAAACAGCCCCCCTAAATTCTAGTCCCACCAAATCCTATCCTACCCACCACTCTCAGCTCGCCACCTCACTCTCTGACCCAAAACCTACCCACCTGCCACCTCACCGATCCACCACTTTTCCCCTCCCCTCTCTTTTTCTCACCTAGCTCCCTCCTACCCCTCTCCCTTACAGGTTGGCCCCACCCCTATCCGCGGCCCACGTCCCACCAACCCCTGACCTGCCCACCCGGCCCACGCGCCTCTCTGCCCCCTCTTACCCGCTGCCGCTTGGCCCTCTTTCCCTGACCGCCGGGCCCCCCACCTTCCCGGGCCCCACCGCGTCAGCCTCTATCCAGCTCACCCTGGTCAACCTCCAGCCTCCCCCCTGGCCCACGCCCTGCCCCGCCCCTGGGTCCCACAGCCCCACCTCACCATCCCGCACCTGCCCCGACCCAGTCCCCACGCGCCGCCTCCCTCCCCTGTTCCTCTTCTTCCCCGCGCCGGTCCGCCCTCCACCTTTCTCTGCCTCGCCGCCGGCCCCTACCGCCTCCAAGCAGCCGCGCGCGGCCGCGCCTCCCCGCACCGCCTAGCCCCGCCGGAGCGCGGCCCTACATCGCCTCCTACCTCTCCCGTGTCGCCGCTCCTCCGGCCTACCCCCCCGTCCTCCCGCGCCACCGGAGCCCCATCGCCGCCAGGAGCTCCGCCGACCTCCCCCGCGACCGGCCATCCTCCTCTCGCCGCCGCGCGGCCGCCACCTCGCCTGGCCGTCTCCACCGCCACCGCCAGCACGCGCCCTCCCCCGTCCTCTACCTCCGCTCTCCCTGCGCCGCCCCCACTCGAGCTCCGCCCGGCAGCCTCCCCGTCGCCCGCGCCCCAACCAGCGCGCCTGCATCGACCCCGCCATCGCCCGGCTGCCCCGCCGCACGTCCTCGCCGGCCCTGCCTCTGCTCCGGCGCGCTCGAGCTCCCCCTCCGCCCCGCTCGAGTCCGGCACCGCCCCTCGCCTCCGCAAGCCTCGTCCTCCGCGCGGCCCGCCACCAGCTCGCCCGTCTCTGCGTTTCGCGCCTCCGCGCCCGAGCCTTCCGCCTCCGCCGCGTCTATGCGCCGGCCCGACCTCGCCCTCCTCCGCGTTATCACCGGCGCCCAGTACTCAGCGTCCGCGGCCCCGTTCTCCCCGCCCTCGAGCCGGCTCGGCCTACTCTGTGAACGCCATGACGCCGCCCCTGATCCTCGTCGCGCCGTCTCGGCCGCTGCTCCGCGCGTGCTTAGTGTACCAGGAGCAACCCAGCATGTCTCGCGTCCTGCAGGTCCACCATCGGGACCCCCTGTTTCTGCTGGTGTTCATGCTGTCTTACCTTCGGACAAGTTCACCCTTGTTGTTCTCAACAAGTTCTGCCTGCGACCACCGTTACCGAAACCAAGTACGCCGGTAATTGTAGCCGGAACGCCAAGGCCTACGTCACCGAACCCACGGGGCCTTCCACACGGAGCGGCGATGCATGACTTTGAGAAGGCCGACATCGGTCGTCGGAACCCCAAGATCATCAACGGAATCCGAGCTCGACACCGGAAAACTAAGAGGGCACCACAAGACCGTCGACAAGAAACCGTGAACCGGAACCGGAGAGCTCCGTCACGAAACCACAAGGCCTTTGGGGGTGGAACCGACAAGTTCTACACGGAGCACCAAGGAACCCTTCATGGATCCGAAGACGGACCCTCGACACGCCAAGATCTACCCTCGGACGCCAAGACCCGAACCGGGAGGACGCAAAGATCGCCACGAGAACGACAAGCACTTCACCCCGAAGCCAAGACCGACCCGACTTGAGGACCCGACAAGATCTTCGCGACGATAAGAACGACACCGACCCAGAAGAGTCCGATGCGCCCCGACACCGAACCAAGTACTCCTTTCCGGACGCCGAGTCTGCCCAGAACCCGGATGCGCCAAGCTCTACCCCGTCAACCGAGAACGATCCCGGAGTCCGAACCTCGTTTCCGTCGAGCCCTGAACCCCGAGACCGACCCCGGACCCTGTCGAACCCCGGAACCCCCGGAACCCCAAGATCGTCGAGAACCCTAATGTGTGCCCCTTCCCGAAACCCTATTATATAAAAGTAATAACAACTTGTTGCATATTAATTGCCATACTTGCATGCATATTTGAGTGGTTTGGGGGCCTTATGCCGATTCACCTCATAATTAAATATGGGGCCCATATGCGAGCAAATCTAGTCTCATATTGGCCTCATTTAAATTTGTGTAGCGAACTGGTGCCAGCTTTTGACTTGCTAATACAACATTTAATTTGCGGGGTATCTAAACAACATGAACCGTTTGATTAATTGTCGGGACCCCGGTTCCGCTTAATATGACCTAATTGCATCACCCTATGCCATGCCATGCATCATTCATGCATCATGCCGATCTTCTGCCGTAATCTTAAATAGTGCATCCGGTGTTTCTTCTAGTGTTTTGCCTCTTCGCGGATAAGACCGTTGAGTTGATGCGAGTGTCGACCCGATCTTCGGATGAACCTTCGACAATGTGTTTCAGGCGAGCATCTCCCCCTTTCTACCTATCTTACTTTTATAGTATTTATTCCCTCCTGTTGATCTATTGCTATCTGTGTTGCGATGCTCTAGTTTCCGTACCCTTGATATTACTTGCAGCCTTATATTGCCTTGGACACATCCTATTACCTGTTGTTTGGTAGAAAGTTGGACTTGCGCGTCGTAGTCGCTTGCTCAAGTGCTGTTGCGTGTCGTCAGGTGCCACAGTTGTTGATGTATTGCCGCATGTTGATATTGAAGATGATCATGGTTTTACTTATCGTTCACTTTAATTCCTGTTTAACAACTAAAATTGAAATAAGCAGAGGCATCGGTGGGTGATAGAAAATATTTGGTTTCCGAACGCCCACTTGTGTCCCGTAGGACCCCGAGTACTTGATACCTGTTCCTTGATTTATCGCGCTATCCAGATCCGGGAGGTATATGGGACCCCCCTGAGCCAGAGCTTGATTCAGTCTTATTTCTTGGGGCCACAAACTAGTTTGAGGTTTTATTTACTATCCTGTACTTATGCCATGCTACTTCTGTATTTACGATTGTGCGAGGAGCACACTGTACTGTTTAGGAATTGTGACCCGTTTTCGTGGTATCGACAAGCCCAGCCACACTTTCGGGTTCCCAGTCGTTTACAGCCGGCCCCACAAACCTTGAGGCTGTCTCGCAGTCAGCTAACTTCGTTGCGGGTCTACTTTAAGGGGTGGCCCCCTGAAATATTTCTGAATCTTGTGATTGCTTTGTCGTGAAGGCCTCGTTGGGTTTTGATTTGGTTTTTCCGAGGTTGATCGAGTGTGTGTTGCTATTGGTGCACCCCGGCCAGGTAAAACTTTCTGAAAGCCGTGTCCGCGGTTATGGACGACTTGGAGCACAGTATCTCGACCATAGACAAGCATAACTAAAGTTTATTGCTATAAATTTGACTTTATAATGACTAGTAATCAGCTTCACTATAATGGAATGGCTAATTAATACTGCCGACAATTGCTTGTTTGGAGTGTCGCTTGCGACCATTGTACCTGACTAGTAAGTATGACAACTACAACGGAATGGCTAAATAAAAGTGCCAACAACTGCTGGGTTTGGGTTATCTCATGCTAAATGAATCTGACTAGTAAGTGTTGCCACTATCACGGAATGGTTAACTAAAAGTGCCCACTGCTTGTTTTATCAGGATGATTATCTATACCTGACTAGTAATTGCTGCAACGATAACTGAATAAATAAAACTGCCAACTGTGTGAGTTCCTCGGTTGACTTCCTCGTTTGGTCTCGAGGGGGAAACACCAGGATGGGTTTGTTTGGTGTTAGCTTCAGGTTGGATCCGGATAGGTCATTCTTATCCCTCTCTGATAACCGCCAGTCGTATCGAGTCTCTATAGGTTGTTTAGTGCATGCTGCCGCTGCCGCTCAGTTCACCATACCTTTGTAGGCGAGGACCGCCGAATTCTAGTCTCGCCGTGTACTGGCCTCAGTACTGACGCTCCTCTTTTTCCTTTGCCCTTTGTCGGCACCCCTTTTGTTTAAGCAGGTTTTGAGATCGACGCAGTTAGCAGGGTTACCCTTCCGGCTTGGCCTGGGCAGGGTTATGGACGCCATTGGTTATTCTTCAGGGCTCTTAGCCCCATTTGCATCTTGTCCGTAGTCGGACGCTCTATCATTTTCAAGGTGATTTGGATCTTTGTATATTATGTCTGCATTCTTGACTCAGTGAGTCGCTGTTATATATATCTGTTCTGTGGGTCCCATCGAGGACTGTTGTGTAATGTTATTACTTCGTTCTCCACCCGCACGAAGGTGCCTTGTGGGCACCTTTGAATCGTTTCTATGCGGGTTTGGCGGGTTTCGCTAAAACTTGCATAGGGCCGATTCTGAGGGTGTTACACAAAACCATTTTTAAAAGATAGGATAAAATATTGCTTTATGCAAATGAGCCTAAAACTCTACTTAGCCAAATTTGCATGTAATGATAGGATCCACTTATATTATACTTAGTAGTGAAACTTGCCAATACAATTCAAATGTATTGACCCTTGTGGCTGTAACTTGTAATGTTGCAGGTTTGATTGTTTTTAGTGAAGATTGTTTGATTAGGATTACAAAGTCTACAAGCAACATCTGCCTGTGGCACTTTGAAGATGAAGGACCCCATGACTATAGTTATTCCGCTGCAATGTAATGTAATAGCCAAATGAGCTCTGTATGATGTAATAAAATTATGTTATTCCTGGTTATAAAGTTATGTTATGACCTTTGTTTCTTGATATTACATCTTAACTGTGGATGCTAGCTATTGATCCAGGGACTAGCACTGTAAACACAGGAGGGATCAACCTTATTATCAGGCTGAGGCCTCTACAGATGGTATCAGAGCATTGTGTTGCCTATAGAATTTGTAAACCCTAGGATTGGACAAAAACCCTTAGAAAAATAGGAGTTGTATTTTGTTCCAAAAACTTATTTACAAAATCTTGTAAACCCTTTCCTCAACCACTTTGGTTTCAACTCTACATCTCATCTATTTCAAACTTGATGGAAAAACCTACCCCATGGCCAAAGACTACACCATGTGCAAAGGACTTCTTCAACATCTTCAACTCTAATGACTTCAACATCTTCAGCATGTTCACCAAGGACTTCCAACTTGGATATCATGAAGGACTACTAGTGAAAACCAAGAAGACATTAGATTGCCTACCAAAAACATTGATATCAAGTTAGAGTATGGATCATATTGTCCTATGAGGTATGATCATACTAAGTTGTATTTCAAGAAAAACTTGTTGTTTCCTTCAACTCATGAGTTAAGCTCATAAGTGGTTAAGTGATTGGTTGCTTGTTGAATGTTTGATGGTTTGATTGTTTGATTGAACTTGATTGTGATTGGTTGCCTGTTGAATGTTTGATGGTTTGATTGTTTGATTGAACTTGATTGTTTAGAGTTAGGATTTAAAAAAAAACTATCCACCAATACTTATCCCTATCAAACCAACAGATGCCTCCCCGTCGTGCCAACCCCAACCAAAACAACAACAACCTCACCCCTAAGATGCAACAGATGATGGCAGCTCAGACACAGTTGATGCAGCAGATGACCACATTCATACAGAATTTGAATAACAACAACAACAACAATAACAACAACAACAACAATCAGAATAATCCTCCAGCACTTGACATGCTCACCAAGTTTCTGAAACTTAGGCCTGCAAGATTCTCTGGAACAACTGATCCAATGGAAGCTGATGACTGGTTACGTTCAGTAAACAAAGACTTAGTGACTGTTGGATGCACTGATGAAGAAAAAGTAAGGTTTGCAGCATTTCTGCTTGAAGGACCAGCAGCAACATGGTGGGACAACTTTCAAATCACCACTCCCCTTGAAGATGTGACTTGGGCTATTTTTGAAGAAGGATTCAGAACCACTCACATCTCACCTAGAGTAATGTACTTGAAGAAAAAGGAGTTTCACAATCTGAAACAACGACACCTTAGTGTGGCTGAGTATATTGAAGAATTCAACAATCTGGCACGCTATGCACCGGATGAAGTTGATACTGATGCTAAGAGAAAGGATAAATTTCTTGAAGGACTTAATGATGAGTTGAACCTGCAGTTAGCTGTTTCCTATGTCCCAACTTATCAATCACTCTGTGACAAAACCACAATATTGGAAAACAAGATGAATCAAGTTGAGAACAGAAAGAGGAAACATAAACTCAAGAACTATTCAGGATCATCAAAGAAGAAGCATTCATACAGAAAGAGCAAGGAAGATTCTGAACCACATCAGTATCACTACAACAACAATGAAGGTGAAAATAATGGAAATGATACTGACAATGGAGATGACCTTGTTTAGAACCAACATGACACTTTCAGGAAGAAAGACATTAGCCAGTTGAAGTGCTATAATTGTAAGGAACTTGGACACTATGCATCAGACTGTCCAGAGAAGAAAAAGAAAAAGGATGCCAGAAGAGCCAATGGAAATGACTCCAATGTGACCCAAAAAGGACATGTGAACCACATTGACCTGAATGGAAACTTTGAAGAGATAGAAGAAGTGGATGTCAGGATTTAGAAAACTCAGAAGAGTCAAATAAGGATTTCTTGTCTGATTATTGAGTTGAACTTTTAGCCAAGAGAACCATCAATGTAACCCTATGAGACTTTATTTTAAGGGTGGTAGTACCCTAGTTATTTTAAGCCTACTTGTAACCCTAGCCTTCCCAAATCTCGGGACGAGATTTATTTTAAGGGTGGTAGCCTGTCACATCCCAAGATTTTCCAAATCTTGTAATGTAAAAAAAAAATTGAATAAAATAAAACTTTGTTTGATTTTCAGGGCCAGAAGAAACTTTTTGAATTCAATTGGAACTTCAAACCCATTTGAATTAAATAAAATCCTAAAGGGATTTAAAAAGATAAACATTTTAAATAAAGGAAAACAAAATATTTTGGAAATACTATTTTGGATCTTTTAAATAAAAGGATTTGGTTTACAATAGAAATAAAAAAATTTATAGATAAAGATCATTTTATAAAGCTAAATTAAACCTTGGCCAAGTAATTAAAATAAAATGTTTTGTATTGATTAAAAATAGTAAAGTTTTATTTAAATAAAATAATAAGGAATTAATATCCAAATTTTATTCAAATAAAAGGTTTTACCATTTTAATTAAAAACATCAAAACTTATTAAATTATTTAAAATAAGTTTTCCGAGTATTTTATATTCTCAAATAAAACCTACTGAAGTGTTTTGGTTTTATTTTAGATTTCAAAATAAATATTTAAATAAAACAAATCCTATTTGATTTAATAACTAAGGCCCATTTATTTAATTGTTAATGGACCATAAATAAAAATGTTATATTGTTTTAAACATGTTTTCCAAATATCTTTATTTCCAAATGACCTACTGGTTTGGTTTTGAAAGTATTTGGATTTCAAATGGAGTATTTATTAATTAAATCAAACCCTATTTTATTAAATAACTAATGAACCATTTTATTTAATTAATGAATGGTCCTAAAAAGAATAAAAATATTTTTTTTTTTGGATTTGGTTTAGGTTGAAAAACAGAACCAAAAACTCATTATAAGTTTGAATTGTTTGAATGGTTTGAGTGAATGAATAATTGATTCAAAATTCAAAACAGAAAAATAGAATTAGAAAAGGAAAAAGAATTCAGAAGGAAAAAATATGAAATGGACCTGACCCAACTGGCCAAGCCCAACTAAGCCCAGCAGCCCAGCTTTCCCTCACCCCGAAAGAAAACGTTTAGCACCCAGATTCTGACCCACACAGAGTATGACCAGTGGACTCTACCCTCCTTTCTTTTCCCACTGACCAGCAGGCCCCATTTTTCCTATTCATCGTCCTCACCGCAACAACTTGTTCTTCCTCCCCCTCGTCACCATTGCTGCCTCTAATTACTCGCATCAATTCGAGTAAATGGCTGAATGAATTCCCCCAGTAACCTCACACATTTAATCGCCCACGCTCCCTCCTCCTTTCCCCTCTGTCGCCACTCCTTCTCCGCCCCGAGGCTGCCACAATTCGGTTCAGCACTCCCTCTGTTCCGACGACCTTCCTCGTTGAATTCCAGCCGAGCTTCGCCGCCCCTTACCTCCCTGTGCAACCTAGCAGCTTCCCCACTCCCAGACACTCCTCCCCGTACCCTCCGTTCGACCGCGGGCGCCTCAGAGCGTCGGCTTTGACAAGCTCTGACGACGCCGCCGTCTGCAACCTCTCCGACGACCTCCCCCGGTAAGCACTGACCGCCCCGCATTTTCTCGATCATGCAAACCTCCTTGCTTTGGCCTTGCGCAGCTAACCAAGTCCTCCATTTGTTTTCTCGTGGACCACAGCATCTCCCCGTCGTCGACCGGAGCCGCCAGACGCCGTTGCAAGATCCGGTGAGGAATTGCAGCAAACCTCGTGCACCCCTTGCCCCGTCGACCACACGCCGAGCTTCACCACGACCTCGTGACCTTGGTGAGCCCCTTCTCCTCCTCTCTCGCTTCCTAGACCACCGGCACCGTCTACACCTGACCGCGCCGCCAGTCGCCGCCGCGTCGGCGCCGCTCGCATATGGTCAAACGCACCAGTGCCGTAGGATCTCGATCCGACGCTTACGATAGATCGCTTGAGCTGCGAAGGGGTATGTTCTCTGTGCCGCACGATCTAGTTAGATCCAACGCACCGCAACGCTGATCCGCGCGAAAGGGTACCGTCCAGTAAAATCCTGCCGCGTGGCACTAGATCTGTTTAAAAGAATTTTTGAATCAGATTTATTTGCAAACTTCAAACCCTTGTAACTTTGGATCCACACGTCCAAAAATAACAAATTTCATGTCGTTCGATTCAGGAGAGCAAGACCTAGCCAACCATGCCCTTGGTTTAGCAAATAGTATCTGTTAGTTTGCTTATTTTTGCAGATCCTTTTGTGTGCTTGTTTAGAGTAGAAAAATTGTTTAAAATTGATTTTTGGGTTAAAACTTTTGCAAAATGGTTTGATGTGACCTTACTGACCCTGGGAACCAACCCATGGTTTTGAAAATGAAATTGGAAAAATTTAGAATGGATTAATTGAATTAGTCTATTTCTAGCTAAGTAAAGATAATGGTTTTATTATGAAAAAGTATTTTGGAATAAAACTTTGGGAAAATATTTTGATTCAAAGCTACTGACCCAAAACACCAAGTCTTGGGAGTTAGAAACTTTTGGTGAGAAACTTAAATATTTTTGATTTGATAAAACCACTTTCCACCACATAAAATGTTGAATGGATTTTAAAATAGTTTTTGGGCAAAACCCTCTAACTAATGACTTTGCCATTTTGGTAAATGACCAATTTGGACCTTACAAAGTTTAGAAACCTAGTGGAGACCATCCTTGCAATAGAACCATCCATTACATACTTATGCATGACTTAGATTCCATTGCTTTGTGAGTGTGAAATTGTTTGTTTGACTTTGGTTTGGAATGTTAGTTGATTTTGTGTTTGCTTGATTAACTTGTAGTGAATTTAGCAAAGTGTGAGACTAGCAAGATCAAGGAGTGAACCACCATTCCCTACCAAAAGGCAAGTGACACTATCATCTAAAGACCTACTATTTTCATTATACTTAGTGGATTTTTGAAAACATGCATGAAAATAATTTCTATACTTATGCTATGCTAAATCCTAATAGGATTCCCTATACATTCCTTAGTGAAAACAATGTAGTTGTTACATGCTTAGCCATGCTATATTTTGAAAAGAGATACATGTTGAGATTTTATGAAGTTGAGAAAAGGACTTGTGTTTTTATATAATAAAACAAGGACTCAATGAACCACCTGGGTGGCCAAGGATACTTTGAGTATTGGAGAAGGTGGCAACAAAAGGAACCATGACTATGGCAATCTCTTTGTGTTGTGCTCCAAAGGAAAACCACCCAGGAAACTTAGAGATTGAACATGTTTCTCGTACAGTGGCTTCCGTGTACAGCCACATGCTAAATGGGCTCTGGCTTAGTCAACTACATAGTGGAAGTCCCATGCATTGGCATCTTCAGGTTAACTAGATTTGTGTAAGGGAGCAACCCTACATTTGTGCCTGGTAGACAAGCTAGCATTTTGTATTGGGAGGACTCCTATGGAAAGACTTTGTCACATTCTCGATCTGCCGGTACTCCATTTTGGTGAGTACTTATCCAGCGGCCACTGGTGGCGTCAAGACGAGATTGTGTCATGTGGGTAAAGTGTACAACTTCTGCAGAAGATCAAATTCTAAGTACTTAGCTGTGTCCCCGGTTATGGACAATACTGAGCAACTAAGGCCTGAAGCTATGGAAGATATCGACACTCTAATTTCTAAAAGAAAACTTTCTTTTAAAACTTGATGCACTTGGGGTTACCAAGGAGCTCAAGAGATTTTGACAAAACCTGATGCACTTGGGGTTACCAAGGTGCTCAAGAGATTTTGACAAGGACTTGAACACTTGAGTTTTTACCAAGGAGTTCAAGAGATTTTTGAAAGGAGATTTGACAAAGGACCAAAACCATTTTGAAAAGATAGGATAAAATATTGCTTTATGCAAATGAGCCTAAAACTCTACTTAGCCAAATTTGCATGTAATGATATGATCCACTTATATTATACTTAGTAGTGAAACTTGGCAATACAATTCAAATGTATTGACCCTTGTGGCTGTAACTTGTAATGTTGCAGGTTTGATTGTTTTTAGTGAAGATTGTTTGATTAGGATTACAAAGTCTACAAGCAACATCTGCCTGTGGCACTTTGAAGATGAAGGACCCCATGACTATAGTTATTCCGCTGCAATGTAATGTAATAGCCAAATGAGCTATGTATGATGTAATAAAATTATGTTATTCCTGGTTATAAAGTTATGTTATGACCTTTGTTTCTTGATATTACATCTTAACTGTTGATGCTAGCTATTGATCCAGGGACTAGCATTGTAAACACAGGAGGGATCAACCTTATTATCAGGTTGAGGCCTCTACAAGAAAAGGTTTGAGAACCATGACCCACATGATATTGTCTGTGAACTCAAAATGATATTTGAGGCTCACGCGGCAGTTGAGACCTATGAGGCTTCTGAAAAGTTCTTTAACTGCAAGATGGAAGAGGGCAGCTCCGTCAGTGAGCACGTGCTTAAGATATCTGGGCACGCAAACAAACTCCAAAGCTTGGGTATAGTGATTCCTAATGCTTTGGGGATTTACCGTGTCCTCCAATCACTACCACCAAGTTACAAGAACTTTGTGATGAACTACAATTTGCAAAACATGAACAAGACATTGCCAGAACTCTTCTCCATGTTGAAATCTGCAAAAGTGGAGATCAAGAAAGAGCATCAAGTGTTGTTGGTCAATAAGACCACCAAATTCACGAAAGGAAATTCTAAGAAAAAGGTAAACTTCAAGAAGGGCGGTAAGAAAGTTGCCGCACCGGCGAAAAAGACCAAGGCTGGACCTAAGCCTGATACTGAGTGCTTTTACTGCAAGGGAGAAGGTCACTGGAAGCAGAATTGCCCAAAGTACTTGGCGGATTTGAAGAACGGCAACATCAAGAAGAAAGGTATATCCGATATACATGTTATTGATGTGTATCTCACTAGTACTCGTAGTAGTGCCTGGGTATTTGATACTAGTTCGGTTGCTCATATTTGTAACTCGAAATAGGTGCTGCAGAATAAACGGAAGCTAGCGAAGAACGAGGTGACGATGCGCGTTGGAAATGGATCAAAGGTTGATGTGATCGCGGTCGGCACTCTACCTCTTCATCTACCATCGGGATTAGTTTTATACTTAAATAATTGTTATTTGGTGCCTGCGTTAAGCATGAACATTATATCGGGATCATGTTTATTGCGAGACGGTTACTTGTTTAAGTCCGAGAATAATGGTTGTTCGATTTATATGAGTAATATGTTTTATGCACATGCACCTTTGATAGATGGTCTATTCTTATTGAATCTCGATAGTGGAAATACACATATTAATAACATTGAAGCTAAATGTTTGAAATTGAGCGATAACTCGACCTATATGTGGCACTGTCGTCTTGGTCACATTGGAGTGAAGCGTATGAAGAAACTCCATTCCGATGGACTTCTTGAATCACTTGATTTCGAATCACTTGAAAGATGCGAAGCATGTCTGATGGGTAAAATGACTAAGACTCCATTTTCTGGTATGATGGAGCGAGCTACGGACTTGTTGGAAATCATACATACCGATATGTGTGGTCCAATGAGTGTAGCATCGCGCGGTGGTTATCGTTATGTTCTTACCTTCACGGATGACTTGAGTAGATATGGGTATATCTATTTCATGAAACATAAGTCCGAAACTTTCGAGAAGTTTAAGGAATTTCAAAGTGAGGTAGAGAATCAATGTAACAAGAAGATTAAATTTCTACGATCTGATCGTGGAGGTGAATATCTAAGTTACGAGTTTGTCGAGCATTTGAAGAAATGCGGAATACTTTCACAATTGACACCGCCGGGAACACCACAGCGTAATGGTGTGTCCGAACGTCGTAATCGAACTCTCTTAGATATGGTTCGTTCTATGATTTACTGCTATCGTTTTGGGGTTATGCATTAGAAACAGCCGCATTCACTTTAAATAGGGCACCATCTAAATCCGTTGAAACGACACCGTATGAATTATGGTTTGGGAAGAAACCTAGATTGTCGTTCCTTAAAGTTTGGGATTGCGAAGCCTATGTAAAGAAGTTACAGCCGGACAAGCTTGAACGCAAAGCGGAAAAATGCGTCTTCATAGGATACCCGAAGGAAACTATTGGGTATACTTTCTATCATAGATCCGAGGGCAAAATCTTCGTTGCTAAGAATGGATCCTTTCTAGAGAAGCAATTTCTCTCGAAGAAGTGACTGGAAGGAAAGTAGAACTCGACGAGGTTGTCGAACCTTCTCTCGAACTTGTGAGTAGCGCAGCACCAAAAGTAGTTCATGTGGCGCCTACACCAATAAGAGAGGAAGCTAACGATGATGATCATGAAACTTCGGTTGAAGTTGCTACAGAACCTCGCAGGTCAATGAGAACTCATACCACTTCTGATTGGTATGATCCTGTTATGAGTGTCAAGTTGGTGGACAACACCGATGACCCTGCGACATATGAGGAAGCGATGATGAGCCCAGATTCCAATAAATGGCAAGACGCCATGAAATTGGAAATTGGATCCATGTACGAAAACCAAGTATGGACTTTGGTGGACTTACCGGATGGCCGGAAGGCTCTCGAGAACAAATGAATTTTCAAGAAGAAAACAGATGTTGATGGTAATGTTACTGTCTATAAAGCTCGACTTGTCGCAAAAGGGTTTCCACAAATTCAAGGAGATGACTATGATGAGAATTTCTCACCAGTAGTGAAGCTAAAGTCTGTGAGGATTATGTTAGCAATTGCTGCAAATTACGATTATGAGATATGGCAGATGGATGTCAAAACAGTGTTCCTCAATGGATACATTGATGAAGAGTTGTATATGATGCAACCCAAAGGTTTTGTCGATCCTAAAGATGCTAACAAGGTGTGCAAACTTCAACGGTCCATATATGGATTGAAGCAAGCATCCCGAAGTTGGAATCAACGTTTTGATAAAGTAATCAAAAGTTTTGGTTTTATACAAACTGATGGAGAAGCTTGTGTTTACAAGAAAGTGAGTGGGAGCTCTGTAGCATTCTTAATACTATATGTAGATGACATATTGTTGATTGGGAATGATGTAGACCTTCTTAATAGTGTCAAGGAATATTTGAATAATAGTTTTTCAATGAAGGATCTTGGCGGAGCAGCTTACATATTAGGCATAAAGATTTATAGAGATAGATCGAGACACCTAATATCATTGTCACAAAGTACATATTTGGACAAAGTTCTAAAGAGGTTTGGAATGGAAGATAGCAAGAAAGGGTTCTTGCCCATGTTGCCCAATACGACCTTGAGTAAAATTCAAAGTCCAGCAACAACAGAAGATAGAGAAAGGATGAGTAAGACTCCCTATGCCTCAGCCATAGGATCTCTAATGTATGCCATGCTATGTACTAGATCCGACATTGCATATGCTGTTAGTTTGACTAGCAGATATCAAAGTGATCCAGGAGTGGATCATTGGACAGCGGTCAAAATATCCTTAAGTACTTAAGAAGAAGTAAGGATATGGTTCTTTCTTATGGAGGTGATGAACAACTCGTTGTTAATGGTTACACCGATGCTAGTTGGAACACTGATCCGGATGATTCTAAATCTCAATCAGGATACCTATTTACTTTGAATGGTGCAACAGTTAGCTGGAGGAGTGCAAAGCAAAGCGTTGTGGCGAGATCTTCAACTGAATCGGAATACATAGCTGCTTCGGAGGCTTCACAAGAAGCGATATGGATGAAGGAGTTCATTACAGAGCTCGGTGTGGTTCCAAGTGCGCTGGACCCAATGTCTATCTACTGTGATAACATGGGCACCATAGCCAATGCGCAAGAACCAAGGTCACACAAGAAGCTGAAGCACATCAAGCTACGTTTTCACGCTATTCGAGAACATGTCCAAGATGGTGACATAAAGATTTGCAAAGTACACACAGATCTGAATGTGGCTGATCCGTTGACTAAACCTCTCCCGAGGGCAAAACATGACCAACACCAAACTGCCATGGGTGTTCGGTATATTACCATGTAATCTAGATTAGTTGACTCTAGTGCAAGTGGGAGACTATTGGAGATATGCCCTAGAGGCAATAATAAATGTAGTTATTATTATATCTTTGTGTTTATGATAAATGTTTACATTCATGCTATAATAGTATTAACAAGAAACATTAATACTTGTGTGATTTGTAAACTAAATTAGAGTCCCTAGTAAAGCCTCTTCTTAATACTAGCTTGTTGATTAATAGTTGATCATGGTTTCTTGATCATGAACATTTGAGATGTTGTTAATAACAAGATCATATCATTAGGAGAATGGTACGGTGGACATACTCCTATAGATAAGCGTAGCATAAAGATCAAGTCATTTTAATAGTTCAATTGCTATAAAATTTCTGATACATAGTAACCTAATTCCTTCGACCATGAGATCATGCTTATCACCATCACCGGAAGGATGCTTTGATGACATCAAACACCACACCGTAACTGGGTGGCTATAAAGGTGGCATTGAGTATTCGGAAAGTATGGGTTGAGACACATGGATCAAGAGTGGGATTTGTCCATCCATATGAAGGATAGATATACTCTGGGCCCTCTCGGTGGAATGTCATCCAATTAGCTTGAAATCATGTGACTGTCTCACAAGGGATCACATATCACGGGAACGAGAAAAGAGTACTCATCAGTAACGAGGTTGAACTAGGTATGCAGAGATACCGACGATCAAAACCTCGGATAAGTAAACTATCGTGAGACAAAGGGAAATTGGTATCATATGTAAGTGGTTCATTCGATCCCAAAGTAATCATAGAAATATGTGGGAACCATATGAATTTCCAGATTCCTCTATTGGTTATTGATCGGACAAGTGTCTCGATCATGTCCGCATAATTCACGAACCGTAGGGAGACACACTTAAGGATTCGATGTTGTTGAGTAGTTATGGAATGATGAGTAAGAGACCGAATGTTATTCGAAGTCTCGGATGGGATCCAGGATATCACAAGGAGATCCATAATGGTCCGGAGAATAAGATTCATATAAGGAAAGTCCTGTTTCGGAGTTGGGGAATGATTCTGGTGTTTTCATCGGGAATGTTCTAGAAGGGTCCAGAAGGTCCGACACTCCGGAGGGGAAGGGTACATGAATGTGTCATGACAATGGAATGGTTGCATCATGTACTAGGTCACTTGGCTGGGCAAAATAAAGGGAGAAATCAAATCCTAGTTTGAAAGTCAAACGCCAATTTGAAAAAGTCAAACGGCAAGTTTGCTTGGTGGAGGGAGAGTAGGAAACCTACTTGGGGAGGAGTTCCTCTCCCTCCACCCGCCAGCCAAGGAGGACGACTTGGGGGAGGACTCCCTCCTCCCTAGCCGCGCCCTCCCACCTATATAAGGAGGGGAAGGGATGCCCCTCTTCCCTACACCCAACACCACCCAAAACCCTAGCCCTAGCCGCCGGCCTCCTCCAAGTCGCCGCCGCCTCCTAGGGTTCCTCCAACTCGCCGAGTTGGGGCTTCCCCAAGCCCTAGCCGTCGGCCAAGCTCTCCCCTTGGTGTCCTCTCAACCCTAGATCACCAAGCCCTCTCTCATAGTCCACCATACTCGCTCCGGCTTAAGGCGAAGCCCTGCGAGATCTCCCCTCTACTTCCGGTACCACGCCGTCGTGCTGCCGGAATCGCGAGGAGAGTGCTACAACCTCCGCTACCTGCTGGAACAATGGAGAGGAAGGTATTCATCGAGTACCGAACGTGTGACCGACTGCGGAAGCGCTGTCGAAACGCAGCGCCGGAAGGATCGTCTACGCGATCTTGAGATCGGCAAGAGTATGACTACATCACCCACGAGAATCTGCTCTCGTTAAACACTTTGGAACCTTCGAGGATGAGTTCCTCTATCGACTCGTTGCTACAATCTAGTATATAGATCTTGGCTTGTTTGTTTGCATGCGGTAGAAATTTTTTGTTTTCCATGCTACGAAACCCTACATCTCCTCCTTGTGCTTTCATGTCTAGATCTTGTGAGCTCCGTTCATGATCAAGATCTCATCTATTTGTAATCATGCATGTTGTGTTTGCGGGGATCTGATGGATATTGAGATTAATATGTCAGATTGATTAATAGTTTTGTCTTATTGATTATATCATGTCTGTGTTGTATGTGATCTTGCATTCTCTCTATTGTTAGTAGCTATCTTGGCCAAGTAGTTGCTAGTGACTCCAAGAGGGGATATTTATTCTTGATAGTGGGTTCGTGCCTCTATTTAATCAAGGGAAGTGACAGAAATATCTAAGGTTTTATATGTGTTGTTGCCACTAGGGAGAAAACAATGGTCTCTTGTTCATGGAACAAGTGGATTTTTACCTTACACACTTCGCTTAAAGCAGTTGTATGTTGCTTGCAACTTAATACTAGAGGGGGTTCGGATGATAACCCAAAGGTGGACTTCTAGTCATAGATGCAGTTGGATGGCGATCTATGTATATTGTTGTATTGCCCAATCGAATCTCATAGGATATTTTTGTCTAGTATTGCATTGTTATGCCTTGCTCGGTCCTGTCAATTGCCCTATTGTAATATGTTTACCCAGCATGCCATGTTTGTTTATCTAAGGAGAACACCTCTAGTGAACTATGGACCCCGGTCCAATCTTTACCACTGATACATCTTCCACTGTTACTGTTTAATTTCTGCAAACCTATTTTCACCTTCCACACCATACAGTTAATCCTTTGTTACATCAACAGGTGAGATTTACAACCTCACTGTTAGTTGGGGCAAAGTCTTGAGTTTGTGCTGTGCAGGTTTCCATGTTGCTTGAAACACCTTTGAGACGTTTCCTTCCTCCTACTGGTTCGATAACCTCGGTTTCTTACTGAGGGAAAACTTGTTGTTGTGCTGCATCATACCTTGCTCTTGGGGTTTCCCAACGAAGCACTCCACATTGACGCTGCGCCATCAAGACTTTTCTGGCACCGTTGATGGGGAACAAAGAAGAAGAAGCTCCCACGTCAACAAAGCGCCATCAATATACTATCCTTGCTCCACTTGGAGTCTTGATTGAGACAGTTCTATCCTTACAATTTATCTAAGCTCCATGTTCAGTCATCCAGTCCATACCCAGCACTACTGCAATTCCCTTCAAAGGAATCACATAAAGTTCCGCGAAGTATGTACAACCACAGATCGAGATAACCTGATCTTGTTTAATGTGGCGCGCCACTACATTTCCCCTGCCGTCACCACGGTCATAGGGTTTTCTAATGTTACCCTTCTAATCCCAAACTTATCACAGAATTCTTCAGATATGAATGAAGTAGTTGCACCGGTATCAAATAAAACCTTTTCGGGATTGGTAAGGATACTGAGCGTACCTATCACTGCATGCTCGGAGTTATCCACCTCCTCCAAGGTTGCACAATTCAGCTTTCCAGTAGGCCAGCTCCTTTTTCCATTGTTGTTCTTGACAAAATTTCCTCCTCTATTGGGTTATCCATTGCTTCCACTGGCTTGTCCTCCACCCTTAGTAGGCCAACCCCCCGGTGGTTTATTCGGACAATCAGGCTTGATATGACCTTTTTGCCCATAGCCATAACAGATAACTACTGACTTTTTGCATTCTCTTTAGATATGCCCTGGAATTCCACAATTATTGCAGATGATATTCCTCCGAGAATTGTATTAACTTCCACTACTATTCTTGTTGTTGTTGTAAGTTTTGTTTCTGGGTTTGAACTCCAGATTGGTCTTTGGTTTTCTTGCCTGAATCCTCTTTGTTTCCTTCTTGGCTCTTTTCCTTCGGTCCTCTTGAAGATTCTTATAGTCATCTTCAAAAGTGATGTCCGCATCGAGTAACTGCTGAAAAGTTTGTTTATTGGCCAACCTCAACTTCATCTTCATGAATGGATTTAACCCTTACAGAAAATGCTTCTTTCTCTTTTCCTCAGTGCTCACTTCATCCTCAGCATAGCGAGATAGTTGGCTAAACTCTCGGATGTACTTCATGACACTGGTATATCCTTGCTGAAGCTCCTCAAACTCCCTACGCTTCAACTCCATCACACTTTTAGGAACATGGTGCTCATGGAATCTCTGCTTGAACTCCTCCCAGGTATACTCTCTTCCTGGCGGTTGCATTGCTAACTGATTCTCCCACCATGATGCTGCAGGTCCAGTCAAGAGATGGGCTGCATACCTCAGCTTCTCTTCATCATTGCAACCGATAGTCTTTAACTTCCTCTCAGTATATGCTAGCCAATCCTCTGCATCCATTGGTTCTGGAGCTAATGCAAAAGGTAACGGCCTTGCATTCTGGAAGTTGTAAAGACTCACTCGACCACCTTCAGGTGCTCTCTGGTTTCCAGCTCGTCCCAACAACTCTTCCATGAATTTGTTCTGGGATTCTTGCATCATTTGCATGTATTGCATAAAGTTCTGATCCATTAGTGGCCTCATTGGTGGCGGTGGTAATGATCCTTGATTTCCAGTATCTGCTTTCCCCTTAGCCTCGCGCTCCATGCGCTGCTATTCTGATTCAGTTTCTACACCCAATTCCATGACCCCCTAGTCCTGCAACATAAAGCGAATACTCATAGTTACATCATGCACATGTGTTCTGAGCTCAACTTCATGCACATAACTAGTCACAAATGGAAAACAAAACCCGAATAAGATCCAAATATGCATTTTCACATATTATACATTACAAACAACTTAGTGAATACAAAGTCATTACAAACCTGTACCATATAGGTACAATATCACATATGAACACTACCTCTCTTATTTAGATACATCTTTTTCTCGCACTACAATACACAATACCAGCTACTTCCTGATAAGTAACCTACGTCTTTAGTATCCACGATGTTCATCATACATGCCTGAAGTACAACCGTGATGATGTGACATCCGTCGCACAGTTTGTGGAACAAATGGCCTTCCAGATGGAACATACTCGGTATCTGAAGTATCAGGACTTGAGTTATTACTCAGCCTGAGTGCATTGACTCCATCTAGCTCAGCTAAAAAGTCTTCAAAAACCTGTTCATCACTATCACCCACTTGCATCTCCTGAGCTTCATTCCTAGAGTTGTCAACAGAATACCCATATTTCGCTTCCCCCAGGTGCTCTTTTGGGCAAGATAGTTAAACACTGGATAATGTACATTCCTTGGGTTTTGGTAGGATATTGGTGATTCAAACACTCTCTCCTCAGGATCTTCTTCCTCATCCTGACTTCCTGCAAATATGGTATTTCTTCTACTATCATTAGGATTGATTCTCGCACCCATCCAGCTGGATTGTCCGATATCTCTGTCAGACCCATCCACTGACATTTGATTTCCTCGGGATCCCTCAGGTGACCCTATCCTCCATCCATCAGAATTCTCAATAGGAAGTTCTGAATCAGATCCTTCTAACATGTCATTTTTATCCTCTAGTACGACTTGATGTGTCTTATAAAAATACCCAACAATTAGTTGATATCGATCCATAAACTTGGAAGCTAACTTAGTATGCTTCCTTACTAAAGTAAGATGATCCGGTACTGCCTCCGAGTCTATAGAATCATGAGGAATCACAAAAAATGTGCTCCCTTCTAACTCATGGGCGTTGTGCTCCCGGATATTGGTTATCGCCTCCAAAACAGCAACATGATATGATGATAAATGACTCCTACATTCACCTATAGGTAGATCATGATATAATCCAAGCTCCTCAGGAAGTTGGATACTCACACGATACTTGGATAACATATGACCATCATAATAGGTTATGGTATTCACTTGAGTTGACGAAGCTGATCAGTGAATGATCCTTGATAATCATCGAGAGTCTCCTCTTTCCTTAGAAAAGTTTGTTTTGGAAACTTTGGTGCCATAACTCTGTATACAAAAATATTTTGATTAATAAACGACAAAATATTGCATCATAACAAAGAATTATCGCACTAAAATATATAACGGAATATTCTCATTTGAATACCCATTATAACCTTTTAGAGAATTCATTATTGTGCTATTAACTCCTACAAGTAATACCCTTTACTAGGTTTCCAACCTAAGGTCAAAGCAATCGCTCTGATACCACCTGCGGTGACCCAGCATACCACTACATGTGTAGTATACTATAGTCGTTGACATGACATCCACAGAACACTATTCCATAAACATCACATCCCTCAGAGTGGTACAACAGAAACATTGCGGGTCCATATTACAAACATACACACATTATTATTATTACAATACCAGAAGTTTGAGACTTCAAAAGATTCAACTTACAAACCAAATATAAACTGTTTCAGCAGAAGTTTTAAAGTTGCAACTTCAACTCTGAATTAAGCTCAACAACTTATTATATATGGTTCATGCTGCTTGGCTCAATTGGTTACTAATAACTAAGGCAGCTAATCTAACTCGTTGTCGTCCACTCCATATCTGATCTCACAGTCCACCCCTTCCACACCGCCCGACAGGTCAGGCTCCTCGTAGAAGAGATCATCTTAGCATTCTGCTGCATACAACGGGGTATCTTCTGGATCCTCAGAGTCTAAGCAGGGGATCAAAGGAAAAGGTGAGTAAAATGGGGCTAAGATGAGTTGAAAACTTGTGAACTTTCCTGGAGTTGGGTTTATAAAGGAGGGGGTGGGGGCTGGATTAAAGCAAATTAAAGAGGGAGAGAAATTAGGGGATATTTAGTGAAATTTAGAGGGCAATTGAGAGTTATTTAGGAGCATTAGATAGGACAAAGACCAAGTGCTCCCTCCTTACTGGTTCAGGTACATACGCCCTCCTCGTGGTGGTGGCCTCTTGGTCTATCGGCCTGGTTGGGCCGGCCCATTTTGGCGGCCTGGTCAGCCATTTTTTTCGTTTTTTTAATTCTTAATTCTTTCATAACTTTTGATTTAGAGCTAATTTATTGATTCAAATTTCTGTGGGTTCATAAATTCATGGGCAACATTTTAGGACATAAATTTGATGTATTTAGAAATATTTAATTTTCTCAATTATTAATTAGTTAATTATTGTACGATTGCATGTGTGCGATATTGGCCTAGTTGCAGGGCAATATATTTGGATTGACTTGTATTCTTTCCTTATTTGAACTTAATTCGATTTAGTTCCACTTTACATGGATAACCATGAATTAAAGTTTGAAAATATAAGAGGATAATTTTATAAAAACTTAAAATAGATCACATAAGCTATGGTGCTTATTTTAAAACGAGACTGTTTGCTTTTATTTTTGGTTCAAAACAAAACAAAGGTTGTTTTAAAAATGTAAATAAAGTAGTTGAGATGTATAGATGGTTTTTGGTTGAGAACATTCCTTAAGATTATAAATAGATTTTCAAATACAGGAAGTTTGTGAAAAAGATTTTGAAGGGGAACCTTGCAAATTAAAATTTTGAAGTAGCGAAGATATATGGATAATCTTGATGTTTTGATCTTAGGGTTTTTGTTAAATGCTATTTTTATTTTAAGGAGTACCTTTATTTGGGGGAAAACTTTTGTAATAGTTTAAAAGGTTTTAATGTTTCCAATTAGAAGCAAAAGGTTTCTTTTCCCCATAAATTTCAACAATTGTTTATTTTGTTTATTTATTTTTCACATTTCAAAATTTGGAAAATTTTGGGATGTGACAGGCTACCACCCTTAAAAGAAATATCGTTCCGAGATTCGAGAAGGTTAGAAATAATAGGTTGAGTTTTAGAATAACTTGGGTGCCACCACCCTTAAAAGGAAATTTTGTAGGGTTTCATTCTATAGTTCACTTGGCTATGGTTTCAATGATTGAAATCCAAAGGCTTTTGACATGTCTCGGAGGCATCTGTTGGTTTAATAGGGATAAGTAATGATAGATAGATCTAAGGAAGTTCTAACACACAACTCCAAACAAATAAGTTCAATCAAACAATCAACAAGCAACTAATCACTTAATAACTTAGGAGTTTAACTCATGAGTTGAAGGAAACAACAAGTTTTCTTGAAACAATAAATCTGGTATAGTCATACCTCATAGGTCAATATGATCCATACACTAACATGATATCAATGTTTTTGGTAGGCAATCTAATGTCTCTTGGTTCTCACTTGTAGTCCTTAGTGATGTCTAAGTTGAAGTCCTTGGTGAAACTAAAGTTAAAGTCATTGGTCATGGTGAAGGCTTTATCCATCAAGTTGAAAAAGGAAGAGATGTAGAATCAAAAACCAAAAAGGTTGAGGAAAGAGTTTACAAGATTGTTTGTAAATAAGGTTTTGGAACAAATACAACTCCTATTTTTCTAAGGGGTTTTGTCCAATCCTAGGGTTATAATCCTGCAGGTAACACATTGCTCTAATACCATCTGTAGACATGCCAACCTGATAAGGTAGAGATCCCTGTGTTTACAATGCTAGTCCCTGGATCAATAGCTAGTATCCACAGTTTAAGATGTAATATCAAGAAACAAAGGTCATAATACAACTTTATAACCAGGAATAAAATAATTCATTACATCTTACATAGCTCATTTAGCTATCTCATTACAATGCAGCAAAAATAACTATATAACATGGAGTCCTTCATCTTCAAAGTGCCACAGGCAATCATGTTGGCTGTAGACTTGTAATCCTATTTAACACACTTCATTAACATCAAACAAACCTGCAACATAATAAGTTACAGCCACAAGGGTCAATACATTTGAATTGTATTGGCAAGTTTCACTACTATGTGGAAATAAGTTGGATCCTATCAATAAATGCATATTTGGCTAAGTAGAGTTTATGCTCATTTGCAGAAAGCAATATATTTTTATCCTATCTTTTCAAAATAGTTTTGATCTTTTGACAAATCTTTCTGAACTCCTTGTAAAACTCCAAGGGCTTCTAATCCCTTGTTGACACCATCAAGTTTTACTTTGAGAAATTGGAATGTCGAGATCTTCCATAGCTTCAGGCCTTAGTTGCTTAGAGTTGTCCGTAACCGGGGACACGACTAAGTACTTAGAATTTGATCTTCTGCAGAAGTTGTACACTTTACCCACATGACACAATCTCGTCTTGATGCCACCAGTGGCCGCTGGATAAGTACACACCAAATGGAGTACCGGCAGATCGAGAATGTGACAAAGTCTTTCCATAGAAGTCCTCCCAATACACAATGCTAGCTTGTTTACCAGGCACCAATGTAAGGATATATTTCCAATACATAATTCTAGTTAACCTGAAGATGCCAATGCAAGGGTCTTCCACTATGTAGTTGACTAAGCCAGAGCCCATTTAGCATGTGGTTATACAAGGAATCCATTGTACGAGAAACATGTTCAATCTCTAAGTCCCTGGGTGGTTTTCTTCTAGTACACATACAAAAAGATAGCCATATAAACATGGTTCCCTTTGTTGCCACCTTGTCCATAATTGAGTATCCTCATTCCACCCAGGTGGTTCATTGAGTACTTGTTTTATTATATAAAACATATATTTTTCCAACACTTCATATATTCATAACATGGTATTCCACCACAAGTATAAAGTAGGGCTAAGCATACTACAACTACAATGTTTTCACTAAGGAAGATATAAAGGATATCCTAATAGGACATAGCATAGCATAGTAACATAGTAATCCTATCATGCATACTACAAAAATTCCACTAAGTATAATGAAAATAGTAGGACATGGATGATAGTGCCACTTGCCTTAGTAGTTGGTGGTGTTGGTACACTCTTCGCAATAACACACTTGACAATCAACACAATCTATCAAGCAAAACAACCAAGACAAAACATACACAAGATCAACAGTAATGGCAACACAAAAAAATCATGCAAAGTATGCAGACATGCAAGATGGCAATTTTTATTGTACAAATTTTTATAACAAGGTTCTGAACATTACTAAGTGATTTATGAACATTTTATATTTTCAAGATTACAAATGCAACCATTTGTGCAATTATAGCAATTAGCAACATTTAAAAAACAGTTGGAAAGGTCTTATTTATACTAGAATAAAATTATATTTTGGTCTTACTTTACATAGGGTTCGATTTGCAACCATTTGCAAAAGGATTTACTTAAAAATAATTTACACAACAATTTTTATACTCAAAATACTCCACAAATGGTTCTGTATAAAACGTGATTTTAACAGATTCAAAAATACCTAATTATGGGTCCACTGTGTTCTGCTCGTTTTTGTGAATCCATAGACATACTATTTGCTAAATTTGGATATACACAACTAAAGATATAATTTTTATGGTGAAAATGACCAATTAAACCATTTAATTTATAAATCAAATTTTTGTACAGATAATAAGTAATATTATTGCAGAAATGGATTCTACAGAATCTCAGCTTTTCAGGGATACCAAATTTATAATTTTTGGACTTCTAAATCTTTTTCTATGAATTATACAAGTTCGTACTAAAATCTGGAAAAGTCAAACTCGAGAATTGACTGAAATTGACTTTGACCGATCTGACTGAGTTGACTGTTGACTACGCTGATGTCATGATGATGTCAGATTTTACTACAGAAAAAGTTGCTCGGATGGAAAAAAATTCTACATGAAAGTTGTAGATAACAACTAGATCTATCTACTGTTCAAAGGAAATTGAATTTGGAGCAACGGGGTGGGCATAAAATGGATTATACCTTCTAAGATCTGAATCTTTGACTGCGTTTTTCTCTCTTCTCGATGAACGAAACAAGGTGAAACCGGCGGGAATGGAACCGTCCTGACAAGGGGAACAACTTCCGTCTTTCAAGCCACCGCGATCCGAGGTCGTCTTGAAGGTCTATTTGGGTGGAGAAGATTGGGGAGAATTTTGGATAAAAATGGGGCTAAGATGAGTTGAAAACTTGTGAACTTTCCTGGAGTTGGGTTTATAAAGGAGGGGGTGGGGGCTGGATTAAAGCAAATTAAAGAGGGAGAGAAATTAGGGGATATTTAGTGAAATTTAGAGGGCAATTGAGAGTTATTTAGGAGCATTAGATAGGACAAAGACCAAGTGCTCCCTCCTTACTGGTTCAGGTACATACGCCCTCCTCGTGGTGGTGGCCTCTTGGTCTATCGGCCTGGTTGGGCCGGCCCATTTTGGCGGCCTGGTCAGCCATTTTTTTCGTTTTTTTAATTCTTAATTCTTTCATAACTTTTGATTTAGAGCTAATTTATTGATTCAAATTTCTGTGGGTTCATAAATTCATGGGCAACATTTTAGGACATAAATTTGATGTATTTAGAAATATTTAATTTTCTCAATTATTAATTAGTTAATTATTGTACGATTGCATGTGTGCGATATTGGCCTAGTTGCAGGGCAATATATTTGGATTGACTTGTATTCTTTCCTTATTTGAACTTAATTCGATTTAGTTCCACTTTACATGGATAACCATGAATTAAAGTTTGAAAATATAAGAGGATAATTTTATAAAAACTTAAAATAGATCACATAAGCTATGGTGCTTATTTTAAAACGAGACTGTTTGCTTTTATTTTTGGTTCAAAACAAAACAAAGGTTGTTTTAAAAATGTAAATAAAGTAGTTGAGATGTATAGATGGTTTTTGGTTGAGAACATTCCTTAAGATTATAAATAGATTTTCAAATACAGGAAGTTTGTGAAAAAGATTTTGAAGGGGAACCTTGCAAATTAAAATTTTGAAGTAGCGAAGATATATGGATAATCTTGATGTTTTGATCTTAGGGTTTTTGTTAAATGCTATTTTTATTTTAAGGAGTACCTTTATTTGGGGGAAAACTTTTGTAATAGTTTAAAAGGTTTTAATGTTTCCAATTAGAAGCAAAAGGTTTCTTTTCCCCATAAATTTCAACAATTGTTTATTTTGTTTATTTATTTTTCACATTTCAAAATTTGGAAAATTTTGGGATGTGATAGGCTACCACCCTTAAAAGAAATATCGTTCCGAGATTCGAGAAGGTTAGAAATAATAGGTTGAGTTTTAGAATAACTTGGGTGCCACCACCCTTAAAAGGAAATTTTGTAGGGTTTCATTCTATGGTTCACTTGGCTATGGTTTCAATGATTGAAATCCAAAGGCTTTTGACATGTCTCGGAGGCATCTGTTGGTTTAATAGGGATAAGTAATGATAGATAGATCTAAGGAAGTTCTAACACACAACTCCAAACAAATAAGTTCAATCAAACAATCAACAAGCAACTAATCACTTAATAACTTAGGAGTTTAACTCATGAGTTGAAGGAAACAACAAGTTTTCTTGAAACAATAAATCTGGTATAGTCATACCTCATAGGTCAATATGATCCATACACTAACATGATATCAATGTTTTTGGTAGGCAATCTAATGTCTCTTGGTTCTCACTTGTAGTCCTTAGTGATGTCTAAGTTGAAGTCCTTGGTGAAACTAAAGTTAAAGTCATTGGTCATGGTGAAGGCTTTATCCATCAAGTTGAAAAAGGAAGAGATGTAGAATCAAAAACCAAAAAGGTTGAGGAAAGAGTTTACAAGATTGTTTGTAAATAAGGTTTTGGAACAAATACAACTCCTATTTTTCTAAGGGGTTTTGTCCAATCCTAGGGTTATAATCCTGCAGGTAACACATTGCTCTAATACCATCTGTAGACATGCCAACCTGATAAGGTAGAGATCCCTGTGTTTACAATGCTAGTCCCTGGATCAATAGCTAGTATCCACAGTTTAAGATGTAATATCAAGAAACAAAGGTCATAATACAACTTTATAACCAGGAATAAAATAATTCATTACATCTTACATAGCTCATTTGGCTATCTCATTACAATGCAGCAAAAATAACTATATAACATGGAGTCCTTCATCTTCAAAGTGCCACAGGCAATCATGTTGGCTGTAGACTTGTAATCCTATTTAACACACTTCATTAACATCAAACAAACCTGCAACATAATAAGTTACAGCCACAAGGGTCAATACATTTGAATTGTATTGGCAAGTTTCACTACTATGTGGAAATAAGTTGGATCCTATCAATAAATGCATATTTGGCTAAGTAGAGTTTATGCTCATTTGCAGAAAGCAATATATTTTTATCCTATCTTTTCAAAATAGTTTTGATCTTTTGACAAATCTTTCTGAACTCCTTGTAAAACTCCAAGGGCTTCTAATCCCTTGTTGACACCATCAAGTTTTACTTTGAGAAATTGGAATGTCGAGATCTTCCATAGCTTCAGGCCTTAGTTGCTTAGAGTTGTCCGTAACCGGGGACACGACTAAGTACTTAGAATTTGATCTTCTGCAGAAGTTGTACACTTTACCCACATGACACAATCTCGTCTTGATGCCACCAGTGGCCGCTGGATAAGTACACACCAAATGGAGTACCGGCAGATCGAGAATGTGACAAAGTCTTTCCATAGAAGTCCTCCCAATACACAATGCTAGCTTGTCTACCAGGCACCAATGTAAGGATATATTTCCAATACATAATTCTAGTTAACCTGAAGATGCCAATGCAAGGGTCTTCCACTATGTAGTTGACTAAGCCAGTGCCCATTTAGCATGTGGCTATACACAGAAGCCATTGTACGAGAAACATGTTCAATCTCTAAGTCCCTGGGTGGTTTTCTTCTAGTACACATACAGAAAGATAGCCATATAAACATGGTTCCCTTTGTTGCCACCTTGTCCATAATTGAGTATCCTCATTCCACCCAGGTGGTTCATTGAGTACTTGTTTTATTATATAAAACATATATTTTTCCAACACTTCATATATTCATAACATGGTATTCCACCCCAAGTATATAGTAGGGCTAAGCATACTACAACTACAATGTTTTCACTAAGGAAGATATAAAGGATATCCTAATAGGACATAGCATAGCATAGTAACATAGTAATCCTATCATGCATACTACAAAAATTCCACTAAGTATAATGAAAATAGTAGGACATGGATGATAGTACCACTTGCCTTAGTAGTTGGTGGTGTTGGTACACTCTTCGCAATAACACACTTGACAATCAACACAATCTATCAAGCAAAACAACCAAGACAAAACATACACAAGATCAACAGTAATGGCAACACAAAAAAATCATGCAAAGTATGCAGACATGCAAGATGGAAATTTTTATTGTACAAATTTTTATAACAAGGTTCTGAACATTACTAAGTGATTTATGAAAATTTTATATTTTCAAGATTACAAATGCAACCATTTGTGCAATTATAGCAATTAGCAACATTTAAAAAACAGTTGGAAAGGTCTTATTTATACTAGAATAAAATTATATTTTGGTCTTACTTTACATAGGGTTCGATTTGCAACCATTTGCAAAAGGATTTACTTAAAAATAATTTACACAACAATTTTTATACTCAAAATACTCCACAAATGGTTCTGTATAAAACGTGATTTTAACAGATTCAAAAATACCTAATTATGGGTCCATTGTGTTCTACTCGTTTTTGTGAATCCATAGACATACTATTTGCTAAATTTGGATATACACAACTAAAGATATAATTTTTATGGTGAAAATGACCAATTAAACCATTTAATTTATAAATCAAATTTTTGTACAGAGAATAAGTAATATTATTGCAGAAATGGATTCTACAGAATCTCAGCTTTTCAGGGATACCAAATTTATAATTTTTGGACTTCTAAATCTTTTTCTATGAATTATACAAGTTCGTACTAAAATCTGGAAAAGTCAAACTCGAGAATTGACTGAAATTGACTTTGACCGATCTGACTGAGTTGACTGTTGACTACGCTGATGTCATGATGATGTCAGATTTTACTACAGAAAAAGTTGCTCGGATGGAAAAAATTTCTACATGAAAGTTGTAGATAACAACTAGATCTATCTACTGTTCAAAGGAAATTGAATTTGGAGCAACGGGGTGGGCATAAAATGGATTATACCTTCTAAGATCTGAATCTTTGACTGCGTTTTTCTCTCTTCTCGATGAACGAAACAAGGTGAAACCGGCGGGAATGGAACCGTCCTGACAAGGGGAACAACTTCCGTCTTTCAAGCCACCGTGATCCGAGGTCGTCTTGAAGGTCTATTTGGTTGGAGAAGATTGGGGAGAATTTTGGATAAAAATGGGGCTAAGATGAGTTGAAAACTTGTGAACTTTCCTGGAGTGGGGTTTATATAGGAGGGGGGTGGGGGCTGGATTAAAGCAAATTAAAGAGGGAGAGAAATTAGGGGATATTTAGTGAAATTTAGAGGGCAATTGAGAGTTATTTAGGAGCATTAGATAGGACAAAGACCAAGTGCTCCCTCCTTACTGGTTCAGGTACATACGCCCTCCTCGTGGTGGTGGCCTCTTGGTCTATCGGCCTGGTTGGGCCGGCCCATTTTGGCGGCCTGGTCAGCCATTTTTTTCGTTTTTTTAATTCTTAATTCTTTCATAACTTTTGATTTAGAGCTAATTTATTGATTCAAATTTCTGTGGGTTCATAAATTCATGGGCAACATTTTAGGACATAAATTTGATGTATTTAGAAATATTTAATTTTCTCAATTATTAATTAGTTAATTATTGTACGATTGCATGTGTGCGATATTGGCCTAGTTGCAGGGCAATATATTTGGATTGACTTGTATTCTTTCCTTATTTGAACTTAATTCGATTTAGTTCCACTTTACATGGATAACCATGAATTAAAGTTTGAAAATATAAGAGGATAATTTTATAAAAACTTAAAATAGATCACATAAGCTATGGTGCTTATTTTAAAACGAGACTGTTTGCTTTTATTTTTGGTTCAAAACAAAACAAAGGTTGTTTTAAAAATGTAAATAAAGTAGTTGAGATGTATAGATGGTTTTTGGTTGAGAACATTCCTTAAGATTATAAATAGATTTTCAAATACAGGAAGTTTGTGAAAAAGATTTTGAAGGGGAACCTTGCAAATTAAAATTTTGAAGTAGCGAAGATATATGGATAATCCTTATGTTTTGATCTTAGGGTTTTTGTTAAATGCTATTTTTATTTTAAGGAGTACCTTTATTTGGGGGAAAACTTTTGTAATAGTTTAAAAGGTTTTAATGTTTCCAATTAGAAGCAAAAGGTTTCTTTTCCCCATAAATTTCAACAATTGTTTATTTTGTTTATTTATTTTTCACATTTCAAAATTTGGAAAATTTTGGGATGTGACAGGCTACCACCCTTAAAAGAAATATCGTTCCGAGATTCGAGAAGGTTAGAAATAATAGGTTGAGTTTTAGAATAACTTGGGTGCCACCACCCTTAAAAGGAAATTTTGTAGGGTTTCATTCTATGGTTCACTTGGCTATGGTTTCAATGATTGAAATCCAAAGGCTTTTGACATGTCTCGGAGGCATCTGTTGGTTTAATAGGGATAAGTAATGATAGATAGATCTAAGGAAGTTCTAACACACAACTCCAAACAAATAAGTTCAATCAAACAATCAACAAGCAACTAATCACTTAATAACTTAGGAGTTTAACTCATGAGTTGAAGGAAACAACAAGTTTTATTGAAACAATAAATCTGGTATAGTCATACCTCATAGGTCAATATGATCCATACACTAACATGATATCAATGTTTTTGGTAGGCAATCTAATGTCTCTTGGTTCTCACTTGTAGTCCTTAGTGATGTCTAAGTTGAAGTCCTTGGTGAAACTAAAGTTAAAGTCATTGGTCATGGTGAAGGCTTTATCCATCAAGTTGAAAAAGGAAGAGATGTAGAATCAAAAACCAAAAAGGTTGAGGAAAGAGTTTACAAGATTGTTTGTAAATAAGGTTTTGGAACAAATACAACTCCTATTTTTCTAAGGGGTTTTGTCCAATCCTAGGGTTATAATCCTGCAGGTAACACATTGCTCTAATACCATCTGTAGACATGCCAACCTGATAAGGTAGAGATCCCTGTGTTTACAATGCTAGTCCCTGGATCAATAGCTAGTATCCACAGTTTAAGATGTAATATCAAGAAACAAAGGTCATAATACAACTTTATAACCAGGAATAAAATAATTCATTACATCTTACATAGCTCATTTGGCTATCTCATTACAATGCAGCAAAAATAACTATATAACATGGAGTCCTTCATCTTCAAAGTGCCACAGGCAATCATGTTGGCTGTAGACTTGTAATCCTATTTAACACACTTCATTAACATCAAACAAACCTGCAACATAATAAGTTACAGCCACAAGGGTCAATACATTTGAATTGTATTGGCAAGTTTCACTACTATGTGGAAATAAGTTGGATCCTATCAATAAATGCATATTTGGCTAAGTAGAGTTTATGCTCATTTGCAGAAAGCAATATATTTTTATCCTATCTTTTCAAAATAGTTTTGATCTTTTGACAAATCTTTCTGAACTCCTTGTAAAACTCCAAGGGCTTCTAATCCCTTGTTGACACCATCAAGTTTTACTTTGAGAAATTGGAATGTCGAGATCTTCCATAGCTTCAGGCCTTAGTTGCTTAGAGTTGTCCGTAACCGGGGACACGACTAAGTACTTAGAATTTGATCTTCTGCAGAAGTTGTACACTTTACCCACATGACACAATCTCGTCTTGATGCCACCAGTGGCCGCTGGATAAGTACACACCAAATGGAGTACCGGCAGATCGAGAATGTGACAAAGTCTTTCCATAGAAGTCCTCCCAATACACAATGCTAGCTTGTCTACCAGGCACCAATGTAAGGATATATTTCCAATACATAATTCTAGTTAACTTGAAGATGCCAATGCAAGGGTCTTCCACTATGTAGTTGACTAAGCCAGAGCCCATTTAGCATGTGGCTATACACAGAAGCCATTGTACGAGAAACATGTTCAATCTCTAAGTCCCTGGGTGGTTTTCTTCTAGTACACATACAGAAAGATAGCCATATAAACATGGTTCCCTTTGTTGCCACCTTGTCCAAAGTTGAGTATCCTCATTCCACCCAGGTGGTTTATTGAGTACTTGTTTTATTATATAAAACATATATTTTTCCAACACTTCATATATTCATAACATGGTATTCCACCCCAAGTATATAGTAGGGCTAAGCATACTACAACTACAATGTTTTCACTAAGTAAGATATAAAGGATATCCTAATAGGACATAGCATAGCATAGTAACATAGTAATCTTATCATGCATACTACAAAAATTCCACTAAGTATAATGAAAATAGTAGGACATGGATGATAGTGCCACTTGCCTTAGTAGTTGGTGGTGTTGGTACACTCTTCGCAATAACACACTTGACAATCAACACAATCTATCAAGCAAAACAACCAAGACAAAACATACACAAGATCAACACTAATGGCAACACAAAAAATCATGCAAAGTATGCAAACATGCAAGATGGCAATTTTTATTGTACAAATTTTTATAACAAGGTTCTGAACATTACTAAGTGATTTATGAACATTTTATATTTTCAAGATTACAAATGCAACCATTTGTGCAATTGTAGCAATTAGCAACATTTTCTAACTGTTGGAAAGGTCATTCTCACTAAATAATTGCCACCGTCTTATTTATACTAGAATAAAATTATATTTTGGTCTTACTGTACATGGGGTTCAATTTACAACCATTTGCAAAAGGATTTACTTAAAAATAATTTACACAACAATTTTTATACTCAAAATACTCCACAAATGGTTCTGTATAAAACGTGATTTTAACAGATTCAAAAATACCGAATTATGGGTCCACTGTGTTCTACTCGTTTTTGTGAATCCATAGACATATTATTTGCTAAATTTCGATATACAGAACTAAAGATATAATTTTTATGGTGAAAATGACCAATTAAACCATTTAATTTATAAATCAAATTTTTTGTACAGGGAATAAGTAATATTATTGCAGAAATGGATTCTACAGAATCTCAGCTTTTCAGGTATACCAAATTTATAATTTTTGGACTTCTAAATCTTTTTCTATGAATTATACGAGTTCGTACTAAAATCTGGAAAAGTCAAACTCGAGAATTGACTGAAATTGACTTTGACCGATCTCACTGAGTTGACTGTTGACTATGCTGATGTCATGATAATGTCAGATTTGACTACAGAAAAAGTTGCTCGGATGGAAAAACTTTCTCCATGAAAGTTGTAGATAACAACAAGATTTATCTACTGTTCAAAGGAAATTGAATTTGGAGCAACGGTGTGGGCGTAAAATGGATTATACCTTCTAAGATCTGAATCTTTGACTGCGTTTTTCTCTCTGCTAGATGAACGAAACGAGGTGAAACCAGCGGGAATGGAACCGTCTTGACGAGGGGAACAACTTCCATCTTCAAGCCACCGCAATCCGAGGTCGTCTTGATGGTCTATTTGGGTGGAGAAGATTGGGGAGAATTTTGGACGAAAATGGGGCTAAGATGAGTTGAAAACTTGTGAACTTTCCTAGAGTGGGGTTTATATAGGAGGGGGTGGGGGCTGGATTAAAGGAAATTAAAGAGGGAGAGAAATTAGGGGACATTTAGTGCAATTTAGAGGGCAATTGAGAGTTATTTAGGAGCATTAGATAGGAGAAAGACCAAGTGCTCCCACCTTTCTAGTTCAGGTAGGTACGCCCTCCTGGTGGTGGTGGCCTCTTGGTCTATCGGCTTGGTTGGGCCGGCCCATTTTGGCCAGCCTGGCCGGCCATTTTTTTCGTTTTTTTTATTATTTCTTAATTCTTTCATAACTTTTGATTTAGAGCTCCGAATATATTGATTCAAATTTCTGCGAGTTCGTAAATTCATGGGCAATACTTTAGGACATAAATTTGATGTTTTTAAAAATATTTAATTTTTTCAATTATTAATTAGTTAATTATTGTACGATTGCATGTGTGCGATATTGGCCTAGTTGGAGGGCAATATATTTGGATTGACTTGTATTCTTTCCTTATTTGAACTTAATTCGATTTAGTTCCACTTTACATGGATAACCATGAATTAAAGTTTGAAAATATAAGAGGATAATTTTATAAAAACTTAAAATAGCTCACATAAGCTATGGTGCTTATTTTAAAACGAGACTCTTTTCTTTTATTTTTGGTTCAAAACAAAACAAAGGTTGTTTGAAAAATGTAAATAAAGTAGTTGATATGTATAGATGGTTTTTGGTTGAGAACATTCCTTAAGATTAAAAATATATTTTCAAATACAGGAAGTTTGTGAAAAATATTTTGAAGGGGAACCTTGCAAATTAAAATTTTGAAGTAGCGAAGATATATGGATAATCTTGATGTTTTGATCTTAGGGTTTTTGTTAAATGCTATTTTTATTTTAAGGAGTACCTTTATTTGGGGGAAAACTTTTGTAATAGTTTAAAAGGTTTTAATGTTTCCAATTAGAAGCAAAAAGTTTCTTTTCCCCATAAATTTCAACAATTGTTTATTTTGTTTATTTATTTTTCACATTTCAAAATTTGGAAAATTTTGGGATGTCACAGTACAGTCCACTCTAGCACTGATTGAACTTTGGATGGATTTACAGCAATTCCATCCTTACTGATCACATGACCAAGAAATTCTACCTCATCCAACCAGAATTCACACTTGCTGAACTTAGCGTAAAGCTTATGTTCTCTTAAGATTTGCAATGCTATTGTTAAATGATCTGCATGCTCTTCCTTATCCTTCGAATATATCAAAATATCATCAATAAACACTATGACAAACTTGTCCAAATACGGCATGAAGATTTGGTTCATCAAATTCATGAATATTGTTGGTGCATTGGTCAAACCAAAAGGTATGATGAGATACTCATGATTTCCATACCTTGACACAAATGTCGTCTTTGGATCATATTTAGGTTTGATTTTTATCTTATGGTATCCTGATCTTAGATCAATTTTGGACAATACTCCAGCTCCCTTGACTTGATCAAATAGATCTTGAATTCTTGGAAATGGGTACTTATTCTTGATAGTAACATTGTTAATATTTCTGTAATCCCCACACATCATGCGTCCTCCATCTCTTTTGTCCACAAAGATCACCGGAGTTCCCCATGGAGATACACTTTCTTGAATGAATCCTTTTCTAGCTAACTCATCAATTTTATCTTTAAGCTCTTTTAACTCCTTCGAACCCATCTTACATGGTTCTTGAGCTATTGGTGTTGTTCCAGGAATTAGATCGATAGTGAGTTCTATTTCCGGATCCGGTGGAATTCCTGGTAACTCTGCTGGGAAAACATCTTGGAACTCATTTACTACATGAATTTCCTCCAACTTGACCTCCTTCATTGAGTTCAATTGAAGATTTACCATGATATGATTATGCTTATTAGCCTGATATATGATATGCCAGAAACATTTCTATAATTTTTGATGTTCCATGCTTGTTTAGTATCTACTTTGCTTTGCTTTGTCCACACTTTGAGGTGCTTTTCATATGTTTTCTGTTACTAACCTATTAACAAGTTTCCCTTGTACCAGTTGCCTGTTTTCTGCTGTTTTTGGTTCTAGAAAAGCTAGTAAGGAAATATTCTCAGAATTGGACGGGACAAAAGCCCAATTCAATATTTCACCGAGGAGAACACGGAGTCCAGAGCAGAGACGGAGGGGCGCCACAGGGCGGCTGCACCCCCCCCCCCCAGGCACGGCCTAGGGTGGGCCCACGCCTGGGCAGGGTGTGGCCCCCCTGGCCGCCTCCCAGTCTCGCATCTTCTCCTATAAGAAGCCCCTGATGCATAAACCCTAAGCACCCGATCAATATTCCATGAAACCGTCTGTAGTCGCCGCCACCGTCATACCTAGATCGAGGGGGATCTGAAGCTCTTCCCGGCACCCTGCCAGAGGGGAGATCATCCCGGAGGCCTTCTTCTTCATCATGCCAGCCTCCGGTATGAAGCGTGAGTAGTTCCACCTTGTAATACGGGTCTATGTAGTAGCTAGATGGTTGTATATCCTCCTTGTGGTTTCATGTCTAGATCTTGTGAGCTCCGTTCATGATCAAGATCTCATCTATTTGTAATCATGCATGTTGTGTTTGCGGGGATCTGATGGATATTGAGATTACTATGTCAGATTGATTAATGGTTTTGTCTTATTGATTATATCATATCTGTGTTGTTTGTGATCTTGCATGATCTCTGTTGTTAGTAGCTATCTTGGCCAAGTAGTTTCTAGTGACTCCAAGAGGGGGTATTTATGCTCGATAGTGGGTTCATGCCTCTATTTAATCAAGAGAAGTGATAGAAATCTCTAAGGTTGTAGATGTGTTATTGCCACTAGGGAGAAAACAACGGTCTCTTGTTCATGGAACAAGTGGATTGCTTACCTTACACACTTTGCTTAAAGCAGTTGTCTGTTGCTTGCAACTTAATACTGGAGGGGGTTCGGATGATAACCCAAAGGTGGACTTCTAGTCATAGATGCAGTTGGATGGTGGTCTATGTATATTGTTTTATTGCCCAATCGAATCTCATAGGATCTTTTTGTCTAGTATTGCAATATTATGCCTTTCTCAGTCATGTCAATTTCCCTGCTGTAATTTGTTTACCCAGCATGCCATGTTTGTTTCTCTAAGGAGAACACCTCTAGTGAACTATGGACCCCGATCCAATCTTTACCATTTATACATCTTCCATTGTTACTGTTTACTTGCTGCAAAACTCTTTTCACCTTCCACGCCATATAGTTAATCCTTTGTTACAGCAACCGGTCAGATTGACAACCTCACTGTTAGTTGGGGCAAAGTCTTGAGTTTGTGTTGTGCAGGTTTCCACGTTGCTTGTAACACCTTTGAGACATTTCCTTCCTCCTACTGGTTAGATAACCTCGGTTTCTTACTAAGGGAAAAGTTGTTGCTGTGATGCATCATACCTTGCTCTTGGGGTTTCCCGACGAAGCGCTCCACGTTGACGCAGCGCCATCAACACTTCTCTTGCGCCGTTGCTAGGGAACGAAGAAGAAGAAGCTCCCACTTCAACAAAGTGCCATCACAAGTTTTCTGGCGCCATTGCCGGGGAGGCTAAGGACGTCTTCACAAGGGGAGTCCTCCTCAACCTTTCTCTTTACTTTTTTTTTGGTTTTCTTAGTTTCTTTTGCTTGGTTTTGTTTGCCTATTTTTATCAAAAACTCCAAAAAAAAATAGTTTAGTTTGGTTTTCTTTCTCTTATAAAAACACACAAAAAAATTAGTTCCTTCTCTAGCTACTGCTGCTGCTATTTTTGGCTTGCTCCACTTTTGCCAAAATGAACTCTACTGAGAACACCAAGTTGTGTGACTTCACTAGCACAAACAACAATGATTTCCTTAGAACTCCAATTTCTACACCTACTCCTGATGCTACCTTTTATGAAATTAAGCCTGCTTTGTTGAATCTTGTGATGAGAGAGCAATTTTCTGGTGCTAGTTCTGATGATGATGCTTCCCATATCAATAACTTTGTTGAACTTTGTGAGATGCAAAAGTATAAGGATGTAGATGGAGATATTATTAAGCTCAAGTTGTTTCCTTTCTCCTTGAGAGGAAAAGCTAAAGAATGGTTGCTATCCTTGCCTAGAAATAGTATTGATTCTTGGATTAAGTGCAAATATGCTTTTATTGGAAAGTACTACCCTCATGCTAAGATTATATCCATGAGAAGTGATATTATGAAATTTAAACAACTTGATAATGAACATGTTGCTCAATCTTGGGAAAGAATGAAATCTTTGGTTAAGAATTGTCCCACTCATGGACTTACTACTTGGATGATTATCCAGACTTTTTATGCAGGTTTGAACTTCTCTTCAAAAAACCTGTTGGATTCAGCTGCTGGAGGTACCTTTATGACCATCAACTTGGGTGCTGCAACGAAAATCCTTGATAATATGATGGTTAATTATTGTAAATGGCACACTAAGAGATATCCACATGGTAAGGAGGTAAATTCTATTGAAGAAACCTCCTCTTTGAGTGATAAGATTGATGTTATCATGGCTATGCTTGTTAATGGGAAAGCTCCTTTAGATCCAAATAATGTCCCCTTAGCCTCTTTGGTTGCTCAAGAAGAGCAAGTTGATGTGAAATTCATTAGAAACAACAATTTTGGCAATAATATTTATGATAATAACTATAGGCCTTATCCTCCTAATAATGGAAATACTTACCATGGTAGATCTGGAATGCCTAGTGAATATAGGATTCTAGAAGTTGAAAGATCCACTAGAAACTTTATGCAGATGCAATATGAGAAAAACAAGATATTCACTAAAACTATGGAAGAACAATCTGTTATCTTGAAAAATATTAGTCATCATCTTGAGAATCTGAATAGAGAAATTCCTAGTTTACAGTCAAAAAAATTGAGTGTTGAGAAAAATATTTCCTCTTTGTCTGAAGCACAGTCCTCTTTGATTAATAAAATTGCTGCTAAACCTGAAACCATGGAAAGCACCTTTCCTGCTACTCATTCCATACAAGTTACTATTGATGAAAATGTTAGACTATTAGCCCAACTTCATGCTAAATGGGAAAGGAAGATGAAATTGATAGAAACAATAGTGTGTGCACCATCACCATTAATATGGATACCACTAAACCACAAGAAGTCCTTATTCCTCCTCCCACAATGCCTAAGGCCAGTGAGTCTACTACTAGTGATGCTAAGTTTGATTTTGATCTTGATGGTTGCAATATTTCTGAAGTGATTATGTTCCTGCAAAAACTTGCTAGAAGTCCGGATGCTAGTGATATGCATGTTGCTTTCACCAAACACATTACAAATGCTCTTGTTAATATTAAGGAAGAGAAGTTAAAACACAAAGCTTCTATTCCTAGGAAAGTAGAAGATAGTTGGGAACCCATTATTAATATGCAAGTTAATGAGTTTGATCTCAAAGCTTCATGTGATCTTGGTTCTAGTGTCTCTATTATGCCTAGGAAGATTTATGAAATGCTTGATTTGCCTCCTTTGGAAGATTGTTATTTGGATGTCCCACTTAATGAATATGCTAAGAAGAAACTCATGGGGAGTATTAACGATGTTCTCATTATGGTTAACAATGCTTATGTCCCTGTTGATTTCTATGTTTTTGGATGTTGAATAAAATGCTTCTTGTCCTATTATTTTGGGAAGACCTTTTCTTAGAACTGTTGGTGTCATCATTGATATGAAAGAAGGCACCATTAAATATCAATTTACATTCAACAAAGGTATTGAACACTTCCCTATGAAGATATACAAGTTGCTTTTTGCTCCTCCTTTGAAAGCAAGGTTTGATGTTAATGCTTCTTCATTTGAAAATACTTGATTTCTTGCTTCTTGTGCCTAACTTAAAGGCGTTAAAGAAAAGTACTTGTTGGGAGATAACCCAAGAGTTTTCTTGAGTCTTGGAAGTTTTTACTTCAGTAGTGACCTCTCCTTATCCTTTTTGTTTGCTTTTTGTGCCAAGAATGACCTCTAATGAGAGGGAAGTAAGATTTTGGGAGTTGCTGTCCCGAAACAGATTTCTGTCCTCCACCATAAAAATTCATGATGAGTCTCTGTAAGTCGGATTGAGCTGAAAATGTATGAATAAATCCCCCCGTATGTTAGCTAACTTTCGTTAGTTCAACACTTTTTTATTTGAGCACCAAAAGATCTTCGAAAAAATCATTTTCTATCTGCTGGTCTGTTTTGACAGATTTCTTCCATTATTTGCATTTTCTTCTTATTGATTAATTTTTGGGATATTTTTGGGAAATTGAGATTTTTGAAGGAGTTGATATAGTAGCTTTTATTTTTAGTGAAAATTTTTGCTGTTCTAAATCCAAACCCAAGGGTCCATTATCTTTTGAATACACTAATGTTTCTAATGAAGATTGTGTGAAGTTTTGTATGAAGGAAAAATTTCAGGTGTGGAGAGAGAATGATGTAATGAGATGAAGAATGGAGAAAAGCTCGAGCTTAGGGATTCCACCCCGATGTCACTCTAAGAAATATCCAAGAGGTACAAGCGTCAAAGCTTGGGGATGCCCAAGGTATCCCCTTCATCAATAAAAAACTCAGGTCTTTCTAGACACTTCGTTTTTATTGCTTCATGCACTGTTGTGTTGTTCTTGGAGCGTCTTAGTTTTTGTTTGCTTTGCTTAGTTTGTTTAGTTTGCTTGAATAAAGTAGTTTGGACACCCGTTCTCGCTGTGTTATTTCAAATAAGTTGATTGGTGTTGGAAAGGAGTACAAAGTTCTTGCTTGAAAATGCAAGAGGAGCTTGCATTGACTGTGACTTAGACTTTAGCGTGTCATGCTATCTAGGTGTTGTTTTGACCTTATGCTTAGTGATTATTGTTGTAGCATGACTTGTTACAAACAATTGGGATTGCTTAGTGTGCCTTGAAGGAATCATGCGTTGTTTTAGCATGCAAAAGCATAGTATTGTGGTATTCTCCTTTGATGTTTTGTTTGGGTTGACTTGGAATTAGCAGAACCATGTTTTCGTGGGTAACGTTTTCAACATTGCACTTGTACTTTGTACACAGTTGATATCATGCTCTTTTTTCTATGGATGTCGCCGGTGTGAAATAAAAAGGGATCTTGTAAGTCCATGGAGTTATGTATTTTGTGTTAGAGAAATGACTGGGCTGCTAGCCTAAGCCATGCCTAATCATGGTGGAAACTTGCAGCATCACCATAATGAGCAGTCTGTGAAGCATCCTTAATAAAAACCTATGCAAATAGCAAATAAAAATATCGCTAAGATGCTCATTATCTGCTTGCCTTGTCATTTTGGTTATGGGATAGATCCTCTACCATGTGCAAGGGGTACCCCGTAGGCGGTTCTCTATGATACACATGTACTTACGATGACAAGAACTTACAGGTGACTAAAGTTGAGTAGCATGAGGTGCGGCCCTCGTATTCAAGGGACATGAGATTGCCAACTTATACTTGCCAAGCATATACTCCATAGTTTGTTCACTTTAACCTTAATCACTTCAAGATGCTTATGATAGGGGCAATGAGGGCTGAAAGCTAACAAGTACCATAATTTTTGGAAGCTTTTTTTGAAACTTAAAATCCCTCCTTCCCTTTATGAAGGGCCTTTCTTCCACTACTATATTGAGTCTCCATCTTCTACCTTTAGGCACCAGTTAAGAGAGCATAGTTTCCATTGTTAGTTCTATGTGTAGTGTCCCAAAACTTATTGTATCTAGTCACTCTTGTGAACTTTGAAGGTGTCCTATGCATATATTTGCTACTCCATGAGGGAAAAGCTGAATGCAACTATGCCATGGTTTCTGTATGTGAAACAAACAAACATTTTTCAATGCATGTTATTCATGATCTTTGTTTGTAGCCTTTCATGTTGCATGCATAGTTACTTTGTCTTATTGTTAGAACTCCATCTTTCATGCACATGTTTAGAGTTCTTTGATCCCAGCTTTCAATGCTTGCAAATGGTTTAATCTTCGTTTTGATGGTGCATGTCACCTCAATAATTATTCTTTTATCACTTACCTACTCGAGGACGAGCAGGAGTTAAGCTTGGGGATGCTTGATACGTCAAAAACGTATCTATAATTTTTGATATTCCATGCTTGATTAGTATCTACTTTGCTTTGCTTTGTCCACACTTTGAGGTGCTTTTCATATGTTTTCTGATACTAACCTATTAACAAGTTGCCACAGTGCTAGTGTCCTGTTTTTTGCTGTTTTTTATTCCAGAAAAGCTAGTAAGGAAATATTCTCGGAATTGGACGGGACAAAAGGCATAGTCAATATTTCACCGAGGAGAACACGGAGTCCAGAGGAGATACGGAGGGGCGCCACAGGGCAGCTACACCCCCTAGGCATGGCCTAGGGTGGGCCCGCCCCTAGGCAGGGTGTGGGCCCCCTAGCCGCCTCCCAGCTTCGCCTCTTCGCCTATAAGAAGCCCCCGATGCCTAAACCCTAAGGACCCGATCAATATTCCACGAAACCGTTTGTAGCTGCCGCCACCATCGTCCCTAGATTGGGGGGATCTGAAGCTCTTCCTGGCACCCTGCCGGAGGGGAGATCATCCCGGAGGCCTTCTTCTTCATCATGCCAGCCTCCGGTATGAAGCGTGAGTAGTTCCACCTTGGACTACGAGTCCATGTATTATCTAGATGGTTGTATCTCCTGTTGGAGATATGCCCTAGAGGTAATAATAAATGTAGTTATTATTATATCTTTGTTTTTATGATAAATGTTTACATTCATGCTATAATAGTATTAACAAGAAACATTAATACTTGTGTGATTTGTAAACTAAATTAGAGTCCCTAGTAAAGCCTCTTCTTAATACTAGCTTGTTGATTAATAGATGATCATGGTTTCTTGATCATGAACATTTGAGATGTTGTTAATAACAAGATCATATCATTAGGAGAATGGTATGGTGGACATACTCCTATAGATAAGCATAGCATAAAGATCAAGTCATTTTAATAGTTCAATTGCTATAAGCTTTCTGATACATAGTAACCTAATTCCTTTGACCATGAGATCATGCTTATCACCATCACCGGAAGGATGCTTTGATGACATCAAACACCACACCGTAACTGGGTGGCTATAAAGGTGGCATTGAGTATTCGGAAACTATGGGTTGAGACACATGGATCAAGAGTGGGATTTGTCCATCCATATGACGGATAGATATACTCTGGGCCCTCTCGGTGGAATGTCATCCAATTAGCTTGCAAGCATGTGACTGGCTCACAAGGGATCACATATCACGGGAACGAGAAAAGAGTACTTATCAGTAACGAGGTTGAACTAGGTATGTAGAGATACCGACGATCAAAACCTCGGATAAGTAAACTATCATGAGACAAAGGGAAATTGGTATCATATGTAAGTGGTTCATTCGATCGCAAAGTAATCATAGAAATATGTGGGAACCATATGAATTTCCAGATTCCTCTATTGGTTATTGATCGCACAAGTGTCTCGATCATGTCCGCATAATTCACGAACCGTAGGGAGACACACTTAAGGATTCGATGTTGTTGAGTAGTTATGGAATGATGAGTAAGATACCGAATGTTGTTCGGAGGCTCGGATGGGATCCAGGATATCACAAGCAGATCCGGAATGGTCCGGAGAATAAGGTTCATATAAGGAAAGTCCTGTTTCGGAGTTGGGGAATGATTCCGGTGTTTTCATCGGGAATGTTCTAGAAGGGTCCGAAAGGTCCGACACTCCGGAGGGGAAGGGTACATTAATGTGTCATGACAATATGGAATGGTTGCATCATGTACTAGGTCACTTGGCTGGGAAAAATAAAGGGAGAAATCAAATCCTAGTTTGAAAGTCAAACGCCAATTTGAAAAAGTCAAACGGCAAGTTTTCTTGGTGGAGGGAGAGTAGGAAACCTACTTGGGGAGGAGTTCCTCTCCCTCCACCCGCTGGCCAAGGAGGCCTACTTGGGGGAGGACTCCCTCCTCCCAAGCTGCACCCTCCCACCTATATAAGGAGGGGCAGGGCTGCCCCTCTTCCCTACACCCAATACCACCCAAAACCCTAGCCCTAGCCGCCGGCCTCCTCCAAGTCGCCGCCGCCTCCTAGGGTTCCTCCAACTCGCCGAGTTGGGGCTTCCCCAAGCCCTAGCCGTCGGCCAAGCTCTCCCCTTGGTGTCCTCTAAACCCTAGATCACCAAGGCCTCTCTCATAGTCCACCATACTCGCTCCGGCTTAAGGCGAAGCCCTGCGAGATCTCCCCTCTATTTCCGGTACCACGCCGTCGTGCTGCCGGAATTGTGAGGAGAGTGCTATAACTTCCGCTACCTGCTGGAACAAGAGAGAGGAAGGTCTTCATCGAGTACCGAACGTGTGACCGACTGCGGAAGCGCTGCCGGAACGCAGCGTCGGAAGGATCGTCTACGCGATCTTGAGATCGGCAAGAGTATGACTACATCACCCACGATAATCTGCTCTCGTTAAACACTTTGGAATCTTCGAGGGTGAGTTCCTCTATCGACTCGTTGCTACAATCTAGTAGATGGATCTTGGCTTGTTTGTTTGCATGCGGTAGAATTTTTTTGTTTTCCATGCTACGAACCCCTACAGTGGTATCAGAGCCGTGTCTATATGTAGATCTGTTGCACGAGTAGAACACAATGGTCATTGTGGGCGGTGGTGCTTTTATTATCAATTGCTTCTTGTGTACTTTGCATCTTGCGGTATGATGGGATGAAGCGGCCCGGGCTAACCTTACATGACATTGTTCATGAGACTTGCTCCATGCTCAACATGCAACTTGTATTGCATAAGTGGCTTTGCGGGTGTCTGTATCTCCCATTATTGTCTAGATCCAATTTACAACGGGCACTTGATAGTTCAAACATCAACGTTGTGGTTCTTGTTCGTAAGTTAGGTCGACACTTACTGAAAGCCCCAAACCACGTAAAATATGCAAAGAAAATTAGAGGCGTCTAACTTTGTTTGCAGGGGTGTGCTGTGATGTGATATGGCCATGATTGTGATTATATTTGATGTATGAAATGATTCTTATTGTAAGTTGGCAACCGGCAGGAGCCATATGGTTGTCTTTAATTTCTGTTAAGACCCGCGTGTCTATTCAAAGTAGTTGTAATAGTTGAAGCTGGTGGACGACAACCATGAAGCGGCGCCATTGACCTTGACGCCATACCGGTGATGATGGAGATCATGTTCGTGCTTGAAGATGGAGATCGGAAGCACAAGAAGAAAGGCCATATCATATCAAATATTATGAATTGCATGTGATGTTAATCCTTTATGCATCTTGTATTGCTTAGTTAACGACGGTAGCATTATAAGATGATCCCTCAAGCACATAAATTTCAAGTTTTAAAGTGTTCATCCTTAGTAAACACCGTTGCTAAAGCTCGTTGTTTCGAAGCACCACGTGATGATTGGGTGTGTTAGATTCTACGAGTGTATACAAAATGAGCAAGCCATATTTGCTCATGCGGAAGCTAAGGTTTGATCTTGACGAGCCTAGCATGTACAGACATGGTCTTGGAACACGGATCACCGAAAGTTAAAGCATGAGTCATATAGTAGATATGATGAACATGTTGATTGTTCGCCATTGAAGCTACATCAACTCTCGTGATGATCGGTTTTGATGTGGTGGATTTGGTTCGTGTGATCAATAAAACAATGTGAGGGATATTGTTTTGAGTGGGAGTTCACCTAGATTAATTTAACTATTAATTAGAACTCAATTTGTCATAAACTTAGTCTAAACTATTGCAAATATGTTGTAGATCAATGGCGGCCCCTACCATCAATTTTAATGCGTTCCTAGAGAAAGAAAAGTTGAAAAACAATGGAAGCAACTTCGCGGATTGGTTCCGCAATTTGAGGATTGTCCTCAATGCTGGTAATTTGACCTATGTGCTGGATGCACCGCTGGGTGACCCGCCTGCAGCTGATGCTACCGATGAAGTAAAGAATGTTTACCTCACTCGAAAGAATCAATACTCCACAGTTTAGTGTGCTATCTTGTATGGTTTGGAATCGGAGCTTCAGAAATGTCACATCCCAAGATTTTCCAAATCTTGTAATGTAAAAAAAATAATTGAATAAAATAAAACTTTGTTTGATTTTCAGGGCCAGAAGAAACTTTTTGAATTCAATTGGAACTTCAAACCCATTTGAATTAAATAAAATCCTAAAGGGATTTAAAAAGATAAACATTTTAAATAAAGGAAAACAAAATATTTTGGAAATACTATTTTGGATCTTTTAAATAAAAGGATTTGGTTTTCAATAGAAATAAAAAATTTATAGCTAAAGATCATTTTATAAATCTAAATTAAACCTTGGCCAAGTAATTAAAATAAAATTTTTTGTATTGATTAAAAATAGTAAAGGTTTATTTAAATAAAATAATAAGGAATTAATATCCAAATTTTATTCAAATAAAAGGTTTTACCATTTTAATTAAAAACATCAAAACTTATTAAATTATTTAAAATAAGTTTTCCGAGTATTTTATATTCTCAAATAAAACCTACTGAAGTGTTTTGGTTTTATTTTAGATTTCAAAATAAATATTTAAATAAAACAAATCCTATTTGATTTAATAACTAAGGCCCATTTATTTAATTGTTAATGGACCATAAATAAAAATGTTATTTTGTTTTAAACATGTTTTCCAAATATCTTTATTTCCAAATGACCTACTGGTTTGGTTTTGAAAGTATTTGGATTTCAAATGGAGATTTTATTAATTAAATCAAACCCTATTTTATTAAATAACTAATGAACCATTTTATTTAATTAATGAATGGTCCTAAAAAGAATAAAAATATTTTTTTTTTTGGATTTGGTTTAGGTTGAAAAACAGAACCAAAAACTCATTATAAGTTTGAATTGTTTGAATGGTTTGAGTGAATGAATAATTGATTCAAAATTCAAAACAGAAAAATAGAATTAGAAAAGGAAAAAGAATTTAGAAGGAAAAAAATATGAAATGGACCTGACCCAACTGGCCAAGCCCAACTAAGCCCAGCAGCCCAGCTTTCCCTCACCCCGAAAGAAAACGTTTAGCACCCAGATTCTGACCCACACAGAGTATGACCAGTGGACCCTACCCTCCTTTCTTTTCCCACTGACCAGCAGGCCCCATTTTTCCTATTCATCGTCCTCACCGCAACAACCTGTTCTTCCTCCCCCTCGTCACCGTTGCTGCCTCTAATTACTCGCATCAATTCGAGTAAATGGCTGAATGAATTCCCCTAGTAACCTCACACGTTTAATCGCCCACGCTCCCTCCTCCTTTCCCCTCCGTCGCCACTCCTTCTCCGCCCCGAGGCTGCCACAATTCGGTTCAGCACTCCCTCTGTTCCGACGACCTTCCTCGTCGAATTCCAGCCGAGCTTCGCCGCCCCTTGCCTCCCTGTGCAACCTAGCAGCTTCCCCACTCCCAGACACTCCTCCCCGTACCCTCCGTTCGACCGCGGGCGCCTCAGAGCGTCGGCTTTGACAAGCTCTGACGACGCCGCCGTCTGCAACCTCTCCGACTACCTCCCCCGGTAAGCACTGACCGCCCCGCGTTTTCTCGATCACGCAAACCTCCTTGCTTTGGCCTTGCGCAGCTAACCAAGTCCTCCATTTGTCTTCTCGTGGACCACAGCATCTCCCCGTCGTCGACCGGAGCCGCCAGACGCCGTTGCAAGCTCCGGTGAGGAATTGCAGCAAACCTCGTGCGCTCCTTGCCCCGTCGACCACACGCCGAGCTTCACCACGACCTCGCGACCTTGGTGAGCCCCTTCTCCTCCTCTCTCGCTTCCTAGACCACCGGCACCGTCTACACCTGACCGCGCCGCCAGTCGCCGCCGCGTCGGCGCCGCTCGCATATGGTCAAACGCACCAGTGCCGTAGGATCTCGATCCGACGCTTACGATAGATCACTTGAGCTGCGAAGGGGTACGTTCTCTGTGCCGCATGATCTAGTTAGATCCAACGCACCGCAACGCTGATCCGCGCGAAAGGGTACCGTCCAGTAAAATCCTGCCGCGTGGCACTAGATCTGTTTAAAAGAATTTTTGAATCAGATTTATTTGCAAACTTCAAACCCTTGTAACTTTGGATCCACACGTCCAAAAATAACAAATTTTATGTCGTTGGATTCAGGAGAGCAATACCTAGCCAACCATACCCTTGGTTTAGCAAATAGTATCTGTTAGTTTGCTTATTTTTGCAGATCCTTTTGTGTGCTTGTTTAGAGTAGAAAAATTGTTTAAAATTGATTTTTGGGTTAAAACTTTTGCAAAATGGTTTGATGTGACCTTACTGACCCTAGGAACCAACCCATGGTTTTGAAAATGAAATTGGAAAAATTTAGAATGGATTAATTGAATTAGTCTATTTCTAGCTAAGTAAAGATAATGGTTTTATTATGAAAAAGGATTTTGGAATAAAACTTTGGGAAAATATTTTGATTCAAAGCTACTGACCCAAAACACCAAGTCTTGGGAGTTAGAAACTTAAAGATTTTTTATTTGATAAAACCACTTTCCACCACATAAAATGTTGAATGGATTTTAAAATAGTTTTTGGGCAAAACCCTCTAACTAATGACTTTGCCATTTTGTTAAATGACCAATTTGGACCTTACAAAGTTTAGAAACCTAGTGGAGACCATCCTTGCAATAGAACCATCCCTTACATACTTATGCATGACTTAGATTCCATTGCTTTGTGAGTGTGAAATTGTTTGTTTGACTTTGGTTTGGAATGTTAGTTGATTTTGTGTTTGCTTGATTAACTTGTAGTGAATTTAGCAAAGTGTGAGACTAGCAAGATCAAGGAGTGAACCACCATTCCCTACCAAAAGGCAAGTGACACTATCATCTAAAGACCTACTATTTTCATTATACTTAGTGGATTTTTGAAAACATGCATGAAAAGAATTTCTATACTTATGCTATGCTAAATCCTAATAGGATTCCCTATACATTCCTTAGTGAAAACAATGTAGTTGTTACATGCTTAGCCATGCTATATTTTGAAAAGAGATACATGTTGAGATTTTATGAAGTTGAGAAAAGGACTTGTGTTTTTATATAATAAAACAAGGACTCAATGAACCACCTGGGTGGCCAAGGATACTTTGAGTATTGGAGAAGGTGGCAACAAAAGGAACCATGACTATGGCAATCTCTTTGTGTTGTGCTCCAAAGGAAAACCACCCAGGAAACTTAGAGATTGAACATGTTTCTCGTACAGTGGCTTCCGTGTACAGCCACATGCTAAATGGGCTCTGTCTTAGTCAACTACATAGTGGAAGTCCCATGCATTGGCATCTTCAGGTTAACTAGATTTGTGTAAGGGAGCAACCCTACATTTGTGCCTGGTAGACAAGCTAGCATTTTGTATTGGGAGGACTCCTATGGAAAGACTTTGTCACATTCTCGATCTGCCGGTACTCCATTTTGGTGAGTACTTATCCAGCGGCCACTGGTGGCGTCAAGACGAGATTGTGTCATGTGGGTAAAGTGTACAACTTCTGCAGAAGATCAAATTCTAAGTACTTAGCCGTGTCCCCGGTTATGGACAATACTGAGCAACTAAGGCCTGAAGCTATGGAAGATCTCGACACTCTAATTTCTAAAAGAAAACATTTAAAACTTGATGCACTTGGGGTTACCAAGGAGCTCAAGAGATTTTGACAAAACTTGATGCACTTGGGGTTACCAAGGTGCTCAAGAGATTTTGACAAGGACTTGAACACTTGAGTTTTTACCAAGGAGTTCAAGAGATTTTTGAAAGGAGATTTGACAAAGGACCAAAACCATTTTGAAAAGAGAGGATAAAATATTGCTGTATGCAAATGAGCCTAAAACTCTACTTAGCCAAATTTGCATGTAATGATAGGATCCACTTATATTATACTTAGTAGTGAAACTTGCCAATACAATTCAAATGTATTGACCCTTGTGGCTGTAACTTGTAATGTTGCAGGTTTGATTGTTTTTAGTGAACATTGTTTGATTAGGATTACAAAGTCTACAAGCAACATCTGCCTATGGCACTTTGAAGATGAAGGACCCCATGACTATAGTTATTCCGCTGCAATGTAATGTAATAGCCAAATGAGCTACGTATGATGTAATAAAATTATGTTATTCCTGGTTATAAAGTTATGTTATGACCTTTGTTTCTTGATATTACATCTTAACTGTGGATGCTAGCTATTGATCCAGGGACTAGCACTGTAAACACAGGAGGGATCAACCTTATTATCAGGCTGAGGCCTCTACAGATGGTATCAGAGCATTGTGTTGCCTATAGAATTTGTAAACCCTAGGATTGGACAAAAACCCTTAGAAAAATAGGAGTTGTATTTTGTTCCAAAAACTTATTTACAAAATCTTGTAAACCCTTTCCTCAACCACTTTGGTTTCAACTCTACATCTCATCTATTTCAAACTTGATGGAAAAACCTACCCCATAGCCAAAGACTACACCATGTGCAAAGGACTTCTTCAACATCTTCAACTCTAATGAATTCAACATCTTCAGCATGTTCACCAAGGACTTCCAACTTGGATATCACTAAGGACTACTAGTGAAAACCAAGAAGACATTAGATTGCCTACCAAAAACATTGATATCAAGTTAGAGTATGGATCATATTGTCCTATGAGGTATGATCATACTAAGTTGTATTTCAAGAAAAACTTGTTGTTTCCTTCAACTCATGAGTTAAGCTCATAAGTGGTTAAGTGATTGGTTGCTTGTTGAATGTTTGATGGTTTGATTGTTTGATTGAACTTGATTGTGATTGGTTGCTTGTTGAATGTTTGATGGTTTGATTGTTTGATTGAACTTGATTGTTTAGAGTTAGGATTTAAAAAAAAAAACCTATCCACCAATACTTATCCCTATCAAACCAACAGATGCCTCCCCGTCGTGCCAACCCCAACCAAAACAACAACAACCTCACCCCTGAGATGCAACAGATGATGGAAGCTCAGACACAGTTGATGCAGCAGATGACCACATTCATACAGAATTTGAATAACAACAACAACAATAACAACAACAACAACAACAATCAGAATAATCCTCCAGCACTTGACATGCTCACCAAGTTTCTGAAACTTAGGCCTGCAAGATTCTCTGGAACAACTGATCCAATGGAAGCTGATGACTGGTTATGTTCAGTAAACAAAGACTTAGTGACTGTTGGATGCACTGATGAAGAAAAAGTAAGGTTTGCAGCATTTCTGCTTGAAGGACCAGCAGCAACATGGTGGGACAACTTTCAAATCACCACTCCCCTTGAAGATGTGACTTGGGCTATTTTTGAAGAAGGATTCAGAACCACTCACATCTCACCTGGAGTAATGTACTTGAAGAAAAAGGAGTTTCACAATCTGAAACAACGACACCTCAGTGTGGCTGAGTATATTGAAGAATTCAACAATCTGGCACGCTATGCACCAGATGAAGTTGATACTGATGCTAAGAGAAAGGATAAATTTCTTGAAGGACTTAATGATGAGTTGAACCTGCAGTTAGCTGTTGCCTATGTCCCAACTTATCAATCACTCTGTGACAAAGCCACAATATTGGAAAACAAGATGAATCAAGTTGAGAACAGAAAGAGGAAACATAAACTCAAGAACTATTCAGGATCATCAAAGAAGAAGCATTCATACAGAAAGAGCAAGGAAGATTCTGAACCACATCAGTATCACTACAACAACAATGAAGGTGAAAATAATGGAAATGATACTGACAATGGAGATGACCTTGGTTAGAACCAACATGACACTTTCAGGAAGAAAGACATTAGCCAGTTGAAGTGCTATAATTGTAAGGAACTTGGACACTATGCATCAGACTGTCCAGAGAAGAAAAAGAAAAAGGATGCCAGAAGAGCCAATGGAAATGACTCCAATGTGACCCAAAAAGGACATGTGAACCACATTGACCTGAATGGAAACTTTGAAGAGATAGAAGAAGTGGATGTCAGGATTTAGAAAACTCAGAAGAGTCAAATAAGGATTTCTTGTCTGATTATTGAGTTGAACTTTTAGCCAAGAGAACCATCAATGTAACCCTATGAGACTTTATTTTAAGGGTGGTAGTACCCTAGTTATTTTAAGCCTACTTGTAACCCCAGCCTTCCCAAATCTCGGGCCGAGATTTATTTTAAGGGTGGTAGCCTGTCACATCCCAAGATTTTCCAAATCTTGTAATGTAAAAAACAAATTGAATAAAATAAAACTTTGTTTGATTTTCAGGGCCAGAAGAAACTTTTTGAATTCAATTGGCACTTCAAACCCATTTGAATTAAATAAAATCGTAAAGGGATTTAAAAAGATAAACATTATATATAAAGGAAAACAAAATATTTTGGAAATACTATTTTGGATCTTTTAAATAAAAGGATTTGGTTTTCAATAGAAATAAAAAAAATTATAGATAAAGATCATTTTATAAAGCTAAATTAAACCTTGGCCAAGTAATTAAAATAAAATGTTTTGTATTGATTAAAAATAGTAAAGGTTTATTTAAATAAAATAATAAGGAATTAATATCCAAATTTTATTCAAATAAAAGGTTTTACCATTTTAATTAAAAACATCAAAACTTATTAAATTATTTAAAATAAGTTTTCCGAGTATTTTATATTCTAAAATAAAACCTACTGAAGTTTTTTGGTTTTATTTTAGATTTCAAAATAAATATTTAAATAAAACAAATCCTATTTGATTTAATAACTAAGGCCCATTTATTTAATTGTTAATGGACCATAAATAAAAATGTTATATTGTTTTAAACATGTTTTCCAAATATCTTTATTTCCAAATGACCTACTGGTTTGGTTTTGAAAGTATTTGGATTTCAAATGGAGTATTAATTAAATCAAACCCTATTTTATTAAATAACTAATGAACCATTTTATTTAATTAATGAATGGTCCTAAAAAGAATAAAAATATTTTTTTTTTTTGGATTTGGTTTAGGTTGAAAAACAGAACCAAAAACTCATTATAATTTTGAATTTTTTGAATGGTTTGAGTGAATGAATAATTGATTCAAAATTCAAAACAGAAAAATAGAATTAGAAAAGGAAAAAGAATTCAGAAGGAAAAAAATATGAAATGGACCTGACCCAACTGGCCAAGCCCAACTAAGCCCAGCAGCCCAGCTTTCCCTCACCCCGAAAGAAAACATTTAGCACCCAGATTCTGACCCACACAGAGTATGACCAGTGGACTCTACCCTCCTTTCTTTTCCCACTGACCAGTAGGCCCCATTTTTCCTATTCATCGTCCTCACCGCAACAACCTGTTCTTCCTCCCCCTCGTCACCGTTGCTGCCTCTAATTACTCGCATCAATTCGAGTAAATGGCTGAATGAATTCCCCCAGTAACCTCACACATTTAATCGCCCACGCTCCCTCCTCCTTTCCCCTCTGTCGCCACTCCTTCTCCGCCCCGAGGCTGCCACAATTCGGTTCAGCACTCCCTCTGTTCTGACGACCTTCCTCGTCGAATTCCAGCCGAGCTTCGCCGCCCCATGCCTCCCTATGCAACCTAGCAGCTTCCCCACTCCCAGACACTCCTCCCCGTACCCTCCGTTCGATCGCGGGCGCCTCAGAGCGTCGGCTTTGACAAGCTCTGACGACGCCGCCGTCTGCAACCTCTCCGACGACCTCCCCCGGTAAGCACTGACCGCCCCACGTTTTCTCGATCATGCAAACCTCCTTGCTTTGGCCTTGCACAGCTAACCAAGTCCTCCATTTGTCTTCTCGTGGACCACAGCATCTCCCCGTCGTCGACCGGAGCCGCCAGACGCCGTTGCAAGCTCCGGTGAGGAATTGCAGCAAACCTCGTGCGCCCCTTGCCCCGTCGACCACACGCCGAGCTTCACCACGACCTCGCGACCTTGGTGAGCCCCTTCTCCTCCTCTCTCGCTTCCTAGACCACCGGCACCGTCTACACCTGACCGCGCCGCCAGTCGCCGCCGCGTCGGCGCCGCTCGCATATGGTCAAACGCACCAGTGCCGTAGGATCTCGATCCGACGCTTACGATAGATCGCTTGAGCTGCGAAGGGGTATGTTCCCTGTGCCGCACGATCTAGTTAGATCCAACGCACCGCAACGCTGATCCGCGCGAAAGGGTACCGTCCAGTAAAATCCTGCCGCGTGGCACTAGATCTGTTTAAAAGAATTTTTGAATCAGATTTATTTGCAAACTTCAAACCCTTGTAACTTTGGATCCACGCGTCCAAAAATAACAAATTTCATGTCGTTCGATTCAGGAGAGCAAGACCTAGCCAACCATGCCCTTGGTTTAGCAAATAGTATCTGTTAGTTTGCTTATTTTTGCAGATCCTTTTGTGTGCTTGTTTAGAGTAGAAAAAATGTTTAAAATTGATTTTTGGGTTAAAACTTTTGCAAAATGGTTTGATGTGACCTTACTGACCCTAGGAACCAACCCATGGTTTTGAAAATGAAATTGGAAAAATTTAGAATGGATTAATTGAATTAGTCTATTTCTAGCTAAGTAAAGATAATGGTTTTATTATGAAAAAGGATTTTGGAATAAAACTTTGGGAAAATATTTTGATTCAAAGCTACTGACCCAAAACACCAAGTCTTGGGAGTTAGAAACTTTTGGTGAGAAACTTAAATATTTTTGATTTGATAAAACCACTTTCCACCACATAAAATGTTGAATGGATTTTAAAATAGTTTTTGGGCAAAACCCTCTAACTAATGACTTTGCCATTTTGGTAAATGACCAATTTGGACCTTACAAAGTTTAGAAACCTAGTGGAGACCATCCTTGCAATAGAACCATCCATTACATACTTATGCATGACTTAGATTCCATTGCTTTGTGAGTGTGAAATTGTTTGTTTGACTTTGTTTTGGAATGTTAGTTGATTTTGTGTTTTCTTGATTAACTTGTAGTGAATTTAGCAAAGTGTGAGACTAGCAAGATCAAGGAGTGAACCACCATTCCCTACCAAAAGGCAAGTGACACTATCATCTAAAGACCTACTATTTTCATTATACTTAGTGGATTTTTGAAAACATGCATGAAAAGAATTTCTATACTTATGCTATGCTAAATCCTAATAGGATTCCCTATACATTCCTTAGTGAAAACAATGTAGTTGTTACATGCTTAGCCATGCTATATTTTGAAAAGAGATACATGTTGAGATTTTATGAAGTTGAGAAAAGGACTTGTGTTTTTATATAATAAAACAAGGACTCAATGAACCACCTGGGTGGCCAAGGATACTTTGAGTATTGGAGAAGGTGGCAACAAAAGGAACCATGACTATGGCAATCTCTTTGTGTTGTGCTCCAAAGGAAAACCACCCAGGAAACTTAGAGATTGAACATGTTTCTCGTACAGTGGCTTCCGTGTATAGCCACATGCTAAATGGGCTCTGTCTTAGTCAACTACATAGTGGAAGTCCCATGCATTGGCATCTTCAGGTTAACTAGATTTGTGTAAGGGAGCAACCCTACATTTGTGCCTGGTAGACAAGCTAGCATTTTGTATTGGGAGGACTCCTATGGAAAGACTTTGTCACATTCTCGATCTGCCGGTACTCCATTTTGGTGAGTACTTATCCAGCGGCCACTGGTGGCGTCAAGACGAGATTGTGTCATGTGGGTAAAGTGTACAACTTCTGCAGAAGATCAAATTCTAAGTACTTAGCTGTGTCCCCGGTTATGGACAATACTGAGCAACTAAGGCCTGAAGCTATGGAAGATCTCGACACTCTAATTTCTAAAAGAAAACTTTTAAAACTTGATGCACTTGGGGTTACCAAGGAGCTCAAGAGATTTTGACAAAACTTGATGCACTTGGGGTTACCAAGGTGCTCAAGAGATTTTGACAAGGACTTGAACACTTGAGTTTTTACCAAGGAGTTCAAGAGATTTTTGAAAGGAGATTTGACAAAGGACCAAAATGTGGCATCCCGCAAAACCACTACTAGAAAATCGCGTTGTTTTTGTGCATTGCATCGTCATCACCATGCATTGTTGTCTGCATTATTTTGAAAAGCCTAGTTTTGATTATACAAACACCCCTCTTTATTTTAAAAGGCAAAACCCCGAGCGTATCGGATATTTTGTTTCCCCTAAAAACTATTTGCAAAGTGGCTTTGTTTTAAATTAAACCGAACCCAACAAACACAAATACTAAAACAGCCCCCCTAAATTCTAGTCCCACCAAATCCTATCCTACCCACCACTCTCAGCTCGCCACCTCACTCTCTGACCCAAAACCTACCCACCTGCCACCTCACCGATCCACCACTTTTCCCCTCCCCTCTCTTTTTCTCACCTAGCTCCCTCCTACCCCTCTCCCTTACAGGTTGGCCCCACCCCTATCCGCGGCCCACGTCCCACCAACCCCTGACCTGCCCACCCGGCCCACGCGCCTCTCTGCCCCCTCTTACCCGCTGCCGCTTGGCCCTCTTTCCCTGACCGCCGGGCCCCCCACCTTCCCGGGCCCCACCGCGTCAGCCTCTATCCAGCTCACCCTGGTCAACCTCCAGCCTCCCCCCTGGCCCACGCCCTGCCCCGCCCCTGGGTCCCACAGCCCCACCTCACCATCCCGCACCTGCCCCGACCCAGTCCCCACGCGCCGCCTCCCTCCCCTGTTCCTCTTCTTCCCCGCGCCGGTCCGCCCTCCACCTTTCTCTGCCTCGCCGCCGGCCCCTACCGCCTCCAAGCAGCCGCGCGCGGCCGCGCCTCCCCGCACCGCCTAGCCCCGCCGGAGCGCGGCCCTACATCGCCTCCTACCTCTCCCGTGTCGCCGCTCCTCCGGCCTACCCCCCCGTCCTCCCGCGCCACCGGAGCCCCATCGCCGCCAGGAGCTCCGCCGACCTCCCCCGCGACCGGCCATCCTCCTCTCGCCGCCGCGCGGCCGCCACCTCGCCTGGCCGTCTCCACCGCCACCGCCAGCACGCGCCCTCCCCCGTCCTCTACCTCCGCTCTCCCTGCGCCGCCCCCACTCGAGCTCCGCCCGGCAGCCTCCCCGTCGCCCGCGCCCCAACCAGCGCGCCTGCATCGACCCCGCCATCGCCCGGCTGCCCCGCCGCACGTCCTCGCCGGCCCTGCCTCTGCTCCGGCGCGCTCGAGCTCCCCCTCCGCCCCGCTCGAGTCCGGCACCGCCCCTCGCCTCCGCAAGCCTCGTCCTCCGCGCGGCCCGCCACCAGCTCGCCCGTCTCTGCGTTTCGCGCCTCCGCGCCCGAGCCTTCCGCCTCCGCCGCGTCTATGCGCCGGCCCGACCTCGCCCTCCTCCGCGTTATCACCGGCGCCCAGTACTCAGCGTCCGCGGCCCCGTTCTCCCCGCCCTCGAGCCGGCTCGGCCTACTCTGTGAACGCCATGACGCCGCCCCTGATCCTCGTCGCGCCGTCTCGGCCGCTGCTCCGCGCGTGCTTAGTGTACCAGGAGCAACCCAGCATGTCTCGCGTCCTGCAGGTCCACCATCGGGACCCCCTGTTTCTGCTGGTGTTCATGCTGTCTTACCTTCGGACAAGTTCACCCTTGTTGTTCTCAACAAGTTCTGCCTGCGACCACCGTTACCGAAACCAAGTACGCCGGTAATTGTAGCCGGAACGCCAAGGCCTACGTCACCGAACCCACGGGGCCTTCCACACGGAGCGGCGATGCATGACTTTGAGAAGGCCGACATCGGTCGTCGGAACCCCAAGATCATCAACGGAATCCGAGCTCGACACCGGAAAACTAAGAGGGCACCACAAGACCGTCGACAAGAAACCGTGAACCGGAACCGGAGAGCTCCGTCACGAAACCACAAGGCCTTTGGGGGTGGAACCGACAAGTTCTACATCACGGAGCACCAAGGAACCCTTCATGGATCCGAAGACGGACCCTCGACACGCCAAGATCTACCCTCGGACGCCAAGACCCGAACCGGGAGGACGCAAAGATCGCCACGAGAACGACAAGCACTTCACCCCGAAGCCAAGACCGACCCGACTTGAGGACCCGACAAGATCTTCGCGACGATAAGAACGACACCGACCCAGAAGAGTCCGATGCGCCCCGACACCGAACCAAGTACTCCTTTCTGGACGCCGAGTCTGCCCAGAACCCGGATGCGCCAAGCTCTACCCCGTCAACCGAGAACGATTCCGGAGTCCGAACCTCGTTTCCGTCGAGCCCTGAACCCCGAGACCGACCCCGGACCCTGTCGAACCCCGGAACCCCCGGAACCCCAAGATCGTCGAGAACCCTAATGTGTGCCCCTTCCCGAAACCCTATTATATAAAAGTAATAACAACTTGTTGCATATTAATTGCCATACTTGCATGCATATTTGAGTGGTTTGGGGGCCTTATGCCGATTCACCTCATAATTAAATATGGGGCCCATATGCGAGCAAATCTAGTCTCATATTGGCCTCATTTAAATTTGTGTAGCGAACTGGTGCCAGCTTTTGACTTGCTAATACAACATTTAATTTGCGGGGTATCTAAACAACATGAACCGTTTGATTAATTGTCGGGACCCCGGTTCCGCTTAATATGACCTAATTGCATCACCCTATGCCATGCCATGCATCATTCATGCATCATGCCGATCTTCTGCCGTAATCTTAAATAGTGCATCCGGTGTTTCTTCTAGTGTTTTGCCTCTTCGCGGATAAGACCGTTGAGTTGATGCGAGTGTCGACCCGATCTTCGGATGAACCTTCGACAATGTGTTTCAGGCGAGCATCTCCCCCTTTCTACCTATCTTACTTTTATAGTATTTATTCCCTCCTGTTGATCTATTGCTATCTGTGTTGCGATGCTCTAGTTTCCGTACCCTTGATATTACTTGCAGCCTTATATTGCCTTGGACACATCCTATTACCTGTTGTTTGGTAGAAAGTTGGACTTGCGCGTCGTAGTCGCTTGCTCAAGTGCTGTTGCGTGTCGTCAGGTGCCACAGTTGTTGATGTATTGCCGCATGTTGATATTGAAGATGATCATGGTTTTACTTATCGTTCACTTTAATTCCTGTTTAACAACTAAAATTGAAATAAGCAGAGGCATCGGTGGGTGATAGAAAATATTTGGTTTCCGAACGCCCACTTGTGTCCCGTAGGACCCCGAGTACTTGATACCTGTTCCTTGATTTATCGCGCTATCCACATCCGGGAGGTATATGGGACCCCCCTGAGCCAGAGCTTGATTCAGTCTTATTTCTTGGGGCCACAAACTAGTTTGAGGTTTTATTTACTATCCTGTACTTATGCCATGCTACTTCTGTATTTACGATTGTGCGAGGAGCACACTGTACTGTTTAGGAATTGTGACCCGTTTTCGTGGTATCGACAAGCCCAGCCACACTTTCGGGTTCCCAGTCGTTTACAGCCGGCCCCACAAACCTTGAGGCTGTCTCGCAGTCAGCTAACTTCGTTGCGGGTCTACTTTAAGGGGTGGCCCCCTGAAATATTTCTGAATCTTGTGATTGCTTTGTCGTGAAGGCCTCGTTGGGTTTTGATTTGGTTTTTCCGAGGTTGATCGAGTGTGTGTTGCTATTGGTGCACCCCGGCCAGGTAAAACTTTCTGAAAGCCGTGTCCGCGGTTATGGACGACTTGGAGCACAGTATCTCGACCATAGACAAGCATAACTAAAGTTTATTGCTATAAATTTGACTTTATAATGACTAGTAATCAGCTTCACTATAATGGAATGGCTAATTAATACTGCCGACAATTGCTTGTTTGGAGTGTCGCTTGCGACCATTGTACCTGACTAGTAAGTATGACAACTACAACGGAATGGCTAAATAAAAGTGCCAACAACTGCTGGGTTTGGGTTATCTCATGCTAAATGAATCTGACTAGTAAGTGTTGCCACTATCACGGAATGGTTAACTAAAAGTGCCCACTGCTTGTTTTATCAGGATGATTATCTATACCTGACTAGTAATTGCTGCAACGATAACTGAATAAATAAAACTGCCAACTGTGTGAGTTCCTCGGTTGACTTCCTCGTTTGGTCTCGAGGGGGAAACACCAGGATGGGTTTGTTTGGTGTTAGCTTCAGGTTGGATCCGGATAGGTCATTCTTATCCCTCTCTGATAACCGCCAGCCGTATCGAGTCTCTATAGGTTGTTTAGTGCATGCTGCCGCTGCCGCTCAGTTCACCATACCTTTGTAGGCGAGGACCGCCGAATTCTAGTCTCGCCGTGTACTGGCCTCAGTACTGACGCTCCTCTTTTTCCTTTGCCCTTTGTCGGCACCCCTTTTGTTTAAGCAGGTTTTGAGATCGACGCAGTTAGCAGGGTTACCCTTCCGGCTTGGCCTGGGCAGGGTTATGGACGCCATTGGTTATTCTTCAGGGCTCTTAGCCCCATTTGCATCTTGTCCGTAGTCGGACGCTCTATCATTTTCAAGGTGATTTGGATCTTTGTATATTATGTCTGCATTCTTGACTCAGTGAGTCGCTGTTATATATATCTGTTCTGTGGGTCCCATCGAGGACTGTTGTGTAATGTTATTACTTCGTTCTCCACCCGCACGAAGGTGCCTTGTGGGCACCTTTGAATCGTTTCTATGCGGGTTTGGCGGGTTTCGCTAAAACTTGCATAGGGCCGATTCTGAGGGTGTTACACAAAACCATTTTTAAAAGATAGGATAAAATATTGCTTTATGCAAATGAGCCTAAAACTCTACTTAGCCAAATTTGCATGTAATGATAGGATCCACTTATATTATACTTAGTAGTGAAACTTGCCAATACAATTCAAATGTATTGACCCTTGTGGCTGTAACTTGTAATGTTGCAGGTTTGATTGTTTTTAGTGAAGATTGTTTGATTAGGATTACAAAGTCTACAAGCAACATCTGCCTGTGGCACTTTGAAGATGAAGGACCCCATGACTATAGTTATTCCGCTGCAATGTAATGTAATAGCCAAATGAGCTCTGTATGATGTAATAAAATTATGTTATTCCTGGTTATAAAGTTATGTTATGACCTTTGTTTCTTGATATTACATCTTAACTGTGGATGCTAGCTATTGATCCAGGGACTAGCACTGTAAACACAGGAGGGATCAACCTTATTATCAGGCTGAGGCCTCTACAGATGGTATCAGAGCATTGTGTTGCCTATAGAATTTGTAAACCCTAGGATTGGACAAAAACCCTTAGAAAAATAGGAGTTGTATTTTGTTCCAAAAACTTATTTACAAAATCTTGTAAACCCTTTCCTCAACCACTTTGGTTTCAACTCTACATCTCATCTATTTCAAACTTGATGGAAAAACCTACCCCATGGCCAAAGACTACACCATGTGCAAAGGACTTCTTCAACATCTTCAACTCTAATGACTTCAACATCTTCAGCATGTTCACCAAGGACTTCCAACTTGGATATCATGAAGGACTACTAGTGAAAACCAAGAAGACATTAGATTGCCTACCAAAAACATTGATATCAAGTTAGAGTATGGATCATATTGTCCTATGAGGTATGATCATACTAAGTTGTATTTCAAGAAAAACTTGTTGTTTCCTTCAACTCATGAGTTAAGCTCATAAGTGGTTAAGTGATTGGTTGCTTGTTGAATGTTTGATGGTTTGATTGTTTGATTGAACTTGATTGTGATTGGTTGCCTGTTGAATGTTTGATGGTTTGATTGTTTGATTGAACTTGATTGTTTAGAGTTAGGATTTAAAAAAAAACTATCCACCAATACTTATCCCTATCAAACCAACAGATGCCTCCCCGTCGTGCCAACCCCAACCAAAACAACAACAACCTCACCCCTGAGATGCAACAGATGATGGCAGCTCAGACACAGTTGATGCAGCAGATGACCACATTCATACAGAATTTGAATAACAACAACAACAACAACAATAACAACAACAACAACAACAATCAGAATAATCCTCCAGCACTTGACATGCTCACCAAGTTTCTGAAACTTAGGCCTGCAAGATTCTCTGGAACAACTGATCCAATGGAAGCTGATGACTGGTTACGTTCAGTAAACAAAGACTTAGTGACTGTTGGATGCACTGATGAAGAAAAAGTAAGGTTTGCAGCATTTCTGCTTGAAGGACCAGCAGCAACATGGTGGGACAACTTTCAAATCACCACTCCCCTTGAAGATGTGACTTGGGCTATTTTTGAAGAAGGATTCAGAACCACTCACATCTCACCTAGAGTAATGTACTTGAAGAAAAAGGAGTTTCACAATCTGAAACAACGACACCTTAGTGTGGCTGAGTATATTGAAGAATTCAACAATCTGGCACGCTATGCACCGGATGAAGTTGATACTGATGCTAAGAGAAAGGATAAATTTCTTGAAGGACTTAATGATGAGTTGAACCTGCAGTTAGCTGTTTCCTATGTCCCAACTTATCAATCACTCTGTGACAAAACCACAATATTGGAAAACAAGATGAATCAAGTTGAGAACAGAAAGAGGAAACATAAACTCAAGAACTATTCAGGATCATCAAAGAAGAAGCATTCATACAGAAAGAGCAAGGAAGATTCTGAACCACATCAGTATCACTACAACAACAATGAAGGTGAAAATAATGGAAATGATACTGACAATGGAGATGACCTTGTTTAGAACCAACATGACACTTTCAGGAAGAAAGACATTAGCCAGTTGAAGTGCTATAATTGTAAGGAACTTGGACACTATGCATCAGACTGTCCAGAGAAGAAAAAGAAAAAGGATGCCAGAAGAGCCAATGGAAATGACTCCAATGTGACCCAAAAAGGACATGTGAACCACATTGACCTGAATGGAAACTTTGAAGAGATAGAAGAAGTGGATGTCAGGATTTAGAAAACTCAGAAGAGTCAAATAAGGATTTCTTGTCTGATTATTGAGTTGAACTTTTAGCCAAGAGAACCATCAATGTAACCCTATGAGACTTTATTTTAAGGGTGGTAGTACCCTAGTTATTTTAAGCCTACTTGTAACCCTAGCCTTCCCAAATCTCGGGACGAGATTTATTTTAAGGGTGGTAGCCTGTCACATCCCAAGATTTTCCAAATCTTGTAATGTAAAAAAAAAATTGAATAAAATAAAACTTTGTTTGATTTTCAGGGCCAGAAGAAACTTTTTGAATTCAATTGGAACTTCAAACCCATTTGAATTAAATAAAATCCTAAAGGGATTTAAAAAGATAAACATTTTAAATAAAGGAAAACAAAATATTTTGGAAATACTATTTTGGATCTTTTAAATAAAAGGATTTGGTTTACAATAGAAATAAAAAAATTTATAGATAAAGATCATTTTATAAAGCTAAATTAAACCTTGGCCAAGTAATTAAAATAAAATGTTTTGTATTGATTAAAAATAGTAAAGTTTTATTTAAATAAAATAATAAGGAATTAATATCCAAATTTTATTCAAATAAAAGGTTTTACCATTTTAATTAAAAACATCAAAACTTATTAAATTATTTAAAATAAGTTTTCCGAGTATTTTATATTCTCAAATAAAACCTACTGAAGTGTTTTGGTTTTATTTTAGATTTCAAAATAAATATTTAAATAAAACAAATCCTATTTGATTTAATAACTAAGGCCCATTTATTTAATTGTTAATGGACCATAAATAAAAATGTTATATTGTTTTAAACATGTTTTCCAAATATCTTTATTTCCAAATGACCTACTGGTTTGGTTTTGAAAGTATTTGGATTTCAAATGGAGTATTTATTAATTAAATCAAACCCTATTTTATTAAATAACTAATGAACCATTTTATTTAATTAATGAATGGTCCTAAAAAGAATAAAAATATTTTTTTTTTTTGGATTTGGTTTAGGTTGAAAAACAGAACCAAAAACTCATTATAAGTTTGAATTGTTTGAATGGTTTGAGTGAATGAATAATTGATTCAAAATTCAAAACAGAAAAATAGAATTAGAAAAGGAAAAAGAATTCAGAAGGAAAAAATATGAAATGGACCTGACCCAACTGGCCAAGCCCAACTAAGCCCAGCAGCCCAGCTTTCCCTCACCCCGAAAGAAAACGTTTAGCACCCAGATTCTGACCCACACAGAGTATGACCAGTGGACTCTACCCTCCTTTCTTTTCCCACTGACCAGCAGGCCCCATTTTTCCTATTCATCGTCCTCACCGCAACAACCTGTTCTTCCTCCCCCTCGTCACCATTGCTGCCTCTAATTACTCGCATCAATTCGAGTAAATGGCTGAATGAATTCCCCCAGTAACCTCACACATTTAATCGCCCACGCTCCCTCCTCCTTTCCCCTCTGTCGCCACTCCTTCTCCGCCCCGAGGCTGCCACAATTCGGTTCAGCACTCCCTCTGTTCCGACGACCTTCCTCGTTGAATTCCAGCCGAGCTTCGCCGCCCCTTACCTCCCTGTGCAACCTAGCAGCTTCCCCACTCCCAGACACTCCTCCCCGTACCCTCCGTTCGACCGCGGGCGCCTCAGAGCGTCGGCTTTGACAAGCTCTGACGACGCCGCCGTCTGCAACCTCTCCGACGACCTCCCCCGGTAAGCACTGACCGCCCCGCATTTTCTCGATCATGCAAACCTCCTTGCTTTGGCCTTGCGCAGCTAACCAAGTCCTCCATTTGTCTTCTCGTGGACCACAGCATCTCCCCGTCGTCGACCGGAGCCGCCAGACGCCGTTGCAAGATCCGGTGAGGAATTGCAGCAAACCTCGTGCACCCCTTGCCCCGTCGACCACACGCCGAGCTTCACCACGACCTCGTGACCTTGGTGAGCCCCTTCTCCTCCTCTCTCGCTTCCTAGACCACCGGCACCGTCTACACCTGACCGCGCCGCCAGTCGCCGCCGCGTCGGCGCCGCTCGCATATGGTCAAACGCACCAGTGCCGTAGGATCTCGATCCGACGCTTACGATAGATCGCTTGAGCTGCGAAGGGGTATGTTCTCTGTGCCGCACGATCTAGTTAGATCCAACGCACCGCAACGCTGATCCGCGCGAAAGGGTACCGTCCAGTAAAATCCTGCCGCGTGGCACTAGATCTGTTTAAAAGAATTTTTGAATCAGATTTATTTGCAAACTTCAAACCCTTGTAACTTTGGATCCACACGTCCAAAAATAACAAATTTCATGTCGTTCGATTCAGGAGAGCAAGACCTAGCCAACCATGCCCTTGGTTTAGCAAATAGTATCTGTTAGTTTGCTTATTTTTGCAGATCCTTTTGTGTGCTTGTTTAGAGTAGAAAAATTGTTTAAAATTGATTTTTGGGTTAAAACTTTTGCAAAATGGTTTGATGTGACCTTACTGACCCTGGGAACCAACCCATGGTTTTGAAAATGAAATTGGAAAAATTTAGAATGGATTAATTGAATTAGTCTATTTCTAGCTAAGTAAAGATAATGGTTTTATTATGAAAAAGTATTTTGGAATAAAACTTTGGGAAAATATTTTGATTCAAAGCTACTGACCCAAAACACCAAGTCTTGGGAGTTAGAAACTTTTGGTGAGAAACTTAAATATTTTTGATTTGATAAAACCACTTTCCACCACATAAAATGTTGAATGGATTTTAAAATAGTTTTTGGGCAAAACCCTCTAACTAATGACTTTGCCATTTTGGTAAATGACCAATTTGGACCTTACAAAGTTTAGAAACCTAGTGGAGACCATCCTTGCAATAGAACCATCCATTACATACTTATGCATGACTTAGATTCCATTGCTTTGTGAGTGTGAAATTGTTTGTTTGACTTTGGTTTGGAATGTTAGTTGATTTTGTGTTTGCTTGATTAACTTGTAGTGAATTTAGCAAAGTGTGAGACTAGCAAGATCAAGGAGTGAACCACCATTCCCTACCAAAAGGCAAGTGACACTATCATCTAAAGACCTACTATTTTCATTATACTTAGTGGATTTTTGAAAACATGCATGAAAATAATTTCTATACTTATGCTATGCTAAATCCTAATAGGATTCCCTATACATTCCTTAGTGAAAACAATGTAGTTGTTACATGCTTAGCCATGCTATATTTTGAAAAGAGATACATGTTGAGATTTTATGAAGTTGAGAAAAGGACTTGTGTTTTTATATAATAAAACAAGGACTCAATGAACCACCTGGGTGGCCAAGGATACTTTGAGTATTGGAGAAGGTGGCAACAAAAGGAACCATGACTATGGCAATCTCTTTGTGTTGTGCTCCAAAGGAAAACCACCCAGGAAACTTAGAGATTGAACATGTTTCTCGTACAGTGGCTTCCGTGTACAGCCACATGCTAAATGGGCTCTGGCTTAGTCAACTACATAGTGGAAGTCCCATGCATTGGCATCTTCAGGTTAACTAGATTTGTGTAAGGGAGCAACCCTACATTTGTGCCTGGTAGACAAGCTAGCATTTTGTATTGGGAGGACTCCTATGGAAAGACTTTGTCACATTCTCGATCTGCCGGTACTCCATTTTGGTGAGTACTTATCCAGCGGCCACTGGTGGCGTCAAGACGAGATTGTGTCATGTGGGTAAAGTGTACAACTTCTGCAGAAGATCAAATTCTAAGTACTTAGCTGTGTCCCCGGTTATGGACAATACTGAGCAACTAAGGCCTGAAGCTATGGAAGATATCGACACTCTAATTTCTAAAAGAAAACTTTCTTTTAAAACTTGATGCACTTGGGGTTACCAAGGAGCTCAAGAGATTTTGACAAAACCTGATGCACTTGGGGTTACCAAGGTGCTCAAGAGATTTTGACAAGGACTTGAACACTTGAGTTTTTACCAAGGAGTTCAAGAGATTTTTGAAAGGAGATTTGACAAAGGACCAAAACCATTTTGAAAAGATAGGATAAAATATTGCTTTATGCAAATGAGCCTAAAACTCTACTTAGCCAAATTTGCATGTAATGATAGGATCCACTTATATTATACTTAGTAGTGAAACTTGGCAATACAATTCAAATGTATTGACCCTTGTGGCTGTAACTTGTAATGTTGCAGGTTTGATTGTTTTTAGTGAAGATTGTTTGATTAGGATTACAAAGTCTACAAGCAACATCTGCCTGTGGCACTTTGAAGATGAAGGACCCCATGACTATAGTTATTCCGCTGCAATGTAATGTAATAGCCAAATGAGCTATGTATGATGTAATAAAATTATGTTATTCCTGGTTATAAAGTTATGTTATGACCTTTGTTTCTTGATATTACATCTTAACTGTTGATGCTAGCTATTGATCCAGGGACTAGCATTGTAAACACAGGAGGGATCAACCTTATTATCAGGTTGAGGCCTCTACAAGAAAAGGTTTGAGAACCATGACCCACATGATATTGTCTGTGAACTCAAAATGATATTTGAGGCTCACGCGGCAGTTGAGACCTATGAGGCTTCTGAAAAGTTCTTTAACTGCAAGATGGAAGAGGGCAGCTCCGTCAGTGAGCACGTGCTTAAGATATCTGGGCACGCAAACAAACTCCAAAGCTTGGGTATAGTGATTCCTAATGCTTTGGGGATTTACCGTGTCCTCCAATCACTACCACCAAGTTACAAGAACTTTGTGATGAACTACAATTTGCAAAACATGAACAAGACATTGCCAGAACTCTTCTCCATGTTGAAATCTGCAAAAGTGGAGATCAAGAAAGAGCATCAAGTGTTGTTGGTCAATAAGACCACCAAATTCACGAAAGGAAATTCTAAGAAAAAGGTAAACTTCAAGAAGGGCGGTAAGAAAGTTGCCGCACCGGCGAAAAAGACCAAGGCTGGACCTAAGCCTGATACTGAGTGCTTTTACTGCAAGGGAGAAGGTCACTGGAAGCAGAATTGCCCAAAGTACTTGGCGGATTTGAAGAACGGCAACATCAAGAAGAAAGGTATATCCGATATACATGTTATTGATGTGTATCTCACTAGTACTCGTAGTAGTGCCTGGGTATTTGATACTAGTTCGGTTGCTCATATTTGTAACTCGAAATAGGTGCTGCAGAATAAACGGAAGCTAGCGAAGAACGAGGTGACGATGCGCGTTGGAAATGGATCAAAGGTTGATGTGATCGCGGTCGGCACTCTACCTCTTCATCTACCATCGGGATTAGTTTTATACTTAAATAATTGTTATTTGGTGCCTGCGTTAAGCATGAACATTATATCGGGATCATGTTTATTGCGAGACGGTTACTTGTTTAAGTCCGAGAATAATGGTTGTTCGATTTATATGAGTAATATGTTTTATGCACATGCACCTTTGATAGATGGTCTATTCTTATTGAATCTCGATAGTGGAAATACACATATTAATAACATTGAAGCTAAATGTTTGAAATTGAGCGATAACTCGACCTATATGTGGCACTGTCGTCTTGGTCACATTGGAGTGAAGCGTATGAAGAAACTCCATTCCGATGGACTTCTTGAATCACTTGATTTCGAATCACTTGAAAGATGCGAAGCATGTCTGATGGGTAAAATGACTAAGACTCCATTTTCTGGTATGATGGAGCGAGCTACGGACTTGTTGGAAATCATACATACCGATATGTGTGGTCCAATGAGTGTAGCATCGCGCGGTGGTTATCGTTATGTTCTTACCTTCACGGATGACTTGAGTAGATATGGGTATATCTATTTCATGAAACATAAGTCCGAAACTTTCGAGAAGTTTAAGGAATTTCAAAGTGAGGTAGAGAATCAATGTAACAAGAAGATTAAATTTCTACGATCTGATCGTGGAGGTGAATATCTAAGTTACGAGTTTGTCGAGCATTTGAAGAAATGCGGAATACTTTCACAATTGACACCGCCGGGAACACCACAGCGTAATGGTGTGTCCGAACGTCGTAATCGAACTCTCTTAGATATGGTTCGTTCTATGATTTACTGCTATCGTTTTGGGGTTATGCATTAGAAACAGCCGCATTCACTTTAAATAGGGCACCATCTAAATCCGTTGAAACGACACCGTATGAATTATGGTTTGGGAAGAAACCTAGATTGTCGTTCCTTAAAGTTTGGGATTGCGAAGCCTATGTAAAGAAGTTACAGCCGGACAAGCTTGAACGCAAAGCGGAAAAATGCGTCTTCATAGGATACCCGAAGGAAACTATTGGGTATACTTTCTATCATAGATCCGAGGGCAAAATCTTCGTTGCTAAGAATGGATCCTTTCTAGAGAAGCAATTTCTCTCGAAGAAGTGACTGGAAGGAAAGTAGAACTCGACGAGGTTGTCGAACCTTCTCTCGAACTTGTGAGTAGCGCAGCACCAAAAGTAGTTCATGTGGCGCCTACACCAATAAGAGAGGAAGCTAACGATGATGATCATGAAACTTCGGTTGAAGTTGCTACAGAACCTCGCAGGTCAATGAGAACTCATACCACTTCTGATTGGTATGATCCTGTTATGAGTGTCAAGTTGGTGGACAACACCGATGACCCTGCGACATATGAGGAAGCGATGATGAGCCCAGATTCCAATAAATGGCAAGACGCCATGAAATTGGAAATTGGATCCATGTACGAAAACCAAGTATGGACTTTGGTGGACTTACCGGATGGCCGGAAGGCTCTCGAGAACAAATGAATTTTCAAGAAGAAAACAGATGTTGATGGTAATGTTACTGTCTATAAAGCTCGACTTGTCGCAAAAGGGTTTCCACAAATTCAAGGAGATGACTATGATGAGAATTTCTCACCAGTAGTGAAGCTAAAGTCTGTGAGGATTATGTTAGCAATTGCTGCAAATTACGATTATGAGATATGGCAGATGGATGTCAAAACAGTGTTCCTCAATGGATACATTGATGAAGAGTTGTATATGATGCAACCCAAAGGTTTTGTCGATCCTAAAGATGCTAACAAGGTGTGCAAACTTCAACGGTCCATATATGGATTGAAGCAAGCATCCCGAAGTTGGAATCAACGTTTTGATAAAGTAATCAAAAGTTTTGGTTTTATACAAACTGATGGAGAAGCTTGTGTTTACAAGAAAGTGAGTGGGAGCTCTGTAGCATTCTTAATACTATATGTAGATGACATATTGTTGATTGGGAATGATGTAGACCTTCTTAATAGTGTCAAGGAATATTTGAATAATAGTTTTTCAATGAAGGATCTTGGCGGAGCAGCTTACATATTAGGCATAAAGATTTATAGAGATAGATCGAGACACCTAATATCATTGTCACAAAGTACATATTTGGACAAAGTTCTAAAGAGGTTTGGAATGGAAGATAGCAAGAAAGGGTTCTTGCCCATGTTGCCCAATACGACCTTGAGTAAAATTCAAAGTCCAGCAACAACAGAAGATAGAGAAAGGATGAGTAAGACTCCCTATGCCTCAGCCATAGGATCTCTAATGTATGCCATGCTATGTACTAGATCCGACATTGCATATGCTGTTAGTTTGACTAGCAGATATCAAAGTGATCCAGGAGTGGATCATTGGACAGCGGTCAAAATATCCTTAAGTACTTAAGAAGAAGTAAGGATATGGTTCTTTCTTATGGAGGTGATGAACAACTCGTTGTTAATGGTTACACCGATGCTAGTTGGAACACTGATCCGGATGATTCTAAATCTCAATCAGGATACCTATTTACTTTGAATGGTGCAACAGTTAGCTGGAGGAGTGCAAAGCAAAGCGTTGTGGCGAGATCTTCAACTGAATCGGAATACATAGCTGCTTCGGAGGCTTCACAAGAAGCGATATGGATGAAGGAGTTCATTACAGAGCTCGGTGTGGTTCCAAGTGCGCTGGACCCAATGTCTATCTACTGTGATAACATGGGCACCATAGCCAATGCGCAAGAACCAAGGTCACACAAGAAGCTGAAGCACATCAAGCTACGTTTTCACGCTATTCGAGAACATGTCCAAGATGGTGACATAAAGATTTGCAAAGTACACACAGATCTGAATGTGGCTGATCCGTTGACTAAACCTCTCCCGAGGGCAAAACATGACCAACACCAAACTGCCATGGGTGTTCGGTATATTACCATGTAATCTAGATTAGTTGACTCTAGTGCAAGTGGGAGACTATTGGAGATATGCCCTAGAGGCAATAATAAATGTAGTTATTATTATATCTTTGTGTTTATGATAAATGTTTACATTCATGCTATAATAGTATTAACAAGAAACATTAATACTTGTGTGATTTGTAAACTAAATTAGAGTCCCTAGTAAAGCCTCTTCTTAATACTAGCTTGTTGATTAATAGTTGATCATGGTTTCTTGATCATGAACATTTGAGATGTTGTTAATAACAAGATCATATCATTAGGAGAATGGTACGGTGGACATACTCCTATAGATAAGCGTAGCATAAAGATCAAGTCATTTTAATAGTTCAATTGCTATAAAATTTCTGATACATAGTAACCTAATTCCTTCGACCATGAGATCATGCTTATCACCATCACCGGAAGGATGCTTTGATGACATCAAACACCACACCGTAACTGGGTGGCTATAAAGGTGGCATTGAGTATTCGGAAAGTATGGGTTGAGACACATGGATCAAGAGTGGGATTTGTCCATCCATATGAAGGATAGATATACTCTGGGCCCTCTCGGTGGAATGTCATCCAATTAGCTTGAAATCATGTGACTGTCTCACAAGGGATCACATATCACGGGAACGAGAAAAGAGTACTCATCAGTAACGAGGTTGAACTAGGTATGCAGAGATACCGACGATCAAAACCTCGGATAAGTAAACTATCGTGAGACAAAGGGAAATTGGTATCATATGTAAGTGGTTCATTCGATCCCAAAGTAATCATAGAAATATGTGGGAACCATATGAATTTCCAGATTCCTCTATTGGTTATTGATCGGACAAGTGTCTCGATCATGTCCGCATAATTCACGAACCGTAGGGAGACACACTTAAGGATTCGATGTTGTTGAGTAGTTATGGAATGATGAGTAAGAGACCGAATGTTATTCGAAGTCTCGGATGGGATCCAGGATATCACAAGGAGATCCATAATGGTCCAGAGAATAAGATTCATATAAGGAAAGTCCTGTTTCGGAGTTGGGGAATGATTCTGGTGTTTTCATCGGGAATGTTCTAGAAGGGTCCAGAAGGTCCGACACTCCGGAGGGGAAGGGTACATGAATGTGTCATGACAATGGAATGGTTGCATCATGTACTAGGTCACTTGGCTGGGCAAAATAAAGGGAGAAATCAAATCCTAGTTTGAAAGTCAAACGCCAATTTGAAAAAGTCAAACGGCAAGTTTGCTTGGTGGAGGGAGAGTAGGAAACCTACTTGGGGAGGAGTTCCTCTCCCTCCACCCGCCAGCCAAGGAGGACGACTTGGGGGAGGACTCCCTCCTCCCTAGCCGCGCCCTCCCACCTATATAAGGAGGGGAAGGGATGCCCCTCTTCCCTACACCCAACACCACCCAAAACCCTAGCCCTAGCCGCCGGCCTCCTCCAAGTCGCCGCCGCCTCCTAGGGTTCCTCCAACTCGCCGAGTTGGGGCTTCCCCAAGCCCTAGCCGTCGGCCAAGCTCTCCCCTTGGTGTCCTCTCAACCCTAGATCACCAAGCCCTCTCTCATAGTCCACCATACTCGCTCCGGCTTAAGGCGAAGCCCTGCGAGATCTCCCCTCTACTTCCGGTACCACGCCGTCGTGCTGCCGGAATCGCGAGGAGAGTGCTACAACCTCCGCTACCTGCTGGAACAATGGAGAGGAAGGTATTCATCGAGTACCGAACGTGTGACCGACTGCGGAAGCGCTGTCGAAACGCAGCGCCGGAAGGATCGTCTACGCGATCTTGAGATCGGCAAGAGTATGACTACATCACCCACGAGAATCTGCTCTCGTTAAACACTTTGGAACCTTCGAGGATGAGTTCCTCTATCGACTCGTTGCTACAATCTAGTATATAGATCTTGGCTTGTTTGTTTGCATGCGGTAGAAATTTTTTGTTTTCCATGCTACGAAACCCTACATCTCCTCCTTGTGCTTTCATGTCTAGATCTTGTGAGCTCCGTTCATGATCAAGATCTCATCTATTTGTAATCATGCATGTTGTGTTTGCGGGGATCTGATGGATATTGAGATTAATATGTCAGATTGATTAATAGTTTTGTCTTATTGATTCTATCATGTCTGTGTTGTATGTGATCTTGCATTCTCTCTATTGTTAGTAGCTATCTTGGCCAAGTAGTTGCTAGTGACTCCAAGAGGGGATATTTATTCTTGATAGTGGGTTCGTGCCTCTATTTAATCAAGGGAAGTGACAGAAATATCTAAGGTTTTATATGTGTTGTTGCCACTAGGGAGAAAACAATGGTCTCTTGTTCATGGAACAAGTGGATTTTTACCTTACACACTTCGCTTAAAGCAGTTGTATGTTGCTTGCAACTTAATACTAGAGGGGGTTCGGATGATAACCCAAAGGTGGACTTCTAGTCATAGATGCAGTTGGATGGCGATCTATGTATATTGTTGTATTGCCCAATCGAATCTCATAGGATATTTTTGTCTAGTATTGCATTGTTATGCCTTGCTCGGTCCTGTCAATTGCCCTATTGTAATATGTTTACCCAGCATGCCATGTTTGTTTATCTAAGGAGAACACCTCTAGTGAACTATGGACCCCGGTCCAATCTTTACCACTGATACATCTTCCACTGTTACTGTTTAATTTCTGCAAACCTATTTTCACCTTCCACACCATACAGTTAATCCTTTGTTACATCAACAGGTGAGATTTACAACCTCACTGTTAGTTGGGGCAAAGTCTTGAGTTTGTGTTGTGCAGGTTTCCATGTTGCTTGAAACACCTTTGAGACGTTTCCTTCCTCCTACTGGTTCGATAACCTCGGTTTCTTACTGAGGGAAAACTTGTTGTTGTGCTGCATCATACCTTGCTCTTGGGGTTTCCCAACGAAGCACTCCACATTGACGCTGCGCCATCAAGACTTTTCTGGCACCGTTGATGGGGAACAAAGAAGAAGAAGCTCCCACGTCAACAAAGCGCCATCAATATACTATCCTTGCTCCACTTGGAGTCTTGATTGAGACAGTTCTATCCTTACAATTTATCTAAGCTCCATGTTCAGTCATCCAGTCCATACCCAGCACTACTGCAATTCCCTTCAAAGGAATCACATAAAGTTCCGCGAAGTATGTACAACCACAGATCGAGATAACCTGATCTTGTTTAATGTGGCGCGCCACTACATTTCCCCTGCCGTCACCACGGTCATAGGGTTTTCTAATGTTACCCTTCTAATCCCAAACTTATCACAGAATTCTTCAGATATGAATGAAGTAGTTGCACCGGTATCAAATAAAACCTTTTCGGGATTGGTAAGGATACTGAGCGTACCTATCACTGCATGCTCGGAGTTATCCACCTCCTCCAAGGTTGCACAATTCAGCTTTCCAGTAGGCCAGCTCCTTTTTCCATTGTTGTTCTTGACAAAATTTCCTCCTCTATTGGGTTATCCATTGCTTCCACTGGCTTGTCCTCCACCCTTAGTAGGCCAACCCCCCGGTGGTTTATTCGGACAATCAGGCTTGATATGACCTTTTTGCCCATAGCCATAACAGATAACTACTGACTTTTTGCATTCTCTTTAGATATGCCCTGGAATTCCACAATTATTGCAGATGATATTCCTCCGAGAATTGTATTAACTTCCACTACTATTCTTGTTGTTGTTGTAAGTTTTGTTTCTGGGTTTGAACTCCAGATTGGTCTTTGGTTTTCTTGCCTGAATCCTCTTTGTTTCCTTCTTGGCTCTTTTCCTTCGGTCCTCTTGAAGATTCTTATAGTCATCTTCAAAAGTGATGTCCGCATCGAGTAACTGCTGAAAAGTTTGTTTATTGGCCAACCTCAACTTCATCTTCATGAATGGATTTAACCCTTACAGAAAATGCTTCTTTCTCTTTTCCTCAGTGCTCACTTCATCCTCAGCATAGCGAGATAGTTGGCTAAACTCTCGGATGTACTTCATGACACTGGTATATCCTTGCTGAAGCTCCTCAAACTCCCTACGCTTCAACTCCATCACACTTTTAGGAACATGGTGCTCATGGAATCTCTGCTTGAACTCCTCCCAGGTATACTCTCTTCCTGGCGGTTGCATTGCTAACTGATTCTCCCACCATGATGCTGCAGGTCCAGTCAAGAGATGGGCTGCATACCTCAGCTTCTCTTCATCATTGCAACCGATAGTCTTTAACTTCCTCTCAGTATATGCTAGCCAATCCTCTGCATCCATTGGTTCTGGAGCTAATGCAAAAGGTAACGGCCTTGCATTCTGGAAGTTGTAAAGACTCACTCGACCACCTTCAGGTGCTCTCTGGTTTCCAGCTCGTCCCAACAACTCTTCCATGAATTTGTTCTGGGATTCTTGCATCATTTGCATGTATTGCATAAAGTTCTGATCCATTAGTGGCCTCATTGGTGGCGGTGGTAATGATCCTTGATTTCCAGTATCTGCTTTCCCCTTAGCCTCGCGCTCCATGCGCTGCTATTCTGATTCAGTTTCTACACCCAATTCCATGACCCCCTAGTCCTGCAACATAAAGCGAATACTCATAGTTACATCATGCACATGTGTTCTGAGCTCAACTTCATGCACATAACTAGTCACAAATGGAAAACAAAACCCGAATAAGATCCAAATATGCATTTTCACATATTATACATTACAAACAACTTAGTGAATACAAAGTCATTACAAACCTGTACCATATAGGTACAATATCACATATGAACACTACCTCTCTTATTTAGATACATCTTTTTCTCGCACTACAATACACAATACCAGCTACTTCCTGATAAGTAACCTACGTCTTTAGTATCCACGATGTTCATCATACATGCCTGAAGTACAACCGTGATGATGTGACATCCGTCGCACAGTTTGTGGAACAAATGGCCTTCCAGATGGAACATACTCGGTATCTGAAGTATCAGGACTTGAGTTATTACTCAGCCTGAGTGCATTGACTCCAACTAGCTCAGCTAAAAAGTCTTCAAAAACCTGTTCATCACTATCACCCACTTGCATCTCCTGAGCTTCATTCCTAGAGTTGTCAACAGAATACCCATATTTCGCTTCCCCCAGGTGCTCTTTTGGGCAAGATAGTTAAACACTGGATAATGTACATTCCTTGGGTTTTGGTAGGATATTGGTGATTCAAACACTCTCTCCTCAGGATCTTCTTCCTCATCCTGACTTCCTGCAAATATGGTATTTCTTCTACTATCATTAGGATTGATTCTCGCACCCATCCAGCTGGATTGTCCGATATCTCTGTCAGACCCATCCACTGACATTTGATTTCCTCGGGATCCCTCAGGTGACCCTATCCTCCATCCATCAGAATTCTCAATAGGAAGTTCTGAATCAGATCCTTCTAACATGTCATTTTTATCCTCTAGTACGACTTGATGTGTCTTATAAAAATACCCAACAATTAGTTGATATCGATCCATAAACTTGGAAGCTAACTTAGTATGCTTCCTTACTAAAGTAAGATGATCCGGTACTGCCTCCGAGTCTATAGAATCATGAGGAATCACAAAAAATGTGCTCCCTTCTAACTCATGGGCGTTGTGCTCCCGGATATTGGTTATCGCCTCCAAAACAGCAACATGATATGATGATAAATGACTCCTACATTCACCTATAGGTAGATCATGATATAATCCAAGCTCCTCAGGAAGTTGGATACTCACACGATACTTGGATAACATATGACCATCATAATAGGTTATGGTATTCACTTGAGTTGACGAAGCTGATCAGTGAATGATCCTTGATAATCATCGAGAGTCTCCTCTTTCCTTAGAAAAGTTTGTTTTGGAAACTTTGGTGCCATAACTCTGTATACAAAAATATTTTGATTAATAAACGACAAAATATTGCATCATAACAAAGAATTATCGCACTAAAATATATAACGGAATATTCTCATTTGAATACCCATTATAACCTTTTAGAGAATTCATTATTGTGCTATTAACTCCTACAAGTAATACCCTTTACTAGGTTTCCAACCTAAGGTCAAAGCAATCGCTCTGATACCACCTGCGGTGACCCAGCATACCACTACATGTGTAGTATACTATAGTCGTTGACATGACATCCACAGAACACTATTCCATAAACATCACATCCCTCAGAGTGGTACAACAGAAACATTGCGGGTCCATATTACAAACATACACACATTATTATTATTACAATACCAGAAGTTTGAGACTTCAAAAGATTCAACTTACAAACCAAATATAAACTGTTTCAGCAGAAGTTTTAAAGTTGCAACTTCAACTCTGAATTAAGCTCAACAACTTATTATATATGGTTCATGCTGCTTGGCTCAATTGGTTACTAATAACTAAGGCAGCTAATCTAACTCGTTGTCGTCCACTCCATATCTGATCTCACAGTCCACCCCTTCCACACCGCCCGACAGGTCAGGCTCCTCGTAGAAGAGATCATCTTAGCATTCTGCTGCATACAACGGGGTATCTTCTGGATCCTCAGAGTCTAAGCAGGGGATCAAAGGAAAAGGTGAGTAACAGCATTACCCAGCAAGTTCATTATATCAAAGGTGGGAAGTTTGATGCTCTAGCTACCACCTCGGACTATCAGTCCATGGCACTATGTAGTTTTCATATATCTTTCTTCAAAGATTGATTTTATTGTTAAAAACTATGCCCATCAGCCTTCACAGGTTGACTAGAACTTTCATGGAGTTCCTTTCCTACCGCGTTTGTAGCTCCTTTCCAGAATAGGGAGTAACAAGTTACAGTTCTTACACTCTACGGAGGTGCGTAACTTTACCCATGAGAGATCAACTCCTTGTTGCACAACTAGGCGTACTTTCCCGTCCACAATTCCATGATGTGGGATCCAGTAGGTGATCCAAGCCAATCACTGCCCCCTTCATGGCCCCGCATGTCTCCTTGGTGTACACCATGCCCACCCATTGAATTACGGCAATGGTTAGTACAGACCGATAGATGCCATAACTATCGTGGGATGTTGAGGGTTCCCACCCATATGCTGCATATCCTCTATGAATTACCAATTAATGCACGCTACGAGGATATCAGCCACTACCAGCTACATGCGAGAGGAAGAATATACAGCTGACTTCTCCGTCCCATTCCAAATCTCATGGTTAATGCGTAATATACGGCGCTAGAATCACTGATGACATGGGTTGTTAAGTCCTAGGTGATTAATCTTATTGCAAATGGAAACCTAGGGTCCATTGCTCACCTTATCCATATCATCACTTAGTATGATATCAACATTTATTTGTTTTGAGAAAATAATATTTTCTTTCTCCGAGACATAGATGATAACACACAATTTTGCAATTACTTTGAATAAGACTCATCAAAGGACATGAGCAAGTGATGAACTTGACTTGTGATTGCAAGGTAGTGAAGTCGGATTCTTGCACTGGACCTTGAGCTTCTATGTCTACAAAATACCATTATTTCCCGGTAAGGACAATATTTAAAGAAGCAAAAATGAATATGCATAGTAATGTAATGCATCATTTATTATTTATCTTCTTTGTGTGTTTTACCTAATATTTTTAGTTTCTGGAATTTCTTTATGTGATAAAGGAATTCATTTTAAGGAATAACCTTAATATTTTATAAATATTACATTCACTATTTTTATAATGTAATATATTATTAATAGAGTTAAAAACTAACTTTTATTTAATTTTAACTATTATAATTATTTCCTTAATATTTCTTTTTAAGAATAAGCATTTTAATTAAGGAGTTTATTTTGGTATCTTAAATATAAATTTAGTATTTTTGTAAAATACTATAATAACTAAATATGATAAAAGTTATTTTTATTTATTTTTAGGTATTTTCTTGATTTTTATAAAATTCCATAAGGAATATATATTATAAAAATCTTTAACCTAAAGTTACTTTATTAAAAATATATTTCTTTAATTTAATAGGTTATGTTATTATAATCAAAAAATATATTGTTTGCATTTTTAAGGCTTTTATTTTATTTTCTAGGATTTATTGAATCCTAGGGGTATTTTGGTCTTTTTCTAAATCTTTAAAATCCTTTTAATGTTTGGGCCAACCCCATTGGGCTATTTGGGCCCATCTTGGCCCAATTGGCCTGGTCAAAACAATTTCCCGAAGTGGTACTGGCCCTATCAGCCCATTACACTCTCCTCTCTCTCTCGTTCACTCCTCTCCTTCTTCCTCGACCCCGTGGGGTTACCGACATCGCCGCCGTTCGATTCATGCTGCCCTGGTCCTCCCTGGTCGCCGTCGTGGTGCATGGCAAGGTTGTTGACCCGGCTCCTTCATCTGGTCCATTTTGATTTGGATCTCGGGCTCTCCTTCGGCCAGGTTGGCTCCGTCCCGAACCCTAGGGTTTGTGTGATGCCGGTGATGCCTCCGCCGCCGCCGCTGCCCCCGTGGTGCTGTGAGGTGCTTGTGCTTTGCTGGGGTGGTGTTGTTCGTCCTCAAGCGTTGTTGTGGCCGCCGCCTCGACTCGGTGTAGGTTGCAGCGCCCTTGGGTGCTCCCCGTGCCGCCTTGCGCTCATCGTCCCTTCTTCTTGCTCTTCTAAACTACAACGAGGACCCTTGGTGAGTTTAATCTTGATCTCCCCCTCGTGCCTGCTTTCCTGTGACTCCCTTGATCTTATCTGTGTGTCTCTAGTGTGCATCCCTAATTAGGGTTCATGTCCTGATTAGAGTACCTCCCTCTGTTTTGGCTATATATGATGGATTGGCACTAGTATTGTTGGTTATGGTGGATGATGATTAAGTATATCATGGTGGTCACTGTCTATAGTTGATTTGGATGATGCTAGTGGCTTATTAATTTGATTCTAATTGGTCATTAGACATGACCAAGATTATAGTATTCCAGTGAAATGGTTACTTGTGGATCCTTCTGATTTGAAAGTTCATTACTGTCATGATCCTGATATTGACAGTAATTCTGTCAGTGATGTATTCACTACATCCTTATTGTTGGCTTATGTAATCATATGCATATTGAGGGTAATCAGTTTCTTACAGTGATGCTCTGTATATATATAACTTGGAAATGATTCCTGGTGATTGATTCTAGGAAAACGATGATTAGTGGCTTTCCAGTTTAGAACACTAGGTAATTATTCTGCTTAGTTTAGAATCTGTTCTTGTGACACCATCTTACAATGGCACACAAGTCTAGGTTCTACTATTGGGATTGATTATATTGTTGCTTAAGATTGGATTAATGCCAAAGATAAGTTGAAAGCTTCTTTTTTAAACATGATTGCCAATGATGTTGGTCTGAGGCTTGGGAACTAGATTCCTATCATGTTGTCCCTCATAGACATGTTCTAATATTAACATCAGTTACCGAATCTTGAATCCTTTTGCTAAAATGGTTGGGATGCTCATGGTTTTGTATGGATCCATAAGATTTATGGATTCTGGGGTGCTACTCTATTAAGAGATGTGCCAATTCATATTCTTGGCTATGGTCATAAGGAAATATAGGATTTTTCTTTAATATCCAAGATCAGTGATGCTGGTCTGAGATCCTGGTTTGATTTGTAAAGTTTAAGCATAATGTTTATTTAAAAATCTCCTGTGATGGATTCACCCCACTTGGGTGATTTATGAGGGATCTAGATATAAAACAACACATGTATTCTAATCTAGATAATATGGTTAGATCATGTGAGGGTTTTATATTACTCACCACAACTGTTAGGTTGCTGGTGTTGTTGCTGGTTGATCTGGTTGGCTAGATCTTGCTGGTTGTACTGCTGGCCTGATCTTGTCCTTCACCTTCTGGTGCTGCTCCTGCTACTTCTGGTTCCTGTAAGATTGGCCTTGACCTTGCTATCCACCTGATCCAACCCCTCCTTACGTCACCATATGGTGAATACTTGGATGATACGATGTATGGTTTGGCTGGTGGTTTGCTTGGCTTAGGTAAGCTTGGTGTGTTCCTGGTTTGATGTTTGAAAGTGAGAATGAATTGCTGGAAGCTTTGCTATGGCTGAGCTCTTCTCCTTTTGCTTGCGTGGCTCCTCCTGCTGTGTTGACAACACACACCATGCAGTTAGGTGACTATGCTGCCTGGCTGTTTGGTGCATGTGTGGATCAGATCAGTGATGTGTTTCACCTTTCTACCATTTTACATTTCACTCACCAGGTGAAACCTGCCCCTTTTACTTGTCGTTGATATTCATATTGGTGGCTTATTTGCTATGAAAGAACAAATTCATTCATATTGGTGAAACTTGACCCTCTAATATTTACCCAATGATGTAAACTTGAGCAGTGCACTTCACTGCTCTCAACTGAGAGTAAATCTAATAATTAATCTTTTATTTTCATTTTGTTTGTTTTTTTATTTTGCAGGTACAAGATCTGGGTATGAAAGATTTAGTATAGGATCACATAGATAGATGGATTCTTTTTGTAATCTTTATTTTATTATTTTTGTAAAAATCTTGTAATAGTTTATTCATATATGAATTTCCTTTATTGTAATATTTTTACTATAATGAACCTCTTCATTGTTTGAATGAGTTCATCCTTGTAAAATGTGTATGGAATAAAGATAAGAAATAAGAGTCATTTCTTATTTGAATTACTTTATAATGAATTCCATTATTATTTATTATCTCTTTATTATAACAAATAATATTACTAAATCATTTTGAAAATCATTTCAAAATACCAAATCCTATTTTTTAAATATAAGTTCAAATTTCAAATTTGAATTGATTCTTCCCCCCAAAACACATTGATCATAAAGATCATGTCAAAATTTATAATGATCACCCTCAATAGCTATTCCTACACCTAGAGAGTGAAAGAAACTCCGATCACTTTAGGGTTTTTTTGTTTGGCGAAAAATTTACCCGCATTTTACAGATGAATGCATGCATTTGCACAAAATCCTAGTTCTACCCTTCGCTGGTTCCTAAATGCTGGGATGTTACACCGATGAAGTCTAGCTTGATGACAGTGTTGATGACGACGATCTCCCCTCTCCGGGAAGGAATTTCCCCGGCAGAAATTTGTCTGCTGGAGAGCTCTTTCTCTCTCTGTAGTTTCCGCCCGCAGAGGCGGTGAAATCTTTCTGTGGTCACCCCCCGTGTAGTAGGTTTTCGAGGAGAAGATATTGGGGAAAGGGCGGAGAAGGAGGTGGGCCAGGGTGGCCACACGCCCTGGTGGCGCGGCCCAGGGTGGCCCGCGCATGGGGGTGTGGGCCCCTGTGGCCCATCTCAGCCTCCCCTTCGGGCATCCTTCATCTTCTGGAAAATATAATTTTCCATGTACTTTCTGGTATTTTCTGATCTTCGCGAAAATTACATCCAAACAACTTTTTTCCATCAGAATCCTGACTCCGGCGATTCATCCTCCAAGAATCGTCCAACATGCAAAAATAGATGAAATAACATAAGTAACACCTCTAAATAATAAATATATCAATGAATAACAGCAAATTATGGTATATTCTTTATGCAAAATGGGCGTATCATGTTACACAATGTTTTTCTCTGGCCATTTGGTTTCAGAGGAAGTGCTACAAAGCTCTGCTGATTGTTACCATCATGGGGAGGAAGTCTCATTCTATGAATTCAGCCGGCGGAGAATGTCAAGGAAGCCGAGATTTGAGGACTAACAATGGTGATTCGAGTCTTTGTGGCGATAAAGAATTGTCTTGGTGATTCGTAACTTGGAGCAGCGGCATCATAAGTGGGGGCGACGACACAAGAGAAGTTTAAAGTCTGACTTTCAGGGTGGAAATCCATGTTCTGACCTTAATTGGTTTTGTCTGACAATGTCCTTGTTGAAGGCATTGTTTTGTAAGCGAGGACTTTCTCTAGGGTGAAAACCTAAGATCTATGATCGTACGTCAATGTTTGTGGACTATTCCCTTCTTGGAGGCATCGCTTTTGGAGGAATGGACTTCTGATTCCGTCTTGGTGGTGTTAGTACTGCTGCTACAATGAACATATCACTATAGCGGGACTTTTTCTTTTACTGTATTTTTTCTTTTTCTTGGGCTGTGTGCATCCATAAGGCCGTTAGGCCAATACGTTATTGCAGAGGCTAGATGTAATTAATATCTTTGTGATATTAATATATGCTCTTTCTCAAAACAAATGACTTATAATTTTTCTTACAATGAATAAACTACCACAACGCCAATGCATATGGTCTTTTAAGACAAGTGGTTATTCATCTTTGATTCACGAATAAACATTTCTAAGCTACTGGGTAAATTCTTCCCAAAAGAAGGATGGCCGACTAGGTGCGGCTAACCGGTGGCAAGGTTGCGATGGGCACAGGATAGTGGTTACGTCACTGCTAGAGTGCGGATTGCGACTTTTGGTGGAGTTCTACGGCGGCGGTGCTTCTCTCCCCTCCTCCCGTTGGACAAAATTAAAATAAAGTAGAAATTGATTTTGGAATGCGAAAGGGTTTAGTTAACGGCTAACCACGAATTAGCAACGCCTGACAGAGAGAGTGGAATGTGGTACAAAGATAATGTTGTAGCCTCAATGGGAAGGGAAGAATGACACCCAGCAATGTGCGGATGATTGCATGCTTCAATGCTCATGTTTAAAATTATAATGGTCTTCGTGTGGTTGTTTCTACCTATTTTTTGTTTCCGTAGCAACACACGGACATTCAATTTGTTGTTTATTGTTTGTTGTTTATTATTTCGTCAAAGCTCGGTTTTGATAGTTCTTGGTCGGACGGAAAGTAAGCTAAATCTAGGTAAAGTGCATTTGCATCGTGATCCGTGCATGATGCTCGTAGGGTTGCAAATTGCACATGATGTTGCATTTGTACTTACTTTTTCAGTTGCACATTAAGTATTACTGACTTGCAACTGAAATTAGGTGATGTATAATCTAAACGAAAACTAAGTTATTTTTAGGAAGGCAACCGTAGATTTAATCGCCCAGAAACGAGAGTTGCGGCAACAAATCGTCTTTTACCGGCCAAATCAAGCTGATTACGGCCAAGATGTCTGGTCCGTGATTTCCGCACCAAGTAGTACTTGGCCTGACTTGCCTTTTAATTTTTTTTTCACTACGGCTACGAAGGCTTCGATTCAATAGCGCCCGGTTCCGGTGCGGCCTCGTAATTCATGGCGAAGGCGCATATTTGTTGATTCCGACTCGGTGTCTTCTTCTGATCTCTCTCTCGATACTACACTACCTCTCAAGAAAGCTGGCGGCCTGTATTAGTTTCATCAACGCCAAGTAATCAATCTCAAAACAAATCTCTTGCGGCGTCCAATCATGGAGTCACCTTGCAGCACTGTAAGTTTACATCCTTCCCAGCTTCTCGATGTTACATCACCCTAACGAACACCTGGAAAGAAAGAAGGAGAAAACCCCTTCTTCCTTTTTATTCAGTTAGTTATAGTAAGTTATTATTATTACCCGCAAAAAAAGTTATTATTATTACGGAGTAGATATTTATAACTGTTTTATCTTTTACAGAGCAAAGATGAAGGAAGAACTAGTTCGTGCGAAGGTGAAGATAGAATCAGTGCACTCCCCGAGGACGTTCTTCTCCAAATAGCTGGACGCCTTGATGAGCGCACTGCCGTTCAAGCCAGCGTGCTCTCTAGACAATGGAGGCACCTCCATCATGAGCGATCTGGTCTGATGATGCAAGCGGCCGATTTTCTCAAGTCTGGGCGCAGATTGGATCAGGTAATGGCCGCCTACACCGACGCGACATTGACATTGCTGTCTCCTCTGACATGCAAATGCCGTCGTACCCTCAAGACCCTGCAGCTCAGCTTCTATCTGAGAGAGCCTTACATGTCCTCTATCAGTCACGCGGTTGGGGACGTCGTGAAGATTGGCGAAACTCAACACCTTGAGTTCGCAATATACGCCGGGGTTGAACGTCCAAGTGATTCCCAATTAGCCTTGTTCGGACAGCGGTTCATATCATTCTCCGGATCTTGCACCGGTGCCTTCAGTTGGCTCACAAAACTTACCCTCAAGAGCCTCGGGTTTCAAGACTCAGATGTCAACCATCTTCTTAACACCTGCAACAAACTTAAGCTCCTTTCCCTGAGATCCTGTGAACTAGTCGATGTATCTGTCCTAGTGATCGATGCTCCACGCTCGGATCTCCGCGCGCTTGAACTTATCTCCTTTGGATGTGTACGAGTTGAGCTAATACGTCTCCCTAAACTGACGCAACTGATCTACGATCTTTGGCAAGGTGAAAACCCCCCAGTGTATTTTCGCTACGTTCCTCAGCTTGAGCAAGTATACTTCTCTTCTCCTGCCGTGGATGGCCAGACACCGTTCCCGTGGAGCCAGTGTTTATCTAGTAACACAAACCTGTCGATTCTGCACCTGAATTTTCGCACTCAGATGGTAGGTTTCTGCTACGCATTCCATCAACGTTTTATTAGGCCTGTTGCTTACTGTCATATATGCTTCCCATTAATTTGTGCTCTTCGTTTGCTGCAGATTTGGATTGAACCCGAAGATCCACGACACCTCATACCTATATTCGGGAAACTGAGAGATGTGCATCTTTACAACATATTTGCCGAGTGCGGTCTGAATTGGACTTTGTTTATCCTACAAGGTGCGCCTTTGCTACAGAATTTTTATGTAAGTCTGTTGCTTCATCCATATCTTGTCCTGGACATTTTCTTATTTTGATATTCAGAATTAACCATATGCATGCGTGCATTATTGTCCATAAGAATATTAAACTATTCAATAGATAGTACTACAAACAAAATTCCATTGGGCTGTGCCATTGTTAATTAATTTTGTAATAATCCTAGAAATCAATTCCTTCCGAATGGACACATAAGAAAGTTTGGTATGGGATTTCATTTCAGAAATTTTTTCTCCAAAACTGTGCATTCCAAACAGGGTTCGACCTTTTTTTTTTTAGCTAGAACATGTGTTTACATGTAAGTCTTCTTCTTTTATTTTGCTTCTTTCTGAATACTAATATGCCAACTTTTAAATAATATGTGTCGTTTCTTGTTTGCAGCCATGAAGTTATCTCGGCATTCATGTAAACTCAATAAGTACGAGGATAGTGCGGAGAAGACCAACGTGGTGTGGGAAACATCTGATTTCAAGCACTTGAACCTCACGTTGCTGGTCATGAGAGGGTTTGAGGAGGAAGAGAAGGTGATGACTTATATACGGCTTGTCATGGAACGAGCTGTGCGCTTGAGGAGAATTGAGTTGCCTGATAAAATCCCATGCAAGAAGTGCGACGCTCAAAACCTTGAATCTCCAAGATTCCCTGTGGATGAACGTAGCAAGCATCGGATTAGGGAGCAACTCTCATGTGGACTCTCCTCATCTGCAGAGATTATAATTGGATGATGGATGTAGTCAAGGAATAATCCACCGATATAGCAATAATTGTGAACTATGGAAGTAGTGAAGCAACAGTCTAATGAGTGCTCCGCTCACTTGATGATAAGAGGTTAGGCAGTATATTTATATTTAACAATTGTTTCCACACTATTTGACGCTAATAGCATGCTATAGCATATCTACAAAGCCTACGCTAAATTAATCATTGTATAATGTCTCGCTGATAGCACGCTCTAGTGTGATATAGCATACTAATATCATATTTTAAGGCAGGCACTTTTTTTCTATAGTGCGCTATTATTTTTCCTTGCTAATAAGAAATGACATCCACGGCCTGTAGCTGGAGTGATGTGCTAGAATGCCTGGTATATTGGGTGCTGCAGCAGGGATTAGAAGCCTTTGGAGTCTAGGTGCAGATTCACTGCATTCCCTTATGTGTAAGATTTGCAGGCTGTTGGACGTTATCTTGATATCGTTAGTTATCAAGCCAAGTCCAATATTCTTTAACACCAAGAGTTTCTTCATGACGTGATGTAGGCGATCAGAATCGAACGAGCACCCAATAATTTGTAATGTGATAAGCGACTTGCAAAGGAATTGATAAGTATCTGGTTTGGGAAAAGAGAAGAAGCCAATGTGTAATCTCTTCAGAAGACTGTCTAGCTTCTCTAGTGGAAAGTCTACCTGAACATGGGTATGACATGTTGTGTCTCCGTTATTAATATACCTGGTACAAATCTAGAACAAGACCCGTAAGGAGCCAAAGGTTCTGGAAGCACCCAAAGCCTAGGAATCAGACGTAACAATCTAGGCAAAGCCTAAGATATAACCGACATAGACATAAGGTTACCTTTTATTCTGTAACCGACCTGGATTGGACTCTGAGACCCAGCATCTCATGCATATAAAAATTGGGAGAAGCCAATGGGGAAGGCACCTGAATCTACTCATAGCAATTCGCTGTAAGATAGATCGCATCTAGCAATACGACGACTTTGTACTCTCCATCTATAAAGATCAGACAAGCAGTAAGTAGGGTTTCCTTCACGAGGGCTTAAACCTAGGTAACTCTCGTCTCCATTGTTGTCTGATAAGCCGACGAAATCACCAGCGCACCCTTTTTTCCTAAAATCCAAGTCCATAACAATTGACATTATGGAGGTTACCCTTTATCACTACCTTCCATAATAATCAAGATTATTTTCTCAGCACATTTTGTTGACATCGACTTTAACCATCTGCAAATCTATATTTCACTATCTGCCAAAGTGCTTCCGTCCTGCATGAAGTACTTAATTGGTCCCAGATGCTTTGTAAGAACTAGCGGGCATGACATATGTCATGTCCAACATGCCTTCATCTTTGGACCGGCATCCCAACCGTTGAGCAGTTATAACCAAATTCCTATCAAGATTCATGAATAACCAATGACATAGTGTGTTGTATGGTCCTCGTTGACTACTCACAGCATCACCTTCACGCAGTAACAGTTCTCCAGATGCACATGTGCGAGGAAGATTTCTCTCGGGGACTCTACTACTTACTCCCTCCGTTTAGAAATATAAGATATTTTAGTTGTGAAGGAAATATATCTAGACTTTTTTAGTGTGTAGATTTACTCCAAAGCTGAGTAAACCTATATACTAAAAGAAGTCTAGATACATTTTCTTAATAAATCTAAAACATCTTATATTTTGAAACGGATGGAGTATACTCTAATACCACCACAATAGGTCTACTCCTAGACACCATAGGTCTTCATCAGACTGCCTATGATGTTGGAGGGGTCCCCCTTCTCAAAGAAAACACCATGTCAAGGAGGCTTCACCGGAATCCCAATGCCATTGTGGGAGGGATCCGGCGCTACCCAAATGCTACACGGACAAGGGAGCATGTGGCCGGTGCCAACACCTCCATGGGAGGGTTGCACCTAGGCCCCACATGTATGATTTACTTTAATTACCCACCCTAGTTGTGTCGCAGTGTTCACCTTCAAAACCTTCAAACTCCTCTCCGACCAATCACTGCCGCTCAACATTACTATCTCTTCTAAACATGGTGTTGTCATCCAAACATGGTTGTTCCAAGTAAATATAAATGTACTTAACTTGTATAATCGTTTATATTTTGAGATCATACTATGATATTAAAGAATATATATTTTATATTACTTAGTTTGCATGTTAACCACCAATGTAAAATGTACTTTCTAATCAAAGTCACATTAGTTCTTTTTTTTGTGAGACATTGCCCCTTAACAAAATAAGGAAATAGAATCATCTAAAATATGATAAAAAATACAATGCACATGCCTCCTTCAACTAAGTCTTTTTAATTGAGGAATTTTATAGTGTATATATGCATATTGTTTTGTAAGTGTTTTCTACTTTTAGTTTTGTTAAATCTACTGGTAGAGATACCAAAACTTACAGTCAAGCAAATATCTTAATAGGGTTTCTAGTGTATGAGTACATAAAAACATTTATAGAAACTTATGATGTATAAATTGAACAATTGACATGTATTTTTTCTATGGTTAAATGTGTCCTACAAGTTAAATTTGGTTTAGTAATAAGTTGTCAACATGCAATGTTCTACACTTGTTATTGAAGTAGCATTGCTTATAGTAAGGACAAACGAACATAAAAATATTGTACTCTCTCCGTTAGAAAATATAAGATATTTTAACTTTATAAATCAAATGTATCTATACTTATTTTAGTATATAGGTTCACTCAGATCTAAAGTGAATCTACACACTAAAATAAGTCTAGATATATTTTCTTCACAAAACTAAAACATCTTATATTTTAAAGCGGAGGTAGTAGGCTCTACTATATTTGCATCTAGAAGCAAACCACGTCTCTCATTTTAACTCAAGGTCAATGAATATATACATTTCTTACGGGAGACAATTGCTCTTAAAAAGTTTTGCAAATTTTGATAAACTGCAACACACATGTCTCTCTCTTTAACAATAATATACTACATAGTATGCGGCTCTTATTTAGTGTGTAACGAGAAGGATATTTTTGCAAATATAACTGTCTGTATATTGTCATTGTTAAAAATATCAACCACTGAATTTTATTGCCAAAACTATCCCGACGCGAAGCGCAAAAGCTCGCGCGTCCCGCCACTGCACCTGGCGCACTACAGGAATGGCCAGATACGCCGACGGCCAAACGTCGGGGCCGTCGGCGTAGCACCGCACCAGGCCAGCCCAACTGGCCAGCCCTCGGCGTAGCCAAGCCGTCGGCGTAGTATACACTACACCGACGGTCACCCTCGGCGTAGTGGCGGCCCTCGGCGTAGCAAGCGGACGCTTGGCACATGCCGGGCAGCACGGACGGCACGCTAACGGTGCCGTCGGTTAGGCCGACGGCGACCCTCGGCATAGCATACGCCGACGGCCACCCTCGGCGTACCAGCAACGTACGCCGACGGTCACCCTCGGCGTAGCCTTCTCTATTTTTCATATATTTTGTATTTGCATCAATTATTTATATATTTTTTTATTAATTGGATAATTTCGTACCCTCTGAATAGCAGTCTACACGTCCACATGAAATGTCGTTGCGAATCTTCTCACACCCCGAGAAATTTCTATATGTTTGTAAGTGTTATTATCGCATGTGGTTCTCAATAGCACTCACCACGACCACATGAAGTGCTTGCATGTGTCCCCCCTTGCATGCATGCGCTCTAACCTAGAGGCGAAGGTTCCGTACCCGTATAAGGGTGGAATCTCCCCGTCGAGGTGAAACCGGGTAGGATAGTGCCCCAACTTGTGAACCAACATGGTTTGACATCACCCTATGACCTAAACAAACACAAAACAAGAGAGAGCTACGCCGGGCTACCCCTGTCAGAGGAACGTCTAGGGGGGTAGACGATCCGAGTGTGCACAGAGATTAGGGTTTCGCCGGAGGAAGACCACGAGAACATTGGAATGAGATGAAAACTTGCATGTGCCCCTAGCATATGTGTGTGTGGGTGTGGTGAGAGGTTGGTATATATAGGTGCTTGCATGTGTCCCCCCTCGCATGCATGCGCTCTAACCTAGAGGCGAAGGTTCCGGACCCGTATGAGGGTGGAATCTCCCCGTCGAGGTAAAACCGGGTAGGATAGTGCCCCAACTTGTGAACCAACATGGTTTGACATCACCCTATGACCTAAACAAACACAAAACAAGAGAGAGCTACGCCGGGCTACCCCTGTCAGAGGAACGTCTAGCGGGGTAGACGATCCGAGTGTGCACAGAGATCAGGGTTTCGCCGGAGGAAGACCACGAGAACATTGGAATGAGATGAAAACTTGCATGTGCCCCTAGGATATGTGTGTGTGGGTGTGGTGAGAGGTTGGTATATATAGGTGCTTGCATGTGTCCCCCCTCGCATGCATGCGCTCTAACCTAGAGGCGAAGGTTCCGGACCCGTATGAGGGTGGAATCTCCCCGTCGAGGTGAAACCGGGTAGGATAGTGCCCCAACTTGTGAACCAACATGGTTTGACATCACCCTATGACCTAAACAAACACAAAAAAAGAGAGATCTACGCCGGGCTACCCCTGTCAGAGGAACGTCTAGGGGGGTAGACGATCCGAGTGTGCACAGAGATCAGGGTTTCGCCGGAGGAAGACCACGAGAACATTGGAATGAGATGAAAACTTGCATGTGCCCCTAGGATATGTGTGTGTGGGTGTGGTGAGAGGTTGGTATATATAGGTGCTTGCATGTGTCCCCCCTCGCATGCATGCGCTCTAACCTAGAGGCGAAGGTTCCGTACCCGTATAAGGGTGGAATCTCCTCGTCGAGGTGAAACCGGGTAGGATAGTGCCCCAACTTGTGAACCAACATGGTTTGACATCACCCTATGACCTAAACAAACACAAAACAAGAGAGAGCTACGCCGGGCTACCCCTGTCAGAGGAACGTCTAGGGGGGTAGACGATCCGAGTGTGCACAGAGATCAGGGTTTCGCCGGAGGAAGACCACGAGAACATTGGAATGAGATGAAAACTTGCATGTGCCCCTAGCATATGTGTGTGTGGGTGTGGTGAGAGGTTGGTATATATAGGTGCTTGCATGTGTCCCCCCTCGCATGCATGCGCTCTAACCTAGAGGCGAAGGTTCCGTACCCGTATAAGGGTGGAATCTCCCCGTCGAGGTGAAACCGGGTAGGATAGTGCCCCAACTTGTGAACCAACATGGTTTGACATCACCCTATGACCTAAACAAACACAAAACAAGAGAGAGCTACGTCGGGCTACCCCTGTCAGAGGAACGTCTAGGGGGGTAGACGATCCGAGTGTGCACAGAGATCAGGGTTTCGCCGGAGGAAGACCACGAGAACATTGGAATGAGATGAAAACTTGCATGTGCCCCTAGGATATGTGTGTGTGGGTGTGGTGAGAGGTTGGTATATATAGGTGCTTGCATGTGTCCCCCCTCGCATGCATGCGCTCTAACCTAGAGGCGAAGGTTCCGGACCCGTATGAGGGTGGAATCTCCCCGTCGAGGTGAAACCGGGTAGGATAGTGCCCCAACTTGTGAACCAACATGGTTTGACATCACCCTATGACCTAAACAAACACAAAAAAAGAGAGAGCTACGCCGGGCTACCCCTGTCAGAGGAACGTCTAGGGGGGTAGACGATCCGAGTGTGCACAGAGATCAGGGTTTCGCCGGAGGAAGACCACGAGAACATTGGAATGAGATGAAAACTTGCATGTGCCCCTAGCATATGTGTGTGTGGGTGTGGTGAGAGGTTGGTATATATAGGTGCTTGCATGTGTCCCCCCTCGCATGCATGCGCTCTAACCTAGAGGCGAAGGTTTCGTACCCGTATAAGGGTGGAATCTCCTCGTCGAGGTGAAACCGGGTAGGATAGTGCCCCAACTTGTGAACCAACATGGTTTGACATCACCCTATGACCTAAACAAACACAAAACAAGAGAGAGCTACGCCGGGCTACCCCTGTCAGAGGAACGTCTAGGGGGGTAGACGATCCGAGTGTGCACAGAGATCAGGGTTTCGCCGGAGGAAGACCACGAGAACATTGGAATGAGATGAAAACTTGCATGTGCCCCTAGCATATGTGTGTGTGGGTGTGGTGAGAGGTTGGTATATATAGGTGCTTGCATGTGTCCCCCCTCGCATGCATGCCCTCTAACCTAGAGGCGAAGGTTCCGTACCCGTATAAGGGTGGAATCTCCCCGTCGAGGTGAAACCGGGTAGGATAGTGCCCCAACTTGTGAACCAACATGGTTTGACATCACCCTATGACCTAAACAAACACAAAACAAGAGAGAGCTACGCCGGGCTACCCCTGTCAGAGGAACGTCTAGGGGGGTAGACGATCCGAGTGTGCACAGAGATCAGGGTTTCGCCGGAGGAAGACCACGAGAACATTGGAATGAGATGAAAACTTGCATGTGCCCCTAGCATATGTGTGTGTGGGTGTGATGAGAGGTTGGTATATATAGGTGCTTGCATGTGTCCCCCCTCGCATGCATGCGCTCTAACCTAGAGGCGAAGGTTCCGTACCCGTATAAGGGTGGAATCTCCCCGTCGAGGTGAAACCGGGTAGGATAGTGCCCCAACTTGTGAACCAACATGGTTTGACATCACCCTATGACCTAAACAAACACAAAACAAGAGAGAGCTACGCCGGGCTACCCCTGTCAGAGGAACGTCTAGGGGGGTAGACGATCCGAGTGTGCACAGAGATCAGGGTTTCGCCGGAGGAAGACCACGAGAACATTGGAATGAGATGAAAACTTGCATGTTCCCCTAGCATATGTGTGTGTGGGTGTGGTGAGAGGTTGGTATATATAGGTGCTTGCATGTGTCCCCCCTCGCATGCATGTGCTCTAACCTAGAGGCGAAGGTTCCGTACCCGTATAAGGGTGGAATCTCCCCGTCGAGGTGAAACCGGGTAGGATAGTGCCCCAACTTGTGAACCAACATGGTTTGACATCACCCTATGACCTAAACAAACACAAAACAAGAGAGAGCTACGTCGGGCTACCCCTGTCAGAGGAACGTCTAGGGGGGTAGACGATCCGAGTGTGCACAGAGATCAGGGTTTCGCCGGAGGAAGACCACGAGAACATTGGAATGAGATGAAAACTTGCATGTGCCCCTAGGATATGTGTGTGTGGGTGTGGTGAGAGGTTGGTATATATAGGTGCTTGCATGTGTCCCCCCTCGCATGCATGCGCTCTAACCTAGAGGCGAAGGTTCCGGACCCGTATGAGGGTGGAATCTCCCCGTCGAGGTGAAACCGGGTAGGATAGTGCCCCAACTTGTGAACCAACATGGTTTGACATCACCCTATGACCTAAACAAACACAAAAAAAGAGAGAGCTACGCCGGGCTACCCCTGTCAGAGGAACGTCTAGGGGGGTAGACGATCCGAGTGTGCACAGAGATCAGGGTTTCGCCGGAGGAAGACCACGAGAACATTGGAATGAGATGAAAACTTGCATGTGCCCCTAGCATATGTGTGTGTGGGTGTGGTGAGAGGTTGGTATATATAGGTGCTTGCATGTGTCCCCCCTCGCATGCATGCGCTCTAACCTAGAGGCGAAGGTTCCGTACCCGTATAAGGGTGGAATCTCCTCGTCGAGGTGAAACCGGGTAGGATAGTGCCCCAACTTGTGAACCAACATGGTTTGACATCACCCTATGACCTAAACAAACACAAAACAAGAGAGAGCTACGCCGGGCTACCCCTGTCAGAGGAACGTCTAGGGGGGTAGACGATCCGAGTGTGCACAGAGATCAGGGTTTCGCCGGAGGAAGACCACGAGAACATTGGAATGAGATGAAAACTTGCATGTGCCCCTAGCATATGTGTGTGTGGGTGTGGTGAGAGGTTGGTATATATAGGTGCTTGCATGTGTCCCCCCTCGCATGCATGCGCTCTAACCTAGAGGCGAAGGTTCCGTACCCGTATAAGGGTGGAATCTCCCCGTCGAGGTGAAACCGGGTAGGATAGTGCCCCAACTTGTGAACCAACATGGTTTGACATCACCCTATGACCTAAACAAACACAAAACAAGAGATAGCTACGCCGGGCTACCCCTGTCAGAGGAACGTCTAGGGGGGTAGACGATCCGAGTGTGCACAGAGATCAGGGTTTCGCCGGAGGAAGACCACGAGAACATTGGAATGAGATGAAAACTTGCATGTGCCCCTAGCATATGTGTGTGTGGGTGTGATGAGAGGTTGGTATATATAGGTGCTTGCATGTGTCCCCCCTCGCATGCATGCGCTCTAACCTAGAGGCGAAGGTTCCGTACCCGTATAAGGGTGGAATCTCCCCGTCGAGGTGAAACCGGGTAGGATAGTGCCCCAACTTGTGAACCAACATGGTTTGACATCACCCTATGACCTAAACAAACACAAAACAAGAGAGAGCTACGCCGGGCTACCCCTGTCAGAGGAACGTCTAGGGGGGTAGACGATCCGAGTGTGCACAGAGATCAGGGTTTCACCGGAGGAAGACCACGAGAACATTGGAATGAGATGAAAACTTGCATGTGCCCCTAGCATATGTGTGTGTGGGTGTGGTGAGAGGTTGGTATATATAGGTGCTTGCATGTGTCCCCCCTCGCATGCATGCGCTCTAACCTAGAGGCGAAGGTTCCGTACCCGTATAAGGGTGGAATCTCCCCGTCGAGGTGAAACCGGGTAGGATAGTGCCCCAACTTGTGAACCAACATGGTTTGACATCACCCTATGACCTAAACAAACACAAAACAAGAGAGAGCTACGCCGGGCTACCCCTGTCAGAGGAACGTCTAGGGGGGTAGACGATCCGAGTGTGCACAGAGATCAGGGTTTCGCCGGAGGAAGACCACGAGAACATTGGAATGAGATGAAAACTTGCATGTGCCCCTAGAATATGTGTGTGTGGGTGTGGTGAGAGGTTGGTATATATAGGTGCTTGCATGTGTCCCCCCTCGCATGCATGCGCTCTAACCTAGAGGCGAAGGTTCCGTACCCGTATAAGGGTGAAATCTCCCCGTCGAGGTGAAACCGGGTAGGATAGTGCCCCAACTTGTGAACCAACATGGTTTGACATCACCCTATGACCTAAACAAACACAAAACAAGAGAGAGCTACGCCGGGCTACCCCTGTCAGAGGAACGTCTAGGGGGGTAGACGATCCGAGTGTGCACAGAGATCAGGGTTTCGCCGGAGGAAGACCACGAGAACATTGGAATGAGATGAAAACTTGCATGTGCCCCTAGCATATGTGTGTGTGGGTGTGGTGAGAGGTTGGTATATATAGGTGCTTGCATGTGTCCCCCCTCGCATGCATGCGCTCTAACCTAGAGGCGAAGGTTCCGTACCCGTATAAGGGTGGAATCTCCCCGTCAAGGTGAAACCGGGTAGGATAGTGCCCCAACTTGTGAACCAACATGGTTTGACATCACCCTATGACCTAAACAAACACAAAACAAGAGAGAGCTACGCCGGGCTACCCCTGTCAGAGGAACGTCTAGGGGCGTAGACGATCCGAGTGTGCACAGAGATCAGGGTTTCGCCGGAGGAAGACCACGAGAACATTGGAATGAGATGAAAACTTGCATGTGCCCCTAGCATATGTGTGTGTGGGTGTGGTGAGAGGTTGGTATATATAGGTGCTTGCATGTGTCCCCCCTCGCATGCATGCGCTCTAACCTAGAGGCGAAGGTTCCATACCCGTATAAGGGTGGAATCTCCCCGTCGAGGTGAAACCGGGTAGGATAGTGCCCCAACTTGTGAACCAACATGGTTTGACATCACCCTATGACCTAAACAAACACAAAACAAGAGAGAGCTACGCCGGGCTACCCCTGTCAGAGGAACGTCTAGGGGGGTAGACGATCCGAGTGTGCACAGAGATCAGGGTTTCGCCGGAGGAAGACCACGAGAACATTGGAATGAGATGAAAACTTGCATGTGCCCCTAGGATATGTGTGTGTGGGTGTGGTGAGAGGTTGGTATATATAGGTGCTTTCATGTGTCCCCCCTCGCATGCATGCGCTCTAACCTAGAGGCGAAGGTTCCGGACCCGTATGAGGGTGGAATCTCCCCGTCGAGGTGAAACCGGGTAGGATAGTGCCCCAACTTGTGAACCAACATGGTTTGACATCACCCTATGACCTAAACAAACACAAAAAAAGAGAGAGCTACGCCGGGCTACCCCTGTCAGAGGAACGTCTAGGGGGGTAGACGATCCGAGTGTGCACAGAGATCAGGGTTTCGCCGGAGGAAGACCACGAGAACATTGGAATGAGATGAAAACTTGCATGTGCCCCTAGCATATGTGTGTGTGGGTGTGGTGAGAGGTTGGTATATATAGGTGCTTGCATGTGTCCCCCCTCGCATGCATGCGCTCTAACCTAGAGGCGAAGGTTCCGTACCCGTATAAGGGTGGAATCTCCCCGTCAAGGTGAAACCGGGTAGGATAGTGCCCCAACTTGTGAACCAACATGGTTTGACATCACCCTATGACCTAAACAAACACAAAACAAGAGAGAGCTACGCCGGGCTACCCCTGTCAGAGGAACGTCTAGGGGGGTAGACGATCCGAGTGTGCACAGAGATCAGGGTTTCGCCGGAGGAAGACCACGAGAACATTGGAATGAGATGAAAACTTGCATGTGCCCCTAGCATATGTGTGTGTGGGTGTGGTGAGAGGTTGGTATATATAGGTGCTTGCATGTGTCCCCCCTCGCATGCATGCGCTCTAACCTAGAGGCGAAGGTTCCGTACCCGTATAAGGGTGGAATCTCCCCGTCGAGGTGAAACCGGGTAGGATAGTGCCCCAACTTGTGAACCAACATGGTTTGACATCACCCTATGACCTAAACAAACACAAAACAAGAGAGAGCTACGCCGGGCTACCCCTGTCAGAGGAACGTCTAGGGGGGTAGACGATCCGAGTGTGCACAGAGATCAGGGTTTCGCCGGAGGAAGACCACGAGAACATTGGAATGAGATGAAAACTTGCATGTGCCCCTAGGATATGTGTGTGTGGGTGTGGTGAGAGGTTGGTATATATAGGTGCTTTCATGTGTCCCCCCTCGCATGCATGCGCTCTAACCTAGAGGCGAAGGTTCCGGACCCGTATGAGGGTGGAATCTCCCCGTCGAGGTGAAACCGGGTAGGATAGTGCCCCAACTTGTGAACCAACATGGTTTGACATCACCCTATGACCTAAACAAACACAAAAAAAGAGAGAGCTACGCCGGGCTACCCCTGTCAGAGGAACGTCTAGGGGGGTAGACGATCCGAGTGTGCACAGAGATCAGGGTTTCGCCGGAGGAAGACCACGAGAACATTGGAATGAGATGAAAACTTGCATGTGCCCCTAGCATATGTGTGTGTGGGTGTGGTGAGAGGTTGGTATATATAGGTGCTTGCATGTGTCCCCCCTCGCATGCATGCGCTCTAACCTAGAGGCGAAGGTTCCGTACCCGTATAAGGGTGGAATCTCCTCGTCGAGGTGAAACCGGGTAGGATAGTGCCCCAACTTGTGAACCAACATGGTTTGACATCACCCTATGACCTAAACAAACACAAAACAAGAGAGAGCTACGCCGGGCTACCCCTGTCAGAGGAACGTCTAGGGGGGTAGACGATCCGAGTGTGCACAGAGATCAGGGTTTCGCCGGAGGAAGACCACGAGAACATTGGAATGAGATGAAAACTTGCATGTGCCCCTAGCATATGTGTGTGTGGGTGTGGTGAGAGGTTGGTATATATAGGTGCTTGCATGTGTCCCCCCTCGCATGCATGCGCTCTAACCTAGAGGCGAAGGTTCCGTACCCGTATAAGGGTGGAATCTCCCCGTCGAGGTGAAACCGGGTAGGATAGTGCCCCAACTTGTGAACCAACATGGTTTGACATCACCCTATGACCTAAACAAACACAAAACAAGAGAGAGCTACGCCGGGCTACCCCTGTCAGAGGAACGTCTAGGGGGGTAGACGATCCGAGTGTGCACAGAGATCAGGGTTTCGCCGGAGGAAGACCACGAGAACATTGGAATGAGATGAAAACTTGCATGTGCCCCTAGCATATGTGTGGGTGGGTGTGGTGAGAGGTTGGTATATATAGGTGCTTGCATGTGTCCCCCCTCGCATGCATGCGCTCTAACCTAGAGGCGAAGGTTCCGTACCCGTATAAGGGTGGAATCTCCCCGTCGAGGTGAAACCGGGTAGGATAGTGCCCCAACTTGTGAACCAACATGGTTTGACATCACCCTATGACCTAAACAAACACAAAACAAGATAGAGCTACGCCGGGCTACCCCTATCAGAGGAACGTCTAGGGGGGTAGACGATCCGAGTGTGCACAGAGATCAGGGTTTCGCCGGAGGAAGACCACGAGAACATTGGAATGAGATGAAAACTTGCATGTGCCCCTAGCATATGTGTGTGTGGTTGTGGTGAGAGGTTGGTATATATAGGTGCTTGCATGTGTCCCCCCTCGCATGCATGCGCTCTAACCTAGAGGCGAAGGTTCCGTACCCGTATAAGGGTGGAATCTCCCCGTCGAGGTGAAACCGGGTAGGATAGTGCCCCAACTTGTGAACCAAAATGGTTTGACATCACCCTATGACCTAAACAAACACAAAACAAGAGAGAGCTACGCCGGGCTACCCCTGTCAGAGGAACGTCTAGGGGGGTAGACGATCGGAGTGTGCACAGAGATCAGGGTTTCGCCGGATGAAGACCACAAGAACATTGGAATGAGATGAAAACTTGCATGTGCCCCTAGCATATGTGTGTGTGGGTGTGGTGAGAGGTTGGTATATATAGGTGCTTGCATGTGTCCCCCCTCGCATGCATACGCTCTAACCTAGAGGCGAAGGTTCCGTACCCGTATAAGGGTGGAATCTCCCCGTCGAGGTGAAACCGGGTAGGATAGTGCCCCAACTTGTGAACCAACATGGTTTGACATCACCCTATGACCTAAACAAACACAAAACAAGAGAGAGCTACGCCGGGCTACCCCTGTCAGAGGAACGTCTAGGGGGGTAGACGATCCGAGTGTGCACAGAGATCAGGGTTTCGCCGGATGAAGACCACAAGAACATTGGAATGAGATGAAAACTTGCATGTGCCCCTAGCATATGTGTGTGTGGGTGTGGTGAGAGGTTGGTATATATAGGTGCTTGCATGTGTCCCCCCTCGCATGCATGCGCTCTAACCTAGAGGCGAAGGTTCCGTACCCGTATAAGGGTGGAATCTCCCCGTCGAGGTGAAACCGGGTAGGATAGTGCCCCAACTTGTGAACCAACATGGTTTGACATCACCCTATGACCTAAACAAACACAAAACAAGATAGAGCTACGCCGGGCTACCCCTATCAGAGGAACGTCTAGGGGGGTAGACGATCCGAGTGTGCACAGAGATCAGGGTTTCGCCGGAGGAAGACCACGAGAACATTGGAATGAGATGAAAACTTGCATGTGCCCCTAGCATATGTGTGTGTGGTTGTGGTGAGAGGTTGGTATATATAGGTGCTTGCATGTGTCCCCCCTCGCATGCATGCGCTCTAACCTAGAGGCGAAGGTTCCGTACCCGTATAAGGGTGGAATCTCCCCGTCGAGGTGAAACCGGGTAGGATAGTGCCCCAACTTGTGAACCAACATGGTTTGACATCACCCTATGACCTAAACAAACACAAAACAAGAGAGAGCTACGCCGGGCTACCCCTGTCAGAGGAACGTCTAAGGGGGTAGACGATCCGAGTGTGCACAGAGATCAGGGTTTCGCCGGATGAAGACCACAAGAACATTGGAATGAGATGAAAACTTGCATGTGCCCCTAGCATATGTGTGTGTGGGTGTGGTGAGAGGTTGGTATATATAGGTGCTTGCATGTGTCCCCCCTCGCATGCATGCGCTCTAACCTAGAGGCGAAGGTTCCGTACCCGTATAAGGGTGGAATCTCCCCGTCGAGGTGAAACCGGGTAGGATAGTGCCCCAACTTGTGAACCAACATGGTTTGACATCACCCTATGACCTAAACAAACACAAAACAAGAGAGAGCTACGCCGGGCTACCCCTGTCAGAGGAACGTCTAGGGGGGTAGACGATCCGAGTGTGCACAGAGATCAGGGTTTCGCCGGAGGAAGACCACGAGAACATTGGAATGAGATGAAAACTTGCATGTGCCCCTAGCATATGTGTGGGTGGGTGTGGTGAGAGGTTGGTATATATAGGTGCTTGCATGTGTCCCCCCTCGCATGCATGCGCTCTAACCTAGAGGCGAAGGTTCCGTACCCGTATAAGGGTGGAATCTCCCCGTCGAGGTGAAACCGGGTAGGATAGTGCCCCAACTTGTGAACCAACATGGTTTGACATCACCCTATGACCTAAACAAACACAAAACAAGATAGAGCTACGCCGGGCTACCCCTATCAGAGGAACGTCTAGGGGGGTAGACGATCCGAGTGTGCACAGAGATCAGGGTTTCGCCGGAGGAAGACCACGAGAACATTGGAATGAGATGAAAACTTGCATGTGCCCCTAGCATATGTGTGTGTGGTTGTGGTGAGAGGTTGGTATATATAGGTGCTTGCATGTGTCCCCCCTCGCATGCATGCGCTCTAACCTAGAGGCGAAGGTTCCGTACCCGTATAAGGGTGGAATCTCCCCGTCGAGGTGAAACCGGGTAGGATAGTGCCCCAACTTGTGAACCAACATGGTTTGACATCACCCTATGACCTAAACAAACACAAAACAAGAGAGAGCTACGCCGGGCTACCCCTGTCAGAGGAACGTCTAAGGGGGTAGACGATCCGAGTGTGCACAGAGATCAGGGTTTCGCCGGATGAAGACCACAAGAACATTGGAATGAGATGAAAACTTGCATGTGCCCCTAGCATATGTGTGTGTGGGTGTGGTGAGAGGTTGGTATATATAGGTGCTTGCATGTGTCCCCCCTCGCATGCATGCGCTCTAACCTAGAGGCGAAGGTTCCGTACCCGTATAAGGGTGGAATCTCCCCGTCGAGGTGAAACCGGGTAGGATAGTGCCCCAACTTGTGAACCAACATGGTTTGACATCACCCTATGACCTAAACAAACACAAAACAAGAGAGAGCTACGCCGGGCTACCCCTGTCAGAGGAACGTCTAGGGGGGTAGACGATCCGAGTGTGCACAGAGATCAGGGTTTCGCTGGAGGAAGACCACGAGAACATTGGAATGAGATGAAAACTTGCATGTGCCCCTAGCATATGTGTGTGTGGGTGTGGTGAGAGGTTGGTATATATAGGTGCTTGCATGTGTCCCCCCTCGCATGCATGCGCTCTAACCTAGAGGCGAAGGTTCCGTACCCGTATAAGGGTGAAATCTCCCCGTCGAGGTGAAACCGGGTAGGATAGTGCCCCAACTTGTGAACCAACATGGTTTGACATCACCCTATGACCTAAACAAACACAAAACAAGAGAGAGCTACGCCGGGCTACCCCTGTCAGAGGAACGTCTAGGGGGGTAGACGATCCGAGTGTGCACAGAGATCAGGGTTTCGCCGGAGGAAGACCACGAGAACATTGGAATGAGATGAAAACTTGCATGTGCCCCTAGCATATGTGTGTGTGGGTGTGGTGAGAGGTTGGTATATATAGGTGCTTGCATGTGTCCCCCCTCGCATGCATGCGCTCTAACCTAGAGGCGAAGGTTCCGTACCCGTATAAGGGTGGAATCTCCCCGTCGAGGTGAAACCGGGTAGGATAGTGCCCCAACTTGTGAACCAACATGGTTTGACATCACCCTATGACCTAAACAAACACAAAACAAGAGAGAGCTACGCCGGGCTACCCCTGTCAGAGGAACGTCTAGGGGGGTAGACGATCTGAGTGTGCACAGAGATCAGGGTTTCGCCGGAGGAAGACCACGAGAACATTGGAATGAGATGAAAACTTGCATGTGCCCCTAGCATATGTGTGTGTGGGTGTGGTGAGAGGTTGGTATATATAGGTGCTTGCATGTGTCCCCCCTCGCATGCATGCGCTCTAACCTAGAGGCGAAGGTTCCGTACCCGTATAAGGGTGGAATCTCCCTGTCGAGGTGAAACCGGGTAGGATAGTGCCCCAACTTGTGAACCAACATGGTTTGACATCACCCTATGACCTAAACAAACACAAAACAAGATAGAGCTACGCCGGGCTACCCCTATCAGAGGAACGTCTAGGGGGGTAGACGATCCGAGTGTGCACAGAGATCAGGGTTTCGCCGGAGGAAGACCACGAGAACATTGGAATGAGATGAAAACTTGCATGTGCCCCTAGCATATGTGTGTGTGGGTGTGGTGAGAGGTTGGTATATATAGGTGCTTGCATGTGTCCCCCCTCGCATGCATGCCCTCTAACCTAGAGGCGAAGGTTCCGTACCCGTATAAGGGTGGAATCTCCCCGTCGAGGTGAAACCGGGTAGGATAGTGCCCCAACTTGTGAACCAAAATGGTTTGACATCACCCTATGACCTAAACAAACACAAAACAAGAGAGAGCTACGCCGGGCTACCCCTGTCAGAGGAACGTCTAGGGGGGTAGACGATCCGAGTGTGCACAGAGATCAGGGTTTCGCCGGATGAAGACCACAAGAACATTGGAATGAGATGAAAACTTGCATGTGCCCCTAGCATATGTGTGTGTGGGTGTGGTGAGAGGTTGGTATATATAGGTGCTTGCATGTGTCCCCCCTCGCATGCATGCGCTCTAACCTAGAGGCGAAGGTTCCGTACCCGTATAAGGGTGGAATCTCCCCGTCGAGGTGAAACCGGGTAGGATAGTGCCCCAACTTGTGAACCAACATGGTTTGACATCACCCTATGACCTAAACAAACACAAAACAAGAGAGAGCTACGCCGGGCTACCCCTGTCAGAGGAACGTCTAGGGGGGTAGACGATCCGAGTGTGCACAGAGATCAGGGTTTCGCCGGATGAAGACCACAAGAACATTGGAATGAGATGAAAACTTGCATGTGCCCCTAGCATATGTGTGTGTGGGTGTGGTGAGAGGTTGGTATATATAGGTGCTTGCATGTGTCCCCCCTCGCATGCATGCGCTCTAACCTAGAGGCGAAGGTTCCGTACCCGTATAAGGGTGGAATCTCCCCGTCGAGGTGAAACTGGGTAGGATAGTGCCCCAACTTGTGAACCAACATGGTTTGACATCACCCTATGACCTAAACAAACACAAAACAAGATAGAGCTACGCCGGGCTACCCCTGTCAGAGGAACGTCTAAGGGGGTAGACAATCCGAGTGTGCACAGAGATCAGGGTTTCGCCGGATGAAGACCACAAGAACATTGGAATGAGATGAAAACTTGCATGTGCCCCTAGCATATGTGTGTGTGGGTGTGGTGAGAGGTTGGTATATATAGGTGCTTGCATGTGTCCCCCCTCGCATGCATGCGCTCTAACCTAGAGGCGAAGGTTCCGTACCCGTATAAGGGTGGAATCTCCCCGTCGAGGTGAAACCGGGTAGGATAGTGCCCCAACTTGTGAACCAACATGGTTTGACATCACCCTATGACCTAAACAAACACAAAACAAGAGAGAGCTACGCCGGGCTACCCCTGTCAGAGGAACGTCTAGGGGGGTAGACGATCCGAGTGTGCACAGAGATCAGGGTTTCGCCGGAGGAAGACCACGAGAACATTGGAATGAGATGAAAACTTGCATGTGCCCCTAGCATATGTGTGTGTGGGTGTGGTGAGAGGTTGGTATATATAGGTGCTTGCATGTGTCCCCCCTCGCATGCATGCGCTCTAACCTAGAGGCGAAGGTTCCGTACCCGTATAAGGGTGGAATCTCCCCGTCGAGGTGAAACCGGGTAGGATAGTGCCCCAACTTGTGAACCAACATGGTTTGACATCACCCTATGACCTAAACAAACACAAAACAAGAGAGAGCTACGCCGGGCTACCCCTGTCAGAGGAACGTCTAGGGGGGTAGACGATCCGAGTGTGCACAGAGATCAGGGTTTCGCCGGAGGAAGACCACGAGAACATTGGAATGAGATGAAAACTTGCATGTGCCCCTAGCATATGTGTGTGTGGGTGTGGTGAGAGGTTGGTATATATAGGTGCTTGCATGTGTCCCCCCTCGCATGCATGCGCTCTAACCTAGAGGCGAAGGTTCCGTACCCGTATAAGGGTGGAATCTCCCCGTCGAGGTGAAACCGGGTAGGATAGTGCCCCAACTTGTGAACCAACATGGTTTGACATCACCCTATGACCTAAACAAACACAAAACAAGAGAGAGCTACGCCGGGCTACCCCTGTCAGAGGAACGTCTAGGGGGGTAGACGATCCGAGTGTGCACAGAGATCAGGGTTTCGCCGGAGGAAGACCACGAGAACATTGGAATGAGATGAAAACTTGCATGTGCCCCTAGCATATGTGTGTGTGGGTGTGGTGAGAGGTTGGTATATATAGGTGCTTGCATGTGTCCCCCCTCGCATGCATGCGCTCTAACCTAGAGGCGAAGGTTCCGTACCCGTATAAGGGTGGAATCTCCCCGTCGAGGTGAAACCGGGTAGGATAGTGCCCCAACTTGTGAACCAACATGGTTTGACATCACCCTATGACCTAAAAAAACACAAAACAAGAGAGAGCTACGCCGGGCTACCCCTATCAGAGGAACGTCTAGGGGGGTAGACGATCCGAGTGTGCACAGAGATCAGGGTTTCGCCGGAGGAAGACCACGAGAACATTGGAATGAGATGAAAACTTGCATGTTCCCCTAGCATATGTGTGTGTGGGTGTGGTGAGAGGTTGGTATATATAGGTGCTTGCATGTGTCCCCCCTCGCATGGATGCGCTCTAACCTAGAGGCGAAGGTTCCGTACCCGTATAAGGGTGGAATCTCCCCGTCGAGGTGAAACCGGGTAGGATAGTGCCCCAACTTGTGAACCAACATGGTTTGACATCACCCTATGACCTAAACAAACACAAAACAAGAGAGAGCTACGCCGGGCTACCCCTGTCAGAGGGGGGGTAGACGAAATAAGGGGGGAATCTCCCCGTTTAGCCCACATCTAGGGATTGCTTGGAAAACGAGTACAAGACGAAATAAAAAATTATATATTAATAATATATAGTTTATTCTATAATAGTAGACACTAAATAAAGTATGTTGTAAAATTTGATATTAAACAAAAGACCCTTCTTTCAAAAAAAAAGTAAAAAAAAAACCCTAGCTACGCCGACGGCTGCCCTCGGCGTATGCCTGGTCGTCGGCGTAGCCCTATCCTACTTTGGCTCCTACGCGCCCGCTCCCGACCCTTCCTCCTCTCACCAACCGCTCTGCCCGCGCCCGACCCCGACCCCGCCGCCAGCAGCCGCGCCTCCTCCCTCCCCCGAGCTCCACCGCCTCCTCCCTCCCCCGACCCCGGCCCTCCCTCGTCGCCGCCTCCCTCTCTCCTCCCCGCCGCCAGTCGCCTTCCTCCCTCCTCCTCCCCGAGCCGGTCCCCGAGCTCCACCGCCTCCTCCCTCCCCCACCGCCGCCTCCCTCCCTCCTCCCCGCCGCCAGCCGCCTTCTTCCTCCTCCCTTCCTCCTCCCCGAGCTCGGCCCCCTCCTCCCTAACCTTCCTCCCTCCTCCCTTCCTCCTCCCCGAGCTCGGCCCCCTCCTCCCCGAGCTCTCCCCTCCTCCCCAAGCTCTTCCCCTCCTCCCTGACCTTTCCCCCCTCCTCCCCAAGCTCTCCCCCTCCTCCCTGGCCTTCCTCCCTCCTCCCTTCCTCCTCCCCGAGATCGGCCCCCTCCTCCCCGAGCTCTTCCCCTCCTCCCCAAGCTCTCCCCCTCCTCCTCGAGCTCGGCCCCCTCTGCAGGTACCTCCTCCACTCCCCTCTAGAAGCAAATATTTAATTTTGTTAGATTAAATCTTGTTGTTAATATTGTTAGAATTTATTAGTTGCATCTATTAGAAGTTTATATCATTTGTTAAGTGATATGCATGCACGAGTTGCTAGGATTAAGCCGTTGGTTAGTGGCAAGCTAGCTTGGTCATATGGCCGTTGAAGAGAGAAGCCACACTAGGGCCGTGAGTGTGTTGCATGTTTACTAAGGTGTTCTCTTTATGTCAATGTACAGACTTTGTAGTGTTTCGGGAGTGACCATCCTTGGCGGACTGACTGTCGTTGCGGGAGATGGTGTAGGTGACACCTCGATCCCGTCTCCGAGTTTCGTCGCTGACCTCGACACTCGGTTGATCGACTACTTCCTCTACCGCCGAGGGTGAGAATTTGTTCGCCTCTCTTGTACCTAGGTTTTATTTTTGTGTCTAGATCACCAAGTCTGTCGCGTCACCTAGGCGTCATCCCGACCGTAAGCGTTACGCGACTTAATATGCATTAGTGGTCTCGCATATTTTGGACCGTAACGCTTATGGCTTTTATCGGGCAGTCGGCAGATTCGTTGTTGGGTTTGGTTCTCCCTGGCTCTACCTCGATTCAAGACAGGATTTCGGTGGCGCCTCCTCGTTGTTCTCCGGATGCACATCCTCTTGGCTTTTTGTCGAGACGTGTATCGGGAGAGCAGCGGGGAGGTGCTGCCGAAATTCTGCTTGGATCGGGGTAGAACTAGGGAGAACTTACCCAATCTACGGATCCGGCGGCTGGTTAGGACCCTCTTTTCCTATTGGACATGTAGGTTGATGAATGCGTAAAAATATGAAGCATTTAATCTCCTGTTTGATATAAAATGTTATATTTGTTGTTTGTCTCCCAACAAAGCAGAAGAGGATGGCTGATAATGGGTGGATGTACAGTGGCCGTATTAGTGCGACTAATAAAACAAACGATTGGGTACGGAACACTCATTTGTTAGTGAATGAGTTAGCGCGTGGTTCGAAGGCTATTATTCGGGCACTTTGTCCCTGCGCTCATTGCACTAAGAGTCATCGTCAGGGAAAGGATGACATGTACAAACACCTTCTGCAATATGGGTACATGTCTAACTATGTCACGCAAGTCGACTTTGCTCGGTACGAACGTGACAGAGGTGAGGTGATGCGTCAGCGGCTCAATGGCAATGAGCACAATGGGATTAGAAACATGCTAGATGATCTTATCGATGCCGACCAGCCAAATTCGCCACCTCCACGGGAGGAATCACCAGAACCGGAGGAACCGCTAGAACCGGAGAAATCGGAGCCAACCGCGAAGGCCTTCCTTGATATGATGGCCGCGGCTAAGAGGCCTCTGTACGAGGGTGCAAAGATTTCTCAGCTCGATGCCATCTCTCAGTGTCTAGCCGACAAGTGCCAGTACTCCGCCACCCGTTCTCACTTTGAAGCTAATCTGAGAACATGTGGTAACATGTTGCCCGAAGGGCATTGTCTGCCCAAAACCTTTCACGAAACGAAGAAACTCATGAAGGAGCTCAACATGGATTATGAAAAGATAGATTGTTGTCCAAAAGGCTGCCTTTTGTTTTGGAAACAGTTTGAGGGTGACAAGTATTGCTCCATTTGTAAGGCCTCTAGATATGAAGAGATAAAGGGGAAGGATGGTCAGGTGAGGCAGTCGAAGGTCGCTAAGAAGATACTTCGGTATCTCCCATTCATAAAAAGAATCCAGCGGCTTTACTTGAGCGAGGAGACTGCCAAACAGATGACGTGGCACAAGAAGGGGAAAAGATACGAGGACGGGCACGGACGGAAGAAGATGGGACATCCATCTGATGGTAAGGCATGGAAGAACTTCGATGACAAATACCCCCGGTGGGCAGAAGAGGCTCGGAATGTTAGAATTGCGATAGCAACAGATGGCTTCAACCCATATGGTATGTCGACGGCCTCGTACAGCTGCTGGCCGGTGTATGTTATTCCGCTCAATCTCCCTACCGATTCCCTCCGAGGACGATTACAACAACATTAACCCTTTAACGTACGAGGGAATTTTCTATCAAGAGCAAGAGGACTTCGGACACTTTGATTTAGAATCGGTTGATCTTGAGGACCTTGGGAATGATGTAGAAACTCGGGGTGAGTCAGTGGTGAACCTACATGACATAAGTATGCTCGAGAAGCTCCATACCGAGAATGACAACAATGATGAGCCTACACCCTTCGATGAGAATCCAGATTTCTACTCAAAAGATAGTGATAGTGAGAATGAGAATGAGAATGAGAATGAGAATGAGAATGAAAATGATAGTGAGTATTTATTTTTTAATGCATTTTATTTTGTCTTTGTGCTTAACTGTTTTCTTAATTGCATTATGCCTTTATTATTTGTGTATACATTTTATTATGTCTTTGTGCTTAACTGTTTTCTCTTACTTAATGCAGGTGATTGAACAATATGAGCAGCGGCAAGGCAACCAGTTCGTCCTTGCTTAATGCGCTGAAGCAGCGCAAGAAAAGTGCTACACGGAGTGGGAGACAGCCAAATCCCAATCCGCGTTACCCCGATCTTGCTCCTGCTGGCGGAGGACGGGGTCGAGGCCGAGGTCGAGGAGGACGAGGACGAGGTGCCAAGGGAGGAGGCGTGGACTTTGGCCCACCACCCTCTGCTTCTGGCGACGTGGCTCCTGAGTTGTTCCTGACAGAGCAGCCTTTCAGGGCCGAGAGGGAGGCAGAGTCCGAGAGGGAGGCAGAGTCTGAGAGGGAGGCGAGGACCGAGAGGGAGGCGGGGACCGATACGGAGGCGGACACTAGCCGCGAGTTGGTGGGGCCGAAGAAATTGCGGAATCGTGGGGAATCGGGAGTCCCTGACGAGAAGTTTGAGCCTAGTACTCAGGAGGCGAAAGCCCTTATTATTCCAGATGGCCTTGAGTAAGTGTACTAATTTGGCAATTTAAAACATTTTATTTCATGTTGGTCATAAATAATTATTGTGTACTAACGTTTATTATTGTGCAGCAATTGGACATTTCCTCCGGGGACGAAGCCTCGCCTTCCTAACAGCCTTGTTGGAGCTCTGATTAGGAAGTTCTGGCCGGGCTATCACATTACCCACGAGGGTGACAGGAAGCTAGCTACCACTTGGGCGGACTACCAGACTACCCGTGTCCCGGGCTTTCCGACAGCTGCTGATGCTGTCATCACCAAGTTTTGGGTAAGGCATATTTCTCGAGTTATGTTCATACTTGATGACCCCACCGTGCTAACTCATGACTCTTATGCATGATTGAAGTGCTTTTACCGTGTGGCCGAGGAGGACTAGGAGAAGGCGCAGAGGACTTTGCTTGGGGCTTGTGTGAAGTTGACCCCCCAGGTGTGGTACAACCAGAAGGTCACGGCCGCTAGCCACTTCTGGGCTGACAGGGGCATGAGGGTTAGGAAGGAAGACATTGTCGGTAGGAACCCTAATCCTGAGTACTCGATGACGCCAGAAGAGTACATGTCGGTGAGTAAAATGTCAATGAGATTCTACATTGCTTCTAAGTTACCATTGCATTGTCTGGAGTTGAGTATTGCATTTTCAGGTTATCCCCGATTGGGCCGAGCCGCATCGACTCACATGGGAGGAGCTGGTTAGGACGAGGTGGCTCAGAGAAGACGAGGAGTTTGCAGCCTTGTCGAGGCGGAACGCGGATAACCGAGGCGATGGTGGAACGCACTGCGCGGGAAACCGCAACTTTGACCGCTTCAAGGGGAAGGTGGTACGTATATACATGGAACGACCTGCGTGCATTTCTGCTTATGTTTGTACTTCATATGCATAATATTTTCTTTTCGCGATACAGGTGGCCGAGGCACAACCCGGGGAGGTGATTCATGACGTCGCCGTCTATGAGATGATGCGGCGAAAGAAGCCCAATTACTCGGAGCCTCAACCCTCGTTGCCCGTGTACTTCGGCACTGCCCAGAACGACTTGGGGAACTACAGCACGATGGTGAAGGCTCGTCACCCCCATGTGGATGACCCCATTCACGCGGAGATCGACGAGGAGTCTTTGGTCCTGTCGGGGCACAGATTGCAGCATGGACGCCTCAAGATTCTGAATAAGAAGGTCAAGCCTACCCTCAGCACGAGCTTCAGCCGTCTCAAGGCTACCTACCCCGCCAACGGCCCCCCTATCCCGCCTCGTGGCCAGCCTCGTCGCTCCGCCGAGGATGTACTTTTTTCTCGTTTTCATCATCTTTATGACTTTTGTTCCTGCATGGCTAACCGCTGACGAGATTCCTTGTATTTGAAATTGTAGCCTGAGTTAGACGCGGCCTACGATGCCGCTTATGAGGAATATCAGGTGGCCTTTCGGCAGCATCAGGAGGCGAATGCGATCTACATGCAATACGTAAATGTAAGTCCGAACCTTTATTTTTTGCAAAAGATACAAGTCCCACTTCCCCCCGTTTGTTGTACTACGGCCAGGCCATGATGGTGAATATTCAAACTGGCCAGAATAGAGATTTAGGGCCCGTGCCTCCCATGCCAGGTCCGATGCCATTTTGGCAATCGAAGGAAAGCTTCGCTAGGACCTACTACGCATCGACACCGGTAAGTTCTTTGCTAACCCACTGGTTATCGCTTTACTTTGCCTCGCAAGTTGCTAACATGTAGGCAACATGTAGGGAACGGGAGCTTCTGGGAACCGGCACTTTGGCCACGCCTCGCCGGATGGGCGTCAGATCACACCGCTTCATGACGATGGTCCATCTCCTGGCCATTCTGCAGGTGGTTCTCCCGAGCTTCACACTTCTACTCCCTCGCCAGGTGGCTCTTCTGCTGCTTCTACTGGACGCAACCCTCGGCAGAGGTCGCCACTTTTCACCAGGGGAGATCTCGGGTACACCCCCTCTCCTCCAGAGTTGTAGGCATGTGTGATGATGTATGAACGATGTATGGATGATGTATAAACAATGTGTGATATGACCATGTGTGATATGAACAATGTTTAATATGAGCATGTGTGATATGAACAATGTGTGATATGAGCAATGTTTGATATGAGCATGTGTGAAATAAAGGTGAGCATTGCTGTGAGGGTTTGATATGAGCATGTGCTGAAATAAAGGTGAGCATTGCATTGCAGAAAAAAAACTGGGGCTGGTCCTACGCCGACGGCCTTGCCCTCGGCGTAGAAGGTACGCGCGACCAAATGGTCACGGCTACGCCGACGGCAAGGCCGTCGGCGTAGGGCTAGCCCGCTGCTGCCAGGCCGCTCCGCTGCCTCTACGTGGCATATGTACGCCGAGGGGGAGGCCGTCGGCGTAGGCGCTGCGCCAGGCCGCTCCGCTGCCTCCACGTGGCGAGCGTACGCCGAGGGGGAGGCCGTCGGCGTAGCGGCTGCGCCAGGCCGCCCGCCTGCCTCCACGTGGCGAGAGTACGCCTAGGGGGAGGTCGTCGGCGTAGCCGACGCGCCATTAATTGGCCGTGTGACGGCGCTGCCGACGTTCGCCGACGGCCTCTACGCTGACGGGCGCCGTCAGGCCGTCGGCGTTGACCTACGCCGACGGTCTTGTCCTACGCCGACGGCCGCGCCTGCTCCGCCGAGGGAGAGGTCCGCCGAGGACGGTACGCCGACGGCTGCCGTCGGCGTAGCTTACGCCGAGGGGTTTCCTGGCTACGCCGACGACAATAAGCCCTCGGCATACCAGACGTTTCCTGTAGTGGCGGAGCAGCTAGCCCGCCTTTCGGACAGGCGAAACAATATACCGGCCTTCTCATTGGCGGGAACGGAGTGGGCCAGGTTTACACACTCGCGGAAACTGGATTTGGCGGAATGAAAACTAGCTGGTTGGAAGTTTGTCAGGATGCTGATGCGCGGGTACAGGATTCTCACATTCGTGCTGTCTCGGATTGCTGATTAATTGTTCATCATACATAGTAGACATACAAATTGTCTATCATACGTGAACATGTATGGATTTTAATTTTTCAAGTATGTATTACAACTAATAGTTAAATATGGACCTGCTAATATATATATATATATATATATATATATATATATATATATATATATAACTCAACATTGTACTACTTTTTTTTGTTAATCCATATTATCTTATCTTTTATTTAATGCCATATTGCTATTTAATTCAAATAAAATATTCCTATATATACCCGCTAAAAAAAATTCCTATTTATGTCTATTAAAAGGCCCCAATACGTATGGCGCGTGGTCAGCGGATTTAAATGGCCGAGAATCTACAGCAGCACCGAATTGTCCCCGCCACTGACGCGACACGACTCCCGATGTCGGAGTAATGCCGCACTACCGGTTCGGCCAAGCGACCGACAATAAAACCCCAATGCACACCGTCGCCTACCGACACCACCTGCATTGCCTCCTCCCATTTCCCTTCCTACCATAATGCACCTAGCCGGCAAATGGCGCACAACGACGAGGCAGCAGCTCCCGCAAGGGCAAGGAGGTGGTCGTGGAGGATCGCGGGTACAACCTCAACATCGAGGAGGTGACTGTGTTGTACCATAACGGCCGCCTGCCATCATCAAAGAAGGAGAAGGCATGATGACAATCTTCAGTAGTAATTGCTGGCTGAGTAATAGGAGTACGCAAATAATCATTGTTAGGAGTTGCAAACTTCTCAAGATTCTTTTCAGCCATACTTCCTATGTTTTTATACTTTCTTAAATAAGTAGTAATGATAATAAGGCAAGAATTAAAAAGACTAACTAATTTTTTAGTTTTTCAAATAAAAACTGAAACCAACCTAACAAAATTAAAAACGAGAATTAAAACTAGCAAGGTTCCTACTAACCTCACGAGGGTAGCTATTGCTTCCCCGGCAACGGCATCAGAAAAAGGGTTGAATACCTCCGATCCGGATTATGGATGTAGTATAACTCTTTTTCCCTAGTAGACCTAGGTTTATCGAATCCTTGGGAAGCAAAAAGCAAAGTGAGATTACCTTAATGGACCTTCTAGAGTTTTATAATTCCTATTGCGTTTTCACCGGACCAAGAGTTTGCGATCTTGGTGTTGTTGTTGTTATTGACGATGGAGAGAGAGAGGGCCTATGGTCTTTGGTTTTCACCAGTAGCTGTGCAAAACATCTGATATAGATAATAATAAAGTACTCATGTAATTGTTAGAGCAAGATAATTAGATGTGGGCAGTGCATCCATAAATGGTATCGCCTCCGCAACCGCTTATGGCAATAACCTACTAGTCACATCCATGGAAGAAAGAGAACTAATGATATGCATAGTGATGTCACCGTTAATCTCAAGTAATTTCCTCACATACAGTCGTACTACCCTTTCTGTCACTTGGGTTCCTATCCTGCAGATCAGTCGTTACTCACACTCCCTTTACCTGGATCAATCCTCGGGGTCTTGGGTACCCGACAAGTCCTTAGATTGAGGCAAGAGAGGGTACTACAATCATCAAGTCATACAAGCTAATACATGATCTCATCTATGATAAATAGCATGCACAAAAGCTACATGGCTAGGCCGAAGCCCTTAGCCTAAGGAGAATTACTCGCACATAGAGATGAAATCGACAATCATAAACATTGTAATAGAGATCATAGAGTTGGTAACAGATAGTCTTACAATGTCGTCAATTGGAGATGAGATCTACTATTACAAGTGGTGGAAGATGGCTATGGTAGAGAAGGATTTAGAGGTTTAGATCTAGATCTATTCCTCCGGCATGGCGGCAAGGAGAGTTGAGGATGAAAGAAGCGATGTTGTGGAGTCGGGGCGGCATATTTCTCGTTGCCTGAAGACTCTTTATATAGGGTCCCTTCACGAAAGTTGTTCTGTTTGACCTAAGGAGGTTGGTGCCAACTATACGGCCGCAACTAAACGGCGGCGGGCCGTATAGTTGGTCGTTAAACTCGTAGACGCCTCCTCTCGGCTCCTGGTTTCTTTGGCGTGTTGAAAATCTCGTATAGTTGGCATTTATGTAGTGATTCCCTTCATAATACGCCATTATCTGCGCAGGCAAAAATAGAAAGAAAGGATTGCATACCCCTCTGATCATTAGACATTATTGGCAGTAAATAAAGAGATATTTCATCAAATATATGAATAATATCTAGTTTAAATTCAGACGTGGATGGCTATATTTCACAGCAATCACATACCCATCGTCTCAGTCACAGCCAAAGCCTCAGCAAGTCTTGGCTTTGTCTTTTCCTCTATCATATCCAAAGGGTGCATGGGGCGAATCTTGAGAGAGGCATAAATGTCATCATGAATGTACCTGAAGTGGGCAGACCAAAATAGATTATCCTCCTACGGCTCATCACTATCAGCCTCACCATACAAGTCACAGTGGCGAATGGCTGAAAACTCAAGGATATCCATAGTCTTGTAATTGACCCGGGCTTGCTTGCCCTTGCCCTTTCTCTGAGAAGTCCTTTTCATAGCTCTAGCACGTTCAGACATCTTGTCATCTTCCCTTTGCCTCCTTTGCAATTCAACTTCATCCACTAGAACACCTTCTTCGTTAGGCCTCAGAAAACGGGTGCGGGGACGGCGCTTGTAGGTCTTTGGAGCACTCGAACCAACTGTGAAGTGAATAAGATAGGTAGAAAGGGGATAAGCACACACACAAGTCCAGGAGGAATGCTAAAACAGTAGGCAAGCAATCCATGGTCCAAATACACACGATACGAGAAGCTATGGAAAATCTGAAAAGGGGTGAACCTCCCAGGCCGGATAATCTGGCCATGCTAGGGGTGGATAATCCGGCCCTGGCAAAATTCGTCAGATCATCCATAGATTCAAGGTACCGACATAGATCAGGCACTAGGGTTGCTAGACTGCGGTTCCTAACATGAATTGGAATCAAAGAGTATCCTCTACATCGAGTTTCCACCAAAAACAACAACTTCCATACAAAAGAGATGAATGGGGGAGTTACCCTCACTCATTGGAAGAACTGCTCAAAGGAGAGAGTACCTGGAGGCGCTAGGAAGAAAATCTGGGGAGGGCATGGAGAATCCGGGAAGGGGCGGAAAGTATGGCGATGGCTAGGAAGAAGACACAAGGTTGGGGAGGAAGTTCTACTCTGTTTGAGCCCTCCCCCTAACCGCTGGTCTTTCGTAGACAAAACTGCCAGGGGCGGATTATTCGGCCCTCATTAGGGGCAGATAATCCAGCCCTCTCTGAACTTTTTGTTACACACAGATTCAGGCCAGCGCATTCCAAACATAAACCCCACAAGGTATCAAAGGACTTGTGTGCAAGAAAATATGGCTCGGGATGAGAAAAGGCTTAGGTTTAGACCACCAAACAGCGATGGTACTACACACCCAAATTTTCAAGAACAAATCAAATAAAAGTCAAAATTGGGTGTGTCTCCCATAATAATAAAATATATCTAATAAAATCCAAAAAGATCCACAAGGAACCAACTCTTCTAAAAGAAGAGGGTGGTGGCCAAAGCCACCATGTTGCAGCGCATGACATGACACCGCGAAGATGTATCTTAAATTCAAAACCAATTCTCATCAATAACCCACATATCACATGATGAAATTAAGGGAAATGATTTTTCTTTCTTTCGGCATTATGGGGGGAGGGTTATCCCAATCAATTAGGACCACACTCCCCTATGTCTATGCCCGCATCTAAACCAAATACATGAAGAACTGTAACTGAGTATGCAAGAGTGGTCAAGACAAGCTTTTTGAATCCACGATATTTAGATCATTCCTCAAGTAACAAAACCTTGCTTCATCAAGTGGCTTTGCGAAAATATCTACAAGTTGGTTCTTCGTTCTCACAAAATATAAAGAAATATCACCACGAGCAACATGATCCCGAATAAAATGATTGTGAATCTCAATATGCTTTGTCCTTGTATGCTGCACCAGATTGTAAGAAATTTTAATAGCACTTTCATTATCATATAAAAGAGGCACTTTGTAACAGCTGACACTGTATTCCGTTAAAGTTTGCCTCATCCATAATAATTGCATACAAGCACTTGAAGCAGCCACATATTCAGCTTCGGTGCTGGAGAGAGATATACGATTTTGTTTCTTTGAAAACCAACAAACTAGAGACCTTCCCAAGAATTGATATGCACCAGAAGTTGATTTTCTATCATCCTTGTCACCAGCCCAATCAAAATCCGTATATCCACACAGAGAGATACTAAAGCCCTTGGGATACCATAGACCAAAGTTTGGGGAATGAACCAAATATCGGAAGATTCTCTTGACCGCCATTAAGTGGCTTTCTTTAGGAGCAGCTTGATACCTTGCACACACTCCTACACTCAACACAATATCGGGTCTATATGCGCGAAGTTAAAGGAGAGAGCCGATCATGGACTGGTATACCTTTTGGTCCACATCTTTACCCTTTTGATTAAGCTCGAGATGACATTTAGATTGCATTGCTCTAGCAACGCCATTAAGATCCGTCATCTTGAACCTCTTGAGCATGTCTTGGATATATTTTGCTTTATTAATGAAGGTTCCCTCTCTTAGTTGCTTGATCTCGAATCCAAGAAAGAACCTTAATTCTCCTATCATAGACATCTCAAACCTGTCAGTCATAAGCTTTGAAAATTCATCATTAAAAGCTTGATTAGTAGAGCCAAAGATAATGTCATCTACATATAGTTGGCATACAAAAAGCTCCCCCTTAACCTTCTTAGTAAAAAGAGTGGGATCAATTTTCCCAACTTCGAAGCCACGGTCTAACAAAAGCTCTTTAAGGTGCTCACACCACGCACGTGGGGATTTTTTAAGGCCATAGATCGCCTTATAAATATTGTAGACATGGTTTGGAAAATTGGGATCCTCAAAACCCAGGGGTTGCTTGACATATACCAGCTCATGTAGATGACCATTACTCTTAACGTCCATTTGATGTAATTTAAAATTATGATGAGCATCATAAGCAAGGAGGATACGAATGGACTCAAGGTGAGCCACAAGAGAATAGGTTTCACCAAAGTCAATGCCTTCCACTTGAAATAAACCTTGTGCTACCAATCTTGCCTTGTTCCTCACAATAATTCCACTTTCATATTGCTTGTTCTTGAAAATCCACTTTGTGATGATAACATTGTGGCAATCTTTGGGCTTCTCTACTAGCTTCCAGACTTTGTTGCGCTCAAAATTATTCAATTATTCATGCATTCCAACAACCCAATATGGATCTTCAAGTGCGTCAAAAACTTTCTTGGGTTCCACCATAGAGATATGTGCTTGATGATCGTTGAATCAAGAGTTCTGGCCAGAGGGGGTGATGGGGGTTAAATACCCCTACCAAAACTGGTCGTTCGAGACTTTGGGGGCAGATTATCTAGGCCCCACTAGGGGAGGATTATCCGGCCCCTTGAGGGGCAGACTATCTGGCCTGGAAAAAAACTCTGGCCCTGGACGGACAATCCGAAAGATATTCCGCCCCCATACTGCATGATGCACATTAACTCCGTTTGTCGATTGGGGAGGTCCGGATTATCCGACCCTTGGTAGATGTGGATTATCTTCCCCCCAAACACACCTTTGTGCTTCTTTTGAATTTTCTAAGACCTGTAGCACTTCAACACACATTAAATTGTCTTTGGTATTGTTATCTAACACACAAAACACTAGAGATCATGAAATGTTCTTTCACCACTTGGTGGAGGTCAAATGAATCTTTCATTATTTAATTCATACCCCAAACTTTGGAATATGGTACCCCAAAGGAGTAAGCTTCAGCCTCATTGGTTATTCACACTCGGACTATGTGGGAGAAAAAGTTGTAAGGAAGTATACTTCCGGGACTTCCCATTTCCTTGGCAGGTCCTTGGTTTGTTGGGATTCCAAGAAGCAAAATTGTGTGTTTATGTCCACCATCGAGGCCGTGTACATTTAAGATGAAAGTAGTTATGCACAATTGCTATGGATGAGGGGCAAAATTTAAAGGATTATGGTGAAACTATGAAAATGTGCCTCTTCTATGTGACAATGAAAGTGCTATCCAGATTGCCCACAACCCGGTTCAACATAACAAGATGAAGCATATTGAGATTCGTCATCCTTCATCTGGGATAATGTGGCCAAGGGAGATATTGTTCTATCTTATTGATCACAAAATATCAACTTGCGGACATTTTCACGAAGCCTCTTGATGAAGCAAGATTTCAAGAATTGAGGAATGAGTTAAATATCATAGATACGAGCAATGTAGTTTGAGCACCTTACATACCTACCCATATCTGAAAGTGTGTTCGGTTTAGATGTAGGCATGGATATAGGGGGAATTTAGTCCAACTCATGGACCAATTGTAATGCCCCTGAATCGAGTCTATGTAGATCTTAGCCCTTTTCGCCAAAACCCGCATAGAAGCGATTCAAAGATGCCCACCAAACACTTTCGTATGAGCGGATTTTATTAAAAGTAGTTACATCACAATAGTTTACAACAAAAACCACAAGAAACATAAATATACAAAAATGACTTGATGAGTCAAGAATACAAATGATATAATATAGAGATGCAAATCATGAAGAAGACCAAATATCATCTGAGTACGGATAAGAACTAAATGGTACTAAGAGTCCCAAATAATAAACAAGCGGTGTCATAAACCCTGCCCAGGACAGCCACAAGGATAACCTTGCTAACGTCGTCGATCACATATCTATCAAAGCCAAAATGGGTGCCGACAAAGGGCAAAGGAAAAAGAGATCGGTCATTACTAATGCTAGTACACGATGAGTCATAGAATTCAGCGGCTCTCACCTACATGGGTATGGTGGGCTCAGCGGCAACAAAGCTTGCACTATCTACCTTATAGAGACACACTATAACTTCATCTATTAGAGAGAGATAAGAGAGTGTTATACTATAACTATGATATAACACCAAACATAATCCATCCAAAGATTTTCCCCTCAAAGACCTGTCGAGGAAGTCCACCTATAGAACACACACGTTGCAATTTTCAATACCCAGTTGTTTAGTTGGTAAGGATAATTACTAGTCATATTATTAGAGGCAAAGCATTAGTGGCGTTGTTTATGATCATGACACTGTACTCCTGAGGCATCCATAACCGTGGACGCACGACTTCTCGAAAAGATTTACCCTGCAGGGGTGCACTACTATACGCAAACACATGTTCAACCCTTCAGGCAACATATTACGCGTGCCTTCGGAATCTCACTAGAACTGTCCTATAACTATACACATATCCAGAGGCATCACCTACTGTGTGGAACCAACCAAGAGGTACGACGATTATCAAGGAAGGCACAGCGTCTGCGTCTACTATACCGAAAGGCCCCTAGAAGATAACTTATAGAGCTCCCCTTAGAACCACCTACATGTACCACTTTTATGTATGCAAGCCATGGCAGTCCACTAAAATCATATCACAACTCAACCCATATCTGAGGACATATTATGCATATGCACCAAATGGAAAACCAATTTTATAACACTATGGATATACGAAGAGCGTCGGTAGTTGAGGGGGATTCCCAAAGGCCCCATGTTTGGTTAGTGATGACCCACAAGTGTAGGGGATCACAACATTCTTCGCGGGTAGTATTACCCAATTTATTGATTCGACACAAGCGGAGCCAAAGAATACTTGCAAGCCTTAACAACTAAATTATCAGTTCAGCTGCACCTGGAAATAGTTCTTGCTCATAGAAGTTTATCAGTAGCAACAGTTTGTAGTAGCAACAACAACAGTAGCAGTAGTAATAGTAATGGTAACAGTAGGATTCGAGTGAGGTAGGCATTGGGATCGATGGACGGGCGTTGCATGGACGAGTCTAAACATGTAACTTCAAGACCTAGGGCATTGCAGATAAATAATAACAAGCATCCAAGTACTAAACAATCCTAGGTATGTGCTCCAAATATAGTCATACGTGCTCGCAATGAGAACTTGCACAACATCTTCTGTCCAGCCAGCCCATGGCAGCGGGACCTCTAGGGAACTACTGGCAATTAAGGTGCTCCTTTTAATAGACAACCGGAGCAAAGCATTAACACTCTGTGAACACATGTGATCCTCACACCACAGACATCCCCTCCGGTTGTACCAATTATTGTCACTTTGGGGCCTTTGGATCTAGACAATGATATGTGTACACAACTTGCAGATAAGATCACAAACAATACTATCATAATGATTCAATAATAAGTTCAGATCTGAGATCATGGCACTCGGGCCCTAGTGACAAGAATTAAGCACATCAAGTTGCAACAAAGTCAAATAGAACTAATAGAGATACTAGGCACTATGCCCCTAACAAATCTTATTCGATTACATGATAGAACTTATCCAATCCCTACCATCCCCAAGCCTACAGCGGGGGATTACTCACTCATGGATGAGGGAAACATCGGTGGTTAATGGAGATGCGTTGGTGATGACGATGGCGATGATCCTCTCCAAATTTCCCGTCTTGGCAGGGTGCCAGAACGGAGTTTCTAGATCCGAATATTGGTTTCTGGTGGCGGCGGTGGAGCGGAACTCTTTCTGGAAAACTATCGAACCCCACCTTGGTTTTTAGGTCGAAAGGCAACTTATAGGCGCAGAGGGAGGACGATGAACTCCCTGGGGTGGCCAAACCCCCTCCAGGCGCAGGGTCAGGTGGGCCCACACCTGGGGTGGGTCTGGGCCCCCTAGGCCCCCTCTCTGTCTCCCCTTCTGGCTCCGTGGATCTTCTGGTAAAAATAGTTTTTGGCATATTTTCCGGGATTTTTCCTGATAGTTGATTTTCTGCACAAAAACAAGACACCAAGGTAAATCTGCTGAAAACAGCGTTAGTCCGTGTTAGTTGTATCCAAATCACACTAGTATACAGGAAAAACAATAACAAAGTGTTCGAGAAAGTAGATACGTTTTGGACGTATCAACTCCCCCCAAGCTTAGCTTATTGCTTGTCCTCAAGCAATTCAGTTGAAAACTGAGTGCGATAAAAGAATTTTCACGAACACTTTGCTTCATATGATGTAAATATGCTCAGCATAGGAGTAGATGCTTAGACAACTCATAATAAGGAGTATGCAACTAAGTCTACTCAATAGTCATTGCAAGCTATGAAGAGAAACCAACTCAATAATAATAAGTAACATGGAAATAAACATAAGCAACATTACAATGCTCATAATAAGGTATGATAGAGTGGTATCTCATTTGCCTTTGTTTGAAGAGCACAATATAAATGCTGAGGCACCTCTGAAGTTCACATGAAGACTAGAGATAAAGATATCAGAGATACTAACATCAAAGTCATGACATAATTAACCAAGTTTTGGAACCAACACAAAAATGACAACTATCCTCTCAAGAAGCTGCTCATAGAATAAGTGGTGACTCAACAAGATTGTGAAAACGTTTCTGTGAAGGTTTGAAAGGCTTCCCAATGCTGAAAGGAAGGTACTCATTAGCTTTGAGCTCTCATTGCCCCTATCATAGGCATCTTCATGTGGTTAAGGTGAAAGTGAGGTCCACTCTAAATCATATGCTTGACAGACCATAGACTGGAAATCCCAAGTCCCTTGAGTATGAGGGTCACTCCGCATGCTACTCAACTTTGGTCACCTGAAAGTTCTTGTCATTGTAAATACATGCATATCATCGAGAACCGCCAACGGGGTACCCCTTGCACATGGTACAGGAGCTTTCCCATAACCAAAATGACAAGGCAAGTAGACAATGAGCATCTCATCAATATTTTTATTTACCATATGCATAGCTTTTTATTGAGGATGCTTCATAGATGCTCATTATAGTGATGCTGCAAGTTTCCACCATGATTAGGCATGGCATAGGCTAGCGGCCCAGGCGTTTTTCTTACACAATGTATAAACTCCATGAACTCACAACCTCCCCTTTTATATCACATCATCGACATCCGTAAACAAAAGAGCAAGGAATCAACTGGATGAGATATCCAAAAAGTATTGAAAGCGTTACCCGTGATAGCAAGGTTATGCTGACTCCCAGTATATAATAAGCAAGCATATAACTTTCATGGACTAGTCGCAATGGTTCAGGATTATTAAGCGCAAGGAATAAAGTGTGCCATCAAGTTCGTGAGAGCTTTACTAACTAACTTTCTCAAAACAGACAAAATTTTTATTTTGGAAGAAAACACGGCATATGGAATATGCACTGAAATAGAAAACGATGCTAATAGGTAGGTATGATGGATACATCTGGCAATATTGGTTTTGGGGAGTTGGAAGCACAGGTAGAGCACATACTCAGTGCAAGTGAAGGCTAGCAATAGAGGGAGCAGCAAACGAGAGAGAAATAGCTGTCATAATCATGCTTGCAACAAAACATGACTAACTATGTCATGAAAATGATACAAGAACTCTGAGGCAAAATAAATCATCGAGGCTTACTGACTATTGATTAGTCATATGCATGTGTGAGCATGTGCCAAGTCGATTCACATGAATAGCCAGATGAGGATACCACAATATCATACCAAAGCATGAACAAAACAATGCAAGTAAACATTCATATGACATGTGATACGTCGGAAACGTATCTATAATTTTTTATGATCCATGCTTGTTTTGTATCTACTTTGCTTTGGTTTGTCTACACTTTGAGGTGTTTTTATATCTTTTCTGGAACTAACCTATTAACAAGATGCCACAGCGCCAGTTGCCTGTTTTCTTCTGTTTTTGGTTCTAGAAAGGCAGAAAATCAATATTCTCAGAATTGGACGGGACAAAAGCCAAAGTCATTATTTTCCTGGAGCAACACGGAACCACGAAGCATAGCTGGAGGGGGGCCATAGGGCGGCCGCACCCTCCTAGGCGCGGGCAAGCCCTGGAGGCGCCCACAGGGGGTGTGGGACCCCTAGACCCCCACCGACCTTGATTCCTGCGCCTATAAGAAGCCTCCGACCCAAAAACCCTAGGGCATCCAGAAGAAATCCACTAAAACCTCCGTTGCGCCACCACCACTGAAAGGGAGATTTGGGGGACATAAAGTCTCTGTTTCGGCACCCTGCCAGGACGGGGAAGTGCCCCCGGAGCCATCTCCATCGCCATCTTCATCACCGTTGCTGATTCCCATGATGAGGAGGGATTAGTTCTTCCTCGAGGCTAAGGGCTCTACCGATAGCTATGTGTTCATCTCTCTCTATGCATGATCTTGTTGTGGTCATGATCTTTGTAATCAAGTAGATCTACCTTGCTACTCAAGTGCTTCATTAGATCTCTGCTCTCCCCATGTGTGTGAAATTGACAGCGTGCACACCATGGTGGCACTTAGGCTTGAGTCTACATAAATTCTCTTTGTGCTTTAATAGATCTATGCTTTTCCCCACGTGTGTGAAAGTGACAGCGTGCATACCGTGTGTGGCACTTTGGCTAGATTGAATATTTGTTATGAGTTATATTTGGAGTTGGATGTCTCTATGAAATTGTGGTGTTTGTTGCAACCATCTAGCGCTCAAGGTGATAGTGTGGGGTTATCTAGATTGGGGAAGGCCCTACCATGGATTAGAGTGTCCAACCGGAGAGTAGTTAAGAGTAGTATCATGAAGAGAGGATATTTATATGAGAGAGTGTTCACTAGTGAAAGTATGATCCCTAGGCCTTGTTTCTAAACATTAAAACACCGTTTGCATCTAGATCTGTTACATGTTTGCTTTCTTCCAGTCTTTACCTCACCGTCAAGCTCCATCAAAGCTATTTTTTGGCACCGTTACCACTTGTATTTCACTATATCTTCGCCGAACTAGTGCACCTATATTGGGTGTGTTGGGGACACAAGAGACTTCTTGTATCTTGATTGCAGGGTTTCTTGAGAGGGAATACCTTTAACCACTTCCTCCCTAAGTTTGATAAACCTTGGGTAATCCACTTAAGGGAAACTTGCTGCTATTCTACAAACCTCTGCACTTGGAGGCCCAACAACTGTCTACAAGAATAGAAGTGCATAGACATCAAGCTCTTTTCTGGCGCCGTTGCTGGGGAGGTAAGGTAAAAGGTACTCATATCCTTCGGTGTGAGTGCTCGAAGTTATTTCCTTTAGATTATGCAATTTTGTCTTTTTGTTTCTTGTTTTCACTAGTTAGGCTTAATGGAAAACAACAACAAAATTAGAGAGCTTTATAGTATTTATCTTGAGTTAGGACATGTAGTGTTTGAAGAGAAAATTGAAAATAGAAGTGCGTAGACATCAAGCTCTTTTCTGGCGCCGTTGCCAGGGAGGTAAGGTAAAAGGTACTCATATCCTTCGGTGTGAGTGCTCGAAGTTATTTCCTTTAGATTATGCAATTTTGTCTTTTTGTTTCTTGTTTTCACTAGTTAGGCTTAATGGAAAACAACAAAAAAAATTAGAGGGCTTTATAGTATTTATCTTGAGTTAGGACATGTAGCGTTTGAAGAGAAAATTAAAAAACCTATGGAGCTTTACTTGCATGCTAATAGGAATGTTATTAGTATGAATTTTTTGAACACCATTGTTACTAATGGTATGGAAACGTCTAAGATTGGGGAAGCTATTTTTTATGAGAAAGATCCTTTTAGCTCCCCAGTTTTAGGGAAGAAAATTTGCTCTGATGATAGTTTATCTCCCATATGTGGTAATTCTAATGATACTTGTGATAGTTTAAATCCACATACTGAAAGTGTCCCTTCTAAAATACCTATTGAAATTGTTGAACATGTTATGAATAACTGCTATTTTGGAGATGGAACTGTCCATCCTAGTTATCATTTATTCTTTATACATGAATTATGCGAGTTGTTCAAGTGTGCAGGTATTTCAATGGATCAAGTTAAGAGGAAGCTATTCCCTTTCTCACTTAGGGACAAAGCAAGGGAGTGGTATGAGCTACTAGATGATCCTCATCATTTGGAGTGGAAGGAACTTGAATCTCTCTTTTATTCTAAATTTTATCCTCCTCATGAAATTCATAAAGATAGGAATTATATTTATAATTTTCATCCTCATGAGGGAGAAAGTATTGCCCAAGCATGGGGGAGATTGAAGTCACTAATGCTCAAATGTCCCATTCATGAGCTCCTCAGTAATGTTATCAATAATTTTTATGCAAGGCTTTCAGGACATTACAAGGACTATCTAGATACCTCTTTAGAGGGATCCTTCACAAGTAAGGAGGTCAAGGATAAGTGGGATCTTCTTGAAACAATTCAAAGCAATACCGAAGGTTGGGATAACGACAAAGGTAAAAAACCAGGTATAAACTATGAGTATGATTGCATTAAGTCTTTCGCTAAAACTACTAATTTTCAAGATCTTAGTGCTAGATATGGTATTGATCCTCAAATTCTTGTTAAATATTATGGAGCCTTTGCTTCCCATATTAATGCTCCTAAAGAAAAGTGGGACATGTATCATGAACCTTTTAAAGACACTTGCATGGAAAATGAAAATGTTATTAATGATTGCAATAAACATGCTCAAACTTCTGAAAGTACTATTTCTTATAAGCATGTTAATTTTTGTGGTATGCATAGACCTTGTGAGAAGAATCAAACAGAATAAGAATATTGTATCACCCACTAGAATGAAAAAACTAGAAAGTGGTATAAGGCTCTAGATGATCTTGGTAAAAAAGTTTGTGCCCTTTATCCTTTTATTTGTGAACTTTGCTTTGAAGTGGGTCATTTCAATTTTCAATGCTCATGCCATAATAATCCTGCAAGTTTGTATTGTGATAACATGATCACTGATAATCAACATGATGAACTTACATTATTTTTGGGGTGTGAAGAGTTATTGACGATGTTTGATCTCGTCAATGCCCATTGTTATGAGCTTGGGTTTTGGAGAAGATGGGGTGCTCGAGATCGCGGAACAGTTAACTGACAAGAAACCAGGGGACACGAGATTTACCCAGGTTCAGGCCCCCGGAGGGAAAACCCTACTCCTGCTTGTCTGCTCTTGATTACGGCGGAACCGAAAGTTATAGGAGTGCGCAGATGCAATATGGCGTGGAGGTGTGTATGCGGTGGTATGATAGGTGCCCTCCTCGTCGTGCCCTCCTAGCCTTTATATAGAGGTAGGTAGGTCCCGGGCATAGATTGAGTCGGTTACAGGTTTAGGGTTTACCCCTTTGAATATTCTATCTATTCTAGTCTTGCTCTCCAAGGATCCGAAGACTTTATGGGCTTGGGCCACCCGAAAATCTTCATGGGCCGCGTATATTCTCGTGGGCCTTCCTTGGGCTGGACCAGGTATGCTGATATCGTGTACCCATAGGGTATAACCATGTCAGTAGCCCCCGAGTGTTCAGTCGAATCGTAGATTCGGCTGAGGACTCTTCAATCTTTCGGGTGCAGCTGTTTATATTCATCAAAGAATGATTTTAGTATGTAGGGATTGTTGATGTGTGTGCCTGACTCTCCTGACAGTTCAGGGTCAGTTAACTGTCTTAGGACAAAACAACACGATCCTCTTCAGATTCGAGTCCCTCGACTCGAACCCGGAATAGATGCTGGCGTAACTCAACTCAGGCCGTTGAGGTCTTACAGTAGTCGAATCCCAGAGGTTTTCGATTGATGTACCCAACGCGTCCGTCGGGATTTTCATCGCGCCTGTTAGCATGGATTTTCACTAGCAGAGCGCAGTCGTGTGCATTGCCAGGCCATCAGACCATATCTGTAGGTCTTATCTTTGTGTCGTAGACACATCATCCAAAATTTTACCACCGCAGAGGTGTTTCGGGTGGACAAGGAGGATGTTACTCACTTAGCATTTATTGGGTCAAAGTTGCCAAAAAGGTTTTTGCATTCTGATCCGAAGGATCGCAGTCGAAGAATTCATAGGGTGCGCGACTAGTGCTCCCTATGGGAGTAGTCCCCGAGTGTCTGTTCGAGTCGTAGACTCGAGCAGAGACTTTAATTTATCCATTGTTTTCTTCAGGTCCGTAGGACACAATTTTTTCGGATGCTTGAATGAATCCTCCCTATGGGAGTAACCCCTGAGTCCGTAGTGGAGTCGTAGATCATTGGCGTAGTACTCTATTCATGCTTCGGGTGTGCGTCCAGCGCTACTGATAGGATTAGTCCTCGAGTAGTTGCTCAAATCGTAGATTCGAGTGAGTAATTTAGATGCTTAGCCGAAAATTTGTAACCATTGCTAGTATAGCTTTGATGATGTCAGTGCTGACGATCGGTGACCTCAAGCGTCTGCAGCGCCAGAGGTGACGCGACTGGACGAACATGGGTCCCACTTTCTGACTTGGAGTTGACTGGTCACGCACGACGTGGCGATAATTACGGCGTCTCCTTGGTTTCCATGCGTAGTGGACGGCGTGCGAGTGACGGTTCGCTGCTGTGCTGACACGTGGACGGTTGGATTTGATGCTGGCTCTAGGGCTTCCCGATGAACGGTCCCTGTTCATCATCTTCGTCCTTATAACTATGGGGAAACATTTGTTTGTTTTCACCGCAGCCAGTTTCTTTTCACTACTTCCACCTTCTTGAGCTTTTCTTTCCGCGTGCTGGAAGTTCTTCGATCTTTCCCGTCCTCTTTTCTGCACTCACACCGCCGCTGTCGCCGTACTGCAATGGGGAAGCCAAAGAAGGCCTCCATCGTGGAGGGCACCAGCGCTGCTGCCTGCGACAAAAATGGCACCGCCGCTACTCGCGCATCCGATGGTGGGTGGCGACGTATGGAGACGCGCGAGGGCGACCTGCGCAAGATTCATGAGCGGGGTTTAATCCCGCAAGACAAGGAGGCCGTCAAGATTCCCGGTGACGAGGTAATTCCTCGTCCACCCGCAGGGTTTCGGGTCATGTTTGTTTCTTTTGTGCTTCGGGGCCTCTCTCTTCCCAGTCCACGATTTTCTCCGTGGACTGCTTTTTTTCTATGGCATTCAACTCCACAATCTCTCGCCAAATTATCTTCTCCACATTGCCTGTTTCATCACCTTCTGTGAGTGCTAGCTCGGTATCGAGCCGCACTTTGGCCTCGTCTGAAAGCTCTATTCCGTGAAGAGGCAATCTGGCTCCGACGGAGTTTATCCGATTGGTGGTTGTATCATTTCTCTTTGATCCAACTTTCTTTTCTTCTCTTTTTCTATGTCCGAGTCCGTCCAATACTGGTGGAAGAGGTGGTTTTATATCCGCGATTCCACAGTGGACGAGAAGGATTTCGGCCTTGATCCTTTCGACTCCACCCAGGAGATCTTGAAGAAGAGATCCTGGAAGAATCATATCCTGGAGGGTGAGGTGGAGGAGATAGAGAAGCTCTATCGTCGGGTGGAGGACCTCCAGGGGACTCCGGAGAAGGAGGTGAATGGTGTGGATATTGTCCGCACCTTCCTTAAACGTCGGGTGCAGCCGCTCCAGGCTAGGGCGCACCCGATGTTCCTTTATTCTGGCCGCCACGACCCGACGAGAGTTGCGGCTAAGGAGCTCTCCAAGGGGGACCTCGACAGAGTCCTTTGACCGCTGCTAAAGTTCAAAACCGACGAGGACCTTCCGGGGAAGTCGCGGACCCCTCCGTTCAGTGCTTATCAACCCGTTTTGCAGGTGTAGATCTGGGACGTGCGCGTAGCGCTATTTTCGAGTGCGTTTTCCTTGCGGTTATATTTTCTGAAACTTTGTCTTCATTGTGCAGGAGTTCAAGGTGCCTGGCATGGTACCTCCACTACCCGAACGTTTTTCGGATGCGGCGGACAATGAGGTAGTGGACTCTATGTCTGAGCTTCCCTCGGCGCAATCACCGGTTGTGGAAGCCCCCGAGTCGAGTGAGGAGTAGACCCGAAAGCGGGCACGGAGCTCGAGCGAATCATCGGATGCCTCGACTCCACCAACGCCTAGGGACCCGCCATGCCTTGTTCGTCACAGTGGAGGTGATGGTGGCTCTTCCTCCCCCATTCCGGCCGTGCCTGTGCGGGCTATAGCGCCGCAGCCTCCAACGAAGCGGAAGAAGGAAGAGAAGAAGGGCAAGAGGGCCTTGCATGTTTTCAACTTGAGCGATATGGACTCGTAAGTTCCTTCGGATGCTTTTTCTGTCTTTCCCTGTTGCTTGCTTGTCTTTGACTGGTGTTTTCCTTTGCAGCCACTCCTCTGAGGGCTAATTTAGCGATGCCACTCAGGAGATGGTGGGGGAGTCGAAGATGACGCCTCCTCCTTCTCAGACGGTGGCCACCTCTAGGGGCGTTGCTCCGAACCCCTCTCCGCAGGAGGCTCAGGTGATAATTTCCCATAAGACTACAGTCGGACCTTCAGAGTCTCCGTCTGATCATGTAAGTGTTTCCGTTCTTGCCGTGGGGGGATCCCCCGAGCTTTTTTCGTGTGATTTGCTGATCTTTGCTTCTGTTTTGTGCGTGTCTCGGGGGGAGCCCCCGAGCATTTTTCGTGTGTTTGATTTCTTTTTTCTCGTTTCTTGGGCACAGCCCCCGAGTCCTTTTCCTGACAAGTTGCTTCTTCTTGCAACCTTTTGTGTATGGTCCCAACCAGCTGGTGAAGCAGCATCTGGCGTTGGAGGCCAGCCTACAGCGGCTTAAAGGTACATCCTTAGCTAGATCTTCTACTTCTTTGTCTGTTTGCTGGCTTGTGAAGCTCATGCATGTTCTTGTTGCTTTTTGCAGATGAAAATAACACTGCCCTCCGCGAGCTTGATGCTCTCAAAAAGAGCCTCAGGCGAGCGGAAAATAAAGCTAAAGATGTCGTTGGTGCGAAGAAGCGCCTCGAGCGGGAGCTAGCTGACGCAGCTACGACCAAGGAGCACCTGCAGCAGGAAGCTACAGACCGCGTGGAGAAGCTCTCCACTGCCGCCTCTTCGTGTGAGAAGGAGGTAGCCGAGAAGCTGATGGCTGCTGCCAAGGCTATTTCGGGTGAGTAATTTCGCCTGTATGTTCTATTTCGGCTGCCTTGTCTCTCTGGCTTTGCTTGATTCTTACTATACTGTTTCCGTTTTTCTAGATGTCGTAGGCATTGAGTTCGACCGCAGTGCTCTGGACCATGGTAGTGCTCTGGATGATGCTACTGCGGCGGCCGAAGATTGCTGTAGTACTGTGATTGGCCCTCTTGCCAAGGCCAGGGAGGTTCTTGGGCGCTTCTACAAGGAGCTCATCCCCGAGGGCATTGCCCTTGAGGATGTCGAATTGTTGGCAGATGCGCTGTCAGCCGATGCACCGGCGGCATACAAGCACAATAAGAAGGGCATCAGCGCGTCCATGGGGCTGGCGATGGCCATGGCATCCGGGGCGGAGCTGGATCTTCATCGGGTCACCTCCCAGATGCCAACGGCTCCTGACGAATCTGAGGTATCCTTTGCTCTCTACGCTGCCTGCTGTAAATGCTATGGGCCGAAGCTGATTGACCTGCTGGCGGAGTACGCGGTGAGACAGCAGGAAGAGGTCAAGAGCAGGCAATCTGTCTCTAAGGCCACTCAGGACGCAGCTGCTTAGGCCTTGTAATTGTAGGATAGTTGTCGTCTACTTTTGTTGTAATATTTTCATGAAAACTTCCTGTGCCACGCAGTGGCTTTTTTTTGTATATAATTAACCTTCGAGTTGTTGCCCATTCGTGTGTTGTTCATATCCCTGTCTGTTTTCCTCTAGGGACCTTCGGGTGATGACCCCGTCAATACTTTGTCTGCTTCGCAGCCGCGACCATCCTTGGATGATGCGTCGCAGCTTGTATTTCTTCGTGACTATGTCCGCAGTCTTGAGAAGGAGTTGCTTGGCATCCGAGGCCATGCGGACGTTTGGAAGTCGAAGGCGGAGCGAGGCACCGCCAGAGAGGAATATTTGATGGGGGAGCTACGGCGTTTGGCCGAACAGCTGCAGTGTAAGTTTCTTCGAGCTGCTGCTCGTTTTTGGATGCGCCTGTTGGCTGGTCATCTTACTTTGTAGGTGCCACATGTGCTAACCTTGTTCCTAGGAAGGAGAATGAGCGTGTTGCAGTTCGGATCAATTGCTTGACCCAGCAAGATATGGAAGCCGGTGGCTTTTTCTGGATGGATCGCGACCGTGCCACGGTCCTTGCGACTGTGCAGGATCGTGCTCACCAGGTATCGCGAGTGTTGCGGAAGGTGAAGACTTCCCTGGCGTCGATTCTGCACGTCATGTTTCCTCTGGATGAAGCACCACCGACTCTCTAGGGCTTGCTGGCGAAGTTTCGAGACGTGCGTCATGTCAGGGAGCTGGTGCGGCACCAGTTGGTTGCCGGGGTGAAGGCCGTGATTTCCCTCGTGCGGCTACATTGCCCTAATGTGGATCTTGCTGCTGTTCCAGCTGGGCCGCCTCCTCGGCCAGATGGTGACATGTGGGACATGCACCCGCACTATGCAGCTGTGAGGCAGTATGCCGAACAAGTTATAGATCTCTTTGAGCATCGTGTGCAGGTGATTCTTCAGAATAGGTAGGACCTGTAAAAAGATAGATGTAAAAACTTGTATGTATTTGTCTGGGCGTGTTATGCCCTTTGCTGTAAAGGTTGATTGTATTAGCACGTGGTGCTTGTTTGTATGCATGCCCTTTTCGTTAGCCTGACGTGATCAGCTACTCGGGTGTACATGTGTTATCCTCAGTCGACGAAGTTGTGAGGTGAGGGGGAGCCCCCGAGTGTGTTGTAGCATAAAGAAATGCGAGTAAGAGATAAATTTTGGGGCGAGACACTTAGCTTTATTCATATCGTAATGAGGAGGTACATTATTTGTCTGAATAGCCTTATTGAAAGTAAAGGGGGGGGATAGCTAGGGGTAGAAGCGTTGCAGTTGTGCGACGTTTCATGGGTTGGAATATGCGACTCCAGACTCCACGTGCTTTAGGCGATAGGCGCCACCTGGGATGACTTCTGTGATGACGTAGGGTCCTTCCCAGGGTGACTCGAGCTTCTTCGGCCGCTCTTGCTTGAGTCGTAAGACTAGGTCTCCTTCGACAAAGGACCTTGGGCCCAGCCGACGGCTGTGATAGTTGCAGAGGCTCTGCTGGTAGACCGCTGATCGAGCTGCGATGATGTCGCGTGCCTCGTCGAGTGTGTCGACAACGTCTTTGAGTGTGGCCAACGATTCGGCTTCGCTGTAGGCGACGACCCGTGGGGCCTTATGACGTACTTCTGCGGGCAACACGGCTTTGGCTCCATGCACCATGAAGAAAGGCGTGTAGCCAGTTGAGCTGTTTGGTGTTGTGCGCAGGCTCCAAAGGACGGAGGGTAGCTCTTCTGTCCAGGATCCCGCAAGTCGCTCGAGCGGGCTCATTAGGAGTTTCTTGATGCCGCTGCTGACGAGGCCGTTGGCCTTTTCGACCTGCCCATTCGTTTGCAGGTGCGCCACGGAGGTGTATGATATGTTGATCCCGAGGCCTTCGCAGAATTCCTGGAATTCTTTGGAGATGAAGTTTGACCCGTTGTCAGTGATGATGTTGTGCGGCACGCTCTACCTGTAGACTATGGATTCGAAGAACTTCACGGCCGTTTTACCCTTTTGGTTGGTAACAAGCATGGCTTCGATTCACTTGGTAAATTTGTCGACTGCGACCAGGAAGAAGACGTGGCCTCCCTTCGAGGACTTGGGAAGTTTGCCGATCATGTCGAGGCCCCATTGGGCGAAGGGCCAGGCCAAGGGTATGGGCCTGAGCTCTGATCCATGTGTGTGCGGTTTGTCTGTGAACCTCTGGCACCCATTGCACCTTCAGACGACGTACTTGGCGTCGTTCATGGCCGTTGGCCAGTAGAACCCAGCTCGCAGAGCTTTGGCGACGAGGGGGCGGCTGCCCGCGTGATGGCCGCAGATGCCCTCATGGATGTCTTGGAGGATAGTTTTGCCGTCACCGATGGTGACGCACCTTTGGAGTACACCCGAAATGCTGCGCTTGTAGATCTCTCCATTGATGATGGTGAATGCCTTGGACAGGCGAGATATGCGTCGGGCATCTGTCGGGTCATCAGGCAGTTCCCTGTTTATCAGGTACTGCAGGTACGACTGCGTCCATATTTCTTCGATTGCCATGACCTGCATCAGGTTGACCACTGCGACCTCTGTGTCGAGTTTTTCTGGTCCTTCCTGTCCTTCGGGTAGCATAGCCCCCGAGTGCTCTGCTTCTTCGGGTGATCCCTTGGGTAATTTCCTTTTGATGGATGGCATGCAGATCTGTTCGAGGAACACACCTGGTGGCACCCGTGCGCAGGTGGAGCCAATGTTGGCGAGTCTGTCGGCCTCTTCGTTGCTTTCTCTTCCAACGTGCCGAAGCTCGTAGCCGTCAAAGTCTCCTTCGAGTGAGTTGTAGAGTGCGCGGTACGCGATCATGTTGGCGGTGTGCGCGTCGCACTCGTTCATCGTCTGCTGGACAATGAGGTTCGAGTCACCGTAGATGACCAGGCGCGTTGCGCCACAGATCTTGGCCATCCTCATGCCGTGGATGAGGGCCTCGTATTCGACTTCGTTGTTGGAAGCTCGAAATTTCATCTGGAGGACATACTTCATCTTGTCGCCCTGCGGGGATGTCAGTATGACCCCGGCTCCTGCTCCTGCCTCGCGCTTGGAGCCATCGAAGTGCATCGTCCATGACTGTGTCATGTCCGGGGTGTCCGGCAGCTGGAGCTCCATCCAGTGGACGAGGAAGTCCGGTAGGACCTGCAATTTGATCGCATGGCATTTCTCGTAGACCATGTCTAGAGGGGACAGCTCGATGCCCCACATGGCCACGCGTCCTGTGGCCTCCGGGTTGTTCAGGATGCTGTTCAGGGGTGCCTCATTGACGACCACCACCTGATGCTCCTGGAAGTAGTGGCTCAGCCAAAGATCCATCATGAACACGCCGTAGGTGAGTTTCTGGTAGTGAGGGTACCTCTGTTTTGTCGGCGTCAATACCTCACTGAGGTAGTATATAGGGCATTGGACCCCGTGGGTCTTGCCATCTTCGGGTCGTTCGACCACGAGCACGGTGCTTACCACCAGATGCGTGGCTGCTATGTATAGTAGTAGGGGCTCGCGTTCCTTTGGCATGACCAGGACGGGCGAGGTGGAGAGCAGCCGCTTCAGATCTTCGAATGCGTCGTCCGCTTCAGGTGTCCACTCGAATTTGTCTGCTTTGCGTAGCAGTTGGTAGAAAGGAAGGGCCTTTTGACCCATGCGGTTGATGAACCTGCTCAGCGCCGTATGCGCCCAGCGAGCTGCTGAACCCCTTTGAGGTTCTTTGGTTTCTCCATGGTCATTATGGCTCGGATTTTCTTCGGGTTCGCCTCAATCCCTTGCTGGGAGATGAAGTAGCCAAGCAATTGGCCAGATGGGACGCCGAAAGCGCACTTTTCTAGGTTTAGCTTGATCTTGTAGTGATCAATGTTGTCGAACATCTCGTGGAGATCGTCGATCGGTGTCTTGGCCTCCCTCGTTTTGATTACTATGTCTTCGACATAGACCTGTATGTTGTGGCCGATCTGGCTCTTCAGACATGCCTGCATGCACCGCTGGTACGTGGCACCTTCGTTCTTCAGCCCGAAGGGCATTGTGTTGTAGCAGAATACTCCGAACGGCGTGATGAACGTTGTTTTCTCCTGGTCTTCGACATTCAGTCGAATCTGGTTGTAGCCTGAATAGGCATCGAGGAAGGAGAGTTTCTCGCATCCTGCAGTCAAATTGATGATCTGATCGATCTAAGGGAGGGGGAAGTGATCCTTTGGGCAGTGCTTGTTCAGCGAGGTGAAGTCCACACACATCTGTAGGATGTCCGTGTCCTTTTTAGGGACCATCACGGTGTTGGCCAACCACTCGCTTTCCTTGATCTCCCTGATGAAATCGGCATCGAGAAGTCTGTTGACTACAACTTCGATGGCTTCGGCTCGCGGCTCAGACAATCGTCGGATGGATTGTTTCACGGGCTTAGCATCTGGAAACGCGTTGAGTGCATGCTCGGCGAATTCCTTGGGAACTCCTGGCATGTCCGTAGGACATCAGGCGAAGATTTCCCAGCGCTCACAGAGGAATTCGACGAGCGCGCTTTCCTATGCGGGGCTGAGGTTGTTGGCGATCAGCGCCGTCTTGGAGGCGTCCGTTGGGTGGACCTGCACCTTCTTCGTGTTGACTGTTGAGTTGAACGACATGTCAGGTGCGTTCTTCCTTGAGACAGGGGGTGCCCCATTGGTTGTCACCTCTCGGAGCCTTATGAGGTCCTCCTACATGCCGAATGACTGGGACATTCTGTTAAAGTCCCTGTTGCAGTGATCCGATCGGATGAAGCTTCCGTGGACCGTGATGACGCCCCTAGATCCTGGCATCTTGAGTAGCAGGTATGCATAGTGTGGTACTTCTAGGAACCGTGCGAATGCCACGCGCCCGAGGATGGCGTGGTATTGTGATGGCCAATCCACCACTTAGAACTCGAGTCGCTCAGACCGAAAGTTATCGGGCTTGCTGAAGATGACGTCGGGCCATATCTTTCCCAGGGGAATATGCCCTTCCCTAGGACGATGTCGTGGAACATTGTGTCAGATTGTTCCAGGCTGCACAGCGGTATCCACATTGCCGCTAAGGTGCTAGCGAACATCAGATTGATGCCGCTGCCACCGTCCATGAAGACGTGGCTCATCTCGAACCCTCCGATCTGCGCCTCGAGCACCAGGGTAGCATGACCTGGGCGAGGGATCTGGCGGGGGTGATCCGAACGGCTGAACGTGATGTAGGACTCCGAACCGCTGAGGTACTCAGGGATGGCGGGTGGAGCGGTCACAACCAAGATGACTTGGCGGGTGATTTTCTTTTGCACCCTGTTTGCTCGGCGCCCCTTTTGGATCATCAATGACCCTTTTGGCGCGGGGTACCCATTTCTGTCGTTGTTCTGCGCGGGTGCGATTAGGTGATTCGAGGGTCCCACAGGTGCTGGTGGAGGAGCTCCGTGGGTGATGTCATCTGGTGCGGGTGCATGTCCGTACCCAGGGTTTGGGGCTTGCTGCCTTATCTGGGACATGCTCTCGCTGAGTTTCTAGAACTCGCGGCAGTCTTTGAGCATGTGGCTTGCCTTCTTTTTGCCATCTTGCTTGTTGATGTAGAAGTGGATGGTGCATGGGCCCGACAACTTTTCGTATGTCAAGGGCTCGTCGTCGTGGCCACGGCGTTGCCATGATTGCGATGGGCATCCTCCATCGCGGAAGTTGTTTCTACGGTATCCGCTACTGCTGCGGTTGCTTTCATTGTGACGGTCGGCGTAGCCAGCCGTGGCCATTTCGGGTCCGTAGCGATTGTCGTAGACGCGCGATCTTCGTTTGCTACGGCGTTCGCGTCGGCATCCATAGTCATCTTCCTCCTCCGAATGTGCTCGATGGATGGAGTCCTCACCATCTGCCCACCTGTTGGCGATGTCCATGAGGTGGTCGAGTGTCTTGGGTTTGACGCGCCCAAGTTCTTCCTTGAAGTCTGGCGTTTGACGCCATCCTTGAAGGCGTCGATTGTTCTCTCGTCGGAGATGTGTGCCGCGGAGTTCTTGATGTTAGACCAGCGTAGTATGTACGAGCGAATGGATTCTACCGTTCGTTGGGTGCAGGCCCGTAGCTCCTCGACCGAGGCTGGCCTCTTGCTGGTACCCTTGAAGTTTTGGATGAAACTGTACGCCAGTTCCTCCCAGCTTCAGATGGATCTCGAGGATAGGCTGCTGAGCCAGATCCGGGCTGCGCTGTCAGCTGTAGCTGAAGGCATTGCAGGGTGGTGTTTTTGTTTCCGCCGTGCAGCTTGACGGACGACAGGTGGTCGCTGAGCCACGCCATAGGGTCCTATGTGCCGTCAAACTTTGGAGTGTCCGAAGGAAGCTTGAAGTTCCATAGCATCCGCGTCCGTCGAACGGATCTGCTGAAGCATCGAGCTCCGCAGAGTTCTCCTTCGTCGTCGTCCTCTTTGGATTCGGACGAGCATACGCGCTTGTGTAAGAGGTCCCAATCTTTAATAAGATAGAGCCCCCTGTGTTTACAATGCTAGTCCCTGGATCAATAGCTACCATCCACAGTTAAGATGTAATATCAAGAAACAAAGGTCATATTATAACTTTATAACCAGGAATAACATAATTTTATTACATCAAACATAGCTCATTTGGCTATTACATTACATTGCAGCAGAATAACTATAAGCATGGGTCCTTCATCTTCAAAGTGCCACAGGCAGATGTTGGTTGTAGACTTTGTAATCCTAATCAATCAATCTTCACTAAAATCAATCAAACCTGCAACATACAAGTTACAGCCACAAAGGGTCAATACATTTGAATTGTATTGGCAAGTGATACTATGGTAGTATAGTGGAATCTATCACCTATATGCATTTGGCTAGTGGAGTTGAGGCTTGCATTGCTCAAAATAGATTTTTCCGTAACATTTGAAAATACTAAGTTTTGCTTGGCAAAATCATTTTTCTCAATTAAAGATTTGAAGATCCTTAACCAAGGCATCTCTGAATCAAAGGTTGAAGATTTCAAACAACCCTTGTTCAAACCACAAGATTTTAACTTAAAAATTGGAATGATGAGATTCTTGATTGCTTCCATGTCTTGATGCTCAAATTGTCCTTTACCAGGGACATGGCTAAGTACTTAGATTTTACACTCTGCAGAGGTGGTGCACTTTCCCCACAAGACTTGGTTTCCCAAGACAAAATATTTCAGAAGCCTTCCCTTAGACCAAAATGGACGCGTTCCAACCTATCAAACACTACCACCCACTGTCCATATGGCTAAGTTCTTGCAACCTATATGATCATGGCAGAGCCCATATTGCCAAGTGGTTGCACTTGAAGCTTCTCAACATTTGACATCTCAAATCTCTTTGTTCCTGGGTGGCATACCACAAGTGAGTTACACAAGCCAAGTCCATGGCCTTCTGTAACCACTCAACATAAACCAATCCTTCCATTCCACCCAGGTGATTCATTAACTTAGTTGTTTTATTAAACAAAAACATAAGTCCTCAGACTTAGAGATTTTTCCATAGTGTGAATATATTTTCCACCCATGTTTTCTATTAGCTAGGCTAAGCTTGATAGTAGTAGGAATATTAACTTAGGAAAATCCTTCTAAGGATTCATCTACTAGGTTTTCCTATAGCAAGGTCTATACTTAGCAAAATTCATGCAAGTTTTACTTAGAGAAAATCACTAATGCATAGTGAAAGTAATGGGATAAAAGTATGAAGCATCACTTGCCTTTTTGGTAGATGGTATAGGTTCACTCCTTGTCCTTGCAACAATCACACTCTTCAAGTCACTACAAATCAATCAAGCAAGGCACAAACTCAATCTACCACACAAGCAAAACATCACATAAAATGACAAAGTCAAAGTAATGCAAGCAAGCATGCAAAAGATGGTTCTAATTGCAAAGGTGGTCTCCACTAGGTTTCTAAACTTTGTAAAGTCAAAAGTGGTCATTTTCCAAAGTGGCAAAGTCATTTTCAAAAGGGTTTGGTCCATAAACCATTTTTAAAACAAAGTATCATTTTATGTGGTGTAAAAATATTTTTACTAAGGCATTAACTTATAGGGCTCACAAAATATGTTTTCAAACCACAAAACTTGGTGTTTAGGGTCAGAGAGTTTAAAACAAAACATTTTCCAAAGGTTTTCTTCCAAAACTAATTTTAATAAATAAACCACATTTCTATTTGACTAGAAATGGTTTTAAATCAAAGAATCATATTTTTATTTCACCAAATACATTTTTTAGTCCACAAAGTGTTTCCTAGGGTCAGTAGGTTCAAATCAATCCAATTGCCAAAGATTTTAACCCCAAATTCATTTTTAAACAATTTTTACATCCTTAACAAGCATACAAATGTTTCTGCAAATTCAAACAATCTAACATATACTATTTGCTAAACTAAGGGCATGGTTGGCTAGTGCTTGCTCTACTGATTCCAATGATACCAAATTTGCAATTTTTGGACGTGTGGTTAAAAAGTTACAGAGGTTTGAAAATTGAATCTATAACAGATTCAAATCTGTTTTTAGATCTAATACTGGCCACGCGTCGCTGTTTCATTGGTCGATACCGGTTCGGCCGGATCGGCAACGCGGTGCATTGGATTTAACTTAGGTTGAACGGTGTAGATCAAGCGTAACGGTTCAGGTTAAGTGATCTATCGCGTCCCTACGATCTTCATCTAACGGCTATCAACACAGCGACCAAGAACTGGCGGTGCCGAGCGACGGTGAGCGGCGGCGATGCTCGGCTAGCGGCGGAGCTGGCGCTAGAGGAAGCAAGGAAGAGTAAGGAGATGCTCACCAGGCTCAGGAGAACACGGCGAAGGTCAAGGTACTCGCGGTTGGTCAAGGGGCGCACTAGGGTTGCAGGAATTCCTCGTCGGAGTTGCGTCTGACGACGGCCACACTCTGTCGTGGTTGGGGAGGGTGCTGTGGATCACCTCGAGACAAAATGATGACGCGGTTAGGCGCGCAGGATCAAAACAAAGTTGTGTGCGTGAACGAGAGGTGAAGGGGCGGTCTGGTTTACCGGGGAGACGTCGTCGGAGAAGAATCAGACGGCGGCGCTGGCTCGAGGAAGACGTTGCCGACGCTCAGGGACGCGCGTGGTCGAACGAGGGGCACGGACGGATGCGTCAGGAGGTGGGAAATCTACTAGGGTGCTCAGGGAGGCGCGGGGCGAAGAGGCTCGGCCGGATTCCTCACCGGGGTGTCGTCGGACAGAGGCGGTGTTTGAGTAAAATTCGACGGCCTGGGGGCGTGCTTGAGGGAGGAGTCAGGGGGAAACGAGAGAGGATGCGTTGGCGTTTAAATGTGCATGGTCGCTGCGAGTAACGGTGGCCGCGTTAAGACGAATTCATGCCACGAAATCAAAGCCTGCAACGGTGACGGGGGAGGAAGAACGGGTCGTGGGGGTGGGGAAGATGACAGCGTGTCTGCGGGGTCCTCTGGCAGCGAGAGAGGGAGTGAGGGGGAGGGTCCACCGGTCGGTGTCTGCGCAGGTTGCTTCTGTGGTGAAGAAAAACGGTTCGGGGGCGAGGGTGAGGTGGGCTAGGTGGGCTGTTGGGCTGGGGCAGCTGGGCCAGTCTATTTCCATATTTTTTTCTTCTGAATTCTTTTTCCTTTTCTATTTCTATTTTTCTGTTTTGAATTTGAATCAATTATTCATTCACTCAAACCATTCAAACAATTCAAACAATTGTAATGAGATTTTGGTTCTGTCTATCAACATAAACCAAATCTCAAAATAAAATAATATTTTTATTCATTTTTAGGATCTATTTAATAATTAAATAAAATAGCCCTTTTGTTATTTAATCAAAATAGGGTTTGATTTATTTAATAAAATCTCCATTTGAAATCCAAATATTTTCAAAACCAAATCAGTAGGTTTTATTTGGAAATAAAGAATATTTGGAAAACTTGTTTAAAATAAAATAACATCTTTATTTTAGGGTCCATTAATAATTAAATACAATAGACCTTCATTATTAAATCAAATAGGTTTTGTTTTATTAAAATATTTATTTTTAAATCTAAAATAAAACCAAAACACTTCAGTAGGTTTTATTTGAGAATATAAAATATTTGGAAAACTTATTTAAAATAAATAAATAAGTTTTGGTGTTTATTTAAAATGGGAAAAGCCTTTACTTAAATAAAATTGGATATTAAATCCTTATTAATTTATTTTGAATAAACCTTTACTATTTTTATCAAAACAAAACATTTTATTTTAAATACTTGGCCAAGGTTTAATTTGGCTCTGTAAAATAATCGTTATTTATAAAACCACTTTTTCTTTTGAAAGCCAAAACCTTTTATTTAAAAGATCCAAAATAGTAAGTCTAAATATTTCTATTTTCCTTTATTAAATGTTTATCTTTTTAAATCCCTTTAGGATTTATTTGATCCAAATTGGTTTGAAGGTTCCATTTGGATTCAAAAAGTTTCTTCTGGCCCTGAAAATCAAACAAAGTTTTATTTTATTGATTTATTTTCACATTACAAGATTTGGAAAATCTTGGGATGTGACAGGCTACCACCCTTAAAATAAATCTCGTCCCGAGATTTGGGGAGGCTAGGGTTACAAGCAGGTTCAAAACAACTAGGGTACTACCACCCTTAAAAAAAATTCCAACTAAATTACATCTTGGCTTGGTTGGGATCCTGGGAAATCTTCTATAAGCAAACATTTGCATGGTGTCCTTGGTTTCCATACTTGACTCATGGACCAAGGTTGAGATCCTTCATAGACTTGTTTAACTTGTTCTTCATCTTTTCTGGACAATTGTTTGCATAGTGGCCTAGTTCCTTACATTTGAAACACATCACTTGGCTGATATCTTTCTTTTCCTTGGGTAATAATTCTTCTTGTTTGTTTCCTTGGTTCTTCTTCTTCTCTGGGCATTCATCGGCATAGTGTCCCATCTCTTTGCAATTGTAACATTGCACTTGAGTAATATCCTTCTTGTTAGGGTTGGGGCATTTCTTCTTCTTCTTTTTGGGTCTCTCCAAAGCTAGGAGTTCTTCTAATTCATGTTCTTCATAGGTGGGAGATCTTTCTCTCTTCTTGGGACAGCTGGTGGAGATATGACTTTCTTCTTTACCATTAGGGCATTGATCTTCATGCTCCTTGGGTGCATGATCCTTGTCTCCACAAGTATTGCTACCTTGGGTTCCTTCTAGAATAGCATATTTTTCATCCTTGTTGTCATTAGCTCTTTGGAAAAGTTTTCTCTCATGTTGATCATTTGAGTAACCATTCCTTGCAACAATTGGGATTGAAGTTTCAAAATCCTTTGTATGGCTGGGTCTAGTCCATTTTTGTTGGCTAAAAGCTGAGTTGTCTCTTGGCTCAACTGGTTTTGGGTTGCTATGAGCTCTTTCATGCTGTCTTCTTGGTTGGTGTTGGTGTCATCAACCTTGAGGTTGGAGTCTCTTGGAGAAGTCATCTATTTGGGTTGGATTTGGGTTAGAATAGGCAAAATATCTCTAAGGGAATAATTCTAATCACACACATCACAATTCACACAAACAATGGGCATGCAATCACAAACCAAAACATTTCACTCAGACACAAGTTCAAGCACATACTTAGACAACAAAAATATTTTTGTTACACCACATAAGTTGGTGGTTTTGACTTAACTAAAATATGGTGGTCCATCTATATGGTTCACTTGTGATCTTTCCTTCCTTATTGATTCTTCTTGTATGAGATCATGGTTTCCTTGAGAAAAACTCTTAGTTGCAATACTTCAAAGTTGTTGATGGCTCCTTCTTATTTTGCATTCCCTCAGTCTCTAATTCTTGAGTAAGATTTCCTTGTTTCACTTGTAGTCCTTGGTGATATCCAAGTTGGAAGTCCTTGGTGAACATGCTGAGGATGTTGAAGTCATTAGAGTTGAAGAAGTTGAAGTCATTAGAGTTGAAGATGTTGAAGAAGTCCTTTGCACATGGTGTAGTCTTTGGCCATGGGGTTGGTTTTTCCATCAAGTTTGAAATAGAAGAAGTGTAGAGTTGAAACCAAAATGATTGAGGAAAGAGTTTACAAGTTTGTTTTGTAAATAAGTTTTTGGAACAAATACAACTCCTATTTTCTAAGGGGTTTTGTCCAATCCTAGGGTTACAAATCCTATAGGCAACACAATGCTCTGATACCATCTGTAAGAGGTCCCAATCTTTAATAAGATAGAGCCCCCTGTGTTTACAATGCTAGTCCCTGGATCAATAGCTAGCATCCACAGTTAAGATGTAATATCAAGAAACAGAGGTCATATTATAAATTTATAGACAGGAATAACATAATTTTATTACATCAAACATAGCTCATTTGGCTATTACATTACATTGCAGCGGAATAACTATAAGCATGGGTCCTTCATCTTCAAAGTGCCACAGGCAGATGTTGGTTGTAGACTTTGTAATCCTAATCAATCAATCTTCACTAAAATCAATCAAACCTGCAACATACAAGTTACAACCACAAAGGGTCAATACATTTGAATTGTATTGGCAAGTGATACTATGGTAGTATAGTGGAATCTATCACCTATATGCATTTGGCTAGTGGAGTTGAGGCTTGCATTGCTCAAAATAGATTTTTCCGTAACATTTGAAAATACTAAGTTTTGCTTGGCAAAATCATTTTTCTCAATTAAAGATTTGAAGATCCTTAACCAAGGCATCTCTGAATCAAAGATTGAAGATTTCAAACAACCCTTGTTCAAACCATAAGATTTTAACTTAGAAATTGGAATGATGAGATTCTTGATTGCTTCCATGTCTTGATGCTCAAATTGTCCTTTACCAGGGACATGGCTAAGTACTTAGATTTTACACTCTGCAGAGGTGGTGCACTTTCCCCACAAGACTTGGTTTCCCAAGACAAAATATTTCAGAATCCTTCCCTTAGACCAAAATGGACGCGTTCCAACCTATCAAACACTACCACCCACTGTCCATATGGCTAAGTTCTTGCAACCTATATGATCATGGCAGAGCCCATATTGCCAAGTGGTTGCACTTGAAGCTTCTCAACATTTGACATCTCAAATCTCTTTGTTCCTGGGTGGCATACCACAAGTGAGTTACACAAGCCAAGTCCATGGCCTTGTGTAACCACTCAACATAAACCAATCCTTCCATTCCACCCAGGTGATTCATTAACTTAGTTGTTTTATTAAACAAAAACATAAGTCCTCAGACTTAGAGATTTTTCCATAGTGTGAATATATTTTCCACCCATGTTTTCTATTAGCTAGGCTAAGCTTGATAGTAGTAGGAATATTAACTTAGGAAAATCCTTCTAAGGATTCATCTACTAGGTTTTCCTATAGCAAGGTCTATACTTAGCAAAATTCATGCAAGTTTTACTTAGAGAAAATCACTAATGCATAGTGAAAGTAATAGGATAAAAGTATGAAGCATCACTTGCCTTTTTGGTAGAGGGTATAGGTTCACTCCTTGTCCTTGCAACAATCACACTCTTCAAGTCACTACAAATCAATCAAGCAAGGCACAAACTCAATCTACCAAACAAGCAAAACATCACATAAAATGACAAAGTCAAAGTAATGCATGCAAGCATGCAAAAGATGGTTCTAATTGCAAAGGTGGTCTCCACTAGGTTTCTAAACTTTGTAAAGTCAAAAGTGGTCATTTTCCAAAGTGGCAAAGTCATTTGCAAAAGGGTTTGGTCCATAAACCATTTTTAAAACAAAGTATCATTTTATGTGGTGTAAAAATATTTTTACTAAGGCATTAACCCATAGGGCTCACAAAATATGTTTTCAAACCACAAAACTTGGTGTTTAGGGTCAGAGAGTTTAAAACAAAACATTTTCAAAGGTTTTCTTCCAAAACTAATTTTAATAAATAAACCACATTTCTATTTGACTAGAAATGGTTTTAAATCAAAGAATCATATTTTTATTTCACCAAATACATTTTTGAGTCCACAAAGTGTTTCCTAGGGTCAGTAGGTTCAAATCAATCCAATTGCCAAAGATTTTAACCCCAAATTCATTTTTAAACAATTTTTACATCCTTAACAAGCATACAAATGTTTCTGCAAATTCAAACAAGCTAACAGATACTATTTGCTAAAATAAGGGCATGGTTGGCTAGTGCTTGCTCTACTGATTCCAATGATACCAAATTTGCAATTTTTGGACGTGTGGTTAAAAAGTTACAGAGGTTTGAAAATTGAATCTATAACAGATTCAAATCTGTTTTTAGATCTAATACTGGCCACGCGTCGCTGTTTCATTGGTCGATACCGGTTCGGCCGGATCGGCAACGCGGTGCATTGGATTTAAATTAGGTTGAGCGGTGTAGATCAAGCGTAACGGTTCAGGTTAAGTGATCTATCGCGTCCCTACGATCTTCATCTAACGGCTATCAACACAGCGACCAAGAACTGGCGGTGCCGAGCGACGGTGAGCGGCGGCGATGCTCGACTAGCGGCGGAGCTGGCGCTAGAGGAAGCAAGGAAGAGTAAGGAGATGCTCACCAGGCTCAGGAGAACACGGCGAAGCTCAAGGTACTCGCGGTTGGTCAAGGGGAGCACTAGGGTTGCAGGAATTCCTCGTCGGAGTTGCGTCTGACGACGGCCACACTCTGTCGTGGTTGGGGAGGGTGCTGTGGATCACCTCGAGACAAAATGATGACGCGGTTAGGCGCGCAGGATCAAAACAAAGTTGTGTGCGTGAACGAGAGGTGAAGGGGCGGTCTGGTTTACCGGGGAGACATCGTCGGAGAAGAACCAGACGGCGGCGCTGGCTCGAGGAAGACGTTGCCGACGCTCAGGGACGCGCGTGGTCGAACGAGGGGCACGGACGGATGCGTCAGGAGGTGGGAAATCTACTAGGGTGCTCAGGGAGGCGCGGGGCAAAGAGGCTCGGCCGGATTCCTCACCGGAGTGTCGTCGGACAGAGGCGGTGTTCGAGTAAAATTCGACGGCCTGGGGGCGTGCTTGAGGGAGGAGTCAGGGGGAAAGGAGAGAGGATCCGCTGGCGTTTAAATGTGCATGGTCGCTGCGAGTAACGGTGGTCGCGTTAAGATGAATTCATGCCGCGAAATGAAAGCCTGCAACGGTGACAGGGGAGGAAGAACGGGTCGTGGGGGTGGGGAAGATGACAGCATGTCTGCGGGGTCCTCTGGCAGCGAGAGAGGGAGTGAGGGGGAGGGTCCACCGGTCGGTGTCTGCGCGGGTTGCTTCTGTGGTGAAGAAAAACGGTTCGGGGGCGAGGGTGAGGTGGGCTGTTGGGCTGGGGCAGCTGGGCCAGTCTGTTTCCATATTTTTTTCTTCTGAATTCTTTTTCCTTTTCTATTTCTATTTTTCTGTTTTGAATTTGAATCAGTTATTCATTCACTCAAACCATTCAAACAATTGTAATGAGATTTTGGTTCTGTTTATCAACATAAACCAAATCTCAAAATAAAATAATATTTTTATTCATTTTTAGGATCTATTTAATAATTAAATAAAATAGCCCTTTAGTTATTTAATCAAAATAGGGTTTGATTTATTTAATAAAATCTCCATTTGAAATCCAAATATTTTCAAAACCAAATCAGTAGGTTTTATTTGGAAATAAAGAATATTTGGAAAACTTGTTTAAAATAAAATAACATCTTTATTTTAGGGTCCATTAATAATTAAATACAATAGACCTTCATTATTAAATCAAATAGGTTTTGTTTTATTAAAATATTTATTTTGAAATCTAAAATAAAACCAAAACACTTCATTAGGTTTTATTTGAGAATATAAAATATTTGTCAAACTTATTTAAAATAAATAAATAAGTTTTGCTGTTTATTCAAAATGGGAAAAGCCTTTACTTAAATAAAATTGGATATTAAATCCTTATTAATTTATTTTGAATAAACCTTTACTATTTTTATCAAAACAAAACATTTTATTTTAAATACTTGGCCAAGGTTTAATTTGGCTCTGTAAAATAATCGTTATTTATAAAACCACTTTTTCTTTTGAAAGCCAAAACCTTTTATTTAAAAGATCCAAAATAGTAAGTCTAAATATTTCTATTTTCCTTTATTAAATGTTTATCTTTTTAAATCCCTTTAGGATTTATTTGATCCAAATTGGTTTGAAGGTTCCATTTGGATTCAAAAAGTTTCTTCTGGCCCTGAAAATCAAAAAAGTTTTATTTTATTCATTTATTTTCACATTACAAGATTTGGAAAATCTTGGGATGTGACAGCTTGGCGCGTGCCTTGTCGATCTTGCGCTGAGTGAGCTCGCTTCGAGCGTCGTAGTCGCGGCTGCGACGTCTTAATCTCTTGTGCTGTCGAGGTAGGTCGTGTTCTTCCTCGTCAGATGAAGGTGTGGGACTGCGGTTGAATCTGACCGCAGCCTTCTTTTTTGGCTCCATAGGAGCTTCTCCGTGGAGCGCAGCTCCAATGAGTCCGAGTTCGGCTAGTGCGGAGTTGTGCATGGCCCTTTTTGGGTCCCCCACCGGAAGTGGATGGGACGCGAGGTTTGTGGTGGCTGCCATGATCGCAGCTTGCGGCATCTTCGGGATGACGTTGCCGTTGGCGTCCATCTCCATGAAGGACGTGTTGAGGGTTCGAGTCACCTCGCGACATGCAGCGGGGTCCATGTTCTCTATGCGAGAATGATGCTTGTTGGCGTTGTTGCCGTGCGAGCTGGAGCCGCCAACGGCGGAGAGTGCAGCTCGCCGCGTGCTAGACTCCGAGGCCGCTTGCTTATGTTTGTTGAGTACTTCCTGCATCTTCACCTGCTTTTTGTGCTCTTCAATGAGGAGCAGGTGGTACGCCATCAATAGGTCCCATGAGGCACCTACAGGAAGGATCTTGTTGCCCACCACGGCTTCGCGTGCTTGGTTCCATCCTTCCTCGCTGAGGTGGATTACTCGATTGCCATCAGGGTCGTCCTCGTTGGGCGGGGGGACGGCTGTCTCCTGTTTTCGCCGTTTCTACCCTGCGGGTTGGGTGGCGGGTTGGGTGGTTGCTGATCCACGTCGCTCTGGATGACCACGGCGCATTGCTAGCATCCGTAGGTTGGATCGCTGCTGCCATAGCTTTCGGATCCGGAACTATAGGTCCCTTCATCCGACGGCGGATTGCACAGACCTGAGTTGCAGTTGCTGTTGTCATATGACTCATCTGTCGATGGCGATGTGCGTAGCACGGGATGCGGAGCCCATGAGGCGGGCCTGATCGATGGCAGTGGCACCCTCTCTGGGAGGCGGAGAGTGCCGGTCTGTCCCACCTGGAATCAGAAGCTCCCGAACAGGATCTCGAGCCCGTTGCCTACGGGCTCGAAGTCCTTCATGGTTGCTGGCGAGTGGGCGGTGAAGTCAAAAGAGGCGAATAGGAGATGGCTCTCCGTCACCGAGGAGTTGTATATCGCTTTGGTCGGGACCGTCACGATCGCACAATCATTGCCCCTAGTTCCCACAGACGGCGCCAATTGATGAGGTTTGATCTCGTCAATGCCCATTGTTATGATCTTGGGTTTTGGAGAAGATGGGGGTGCTGGAGATCGCGGAACGGTTAATAGACAAGCAACCAGGGGACACGAGATTTACCCAGGTTCAATCCCCCGGAGGGAAAACCCTACTCCTGCTTGTCTGCTCTTGATTATGGTGGAACCGAAAGTTACAGGAGTGCGCAGATGCAATCTGGCGTGGAGGTGTGTATGCGGTGGTATGAGAGGTGCCCTCATCATCGTGCCCTCCTAGCCTTTATATAGAGGTAGGCAGGTCCCGAGCACAGATTGAGTCGGTTACAGGTTTAGGGTTTACCCCTTTGAATATTCTATCTATTCTAGTCTTGCTCTCAAGGATCCGAAGACATCATGGGCTTGGGCCACCCGAAAATCTTCATGGGCCGCGTATATTCTTGTGGGACTTCCTTGGGCTGGACCAGGTATGGTGATATCATATACCCGTAGGGTATAACCATGTCAGTTATCAAGAAAAACCTCTTTGATAGACATGAGTACTTTTGATATGAACAGCGTCCTCATGGTTGTCATCTTTATTGTGTTGAAAACTGCCACGCAAATACTTACATACAAATTCTTATAAAAGATGATATTTTACCAAATTATGATAGGACTGATATGTGTTTTGATCTTATTATGAAAAGGAGGATTCCTCCAAAGTTTCTTCTATTGTCTCTAACAATAAACCAGGGTATGTGGAGAAGCTTCCTTTCAAGCCTCTCCCTCCTAAAGAGGATAAGAAGAAGAAGAAGAGGAGTAAGAGGAGAGAGGAAACGGTATCTTCCCCTAAGCATGTTACTCCTACCATAGTTTTTGCTGATGAGTCTAGACTAGATGATGTTCCTATGCCTGTTACCTATATTAGTGATCATGATTGGGAAAAGCACACTACTTTTGATATTGAAATCTCTTTGGTACCAATTATGAAAATGATGATATTAATAATTGTTGTCCTATTAGTGCTATCCATGTTCCTTCCAGTGATGATATGTTTACAAATGTTACACACTTGGGAAGATAGTTATTATATTTCTTATGATGATACCAAACCTCCAATATATGATGATTACAATGATGAATATGATATTTTCAGTCCACCTACTATTAAGGAGAAAGTTAATTGTGATTACAATCTTCCTCCTATATTTGATGATTATGGTGATGAGAATAATAGTGATAACAATTTTTTGAATTTTCTCCCACTACAATTAATAAGAATGGCTATTCTTGTGTGGAGAGTAACAAAAATTTAATGCATGTGGCTCATGATAAGAATGTTTTATGTGATAGTTATATTGTTAATTTTGTTCATGATGCTACTGAAAGTTATTATGAGAGAGGGAAACATGGTTTTATGCATCTCAATAATATTAAGTTTCCCCTCTTTCTGTTGAAAGTCTTGAAGTTGCACTTGTTTTGCTTTCCTATGCTTGGTGCTTTGTGATTTCATGACTTGTTTCTTTACAAGATTCCTATGCATAGGAAGTGGGTTAGACTTATATTTGTTTTGAATTTGCTTCTTGATACTCTCTTTTTCTTCAATTCATATTTCTTATGTGAGCATCTTCTCAAACTATCAAGCCTAACTTAAAGGCGTTAAAGAAAAGTACTTGTTGGGAGATAACCCAAGAGTTTTCTTGAGTCTTGGAAGTTATTACTTCAGTAATGACCTCTCCTTATCCTTTTTGTTTGATTTTTGTGCCAAGAATGACGTCTAATGAGAGGGAAGTAAGACTTGGGGAGTTGTTGTCCCAAAACAAGATTTTTGTCCTCCACCATAAAAATTTGTGAGGAGTCTTTGTAACTCGGATTGAGCTGACAATTTACGAATAAATCCCCCACTATGTTAGCTAAATTTCTTTAGTAACACTTTGATTTGGGCAATAGAAGATTTTAGAAAAAAATGGTTTCTACCTGCTGGTCTGTTTTGATAGATTTCTGCCATTATTTGCATTTGCTTCTTATTGACTCCTTTTTGAGTTCTCTTTAGGTGAACTGAGCTTTTTTAAGGAGTTGCTACAGTAGCATGTGTTTTTAGTGAAAAGTCTTGCTGTTCCAAAGCTTTGCCTAAAGGTATATTATCTTTTGAATACACTAATGTTGCTAATGAAGATTGTGTGAAGTTTTGTATGAAGGAAAATTTGTAGGTGTAGAGAAAGAATGATGTAATGAGATGAAGAATGGACAAAAGCTCAAGCTTGGGTATGCCACCCCGTGTAACCCCAATAAATATTCAAGAGTTAAAAGTGTCAAAGCTTGGGGATGACCAAGGAAACCCCTTCTTCATCCATAAAAATCTCAGGTCTTTCTAGACACTTCGTTTTTATTGTTTCATGCACAGTTGTGTTGTTCTTGGAGCGTCTTAGTTTTCGTTTTTGGTTTTTGTTTGCTTATTTTGCTTGAATAAAGTTGGTTGATCTCAACATACCTTTTTGGAGAGAGACACACTCTGTTTTCATTGCCTAGAACACTTTAGTTTTCACTCTTATTGTTCTGTGAGTGTTCTCTTTTGCTAGCACTGTGTTTAGCCTTAGTTTTCTTGAGCTTTTAGCTTAGAACTTTTTAGTTCTTCTTTGTGGATTTATGAGACAAGCTCACTGATCTTTAGTTCTTCTTAGTGATTATTGCTATAGCATGACTTGTTCCAAACAATTAGGATTGCTTAATGTGCCTTGAAGGAATCATGCGTTGTTTTAGCACACAAAAGCATAGTATTGCGGTATTCTCCTTTGATGCTTTGTTTGGGTTGACTTGGCACATGCTCACACCATGTTATGACTATGAACAAGTCACCATAGCCTCTATGATCATTTAGTCCTTGAGTTGTAGTACCACTCTTTGCTTTGATTAGTAATGCTTTGTTGTACTGCATGATTATGGCCATTATTGCTCTCTTAGTTGGTTGCTCCCAGTCTTTTGCTAGCCTCCACTTGTATGAGTAAGCTATACAAATGCTTCCAACTCCCAAGAAACCAAGTTATTCCAAAGTGTCCACTATAAACTCTTATGCATGGTGTGTTACACCATTCCAATGAATATTCTTGTTTTCAGCTATCTTCCAATTAAAAACTATTTTGTTATGTGAAAACTTAGTGATTAAAGCCCTCACAAACTTGATGGCACACTTTATATTCTTTGCCCCTAATAAACTTGAACCATTGTGTCATCTATGTTGTATATGCTTGCACTTATACGTTGTAATTAGCAGAACCATGCTGTCATGGGGAACGTTTTCAACATTGCACTTGTACTTTGTACTCGGCTGATATCATGCTCTTTTGTCTATGGATGTCACCGGTGTGAAATAAAGAGGGAACTTGTAAGTCCATGGATTTTGTATCCTGTGTTAGAGGAACACCTGGGTCGCTAGCCTAAGCCATGCCTAATCATGGTGGAAACTTGCAGCATCACCATAGTGACATCTATGAAGAATTCTTATTATAGAAAAAGAGAGGCACATTGAGAAAAGAGGAAAGAGAGAAAAAAGCACCATATTCCCATGGTAGATAAGAAGATTGCTTAGATGATCATTGTCTCCTTGCCTTGTCATTTTGGTTATGGGAAAGCTCCTGTACCATGTGCAAGGGGTACCCCGTTGGCAGATCTCTATGATATGCAAATACTTACAATGACAAGAACTTACAAGTGACTAAAGTTGAGTAGCATGAGGTGTGGCCCTCGTATTCAAGGGACTTGATATTGCCAACTTATACTTCGTCAAGCATATACTCCATCTTTGTTCACTTTAACCTTAATCACTTCAAGATGCTTATGATAGGGGCAATGAGGGATGAAAGATAACAAGTACCATAATTTTTGGAAGCTCTTTTTGAAACTTCAAATGCCTGCTTCCTTTATGAAAGGCCTTTCTTCCACCATTATTTGAGTCTCCACCTTCTACCTTTAGGCACCATTAAGAGAGCATAGTTGTCATTCTGTGTGCATTGTTCCAAAGCTTATTGATTGATGCATATTGTGATATTACTTGTTATTGTGCTACTTGTTTCTAGTGACCCTTGTGAACTTTGAAGGTTTCCTATGCATCTATTTGCTACTCTATGAGGGACATGCTGATTGCCACTATGCCATGTTTTTGTATGTGAAACAAACAAACGTTTTTCAATGCATATTATTCATGATCTTTGTTTGTAGCTTGACATGTTGCTTGCATAGTTACTATGTCCTATTGTTAGAACTCCATCTTTCATGCACATGTTTAGAGTTCTTTGATCACAACTTTCAATGCTTGCAAATGGTTTGATCTTTATTGTGATGGTGCATGTCTGTAACACCCTCAGAATCGACCCTATGCAAGTTTCAGCGATTCCCGCCAAACCCGCATAGAAACGATTCAAAGGTGCCCACCAAGCACTTTCGTGCGGGTGGAAAACGAAGTAATAACATTACACAACAGTCCTCGATGGGACCCACAGAAAAGATATATATATACAACACGACTCCATGAGTCAAGAATACAGATATAATATACAAAGATCCAAATCACCTTGAAAATGATAGAGCGTCCGACTACGGACAAGATGCAAATGGGGCTAAGAGCCCTGAAGAATAACCAATGGAGTCCATAACCCTGCCCAGGCCAAGCCGGAAGGGTAACCCTGCTAACGACGTCGAAACCTGCTAAAACAAAAGGGGTGCCGACAAAGGGCAAAGGAAAAAGAGGAGCGTCAGTACTGAGGCCAGTACACGGCGAGGCTAGAATTCGGCGGTCCTCGCCTACATAGGTATGGTGGACTGCAGCGGCAGCGCGGCATGCACTAAACAACCTATAGAGACTCGATACAACTGTCGGTTATCAGAGAGGCATAAGAAAGACCTATTCGGAACCAACCTGATGCTACCATCAAACAAACCCATCCTGGTGTTTCCCCCTCGAGGCCAAACGAGGAAGTCAACCGAGGAACTCACACAGTTGGCAGTTTTATTTATTCGGTTATCGTTGCAGCAATTACTAGTCAAGTATAGATAATCATCTTGATATAATAAGCAGTGGGCAAGTTTATTTAACCATTCCGTTATAGTTGCGGCAATTACTAGTCAAATACAATTAGCATGAGATATCCCAAACCCAGCAGTTGTTGGTACTTTTATTTAGCCATTCCGTTATAGTTGCAATACTTACTAGTCAGGTACAATGGTAGCAAGCGGCAACCCAAACAAGCAATTGTTGGCAATTTTATTTAGCCATTCCATTATCGTGAAGCTGATTACTAGTCATTATAAAGTCAAATTTATAGCACTACTTTAGTTATAGTTGTCTATGATCGAGATACTGTGCTCCAAGTCGTCCATAACCGCAGACACGACTTTCAGAAAGTTTTACCCTGCAGGGGTGCACAAATAGCAACACACACTCGATCAACCTCGGAAAAAACCAAATCAAAACCCAACGAGGCTTTCACGACAAAGCAATCATAGGATTCAGAAATATTTCAGGGGGCCACCCCTTGGAGTACACCCGCAACGAAGTTAGCTGACTCCGAGACGGACCCGAGGTTTGGGTGGACGGCTGTAAACGACTGGGAACCCGAAAACTCGGGCTTGTCGATACCGCGAAAACGTGTCCCGATCCTAAACAGTACAGGTGCTCCTCGCACAATCGTAATAAAGCAGTAAATCATGGCATAGGTACAGGATAGTAAATAAAACCCCAAACTAGTTTGTGGCCCCAAGAAATAAGAATGAATCAAGTTCTGGCTCAGGGGGGTCCCATAATCCTCCCGGATTGTGATAGCGCGAATATTCAAGGAACAGGTATCAAGTACTCGGGGTCCTACGGGACACAAGTGGACGGTTAACAACCAAATAACATCTATTGCCCACCTGTGCCTCTGCTTACCTACTTCAATTTTAGTTGTTAAACAGTAATTAAAGTAAACGATAATGAAAGCCATGATCATCTCCAACCTTAACATGCGGCAACACTCCAACAACTGTGGTACTGGACGACACGCAACAGCACTTGAGCAAGCGACTACGACGTGCAAGTCCAACTATCTACCAAGCAACAGGTAATAGGATGTGTCCAAGGCAATATAAGGCTGCAAGGGGTATCACGGGTACGAAAACTAGAGCAACGCAACACAGATAGCAATAGATCAACAGGAGGGAATAAATACTATAAATGCCAAATAGGTAGAAGGGGAAGGGATGCTCGCCTGAAAACATTGCCGAAGGTTCATCCGAAGATCGGGGCGAAGCTCACATCAACTCAACGGCCTTATCCGCGAAGAAGCAAAACACTAGAATAAACACCGGATGCACTATTTAATACTACGGCAAAAGATCGAGCATGATGCATGTATGATGCATGGCATGGCAAAGGTGCGATGCAATTAGGCCATATTAAGCGGAACCGGGGTCCCGACAATTAAATAGATGGTTCATGTTGTTTAGATACCCCGCAATTTAAATGTTGTCTTAACATGGCAAAAGATAGCACCGGTTTGCTACACCAATTTAAATGAGGCCAATATAAGACTAGATTTGCCCGCATATGGGCCCCATATTTAATTATATGGTGAATCGGCATAAGGCCCCCAAACCCACATGATATGCATGCAAGCATGACAATTTAATATGCAACAAGTTTATATTTCATTTTATAAAATAGGGCTCGGGAAGGGAATAACATTAGGGTTTGTCGATCTTGGGCTCCGAGGGTTCGGGGTCGGGTCTCAGGGTTCAGGGTTCGACGGGATCGCTCTCGGATAACTGAGGTAGATCTTGTCGCATCCGGGAAGCAGGACCTGGTTCGGCGTCAGGGGCGCATCAGATTCGCCCTGGTCGGTGTCGATCTTGTCGTTGCGAAGATCTTGTCGGGTCCGCGCCATCAAGTCGGTCTTGGCGTCCGGGATGAAGAACTTGGCGTTAGGCGGTAGATCTTGTCGGTTCCACCCCGAAGGCCTGGTTGTTCCCCGGCGTAGATCTTGGGGGTTTCGGGTTTCCACGGGTTCGGGCTCGACAATCGGACTCCGGGAACGGGTCTTGGCGAACTTGGCGGTTCCGAGGGTCCGACGGGTTTCGGCTCGGTCTTCAGGCACCCGAACAGGCTTCTTGAATTTCGTGAAGGAGATCTTGGGGTTTCCGTGACGTAGGTCTTGGTGGCGAATGGGTCTCAGGAAGATCTTGGGTGCCCGTTTCAATGGTCGATGAGGATCTTGTATATGCGTCAGTGGTCTCCGATTAACGCTGGAGCCAAAATGATTGGCCAGAGGGCAGCATCACCACAATCCTGAGAGTATCCAACTCTTGCAGTACCATGTATGCAGCACATAACACCATCACGAGCAGCGGAGCAGCAGCTGCACAGGGGCGGCCTCACGCGCGACGCGGCCGGTGGTCGCTGGCGAGGGGGACCGAGGAGCCGACGGCCGGTGGAGAAGTCCGGCGAGGCGGGGAGGGTGAGCTTGGGGCCGGGGCAGCGGACGGAGGAAGAGGCCGGCGGTGGCCGGAGGCGCTCAGGGGGCGGCGGTGGAGACGCGAGGTCGCGCGGCCGGGGCCGGCGCTGGAGGGCGGCGGCGGCGCTCAGGGGGCGGTTGGGGAGTGCTGCAGGCGGTGGCGCACGGTGCGGCAGAGGAGGCCGACGTGCAGAGCTCGAGGCGGCCGGGCGCGGCGATGCGAGAGGGCGGCCGGCGCATGCGGTGCGGCACAGAGGGGGGTCCGGGGTTCGGCGACGAGGAGGCGCGGGGCCGCGGCGTCGTCGGGAACGGGGAAGAGGGCGCGGAGGAGGGGGGTCGTCGTCGGGGACGGGGAAGAGGGCGCGGAGGAGGGGGGTCGTCGTCGGCGGGCATGGCGGCCGGGGACAGCAGGCGCGACGGAGAGGAGGGTCGCTGGCAGGGCGAGGAGGAAGGGCGGCGGCGCCGTGCTTCAACAAGGGAGGGAGGGAGCGACGCAAAGGAGAGGACAGGGGCGCGTCGGGTGGACGTGGTGGGGCTAGGAGAGGGCGTGGGGATCGGGGCAGGGGCGGTTGGGGAGTGTGGCGTGTGCGGTCGGTGAGGGATTGGGGCCAGGGAAGAGAGAGAGAGGGGAAGGGGAGTGGGGCCAGAAGGGTGAAGTGGACTGCTGGGATTGGATGGGGGAAGATGAGAGATGAGGTGGCGAGCCGTGGTTGGCCAGGGTGATGTGGCTGGAGGGTGGGTAGACTAGGATTGGGTAGGAATAGAATTAGACAGGCTGGTCTGATTTTGTACTGGGGGTGGTCGACTGGGTCGGATCGGCCCGTTCGACTGCCCCCTAAAAATAATATAGATTTTTATTTAATTTGAAATAACTTTTGTAATTAGTTTTTAGACAAATAAAAGACCCAGAAAAGCCCGTCGCTTTAATTTGAAATTGAGACGGGGAACATTTAGAAAACCAAACTAGGTTTTCAGAAAATAGGTTTCGACAAACAAATGCATGATGACATGATGATGCCCAAATGCAATGTGTCATGATGACATGAGCATGAGGTCATGATGATACAATGCACAAAATCAACGCGATTTTCTAGTAGTGGTTTTGCGGGATGCCACAATTCGACACCACTAACAATGGATCTCGCCCTCGAGATCCGCCTCATGGTACCGGAAGGAAGGTCGGCGACCTGCGTCTTCTCGCTTCGTGTAGATCCTCGCGACACCACTAACAAGAGGTCGTTGTCCGTGATCGTCGAGAGGACACTCCGGGAACAAAAAGGGCGAAGGTAGAGGTATCAACAAATAAAGCCACCTCTAACTCCGATAAAAAGAGAACCGATGCATTCTCATCCACTTCAATGTACACAAGCGAATAGAGTGAGTAGTCGGCATGGGGGCCAATCCATCACGCACCCAAACTATTACTCCGCACAATCAGTAGAAAAGCGTGCAACCATTCTTGGAATCAGACTGAAGATCTCGACAATCGAGGTTCAGAAACAAAGGAGTGATGCAGACTCTGCATCGGATCTGGCGTAGATGATGTCGTCGCGTCGGAAAACACCGGAAGGCACGAGAAGGAACAAAGAGAAGTCCACCAGACGAAGGGTTCCTCGGATAGCATGAAGACCAGATGTAGCAACACCGTTACCAAAGGAGGAAGCGAAACCCTGAAGGTACGATGGAACCCAACCACGAGAAATCCTGTACTCGAAGAGAGAGAAGAGAGCGGATTCAAAACACGCAGAGGTGAGAGGAGAGCAGCAGAGGGATAAGGAGTAAAATCAGACCTAATCAAAACTATCCAACCGATTTTTCAAAAATAGTTTTGACACTCTACTTCGGTCGTTAGCTAGGTTATCCTACAGGCTGGACTTGTGGGGTATCGCAACTGCTGAGCTCTGATACCACTCTGTAACACCCTCAGAATCGACCCTATGCAAGTTTCAGCGATTCCCGCCAAACCCGCATAGAAACGATTCAAAGGTGCCCACCAGGCACTTTCGTGCGGGTGGAAAACGAAGTAATAACATTACACAACAGTCCTCGATGGGACCCACAGAACAGATATATATATACAACACGACTCCATGAGTCAAGAATACAGATATAATATACAAAGATCCAAATCACCTTGAAAATGATAGAGCGTCCGACTACGGACAAGATGCAAATGGGGCTAAGAGCCCTGAAGAATAACAAATGGCGTCCATAACCCTGCCCAGGCCAAGCCGGAAGGGTAACCCTGCTAACGACATCGAAACCTGCTAAAACAAAAGGGGTGCCGACAAAGGGCAAAGGAAAAAGAGGAGCGTCAGTACTGAGGCCAGTACACGGCGAGGCTAGAATTCGGCGGTCCTCGCCTACATAGGTATGGTGGACTGCAGCGGCAGCGCGGCATGCACTAAACAACCTATAGAGACTCGATACAACTGTCGGTTATCAGAGAGGGATAAGAAAGACCTATTCGGAACCAACCTGATGCTACCATCAAACAAACCCATCCTGGTGTTTCCCCCTCGAGGCCGAACGAGGAAGTCAACCGAGGAACTCACACAGTTGGCAGTTTTATTTATTCGGTTATCGTTGCAGCAATTACTAGTCAAGTATAGATAATCATCTTGATATAATAAGCAGTGGGCAAGTTTATTTAACCATTCCATTATAGTTGCGTTAATTACTAGTCAAATACAATTAGCATGAGATATCCCAAACCCAGCAGTTGTTGGTACTTTTATTTAGCCATTCCGTTATAGTTGCAATACTTACTAGTCAGGTACAATGGTAGCAAGCGGCAACCCAAACAAGCAATTTGTGTTGGCAATTTTATTTAGCCATTCCATTATCGTGAAGCTGATTACTAGTCATTATAAAGTCAAATTTATAGCATTACTTTAGTTATAGTTGTCTATGATCGAGATACTGTGCTCCAAGTCGTCCATAACCGCGGACACGGCTTTCAGAAAGTTTTACCCTGCAGGGGTGCACAAATAGCAACACACACTCGATCAACCTCGGAAAAAACCAAATCAAAACCCAACGAGGCTTTCACGACAAAGCAATCACAGGATTCAGAAATATTTCAGGGGGCCACCCCTTGGAGTACACCCGCAACGAAGTTAGCTGACTCCGAGACGGACCCGAGGTTTGGGTGGACGGCTGTAAACGACTGGGAACCCGAAAACTCGGGTTTGTCGATACCGCGAAAACGTGTCCCGATCCTAAACAGTACAGGTTCTCCTCGCACAATCGTAATAAAGCAGTAAAGCATGGCATAGGTACAGGATAGTAAATAAAACCCCAAACTAGTTTGTGGCCCCAAGAAATAAGAATGAATCAAGCTCTGGCTCAGGGGGGTCCCATAATCCTCCCGGATGTGGATAGCGCGAATATTCAAGGAACAGGTATCAAGTACTCGGGGTCCTACGGGACACAAGTGGACGGTTAACAACCAAATAACATCTATTGCCCACCTGTGCCTCTGCTTACCTACTTCAATTTTAGTTGTTAAACAGTAATTAAAGTAAACGATAATGAAAGCCATGATCATCTCCAACCTTAAACATGCGGCAACACTCCGACAATTGTGGTACTGGACGACACGCAACAGCACTTGAGCAAGCGACTACGACGTGCAAGTCCAACTATCTACCAAGCAACAGGTAATAGGATGTGTCCAAGGCAATATAAGGCTGCAAGGGATATCACGGGTACGAAAACTAGAGCAACGCAACACAGATAACAATAGATCAACAGGAGGGAATAAAGACTATAAATGCCAAATAGGTAGAAGGGGAAGGGATGCTCGCCTGAAAACATTGCCGAAGGTTCATCCGAAGATCGGGGCGAAGCTCACATCAACTCAACGGCCTTATCCGCGAAGAAGCAAAACACTAGAATAAACACCGGATGCACTATTTAATACTACGGCAAAAGATCGAGCATGATGCATGTATGATGCATGGCATGGCAAAGGTGCGATGCAATTAGGCCATATTAAGCGGAACCGGGGTCCCGACAATTAAATAGATGGTTCATGTTGTTTAGATACCCCGCAATTTAAATGTTGTCTTAACATGGCAAAAGATAGCACCGGTTTGCTACACCAATTTAAATGAGGCCAATATAAGACTAGATTTGCCCGCATATGGGCCCCATATTTAATTATATGGTGAATCGGCATAAGGCCCCCAAACCCACATGATATGCATGCAAGCATGACAATTTAATATGCAACAAGTTTATATTTCATTTTATAAAATAGGGCTCGGGAAGGGAATCACATTAGGGTTTGTCGATCTTGGGCTCCGAGGGTTCGGGGTCGGGTCTCAGGGTTCAGGGTTCGACGGGATCGGTCTCGGATAACTGAGGTAGATCTTGTCGCATCCGGGAAGCAGGACTTGGTTCGGCGTCAGGGGCGCATCAGATTCGCCCTGGTCGGTGTCGATCTTGTCGTTGCGAAGATCTTGTCGGGTCCGCTCCATCAAGTCGGTCTTGGCGTCCGGGATGAAGAACTTGGCGTTAGGCGGTAGATCTTGTTGGTTCCACCCCGAAGGCTTGGTTGTTCCGCGACGTAGATCTTGGGGGTTTCGGGTTTCCACGGGTTCGGGATCGACAATCGGACTCCGGGAACGGGTCTTGGCGAACTTGGCGGTTCCGAGGGTCCGACGGGTTTCGGCTCGGTCTTCAGGCACCCGAACAGGCTTCTTGAATTTCGTGAAGGAGATCTTGGGGTTTCCGTGACGTAGGTCTTGGTAGCGAATGGGTCTCAGGAAGATCTTGGGTGCCCGTTTCAATGGTCGATGAGGATCTTGTATATGCGTCGGTGGTCTCCGATTAACGCTGGAGCCAAAATGATTGGCCAGAGGGCAGCATCACCACAATCCTGAGAGTATCCAACTCTTGCAGTACCATGTATGCAGCACATAACACCATCACGAGCAGCGGAGCAGCAGCTGCACAGGGACGGCCTCACGCGCGACGCGGCCGGTGGTCGCTGGCGAGGGGGACCGAGGAGCCGGCGGCCGGTGGAGAAGTCCGGCGAGGCGGGGAGGGCGAGCTTGGGGCTGGGGCAGTGGACGGAGGAAGAGGCCGGCGGTGGCCGGAGGCGCTCAGGGGGCGGCGGTGGAGACGCGGGGTCGCGCGGCCGGGGCCGGCGCTGGAGGGCGGCGGCGGCGGCGCTCAGGTGGCGGTTGGGGAGTGCTACAGGCGGTGGCGCACGGCGTGGCAGAGGAGGCCGACGTGCAGAGCTCGAGGCGGCCGGGCGCGGCGATGCGAGAGGGCGGCCGGCGCACGCGGTGCGGCACAGAGGGGGGTCCGGGGTTCGGCGACGAGGAGGCGCGGGGCCGCGGCGTCGTCGGGAACGGGGAAGAGGGCGCGGAGGAGGGGGGTCGTCGTCGGGGACGGGGAAGAGGGCGCGGAGGAGGGGGTCGTCGTCGGCGGGCATGGCGGCCGGGGACAGCAGGCGCGACGGAGAGGAGGGTCGCTGGCAGGGCGAGGAGGAAGGGCGGCGGCGCCGTGCTGCAACAAGGGAGGGAGGGAGCGACGCAAAGGAGAGGACAGGGGCGCGTCGGGTGGACGTGGTGGTGCCAGGAGAGGGCGTGGGGATCGGGGCAGGGGCGGTTGGGGAGTGTGGCGTGTGCGGTCGGTGAGGGAGTGGGGCCAGGGAAGAGAGAGAGAGGGGAAGGGGAGTGGGGCCAGAAGGGTGAAGTGGACTGCTGGGATTGGATGGGGGAAGATGAGAGATGAGGTGGCGAGCCGTGGTTGGCCAGGGTGATGTGGCTGGAGGGTGGGTAGACTAGGATTGGGTAGGAATAGAATTAGACAGGCTGGTCTGATTTTGTACTGGGGGTGGTCGACTGGGTCGGATCGGCCCGTTCGACTGCCCCCTAAAAATAATATAGATTTTTATTTAATTTGAAATAACTTTTGTAATTAGTTTTTAGACAAATAAAAGACCCGGAAAAGCCCGACGCTTTAATTTGAAATTGAGACGGGGAACATTTAGAAAACCAAACTAGGTTTTCAGAAAATAGGTTTCGACAAACAAATGCATGATGACATGATGATGCCCAAATGCAATGTGTCATGATGACATGAGCATGAGGTCATGATGATGCAATGCACAAAATCAACGCGATTTTCTAGTAGTGGTTTTGCGGGATGCCACAATGTCACCTCAAAAATTATTATTTTTATCACTATCCTACTCGAGGACGAGCAGGAGTTAAGCTTGGGGATGCTTGATATGTCGGAAACGTATCTATAATTTTTGATGCTCCACGCTTGTTTTGTATCTACTTTGCTTTGCTTTGTCTACACTTTGAGGTGTTTTTATATCTTTTCTGGAACTAACCTATTAACAAGATGCCACAGTGCCAGTTGCCTGTTTTCTTCTGTTTTTGGTTCCAGAAAGGCAGAAAATCAATATTCTCGAAATTGGACGGGACAAAAGCCAAAGTCATTATTTTCCTAGAGCAACACGGAACCACGAAGCAGAGCCGGAGGGGGGCCATAGGGTGGCCGCAGCCCCTAGGCGCAGGCAAGCCCTGGAGGCACCCACAGGGGGTGTGGGCCCCCTGGACCCCCACCGACCTTGATTCCTGCGCCTATAAGAAGCCTCCGACCCAAAAATCCTAGGGCATCCAGAAGAAATCCACGAAAACCTCCATAGCGCCGCCGCCACCGAAAGGGAGATTTGGGGGACAGAAAGTCTCTGTTCTGGCACCCTGCCGAGACGAGGAAGTGCCCCCGGAGGCATCTCCATCGATCTCCATTGCCATCTTCATCACCGTTGTTGATTCCCATGATGAGGAGGGAGTAATTCTTCCTCGAGGCTAAGGGCTCTACCGGTAGCTATGTGTTCATCTCTCTCTCTCTCTCTCTATGCATGTTCTTGTTGGGGTCATGAGCTTTGTAATGAAGTAGATCTACCTTGCTACTCAAGTGCTTCATTAGATCTTTGCTCTCCCCATGTATTTGAAATTGACAGCGTGCACACCATGGTGGCACTTAGGCTTGAGTCTACATAAATACTCTTTGTGCTTTAATAGATCTATGCTTTTCCCCACGTGTGTGAAAGTGACAGCGTGCATACTGTGTGTGGCACTTTGTCTAGATTGAATATTTGTTATGAGTTATATTTGGAGTTGGATGTCTCTATGAAATTGTGGTGTTTGTTGGAACCATCTAGCGCTCAAGGTGACAGTGTGGGGTTATCTAGATTGGGGAAGGCCCTACCATGGATTAGAGTGTCCAACCGGAGAGTAGTTAAGAGTAGTATCATGAAGAGAGGATATTTATATGAGAGAGTGTTCACTAGTGAAAGTATGATCCCTAGGCCTTGTTTCTAAACATTGAAACACCGTTTGCATCTAGATCTGTTACATGTTTGCTTGCTTCCAGTCTTTACCTCGCCGTCAAGATCCATCAAAGCTATTTTCTGGCACCGTTACCACTTGTATTTCACTATCTCTTCGCCAAACTAGTGCACCTATATTGGGTGTGTTGGGGACACAAGAGACTTCTTGTATCTTGATTGCAAGGTTGCTTGAGAGGGAATACCTTTGACCACTTCCTCCCTAAGTTCGATAAACCTTGGGTAATCCACTTAAGGGAAACTTACTGCTGTTCTACAAACCTCTGCACTTGGAGGCCCAACAACTTTCTACAAGAAAAGAAGTGCGTAGACATCAACATGCTACAAACTATTAGCAAGATGGAGCTAATCATAGACAAGCAAGAACTACTAAGCATCCATAGTGACATACACCTTACACAAACAGGCTAAGCATGCTCACTATGATGAGTATATGTACAAAAATGAAACAAATAGAGTTCGTTACCAACCTCTTACCACACCTCAAGTTGTCTTAATCTTCATTATTGCCCTTCACTTGTGTGACTTGATTAATTAACATGAAACGAAAATCCACTGAGGACGGCTGAACTCTGCAAAGAACTCACAAAACCAAAGAAGAACAACAAATATTTTTGGTGTTTTCGATTTTTTTAGAAACAAACAAACAAAGAAAAACCAAACAAAAACAAATAAAACCAAACAAAGCAAAATATTTTTGGGTTTTATTTTATTTTAAGGCAAACCAAGGCAAATAAACAAACCAAGAGAAACAACGAAAATATTTTTGGTATTTTTGGGTTTTTGGAAAGAAGCAGCAAAAACCAAAAAGAAAGCAAAAAAAATGGATATACAAAGAAGCGACCGAACATGGTATATAGATGAGTGTGACGTCGGTATACCTCCCCCCAAGCTTAGGCTTTTGGCCTAAGTGGGGCTCAATCCCATGGTGCCCAAGTAGATGCACCTCTGTAGTATGTCGAGGAAGCTCCCTCGTCCTGGTACGAGCTCGAGGCCTCCCCTGTGTACACATGGGGGGTCGTATGATGGTGCTTACTCCTGATAGTGCCCACGAAAGTTCAGAGAGCATAACTCGTCATCCATCTCCACCTTTGAGCGTGACCAAGGTCCCTGAGAAATACTGAGCAAAGTGGTTTGGGATAGTGATCTCTCTCTCTCTCTTCCCCGTCAATAAACAGCATTCTATAAAACCAGGTTATCAAGAGTATAGCTAGTGGTGACAAAGTGGTGCGCCTTCATGGAAGCAAGATCAAGCCTTTGAGGAGCCAAAACTGTATCATGAGGATCAATAGCAATGTCCAAAGCAGCAGCAACACGAGTAGCAATAATCCCCCCATAAATGGGTCCCTTAGCAGCTAGACGATGAGCAATGAGAGAACCAAGATTATACTTGTCCTCACTATTGAGCGCAATAGCTAAGAAGGCCAATTGATAGTTGGAAATATTACTAGTGTTCTCCCTACCAAGAACACTGGTGGCAAGATAGTAAGCAAAATACCTGATGGTTGGAAGTTGAATGTTCTTTATCTTCCCTCGCTGAGCTCTACGGTCATCATCATTGGTTATTCCTCGGTAAAGCTCTAACAAATCAGCAGGTAGAGCTTGAATCTTCTTTGATGACCCTGTTGTACCAAGTCCCAGGGCCTTGCAAAATTTCTTCAATGTCATAGAATGAGCCCTGCCATAAATTCTGAAAGACGGAGAAGGATTGAACATACTATTGGTAAAGGAGAAACTCTCCACAAATGTTTTAGTAAGCAAAGCATATTGTGCACTCTCATCCTGCATGTAACTTGTTAGTCCAGCTCTCTGCACCAAAGTCATGAAATCATTAAGAATCCCAGCAGCTCGCAAGAATGTTTGACAAGGAAAGGTGGAGGGGTGTGCATCCCCTTCATCTCCCTTGTCACCAAATCGCGGAGTGATGAGATCCTCACTGTATGAGGGTCTAGTACTAGTAGATGACCTTGGAAGCCTTTCCCTTCTAGGTGCATCACTCTCAAAAATGTCACCAAAGGTGTGGTGGTCCATGACTTCCCTATTCTAAAATTTTTAAACAACCATCAAACCAAGTGATTTCTAAGCTGATAAATGATGAACAACTACTATAGGAACTTGCTAGAGGACTACACATGCATCAAAACAAAGTTTCTAAGCAAATAAAAAGCATGCAAGCTCAAATAACCTATCACCTATAGAAGCAAAATACTCAAGATACAATCTACCAATCACAAATCTAATTGGACAAGTGGAGGAGGCACATACCAAGGAGCAAACCCTCCAAAAATCAGCACTTGAGATGGGCTGAGCAAGGAGATCGAAAATCATGAGCATGAACAGCAAGAACTCGAGATTGAGAAAGTTTTCCGGTGTTTTTCGGGAGAGAGAAAGAAGGTGGCTTTGAGGAGGCAGCCTGGAGGGGCCTAGGTGGGCCAGACCCCCTAGGAGCCACCAGTGGTGGGCCCGCGCCTACCACAGGTGTGGTGTCCTGGGGTGGCCCCCTGGGTCACCTCTGGTACCTCTCTGCCCCTTTTTTTGAGGAAATATTTATTTTGAATTTTCTCGGATTTTTCGGGAAACTTTATTTTTGGACAATTTTCAGGGTATGAAAATTGATTTTCTCGCAGAAACAATTTTTTCAGAAGAAGCAAAAGCAAACCAAAAGCCAAACTACAAGATCTCAAAGAAACTCAAACAAGCAAACAACTAGCAAAACTAAAGCTAAAGCAAAGACTAGGAAGGAGAAAGGAAAAAAGGAAGCAAGTATAACCACAGTGGAAACATTATTTCGTTCATAAAAATCCTTTTGTTAACAAGGTTGATCAAGTCTTGTTACCAAAATAATCTTATATGAAACAAAACTTTGCATTCCACAAGGTGATTATGTTACCTCATACTTGATAGCAATGGTCCCATTCATAATAGTTTCAAAATTTTCTTGTGGAATGGGACAATATATTTCTCCAACCTTGATGCTCTCAATATTTTCAATGGAATTTAGCCAATAGCTCTTAACAACCTTCTTGGGGAAATAGACAAAGTGCTCTTTGTAATTAATATTGAATGTTACTTTTCCTTGATTACAATTGATGACAGCACCTGCAGTATTAAGAAAAGGTCTCCCAAGAATAATAGAATATTATCATCTTCAAGCATTTCAAGCACAAGAAAATCAGTTAAGACATGCAATTATGAACAACTTAAACAGGAACATCCTCACATATACCAATAGGAATAGTAGTTGACTTATCATCCATTTGCAAAGAAATATCAGTTGGTATCAACTTTTCTAGCTGGAGTCTCTTATAGAGAGAAAAAGGCATTACACTCACTCCAGCTCCCAAATCACATAAAGCGGTTCTAACATAATTATTCTTAATGGAGCAAGGAATAGTTGGTATACCTGCATCACCAAGTTTCTTTGGAACCTTACCATTGAAGGAATAATTAGCAAGTAGAGTAGAAATCTCCTCATTAGGAATCTTCCTTTTATTAGAGACAATATCCTTCATATACTTTGAATAAGGCGGCAACTTAATAGCATAAGTCAAAGGAATTTGCAAGAATAAAGGTTTCATCCACTCACAAATTTTTTTGTAGTGTTGTTCCTCCTTTGACTTGTGTTTCTTACCTAGAAAAGGCATAGGTTTCTGCACCCAAGGTTCTCTCTTTTTACCATGTTTATTAGAAATAAAATCTTTCTTTGTGTACCTAGTGTTCTTAGTGTGCTTCTCAGGTTCTTCCTCAACTTCCTCCTTATCAGGACACTCATTTTTATCATTACCACTCTTAGTGTCAGCATCAGAGACAAATATACTATTAGGATCTACAGCAGGTTCAAGTGGTTCCTCAACTATCTTATGTTTCTTTTTTTCCTCTTATGAGGACTACCACTATCTTCACCTTGTTGGGAATCCTAATCTATTCCTTTAGGGTGTCCTTCAGGATATAAAGGATCTTGAGTAGCTATATCACTCCTAGTTATAATTCCATAAGCATGTTTATCTCCTGAAGAATTAACTAGCATATCCTTTTGTACCTTAGCAAGTTGATCAAGTTGGGTTTGAACCATTTGAAAGTGTTTACAAAGCATTTTAATATCATTAGAAGTTATTTCCACAATATCTTTCAACTAGCTCTAGAGTTTTCCAACAAATGATTTTGAACTTGATTAAAATGACCTTGTTTAACAATAAAAATGTCAAGTTCTTCTAAGCATTGAGCAGGAGGCTTACCATAAGGAATATCACCTTAATCAAAGTGTTGGAGAGAGTGTACCTCAATAGTAGATGAGTGGGGAATTGGCCTACATAATTCTTCTATGGGAGGTAGATTCTTCACATCTTCAGCTCTAATACCTTTGTCCTTTATACACTTCTTAGCTTCCTTCATCACTTCATCATTTAATGCAATATCTCCCCTCTTCTTTGTTGTTGGTGCTGGAACTGGTTCAGGAACAACTGGTTCAGGAGTAATAGGCTCACATGTATTTAGCTCAGTTGAATTCCAATCATCATAATTCTTGCTTATCTTGGTCATTAATTCTTCAGCATCTATAGGAGTCCTTTTCCTGAAAACACAATCAGCAAAGCTATCTAGGTAGGTCCTAGAATCATCAGTTAGTCCATTATAATAAATATCAAGAAGCTCATTCTTAGGTAATGGACATCTAGGATGTGCATGAATCAAGGCACAGAACCTTGTCCATGACTCAGGCAATTTCTCTTCTTCTCCTTGTTTAAAATCAAAAAGTCTCTACAAAGCAGCATGTCTAGCACTGGGAGGAAAATATTTCTAGAAGAAAGAAGCAATCAAGCAATCAGGGCTATCAATGGAACCAGGAGGTAATCTATTAAAGCAAGCCCTAGCTTCTCCTTTTAGTCAAAAAGGGAAGATCTTAGCAACAAAGTATTTGCGCATCTTAAAATCATCAGAGAACAAAGCACTCATAGTAGAAAGCTCATTCATATGAGCCACGGCACTCTCATTTTCAGTCCCACAAAAAGTTTCTTTCTCAACAATATCTAAATAACATAAAATCAAGAGAGAAATCATAATCTTCATCTTTAATATCTATGGGAGAAGTGGAAAACTTAGGATCAGAGGACATCTTAGGCATGATAGTACGTCTAGCAAGGAGACTCTTCATAGTAGTTTCAAACTCAGCAGTAGTAGCAGTGTGTGTAGCATGAGTATGTGGTGGTGGTGTAACAAGCTTACTTATAACAGACGGTGAATCAAGAGCAGCAGAGGTGTTTAGGACTATACCTCTTCTTGTAGTGGATGGTAAAATAGGGATCTTTCCATCAAGACACTTCCCCATGATGAAAGTAGAAACAGTGAACAATAATAGATCCAAGTGAACTTACAAATAAAGCTATGCTCCCTGGCAACGGCGCCAGAAAATAGTCTTAATGACCCACAAGTGTAGGGGATCACAACAGTCTCCGCGGGTAGTATTACCCAATTTATTGATTCGACACAAGGGGAGCCAAAGAATACTTGCAAGCCTTAACAACTGAGTAATCAGTTCAGCTGCACCTGGAAATAGTTCTTACTCACAGAAGTTTATCAGTAGCAACAGTTTGTAGTAGCAACAGCAACAGCAACAGTAGCAATAGTAATAGTAAAGGTAACAGTAGGATTCGAGTGCGGTAGGCATAGGGATGGATGGACGGGCATTGCATGGACGAGTCTAAACATGTAACTTCAAGACCTAGGGCATTGCAGATAAATAATAACAAGCATCCAAGTACTAAACAATCCTAGGCATGTGCTCCAAATATAGTCATACGTGCTCGCAATGAGAACTTGCACAACATCTTCTGTCCAGCCAGCCCGTGGCAGCGGGGCCTCTAGGGAACTACTGGCAATTAAGGTGCTCCTTTTAATAGAGCACCGAGGCAAAGCATTATCACTCTGTGAACACATGTGATCCTCACACCACAGCCATCCCCTCCGGTTGTCCCAATTATTGTCACTTTGGGGCCTTTGGATCCGGACAATGATATTTGTACACAACTTGCAGATAAGATCACAACAATACTATCATAATGATTCAATAATAAGTTTAGATCTGAGATCATGGCACTCGGGCCCTAGTGACAAGCATTAAGCACAACAAGTTGCAACAAAGTCAAATAGCACTAATAGAGATACTAGGCACTATGCCCCTAACAGATCTTATTCGATTACATGATAGAACTCATACAATCCCTACCATCCCCAAGCCTATAGCGGGGGATTACTCACTCATGGATGACGGAAACATCGGTGGTTGATGGAGATGCGTTGGTGATGACGATGGCGATGATCCTCTCCAAATTTCCCGTCCCGGCAGGGTGCTAGAACAAAGTTTCTAGATCCGAATCTTGGTTTCTGGTGGCGGCGGCGGAGCAGAACTCTCTCTGGAAAACTATCGAACCCCACCTCGGTTTTTAGGTTGAAAGCAACTTATAGGCGCAGAGGGAGGCCGAGGAGCTGCCTGGGGTGGCCAAACCGCCTCCAGGCGCAGGGTCAGGTGGGCCCGCGCCTCGAGTGGGTCTGGCCCCCCCTCCCAGGCCCCCTCTTTGTCTCCCCTTCTGGCTCTGTGGATCTTCTGGTGAAAAATAGTTTTTGGCATATTTTCCGGGATTTTTCCTGATAGTTTATTTTCTGCACAAAAACAAGACACCAAGGTAATTCTGCTAAAAACAACATCAGTACATGTAAGTTGTATCCAAATCACACAAGTATAGAGGAAAAATAATAACAAAGTGTTCAAGAAAGTAGATATGTTTTGGACGTATCAGTTAGCGTGATCAACACAGAACTGGTTTCGTAGAACGAAAGGTTCCTAGATCGACTCAAGAAGTTCCCAAAGGTGGTCCCTTCCAGGACCTTATCATTAAGTGAAACGATAACCATAATCATGACCAGCATCACCAAATAAATTAACATGGTATCAACCATATCCAGATATCACGGTTCACCTATGTGAGAGTAGTAGTAACACTAGTGGAGAACAGGTGTATAGTCTCGGTTCTAGATAGCCTCTAGTCCTGGTTTTGCAACCGGGACTATGGAATCAGGACTAGAGGTCCCAGCCTTTAGTCCCGGGTCAGTTACGAACTGGGACTAGAGGCTTTGCATGTGGCAGCGCAGCAGAGCGCAGGGTGGAGGATCTTTAGTCCCAATTCGTATCACGAACCGGGACTAGACATTCTATGTCGCAACATCATATTACAAATACGGCTGTCGTGGTAGCCGATGGGGGTTTCTGCCGTGACATAATTTTGGGGACAATTTCTGCCGCTGAAACCAATGGGGGTTTCTACTGCGACAAAATTTTTGGGCTGATTTCTACCGCGGCAGGAGGATCGGCAGAGGAGGGTTGCGTTTGGCGTAAGTGACATGCAACGAACGAACCCATTACACACAATATCATCATGATTATATAGATACAATTCGATTACATATATATACAATTTGATTACATGGAGATCACAACCGGTATATTCGATTACATGGAGATCATTAAATCACTAGAATCCACTGGTATGGTATTTTCCTTCTTGGTTTATGACATGGTCATCAATAAATCCCGCCAATTCCACTTGAATTGCTACAAGGCGCTCCCTTGGTTGGAGATTCTCCCGCAATTTTTCCAACTATATATAAAAGAAGGAGATCAATATGAATATAAATCGTCATAACAAATATTATGAATTACACTCAAAAAAATTTGTGAATATATTGTTCACATACAACTATAAATGTCGCTTCGTCCCTCTCACTGACCTCCGAGAGAATGTACTCGCACACGAAGTATCCACATAAATTAGTCCTTGGTGGCTGCCTCTCGCACTTTACAAGAATATAATTCAATCAAATAATAATCAAGCATGATATAATGGTATTAAAACTATAATTGAAGAGATCCACGGACCTAGCTCGTACTACTTACCTCAACCCGATGAAAACTAAGCTCATCTTTAAATTCACAACCGTAGCATTGGTGAAAGCTTTCCAAACCCTGCTTGACAAAAAATAAAGAATAAATGAGTTATTAGTTACTTGATATCGCAGGATATATATATGAATAAAAGAGATTGATATAGTGCGTTAATACTACTTACCTCTGGAGTGCAGCTTTAAAGAATGCATACTCTGATTCGTCTTTCCTTAGTGAGTCCTTGATTTCAACTCTTCTAGCGTCTCCTTCAATGATTAGCAGAATCCAGTAAAAGCTGCGCACATTTATATACGTCAGTAACTCATCAGTTACACTTAGCAGAATCAAGTGAATGTATTTTAAGGAAGTAACACTCTCACCCGTAGTTGTAGGGAAACAATATTCTCTTTTTGTAATGTTGCCTCAATATGACCCTTAGCAAGTTACGCTCCGTCTCCTTGGGGTATTCCTTTAGCAATGCTTCATTAAATCGGTGTGGGTCGATGAACCCAGTGTCAAAGAATTTCTTTCGGTCACATTCATTGCTCTTCATTCTGCATAATCGCGTAGTGAGGATAATTACAGGCAATGAACAAGCTGAGTTAGAACTTTATGATAGAAATAAATGAACCACTTACAAACAATAGGAAGTGACGAGACTCAAGTTGAGGGCATCTTGTTTGAATAACATATAGAATTCCTCAAAATAAATTTGGATCTGGTCTTCACCATTGAAATGCTCATTTGTAATTCTTACAAGAAGCGCTGATAATCGATCTTCTTCATTGCATGTAGAGACTTTCTCGTACCACTCATGTAGTCTTCGCATTTGTGTTGGTCGAAGCTCGACCTCATTATGTCTGACTAGAGACTTCTCGTATTCAAATTTCCATGCTATTTCACTGTGAATGGGGATATGTCCTCCTAGCGATTGATTAAAACTAATAGAAGCACCTCTGGCAAAGTCCATGGCTTGGTCAATATTGTGATCAATATTGGTAACACCTTGATCGGGTAGATCGATTGTTTTGTCTGCTCTCCGAGTTGGGCAACCTCTCTTTTCCCGCTGCTTGCAGTAGTACTTCTTGTTTTCTTCCTAGAAATTCTCATGAGACGTTGTTTTTAGTCATCGGCCTTATTTATCTCATATTGCGATGGTTGCTCAAGAAAACTCTGAGCCCACTTTTTGCCTTTCGGATCAAATATTTTATTTGGCTCGGGCACTTTGGGTGCAAAAAAGGCTTTCACTTGGGCATCGATGATCGCTTTGGTTTCCTCATCAGTCATCTCGTAAGGTAAATTGGAAGAAGGTGGCGGGGTTTCCTTCGGCCTGTTACCTTTCTTCTGAGTAGTATTACTAGTTCACCGAGAGGCCACCTTCTTCGGTTGACGCAGCGATAGAGTGGGATGATGCGGCGGCGAAGTGGGCTGACACGGTGATACGTCCAATTAGCATCACCATTCTATATCATAATTTGCCTCTATTCATTGATATATTTCTTATTAAGAGGTGATAGTTATGTCTTTTCATCTGTTTTTGCATGTTGGATGATTCTTGGAGGACGGACTGCCGGAGTCAGGATTCTGATGGAAAAAGAGGTGTTTTGATGCAATTTCGCGAAGATCAGAAAAATACCAGAAAAATTATGGAAAATCATATTTTCCCAGAAGACGAAGGAAGCCAGAAGGGGAGGCGGAGTTGGGCCACAGGGGGGCCACAACCCCCCCCCCCCCCCGGCGCGGGCCACCCCTGGGACGCGCCTAGGGTGGGTGTGGCTCACCTGGACGGCCTCCGACTCCGCCCTCTCGCCTATATCTTCCTCTCGGAACCGTAAAACACGGGGTGCGACCATAGAAAGTTTACGCCGCCTCTACGGGGCGGAAAACACCGAGAGAGAAAGATCTCTCCGGCAAACAGATTTCTGCCGAGGAAATTCCTTCCTGAAGAGGGGAGATCATCGCCATCAACACCATTATCAAGCTAGGCTTCATCGGGATCATCATCATCCACACCATCATCTCCACCAGCACCATCATCACCACTCCATCCCGCTGTAAAAATTGTGTTGAATACTTGCATACTTCTTAGGAGAAACTTTCCCGGTGTTGATTACTATTGTAGTTGATGCTTGTGAGTGGAACCACTGGATTATTGTTTATGTTCAGATTGTTATCGATCACCATATCATCTTTGATCTTGATCCACATGATGTATTGTGAGTGATGGCTGTACACGTCGTTGACGTGGAGCCTGTTGGGAACCCCAAGAGCAAGGTGTGAAGCAGCACAGTGATATGTTGGAAACGTATCTATAATTTTTGATGCTCCATGCTTGTTTTGTATCTTCTTTGCTTTGCATGTCTATACTTTGAGGTGCTTTTTACATGTTTTCTGGTACTAACCTATTAACAAGTTGCAACAGTGCCAGATGCCTGTTTTCTGCTGTTTTTGGTTTCAGAAAAGTTAGTAAAGAAATATTCTCGGAATTGGACGGGACAAACGTCAAAGTCAATTACTTTCCGTGGGGAACAAGAAGTCTAGAGGAGAGCCGGATGGGCCAGCCAGGGGGGGCCAGACCCATCCCAGACGCGGGGGAAGGTGGGCCCGCGCTTGTCTAGGGTTTGGTGGCCCTGGCCGCCTCCTGGTCTCGCCCCTTCGCCTATAAGAAGCCCCCGATGCAGAAACCCTGAGTGCCCGATCAGAAATCCACGAAACCATGTGTAGCCGCCGCCACCATCGTCCTTAGATCGGGGGATCTGAAGTTCTTCCCGGAACCCTGCTGGAGGGGAGACCATCCCGGAGGCCTTCTCTTCGGTATGATGCATGAATAGTTCCACCTTGGACTATGGGTCCATGTAGGAGCTAGATGATTGTATCTCCTCCTTTGTGCTTTCATGTATAGATCTTGTGATCTCCATTCATGATCAAGATCTAATCTATTTGTAATCATGCATGTTGTGTTTGCGGGGATCCGATGGATATTGAGATTATTATGTTGGTTTGATTAATGGTTTGTATTTATGATTCTATCATGTCTGTGTTGTTTGTGATCTTACATGCTCTCCATTGCTAGTGGTTATCTTGGCAAAGTAGTTGCTAGTGACTCCAAGAGGGGGTATTTATGCTTGATAGTGGGTTCATGCCTCTAGTTTCCAAGGGAAGTGAAAGAAATCTCTTCGGTTGTAGATGTGCTGTTGCTACTAGGGACAAACCAACGCTCTCTTGTTCATGGAACATGTGGACTGCTTACCTTACACACTTTGCTTAAATCAGTTGTCTGTTGCTTGCAACTTAATACTGGAGGGGGTTCGGATGATAACCTGAAGGTGGACTTCTAGTCATAGATGCAGCTGGATGGCTATCTATGTATATTGTTGTATTGCCCAATCAACCTCATAGGATCTTTCTGGCTAGTAATTGCATTGTTATGCCTTGATTAGTTCCTGTCAATTGCCTCGCTGTAATTTGTTTACCCTTCATGCCATGTTGTTTATCTAAGGAGAGCACCTCTAGTTAACTATGGACCCTGGTCCAATCTTTACCATTGATACATCTTCCACTATTACTTGTTTACTTGCTGCAAACCATTACCTTACACACCATATGTTTAATCCTTTGTTATAGCAAACTGGTGAGCTTGACAACGTCACTGATTCGTTGGGGAAAAGTCTTGAGTTGTTGTTGTGCAGGTCTCCCCGTTGCTTGCAACACCTGTGTGAAATTTCCTTCCTCCTTCTGGTTCAATAACCTCGGTTTGAACTGAGGGAAGACTTGTTGCTGTGCTCTTCACACCTTGCTCTTGGGGTTCCCAACAAGATTCCACATCAAGCACCAAGTTCTCTGGCGCCATCAAGGAGTCACCAACAAGTTTTCTGGCGCCATCAAGGAGTCACCAACAAGTCCACATCAAGCACCAAGTTCTCGGGTGGCTAAGGACATCTTCACTAGGGGAGTCCTTCACTTCCTTTCTCTTTAGTTTGTTTTTAGTTTTCTTTGTTTCTTTTGATTGGTTTTGTTTGCCTCTTTTCAAAAAACACAAAAAAAATTAGTCTAGCTTGGTTTGATTTCTTTATTCAAAAACACAAAAAAATTAGCTCCTGCTCTAGCTGCTGCTGCTATTTTTGGCTTGCCCACCTTTGCCAAAATGAACTCTGCTGAGAACACCAAGTTGTGTGACTTCACTAGCACCAACAAAAATGATTTCCTAAGCACTCCTATTGCTCCACCTGCTCATGATGCTACCTTTTATGAAATTAAGCCTACCTTGTTGAATCTTGTGATGAGAGAGCAATTTTCTGGTGCTGATTCTGATGATCCTGCTGCCCATCTTAATAGCTTTGTTGAACTTTGTGAGATGCAAAAGTATAAGGATGTAGATGGAGATATTATTAAGCTCAGGCTTTTTCCTTTCTCCTTGAGGGGAAAAGCTAAAGAATGGTTGCTATCTTTGCCTAAAAATAGTATTGATTCTTGCTAAGATTATTGCTATGAGAAGTGACATTATGAAATTTAAATAACTTCATAGTGAACATCTTGCTCCTTCTTGGGAAAGAATGAAATCTTTGGTTAAAAATTGCCCTACTCATGGACTCACTGCTTGGATGATTATCCAGACTTTTTATGCAGGTTTGAACTTCTCCTCAAGAAACCTATTGGATTCTGCTGCTGGAGGTACCTTCATGGGCCTCACTTTGGGTGTTGCAACAAGGCTCCTTGATAATATGATGGTTAACTACTCTGAATGGCACGTTGAGAGAGCTCCACATGGTAAGAAGGTAAATTCTGTTGAGGAAACTTCCTCTTTGAGTGAAAAGATTGACGTTATTATGGCTATGCTTGTTAATGGGAAAGCTCCTCTAGATCCTAATAGTGTTCCCTTAGCCTCTTTGGTTGCTCAAGAAGAGCAAGTTGATGTGAACTTCCTTAGAAACAACAATTTCAACAACAATGCCTATAGGAATAATTTTGGTAGCAACAACAATTATAGGCCTTACCCTCCTAGTGAAATGCTTATCAGGATAGATCCGGAATGCCTAGTGAAGAGAGGATTCTAGAAGTTGAGAGATCCACTAAATTTTTTATGAAAATGCAATATGAGCAAAACAAGATTTTCACTAAAATTATGGAGGAACAATCTATTATCTTGAAAAACAGTAGTCTTCAGCTTGAGAATCTGAATAGAGAAATTCCTAGTTTACAGTCAAAAATTTTGAGTGCTGAGAAAAATATATCCTCTTTGTCTGAAGCGCAAACTTCCTTGGTTAATAAAATGGCTGCTAAACCTGAAACTATGGAAAACACCTTTGCTACTGCTCATGCCATACAGGTTACTATTGATGAAATTGTTAGGTTGTTAGCTCAACTTCATGCTAAGTGGGAAAGGGAAGCTGAAATTGATAGAAACAATAGTGTGTGCACTATCACCACTAAACCACAAGCATCCCCTATTCCTCCTCCTACTATGCCTACCACTAGTGATGCTAAGTGTGACTTTGATATTGATGGTTGCAATATTTCTGAAGTGATTATGTTCTTGCAAAACCTTACTAGAAGTCCTGATGCTAGTGATATGCATGTTGCCTTTACCAAACATATTACAAATGATCTTGTTAAGATTATGGAAGAGAAGATAAAACACAAATCTTCTATTCCTAGGAAAGTACAAGATAGTTGGGAACCCATTATTAATATGCAAGTGAATGACTTTGATCTCAAAGCTTCATGTCATCTTGGTGCTAGTGTCTCTATTATGCCTAGGAAGATTTATGAAATGCTTGATTTGCCACCATTAGAAGATTGTTATTTGAATGTCCCACTCAGTGATAATGATAAGAAGAAACTCATGGGGAGTATTAATGATGTTCTCATCATGGTTAACAATTCTTATGTCCCTGTTGATTTCTATGTTTTGGATGTTGAATACAATGCTTCTTGTCCTATTACTTTGGGAAGACCTTTTCTTAGAACAGTTGGTGCCATCATTGATATGAAAGAAGGCACCATTAAATATCATTTTCCATTCAATAAAGGTATTGAACACTTCCCAATGAGAAGAGAGAATTTGCTTTTTTCTCCTCCTTTGAAAGCAAGGTTTGATGTTAATGCTTCCTCATTTGAAAATACTTGATTCTTCTTGCTTCTTGTGCCTAACTTAAAGGCGTTAAAGAAAAGTACTTGTTGGGAGATAACCCAAGAGTTTCCTTGAGTATTGGAAGTTATTACTTCTGTAATGACCTCTCCTTATCCTTTTTGTTTGCTTTTTGTGCCAAGAATGACCTCTAATGAGAGGGAAGTAAGATTTGGGGAGTTGCTGTCCCGAAACAGATTTCTGTCCTCCACCAAAAAAATCGTGAGGAGGCTCTATAACTCTGATTGAGATCAAAATGTGAGAATAAATCCCCCAGTATGTTAGCTAACCTTCGTTAGTTCAACACTTTTTGATTTGAGCAACAGAAGATGTTCAAAAAAATTATTTTCTACCTGCTAGTCTGTTTTGATAGATTTCTGCCATTATTTGCATTTGCTTCTTATTGATTCCTTTTTGAATTCTCTTCAGGTAAATTGAGCTTTTTTAAGGAGTTACTACAGTAGCTTGTGTTTTTAGTGAAAAGCCTTGCTGTTCCTAAGATTTGCCAGAGGTCTAATATCTTTTGAATACACTAATGATGCTAATGAAGATTGTGTGAAGTTTTGTATGAAGGAAAAATTTCATGTGTTAAGATAGAATAATGTAATGAGATGAAGAATGGGCTCAAGCTTGGGGATGCCACCATGGTTTCACCCCAAGAAATATCCAAGAGGTTCAAGCGTCAAATCTTGGGGATGCCCAAGGCATCCCCTTCTTCATCAATAAAAAGCTCAGGTCTGTTTAGACACTTCGTTTTTATTGTTTCATGCACAGTTGTGTTGTTCTTGGAGCGTCTTAGTTTTTGTTTGCTTTGCTTAGTTTGCTTGAGTAAAGTAGTTTGGACCCCCATTCTCGCTGTGTTGTTTTGCAAATAAGTTTGCTTGGTGTTTGGAAAGGAGTAGTAAGTTCTTGCTTGAAGTGCAAGAGGAGCTTGCATTGACTGTGACTTAGACTTTAGCATGACATGCTAGGTGTTGTTTTGACCTCATGCTTAGTGATTATTGTTGTATCATGTCTTGTTCCAAACAATTGGGATTGCTTAGTGTGCCTTGAAAAAAAATTATGCATTGTTTTAGCATGCAAAAGCATAGTATTGTGGTATTCTCCTTTGATGCTTTGCTTGGGTTGACTTGGCACATGCTCACACCATGTTATGACTATGACAAGTCACCATTAGCCTATATGATCATTTAGTCCTTGACTTGTAGTACCACTCTTTGCTTTGATTAGTTTGCTTTGTTGCACTACATGATTTTGGCCATTATTGCTCTCTTAGTTGGTTGCTCACAGTCTTTTGCTAGCCTCCACTTGTATGAATAAGTTCTACTCATGCCTCCAACTCCCAAGAAACCAAGTTATTCCAAAGTGTCCACTATAAATTCCTATGCATGGTGTGTTACACCATTCCACGTAATTCTTGTTTTCATCTATCTTCCAATTAAAAACTATTTTGTTTTGTGAAAACTTAGTGATTAAAGCCCTCACGAACTTGATGGCACACTTTCTTCTTTGACCCTAATAAACTTGAACCATTGTGACAACTTTGTTGTATATGCTTGCTCTTATAAGTTGGAATTAGCAGAACCGTGCTGTCACGGGGAACGTTTTCAACATTGCACTCGTACCTTGTTGTACTCAGTTGATATCATGTTCTTTTCTCTATGGATGTCAACGGTGTGAAATAAAGAGGGAACTGTTGGAGATATGCCCTAGAGGCAATAATAAATGTAGTTATTATTATATCTTTTTGTTTATGATAAATGTTTACATTCATGCTATAAATAGTATTAACAAGGAAACATTAATACTTGTGTGATTTGTAAACTTAATTTGAAATCCCTAGTAAAGCCTCTATATAATACTATCTTGTTGGTTAATAGATGATTGTGGTTTCCCTATCATGAACATTGAGATGTTATTAACAACAAGATCATATCGTTACTAGAATGATATGGTGGACATACTCCTATAGATAAGCGTAGCATAAAGATCAAAGTCATTTTAATAGTTCAATTGCTATATGCTTTCTGATACATAGTAATCTAATTCCTTCGACCATGAGATCATGCATATCACCTTTACCGGATGGATGCTTTGATGACATCAAACACCACACCGTAACTGGGTGGCTATAAAGGTGGCATTGAGTGTTCGGAAAGTATTGGTTGAAACACATGGATCAAGAGTGGGATTTGTCCATCCATATGACGGATAGATATACTCTGGGACCTCTCGGTGAAATGTCATCCAATTATCTTGCAAGCATGTGACTGGCTCACAAGGGATCACATATCACGGGAACGAGAAAAGAGTACTTATCAGTAACGAGGTTGAACTAGGTATGCAGAGATACCGACGATCATAACCTCGGATAAGTAAACTATCATGAGACGAAGGGAAATTGATATCGTATGTAAGTGGTTCATTCGATCGCAAAGTAATCGTAGAAATATGTGGGAGCCATATGAATTTCCAGATTCCTCTATTGGTTATTGTTCGGAGAAGTGTCTCGATCATGTCCGCATAATTCACGAACCGTAGGGAGACACACTTAAGGATTCGACGTTGTTTGAGTAGTTATGGAATGATGAAAAAGAGTCTGAATGTTTTTCGGAGTCTCGAATGTGATTCGGGATATCACGAGGAGATCCGGAATGGTCCGGAGAATAAGATTCATATAAGGAAAGTCCCATTTCGGAGTTGGAGAATGGTTTCGGTGTTTTCATCGGGAATGTTCTAGAAGGTTCCGGAATGTCCGGCACTCCGGAGGGGAAGGGTACATGAATGTGTTATATCAAGTTGGTATGATTGCATTATGTACTCGGTGTCATCGCTGAACAAAATAGAGGGTTTATTCAAATCCTTATTTGAAAAGTCAAACGCCAAGTTTGAAAGTCAAACGACTATTTTTGGGAAGTGGAAAAGGAGGAGGAAACCGAGTTGGGGAGGAGTCCCTCCTCCCGACCGCCGGCGCACCACCAAGCCGAGTAGGGGAGGGACTCCCCTCCCCTTAGCCGGCCCCCTCCACCTATAAAAGGAGGGGCAGGGCTCCCTTCCTAGACACACAAGATCCTCTCCTCCAAACCCTAAGCCGCCGGCGCCGCCACCTACTGCCGCCGCCACCGCCCTAGGTCAAGCCGCCGCCGCCTAGATCGTCGAGGGACTCTCTCATACTCCACCATACTCGCTCCGGCTTAAGGCGAAGCCCTGCGAGATCTCCCCTCTACTTCCGGTACCACGCCGTTGTGCTGTCGGAATCGCGAGGAGAGTGCTACAACCTCCGCTGCCTGCTGGAACAAGGGAGAGGAAGGTCTTCGTCGAGTACCGAACGTGTGACCGACTGCGGGAGCACTGCCGGAACGCAGCGCCAGAAGGATCGTCTACGCGATCTTGAGATCGGGAAGAGTACGACTACATCACCCACGAGAATCCGCTCTCGTTAAACACTTTGGAATCTTCGAGGGTGAGTTATTCCATCGACTCGTTGCTACAATCTAGTAGATAGATTTTGGCTTGTTTGTTTGTATGCGATAGAAATTTTTTGTTTTCCATGCTACGAATCCCTATAGTGGTATCAGAGCCATGTCTATATGTAGATCTGTTGCACGAGTAGAACACAATGGTCATTGTGGGCATTGATGCTTTATTGTCGATTGCTTCTTGTGTACTTTGCATCTTGCGGGATGTTGGGATGAAGCGGCCCGGGCTAACCTTACATGACATCGTTCATGAGACTTGCTCCACGCTTGACATGCAACTTGTATTGCATAAGTGGCTTTGCGGGTGCCTGTTTCTCCTAGCATAGTTAAGATCCAATTTACAACGGGTGATTAACAATACTAGTATCAATGTTGTGGTTCATGTTCGTAAGTTAGAACGACACTTATTGAAAGCCCCAAAACCACGTAAAATATGCAAAGAAAGTAGAGGTGTCTAACTTTGTTTTGCAGGGGTGTGCTGTGATGTGATATGGCCATGATTGTGATTATATTTGATGTATGCAATGTTCCTTATTGTAAGTTGGCAACCGGCAGGAGCCATATGGTTGTCTTTAATTTATGTTAAGACCCGCGTGTCTATTAAAAGTAGTTGTAATAGTTGAAGCCGGTGGACGACAACCATGGAGAAGAGTCATTGACCTTGATGCAATGCCGGTGATGATGGAGATCATGTTCGTGCTTGAATATGGAGATCGGAAGCACAAAGAAGAAAGTCCATATCATATCACATATTATGAATTGCATGTGATGTAAATCCTTTATGCATCTTGTATTGCTTAGTAGACGACGGTAGCATTATAAGATGATCCCTCATGCACATGAATTTCAAGTCATAAAGTGTTCACCCTAAGTTAGCACCGTTGCTAAAGCTTGTTGTTTCGAAGCACCACGTGATGATCGGGTGTGTTAGATTCCGCAAGTGTATACAACGTGAGCAAGCCAGATTTGCTCATGCGGAAACTAAGGTTTGATCTTGACGAGCCTAGCATGTACAGACATGGTCTCGGAACACGGATCACCGAAAGGTAAAGCATGAATCATATAGTAGATATGATGAACATGTCGATTGTTCGCCATTGAAACTGTATCAACTCTCGTGATGATCGGTGTTGATGTGGTGGATTTGGTTCATGTGATCACTAAAACAATGTGAGGGATATTGTTTTGAGTGGGAGTTCACCTAGATTAATTTTATTATTAATTTGAACTCAATTTGTCATAAACTTAGTCTAAACTATTGCAAATATGTTGTAGATCAATGGCAGCCCCTACCATCAATTTTAATGCGTTCCTAGAGAAAGAAAAGTTGAAAAACAATGGAAGCAACTTTGCGGATTGGTTCCACAATTTGAGGATTGTCCTCACAGCTGGTAATTTGACCTATGTGCTGGATGCACCGCTGGGTGACCCACCTGCAGTTGATGCTGCCGATGAAGTAAAGAATGTTTACCTCACTCGGAAGACTCAGTACTCCACAGTTCAGTGTGCTATCTTGTATGGTTTAGAATCGGAGCTTCAGAAAAGGTTTGAGAATTCAGACCCATATGATATTGTCGAGGATCTCAAATTGATCTTTGAGACTCATGCGGCAATTGAAAGCTATGAGGCTTCTGAAAAGTTCTTTAACTGCAAGATGGAAGAGGGCAGCTCCGTCAGTGAGCATGTGCTTAAGATGTCTGGGCACGCAAACAAACTTCAAAGCTTGGGTATTGTGATTCCTAATGCTTTGGGGATTTACCGTGTCCTCCAATCACTACCACCAAGTTACAAGAAATTTGTGATCGACTACAACATGCAGAACATGAACAAGACGTTGCCAGTACTCTTTGCCATGTTGAAGTCTGCAGAAGTGGAGATCAAGAAAGAGCACCAAGTGTTGTTGGTCAATAATACCACCAAATTCAAGAAAGGCAAGTCTAAGCAGAAAGGACACTTCAAGAAGGGTGGTAAGAAAGTTACCACGCCAACAAAGAAGACCAAGGCTGGACCTAAGCCTGATACTGAGTGCTTTTACTGCAAGGGAGAAGGTCACTGGAAGCGGAATTGCCCAAAGTACTTGGCGGATTTGAAGAACGACAACATCAAGAAGAAAGGTATATCTGATATACATGTTATTGATGTGTATCTCACTAGTACTCGTAGTAGTGCCTGGGTATTTGATACTGGTTCGGTTGCTCATATTTGTAACTCGAAACAGGTGCTGCAGAATAAACGGAAGCTAGCGAAGAACGAGGTGACGATGCGCGTTGGAAACGGATCAAAGGTTGATGTGATCGCGGTCGGCACGCTACCCCTTCATCTACCATCGGGATTAGTTTTATACTTAAATAATTGTTATTTGGTGCCTGCGTTAAGCATGAACATTATATCGGGATCTTGTTTATTGCGAGACGGTTACTTGTTTAAGTCCGAGAATAATGGTTGTTCGATTTATATGAGTAATATGTTTTATGCACATGCACTTTTGATAGATGGTCTATTTTTATTGAATCTCGATAGTGGAAATACACATATTAATAACATTGAGGCTAAACGTTTGAAATCGAGCGATAACTCGACCTATATGTGGCACTGTCGTCTTGGTCACATTGGAGTGAAGCGTATGAAGAAACTCCATTCCGATGGACTTCTTGAATCACTTGATTTCGAATCACTTGAAAGATGCGAAGCATGTCTGATGGGTAAAATGACTAAGACTCCATTCTATGGTATGATGGAGCGAGCTACAGACTTATTGGAAATCATACATACCGATGTGTGTGGTCCGATGAGTGTAGCATCGCACGGTGGTTATCATTATGTTCTTACCTTCACGGATGACTTGAGTAGATATGGGTATATCTATTTCATGAAACATAAGTCCGAAACTTTCGAGAAGTTTAAGGAATTTCAAAGTGAGGTAGAAAATCAACGTAACAAGAAGATTAAATTTCTACGTTCTGATCGTGGAGGTGAATATCTAAGTTACGAGTTTGGCGAGCATTTGAAGAAATGCGGAATACTTTCACAATTGACACCGCCGGGAACACCACAACGTAATGGTGTGTCCGAACGTCGTAATCGAAATCTCTTAGATATGGTTCGTTCTATGATGTCACTTACAGATTTACCGCTATCATTTTGGGGTTATGCATTAGAAACAGCCGCATTCACTTTAAATAGGGCACCATCTAAATCCGTTGAAACGACACCGTATGAATTATGGTTTGGGAAGAAACCTAAATTGTCGTTCCTTAAAGTTTGGGGATGCGAAGCCTATGTAAAGAAGTTCCGGCTTAAGGCTTAAGCCTATGTAAAGAAGTTCCGTCTTAAGCCTACGTTCTGATCGAGGGACTCTCTAATACTCCACCATACTCGCTCCGGCTTAAGGCGAAGCCCTGCGAGATCTCCCCTCTACTTCCGGTACCACGCCGTTGTGCTGCCGGAATCGCGAGGAGAGTGCTACAACCTTCGCTGCCTGCTGGAACAAGGGAGAGCAAGGTCTTCGTCGAGTATCGAACGTGTGACCAACTGCGGGAGCGCTGCCGGAACGCAGCGCCGGAAGGATCGTGTACGCGATCTTGAGATCGGGAAGAGTACGACTACATCACCCACGAGAATTCGCTCTCGTTAAACACTTTGGAATCTTCGAGGGTGAGTTATTCCATCGACTCGTTGCTACAATATAGTAGATAGATCTTGGCTTGTTTGTTTGTATGCCATAGAATTTTTTTGTTTTCCATGCTACGAATCCCTACAGGAACTTGTAAGTCCATGTAGTTTGTATCATGTGTTATAGAAACACCTGGGTGTTAGACCCCTCCTTTTTAAAGGAAAGGATCCCTGTGATTGCAATGCTAGTCCCTGGATCAATGCTAGCATCCATAGTTTTAGATGAAGTACACAGATACAAAGGTCGTTTATTACATTCATTCCAGAGATAAAACATAGTCTTTTACAACTCAGGGCCATAGGCCTAATACAAGAGTTTAAGGAATAAGTAAATAAACATAAGTCTTCATCTTCATGTCCCACAGGCAAGCATGTTGAGTGTAGACTCCTGACTCCTATTCATCATCGGAGTAACCTGCAACATCACAAGTTACAGCCAGAGAGGGTCAATACTTTGGAATAGTATTGGCAAGTGATACCTTTATATATATTTAGTGGTCTATATTACTATATGCATTTGGCTAAGTGTAGCTTGGCTTGCTTTGCTTGAAAATAGGTTTTACCTATTAGTTGAAATCACTAAGTTTTCTTTATCAAACACTTCCCAAGAAACCACCAATAGACATTGGGGTCCTTCACCCTTGTTCACCCACAAGTTTTATTTTAGAAGTTGGAATGATGAGATTCTTGTAGCTTCCATGTCTTGATGCTCAAGTTGTCCATTGCCTTGGACTAGGCTAAGTACTTAGGTTTTTCCATCTGCAGAGGTTGTGCACTTTCCCCACCAGACTTGGTTTCCCAAGACAGGACCTTTTAGAAGCCTTTCCTTAGTCAAATGGACGCGTTCCAACCTATCATCCCTTCTACCACCAACTGTCCATATGACTAAGTTCTAGCAACCTATATGATCAAGGCAGAGCCCATATTGCCAAGTGGTTGCACTGTAAGCTTTCTCAACACTTGGCCTCCAAATCCCTTTGTGCCTGGGTGGCATACCACAAGTGAGATACACAACCCAAGTCCATGGCCTTGTGTAACCACTCAACATAACCCAATCCTTCCATTCCACCCAGGAGGTTCATTTGACTTAGTTGTTTTTATTAGGAAAGCATAAGTCTCATGACTTAGAAATATTTTCATCATAGTAAGTATAGATTCTCACCAACCCTTGTTTGCTAAATAGCTAGGCTAAGCATGGCATGATATCTTAACTTAGGAAAATTCCCTAGCAATTCTACAATTCTACACTACTTAGGATTTCCCAACTTAGCATTAGGCAAAATAGTATGCAAGACTTAGCAAAATATCTAATGCTAGTATAAAACATAGGATAGAAATATTCATGAAAATATCACTTGCCTTGGTAGTGGCGAGAGTAGCACTCTTCACAATCACAATCACTAGCAAAATCTACACAAAAAATTATAGCATACAATTACACACAATTATATACAACCAAAAATAATATGAATGCATGCATGCAAGAATTTACTAAGTGGTGATTTTTGAAAACTCTACCAAACATGCACATGTTCACAGAAACTTATCAAGTCACAAGTTTACCAACTAAACACTGATTTGGGGATGAACTGGTCGTGTGGGTGGAGAGGACGATGCTCGAGTGGGCCGCGGTTGTCAGCGAGAGAGGGGAGTGGAAGCGGGTCCCTTCTGTCAGTGAGCTGGTGGGTGCGAGAGTGGGTAAAGAAAACGATTCGCGGGGTGTGCACTACTGGGCTAGTTTGGGCCGTGTTGGGCTAGGCCGGCTAGATTGGCTGGTTTGGCTATTTTTTCTTCTTTATTCCTTTTCTTTTTCTGATTGAATTTCTAGAAATGGTTTTTAAAACTCAAATTCAAATCTGTTTGAATCCAAAGTTTTACAAGACTTTTGTACAATAAATCTTGCTCTTAAATAAGTGTTAAACACATCTGAACACTTCTGAACACTTGGGTCTTTTAAAAAAACAAATTAACACTATGCCTCAACGATATTAGGCATATAATTTGTTTAAATTTCATATTTTTCTTTGATATTTTGCTTAAGTTTTTGACACCACTTAAGTTTGAATTCAAATCATCCTGAATGAATAACAACATCTTTCTCAATGGCATGTAGCACAAAGGCTAGGGTTCTCATACATAAAATAATGAGCCACAATTGCTCCTGTGTTTCTGAGATGATTTTGAGAAAAGCCCTAAATGATGATGAATGCAAGGGTGATATGAATGAGTTTTGGAATATGAATTTAGGGATGTTACAAATCTAACCCCCTTAAGATGAATCTCGCCCTCGAGATTCGGATTGGCTAGCAAATAGGTGAGGGTGGTCTTTCCAAAGATCATCTTCTCTTTCCCATGTCGCTTCTTCTTCGGAGTGATGGTTCCATTGCACCTTGCAAAACTTGATAGTTTTTGTCCTTGTGACTCTTTCTGCGGTCTCAAGAATCTTGACAGGCTTTTCTTCATAGGTGAGGTCACTTTCTAGTTGAACTTCTTCCAATGGTATGGTATCCTTCAGAGAAGATTCTTCCATTTCTGGGTGACATTTCTTAAGCTGACTCACATGAAACACATTATGGACAGCTGACAGAGACTCTGGCAATTCAACTTCATATGCAACCTCTCCCTTGAGACTTAGAATCTTGAATGGCCCAACATATCTTGGTGCCAACTTTCCTTTGACTCCAAATCTTTTCACTCCACGAAGTGGTGATACTCTAAGATAAGTTCTATCCCCAACTTTGTAGCTGACTTCTCTACGCTTAGAATCCGCATAACTTTTCTGTCGGGACTGTGCTATCTTCAACCTGTCCTTAACCAATTTTACCTTCTCTTCGGCGTCTTTGATAAGATCAGGTCCAAATAAACTTCTTTCTCCTACACCATTCCATAGCAATGGGGTGGTACACTTTCTTCCGTAGAGGAACTCAAATGGTGCCATCCCAATACTAGATTGATAACTGTTATTGTAAGAGAATTCTGCGTAAGGCAGGCTTTCATCCCAACTTGCTCCATAGTCTAGGGCACATGCCCTCAACATGTCTTCAAGAATCTGATTAGTCCTTTCTGTTTGTCCATCAGTTTGAGGATGAAAAGCAGTGCTGAATTCCAACCTCGTTTCTAAGGATTCATGAAGCTGTCTCCAAAAGTGAGAAGTGAACTGAGTTCCTCTATCTGACACAATACTCTTAGGCACACCATGAAGGCATATAATTCTGCTCATGTAGATCTTTGCTAACTTGGCACTTGTATAAGTTGTCTTCACGGGTATAAAATGAGCCACTTTAGTTAGGCGATCCACTACTACCCATATGGAATCATACCCTGACCTGGTCCTTGGTAATCCGGTAATGAAATCCATACCGATTTTTTTCCACTTCCATTCAGGAATAGGCAGTGGTTGAAGCAAACCCGCTGGTTTCTGATGCTCCGCTTTTACTCTGCTACACACATCACACAAAGCAATATGCTCGGCGATGTCCCTTTTTAGGTTGTTCCACCAAAACCTTTCTTTCATATCCATGTACATCTTGGTGTTTCCTGGGTGAATAGAATACGGAGAGTTGTGACCTTCTTGTAAGATCAGTTTCCGCAACTCCGGGTCTTGTGGAACACATATACGTTTCCCGTGCCATAAAGTACCTTGTTCGTCTATATGGAAACTCTTAGCTTTCCCTAGACTAATATTCCCCTTAATCTTTTCAATTTCCTTATCAGTCTTCTGAGCTTCTCGGATCTTGTCCAACAAAGTGGGTTGAACTTCTAAGGACATGAGATGTCCTTCAGGCACAATCTCCAATCTGAGTTCTTTGAATTGCTTACACAATTCATATGGCAATTCTCCTTTGGTAAGGCCATTTACAAACGTCTTACGACTTAGAGCATCTGCTACTACATTTGCTTTACCGGGGTGGTATTGCAAACTTAAGTCGTAATCCTTGATAAGCTCTAACCATCTTCTTAGTCTCATATTGATTTCCTTCTGGGTGAAGATATACTTCAAACTCTTATGATCGGTGAATACTTCACAACGTTTTCCCAAAAGGTAATGTCTCCACGTTTTGAGTGCATGGACGACAGAGGCTAACTCCAAATCATGAGTGGGATAGTTTACTTCATGAGTTTTGAGTTGTCTCGAGGCATAGGCCACAACTTTACCGTCTTGCATAAGTACGGCACCTAAACCTTTATGAGACGCATCACAGTATACTTGGAAATTCTTTTCCAAATTTGGCAGACATAGAACTGGTGCTGTCACAAGTCTCCTCTTTAGTTCTTGGAAACTGACTTCACAACCTTCAGACCATGCAAATTTCTTATCCTTCTTTAATAATTCAGTCATTGGTTTAGCAACCTTTGAGAAATTCTCAATGAACCTTCTGTAGTAACCTGCTAAGCCGAGGAAACTACGAACTTCTTTCACATTCTTGGGAGATTCCCATTCTGTCACAGCTGAAACTTTAGCAGGATCAACTGCCACACCATCCTTTGTCATAACATGACCAAGAAAACCAACTTCCTCTAACCAAAACTCACACTTGCTGAATTTAGCATAGAGTTTATGCTCTCTTAACTTTTCAAGTATCAAGCGTAAGTGTCCTTCATGTTCTTCCTTGCTCTTGGAGTAGACTAAGATGTCATCGATGAAAACAACAACAAACTTGTCAAGGAATTCCATGAACACCTTGTTCATCATATTCATGAAGTATGCTGGAGCGTTGGTTAAACCAAAAGGCATCACAGTGTATTCATACAATCCATACCTTGTGGTGAATGTTGTTTTTGGTATGTCTTGTTCTCTTATCTTGAGTTGAAAATATCCTGACCGAAGATCAATCTTTGAGAACACACAGGCTCCCTCTAGCTGATCAAACAAGTCATTGATTCTAGGCAAAGGATATTTGTTCTTGATGGTTACCTCGTTGAGTGAACGGTAGTCAATGCATAGTCTTTGTGTTCTATCCTTCTTTTCCACGAATAAAACTGGAGCTCCCCAAGATGAAGAACTTGGTTGGATAAATCCTTTCTGCAACTGTTCTCCTAGTTGCTTCTTGAGCTCTTTCAGTTCATCAACTGACATTTTGTATGGTCTCTTAGCTATTGGTCCAGAACCTGGTACCAAATCTATCAGAAACTCCACATCTCTATCTGGTGGCATTCCTGGCAACTCTTCCGGAAACACATCCGGATACTCACATACAATTGGCACACTGTCCATGCTAACCCCCTTAAGAGAATTCAGCTTACTTCCCTTGGATTCAAAGTTTGACTTGAATTTTATTCTTTTTCCTTCTGGGGTTGTGAGTGTAACTGTACGATTGGCACAATCTAGTACTCCCTCATACTTAGCCATCCAATCCATTCCTAAAATCACATCCAATCCTTGGGAATTTAGGATTATTAGGTTCACTGGAAACTTATGTTTTCCAAACTCTATGACTAAGTCATGACATCCTGAGTTTACTATCATTTCTCCACCCGGAGAACTTACTCTTATAGGACACCCAATGGTTTCTACCGGTAGTTCATTTCTTTCAACAAATGCCTTTGATATGAATGAATGAGATGCACCGGTATCAAAGAGTACAAATGCTGAAATTGAATTAAGTTTGAACTTACCAGCAACAGCATCAGGCTCCTCATAGACCTCCTCCACATTGATGTGGTTAACTTGTCCTTTCTGGAAAGGATTGGGCTTGTTAGGTCCTTCCACTTGCTTCTCAGGGAACTCATTAGCATAATGCCCCAGCTTCTTGCACTTGAAGCACTCAACCTGACTGATGTCCTTTTTTGCAGGCTGACTTCCACTTCCACTTCCACTGTGGTGGCTCTTATGTCCACTCTTGTGGTTCTTGTACTTATCATTGTCATGACTGCGATGATGCTTGTTGTCATGACGGTTGTGGTTGTGGTGCTTGTTGAATTTCCCATGCTTGTGGGATCCTGAGCTGCCACTGTCATCATAGTGAGATCGTTTGTGAGACGACCCCGAGCTGTGCTTGTCGGAGTGTTTCCTTTTTCTACTCTCGACTTGCTTTATTTTACTCTCCAAAATAGCAGCCTTGTCACACAGAGACTGGTAAGTTGGAACATATGCCACAGACAGCTGCAGATTTAGCTCATCATTCAAGCCCTCCAAAAACTTTTCCTTTCTTTTTGCATCTGTGTCAACCTCATCCGGTGCATAGCGCGCCAGATTGTTGAACTCTTCTATGTATTCAGCCACGCTGCGGTGGCGCTGCTTCAAGTTGTGAAACTCTTTCTTTTTCAGGCTCATCATTCCCGATGAGATATGAGCAGTGCGAAAGCCATCTTCAAAGATAGCCCAAGTCACCTCATCAATAGGAGTGGTGATTTGGAAGTTGTCCCACCATGTGGCGGCTGGTCCTTCCAACAGATGTGCTGCGAACCTGACTTTTTCAGCATCCGTGCAGCCCACGGTCACTAAGTCCTTGTTCACGGAACGTAGCCAATCATTGGCCACCATGGGATCAGTTGTCCCCGAAAACTTTGCTGGCCTCAATCGCAGAAATCTGGTGAGCATATCAAAACCCGGAGGGTTATTGTTGTTGTTATTGTTGTTGTTGTCATTGGGGTTGTTGTTGTTGTTATTCTGGTTTTGAATGAATGTCGTCATCATTTGCATAAGCTGTGTTTGCGCATTCATCATTTGTTGCATTTCCGGGGTGATGTTGTTGGGGTTGGGGTTTGCGCGACGGGGAAGCATCTGTGGTTTGTTCAAATAGATAAGAATGAGATACCCATAGATGTTTTATGCACAATACATCACAAGAAAACACATAGCATGCAACTCACGAATAAAAAGAATCAACAACCAGATAATAAGTTCATAAAATAAAACACACAAGTGGCAAGCCATCCAGATGTCGGATGGTCCAATAACAAGTTCACAAATAACAAGTACGAATATGAAAGGTAAAGAGTAGTCAAGTCTACTCATCAACATCAATCTCCTCCTCGACGAAGGTAAGACCTGCGTTCTCCATCGCGGTCTTGTTCTCCTCAATCGTAGTGGTCAAGGAATCGACCTTGGCCTTGAGAGCTCTCTTCTGGGAGCGAAGCCTCTCAATAACCATCTGTTGCTGCTCTAGCTCGAAATCCTTGGACTTCAGTTCCTCGGTCATGTCCCGGATCTTCTTGTTCCTATCCTGGACGCGTTTCTCCTGACTCTTGAACTTGCGGTCCTGGGCCTCGAACTTTGTCTCCATTTCTTTGATCATCTCATCCTGCTGCGCAAAAAGCTTGTCCTTCTCGCGAAGCTGCACCTGAAGCTCGTCATTGCTGAGCATGACGTTCGTCCTGTCCGTGTCTACGTGCCTGAGGAGAGTCTCTAAGTCCTGGAGGTAGAGACGTATCGGCTCTGCCGCGTCCCTCGAGTCGTCCTCAAAGTCGATGGACTCTCCATCAGCATCACGTCTTCCGAAGACGTGGAAGTGAGTGCCCCTAACCTGTCGGGAGTGACGGCCTAACAGACGTCCTATCAGGTCCTGCATGACTACCTCCATGCCTCTCTCCCTGTCGTCGTGCATCAGCTTGAAGACGATGGCCTCCGCAGTGGGCTCTGTCTGGCGTCCGGGCTGGTTCACCTTGAAGCCCCAGAGGTCCTTCCTCTCGAACTTGGTGAGTGGGTACACCGTGATGGTGGGAAGAGGGAGATCGAGCAAAGTGGTAAGATCAACGATACGGGGGCCAAAACGGGTAACCTGGAACTCCTCAACAGTGCTGATGGTAATAGGCATCTAATTTATAAGATTGAGAAAGTTAGAACAACACAATTTAAGATAATCAAGACAAACATTCATACATATCCATGGAACACAACATCACACAAGTCATGCATACATAAGTTCATTACATCAATCAAGATTCAAACTTATTTAAGGTATCATTTTCGAAAAATAAGGTGATAGATGGTGGTCCAACTAACGAAGTGTGCTCACAATCCTATCTCACTGGATCTGGTGGCTATCACAATGTTCCTAGAGGCAATCCACCTATCTTGTTCACATGATTCCATCACTAAGTCTATTATATCTCCCCTTAACTCTTGGTTGGTGGCTTCCAACTCTTGGGTAAGTTCCTTCTCTTTCTCTAAGTCTCTTTGGAGGTTGAGCATTCTGCACTTGACTCTAGCACTTAATTCTTTGATAGTCTTCCAAGCTGCATCTCTGGCTGACTCAAAGAATGTAGTGTGCATTACAGTGTTGGTGTACATGCAGAATCCCCTTTCTTTGTGGTTGTCTTCCTTGTTTTTGTACAAGTGAAGTTGCACCCACCAATACTCCACCCCTTCATCCATTACTGGAAAGCCTTTGTAAATAGCTGCTCCATGTGCTTCCATTGCCACCATGAGGTCCTTGAGAATCTTGGGAAACTCAGTTTCACACTCCAAGGTCATGGTCATGAGTGGTCCTTTCTTCATGGCTTCGTTGATGGAGTTCATCTACAATTGGAGTTGAGAATGAAAAGATTAGAAAAGTTTTACGAGAAGAATAGACAAGTGTAGAAGTAGTTGAAACTTTTCCTTAGTGGTTTTCCAAATCTAGGGTCATAATCCTACAGGCAAAACAGTTCTCTCATACCATCTGTTAGACCCCTCCTTTTTAAAGGAAAGGATCCCTGTGATTGCAATGCTAGTCCCTGGATCAATGCTAGCATCCACAGTTTTAGATGAAGTACACAGATATAAAGGTCGTTTATTACATTCATTCCAGAGATAAAACATAGTCTTTTACAACTCAGGGCCATAGGCCTAATACAAGAGTTTAAGGAATAAGTAAATAAACATAAGTCTTCATCTTCATGTGCCACAGGCAAGCATGTTGAGTGTAGACTCATGACTCCTATTCATCATCGGAGTAACCTGCAACATCACAAGTTACAGCCACAGAGGGTCAATACTTTGGAATAGTATTGGCAAGTGATACCTTTATATATATTTAGTGGTCTATATTACTATATGCATTTGGCTAAGTGTAGCTTGGCTTGCTTTGCTTGAAAATAGGTTTTACCTATTAGTTGAAATCACTAAGTTTTCTTTATCAAAAACTTCCCAAGAAACCACCAATATACATTGGGGTCCTTCACCCTTGTTCACCCACAAGTTTTATTTTAGAAGTTGGAATGATGAGATTCTTGTAGCTTCCATGTCTTGATGCTCAAGTTGTCCATTGCCTTGGACTAGGCTAAGTACTTAGGTTTTTCCATCTGCAGAGGTTGTGCACTTTCCCCACCAGACTTGGTTTCCCAAGACAGGACCTTTCAGAAGCCTTTCCTTAGTCAAATGGACGCGTTCCAACCTATCATCCCTTCTACCACCAACTGTCCATATGACTAAGTTCTAGCAACCTATATGATCAAGGCAGAGCCCATATTGCCAAGTGGTTGCACTGTAAGCTTTCTCAACACTTGGCCTCCAAATCCCTTTGTGCCTGGGTGGCATACCACAAGTGAGATACACAACCCAAGTCCATGGCCTTGTGTAACCACTCAACATAACCCAATCCTTCCATTCCACCCAGGAGGTTCATTTGACTTAGTTGTTTTTATTAGGAAAGCATAAGTCTCATGACTTAGAAATATTTTCATCATAGTAAGTATAGATTCTCACCAACGCTTGTTTGCTAAATAGCTAGGCTAAGCATGGCATGATATCTTAACTTAGGAAAATTCCCTAGCAATTCTACAATTCTACACTACTTAGGATTTCCCAACTTAGCATTAGGCAAAATAGTATGCAAGACTTAGCAAAATATCTAATGCTAGTATAAAACATAGGATAGAAATATTCATGAAAATATCACTTGCCTTGGTAGTGGCGAGAGTAGCACTCTTCACAATCACAATCACTAGAAAAATCTACACAAAAAATTATAGCATACAATTACACACAATTATATACAACCAAAAATAATATGAATGCATGCATGCAAGAATTTACTAAGTGGTGATTTTTGAAAACTCTACCAAACATGCACATGTTCACAGAAACTTATCAAGTCACAAGTTTACCAACTAAACTTATTTGGCACTTAATACAATTTACAAAATAAATCCATATTTAAAATAGCCTTAAACATGTTTCTACAAATAAAGTCATTTTAACTGTTACTATTTGTTAAACACTTTGCATAAACAGAAAGGCCTTGATTCACTGAATCCAACGGTATAAAGTTTGTAAAATTCTAACGTGGAATTCAAAAGTTATAGCAGTTTGAAGTTTGGATCTAAATCTGATTCGAATTTTTGTTTTTGAATTCACCCTAGACACGTGTCGCAACCTCACTGGCGCATACCGATTCGGTTGGATCGCGCTCTGCGGACCGCAGGATCTAAGTGGGATCTGGCGGCTCAGATGCGCGCCTACCCCTTCGTTTAAAATTCTATCCTAGCCCTACGATACAGATCCAACGGTCTAAATCACCAAGCCAAAATCTGGCGGCGCTTAGCGGCTGCGCGCGGCGGCGACGACCAGACGGTGGTGGCGCCGGCTATACCGGTCACTAGGAGGATAGGGAAGGTACTCACCGAGACCGCAAGGACGTGGGGATGCTCAACTTGTGGACAGCTCGGCAAGGGGCGCTCGGGGTTGCGGTGGATTCCTCGCCGGAGTTGGATCTGGCAACGGTGGCTCTGCTCGAGGTCGAAGGCGACGTTGTAGATCACTAGGAGGCAAACGGAGGATGTGGTCAGATGCAGAAGACCACGGCGAAGATGCGTGCGTGAAAGACAAGGTTCGGGGCGGTCTGGACTTACCGCTGGAGCTCGCCGGAGTTGAAGCTGGAGACGGTGGCGGTCAGTCGTTTGCGTAGCCGACGTTCTGGGTCACCCACGGGCAAACCAGGAGTGTTAGGAGATGCGTGAGATCAAGTGGAGTCTGTTTATGTGAAGCAGAGGCAGAGGGGTAGTCGGAGGTGGCCGGAATTGCTGCGGCAGCTCGTCGGAGACGGCGGGGTTGCAGAGAGCAATTTGTGCAGCCTGGGGGCGCTCTGTTCTTGCGGTTCGGGGGAGAAGAGAGAGGGGGCAGAGGGGGTTTAAATAGCCTGGTCGTGAGCGAGAATTACTCGGGCATTGATACGAATTGAAGCCGCGAATCAAACAGGAAACGGTCGCGCTAATTTGGGGATGAACTGGTCGTGCGGGTGGAGACGACGATGCTTGAGTGGGCCGCGGTTGTCAGCGAGAGAGGGGAGTGGAAGCGGGTCCCTTCTTTCAGTGAGCTGGTGGGTGCGAGAGTGGGTAAAGAAAACGATTCGCGGGGTGTGCACTACTGGGCTAGTCTGGGCCGTGTTGGGCTAGGCCGGCCAGATTGGCTGGTTTGGCTATTTTTTCTTCTTTATTCCTTTTTTTTTCTGATTGAATTTCTAGAAATGGTTTTTAAAACTCAAATTCAAATCTGTTTGAATCCAAAGTTTTACAAGACTTTTGTACAATAAATCTTGCTCTTAAATAAGTGTTAAACACTTCAGAACACTTGGGTCTTTTGAAAAAAAACAAATTAACACTATGCCTCAATGATATTAGGCATATAATTTGTTTAAATTTCATATTTTGCTTTGATATTTTGCTTAAGTTTTTGACACCACTTAAGTTTGAATTCAAATCATCCTGAATGAATAACAACATCTTTCTCAATGGCATGTAGCACAAAGGCTAGGGTTCTCATACATAAAATAATGAGCCACAATTTCTCCTGTTTTCTGAGATGATTTTGAGAAAAGCCCTAAATGATGATGAATGCAAGGGTGATATGAATGAGTTTTGGAATATGAATTTAGGGATGTTACACTGGGCCGCTAGCCTAAGCCATGCCTAATCATGGTGGAAACTTGCAGCATCACCATAGTGACATCTATGAAGCATTCTTCTTAAAAAAAGAGAGACACATTGAGAAAAGAGGAAAGAGAGAAAAAATCACCCTATTCCCATGGTACATAAGAAGAATTACTGATATGCTCATTGTCTGCTTGCCTTATCATTTTGGTTATGGGAAAGCTCCTATACCATGTGCAAGGGGTACCCCGTTGGCAGTTCTCAATGATATGCAAATACTTACAGTGACAAGAACTTACCTGGACCCAAAGTTGAGTATGCATGAGGTGTGGCCCTCGTATTCAAGGGGCATGAGATTGCCAACTTATACTTAGTCAAGCATATACTCCAGCTTTGCCACTTTAATCTTAACCACTTCAAGATGCTTATGATAGGGGCAATGAGGGCTGAAAGCTAACAAGTACCATAATGTTTGGAAGCTCTTTTTGAAACTTGTAATCACTACTTCCTTTACAAGAAGGATTTTCTTCCACCACTATTGAGTCTCCACCTTCTACCTTTAGGCACCATTAAGAGAGCATAGTTGTCATTCTGCGTGCAGTGTTCGAAATCATATTAATTGATGCATATTGTGTTATTACTTGCTCTTGTGCTACTTGTTTCTAGTCACCCTTGTGAACTTTGCAGGTGTCCTATGCATTATATTGCTACTCTATGAGGGACAAGATGATTACCACTATGCTATGTTTTCTACATGTGAAACAAACAAACGTTTTTCAATGCATGTTATACATGATCTTTGTTTGTAGCTTGTCATGTTGCATGCATAGTTACTATGTCCTATTGTTAGAACTCCATCTTTCATGGACATGTTTAGAGTTCTTTGATCCCAGCTTTCAATGCTTGCAAATGGTTGGATCTTTATTGTGAGGGTGCATGTCACCCCAAAAATTATTCTGTTTATCACTTACCTACTCGAGGAAGAGCAGGAGTTAAGCTTGGGGATGCTGATACGTTGGAAATGTATCTATAATTTTTGATGCTCCATGCTTGTTTGTATCTTCTTTGCTTTGCTTGTCTACACTTTGAGGTGCTTTTTACATGTTTTCTGGTACTAACCTATTAACAAGTTTCAACAGTGTCAGATGCCTGTTTTCTGTTGTTTTTTGTTTAAGAAAAGTTTGTAAATAAATATTCTCGGAATTGGACGGGACAAACGTTAAAGTCAATTACTTTCCGTGGGGAACAAGAAGTCCAAAGGAGAGCCGGAGGGGCCAGCCAGGGGGCCAGACCCACCCTAGGCGCGGGGGCAGGTGGGCCCGTGCCTAGCTAAGGTTTGGTGGCCCTGGCCGCCTCTCGGTCTCGCCCCTTCGCCTATAAGAAGCCCCCGATGCAGAAACCCTGAGTACCCGATCAGAAATCCACGAAACCGTCTGTAGCCTCCGCCACCATCGTCTCTAGATTGGGGGGTCTGAAGTTCTTCCTGGCACCCTGCCAGAGGGGAGATCATCCCGGAGGCCTTCTCTCCGGTATGATGCGTGAGTAGTTCCACCTTGGACTATGGGTCCATGTAGTAGCTAGATGGTTGTATCTCCTCCTTTTTCCTTTCATGTATAGATCTTATGAGCTCCGTTCATGATCAAGATCTAATCTATTTGTAATCATGCATGTTGTGTTCGCGGGGATCCGATGGATATTGAGATTATTATGGTGGTTTTATTAATGGTTTTGTCTTTATGATTCTATCATTTCTATGTTGTTTGTGATCTTGCATGCTCTCTGTTGCTAGTGGTTATCTTGGCCAAGTAGTTGCTAGTGACTCCAAGAGGGGGTATTTATGCTCGATAGTGGGTTCATGCCTCTAGTTTCCAAGGGAAGTGACAGAAATATATTCGGTTGTAGATGTGCTCTTGCTATTAGGGAGAAAACAATGGTCTCTTGTTCATGGAACATGTGGACTATTACCTTACACACTTTGCTTAAATCAGTTGTATGTTGCTTGCAACTTAATACTAGAGGGAGTTCGGATGATAACCTGAAGATGGACTTCTAGTCATAGATGCAGCTGGATGGCGGTCTATGTATATTGTTGTATTGCCCAATCAACCTCATAGGATCTTTCTGGCTAGTAATTGCATTGTTATGCCTTGATCAGTTCCTGTCAATTGCCCCATTGTAATTTGTTTACCCTTCATGCCATGTTGTTTATCTAAGGAGAGCACCTCTAGTGAACTATGGACCCTGGTCCAATCGTTACCATTGATACATCTTCCACTGTTACTTGTGTACTTGTTGCAAACCATTACCTTCCACACCATACGTTTAATCTTTTGTTACATCAAACCTGTGAGCTTGACAACCTCACTGATTCGTTGGGGCAAAGTCTTGGGTTTATGTTGTGCAGGTCTCCATTTTGCTTGCAACACCTATGTGACCTTTCCTTCCTCCTTCTGGTTCGATAACCTCGGTCTCAACTAAGGGAAGACTTGCTGCTGTGCTCTTCACAACTTGCTCTTGGGGCCTGTTGGGAACCCCAAGAGCAAGGTATGAAGCAGCACAACAGCAAGTTTCCCTGTTGGGAACCCCAAGAGCAAGGTATGAAGCAGCACAACAGCAAGTTTCCCTCAGTAAGAAACCGAGGTTATCGAACCAGTAGGAGGAAGGAAACGTCCAACGGGTGTTGTACGCAACGCGGAGAGCTGCACAATACAGACTCAAGACTTTTCCCCAAAGAATCAGTGAGGTTGTCAAGCTCGCCGGTTTGCTGTAACAAAGGACTAAACGTATGGTGTGGAAGGTAATGGTTTGCAACAAGTAAGTAGGTAATGGTGGAAGATGTATCAATGGTAAAGATTGGACCAGGGTCCATAGTTCACTAGAGGTGCTCTCTTTAGATAAAAAACATGTCATGAAGGGTAAACAAATTACAGCAGGGCAATTGACAGGAACTGAGCATGACATAACAATGCAATACCAGACAAAAAGATCCTATGAGGTTGATTGGGCAATACAACAATATAAATAGACTGCCATCCAGCTGCATATATGACTAGAAGTCCACCTTCAGGTTATCATCCAAACTCCCTCTAGTATTAAGTTGCAAGCAACATACAACTGCTTTAAGCAAAGTGTGTAAGGTAAACAGTCCACATGTTCCATGAACAAGAGACCGTTGTTTTCTCCCTAGTAGCAATAAAACATCTACAACCGAAGAGATTTCTGTCACTTTCCTTGGAAACTAGAGGCATGAACCCACTATCGAGCATAAATACCCCCTCTTGGAGTCACTAGCAACTACTTGGCCAAGATATCTACTAACAACAGAGATCATGCAAGATCACAAACAACACATACATGATAGTATCAAATAGACAAAACCATTAATCAATCTGACATAGTAATCTCAATATCCATCGGATCCCCACAAACACAACATGCATGATTACAAATAGATTAGATCTTGATCATGAATGGAGCTCACAAGATCTATACATGAAAGCACAAGGAGGAGATACAACCATCTAGCTACTACATGGACCCATAGTCCAAGGTGGAACTACTCACGCATCATACCGGAGAAGAAGGCCTCCGGGATGATCTCCCCTTCGGCAGGGTGCCGGGAAGAACTTCAGACCCCCCCCGATCTAGGGATGATGGTGGCGGCGACTATAGAAGGTTTTGTGGAGTTTTGATCGGGTGCTTAGGGTTTCTCCATCGGGGGCTTCTTATAGGCGAAGAGGCGAGGCTGGGAGGCGGCCAGGGGGCCCACACCCTACCCAGGCGCGGGGTGGGCCCACCCGCGCCTAGGGGGTGTGGCGGCCCTGGTTTGCCTCTCCGTCTCCCCTCTGGAATTCGTGTCGCCCACAGTAAAATATTGACTTTGGCTTTTGTCCCATCCAATTCCCAGAATATTGATTTTCTGCCTTTCTGGAACCAAAAACAGAAGAAAACACGCAACTGGCACTGTGGAAACTTGTTAATAAGTTAGTTTTAGAAAAGATATAAAAACACCTCAAAGTGTAGACAAATCAAAGCAAAGTTGATACTAAACAAGCATGGAGCATCAAAAATTACAGATACGTTTCTGACATATCACCGAGTAGTACGTTTAGTTCTTGAGGACATGGGAGAAGTCATGTTGTTAATAGTGGATTTGTGTTGAGATATTATTCAATGGTTTAGTATTTAAGTTGTGGTTCTATTCTTCTAGTGGTGTCATGTTGTAGCACCCCGGGTAAAACCACTACTAGAAAATCGCTTGGTGTTTTTGTTTTGTGCATCATCATCAACATGCATCTAATTGACTAAAACTATTTTGCTAAAAGACCTACTTGGTTTTCCATATTAATATTCTCCCCTCTTTGTTCAAACGAAAACCGTCGGTCCAGCCGGATCTTTTATTTGTCTAAAACTGTTTACAAAAGTTTATTTTAAAACAAAATAAATAACAAAACTATTTTTTTGGGAGGCAGTCCAGCTGTCCGGCCCAAAAGCCCAACCGGCCAGACCACCTACTTCCCAAACGAAACCCTAATCTACCAAAACCTAACCCTAGCCCTCACCCCACTCCCTCCACCCCAGCGCCAACCCTCTCTCTCCTTGTCCGCACGCTCCCTGCAGGCCCCACCCCGACCGTCCCGTACCCCAACTCGGTCAACACGCAAAGCGTGAGAGCTCAACCCCCACCTCGACCGATGCTCCTTTCGCGTGACCCCGACGCCATCGCCCCCTGCTCCTCTCTCTCTTCCCTCGACCCCGCGCCTCTCCATGAAGCCACTCACCACGTGTGGGACTGCCCCTCTCTGCCGCGGTCGCCCTCTCTCCCCAAGCTCCTCTGCCCTGCCGGCCCACCGGACCTCCCTTCCTCGCTGTTAGTGCTGCAGCAGAGCTCTGCCGGCTGCCTCACGTCGTCTCCCTCTATCCCCTACCGAGCGCCGCCGCTCCCGAGCAGGGCCTCGGCCTCGCCACCTCGAGGCCACCTCAGCCCGCTCGCCCGAACCATCGTCGCCTTTCCGCCAGCGCCGGGCGTTGCTTCTGCAACATGCCACCACCGCCATCCTCGCGCCCCACTCCCTTGAACCATCGGCCGCAAGCCACCAGTGAGCCACGGCCCTGCTTCCTTGTCGTCCTCAGGTCCCGCCGCCGCCTCCGGCCGTGCAGCAGCCACCGACTGCCATGTGTCCCCGCCTCTCCAGCATGGCCGCGACCGTGCCGCTCGCCTTTGCCCTTCGTACTCATGCCATGTCTCTTCCTATCACAGCCGTGTCCATCAACTGTTCAAGTTTTTGTCTGAAAGGAACACCTCCCAGAAATAAACTGAACCAGATGCCCTGCCTTTTGTTTCGTTGTTGTATGGTTACTGGTGGAGTTGGTGGGATGCCAGTACAAAATCCCGACGGCCAAGGCTGCGTCCATCTTTGTTCAAGCTTGTGTGCAACGATGTTGTGCGTAAATAAAAGAACATCTTTGGCATCTCCTATGTGATCGAGTATAAAACCATCGCCAAGTTCTTCCGAAGAGAAGCCGATACCAAGTTTGGGGGCGGCAAGATTTTCTTGCTGACAAGAACATTATGAAATCGGAACCCCAAGATCTTCACGGAATCCGAAGACCCCAATCCTCGAACCCTCGGAGCACCAAGTTCTTCCTGATCCTGTATCCGAAGACCGTTCCCGCCGAAGACCCGGACCCCCTCCTCCGCACCTCGTCGAACCCCCGAAGCCCAAGATCGTCGATCGCCATGTGTGACCTTTTTCCCGAGACCCCTATTTTTATAAATTATATCTACTTGTGCATCTTAATTTTTCATGCTTGCACACATATCATGTGGTTTGGGGGCCTTATGCCGATTCACCTAAATTAAATATAGAGGCCATATGCAGTCTTTTCCAGTCTAATATTGGTCCCATTTAAAATTTTGTAGCGAACCGGTGTTATATTTTGCCATGTTAAGACAACATTTAAATTGCGGGGTATCTAAACAACATGAACTTAATAATTGTCGGGACCCCGGTTCTGCTTAATATGGCCTAATTGCATTGCATCTTTGCCTTGTCATACATCATACATGCATCATGCCCGATCTTTTGCCGTAGTATTAAATAGTGCATCCGGTGTTTCTTCTAGGGCTTTGCTTCTTCGCGGATTAGGCCGATGAGTTGATGTGAGTGTCTACCCAATCTTCGGATGAACCTCCGACAATGTTTTCAGGCGAGCATTCTCCCCCTTTCTACCTATTTTATATTTCTAGTCTTTACTTCCTCCTGTTGATCTATTGCTATCTGTGTTGCGATGCTTTAGTTTTCGTACCCGTGATATTCCCTGCAGCCCGATATTGCCATGGACACCTCCTATTACCTGTTGTTTGGTAGATAGTCGGCCTTGCTCAGGTGCTGCTTCGCGTCGTCGATGTTTTGCCGTTTGGTAGATAGTCGGCCTTGTACAAGCGCTTGCTCAGGTGCTGCTTCGCGTCGTCGACGTTTCGCCGTTGTTGGGTGGTTGGCACATGCTTAATGGTGGAGATGATTATGGATTTAATTACCGTTTAATAACTAAAATTGAAAGTAGGTAAATGCATGTAACTACCTCGGTGAATTACGCTCCTAGATTCAAGCCTGGATGAACGGAAATGGTTGAAATAGTACGGTGGGGCCCAAATGCCACTCACAGGTAGACCTTTCGGCCGTCCCAACCATTTCCAAACATCGGGACAAGAACGGGCGGCGTAATCGGCAGGCGAAGGGATCAACTACATACACAAATGAGTATGTATGCAAGCCACCATACAACAGTACATCAGAGCCATTCCATCTAGAAAGAAAGGAAATATAGCAACGCCATACGGCAAGATTCAAATTTCCTAGATAGATATAATAGTTTAGGATATCTCCTCATACATCACACATCAGAGTATCAGGCGGAAGCGGCAAACAAGATCCGAGTACGGATAAGAAGCAAATCGGCATAAGATGCCCCATAAATAAGCACATCCCGCCCACAGATCTCACGGATCCCCATTCCCGGAATCTCTACACCGAACGATCGTTGCCCACATCATCAGCCTCCTCCACCCAGTATCCATCTTGCGAGTGTACCTGTTCATCTGAACCAATAATTTATCGTGTGAGACCCTAGGGGTACTCAGCAAGTCTTTATGCCTCTAAAGGGGACACAACCTGGGGTGACGCAATTGCAGCAAAAGATAAACCCTAGCAATTCTATAGATACTTGCTAACCATCCGCCTAACCAAAGATAGACGGATGTCCGTGAATTAATGACAATAGTTATAACAGTAATATCCACAGATCCATCCTCCTCCTCGCTTACCAACGAGGAAGCGGACGAACAACCCCCCATCCGTTGGCAATTTTATTAACCATTCCATGAGTGTTGCACTATTTACTAGTCAGTTACTTAGTCTAATTAAAAGCGGTACTTTAGTTATGCTTGTCTATGATCGAGAAACTGTGCTCCAAGTCGTCCATAACCGCGGACACGCTTTCAGAAAGTTTTACCCTGCAGGGGTGCACAAATAGCAACACACACTCGATCAACCTCGGAAAAACCAAATCAAAACCCAACGAGGCCTTCACGACAAAGCAATCACAGGATTCAGAAATATTTCAGGGGGCCACCCCATTGAGTACACCCGCAACGAAGCTAGCTGACTCCGAGACGGACTCAAGGTTTGCGTCAATGGCTGTAAACGACTAGGAACCCGAAAATGTGACTGGGCTTGTCGATACCGCGAAAACACTCCACTTACCTAAACAGTACAGGTGCTCCTCGCACAATCGTAATAAAGCAGTAAAGCATGGCATAAGTACAGGATAGTAAATAAAACCTCAAAGTAGTTTGTGGCCCCAAGAAATAAGAATGAATCAAGCTCTAGCTCAGGGGGGTCCCATAAGCCTCCTGGATGTGGATAGCGCGAATATTCAAGGAACAGGTTTCAAGTACTCGGGGTCCTACGGGACACAAGTGAGCAGGAAAAACCAAATAGCATATATTGCTCACCGGTGCCACTTTCATTAATTATCCAAACTACTCAGGTTAAGTTGTTTAGGTACCTCGTTATCCAGCAGACACTCGCATACCCTACACATGCTGTTCTACAACTCGCATGGCTCAAACAACTCCTGTAGTAATGGCTCATGGGATGGGGGAACAAGCTTGGTGGGGTTTAAAAGTAAAGGCTATTGCAATGCTTGGGATTCAGTTTAATGCAATCGCGACTCAATGATGCAAGAATAAGATAGAGGCAATAGGTACTGTATGTATGCAAGCATGTGGTAGTGCTTTCCTGGCAACTCAGTTGAAGCGAGAGAAGGATCTGGGTAGTGCTCCTGGTTCTCTTGATATATCCCCTGCTCAGCGTCTATTCGAAGAAGAACCAAACAAACAAGGGCCAACATAAATAAAGTGCACAAGCATAGGAATAAAATGCGTCAAGCAACAATCATGCCATGATGAATGATGCACAAGTTGCATGGCAATAAGGTAGCATGGCATGGTTGAGGTGTAGAATACAAGAAGTAAACATTTTATTGAGTTTTGGCCACATTTTATGCTCCAACAAGTTGCTGTATACTTTATATTTGTATGATGCATGCTGCAATTCAAAACATGGAATGCATAAACAGAAAGGTCTCGTCGAGCTAATCATTTTAGACATATCATTTGTCAAATTCGGAGTTATAAAACAAAAGTTATTAATTTAGTGAGGTCCAGGGGCATTTTATTGTAATTTAAATCAACTTGAAATTTTAAGTGTGCAAAACATATTTTGGATGGCATATTTGAAATCCTCACATTTTTCTGATCCAAACACATATATTATTTGTATTAATTGGGTTTTTATTTTAGAAGTCATTTTAAAACAGATTTAGAATTTGAATTTGAATTATATTTGAAAAGGTTTGAATTAAACAGATATTCAGAAAAAGTTTTGTTACTCACACAGAACCCAGCCACAGCCAATGACCAGCGGGCCCATGCTGACTGGGTGTCCACGCGCGCTGAAAAACGCCATACACCGCGGCTCTGCCTAGCCCGCGAGGATGACAAGCGGGCCCAGAGGCCATGCGGGTCCATATGACAGCGGCGATTGCGGGTCTGCCACGCGGCGCAGCAGGGGGACCGCGGGTTGATGCAACAAAAAGCCGGGAGCCTTTTTGTAAAAGGGTAATAGACACTGACTGTGGGCCTGGGCTGGACCGCGGGTGGACGGAAAAACAAAAGAGGGGGGTATGCGCAAAAGGTGCTCGCGGCCACTGTTTCTCTTCCGCGTTTGCTGACGAACAGAGGCACGCACGGCGATAGCAGGCGTGCGGCGCGGTGGGGACTCGATCCGTGGATCTGGCGTGCGTGCGCGGAGGCGGCAGCCACTCTGGTGGTGTGGGGTTGGTGACAGGAGGGAGGGCGCGGGCTAGATAAGGCTCTAGACGGCGCGGGACCCTGGCAGACAACGGCGAACGATGCGCACCGAGGGCGTTCGACGAAACGACTAGCACAGCTAGGGTTACCCGGAGAGGCGGAGCATGTCCAGGAGGAAGAGGAGCTCACCGCGGGGCTCTCGGTGGCGATGGATCGGACTGGAGTGCAGGGGATCGACGGCGAGGCAGGCGCCGAGGAGCTAGGGTTTTCGCGTCGGATCGTCGGTGTTCCTCAGCCTTGACGTTATCCTCCTCCGTTGGCAGGGACAGGGCGACGCAGGGGAGGCTCGAGGTCTTCCTCGACAGCCTTAAACGCCTCGCCACCGGCTGGTTCGGCGAGAAGCGGTGGAGGCCGACGGTGGTAGATGGAGAAGGAAGAGGGAGATGGTGTCGGTGGTGGAGAGGAAGGGAAGGTGAGGCAGGGCCTCGGGCGGATCTGGGGGGGTGCAGGGGAAGCCGAGAGAGGGGGTAGATAAGGACGGGGCAGAGGGAGAGGGAGGTGCCGAGGGGCACGGGGTAGATAGGGGTGGCATCGGTGCCACCTTTTTCTCTCCTGCCTCACGTGCTGGCTCGGCCAGGGGTGGCTGGGGCTGGTCCAGGGCAAGGCAAAGAGGCTGCAAGGTGGGTCCAGGCTGGTGTGGGGTTGCCTGGCAGGGAGAGAGCTAGAGAGAGAGGACAGAGGAGATAGGCTCGGGCTAGGGTTTTTAGTGGAGGGTAGCTAGGTTTGGAGGGAGTGGCCCGGGTTAGGGCTGGCAAGGAGAGAGAGGGGGGGTAGCCTCGGGTTAGGGCTTGGGCTAACTAGGGTTAGCCTCGGGTTGGTGAGAGGAGAGGTGAGGTGAGAGAGGGGTGAGATGTGATGATTTGGTTTATGCAAACAAAGGTAGGTTTAGGGTTTTGTTTGAGCTAGATTGGAGAGGAAAAGGTGAGAGCTAGATTTTAGATGCTTGCATGCTCCAACTAGATCAAGCAAGATCAACACAAGCTCAAACAAGATAGCCAAAAGAGAGAAAAGAAGAAAAGGTGGTGATGGGGTAGATAAAGATGGTGATGAGGTTTAAGCAAGATCAAAATAGATCAAGCCCAAAAGAAGGAATAAAGATAGAGATGAACCACTCAAGAATTCAAATAAAACCAAAAGATGACCAAAGCTGGTGATGGTTGCATGGCCCATGCAAATGCATTAAATGCTAGGTTTTATCTTGTGAAAACAAAATAATATCCCATGGCATTTATTTATTTGCATCCTCCAAAGTTGGAGTAAGGGCCAAGAAATAGGACTTGAAAAAGGATCCACCCTATCTCCCATGAGCTAGATCAAACACCAAAAGAAAATAAATGCAAGCTCATGGATAATGGGATGGTGGAATTGTAAGGTGGTGAAAGAAAGGTGGTGGAGTTGATTAAAAGATATGCCCCCAACTCAACTTGGGCATTTAAACAATATATCAAGAACCAAATACAATATCAAGAGGCAAATTCAAATGACAATGCATATGAGAGAAGAACCAACACCAAAGGGTTTTTGTATGATGCTAAAATGCAAGGTGGCATGATGACATGAGCATGATATAATGATGATGCAACAATTATGTGTAGGAAGTAGCCATTATATTACTAAACCAAGTAGCATTACAGTTGTGAGAGAAATGGGATGCTACAACTCTCCCCCACTAAACAGGAATCTCGCCCCGAGATTCTAGGAAGAAGAAGAAGACACAAAGAGGGTAGGATAGTTGGCACGGAGTTCATCTTCACGCTCCCAAGTGGCTTCATCAACGGAATGGTGCGACCACTGCACCTTGCAGAACTTGATGGACTTGTTGCGAGTCCTTCTTTCTGCGGTCTCAAGGATTTTTGTGGGGTGTTCTTGATAAGACAGGTCTTCTTGGAGATCGATTAGCTCATGATCCATGGTCCTGCCGGGATCTTTGAAGCACTTCTTGAGTTGAGAGATGTGGAAAACATCATGGACTTTGAGTTTTTCCGGGAGCTCAAGAGCATAAGCAACTTCTCCTCTTCTTCCACGAATTTTGAATGGACCGATGTATCTAGGAGCCAGCTTTCCTTTGATACCAAAGCGGTGTGTGCCTCTCATGGGAGTGACACAAAGGTAAACGAGATCACCAGGGGCATACACCATGTCCGTGTGCTTCCTGTCATAATTGCTCTTCTGGCGACTTTGAGCAATCTTCAGATTCTCAAGAATGATATGCACCTTCTCCTCCGCTTGAGTTACAATGTCAGGGCCAAACCAAATTCTTTCTCCTGCACCTGACCAACCAATCGGAGTTCTGCACTTCCGACCATAGAGAGCCTCAAATGTTGCCATCTTCAGACTTTTCTAGAAGCTGTTGTTGTAAGAGAATTCAGCATAAGGAAGACATTCTTCCCACTTCATGCCAAAAGAGATGACGCAAGCACGCAGCATATCCTCCAGAATCTGATTGATCCTTTCAACTTGTCCTTGCGACTGAGGGTGGTAAGCTGTGCTGAAGTTCAACTTTGTTCCGAAAGCATTTTGGAAACTTTCCCAGAACTTGGAGGTAAAGATGCTCCCGCGGTCTGAACTGATCTCAAGCGGAACCCCATACAGAGAGACAATTCTGTTGATATAGAGCTTAGCCAACTGAATTCCAGAAATCGTTTCCTTGACGGGGAATAAGTGGGCCACTTTAGAGAGCCTGTCGATGACAACAAAGATTGCATTGTTGCCCTTCTGCGACCTTGGAAAACCAGTGATGAAGTCCATCTCTACTTTCTCCCATTTCCATTCCGGGGGTTTCAATGGCTGTAGAAGACCGAAAGGTTTCTGATGGACAGCTTTCACTCTGCGGCAGACATCACACTCCGAGACATACTTGGCACAATATCGTTTCAATCCCGGCCACCAATATTGTGTTTTCAAGTCCATGTACATCTTTGTGCTGCCAGGGTGGATAGATAGAACAGAATCATGCGCCTCCTTGAGAACTTGCTCTCTCAAACCCGGGTAGTTCGGGACAAACATCCGGTGTTCAAAGAAAAGTGTGCCTTGATCATCGACGTGGAAGGACTCATACTTCGGAAGCTGAAGTTTGGAGATGATCTTTCTGGTGTGCGGATCACCAAGCTGACGGTAGCGAATCTTTTCTTCCAAGAGAGGAGTAGCCAGAAGGTTCAGGAGATACCCTTGATCCACAATTTCCAGGTTGAGCTGACAGAATTCCTCGCACAAGAGAGGCTGTTGTTCTTCCATCATGAGGTTGTTGACATAAGCTTTGCGGCTGAGAGCATCGGCCATGACATTAGCTTTGCCCGGAGTGTAGTTGATGGTCAAATCAAAATCATTGATTGCTTCAATCCATCTCCTCTGCCGAAGGTTGAGATCAGGCTGAGTGAAGATATACTTCAGACTCTTGTGATCAGAAAAGATTTCACAACGGTTGCCAAGCAAGTAGTGCCTCCATAGCTTCAAAGCGAAGACAACTGCTGCGAGCTCGAGGTCATGTGTGGGATAGTTGATCTCATGCGTCTTCAACTGTCGAGAGGCATAAGCAACCACTTGTTTTTCTTGCATAAGGACCGCACCCAATCCTTGCAAAGAGGCGTCACAGAATATCTGGAAAGGCTTAGATGTATCCGTAGGAACCAAGACTGGCGTGGAAGTGAGCTTCTCTTTGAGTGTCTCAAAGCTTGCTTGACACGCAGGAGTCCAAAGATATTTCTTGCCTTTCTTGAGGAGATCTGTAACAGGCTTCGCTATCTTCGAAAAGTTCTGCACGAAGCGACGGCAATAACTAGCCAAGCCAAGGAAACTCCGCACTTCTTTGACATTAACAGGAGGAAGCCATTCAACAATTGTCTTCACAGTTTCCGGGTTGACTGCAATGCCCTTGGCAGAGATAACGTGACCAAGATAGGTTACTTGAGGCAGCCAAAACTCACACTTTGAGAACTTTGCATACAAGCGGTTCTCACGAAGCTTGTTTAGGACACACCGAAGGTGTTCTTCATGCTCTTCCTTTGACTTAGAATAGACTAGGATGTCATCCAGATAGACCACAACGAACTTATCAAGGTACTCCATGAAAACCGAGTTCATAAGCCTTGAGAAGGTAGCAGGTGCGTTGGTGAGACCGAAAGACATGACCGTGTACTCATACAGGCCATAGCGGGTGGTGAAAGCTGTTTTAGGAACATCTTCCTTGCGAATCTTGATTTGGTGATAACCACTTCTCAAGTCAAGCTTAGAGAACACCACAGCTCCAGCTAGCTGATCGAAGAGATCATTAATCCGCGGAAGGGGATATTTATTCTTGATGGTTTTAGCATTGAGAGCCCGATAGTCAACACAAAGTCTATCAGTCCTGTCACGCTTCTTCACAAAGATTGTTGGGCTACCCCAAGAAGAGGTGTTGTGTTGAATGAAACCCAACTTCTCTTGTTCATCAAGCTGTCGTTTGAGTTCAGCCAACTCAGCAGGACCCATTTTATAAGGCCGCTTGGAGATAGGAGCCGTTCCAGGTTCAAGCTCAATTACAAACTCAACCTCACGATCCGGAGGCATACCCGGCAACTCTTCAGGAAAGACATCTGGGAACTCACATACCACCGGAACACTCTGAATAGCTTCCATAGCATCATCATTCAGAGCCGCCAAAGAGAAAAGCTGGATAGCAGGAGTCAGACTTGGAGAAAAGACTATATGGCCTTCAGGAATCTTCAAAGAAACCGAGCGTTCAGCACAATCAATCACAGCTGCATTTGCTGTCAACCAATCCATGCCCAAGATGACATCAATGTCAGAATTGCCCAGAATAATTAAGGATGCCGAGAACGAAGAGCCACCAATCTCAATTTGATTGCCATGGCTGATTTTAGAAGCTGCCATCTTTGCTCCAGGAGAAAGGAACATTAACCGCTTAAGGAGAGGATCCAACGCTAACTCATTCTCATTTGCAAACTTGTGAGAAACAAATGAATGCGATGCACCAGAATCAAACAAAACTCGTGCAGGGACTGAGTTAACGGAAAACATACCCATCGCAACTCTAGGTGCATGCTCAGCTTGAGCGGCGTTGACACAGTACGAGCAACAGTAGACCCAGGCTTGGTGTTGATGTTGAGAGCCCGAGGTGGTGGTGCACGAACCAAAGGAGAGCTTGCCGCAGATCTTGGAGGGGGTGGAGGAAGAGCTTTGTTTTTCAACGGACAGTTCCAGTTTAGATGTCCAGAGTCTCCACACGTGTAACAAGCACCAGGTGGACGTGGAGAAACGTAGCCAGGGACTCCGCCAGGCGCTCCAGGGTAGTGGTGGTTGTAGCCCTTGGGAGCAGCAGTGATGGAGTTTGGTGGCCTTGCCGCGTAGCTTGCAGGTCTTGTTGGAGCTGGGAGCGACGGTGGGGTGTTAGGAACCCAAACACGACGCTTAGAAGGAGCTGACATAGCTGAAGAGCTTGGTGCATCACGGTTGTGTTTCTTTGACTCCTCAAACACTTGCCTACTTGCTTCCTCCTGCAGAGCTGTATGCTGAAGTTCCAGAAAAGACGCCGGCCTTGCATGTGTGATTGCATATTTAATCGATGTATTGAGCCCTTGCCGGAACCTCTTTTGCTTCTTCTTGTCATCGTAGATCTCATCACCACCATAACGAGAAAGATTCATGAAGTTCCTGATGTAGGTATTGACATTATCATTTCCCTGCTTGAGGTTGAGAAACGCTTCCTTCATCCTCTCCATGACAATTTCTGACAGATACTGCTCTTTGAATGCTCCAGTGAACCGTTCCCAAGTAGGCTGAAAACCAGTGCAGTTTGCCTTCAGGTAATTCTCCCACCAGAGAGCTGCATCTCCCTTCAGAAGGTGAGTAGCACATTTTACCCATTCTTGCTCAGGAACATCAGCAGTCTCCAGCAGCCTTGACATCTCACGCAACCAATCATCAGCATCAAGTGGTCGATCAGAAACATCAAATTGGCGAGGGTTGAACTTCAGGAAGCTTTTGATGTCTCCTCGCTTGGGAGGTGGAGGTAGTGGAGCAAACTCATTCCTCCTGACACTTTCCTCAAAGCGTTGTTGGTTCTGCTGCATTGCTGCCAAGGCATTGGCGATGTTTGACAACGCGGAACCCAGTTCAGGTGGTATGTCCTCATCAGAACGGCGTGGCGGAGCCATCCTGTGATTGATATAAAACACAAGTCAGTACTATAATGGAGAATAATAATAATCCAAAATAGTACCAAGATGGAATTAACCAAGATTAAAGGATACAATTTACTAAGATGATATTAAAATATCAACAAAGTTCAAAGCACCTAGAAGATATTAAGCATATCGCACACGACTAAAAAGGAGTGTGGTACACAAATATATCAAAGAAAAAATTTCCACAAATTTCGGCATTAAAATACCAATAGATGCGCAAAATCACTTAACGAATCAAGATTAGTGACTCTACCAATTCAATATACAAAAGCGAATGAGAAGAGTAGTGGTATGGTCGCGACTCCATCCCGCACTCAAATCATTACTCCGCACATGAATAAGTGGAATACATATCCTAACCCCTTCTTCTCACGCTGAACCTAAAGATTAGTAACTACGGAAACGAACACCCCAAACAAGATAACGTCGGATAACAAAGAGTAAGACAGATCGCGTCGGTTTGCAAAAGCCTGTCGGTATGGAATGTACCAACAGTTGATAACCAAAAGGCCGATTGTGATAACAACTTGGATGCAACAGATAGACAAGGAATTACACACACACACACACACACACACACACACCCTATGGTACTACGGAAACCCCAAACACGTGAATCCTAGTTTGAACTTTTAAGAAGAGGATTGAAAACGTTACACTTCCTTACCAGAAAAGGGTGGGTGGGTGGTTAAGAAGAAAAGTGGAAGCAGTCCTACTCTCACGTTTTGTTTTTCCCTAGTATACATAACTACCAAAAATATTTGCTAGACTGACAACGACCATTTGGCTGAAACCCTGAAGGGCGGGATGGCTCTGATACCAATTGTAACTACCTCGGTGAATTACGCTCCTAGATTCAAGCCTGGATGAACGGAAATGGTTGAAATAGTACGGTGGGGCCCAAATGCCACTCACAGGTAGACCTTTCGGCCGTCCCAACCATTTCCAAACATCGGGACGAGAACGGGCGGCGTAATCGGCAGGCGAAGGGATCAACTACATACACAAATGAGTATGTATGCAAGCCACCATACAATAGTACATCAGAGCCATTCCATCTAGAAAGAAAGGAAATATAGCAACGCCATACGGCAAGATTCAAATGTCCTAGATAGATATAATAGTTTAGGATATCTCCTCATACATCACACATCAGAGTATCAGGCGGAAGCGGCAAACAAGATCCGAGTACGGATAAGAAGCAAATCGGCATAAGATGCCCCATAAATAAGCACATCCCGCCCACAGATCTCACGGATCCCCGTTCCCGGAATCTCTACACCGAACGATCGTTGCCCACATCATCAGCCTCCTCCACCCAGTATCCATCTTGCGAGTGTACCTGTTCATCTGAACCAATAATTTATCGTGTGAGACCCTAGGGGTACTCAGCAAGTCTTTATGCCTCTAAAGGGGACACAACCTGGGGTGACGCAATTGCAGCAAAAGATAAACCCTAGCAATTCTATAGATACTCGCTAACCATCCGCCTAACCAAAGATAGACGGATGTCCGTGAATTAATGACAACAGTTATAACAGTAATATCCACAGATCCATCCTCCTCCTCGCTTACCAACGAGGAAGCGGACGAACAACCCCCCCCCCATCCGTTGGCAATTTTATTAACCATTCCATGAGTGTTGCACTATTTACTAGTCAGTTACTTAGTCAAATTAAAAGCGGTACTTTAGTTATGCTTGTCTATGATCGAGAAACTGTGCTCCAAGTCGTCCATAACGGCGGACACGGCTTTCAGAAAGTTTTACCCTGCAGGGGTGCACAAATAGCAACACACACTCGATCAACCTCGGAAAAACCAAATCAAAACCCAACGAGGCCTTCACGACAAAGCAATCACAGGATTCAAAAATATTTCAGGGGGCCAACCCATTGAGTACACCCGCAACGAAGCTAGCTGACTCCGAGACGGACTCAAGGTTTGCATCAATGGCTGTAAACGACTGGGAACCCGAAAATGTGACTGGGCTTGTCGATACCGCGAAAACACTCCGCTTACCTAAACAGTACAGGTGCTCCTCGCACAATCGTAATAAAGCAGTAAAGCATGGCATAAGTACAGGATAGTAAATAAAACCTCAAACTAGTTTGTGGCCCCAAGAAATAAGAATGAATCAAGCTCTGGCTCAGGGGGGTCCCATAAGCCTCCCGGATGTGGATAGCGCGAATATTCAAGGAACAGGTTTCAAGTACTCGGGGTCCTACGGGACACAAGTGAGCAGGAAAAACCAAATAGCATATATTGCTCACCGGTGCCACTTTCATTAACTATCCCAACTACTCAGGTTAAGTTGTTTAGGTACCTCGTTATCCAGCAGACACTCGCATACCCTACACATGCTGTTCTACGACTCGCATGGCTCAAACAACTCCTGTAGTAATGGCTCATGGGATGGGGGAACAAGCTTGGTGGGGTTTAAAAGTAAAGGCTATGCAATGCTTGGGATTCAGTTTAATGCAATCGCGACTCAATGATGCAAGAATAAGATAGAGGCAATAGGTACTGTATGTATGAAAGCATGTGGTAGTGCTTGCCTGGCAACTCAGTTGAAGCGAGAGAAGGATCTGGGTAGTGCTCCTGGTTCTCTTGATATATCCCCTGCTCAGCGTCTATTCGAAGAAGAACCAAACAAACAAGGGCCAACATAAATAAAGTGCACAAGCATAGGAATAAAATGCGTCAAGCAACAATCATGCCATGATGAATGATGCACAAGTTGCATGGCAATAAGGTAGCATGGCATGGTTGAGGTGTAGAATACAAGAAGTAAACATTTTATTGAGTTTTGGCCACATTTTATGCTCCAACAAGTTGCTGTATACTTTATATTTGTATGATGCATGCTGCAATTCAAAACATGGAATGCATAAACAGAAAGGTCTCGTCGAGCTAATCATTTTAGACATATCATTTGTCAAATTCGGAGTTATAAAACAAAAGTTATTAATTTAGTGAGGTCCAGGGGCATTTTATTGTAATTTAAATCAACTTGAAATTTTAAGTGTGCAAAACATATTTTGGATGGCATATTTGAAATCCTCACATTTTTCTGATCCAAACACATATATTATTTGTATTAATTGGGTTTGTATTTTCGAAGTTATTTTAAAACAGATTTAGAATTTGAATTTGAATTATATTTGAAAAGGTTTGAATTAAACAGATATTCAGAAAAAGTTTTGTTACTCACACAGAACCTAGCCACAGCCAATGACCAGCGGGCCCATGCTGACTGGGTGTCCACACGCGCTGAAAAATGCCATACACCGCGGCTCTGCCTAGCCCGCGAGGATGACAAGCGGGCCCAGAGGCCATGCGGGTCCATATGACAACGGCGATTGCGGGTCTGCCACGCGGCGCAGTGGGGGGACCGCGGGTTGATGCAACAAAAAGCCGGGAGCCTTTTTGTAAAAGGGTAACAGACACTGACTGTGGGCCTGGGCTGGACCGCGGGTGGACGGAAAAACAAAAGAGGGGGGTATGCGCAAAAGGTGCTCGCGGCCACTGTTTCTCTTCTGCGTTTGCTGACGAACAGAGGCACGCACGGCGACAGCAGGCGCGCGGCACGGTGGGGACTCGATCCGTGGATCTGGCGTGCGCGCGCGGAGGCGGCAGCCACTCTGGTGGTGTGGGGTTGGTGACAGGAGGGAGGGCGCGGGCTAGATAAGGCTCTAGACGGCGCGGGACCCTGGCAGACAACGGCGAACGATGCGCACCGAGGGCGTTCGACGAAACGACTGGCGCAGCTAGGGTTACCCGGAGAGGCGGAGCATGTCCAGGAGGAAGAGGAGCTCACCGCGGGGCTCTCGGTGGCGATGGATCGGACTGGAGTGCAGGGGATCGACGGTGAGGCAGGAGCCGGGGAGCTAGGGTTTTCGCGTCGGATCATCGGTGTTCCTCGACCTTGGCGTTCTCCTCTTCCGTTGGCAGGGACAGGGCGACGCAGGGGAGGCTCGGGGTCTTCCTCGACAGCCTTAAACGCCACGCCACCGGCTGGTTCGGCGAGAAGCGGTGGAGGCCGACGGTGGTAGATGGAGAAGGAAGAGGGAGATGGTGTCGGTGGTGGAGAGGAAGGGAAGGTGAGGCAGGGCCTCAGGCGGATCTGGGGGGGGTGCAGGGGAAGCCGAGAGAGGGGGTAGATAAGGACGGGGCAGAGGGAGAGGGAGGTGCCGTGGGGAACGGGGTAGATAGGGGTGGCATCGGTGCCACCTTTTTCTCTCCTGCCTCACGTGCTGGCTCGGCCAGGGGTGGCTGGGGCTGGTCCAGGGCAAGGCAAAGAGGCTGCAAGGTGGGTCCAGGCTGGTGTGGGGTTGCCTGGCAGGGAGAGAGCTAGAGAGAGAGGACGGAGGAGATAGGCTCGGGCTAGGGTTTTTAGTGGAGGGTAGCTAGGTTTGGAGGGAGTGGCCCGGGTTAGGGCTGGCAAGGAGAGAGAGGGGGGGTAGCCTCGGGTTAGGGCTTGGGCTAACTAGGGTTAGCCTCGGGTTGGTGAGAGGAGAGGTGAGGTGAGAGAGGGGTGAGATGTGATGATTTGGTTTATGCAAACAAAGGTAGGTTTAGGGTTTTGTTTGAGCTAGATTGGAGAGGAAAAGGTGAGAGCTATATTTTAGATGCTTGCATGCTCCAACTAGATCAAGCAAGATCAACACAAGCTCAAACAAGATAGCCAAAAGAGAGAAAAGAAGAAAAGGTGGTGATGGGGTAGATAAAGATGGTGATGAGGTTTAAGCAAGATCAAAATAGATCAAGCCCAAAAGAAGGAATAAAGATAGAGATGAACCACTCAAGAATTCAAATAAAACCAAAAGATGACCAAAGCTGGTGATGGTTGCATGGCCCATGCAAATGCATTAAATGCTAGGTTTTATCTTGTGAAAACAAAATAATATCCATGGCATTTATTTATTTGCATCCTCCAAAGTTGGAGTAAGGGCCAAGCAAAAGGACTTGAAAAAGGATCCACCCTATCTCCCATGAGCTAGATCAAACACCAAAAGAAAATAAATGCAAGCTCATGGATAATGGGATGGTGGAATTGTAAGGTGGTGAAAGAAAGGTGGTGGAGTTGATTAAAAGATATGCCCCCAACTCAACTTGGGCATTTAAACAATATATCAATAACCAAATACAATATCAAGAGGCAAATTCAAATGACAATGCATATGAGAGAAGAACCAACACCAAAGGGTTTTTGTATGATGCTAAAATGCAAGGTGGCATGATGACATGAGCATGATATAATGATGATGCAACAATTATGTGTAGGAAGTAGCCATTATATTACTAAACCAAGTAGCATTACAGTTGTTAGACAAATGGGATGCTACAATGCAGAGGCACTGGTGGGTAATAGACAATATTTGGTCTTTAACCGCTCACTGGTGTCCCGTAGGACCCCGAGTTCTTGACACCTGTTCCGAGATCGAGCGCGCTAACCACAGGTGGGGTGTGTGGGCACCCCCATCGATTAGTACCTGATTCCCAAGTACTGTACCGGGGGCGACAAAGTAGTTTGGGGCTTTATTACTATCCTGTACTTATGCCATGATTATGCCATGCTTTACTGCTTTATTTACTGTTGCGCGTGGAGCGCTTGTACTGTTTTGGAACCCCGTGCCACGTTTTCGCGGTATCGACAAGCCCAGTCACACTTTTGGGTTCCCAGTCGTTTACAGCCGTCGTCACAAACCTCTGGGTCTGTCTCGGAGACCGGCCGACTTCGTTACGGGTAGCTTAGTGGGGTGGCCCCCATGTGCTTGCTTTGGGTCTGGGAAACGTCGTGTCCGAAACCCCGTCGACATACCGTTGGGTGTATGTTTTGTGATCTTGTACCTACCTGATCTGACAACAAGGGTGTAGGTGCGTGTGGAAACTTTGGTGCACCCCTGATGGGTTAAATCTTTTTGAGAAGCCGTGTCCGCGGTTATGGACGACTTGGAGCACGGTTCTCGATCATAGACAACTACAACTAAAGTTTACTGTTACAATTTGACTTGTATCCGATATGACTAGTAATCAGCTTCACTACAACGGAATGACTAAATAAAAGTACCAACAACTGCTGGGTTTGAGATATCTCATGCTAATTGTATCTGACTAGTAAGTGTCGCAACTACAACGGAATGGTTAACTAAAAGTGCCCACTGCTTATTTTATCAGGACGACTATTTATACTTGACTAGTAATTGCTGCAACGATAACTGGACAAATAAAACTGCCAACTGTGTGAGGTCCTCGGTTGACTTCCTCGTTTGGTCTCGAGGGGGAAATACCAGGATGGGTATGTTTGGTGGTAGTATCAAGATGGTTTCGAATAGGTCTTTCTTATCTCTCTCTGATAGCCAAAAGTTATATCGAGTCTCTATAGGTTGTTTAGTGCATGATGTGCTGCCGCTTCAGTCCACCATACCTATGTAGGCGAGGACCGCCGAATGCTAGTCTCGCCGTGTACTGGCCTCAGTAGTGACCGCTCTCTTTTTCCTTTGCCCTTTGTCGGCACCCCTCTTGTTTTAGCAGGTTTTGAGATCGACGTCGTTAGCAAGGTTACCCTTCCGGCTTGGCCTGGGCAGGGTTATGGACGCCATTGGTTATTCTTCAGGGCTCTTAGCTCAATTTGCTTCTTATCCGTAGTCGGATGATGTATCATTTTCAAGGTGATTTGGATTTTTGTATTGTGTATCGGTATTCTTGACTCATGGAGTCGTTGTTGTATATATCTGATTTGTGGGTTCCATCGTGGACTAATGTGTAATGATATTACTTTGTTTTCCACCCGCACGCAAGTGCCTGGTGGGCACCTTTGAATCGTTTCTATGCGGGTTTGGCGGGAATCGCTAAAACTTGCATAGGGTCGATTCTGAGGGTGTTACAGAGTGGTATCAGAGCTCAGCAGTTACGATACCCACTGTCCAGCCTGTAGGATAACCTAGCTAACAGACGTGTAGAGTGTTAAAACTATTTTTAAAAAATCGGTTGGATAGATCTGATTAGGTCTGCTTTTACTTCTTACCCCTCTGCTATTCTCCTCTTATCTCGACGTGTTTTGAATCTGCTCTCTTATCTTTTCTCCGAGTCCAGGATTTCTTGTGGTTGGGTTTCCGTCGTACCGTCAGGGTTTAGGTTCCATCCTCTTGTAGCGGTGCTTCAACATCTGACAATTCATGCTATCAAACGAATCTTTCATCTGTTGCACCTTTCAATGGACCGAAAATTCACTAAAAATTTTCTTTCTATCCTCTAGTGTTTTCCGATACGAGGAAGTCATCTACATAAGATCTGATGAAAATCTCCATCCCTCCGTTGTTTCCAAACCTTGCTTGTCGAGATCTTCAGTCTGAATTCCGAGAGTTGGTTGCATAGTTCTCTGTTTGTGTACGGGGTAATGCTTTGAGTGCGGGATGGATTCGCGACCATACCACTACTCTTATCATTTGCTTTTGTATGCTGAATGGTGGATCAATGCAATTTACTCCTTCCGTAGAAGTTAAAGGTGGCCTTAGCCTTTGCGACCTCTACCTTCGCCATTTGTCTCTCCAAAGTGTTCTCTCGACGAACGTGATCCACGCCCCTTTGTTGGTGGTGTCGCCGATTTCAAAATGAAGAAAGAACCCTTGTTAGTGGTGTCGGGAAGATCTACTTGAAGCGAGGATATTCAGATCATCGTCCTTCTTCCCTGTACTATGAGGCGGATCTCAAGGGCGAGATCCATTGTTAGTGGTGTCGAATTGTAGCACCTCGGGTAAAACCACTACTAGAAAATCGCTTGGTGTTTTTGTTTTGTGCATCATCATCAGCATGCATCTAATTGACTAAAACTATTTTGCTAAAAGACCTACATGGTTTTCCATATTAATATTCTCCCCTCTTTGTTCAAACCAAAACCGTCGGTCCAGCCGGATCTTTTATTTGTCTAAAACTATTTACAAAAGTTTATTTTAAAACAAAATAAATAACAAAACTATTTTTTTGGGGAGGCAGTCTAGCCGTCCGGCCCAAAAGCCCAACCGGCCAGACCACCTACTACCCAAACGAAACCCTAATCTACCAAAACCTAACCCTAGCCCTCACCCCACTCCCTCCACCCCAGCGCCAACCCTCTCTCTCCCTGTCCGCACGCTCCCTGCAGGCCCCACAACGACCGCCCCGTACCCCAACCCGGTCAACACGCAAAGCGTGAGAGCTCAACCCCCACCCCGACCAATGCTCCGTCCGCGTGACCCCGACGCCATCGCCCCCTGCTCCTCTCTCTCTTCTCTCGACCCCGCGCCTCTCCATGAATCCACTCACCCCGCGTGGGACTGCCCCTCTATGCCGCCGTCGCCCTCTCTCCCCAAGCTCCTCTGCCCTGCCTGCCCTCTGGACCTCCCTTCCTCGTCATCAGCGCTGCAGCAGAGCTCTGTCGGCTGCCTCATACGTTGTCTCCCTCTATCCCCTACCGAACGCGGCCGCTCCCGAGCAGGGCCCCGGCCTCGCCGCCTCGAGGCTACCTCAGCTCGCTCGCCCAAACTGTCGTCGCCTTTCCGCCAGCGCCGGGCGTCGCTTCTGCAACATGCTAGCACCGCCATCCTCGCGCCCACACCCTTGAACCGTCGACCGCAAGCCACCAGCGAGCCACGGCCCTGCTTCCTCATCGTCCTCAGGTCCCGCCGCCGCCTCCGGCCGTGCAGCAGCCACCGACTGTCGTGTGTCCCTGCCTCTCCAGCATGGCCGCGACTGTGCCACTCGCCTTTGCCCTTCGTACTCATGCCAGGTCTCTTCCTATCACAGCCGTGTCCATCAACTGTTCGAGTTTTTGTCTGAAAGAAACACCTCCCAGAAATAAACTGAACTAGATGCCCTGTCTTTTGTTTCATTGTTGTATAGTTACTTGTGGAGTTGGTGGGATGCCAGTACAAAATCCCAACGGCCAAGGCTGCGTCCATCTTTGTTCAAGCTTGTGTGCAACGATGTTGTGCTCAAAGACAAGAACATCTGTGGCATCTCCTATGTGATCGAGTATAAAACCGTCGCCAAGTTCTTTCGAAGAGAAGCCGATACCAAGTTTGGGGGCGGCAAGATTTTCTCGCTGACAAGACCATTATGAAATCGGAACACCAAGATCTTCACGGAATCCTAAGACCCCAATCCTCGAACCCTCGGAGGACCAAGTTCTTCCTGATCCTGTATCCGAAGACCGTTCCCGTCGAAGACCCGGACCCCCTCCTCCGCACCTCGTCGAACCCCCGAAGCCCAAGATCTTCGATCGCCATGTGTGACCCTTTTCCCGAGACCCCTATTTTTATAAATGATATCTACTTGTGCATCTTAATTGTTCATGCCTGCACACATATCATGTAGTTTGGGGGCCTTATGCCGATTGACCTAAATTAAATATGGAGGCCATATGCGGGCCTTTCCAGTCTAATAGTGGTCCCATTTAAAATTGTGTAGCGAACCGGTGTTATATTTTGCCATGTTAAGACAACATTTAAATTGCGGGGTATCTAAACAACATGAACTTAATAATTTTCGGGACCCCAGTTCCGCTTAATATAGCCTAATTGCATCGCACCTTTTCCATGTCATACATCATACATGCATCATGCCTGATCTTTTTCCGTAGTATTAAATAGTGCATCCGGTGTTTCTTCTAGTGCTTTGCTTCTTCGCGGATTAGGCCGATGAGTTGATGCGAGTGTCGACCCAATCTTCGGATGAACCTCCGGCAATGTTTTCAGGCGAGCATTCTCCCCCTTTCTACCTATTTTATATTTCTAGTCTTTACTTCCTCCTGTTGATCTATTGCTATCTGTGTTGCGATGCTTTAGTTTTCCTACCCGTGATATTCCCTGCAGCCCGATATTTCCATGGACACCTCCTATTACCTGTTGTTTGGTAGATAGTCGGCCTTGCGAGTCATAGTTGCTTGCTCAGGAGCTGCTTCGTGCCGTCGATGTTTCGCCGTTGTTGGGTGGTTGTCACATGCTTAATGGTGGAGATGATTATGGATTTAATTACCGTTTAATAACTAAAATTGAAAGTAGGTAAATGCAGAAGCACTGGTGGGTAATAGATAATATTTGGTCTTTAACCGCTCACTGGTGTCCCGTAGGACCCCGAGTTCTTGACACCTGTTCCGAGATCGAGCGCGCTAACCACAGGTGGGGTGTGTGGGCACCCCCATCGATTAGTACCTGATTTCCAAGTACTGTACCGGGGGCGACAAAGTAGTTTGGGGCTTTATTACTATCCTGTACTTATGCCATGATTATGCCATGCTTTACTGCTTTATTTACTGTTGCGCGTGGAGCGCTTGTACTATTTTGGAACCCCGTGCCACGTTTTCGCGGTATCGACAAGCCCAGTCACACTTTCGGGTTCCCAGTCGTTTACAGCCGTCGTCACAAACCTCTGGGTCCGTCTCGGAGACCGGCCGACTTCATTACGAGTAGCTTAGTGGGGTGGCCCCCATGTGCTTACTTTGGGTCTGGGAAACGTCGTGTCCGAAACCCCGTCGACATACCATTGGGTGTATGTTTTGTGATCTTGTACCTACCTGATCTGACAACAAGGGTGTAGGTGCGTGTGGAAACTTTGGTGCACCCCTGATGGGTTAAATCTTTTCGAGAAGCCGTGTCCGCGGTTATGGACGACTTGGAGCACGGTTCTCGATCATAGACAACTACAACTAAAGTTTACTGTTACAATTTGACTTGTATCCGATATGACTAGTAATCAGCTTCACTACAACGGAATGACTAAATAAAAGTACCAACAACTGTTGGGTTTGGTATATCTCATGCTAATTGTATCTGACTAGTAAGTGTCGCAACTACAATGGAATGGTTAACTAAAAGTGCCCACTGCTTATTTTATCAGGAGGACTATTTATACTTGACTAGTAATTGCTGCAACGATAACTGGACAAATAAAACTGCCAACTGTGTGAGTTCCTCGGTTGACTTCCTCGTTTGGTCTCGAGGGGGAAATACCAGGATGGGTATGTTTGGTGGTAGTATCAGGATGGTTTCGAATAGGTCTTTCTTATCTCTCTCTGATAGCCGACAGTTATATCGAGTCTCTATAGGTTGTTTAGTGCATGCTGCGCTGCCGCTTCAGTCCACCATACCTATGTAGGCGAGGACCGCCGAATTCTAGTCTCGCCGTGTACTGGCCTTAGTACTGACCGCTCTCTTTTTCCTTTGCCCTTTGTCGGCACCCCTTTTGTTTTAGCAGGATTTGAGATCGATGTCGTTAGTAGGGTTACCCTTCCGGCTTGGCCTGGGCAGGGTTATGGACGCCATTGGTTATTCTTCAGGGGTCTTAGCTCAATTTGCTTCTTATCCGTAGTCGGATGATGTATCATTTTCAAGGTGATTTGGATTTTTGTATTATGTATCGGTATTCTTGACTCATGGAGTCGTTGTTGTATATATCTGTTTTGTGGGTTCCATCGTGGACTACTGTGTAATGATATTACTTCGTTTTCCACCCGCACGCAAGTGCCTGGTGGGCACCTTTGAATCGTTTCTATGCGGGTTTGGCGGGAATCGCTAAAACTTGCATAGGGCCGATTCTGAGGGTGTTACACATGTGAACGTCGACTACATGATACTTCACCATTTATGGGCCTAGGGGAATATATTGTGTATTTGGTTACTAATCGTGGGGTTGCCGGAGTGACAGAAACCTGAACCCCCGTTAGGACACCATTGCACAACGGAGTGTAGGATCTCAGAGTTTAAGGCTATGGTTAGGTTTTTATCTTAATTGCTTTCCTGTAGTTGCGGATGCTTGCAGGGGGTTTAATCACAAGTATGTATTAGTCCAAGTAAGGTCGATACATTAGCACAGGTTCACCTACACAACACTTACAACACCAAAGAAGGGTACTCCAATATTTGAAGTGAAAGCACTTGACAGAATTCCCATGTGTCCTCGAGAACGTTTGGTCCTTATAAGTATTTCCACCGGCTTGTACTTTGCTAAGAAAGGATTGGGCCACTTGCTGCAGTTGTTCGTTGTCTTTATTACTTGCACTTTGTTTTTTTGCTTTATCAGAAAACCCCTAAAAATCCGTTTGCTAAGTATTTACAGAGATTTCCTGCTCCATACCACTAGTCAACACCTTCTGCTCCTCGTTGGGATCGACACTCCTATTTATCAAAAGTACTACGATACACCCCGTATACTTGTGGGTCATCAAGACTATTTTCTGGCACCGTTTCCGGGGAGTGAAGCGCTATTGAAGAGTGGAACTGGTAAAGGAAACTTCTACTATGAGTATTGCTTTTTATTTCTGTTTGTTACTTTGTTTCCAATATGGATAACCCACGTGGTTTTCTGTTTGGGAAAACTACTACCACTGTTAGGGTAGTAGATGAACCACCACCTATTGAGATAGATCCTTTTAAGATACCTACAAGTATTGTTGATCATGTTATGGATAATTATTATTTAGGAACTATCCACCCTAGTGATCATTTGCTTTTTATCCATGAATTATGCGGGTTGTTTAAGTGTGCAGGTATCACAACTGAACAGGTGAAGAAAAAGTTACTCTCTATATCCTTGAAAGGGAGAGCTGAAGAATGCTATAAGCTGCTGAAGAATGGGCAATCCATGGAATGGGAGGAAATAGTACCTCTGTTTTATTCTAAATTTTACCCTCCCAGTGAGATTCATAAGGATAGAAATCTGATATATAACTTTTGGCCTCGTGATGAGGAGAGTACAGCTCAAGTTTGGGGGAGATTGAAGTTACTTATGCTTAAATGTCCTATTCATGAACTCCTTAACAATATTATTATCAATAACTTTTATGCTAGGCTTTCTCTTCATGATAAAGATTTACTAGATGCTTCTTGTGCTGGATCATTCACACATATGAAGGAAGAAGCTAAATGGGATCTCCTAGACCGTATTAAAGAGAACACTGAATCTTGGGAGAATGACAAAGGAAGAAAGTCAGGTATAAACTATGATTATGAATGCATAAAATCTTTTATGGGAACTGATAACTTCCGTGATATTAGCAATGAGTTTGGTCTTGATTCCCAAAGTATTGCCAATTGTTTTAAAGCCTTTGCCTCTTACATAGAAATTCCTAAAAAGAAGTGGAACAAGTACCATGCTCCTTATAAAGATGTTGTTAATCATGTTCCTGTTAGAAATACCGAACTTTGTACTACTAATCATATTGAGCCTGAACCTTATGTTGATAAAACACCTTTCCCAGCTAAGATAAAGGAGTACTTTATGATAATTAGTGCGAATAATAAAGGTACACAAAAAACTGTGGAACCTGATGAGCAAATGAATACTGAACTTGTGGTAGCTATTGTGAAAGATCTTGTCACTAAAAATTTAGAGGATGAGCATATTGTCTTCTGCGAAGACGCTTCTAATATTGTCTCTCATCCTAGAAAATTTAGAAAAGCTAGTGTCCTTGTGCTTTATGTTAGAATTGGTGATCATTGCTACTATGGTTTATGTGATATTGGTGCTAGTTCTAGTGCTATTCCTTATGAGCTTTACAGGGAAATCATGCATGAAATTGGGCCTTGTGAGTTTGAGGACATTGATGTGGTTATTCACCTTGCTAATAGAGAGACAGTCTGTCCCATTGGCATTGTAAGCGATGTGGAGGTTCTTTGTGGTAAGATTAAATATCCTGCTGATTTCCTCGTGCTTAATTCAGCAGCTAGCAAAACTTGTCCTATCATTTTTGGTAGACCTTTCTTGAACACTTGTGGAGCTATTATAGATTGTAAAAAGGAAAAAGTTTTAAATAAGTTTTATGGAGATTCTTACGAGTTTAAAATTTCCAAATTTGCTAAAGCTCCTTGTGAAAATAGCTTGCCTACTAAAGATTTCAGGATGGAACAACTTGCTTCTATTGATCCGGTTTATGACCTTGGACCTCTTTTTGGTGATTGTAAGTATGCTCATTCTGATGATAAAGTTGTTGATAGTGACAGTTATATTGTCAACTTTATTCAAAGTTCTATTGAAAGTTATTATGAGAGAGGGAAACATGGTTTTATGCATCTCAATAATATTAAGTTTCCCCGTTTTATGTTGAAAGCTTTGAAGTTGCATTTGTTTTGTCTTCCTATGCTAGTGGCTTATTGTTTCAACAATTTGTTTTCTCATGATACCCCCATGCATAGGAAGTGGGTTAGACTCAAACGTGTTGGGTATTTGCTTCTTGATGCTCTCTTTCACTCCAGATATATATCTCCTATGTGAGCATATTTGAAACTATCAAGCCTAACTTAAAGGCATTAAAGAAAAGTACTTCTTGGTAGAAAATTCAATAGTTTTGTTGAGTCTTGGAAGTTATTACCTCAGTAATAACCACTCCTTATCCTTTTTTTGTTTTTTGTGTCAAGATCAATTACTTTTGAGAAGTAGAGGAGATGTGAAAAGTGGTTGTCCTAGGACAGATTTTTGTGATGCATTGTAAAATTTTTTGAAGGAGCTCAGTACTTTGGATGGAGCTGTATTTTTCTGTGCTTGTTCTCCAAGTTGTTACCAAACTTTCATTAGCTTTGAACTTTTTTATTTGAGCAATATAAGGTTTTTGAAAAAATCAATCTTTACATGCTGGCCTATTTTGAATGATTTCTGCATCATTTGCCTCTTGCAGTAGCTTTTGTTTTGATGGATTTCAGTTGAAGTGTGAACCTAAAGGTTTATTGTTTTTTCTTACACTAATGTTGCCATTGAGGTTTGTGTAATGCCTTGTGAGAAAAGGATTTTCCAGGAGAAGGAGAAAAGGAGTTTGTAGAGTCCATCTTTGAATAGGTAAAAGTGGTGAAACAGAAGGTTTGTGAAAGCCTAACCTTTTTATAATTTTGATGTTTTTATTACATACGGAAGGTCACAAAACGAAACAGAGGAGGAAACGGAGGCCAGGGTGGCCACACCCACCCTAGGCGCAGGCCCCAGCTGGCTGCGCCTGGAGGGGGTGTGAGCCCCCCGAGCTCCGTCGCTGCCTCGTTTTCGCACTAGTACCTTCCTTATGTTTTGAAACTTCATAATATATAACCCCCCCCCGGATCCCCCGAGGTTCGTGTATCGTGTTCTCGTCGTGTTTTCTTTTCAATCTGTTTCTGTCAGGAAATCTTCTCAAGTTTAGAGCACCATGGTCTCCGCAAACGACAAAGGCAAGAAGCCCGAGGAAGATGATCCTCAAAACCCCAAGGAGGAGGAGATTTTGGTAGGGGATGAAGAATACATGGAGGAGGACGAGCATCCGGACACCCGCTCTACCGTCGCAAGCATTGGAGTGGTGGAAAAACCTATCAAGCTTAGGATGACAGCACGGATATCTATAGGAGGGAAAACCCCGCGTCATATCCTCGCTCCACGGTCACCTCCTCCATGTACCAAGAATCCCTTCCATACTCTTATACATGAGCACAATTACCAACAGGTGCCCAAAGGGAACTTGCCCTCAGTTTGGGATCTGCCTGGCTCTAACCATGCAAGAAAGGAACACACTAAGAAGGAAGAGTGGGGAAAGAATAGCAAGGACTAGGATTCTCGGTCTGATATGATCATGAACCATATTTAGCAAAATTCGGAGATTCGTACTCTGACCTTCAAGAATGAGGATTTGAGGAAACTGATTTAGGAGCTTATCAAGAGAACACCACCACCACCGAAGTAGTAATTCGTCATCAGATTTGGCATCCCCTTGGCTTGTTCCAAGCTTGGGGGACTGTCGCGGTATCACATCATTATCTTTTATCGTTTACCTTTTTAGTGGATTCATATCTTTGTTAGAGGAGTTATCTTATAGGTTGGTTTGCATTGTGGAAGTATCTCTCCTTTAGTTGATTATCCATTTATCCCTTGGTGTGAGTGCCTTTATGGAATATTAATGAGAAGTTTCATCTTTTACTTTTTGCACTTCTTATTTTAGTTTGCAATCTCTATTATATGATTGATCTTGTTGATCAGTATTGGCATCACTTCGGGAGCATCAAGTAGATCTAAATTGGTTTTGGCAAACCGAGCTCTGGTCAGTAGCAACACTTTTTGAGGTTTGAAAGTGTAGGGTTCGCAGCATAGAAAACAAAAAATTTCCTACGATGGGAACTATGTACCAAGATCTATCTACTAGATACAAACAACAGGAGGATGTATATCCGTAGAGAACATACCCTTGAAGACCGACAAAGCTTAACGAGTTCAACTCGTGGTTGATGTAGACGATCTCTTGCCGATCTCAAGATCAAGAGGAAGTCCTAGCGCCGCAAAGCAGCAGCGCATCCGTGCTCGCACACACGTACAAGACACCAAGCAACCTCCGCCTCCTCGCTCCAGCGATGCAGCGGAAGCACAACCCTTTCTTGCCGAATAGCCACCGGAAACATGTATCTCGCTAGTCCGAGACCATGGGGGATAAATTCTAGAGGGGGAGAGAGATCCTTCACGAGGAGGTGTGAGTGAGAAGTGAGAGGAGGGGGTCCTCTTATAGGAGGAGGGGGCACCCAAGGGGGTGGCCGCCGGCCATGGGGGCTGCCCCCTCCCCTCCTTCATTCATGTGGGTGGACACTCCACTCACAAAATGGCCCTTCAATTTTCTCCACTCAAAAACCCACTCAAATTCCCATTAAATTTTCACCAAATTTAATGCAAACTCTCATTAAATAAAACTCTTTTATTTTATACATAATTTTGTCAATTACTTTAATGACAAACATTCACAAATAACCCCTTGCTAGAATTCCATTTCACATGCATAACCTCTTTATGCAATTTCACCCGAAAACATGTTTCAGTATCTAGTGAAATAAATTCCTGTGCTTGTTTATTCTTTCGGCATGAAACATTTGCTCCAACTGGATGTCAGTGTCCCTTAAGTGTGTCACCCTATGGTTCGCGAATAATGCGGACATGATCGAGACCTTCTCCGATCAATAATCAGTAGCGGGACCTGGAGATCCATACTGACTCCCACACATTCAACGATGACTTTTCCTATGATCGTCGGAACCTTTTACGCTTGTATCTTAATCCCTTTGTTTCACGATATATTACATGTCCGAGATTCGATCATCGGTATCTCCATACCTAGTTTGATCTCGTTACTGACATGCACTCTTTTCTCGTTCCCGTGATATAACATTCTAGTGATCAAATCACTTGCTTGCAAGCTAACCAATGTGATATCACCGAGAGGGCCCAGAGCATATCTATCCGTCATCAAGATGAACAAATTCCACTCTTGATCCATGATTCTCAACATAACACTTTAGTAGCTTTGAAGCCATCTTTATAATCACCCAGTTACGGTGTGACGTTTGATGTCAACAAGAAACTCTTCCCGTGTTAGTGATTGGCATGATCTCATCGTCTAAGGATTAGGACTACTTTGTAAGTTGTTTATAGCAATATAAAATCAATGACTTTGATCGTAATGCTATACTTCGGATGAATGTTCATCACACCATTACACTAATGTTGTGATCTCATTATTAACAACATCCAATGTCTATGATCAGGAAACTATGATCATCTTGTTAATCAACGAACTAGTTTACAAGAGAGGCATAACTAGGAACTTTCTGTTTGTTTATTAAACACACATGTATTAACGTTTCTGTATTAATACAATTATAGCATGCAAAATAAACATCTATCATATACTTGGAATACACATAATAAACATTTTATTATTGCCTCTCAGGGCATATTCCCTTCAGTCTCCCACTTTCACTAGAGACAATAATCTAGTTACATAGTGATGTATCTAACACCCATGGAGTTCTGGTGTAAATCATGTTTTGCTCTAGGGAGAGTTTTATTCAACGGATCTGCTACATTGAGATCCGTATGTACTTTACAAATCTTTATATCTCCATCCTTGACATGCTCGCGGATGGAGTGAAACCGGCTCCTAATATGCTTGGAATGCTTGTGAGACCTTGGCTCTTTGGCATTGGCAATGGCACCATTGATGTCACAATAGATCACCATTGGGTCCAACGCGTTTGCAACCACACCTAGTTCGGATATGAACTCCTTCATCCAAACCGCTTCCTGAGCCGCTTCTGAAGCAGCAACATATTCGGCCTCCATTGTTGATCCCGCCACCACAGGTTGTTTGGATCTCCTCCAACTAACCGCTCCGCCATTCATGAGAAATATGTATCCGGATTGAGACTTAGAGTCATCCAGATCGGTGTCAAAGCTAGCGTCGACATAACACTTAGCGACGAGCTCTTCTTCACCTTCGTATACAACAAACATATCCTTATTTCTTTGTAAGTACTTAACGATATTCTTGACCGCTTTTTAGTGTTCTGAACCTAGATCCGATTGGTACCTACTAGTCAAACTAATAGCATGTGCCACATCTGGTCTTGTACATAGCATGGCGTACATTATAGAGCCTATGGCTGAAGCATAGGGGACCTTGTCCATTATCTCTCTTTCTTCCACCGTAGCCGGACTTTGAGTCTTACTCAATGTCGTGCCTTGTGTCATAAGTAAGAACCCCTTCTTACTATCTTCCATTTTAAACTTCTTTAAAATCTTATCAAGGTATGTACTTTGCGATAGCCCTATTAGGTGCCTAGATCTATCTCTATAGATCTTTATGCCTAATATGTATGACGCTTCACCTAGGTCCTTCATTGAAAATTTGCTGTTTAGATAACTTTTAACACTGTTTAAAAGATCTATATCATTTCCGATCAATAATATGTCATCCACATATAATATCAGAAATGCCACATTGCTCCAACTCACTTTCTTGTAAATACAAGCTTCTCCATAATTTTGGACAAATCCAAACTCTTTGATCACCTCATCAAAGCGGAGATTCCAACTTCGTGATGCTTGCTTCAATCCATAGATGGATCGCTGAAGCTTGCACACCTTGTTAGCATCCTTAGGATCGACAAAACCCTTTGGTTGTATCATATACAACTCTTCTTCAATATTACCATTGAGAAACGCGGTTTTGACATCCATCTGCCATATCTCATAATCGAAATATGTAGCAATTGCTAACATAATCCTAACTGATTTTAGCATCGCTACGGGAGAGAATGTCTCATCGTAGTCAACTCCTTGAATTTGTCGAAAACCCTTTGCGACAAGTCGAGCTTTATAGACGGTTACATTACCATCAACATCATTTTTCATTTTGAAAATCCATTTGTTCTCCACGGCCTTTCGGTCGTGAGGTAAGTCCACCAAGTTCCAAACTTGATTTTCATACATGGATTCCATCTCGGATATCATGGCTTCTAACCATTTGTTGGAATCCGGGCTCATCATCGCTTCTTCATATGTCGCAGGGTCATCATTTTCATCAACCATGAAATTCATGATAGGATTTCCGTACAGCTCGGGAGCTGCACGCGTTCTGCTAGACCTGCGAGGTTTGGTAGTACTCTCTTTCGGAGTTTCATGATCATTATCATTAGTTACCTCTTCAACAGGTGAAGCCAACTCCGGAACAACTTCCGGCGCTGTGCTACTCGCCATACTTTGAAGAGAAGGTTCAATAACCTCTTCGAGTTCTACCTTCCGACTACTCACGCCTTTCGCGAGAAACTCTTTCTCTAGAAAGGATCCATTCTTGGCAAAAAAAACCTTGCCCTCGGATCTGTGATAGAAGGAATACCCAATAGTTTCCTTAGGGTATCCTATGAAGACGCATTTTTCCGCTTTGGGTTCGAGTTTATCCGGTTGAAGTTTCTTCACATAAACATCGCATCCCCAAACTTTAAGAAATGACAGCTTAGGTTTTTTTACAAACCACAATTCATAGGGTGTATTTTCAACGGATTTAGATGGTGCCCGATTTAAAGTGAATGCAGCAGTTTCTAGTGCATAGCCCCAAAATGACAACGGCAAGTCCGTCAGAGACATCATAGATCGAACCATATCTAATAAAGTACGATTACGATGTTCGGACACACCATTTCGCTGTGGTGTTCCGGCAGGTGTGAGTTGTGAAGCAATTCCACACTCTTTCATGTGAGTGCTAAACTCGTAACTTAGATACTCACCTCCACGGTCGGACCGTAGAAATTTGATCTTTCTATTACGATGATTTTCCACTTCATTCTGAAATTCCTTGAACTTTTCAAAGGTTTCAAACTTGTGTTTCATCAAGTAGATATAACCGTATCTACTCAAATCATCCGTGAAAGTAACAAAATAACGATATCCACCTCGCGCCGACACACTCATTGGACCACATACATCAGAATGTATGATTTCCAATAAATCTGTCGCCCGTTCCATTGAACCGGAAAACGGCGTTCTAGTCATCTTGCCCATAAGGCATGGCTCACATGTATCAAATGATTCATAATTAAGTGATTCCAAAAGTCCATCCGAATGGAGCTTCTTCATGCGTTTAACGCCAATATGACCTAGACGGCAGTGCCACATATATGCGGATATATCATCATTTAGTTTAATCCTTTTAGCATCAACATTATGAATATGTGTAACATTATTATCGAGTTCTAATAGAAATAAACCATTCATCATCGATGCATGACCATAAAAGATTTCATTCATATAAATGGAACAACCATTGTTCTCGGATTTAAATGAATAACCACTTCGCATTAAACACGATCCAGATACAATGTTCATGCTCAGTGCAGGCACCAGATAACAATTATTCAAGTTTATAACTAATCCTGACGGCAAGTGGAGAGGCAGCGTTCCGACGGCGATCACATCAACGCTTGACCCATTGCCGACACGCATCTTGACCTCACCCCTTGCTAGCGGCCGCTTGTTCCGCAGCCCCTGATTCGAGTTACAAATATTAGCAACTGAACTGGTATCAAATACCCAGGTGCTACTGCGAGCACTAGTCAAGTACACATCAATAACATGTATATCATATATACCTTTATTTGCCTTGCCGGCCTTCTTGTCTGCCAAATACTTGGGGCAGTTGCGCTTCCAGTGGCCAGTCCCCTTACAATAGTAGAACTCGGTATCAAACTTAGGTCCAACTCGGGGTTTCTTTTTAGGCACGGCAACCGGCTTGCCGCCCTTACTTCCCTTCCGTTTTCCCTTCTTGTCTTTCTTGAAACCAGTGTTCCTATTGATCATCAACACTTGATGTTCCTTTTTGATCTCCACTTCTGCAGTTTTAAGCATTGACAGAAGCTCGGGGAGAGACTTCTTCATGCCTTGCATATTATAGTTCATCACGAAGCTCTTATAGCTAGGTGGCAGAGACTGCAGAACACGATGGATGCCTAAGTCAATGGGAATCGATATTCCCAAGGACACAAGCTTATCGGCATAACCCGACATCTTGAGTACATGCTCACTAACGGAGCTGTGCTCTTCCATCATGCAGCTAAAGAACTTTTCTGAAGCGTTGTAGCTCTCTACAGCAGCATGTGTGTCAAAAATCATTTTCAACTCACCCATTGTATCAAAAGCATTGCCGTTTTCGAAAGCTTTCGAAGTTCCGGCTCTAGCCCATACAATATGCCACAATGAACTAAGTTGTGGTCCTCCTGACGAGTCTGATACACATTCTTCTCCTCGTCAGGGGCATCCTCAAAAGGTGGGGGGCCTAGCGGTGCTTCTAGCACATATTGCTTTTGTGCAGCAGAGAGGAGAATCCTCAAATTCATAGTGGCCTAGGGGCATCCTCTTGTGGACAAGTTGCTACATAGTGGCCTAACTCTTTGCAGTTGTTGCACCACACTTGGTCAATCTCTTTATTCTTCTTGTTCTCTGGACATCCACTGGAGTAGTGACCCATTTCCTTACATTTACGACATTGTGCAAGGCTCATGTCTTGCTTTTGTTTCTTAAATTTCTTTGATCCTTTGAATTGGGTTGTCTTGTTTGGAGGTATAAGTGGTCCTTTTCCTTTGGTAGACTTGGATCCTTCTTGTTTCCTTTGTTCCACCATGGAGTAGATAGGACATTGGTTAGGAGTATGATCACTTCCTTCACACAGGTAGCAAGTAGCTTGAGAGGTAGGGCATTGTCCAACAGGATGTTCTTCTTCACAATTGGGGCATTGTCCTTCATGCTCCTTGGAAGTATGATCTTTGTCCCCACAAATAATGCAAGCTGGGGCTCCATCTAGAATAACATTCTTGTCATCCTTGTTATCATAAACTCTTTTGGGATAGCTTTCTTCCATGCTGATCATTTGATTAGTCACCTTAAGCATCAATTGGGATTGCTCTTCCAAAAACTTTTGTAGTGCTGGATCTTTATCACTATTGTTGACTATGAACTGAGCTGTCAGTTGGTTTAACTGGTGTTGGGTTGCTATGAGCTCTTTCATGCTGTCAGCTTGGTTGGTGTTGGTGTCATCCACTTTGATGTTGGAGTCCTTTGGAGTAGTCATCTGTTTGGGTTGGGTAAGGATTAGAATAGGCAAGATATTTCCAAGGAAATATTTCTAATCACACACATCACATTTCACACAAACCATGTTCATGAAATTACAAACCAAACATTTCACTCAAACAAGGTTCAAGCACATACTTATTCAAAAAAATATTTTTGTTACACCACATAAGTTGGTGGTTTTGTCTTAACTAAAATATGGTGGTCCATCTACAGGGTTCACTTGTGATTTCTCCATCATGCATGATTCTCCTTGCATGAGATCATGGTTTCCTTGAGAAAAGTCCTTGGTTGCAAATACTTCAAAGTTTTGTTGATGGTTCCTTCTTATTTTGCATTCCCTTAGTCTCTAAATCTTGAGCAAGATTTCTTTGTCTCACTTGTAGTCCTTAGTAGTTTCCAAGTTGGAAGTCCTTGGTGAACATGCTGAAGATGTTGAAGTCATTAGAGTTGAAGAAGTTGAAGAAGTCCTTTGCACATGGTGTAGTCTTTAGTCATGGGTAGGTTTTTTCCATCAAGTTGAAGTAGAGGAGAAGTAGAGTTGAAACCAAAATGGTTAAGGAAAGAGTTTACAAGTGTTTTTGTAAATAAGTTTTTGGAACAAATACACTCCTATTTTTCTAAGGGTTTTTTGTCCAATCCTAGGTTTACAAATCCTACAGGCAACACAATGCTCTGATACCATCTGTAGAGGTCTCAACCCGATAAGGTAGATTCCTCCTGTGTTTTACAATGCTAGTCCCTGGATCAATAGTTAGCATCCACAGTTAAGATGTAATATCAAGATACAAGGGTCATATTATAACTTTATAACCAGGAATAACATAATTTTATTACATCATACGTAGCTCATTTGGCTATTACATTACATTGCAGCGGAATAACTATAAGTATGGGTCCTTCATCTTCAAAGTGCCACAGGGAAATGCTGGTTGTAGACTTTGTAATCCTAATCATTCAATCTTCTCTAAAATCAATCAAACCTGCAACATTACAAGTTACAGCCACAAGGGTCAATACATTTGAATTGTATTGGCAAGTTTCACTACTATGTATAATATGAGTGGATCCTATCATTACATGCATATTTGGCTAAGTAGAGTTTAAGGCTTATTTGCATAAAGCAATATTTGATCTTATCTTTTCAAAAATGGTTTTGGTCCTTTGACAAATCTCTTTTCCAAGTTCCTTGAACTCCTTGGTAGAAACTCAGGTGTTCAAGTCCTTGTCAAAATTCTCTTGAGCTACTTGGTAACCCCAAGTGCAACAAGTTTTATCAAAATCTCATGAGTTCCTTGGTAACCCCAAGTACATCATGCTCTTGAGCACCTTGGTAACCCCAAGTGCATCAAGCTTAACAAAATCTCTTTGAATTCCTTGGTAGACACACAAGGGCATCAAGTTTTTATATTAGAAGTTGGAATGTCGAGATCTCCCATAGTTCAAACTTTAGTTGCTCAGTATTGTCCATAACAGGGGACACGGCTAAGTACTTAGGTTTTATTAACTTCTGCAGAAGGAGTACACTTTACCCACATGTCACAATCCCATCCTTTTACCACCAGTGGCCTACTGGATTAGTGCTCACCAAGATGGAGTACTGGCAGATTGAGAATGTGACGAAGTCTTTCCAAAAGGTCCTCCCATACATCATTGCTAGCTTGTCTTCAGCCCCCATGAAGCATTCCAGATCCCCATGTCCGGTAAGTAAAGACAATGTATGGGTCTTCCTAATGTAGTTGACTAAGCCAGAGCCATAATAGCATGTGGTTGCACACGAAAGCCACAATTGGAGAAACATGTTCAATCTCTAAGTTTCCTAGGTGGTTTTCATTTGGAGCATAACACAAAGTGATTGCCATAGACATGGTTCCTTTTGTTGCCACCTTCTCCAAAACTTCAAGTATCCTCCACCTAGGTGGTTCATTGAGTCCTTGTTTTATTATGTAAAACACAAGTCCTTTTCTCAACCTTTGTAAAATCTCAACATGTATCTCTTTTCAAAACATAGCATGGCTAAGCATGTACAACTTCAATATTTTCACTAAGGAGTGTATAGGGAATCCTATTAGGATTTAGCATAGCATAAGTACAGAAATATCTTTTCATGCCTGTTTTTCAAAATCCACTAAGTATAATGAAAATAGTAGGACTTTTGTATGATAGTGTAACTTGCCTTTTTGGTAGGGAATGATGGTTCACTCCTTGATCTTGCTAGTCTCACACTTTGCTAATTTCACTACAATCAATCAAGCAAAACACCAAATCAACTAGCATTCCAAATAATCAAACAAATAACATTTCACACACACATAAAACTATGGGATTTAAATCATGCATGTAAGCATGCAAGAGATGGTTCTATTTGCAAGGTTGGTCTCTACTAGGTTTATAAACTTTGTAAGGTCCAAATTGGTCATTTACCAAAATGGCAAAGTCATTAGTTAGAGGGTTTTGCCCAAAAATTATTTTACAAATCCATTCAACATTTTATATGGTGGAAAATTGTTGTATTAAATCTAAAACCTTTAAGTCTTTACCAAAAGTTTCTAACTCTCAAGACTTGGTGTTTTAGGTCAATAGCTTTGAGTTATAATATTTTCCCAATAGTTTTTATTCCAAAATCCTTTTTCATAATAAAACCATTATCATTACTTAGCTAGAATTAAACTAATTCAATTAATCCATACTAAATTTTTCCAATTTCATTTCCAAAACCATGGGTTGGTTCCTAGGGTCAGTAAGGTCACTACAAACCATTTTGCAAAAGATTTAATCCTAGAATCAATTTGAAACAATTTTTCTACTCTAAACAAGCTCACAAAACGATCTATAAAAATAAGCAAGCTAACAGATACTATTTGAAAAACTAATTCCACAGTTGGCTAGGGTTTGCTCTCCTGAATCCAACGATATAAAATTTGTAATTTTTGGACGTGTGGTTTGAAAGTTATAAGGGTTTGAAATTCACAAAATATTCTGTTTTCAAATCAGTTTTTAAACAGAACAGTGACACGCGGCGTGTTTTAACTGGACGGTACCGGTTCGGCCGGATCGACAATGTGGACCGCAGGATCTAGTTTGATCGCACGGCTCAGGACGCGCACCTCTTCGCGGCTTTAAGCGATCTATTGTAGGCGTTGGATTAAGATCCTACGGATGCTATTGTTCGTTCACAGATGGGCGGCGCTGCGCGGCGGTGTACGGCGGCGACGGCCAGACGAGGTGCTCGCGGTGGTTCTAGGAAGCAAGGAAGACGGAGGAGGTGCTCACCGAGATCGCAGGAGGCTGGGGAAGCTCAACGTGCGGTCGACGAGGCTGGGCGCGAACAGGAGTGGTGGCGATTGCTCGGCGGAGACTTCGTCGGCGTCGGGTGGTTCTGTCCGTGGTCGAAGGCGACGCTGTAGATCACGCGGAGACAAGACAGGAGCATGGTCAGGTGCGTAAGACCGAGGCGAAGATGCTCGCGTGATCGAGAAGCAGAGGGGCGGTCGGATTTCACCTGGGGAACGCGCCGGAGTTGGAGACAGACGCGGCGGTGCTCGGAGTTTGTCGAGGGCGGTGTTCTGGGGCACCCGCGGTCGAACGAAGAGCACAGGGAGGATTTTCTGGAAGTGGGGAAGCTGCCAGCGTGCTCGGGGAGGAAGGAGGTGGTGAGTGTTGGCCGGAATCGAGGAATAAGCTCGTCGGAGACGGCGACGGAGTAGAAAGGATTGGCGACAGCCTAGGGGCGGAGAGGAGGAGTGGTCTGGGGAAAAAGGAGGAGGAGGCGTTGGCGCTTAATAGCGTGCATTCACGGCGAGGTTTAAGGCGCAGCATCACTGCGAATTGACCGCGGCTTTGAATGGCAGCAACGGTAGCGATGTTTGGGGAAAGGAGGTCGCGCGGGTGGGGAGGATGAATAGAGGAAAGCGGGGCCGTTGCGTCAGTGGGAAAGAAGCGAGGAGGAGGTCCACTGGTCAGTCTCTGCGTGGGTCGGATGCGAGGTGTGAAACGTTTTCCTGCGGGGTGAGGAGCTGGGCTGGTTGGTGGGCTTCCTGGGCTTGGTCGGCTGGGCTGGGTCCAAATCCATTTTTTTTATTCTGTAACTTTTTCTTTTTCTATTTCTGATTTCTGTTTTGAATTTCAATCAACTAAACAACATTCAAATCAATTCAAATAATCAACAAACTTTGCAACTATGAATTTGGTTCTGTTCAGAAACATAAACCAAAATCCAAATTAAAATAACAATTTTTATTCTTTTTAAGATCCATTCTTTAATTAAATAAAATGGTTCTTTAGTTAAACAAAATAGGGTTTGATTTAATTATAAAAAAATCTCCATTTGAAATCCAAATATTTTCAAAATCAAATCAGTAGGTTTTATTTGAAAATATAAGATACTTGAAATACTTGTTTAGAATAAAATAACCTTTTATTTTAGAGTCCTTTGTTAATTAAATATAATAGACTTTCATTATGAAATCAAATAGGATTTGCTTTATTGAGATATTTATTTTGAAATCTAAAATAAAGCCAAAACTCTCTAGTAGGTTTTATTTGTGAATATCAAATGTTTGGAAAACTTATTTTATATAATTTAATAAGTTTTGATGTTTCAATTAAATTGGTAAAACCTTTTATTTAAGTAAAGTTGGATATTAAATCCTTATTTATTTATTTATTTATTTATTTATTTATTTAAATCATCCTTTATTATTTTTATTCAAAACAAAAATGTTTGATTTCCAAAGTTTGGTCAAGGTTTAATTTGGCTTTATAAAGTAATCTTTATTTATAAACTCATCTTTTCCTTTCGAAAAAAACCAAATCTTTTATTAAGAGATCAAAATAGTAATTCCAAAGTATTTTAATTTTCTTTACTAAATGTTTAACTTTTTAAATCCTTTTTGGATTTTATTTAATCCAAATAGATTTAAAGTTTCCATTAAAAAAGTTTCTTCTGGCCCTGAAATTCAAACAAAGTTTTATTTAATTCATTTATTTTCACATTACAAGATTTGGAAAATCTTGGGATGTGACAGTATTCGCGTATGTAACTGTTTTACACCCGAAATATATGGTCGTGGATCCAAGAACACCCGATCATCACGTGATGTCTTGGAGCGCCGAAAACATAATCGGTGCATACTAAAGGAAGAACACATTATTATCTTTATATTTAAATGAGGTATCATCTTATTATGCTAACAAAGCGCTAAACAAGCAATATAAGATGCTATCAAACATCACATGTTTATTAGTGAAATGATATGGTTCCCGCATATGATCTCTATCATGTGCACCGTGGTATGATCACTATCATACCTTTATGTGTAAGTCCTAGGTCTATGGAGATTATACGCTATGTATGTTGTAAGAGTATCATCTCATACTTCTACTTACAACATCACCATATCATAACACTAGCCCAGCAACAATCTAAACTAGACGCCTCTAATTTATCCATTGCAAGTTTTACGTGGCTTAGGGCTTTCGAGATAGAACTGTTCTTACCTACGAACATGAACCACAATGAGGATTACCAAATTGTTGACAACTCGTTGGAAAATAGATATTGACTATAGTAGGAGAGACAGACACCCGCTAGCCACTTATGAAAACTAGTTGCATGTCAAGCGTGGAACAGGTCTCATGTGCGAGGACATGTAAAGTTTGTCCGGGCCGCTTCATCCCACTATGCCACCAATATCCAAAATTACAACTAAGGAGCAACAACATGATCATCATCGCCCACATACTCATATGTGTACTACCCGTGTAAACTATCTACGCATAGATCCGGCTCTGATACCACTGTAGGGTTCGCAGCATAGAAAACAAAATTTTTCCTACGATGGGAACTATGTACCAAGATCTATCTACTAGATACAAACAACGGGCGTATGTATATCCGTAGAGAACATACCCCTGAAGACCGACAAAGCTTAATGAGTTCAACTCGTGGTTGATGTAGACGATCTCTTGCCGATCTCAAGATCGAGAGGAAGTCCTAGCGCCGCAAAGCAGCAGCGCATCCGTGCTCGCACACACGTACAAGACACCAAGAAACCTCCGCCTCCTCGCTCCAGCGATGCAGCGGAAGCACAACCCTTTCTTGCTGAATAGCCACCGGGAACATGTATCTCGCTAGTCCGAGACCATGGGGGATAAATTCTAGAGGGGGAGAGAGATCCTTCACGAGGAGTTGTGAGTGAGAAGTGAGAGGAGGGGCTCCTTTTATAGGAGGAGGGGGGCACCCAAGGGGGTGGCCGCCGGCCATGGGGGCTGCCCCCTCCCCTCCTTCATTCATGTGGGTGGACACTCCACTCACAAAATGGCCCTTCAATTTTCTCCACTCAAATTCCCATTAAATTTCCACCAAATTTAATGCAAACTCTCATTAAATAAAACTCTTTTATTTTATTCAGCATTTTGTCAATTACTTTAATGAAAAACATTCAAAAATAACCCCTTGCTAGAATTCCACTTCACATGCATAACCTCTTTATGCAATTTTACCCGAAAACCTGTTTCGGTATCTAGTGAAATAAATTCCTGCCCTTATTTATTCTTTCGGCATGAAACATTTGCTCCAACTGGATGTCAGTGTCCCTTAAGTGTGTCACCCTATGGTTTGCGAATAATGCGGACATGATCGAGACCCTTCTCCGATCAATAATCAGTAGTGGGACCTGGAGATCCATACTGACTCCCACACATTCAACGATGACTTTTCCTGTGATCGTCGGAACCTTTTACACTTGTATCTTAATCCCTTTGTTTCACGATATAATACATGTTCGAGATTCGATCATCGGTATCTCCATACCTAGTTTGATCTCGTTACTGACATGCACTCTTTTCTCGTTCCCGTGATATAACATTCTAGTGATCAAATCACTTGCTTGCAAGCTAACCAATGTGATATCACCGAGAGGGCCCAGAGCATATCTATCCGTCATCGGGATGAACAAATTCCACTCTTGATCCATGATTCTCAACATAACACTTTAGTAGCTTTGAAGCCATCTTTATAATCACCCAGTTACGGTGTGACGTTTGATGTCAACAAGAAACTCTTCCGGTGTTAGTGATTGGCATGATCTCATGGTCTAAGGATTAGGACTACTTCGTAAGTTATTTATAGCAATATAAACTCAATGAGTTTGATCGTAATGCTATACTTCGGATGAATGTTCATCACACCATTACACTAATGTTGTGATCTCGTTATTAACAACATCCAATGTCTATGATCAGGAAACTGTGATCATCTTGTTAATCAACGACCTAGTTTATGAGAGAGGCATAACTAGGAACTTTCTGTTTGTTTATTAAACACACATGTATTAACGTTTCCGTATTAATACAATTATAGCATGCAAAATAAACATCTATCATATACTTGGAATACACATAATAAACATTTTATTATTGCCTCTCAGGGCATATTCCCTTCAGAAAGGAAAAGAGAAAAAGCTTACAGGTATTTTGTATCATTTATTTTCTTTCTTGATTGGCTCATAAGCTTAATATTCTTTATTTAAGATCTTTTGTGTCTTCAAGGAAGATTGCATGTTTGGCTTTATTACTTGTATGTTTGCTTGTTTCCTTCAACTCTTTTGCTTGCTACCCATCCTTGCTAGCCAAAAACCTGTTTTGATAAGGCATACTTCTCATGCATCCAACCCCTTTGAACCAAACCTGTGCCATTTGTGTCCACCATATCTACCTATTAGCATTTTTGCTATTCAAGCAAATTCCCAAGCTTCATCTATCTTTCAAATTAAAAATTATTTTGTTATGTGAAAACTAGTTATTAAAGCTCTCACGAACTTGATGGCACACCTTATTTTCTTGCCCCTAATAGACTTGAACCATTGTGCCATCGAAGTTGTATATGCTTGCATCTATACGTTGGGATTAGCAGAACCGTGCTGTCACGGGGAACGCTTTCCACACTTATGGATACTTATCCAGTTGATATCATGTTCTTTTGTTTGCAGATGTCGTCGGTGTGAAATAAAAGGGTAGCTTATAAGTCCATGGAGTAATGTATGTGTGTTAGAGAAACGCCTGGGCCGCTATCCTAAGCCATGCCTAATCATGGTGGAAACTTGCAGCATAACCATACTGAGCAATCTGTGAAGCATCCTCAATAAAAAACAATGAAAATAGCAAATAAAAAGATCACTGAGATGCTCACTGTCTGCTTTCCTTGTCATTTTGATTATGGGATATCTCATGTATCATGTGCAAGGGGTACCCCGTTGGTGTTTCTTTATGATACACATGTACTTACGATGACAAGAACTTACCGGTAACTAAAGTTGAGTAGCATGACGAGCAGCCCTCGTACACAAGGGATATGAGATTGCCAACTTATATTTCGTCAAGCATATACTCCATCCTTGTTCACTTTAACCTTAATCATCTCAAGATGCCTATGATAGGGGAAATGAGCGCTCAAAGCTAGTAAGTACCATAATATTTTGGAAGCTCTTTATGAACTCGAAATCCCTTCTTTCCTCTATGAAGGGACATTTCTAAGTTGAGTCAGTAAACCTTTTTCCTCTCTATGTCCAGCAAGCATTTGAGTTGTTGTGTTTCAAGCATTCATATGATGATTTATTCACTCATGTTCTTTATCTTCCTTGTTTGCACAAAACCCTCATCTATTGAGTATTACTTTGAAAGCCATCATTGTGAAAAAGCTTTTATGTTTGAGCAAAGAGTACTCCTGTTTTGAAGACTTCTACAAAGATTTTTGTGAAATCGTTTGCCAGCTGTTCTCTGACCAAGAACAAAGTTTGCTAATTCCAATTATGATTTATCTTTTTGCATCTCTATTGTAACTCATGTACTTGTTGCAAGCTAAGTTATATAATGGTGAGTTGCTTTCTTCTATGAGTTGTGTAATGGTAAGTGTGATGCTTCTTGTCCATATTCTTTTATCGACACTTCACTCCATAAACATGTGAACATGTTTACTGAGCTTAGTTTTCACTTGGGGACAAGCGAAGGTCTAAGCTTGGGGGAGTTGATACGTCCAATTTGCATCACCATTCTATATCATAATTTGCGTATATTCATTCATATATTTATTATTAAGAGGTGATACTTATGTCTTTTCATCTGTTTTTGCATGTTTGATGATTCTTGGAGGATGGACTGCCGGAGTCAGGATTCTGATGGAAAAAGAGGTTTTTTTATGCAATTTCGCGAAGATCAGAAAAATACTAGAAAAATTATGGAAAATCATATTTTCCGAGAAGACGAAGGAAGCCAGAAGGGGAGGCGGAGTTGGGCCACAGGTGGCACCCCCCAGTCACGGGCCACCCCTGGGCCGTGCCTAGGGTGGGTGTAGCCCACCTGGACGGCCTCCGACTCCGCCCTCTCGCCTATATCTTCCTCTAGGAACCCTAAAACATGGGGGGCGACCATAGAAAGATTTCGCCGCCTCTGTGGGGCGGAAAACACCAAGAGAGAAAGAGCTGTCCGAAAGACAGATTTCTGCCGGGGAAATTCCCGGAGAGGGAGGATCGTCGCCATCAACACCATCAAGCTAGGCTTCATCAGGATCATCATCATCATCCACACCATCATCTCCACCAGCACTATCATCACCACTCCATCCCGCTGTAACAATTGTGTTGAATACTTGCACAGTTCTTAGGGGAAACTTTCCTGGTGTTGATTACTATTGTAGTTGATGCTTGTGAGTGGAACCATTGGATTATTGTTCATGTTCAGATTTTTATCCATCACCATATCATCTTTGATCTTGATCCATATGATGTCTTGTGAGTAGTTCGTTTAGTTATTGAGGACATGGGAGAAGTCATTTTGTTAGTAGTGGATTTGTGTTGAGATATTATTCAATGGTTTAGTATTTAAGTTGTGGTGCTATTCTTCTAGTGGTGTCATGTAAACGTCGACTACATGATACTTCACCATTTATGGGCCTAGGGGAATGCATTGTGTTTTTGGTTACTAATCGTGGGGTTGCCGGAGTGACAGAAACCTGAACCCCCGTTAGGACACCATTGCATAAGGGAGTGTAGGATCTCAGAGTTTAATGTTGTGGTTAGGTTTTTATCTTAATTGCTTTCATGTAGTTCCGGATGCTTGCAAGGGGTTTAATCACAACTATGTATTAGTCCAAGTAAGGTTGGTACATTAGCACAGGTTCACCCATACAACACTTACAACACCAAAGAAGGGTACTGTCAACACCCGGATGTTTAATCACAGATGCCTGTTATGCCATACATCGCAATCCTAGGATTACCATTTTTGCGAGACATAACAGATTTGGATATCACAGTACATCATCCATTACAAACCATACATAAGGTCTTACACAAATAAGGATCTCGTGATCCAGTTCTTAATACAACTCAAGCAGCGTAATAACATAAAGATAACGATAGAGTAGGCGAAGCTCCATCTTCAGGGTCACAGACAATGCTGACGATGGGAGATGATCCTAGTTGTCGTAACCTTCCTGCGGTCCATCATCCTGATACTCCTCTTCATAGTCTGGCCACGGGAATAGCCACGGACAAAGCCATGAGTACTCTTTAAGTACTCGCAAACTAATACTAACAAGTTAAGGGGGTTTTTGTAGTAGGACACTAGGCTCTAAGGTTGTTTTGCAAAAAGCCAGATTTACCTCTACTCAGTTCAGAAGCAAAGAAAACTAGTTGAAAGTTTTATAAAACCTAAGTGGAAATTTGAATTTCATATCAAAACCCTGTTGTGGTCAAGTCAAAGTCATAATTCATTTCACAAGTCATTTTGAAAACATCGGACGGGGGAATAGTATGGCCACTCCAACTGTCCATAACCGCGGACGCGGCTATTCGAATAGTTTGACACTCTGCAAAGATTGTACACTTTCACCACAACATTCGATACATCCGTCAGGAACAATCCTGAATTCACCACACTCAGTATGCGGATAATCAATCCTAACCTTTCAATTACACGCCCTAGTATAGGCACCTCTCCTGTGAGTTTGACCTCCCAACCATGACCAAATGTCATCTTGGGTACTGCACAGGTGGACAATCTTCACAAGGTATCCTCAGCTCAGACCTTGGTCGCGAGGGAACCCATACTAAGGTATATAAATTTCCAGTCAAGCCCTACCCAATTTTCGGGTATTGTGGTTGTACGGTAAAATTGGAATGGTATCGCATCCAGACAACCATCAGTTTTATAAAGGGCTAAAGATCATGCCTCAACATTTTCATCATCAAAATCATCTGGTGTTCGGAAACACATGCCAAAACATTTCAGTAGAATGACTCATCATTCTAAGGTTTTCATAACCATTTTTACCAAGTATTCCAACCTAAAGTTGATCAAGTTTTATGCTTAGCACTAGCATCTACAAGGGGTGGTAACTACTAATGAGGGGTGGTAAACAAGTGGGGATTTGCTAAGTTCAATCTCATGCCTTAGGATGACATCAAGATTATCTAACTTAGGCCAAATTTTATGCTCTTTATGCTACCTTTGGTTATCTTTCTAGAAGCTACAGGTCACCATGTAAACTCTAAGAGAAAGTTTTGATAAAGAAGATAAAGTATAAAGCTTGCAATTAAAACTAGGATTGGGTTATCAAGTGGGTATGATCACATATTCTTAAGGCATATAGTTGACATGGTAACAAGCAAGTATTAGCTTGCATAAGTTGCAAGGGTTAGCTTGCAAGGTTTCAAATATTGGCTTGCCTTGTGCAGAGCAGTGGTTGAAGTTCTCCTCGGCTTCTTCCTCATAGTATCCTCCTTCCTCCTCGTATCCTTGGTAGGTACTAGCGTCTATACATAAGTACGAGGTACACAATCACCAAACAATACTTAACTATTTCTAATCATCACACAAAGGTTCATACTAGGTGATCTATCATCATCACTATTATCACAGGGCTTAAAGCACTTGTCTTATTTATTTTATTTGAGAAAAGTAATTTCTACTCATTGAAAAACTACTTAAGATTTAATATCCTCCAACTCAAACATGGGATCATGTTGACACATGTCATCACCACATATTTCAGTACATGAGAATGTGATCTAAAGTGGTGTCGCAATTTAATAAGGTTTAACCTTTTTATTTTAATTAAATAAAGTGACTAGAAATGCCTATGTGGCATTCTTTTATTACTTGAACATTATTTCTGTAAGTAAACCTATATGTTTTTACATATTCTGAAAGGTATGATCAAATGTGATTTTTGAGAGTTGGAATCAACTCAAAAGCTCTTATGGTTGAATTTTGAAAAATGTTTGAATGAGAAAAGCTTCTGCCTTATTATTTTTACCATGATTTATCTACAACTCCAAATGATTTGAATCCAACGGGCTTGGATTAAGCATTTCAGTACCTTTCTAACAAAATTGGTTTCATGTATTTTGGTTCAGTGAATCGAGCTGGATTGATTTTTAAATATAGGTACATAACTATGTTTGAAATTAAATGAATAAAGCTTAATTTGAATTGTTGGGTCATGCGGGATGTTTAACTGGGCCGGCCCACTACGCACAGCGCGTACGCGGGCTGGTTAAGTGGATGTCCTCACCCATCAGTGAGACAGGGAGGGGCGAAGCGGTATGGCGCAGTGTGAACCGCACGATCTAACTCTAATCGAACGGCTACGGTTCATCGTCCACGTCGGGCAGCGCCGGTGAGACAGAATCGTAACGCGGCAGGTGGGGGTCGTGGGAGGCTCACCGGGGCTCAGGCGAGGGTCGGCGACAGGGGCGAACGACGAAGTCGACGACGGCGGTTCTCCTGCTACCGACAGCTTCTCATGGGGCGGCTCCAATCGACGGCTCCCTTCTCCTCCAGCAGCGGCGGGCTCCAGCCAAATTCCAGCGATGCTCTGCTCGCCTTGCTCCGGGAGTGAGGTGGGGTGGTTCTGGGTGAGAGGACAGTGAACTGGTGTGGCGAATTCGTGCTGGGGAGCGCTCCTTATATAGGCGAGCGAGAGGGGCAGCAAGGCATGGGCTGAGGTCGTCGGAGGCGACAGTACAGGCAGCTACTGGCATGGGTGACAGTAGGGGGCGGTGTTGTGCTCCCTGGCGAAGCTCAACGGCATGGTGGTGAGGCATGGGGCGGTGTTGATCGGTTGGAACGTCGCGGTGCTCTAAGCGGGTCTGACGCGGTTTTAATATCGCACAGCACGCGTGGTCCGCACGGCGGCGAATGGGCATATCTGCGGGGTTGCTGGAGCGCTGGTGATCATCCCTGCAAGCGGCGAGGGCGGCGTGCGGTCTGTGGGTGCTGGTCGAGCATGGCGCACTGGCGCGTTCTCGGCTCGCGCAGAGAGGTTTGGCATGGGCGTGTCGTGTGGTCCAGGGGCTGGCATTGCTCGGGGCTGGGACAAAGAGTGGAGGTGGACGGTGGGGTGCTTGCAATACATGCTTGCTAGGCTTAGTGTTGCTCGTAGCTTGCTGTCGACGATGGGGTGGCATGGTGAGGCTCAGCCTGCTCACCATTGATGGCAATGGCAAGCTCACAGTGGTGCTACTGGTTACTAACTACGTTAGATGATCTATTAAATTTTTGTTGCAACCAGAGAGGGAACAAGTTAGGCCAATTTTACTGCTGCAAATAGTGTTAGATGTTTGTTTGATTTGAATCTGCAAGGTGTTTGATGAAATGGCCACAAGAACTTTAAATTTGAATTTTCGATTCAAACTTTGTGGATTTTCTAGGCACATATAGGGAGTATCTGGTTAGTTAGATTAGTCAAGGGGCACTGGTTTGGTTGGGTTTTGAAAATGGATGATCTTCACATATGAATAACATTCAATTTTGAATTGTGATTTGAATGAGGTTGCCAAATGTTTCTGCAAGTTTGAAAGGTGGGCCTTGATTCACTTTTACTAGTTCTATCAAGGGGTGAAAATAATTGGGAAAGTTTCTGTTTGAAATCTTGGACTAGAAGCACTCAAAGTGACCTAGTGAGCAAGATTGGCAAAAATGACCATTTGCTTTATTTTATTTGTTTTTGAATTTCTCTTGTTTTTTTCCTGCATGGAAATGTTTTATATGATGTTATATTCATATTTAAACCATTTCTTGCTATTTAGGCTAATCACAGAAGTTCATTCATGCATTTATCAAATCATCTCATTCACACATGCATTCATATGATTTTAATTAATCAAAGTTTTTATTAACCCTAATTTTAGTGATTATAGTTTGATGATCCTTGTGTTATATTTTTGGGATGTTACAGGTACTCATCTATTTGAAGCGAAAGCACTTGATAGAATTCCCATGTGTCCTCGAGAATGTTTGGTCCTTATAAGTATTTCCACCGGCCTGTCCTTTGTTAAGAAAGGATTGGGCCACTTGTTGTAGTTGATCGTTGTCTTTATTACTTGCACTTTGTTTTGTTGATTTATCAGAAAACCCCTAAAAATCCGTTTGCTAAGTATTTATAGAGATTTCCTGCTCCATACCACTAGTCAAAACCTTCTGCTCCTTGTTGGGATCGACACTCCTATTTATCGAAAGTACTACGATACACCCACCTATACTTGTGGGTCATCACGCGGCGGTGGACTCACGCTATGGTGGTCGTCCCACTCCTCATGTGGACTTGCTGGAGGCGTCAGACTCGGCTGACGCGGAGGAGATGTTGGTGGTTTAGGTGTAGAGCCTAGAAACACGATGTATTTCTTGTGCCATAGAATGATACAACCCCTGACTTCTCCTAGTGTGCTCTCATCTTCAGGTCCAGGGATGTCAAGTTGTAGTGATTCATATTGCTGTAGAACCTCATCCAACCCAACACAAGCATAGCCATCTGGAATCTCTTTGCAATTCCAGTGTGCTTCAGGTTCACAAGATAAAGCATAGCCGAGAGCCGCCTTGAAGGATAAGTTCATCACTCCCTCATGTAGCTCACAACTTGTATTCTTAGTGATATTATCCATGGGGTAGCGATCTATCCAATCGTCCGCCGTGGAAGCCACGTTGCTTCTCCATTGAGATGTGCCACCGACACTTTCTTCGAGTCGCTGATGAGTTGGCCCTTGTTGGCGCATTTCGTCCAGTTTCTTCTGTTGCTCCTTTAGCATGAAATATATTTCCTTGTTCTTTATTTGTATGCTATGGAACCGGTATACCTCCTATTGATCCTTCCACTTCTTTGCTCATGCTCGACTTCTATAAGATTCATTGTCTTCGGGAAACCCAGCCATCAGTGTGGTTGCTCCACTAAATCTTGAGAAACTTGATGCTTTGGGTCCTGGTGGTTCTAAAAGCTTCTTCCAAAATATGGATGGGTAATTTGGGGTATGTCAGGTCATCGTTGATCTCTATGGTCCGGTGATCAATATTCTTGAAAACTTCAGTCTTCTCCGGAACTTCAAGGCATTTGCGAAGTAACGATATATGGAACACATTGTGCACTGCTGACATTTCCTCTGGCATTTCCAATTGATATGATACTTCTCCTCGACGATTCAGAATCTTGAAGGGTCCGATATATCTAGGGGCTAACTTTCATTTCAGCAGGAAACGTTGCATTCCTTTCAACGGTGACACTTTAAGATACACGAAATCTCCGATATTGAAAGCGAGGTCTCGACGTCTCTTCTCGGCGTAACTCTTCTGTCTTGACTAGGCGGTCTTGAGGTGCTCACGAATCTTGTGAACTTTCTCTTCTGCTTCTCGTAGCATGTCGGGTCCGAAAATCTGACTCTCTCCTACTTCCGACCAGTTCAAAGGGGTGCGACACTTCCTTCCATACATAAACTCAAATGGGGCCATTTGCAGACTAGCTTGATAACTGTTGTTGTATGAAAATTCTGCGAAAGGCAAACAGTCCTCCCATTTAGATCCATACTCTAGCACACATTCTCTCAACATATCTTCGAGTATTTGATTTACTCACTCCGTTTGTCCATCAGTCTGAGGGTGATATGCTGTGCTGAAATCTAGTCGGGTTCCTAAACCTTCTTGGACTTTCTTCCAGAATCTCGAGGTAAACTGAGTTCCTCGATCCGATACGATGTTCTTGGGTACTCCGTGCAAACTGAAGATTCTAGCGATGTATAACTCCGCTAGCTTCGAACTCTGGTATGTGGTCTTGACTAGTAAGAAATGGGCTACTTTGGACAATCTGTCAACTATGACCCAAATAGAGTCATTTCCCCTACTAGAAGTAGGCAATCCGGTGATAAAGTCCATTCCAACTGAATCCCATTTCCATTCCAGAATCTGTAGAGGTTGCAACAGTCCTGCGGGTCTTTGATGTCCCGCCTTGACTCTGTAACATCCCTAAATTCATGATTTCAAATATTGCATATCATTCATGCATGCATATAGTTTTGAGATCAATTTCAAACCATTTTCAAGAAAATAGTAGCACATAGTGCTATCATTTTATGTGAGCAAACTTAAATCAAATGACCATCCTCATTTGAGAACATAAGTGTTTTCAAACCAAGTTTGTTTGCTTCTTTGTTGATTGGTTTGAGTGTGGAGTTTGGACAAAGTATATAAAATAAATATGGTTTCAAAACCATTTTCAAATTATTTGCAAATCAAGTGCCATAGCACTGTTTATTTGTTTATTCAAAAGAACCAAGCTTGAACAGAGAGACCACATGTTTCTATGCCCAGAAATATGAATGTTGCACCCTACAAAATTCCTAAAACGATTTGATTTCAATTTGAGTTTGAAATCATTTGAAATTCATTCCAGAAAATGAAATCAGAAATAGAAAAGGAATAAAGAAAATAAAAAGGGCCGGCGCCAGACTTTGAGCCCATCAGCAGATCCAGCCCAGCTAGCCCACCCGGGTCCCCTCTCTCTCTCTCACGCGCAGAAGCACCCCCAGAGTCGCTGACACTCGGACCCTACTCCCTCTCTGTTCTATTCGCTGACAAGCGGGCCATGTCCACGTCATCGTCGTCTTCCCCCAAATTTCGCGAGGAGCACGTCGCCGATGGCCGTTGCTGCGTTGATTCCGCGGCGTAATTGCCATTGATTCGCCGAGCGTTCCTTGTCGAGCGCCTGCCTACTTAAGCCCCTCCCTCTCGCGGCCATTTCCCCTCACCCAATTTCCTCTCCACGCCACCAGGCTGCTCGCAACTCGCCCGACACTGCCGCTGTTCCGACGACCTCGCCAACGAATTCCGGTGAGCATCGTGCCCTCCTCTATCCATGGTTCATACTAGCATGCTCTGCAGCTTCGTGCACATCTACTGACACCTTTATTTTGCTCGCGCATGGTCTGTAGCCTCGGCAACGACAACGACTGAACGCCGCCGCTCTCTGCTCGAACTCCGGCGACCTCTCCCCGTAAGTACCAGCCGCCCCTTGCCCTCTAGTTGATACGCCTAAGATCCCCATCGTCTTGCGCATCTAACAGTGCCCTCCTTTTATCTTAGCGCGACGCAGAACCTCGCCAACGTCGACCAGCAGCCGTACCCGACGCGTTCGCGAACTCCGGCGAGGAATCCCCGACGACTCCGAGCGCCCCTTCGCCAACCAGAGACACGTTGAGCTTCACCTCGACATGGCAGTTCTGGTGAGCATCTTCTCCCCTCCCCGGGCGACCTAGAACGCCGGCACCGCCACTGACTGACATGCCGCCGCCAGTCGCCGCCGCTAGGCTATGGTCAAAGCAACGGCAGCCGTTAGATGTTGATCTTGCGGTTTAAATTAGATCTGAGCGAAGCGTTTTCTTTGAATCTGGCGCGTTGGATCTAACTTGATCTGACGGCGCGGAGGGGTGATCCTGAGTGAAACGGTATCGGCCAATAGGAAACAGACGCGTGGCTAGGGTTTGATTTTAAAACAGATTTTGAATCTGATTTATATCCAATTTTGAATTAGCTATAACTTTTGATCCCCACATTAGAATTTGACAAATTATATACCGTTGGAATCAGGAGAGCAAGCTCTTTCCATTTATGCAATGTGTTTAAAGTTTTTCTTCTCTTAAAATAGCTTTATTTGTAGAAACATGTGTAGGGCTTATTTGAGTATATGAAATGTTTAGGAATTGTTTTTAGTGTCAAATAAACTTGGTTTGGCAAGTTTTTGACTTGTTTAAGATTCATTAGTATGCACTTTCTTGGTTGAATTCAAAAAAATCATCACTTAGCATCTTGCATGCATGCATATATATTTTTGGTTGAATATATCTTGTATGTGATTGTGGCTATACTCTATGTGTAGATTTTGGTGCTAGTGAGTGTGATTGTGAAGAGTGCTACTCTCCCAACTACCAAGGCAAGTGGTACTTCATGAATATTTCTATACCTATATTTTATACTAAGCATTAGAAATATTTTGCTAAGTCTTGCATGTTATTATTTTGCCTATATGCCATGTTGGGAAATCCTAAGTAGTTGTAGAATTGCTAGGAAATTTCTAAGTTAAGTTACTATCTATGCCATGCTTAGCCTAGCTAGTAGCAAACAAGGGTAGGTGAATATACATGCTATGAGAAAAATATTTCTAAGTCTTTGGACTTATGTTTTGCCTAATAAAACAACTAAGTTAAAGAATCACCTGGGTGGAAAGGGACTTGAATGGTGGTTTTGGTTGAGTGGTTACACAAGGCCCATGGCTATGGTTTACCTTGTGTATCTCACTTGTGGTATACCACCCAGGAACAAAGAGATTTTAGAGGCCAAGTGTTGAGAAGCTTCTAGTGCAGCCACTTGGCAATATGGGCTCTGCCTGGATCACATAAGTTGCTAGAACTTAGCCATTTGGACAGTTGGTGGTAGTAGGAATGATAGGTTGGAACGCGTCCATTTGGTCTAAGGGAAGGCTTCTGAAAGGTCCTGTCTTGGTGAAACCAAGTCTGGTGGGGAAAGTGCACAACCTCTACAGATGGAAAAATCTAAGTACTTAGCCAAGTCCATGGCAATGGACAACTTGAGCATCAAGGCATGGAAGCTATCAAGAATCTCCTCATCCCAATTTCTAAGTAAAATTTGTGGGTGAACAAGGGTGAAGGACCTCAATGTCTATTGTTGGTTCCTTGGGAAAAGTTTTGACAAAGAAAAACTTAGTGTTTTCAACTAATAGGAAAAACTTATTTTGAGCAAAGCAAGCCAAGCTACACTTAGCCAAATTGCATATAGTAATATATTCCACCTAAATTTTACTAAGGTATCACTTGCCAATACTATTCCAAAGTATTGACCCACTGTGGCTGTAACTTGTGATGTTTCAGGTTACTCTGATGAGGATTAGGTGTCATGAGTCTACACTCAACATGTTTGCCTGTGGCACATGAAGATGAAGACTTATATTTATTTACTTATTCAAACTCTTGTATTAGGCCTGTGGCCTTGAGTTGTAAAGACTATGTTTACCTCTGGAATGGATGCAATAAATGACCTTTGTATCTGTGTACTTCATCTTAAACTGTGGATGCTAGTAATGATCCAGGGACTAGCATTGCAATCACAGGGATCCTTTTCCTTTATAAAGGAGGGATCTCACAGACTCTCTGATAGATATCACACTTGGCGATATAGCTTCCGATTTCTCTCTTCATCTTATGCCACCAAAATTGTTCCTTCAAATCCTGACACATCTTTGTTCCTCCGGGGTGGATAGAATAAAGAGTATCATGGGCCTCTTTCAAAATCACTTCTTTCAATTCTGAATCTGCTGGTACACACGGGCGTCCTTTGTACCACATAACTCCTTCTTCATCTTCCGTGAATCTGGGTACTTTGCCTGTACCGATACGACGCTTGATTCCGTCGATACTAGCATTTCCTTCCTGTGCCTCTTTGATCTGACCGATCAAAGTGGGTTGAAGTTCTATGCTAGCCAAAAATCCTTCACTAACTAATTCCATTCGGAAATCTTCCATCTCTTTGTGCAAACTTGGTTGCTCCTTCAAAATCATGGAGTTCAAGCGGCACGGCAATCTGCTAAGGGCATCTGCCACCACATTGGCTTTACCGGGGTGATAGTGAATGTCCAGATCATAATCCTTGATTATCTCAATCCATCTTCTCTTCCTCATATTTAGCTCCTTCTAAGTGAATATATACTTCAGGCTCTTGTGATCCGAATAAATCTCACAACGGTTTCCCATCAGGTAATGCCTCCATGTCTTTAGGGCTAGAACTATGGCTGCTAGTTCAAGGTCATGGGTTGGATAATTATGTTCATGCTTCTTCAGTTGTCGATATAGATAAGATATAACTTTGCCTTCTTGCATTAGCACACATCTGAGACCGATCTTGTATGCGTCACAATACACATCAAAGGGCTTCGTGATATCCGGCATGATCAAGATTGGGGCTGAAATCAGTCTCCTCTTGAGTTCTTGAAAACTCGCTTCACATTTGTCCGTTCATTCAAACTTCTTGTCCTTCTTCAGCAATTGGTTCATGGGTCTAGCGATAGTCGAGAATCCTTCTTCTAACTTGCGGTAGTATCCCGCTAATCCGAGAAATACACAAACTTGGGTTTGAGTGGTTGGGGCTTGCCAATCTTCGACATCTTTCACCCTCACAGGGTCAACGACAATTCCTCCAGCAGATACAATGTGTCCGAGGAATCCTACCTCCTATAACCAGAATTCACATTTGCTAAACTTGGCATACAGCTGATGCTCTCTAAGGGTTCCAAGAATGGTCCTTAGGTGTAGATCATGTTCTTCTTCTGATTTGGAATAAATCAGAATGTCATCGATGAAAATAACGACAAACTTATCCAGGAAGTCCATAAAAATCTTATTCATGAGGTTCATGAAATAAGCGGGGGAATTTGTTAATCCAAAAGACATGACGGTATAATCGTATAATCCATATCCGGTGGTAAAGGTAGTCTTTGGAATATCCTCTACGCGAATCTTGAGTTGATGATAGCCAGTTCTAAGATCAATCTTAGAAAACACTTTGCCACATGTCAACTGGTCAAACAGGTCTTCTATCTTCGGCAATGGTTACTTGTTTTTTATAGTGACATCATTCAACTTCTGATAATCCGTACATAAACGGTTACCTCCATTCTTCTTGTCCACGAACAAAACAGGTGATCTCCATGGTGATGCACTTGGTTGAATCAATCCAATTTCCAGCATGGCATCCAGTTGTGTATTCAGTTCTGCTAGTTCTGACAGATTCATACTTATATGGTCTCTGGGCTATGGGTTCGGTTCCAGGTATTAGTTCAATGATAAACTCGATATACCGATCTAGGGGCATACTGGGAAAAACATCTGGAAATACATCGGGGTATTCATAGACTATCCGGAATTGGTCAATGGTAGGTTGGGCTATACTCTTGTTGCACTTGAATTGACGAGGCAAGGTTTCAGATACATGCTCGACTGATATTCCGGCTGTGCTGGTCATAGTTATGGCTTTCTTGGCACAGTCAATTAATCCTTTGTTTTTGGACATCCAATCTATTCCTAGTACTACTTCCAAACCTTTTGTTTCGAGTACTATTATATTAGCATAAAAATCTATGCCATGGATTCGGATAGGGACGGCTTTGCAAATTTGCCTAGCTTTGGTGGTTGAACCGGGTATTTGAACAATCATAACATGCTTCAATTTGGTTCGTTGAATCTTACTAGTGCATGCAAATTCTTCAGTGACAAATGAGTACGATGCTCCAGAATCAAACAACACTCTTGCAAGTACTGAGTTAACAGAAAACATACCCAGCACGACATCTGGCGCTTCCTGGGCTTCTTCAGCATGCATGAGAAAAAGACGGCCATTGCGGTTGAGAGAATTCCCAGGGGAAAACCTTCTTCCGGGTTGAACACGACGTTGTTGCTGAGCTGGGGCATTTGCATTGGGGGCTGCAGCAATCTTCTTGGGGCACTCATCGGAGTAGTGACCCTTGGTTCCACATTCATAACAAGTCACTTGCGACTTGTCCTTCGTTGCAATAGGCACAGCATTGCTTCCGGTCCTTGGGGCAGTGTTGGTGTTGGTGGCGGCATTGTTGTTGAACTTGGGTGGTGCACGGTTGAAATTTCTAGAGTTGTCGGGGTTGTTGTGGTTTCCTCCGGGGTTTGGGTTTCCATGGTTGGGATAGGTCGGACGGTATATCGGGGGTCTGTTGGTTCTCGGGGCAAATCCTTGAGATGGGTGGGGCGATACTTTATGGTATGGTGGGTTCCTGGTTGATGCATCATGCGGCGCTTGCGGTTCTCATTGGCTTGGTTGATCTTTCCTTCCATCTAAATGGCAGAGTCGACTAGGGCTTCAATATCAGCAAAGGGGACATTGACCAACACCGTCTGCATCTCATCATGCAGACCTTCAGGAATCTCTCTTTCTTCTTGGCCTCAATGTCGATCTCATCCGGGGCATACCTAGCTAATGACAAGAATTTGTCACGGTATTCCAATACTGTCATTCTTCCTTGCTTCAGTTCTCTGAATTCATCCCTCATCCTCTTGATTAAACCCGGTGGCACATGGGTCCTGCTGAACTTGACCTTGAATTCGTCCCAAGTCATCATTTGTCCTCCGGTCATTGCACGAACGCTGTTCCACCATGCTCTTGCATCTTCGGCTCGATAGTGGGTGGCGAACAGAACTTTCTCGTTAGCTTCCACTCCGGCGACTTCCAGATTGTTCTCCATGGTTTGCAGCCAATCATCTGGATCTAGGGCCTCTTCTGACTTAGTGAAAACATGTGGATTGGTGTTCTGGAAATTCTTGAGCTTAGATCCATGGTTGTCCTGATTTCCTTGTCCTTGATTGTTGTTGGCCATCTGAGCTATCTGTTGAAGGGTGGCTAAGTTGGCTTGACGTTCGGCTCTTTCAGCTTCGCGGTCAGAAACCAACATTTGCAAGATCTGCAACATTGGGTCCGGGGATGAACCGCTTCCTCCGCGAGGCATCTAAAGATTGAGTTAGATCATGAGAAAAGAGGGAAATTTATAAGGTTCAGGGATTTTGAAAAGTTTTTAAAGTTCTCAAGTGTTGATTCAGATTATTCTTAGCAACTTTCTTTTCATTCATTCATTCATAGCACACGATAGAAACACACACCACAACAAGGAAAACATATGGTTTTAAGAACCATTCTAGAAACTATGATACAGTGGGACCGAATACAACTTACTAACTCTAGTGCTCAAGTGCTACTACTCCTCGGAGTGAGTGTCCTCATCATCATCATCAATGAAGGCGAAATCATCCTCATCGGTGAAGAAGTCCATGGCCTGATCCTCCAGAAAGTCATCATCGTCGCTGAGATAGGACTAGGGGTCTCCACGAAGGTCTTCTCCGGCATTCTCCCTCTCTTCCAACTGCATGTCTCTCTCGTGGATGGTCTCCTCCAAATCCGTGATCCGGTGGCGAAGATGGGCAATGATGCGCTCCTTCTTGTCGAGCTGACGGCGACGAGACTTGCGATCCTTCACTAACATGGCGAGGGTCTAATCCTTATTCTTGGCAATGGCGTACTTGTGGTTGGCGCAGGCACGGGCATTGTCCAACTCCTTCTGACGGTCGTACATCATGAAGCTGAGGTGGTCCAACTGAGTCTTTAGCTCGGGATGATATGGGGCCTCCAGTGGCTGTCCCATAACATCACGCCTTGGGTAGAACTCAAAACGGGTACCCTTGATCTGATTGATACTCTGCCCACACATACGGGCAAGAGCTTCCTGCATTTCCCTGGCTAGTCCATCGAGCCAGTTGTTTTCTCTTAAGGTGAACTGAATTCCCTCGGCAGTGGGAGGTTCAATCTTTCCTCAGAGACTTGCAACAACTAGCCACTGCAGGTCTTCTCCTTCCTGATCATTCAGCTGCGCTCCAAAGAACTCGGGGTGCGGACGCTCCAGAAGTTCCGAAAGCTGGTCCAAGTCACGCTCAAAGATGAGGTCTCCTCCATTCCCCAACTGATAAAACTTGCTGTACTTCACGTCCATCTATAAGAATATAGGATGAGTAAGTTAGTTGAGTGATCAAGTGTGTCAAATTTTATGTAAGTTTGCAAGAATTTTTTAGGAACATGAATTTTCATGAAAGAATCCAAGTGGTAAGAATGAGAATAAGTTTTTGTAAATACTCACTTCCTTTGGTTTTGAAACTAAGTTTTTGATTCAAACGTCCATTCTAACTAGGGTCTCCTATGGTCAGGATGGCTCTGATACCAACTTGTCAACACCCGGATTTTTAATCACAGATGCCTGTTATGCCATACATCGCAATCCCAAGATTACCATTTTTGCGAGACATCACAGATTTACATATAGTTGGCATGGTAACAAGTAAGTATTAGCTTGCATAAGTTGCAAGGGTTAGCTTGCAAGGTTTCAAATATTGGCTTGCCTTGTGCAGAGTAGTGGTTGAAGTTCTCCTCGGCTTCTTCCTCGTAGTATCCTCCTTCCTCCTCGTATCCTTGGTCGGTACTAGCGTCTATGCATAAGTACGAGGTACACAATCACCAAACAATACTTAACTATTTCTAATCATCACACAAAGGTTCATACTAGGTGATCAATCATCATCACTATTATCACAAGGCTTAAAGCACTTGTCTTATTTATTTTATTTGAGAAAAGTAATTTCTACTCATTGAAAAACTACTTAATATTTCATATCCTCCAACTCAAACATGGGATCATGTTGACACATGTCATCACCACATATTTCAGTACATGAGAATGTGATTTAAAGTGGTGTCACAATTTAATAAGGTTTAACCTTTTTATTTTAATTAAATAAAGTGACTAGAAATGCCTATGTGGCATTCTTTTATTACTTGAACATTATTTCTGTAATTAAACCTATATGTTTTTATATATTCTAAAAGGTATGATTAAATGTGATTTTTGAGAGTTGGAATCAACTCAAAAGCTCTTATGGTTGAATTTTGAAAAATGTTTGAATGCAAAAAGCTTCTGCCTTGTTATTTTTACCATGGTTGATCTACAAATCCAAATGATTTGAATCCAACGGGCTTGGATTAAGCATTTCAGTACCTTTCTAACAAAATTGGTTTCATGCATTTTGGTTCAGTGAATCGAGCTGGGTTGATTTTTGAATATAGGTACATAACTGTATTTGAAATTAAATGAATAAAGCTTAATTTGAATTGTTTGGTCGCGCGGGATGTTTAACTGGGCCGGGCCACTATGCACAGCGCTTACGCGGGCTGGTTAAGTGGTTGTCCCCACGCGTCAGTGAGACGGGGAGGGGCGAAGCAGTACGGGGCAGTGTGAACCACATGATCTAACTCTAATCGAACAGTTATGGTTCATCGTCCACGTCGGGCAGCGCCGGCGAGACAGAACCCTAACGCGGCAAGTGGGGGTCGTGCGAGGCTCACCGGAGCTTAGGCGAGGGTCGGCGACGGGGGCGAACGATGAAGTCGATGACGGCGGTTCTCCTGGTACCGGTAGCTTCTCCTAGGGCGGCTCCAATCGATGGCTCCCTTCTCCTCCAGCAGCGGCGGGTGCCTTGCTCCGGGAGTGAGGTGGGGTGGTTCTGGGTGAGAGGGGAGTGAACTGGTGTGGCGAATTCGTGCTGGGGAGGGCTCCTTTTATAGGCGAGCGAGAGGGGCAGCACGGCGTAGGATGAGGTCGTCGGAGGCGACGGTACAGGCAGCTACTGGCATGGGTGACGATAGGGGGCGGTGCTGTGCTCCCTGGCGAAGCTCAACGGCGTGGTGGCGAGGCGTGGGGCAGTGCTGATCGGTCGGAACATCGCAGTGCTCTGAGCGGGTCCGACGGCGGTTTTAATGTCGCACAACACGCGTGGTCTGCGCGACGGCGAAGGGGCATGTCTGTGGGGTTTCTGGGGTGCTGGTGATCGTCCCTACAAGCGGCGAGGGCGGCACGCAGTCTATGGGTGCCGGTCGAGCATGGCGCACTAGAGCGCTCTCCGCTCGCGCGCAGAGAGGTTTGGCATGGGCGTGTCGTGTGGTCCAGGGGCTGGCATTTCTCGGGGCTGGGACAGAGAGTGGCAGTGGACGGTGGGGTGCTTGCTAGGCTTAGTGTTGCTCGTAGCTTGCTGTCGACGATAGGATGGCATGGTGAGGCTCGGCCTGCTCACCATTGATGGCAATGGCAAGCTCACAGTGGTGCTAATGGTTACTAACTAGGTTAGATGATGTACTAAATGTTTGTTGCAACTAGAGAGGGAACAAGTTTGGCCAATTTTACTGCTGCAAATAGTGTTAGATGTTTGTTTGATTTGAATCTGCAAGGTGTTTGATGAAATGGCCGCCAGAACTTTAAATTTGAATTTTGCATTCAAACTTTGTGGGTTTTCTAGGCACATACTAGGGAGTATCTGGTTAGTTGGATTAGTCAAGGGGCATTGGGTTGGTTGGGTTTTGAAAATTGATGATCTTCACATATGAATAACATTCAATTTTGAATTGTGATTTGAATGAGGTTGCCAAATGTTTCTGCAAGTTTGAAAGGTGGGCCTTGATTCACTTTTACTAGTTATATCAAGGGGTGAAAAGAATTGGGAAAGTTTCTGTTTGAAATCTTGGACTAGAAGCACTCAAAGTGACCTAGTGAGCAAGATTGGCAAAAATGGCCATTTGCTTTATTTTATTTGTTTTTGAATTTCTCTTGTTTTGTTTTCTTCATGGAAATGTTTTATATGATGTTATATTCATCTTTAAACCATTTATTGATATTTAGGCTAATCACACAAGTTGATTCATGCATTTATCAAATCATCTCATTCACACATGCATTCATATGATTTTAATTAATCAAAGTTTTTGTTAACCCTAATTTTAGTAATTATAGTTTGATGATCCTTGTGTTATATTTTGGGATGTTACAGGTACTCAGCTATTTGAAGTGAAAGCACTTGACAAAATTCCCATGTGTCCTCGAGAACGTTTGGTCCTTATAAGTATTTCCACCGTCTTGTCCTTTGTTAAGAAAGGATTGGGGCACTTGCTGCAGTTGTTCGTTGTCTTCATTACTTGCACTTTGTTTTGTTGCTTTATCATAAAACTCCTAAAAATCCGTTGGCTAAGTATTTACAGAGATTTCCTGCTCCATACCACTAGTCAACACCTTCTGCTCCTCGTTGGGATCGACACTCCTATTTATCGAAAGTACTACGATACACCCCCTATACTTGTGGGTCATCACGCGGCGGTGGACTCATGCTATGGTGGTTGTCCCACTCATCATGTGGACTTGCTGGAGGCGTCATACTCGGCTGACGTGGAGGATATGGTGGTGGTCTGGGTGTAGAGCCTGGAAACACGATGTATTTCTTGTGCCATAGAATATACAACCCCTGACTTATCCTAGTGTTCTCTCATCTTCAGTTCCAGGATGTCAAGTTGTAGTGATTCATATTGCTGTAGAACCTCATCCAACCCAACACGAGCATAGCCATCTGGAATCTCTTTGCAATGCCAGCGTGTTTCAGGTTCACAAGATAAAGCATAGCCGAGAGCCACCTTGAAGGATAAGTTCATCACTCACTCATGTAGCTCACAACTTGTATTCTTAGCGTTATTATCCATAGGGTAGTGATCTATCCAATCGTCCGTCGTGGAAGCCACGTTGCTTCTCCATTGAGATGTGCCACCGACACTTTCTTCCAGTCGCTGATGAGTTGTCCCTTGTTGGCGCATTTCGTCTAGTTTCTTCTGTTGCTCCTTTAGCATGACATATATTTCCTTGTTCTTTCTTTGTATGCTACGAAACCGGTCTGCCTCCTCTTGCTCCTTCCACTTCTTTGCTCGCGCTCGGCTTCTATAAGATTCATTGTCCTCGGGAAACCCAGTCTTCCACGACACAGAAGGTCCAAAGCCTCGTGTTCCCATATGTGCACGCATGTGCATCATGGTATGGCAAACAATGTTCAAAGAGTAAGTTTTCCTTTTGGTCGCACGAAAAGGCCATTTTCCATTTTCTGAGCGCCCAAAACGGGGTTTTTTGTGAAGCAACCACCAAAATGCTCATTCAAAATGCTCCCACCATATTTTCCAAAAATACTAGACCACCTTACATGGACAAGTACCAACCAGAAGATCTCAAACCTTTTCACCCACCCCTGGTGAAAGAGACAAATATCTGCCGAACTGGTAGGAAGTGGGCCTAGTTTGAACTACATGTACATGATCTAATGCTCATGATTTTTTGGAAAAAATGATATTTAGACTCACAATATGTTGTTTATTCATATATCCAATGCAAGATTTTGCGATGCTCATCACCTATCTTCATGCCCGCCGTTTTGACCATAGTTTGAAACGAGAATTTTTTGAAACGGGCATAAGAAATTCAAAAAAGGTCCGAACAATGTAAATCCTTCGTGGCGTGGTGTCATATGATGAGACATAGTTGCAAGGAAAATTACCAAACTTGGTAAATTGATTATGTTTCGAAAAAAGCTTCACAAAATGACCTATCATGTTCGAGGTTTCCTGGCTTTCGGGACAAATGACCAATGTTATGGATAGAATCAGGGCGTAGTTTGTGATACTGTTCCCATATTGTGCACACATGTGCATCATGGTATGGCAAACAACGTTTCAAGAGGAAGTTTTCCTTTTTTTTGCACGAAAAGGCCATTTTCCATTTTTTGAGCGCCCAAAACAGGTTTTTTTATGAAGCAACCACCAAAATGCTGCCACCATATTTTCCAAAAATACTAGACCATCTTACATGGATAATGTACCAACCGAAAGATCTCAAACCTTTTCGTCCACGCCTGGTGAAAAAGACAAATGTCTGTCGAGACACTGGACCACATCATTATGTAACCTTAGTAGAATTTCTGGATCGATTACCTTCTGATAAATAGCATTGAAGATACGCCACTGTATCGAAGGCCAAAACACTTGCTAACGAAGCACATATGTCTCTTGGTCAATATTTAGGCTATGAAGATACGCCAGTGGGTCAGATAGTACGGCAGTATGTCCAAGGGCAGCCTCTAGTCAGTAATGAGGAGCTCGCGCGTCTATCCACACATATGTGAAATCTGTATGAATGGTACATGTCGCAAGCAGAAAAAAAGCATCATAAAGATTGGTTTCCGGTGGACGTTAGAAAGGAGCATCACTTCAAACCATACTCGATATAGGTTTAAATGACCGAACTGTTTCAGTTATACAACCAGCGCGCCCTCGACAAATCTATCATTGGTTGCTACTGTCTGTAAGTTATTTATTTCTATAATTAAGTTTGTAGCTTTAGCTCGTTCATTGCATTTAATATATTATCCTAACTATATATCCTTTTGTATGGTGATATTATATTCCGCAGAATGAAGATGCTTGAATGCAAAAGAGCTAGAAGATACGACGTTGGGTTCATTGAACCATATATCATTAATGAATATACGTTAAAGAATCACCCCAAAGACGTGGAGGAAGACCTGTCCAGGTTCTTAACCGAGCATAATTTTGTTAAGGAAATACTATTTCCTTACAACTTCAAGTGAGTGTTTATATCTTGTACACATTTTATTTTTGCTTACTGGATGAGCTATGCATGTATGCTTATGTAAATGTCCGCAGATTCCACTAGATCTTGCTAAACATTCAAGTTGACAACTCCCTAGTTGAAGTCCATGACTCATTAAGTTGGGACCAAGAGAAGTGGAGCGACATGAAAGCAATGCTCCATAAGTAATTTCAATCATTATCCCATTATATCGTCCTCTTTTATTCATTTCCTGATATCAAGTAACTAATAACTCCTTTGTTCATTTTCTTTGCCGAGCAGGTGTTGGACACGGTTCAGACAGAAAATACCAGGTCCATTCAAAGAGGAGCTAACTTATAAAATGGCGAAGAGTTTACAGCAGCCACCAGGAACTCATTTACGTGGATACTACGTCTGCGAGTACATCTGAGAGTTGACCAGTGAGCGGAAATTTGACTCACATTATATTTATGATTTGCGGGAGAAACTAGAGCCAGACCAGCGCATAAGAGCAATTCAAGAGCAGCTGGCGGGATTTATGATGAAGGAAGTCCTTGATGTACATGGAAAGCATTATGCGGATGACGTGGAACTCAATTTTCCTTAGTCATCTCCATGTAGCTCATATGATATATATATTCATCAATGACCATGTATTTCAAAACATTTCTTCCTTTTGATATGATTGATTACATGTATGCTTGCAAGGGATCGATCTTATATAAATGCATCGACGTGTAGTGTGTATGTAGTAGCGTATAATATGTCTACTGAAATATATGTTTGTTATAGTGAAACATAAAACGAAAAAGGAACAAAACGGCAAAAAAAAGCAAATACACAATCTCTGCCGCGGCAGAGAAATGTGGTGTTTCTCTGCCGCGGTAGGAAACCTTTTAGTCCCGGGTGGTGTTACAGCCCAGGACTAGAGGATTTCCGCCCCCCGCGGCGCTGAAACAGTCACGTGGTTGTTATCAGTCGCGGGCTATTGCGAGCCGGGACTAGAGAGGGGGCTCTAGTCCCGTTTTCGTAGTCTCGGGCTCAAAACCGGGACTAGAGCCCGTTGCGGCCCGGGACTAGAGGACCCTTTTCTACCAGTGTAGTGTGATACAACAGCACATGCGCGCGGCTTACGTCTGCCCGACTAAGACTTAAGCTATGTCAGCAGTCAACTGTGACTTAGACAGACCATTAAATAGACGGTTCGAGTTATTAAGTATCCCAGAATTTAAATGTTAAATTTACAAAGCAAAACATGTCATCCGCTGAGATATACAAATTAAATGGAGTCGAGATAAGATAAAAGTATCCCGCATATATACTCTATGTTTAATTATTAGGCGAATCGACAAAGTACTCTCAAACAACTAAATATGTATGCGAGCATGAATGATTTAATATGCAGCAAGTTATATGTCAATTTATAAAATAGGGCTTTAGGTCTTGGGTGCAGGTCCAGAGACTCCGAGTTTAAGGAGAAAGAAGACGATGTTGGGATTCGACGGTTCAGGAACGGTCTTCGGATCCATCAAAGAGAACTTGGGTTCAAAGGTCTTCGGTTTCTGTGAAGTAGAACTTGCGTCAGTGGTCCTTCGGGTTCATGAACGTCGGTGGTCAAGTTAGATTCACCAAAGTAGACCTTGTCTGACGATCACCGATCCACTTGTTGTTCTGGTCCGAAGAGAGATATTGACAAATATAGTACTTGGCCATGTTGAAAGTCGAGATGGTACTTGAATAATGTAGCATCCAAACATCATGAGCACCCGAACATAGGCCAAAAACTATGCACGAATAAGGGCGGCAGGAGGCCTCCCACGTGGAGAGATAACACACGGCTACAAAGGAATGGCACATGTGGGAAGCGGCAGCCGCAGAGGTAGAACTTACGGCATGGCAGCACATCCGCGAGATCGAGAGCCGCAGGGATGGCCGCAAGGACACGAGCTTTAGGCATGACTTTAGCTGCAGGAACCGGTGAAGAGACGGTAGCCTATAGAGCTTGGAGAGGTGCCCATTGGGCGGAAGAAGACATGGCAGGCAAGAGCATGGTCACAGGCGGTGTGGTTGTAAAAAGGAGAGGCCGAGGCGAGGCGTATGGAGCTGTAGGAGGTGCAGAAGGACGACGAGCTTCCTACGGCAGAAATGCAGTGAGGCGCGCGGGACCCGAAGGCATCGGGGTCGCGCGTGCAGCCATGAGGAAGACAAGGGCAGCGACGGTTGATTTGCGCATGAGGACAAGCTCGAGTGACGCGCGCTCGTGTGGTGTAGGGGCTCGATGCGGATGCCGGTGAGGAGGGTGGAGACTACGAGGATGCCCGCGAGGTCGCGGACGAGCGGCTCCCGGCGGTGGCGCTGCAAGGGAGATGTCAGCACTCGGGAACGAAGAGGAGGCGGCGGCCGGCGAGGTCGCGCGCTGGAGAGGCCGGCGGCGATGCTCCGCTCGGGAAGGAGAGGATCCTGTGGGTTGGTGGGATCGATGGCGATGGAGGCAGGAAGGCGGCGATGCTCGAGAGATCAGGAAGGACGAGGGAGAATGTCCATGGAAAAAGGCTGCGGCGTTGGGGTTTGGTGAGATCGAACGCGTGCGTGGAGTCCGTGTGTCCTGTTGATCGTGTCGAAATGTGCATGCGATGTGTGTGGTGCGCGGTGTGGGTTGGTGTGGTGGCCAGGGTGTGTGTGTGCGTGCGTGTGGTTGCAGCGTATTGGGTGTGTGCGGTGTGTCGTGTGAGTGCGCCACTGTGTGTGCGTGCGTTCAAGTGAGTGTGTGTGGCGGGTGGGTTGGTGTCCAGGTTGGGGTCTTGGGTTAGGGTTTGAGCTGGTTCTGGTTAGTAGGTGGTTGGCTGGGCTGGCGTTTGAACTGGTCCAGTCAGCGGCCTCTCCAAACAAAAGTATTTTTATTTGTTTTATTTAAAAAAAGATTTTTATAAATAGTTTTTAGATAGATAAAAGATCTAGAAAAAACTGGGGTTTTGTTTTGAAATAAGAGAGCGGATAATTAGAAAATAAAATAGGTGTTTAGAGAAAATATTTTAGAGGCAAAATATGCATGATGATGTCATAATGATGCGAAAAATAAATAACATGCAATTTCTGTTTCGGAAAAATTTCTAGGCATTACAACTCGACACCACTATCAAGGGATCTCGTCCCGAGATCGAAGCAAAGACACCGAGGGGAGAGGTTTGATGATCGGACCTTCTTGCGTCGGGTTGATGGTCGTGTGATGCATGTAAAATGCATACATGAATTTTATAGTTTGTTGACATGTTTACAAACATATTTGTATTATATATAATGTTATATCCATATTTTACATTGATTTTTAGGGATTTACCAGTAATCTCCTTTATTTTGGTTATAACTATGTTTGGCACAGTTTGACAGAAAACACCTTCTATTAATATTTTTGCGATTCCAAAAGATACGGGACTCTAAAAAGGACAAGGTCAGAGTCCACGGTTCACAAATTTCAAGACGCATCCAGCATGCCAAAGGAGAACATAAGGAGACCAACGGGATGGGAGAAAGCCCCGTGGGCGCGCCGAGTAAGGGGGGACGCGCTCTCCAGGGTGTTTTGCCCCTCGACCTAAAAACGACTATATATACCCTGGGGCGATTTTCCGCGACATAGAGGAGGTGGATATAGAAAACACCAAGAAAAGAGAGTCTGTTGGTCACCGCTGGAGGAAGATTGGAGGAGGAACCGCCGCCGAAATCGCCTCCTGTCGCCTCTCCTCCTTCACCAACGCCTCCTCATCACTCTCCATAATGAGAGTGGAGTAGTCCACCCCTATACTTTGGGTTTATGGTGGTAACTTGATCTAATATCTCCATGTATGATCATTGTTGAAGTCCATATGATGTGTCTTGCATGAGTATGGATCTATCTATGTAATTCCTATGGTGGATATTGTGTTATGAGATAGTACCTGTTATTCATTTACCGTTGTGCTGGATCTTGCATGGTTTGTCATACTTTGGGAATATTCTATGATGCATGTAATGGTTTAGATCTATACATAATATCTTGTTTATCCATATCATGAAGTGATTGCCACCAACAAGTGGGGATAGATGAGATAGATGTAATAATATTCACTACATAATATCACATATGAATCATTGCACTAGTGTTTAGAATATTTTCCATTAATAAGTACTCCCTCCGTTAGGGATTATAAGGCCCGAGAGCTTTTTAAAAATGTTAGAAATTGTAAGTCCTCTCCCATTTATTAGTCTCTCTCCTTCAATGCATGTTCTTATTTTTCTCTATCTTCTATCATGCATGTGTAACTATTGGTGCATGTAGTAATTAAGAGCGTGAGTTATTGATTTTTTTAATCCTATCAAAGTGGTCCATAGGCCTTATAATCCCTAACAGAGGGAGTATGATGTATGTAGGCCGAGTGACCTAGTGACAGCGTCATATGTATTGAGTGACAACAATGCAGCCCAACATCCTTTATCTAGGGGTAAAAAGGGAGAAGTATGATGTGACAAAAACCAAATGCTAGCCTTATTGCGTCGGATTGATGGTCGCGTGAGGCCGAGTGATAGCGGCATATGTATTGAGTGACAACAATGCAGCCCAACATCCTTTATCTAGGGGTAAAAAGGGAAAAGTATGATGTGTGGTGTGACAAAAACCAAATACTAGCCTTATTGCAAGGGTGATCTAGCAACACAAAGGAGTACTTCTTTCACCTATGTGTTTTACAACATGTAGCCACCATAAAAGTACCATTAAAACATTGAAATTATGTGTACATTTACTATCTATAACATGATAATCACCATAGATGGAGAAGAGAGGATTACATGAACCCATAAACCCATGTCCATTGTTCCCATAATAGAAAACCCTTGTCTTGTCCTTGAAGAGGATTGGGACACTTTTACATTGTTGTTTTATTACATTAAATTTGCATCTATAAAATCAACCATCTTGTTCCTTAACTTGTTTAGTGCATAATAAACAAAAACTTGTGACAGTTTAGTTATAAAGAATAGATAGCTTTTCCTTCTTGCTCCTGCGGATCGATATCCTACTTCCATAATGAGAGGTACTACGGTGATCCCCTGCACTTGGGGGTTATCAAGATACTTTTCTAGCGCCATTGCCGAAGAGTGTAGACCTTAAGTTTATATTCTTGTGTGCACTAAACAATAGATTTACTTTTAGTTCTGTTTTACTTTCACTTTTTTTATCTCTTGTAATCATTTAAGCTTGGGGAGGTTTACTTCTTTAACTTGTTTGGTTCAGAGTTCTAGTCTAGTTGTTTTTAGAAAATGGAAAATACCAAAAATCATATTTTTATGAGCACACGTATGAATTTTGATGAAACATTGCATATGTTAAGGAATGCTAATGAATGCCATGATATGTATAATGATACTATTTACATGAAAAACTCTATGAACTTGCATGCTTTGAAGGGTTACAATGATAGATGTGCTTCTAGTGAATGCAACTACTATTAAAGAGGAGGTGATAAGTTCCCTCTTTATGCTTCTAGTTATTATATGTTGTGTTCACCTACTAATATTATGCAATGGAATGCCTCTATTTGCTGTGATATATAAAATGCCAATGCATAGAAAGAAAGTGAGACTTTGTTGTTATTGTTCCTATATCTTGTGTTGCTTTCTACCACGTTTCAACTTGACTATTACTTTGATTGGTATGAGCACACCAGGGGACCTAGGTATTTTGTAAGGAAACACATTCTAAGTAAGAATGACGTAGCAAATAAGCACAAGCTACCACATGAATTCCATATCACTTAAAATCAAGTAAGTAAAGCCTAGCTATATGGCTATAAAGAAAGCGCTTTTTGGGAGGCAACCCGGTCATTTATTTTTATGTTTGATTGTTGTTAAAAGTTTACTTTTAGTGTCTTTTCCGTAGAGTAGTAATAAAGTACCAAGTGGAACTCATCTTGGATGATAATAAGTTGTAAAACATATGGAGTAGCAAATTCCTGCAGAACAATTTGTAGTAGAAAAATTCTATGATTTTTATGTAACTCTGTTTGCGCTCATGTTGGCATAGAATTTACAACTTTTCATCATATTTATGCACGAAGATTGGCTAAAATTCCTGACATGTTTAAGTGGGAAAAATAAATTCATTTTACCGCTGCTGAAAATCTGGAAAGATTTTGCCATGTTTTATTTTAACCATTCCCAAGTGTCCTAAAACGATTGCTATGAGCCATGATGGCTCTGAAATTTTTCATCTTTCTCTATGTTTAAACATTGTTTCCAGTCAAGAAATTGACAAGAAATTCTCAATCCTTCCCACTAATGGCTAATAATTGCAAAGATATGGAAAACCTTGCTTTGAATTATGTTGTGCAGAAAATCACGGGTTTTACTGCGAAATCCGGAGTCATAATGAAGGAATTAGAGAAAATCCACATGACCAAGTAATTGGGAAGAAAATTTCAGGCATCAGTACGCATAAAAACCGACGGCACGGGCGGACCCACCCATACGGCCTGCCGATACGGGGTGCCGACGGCTTTGTCTTGTCAAACCCTAGAACTTTGTGAAGACGCCTATATATTTTGATCCTCCTGTCGCCATCTAAAGAGCCACCATTCTCAGATTTCATCACAACACTACCAAAGGATATCCATGCCATTGTTCATCCATTATTCATCCACTCCACCATCCATCCCTCCACTAGCCATATCCATTGCTTTATACTTTAGATCTCCTTGTGATTTGGCGACCATTTTAAGAATATTCGATTTCAATCTAAGTATTTTGCACAATATTTTCAATCCTTGATCTATTTGTTATGAGTGAGTAGTCCTCACGGGCTGCGGGTTAGGGAGAAACCTCGCAACAATTATGTGCATCTAATCATGGGAGTATTGTATTTTGTTTACAATTGAGATTTGTATCTTTTGTTTCTTTGCCTCTTGTCTCGATCTATGGACTTGTAGGTACCCAAGATCCCATAGATTGATAAAGGCTTGAGGTTAGATACTTGGATAGCGGCGATCTCATAGGAACCCCAGTGACAGAAAGGGTAGTACGATCTTTGCTTAGCGACCCATTCGGGATCACAACAACATCACCACTTAATGCTTAAATCTGTGTTCTTCACTTAATAATCGTTTGTAACCCATGGCTTTGTGTGCACTCGGTTGGATTAAGAGGCTATTGGTATGCCTGTTGCATCACGGGGGCTTTAGTATATTAGGACGTGTTTCCCACAAGATATTATCTCCGTTCAAACATTACACATGACTATGCTTATTATCATCTTTTATCCCATATGATGTGCAGCTGCAGGTGGATCTTCAACCATGGCCTATCTCCATCCATTGATTCAACCCACTATAAAAAGTAAACTAGATTGGTCTGGTAAACTAAGGTAAAACAAAGAAACAAAGTCTTGTAGACGTGTCCTTATTTATTTCCTTTTAGCATTGCTTTCCAAGGTTTGAACCTAGGTCTTCTGGGGAAAAAGCTATTATACTACATTCCTGGATCCAGATCGAAGGTATCAAGCCATATTATATGCTAGTGATGTGTATAAACATTATATGCTTGCTGGAACATTTAGAAAGAATTTTGTATTTGGTATATATGCAGCAACTATTATGCTTTTGTGCAACTAATGGCACCCTCAGAAAAGAGATGAGAGAAAGTTTTGTGTTGAAGTTTTTTGACAGGGAATAGAGGAACACCACACTAAGAGTAATCCAATAATGGTGAAAACCATAAGCTTTGGGATGCCCAAGGCACCCCACTGGACCTATTAAACTCTCTATTTGCAAACCTCTAAACTTTATTTTTCGAGCAACATAAGACTATCATAGAAACTTGGGGCATTATTTTATTTACTTTACTTTTGTTTGCAATAAAAGGGCCACCATCATGAATCATTATGCATGTTTATGATTGAGCTACTAAAAATAAACTTTGCCATAAAAGAATGAAACTAAATATGTATGCCATGGAAAAAGGGAGATAAAAGCAAAAGGCTAAAATTCATGTTATGCCTAGTTTTTAAGCTCAAATACTTTACATGGAGTATGATTTGTTTGTGACTATTAAATTTTACCCTTTCTCATGTATATTTATGTTCAACCATAAGGAGCAAAGTGATAAAATAAATGTTTGACATTATGAACTAGATCGCACACTCTTTAGATCTATTTTTGCTAAGCCTTCACAATGCAATCTAAGACTTGTTCCATACCCCTTAAACTAGACTAGACATATCTACCTATTTGTGGAAAAAGCTACTTCCAAGTATAATATGCATGTTATTCCTCCAAAATATTCCAAAACATCCTTTTGTGTATGATACGTCGTAAACGTATCTATAATTTTTATGTTCCATGCTTGTTTAGTATCTACTTTGCTTTGCTTTGTCTACACTTTGAGGTGTTTTTATATGTTTTCTCATACTAACCTATTAACAAGATGCACAGTTCCAGTTGCCTATTTTCTTCTGTTTTTTGGTTCCAGAAAAGGCAGAAAATCAATATCCTCGGGATTGGACGGGACAAAAGCCAAAGTCAATATTTTACCGTGGGGAACACGGTACCAGAATACAAGACTGAGGGGAGCCACCAGGGGGCCACACCCCCTGGTCGCGCGGCTAACCCTAGCCCACGCCTGGGGGGTGCGGCCACCCTGGGTGCCCCCATGCCTCGCCTCTTCGCCTATAAGAAGCCCCCGATACCAAAACCCTAAGGACCCGATCAATCTTCCATGAAACAGTCCATAGCCCCCGCCACCATCGTCCCTAGATCGGGGGGTCTGAAGCTTTTCCCGGCACCCTACCGGAGGGGAGATCATCCCAGAGGCCTTCTTCATCATTGTCAACACCCGGATTTTTAATCCCAGATGCCTGTTATGCCATACATCGCAATCCCAGGATTACCATTTTTGCGGGACATAACAGAATTGGATACCACGGTACATCATCCATTACAAACCATACATAAGGTCTTACACAAATAAGGATCTCATGATCCAGTCTTGATACAACACAAGCAGCGGAATACGTAATAATAACGGTAGCGTAGGCGAAGCTCCATCTTCGGGGTCACAGGCAATGCTGACGATGGGAGATGATCCTAGTTGTCGTAAACTTCCTGGGGTCCATCCTCCAGGTACTCCTCTTCATAGTCTGGCCATGGGAATAGCCAAGGACAAAGCCATGAGTACTCTTTAAGTACTCGCAAACTAATACTAACAAATGAAGGGGTTTTTTGTAATAGGACACTAGGCTCTAGGGTTGTTTTGCAAAAAAGCCATATTTACCTCTACTAAGTTCAGAAGCAAGAGAGCTAGTTGAAGTTTATAACACCTAAGTGGGAACTTGTATTTCATATCACAACCTTGTTGTGGTCAATTCAAAGTCTCAAATCATTTCACAAGTCATTTTGGAAACATCTGACGGGGGAACAGTATGGCCACTCCAACTATCCATAACCGCGGACGCGGCTATTCAAATAGTTTGACACTCTGCAGAGATTGTACACTTTCACCACAACTTTCGATACATCCGTCAGGAACAAATCCCGAATTCACCATACTCAGTATGCGGATAATCAATCCTAACCTTTCAATTACACGCCCTAGTATAAGCACCTCTCCTGTGAGTTTTGCCTCCCAACCATGACCAACTGTCATCTTGGGTACTGCACAGGTGGACAATCTTCACAAGGTAGCCTCATCTCATACCTTGGCCGTGAGGGAACTAATACTAAGGTATATAAGTTTCCAGTCAAGCCCTACCCAATTCTCGGGTATTGTGGTTGTACGATGAAATTGGAATGGTATCGCATCCAGACAACCATCAGTTTTATAAAGGTCTAAGGCTCATGCCTCAACATTTTCATCACCAAAATCATCTGTTTCTTGGAAACACATGTCAAAACATTTCAATAGAATGATCCATCATTCCAAGGTTTTCATAACCATTTTTCCACCAAGTATTCCCATCTAAAGTTGATCAAGGTTTATGCTTCGCACTAGCATCTACAATTGGGGGTAGCACTAATGAGGGGTGGTAAAGAAGTGGAGTTTTAACTAGGTTCAATCTCATGCCTTAGGATGACATCAAGATTATCTAGCTTAGGACAAATTTTATGCTCTTTATGCAACCTTCATTTATCCTTCTAGAATCTACAATTCACTTAAGTAAACTCTAAGTAAAAGCTTTGATAAAGAAATAAAGTATAAAGCTTGCAAGTAAAACTAGGATTGGTTTATCAAGTGGTTATTATCATATATGCTTTAAGGCATATAGTGGGCATGGTTGCAAGCAAGTATTAGCTTGCATGGGTTAACTTGATTAGTAAGGCTTGCTAAGTTAATAGCTTGCAAGTATTGGCTTGCATCATTATCAGTATAAGCTTGCAATTATAGTATCTTCCAAGTGTTAACTTGCACAATCAACTAGTTGTATTAGGCTTGCCTTGTGCAGAGCAGTGGTTGAAGTTCTCCTCGGCTTCTTCTTCGTAGTATCCTCCTTCCTCCTCGTATCCTTGGTCGGTACTAGCGTCTATAAATACATACGAGGTACACAATCACCAAACAATACTTAAATACTTGCAATCATCACACACAAGGGTCCTATAGATGATCTAGCATCATCACTAACAGTACAAGACCCAAGCTTGGTTTAATTCCTTTTATTTTTAGAAAAGTAATTTCTACTCATTGAAAAACTACTTAAGATTTAATATTCTCCAAACCAAACATGGGATCATGTTGACACATGTCATCACCCCATATTTCAGTACATGGGAATGTGATTTAAAGTGGTGTCACAATTTAATAAGGTTTAACCTTTTATTTTAATTAAATAAAGTGACTAGAAATTCTTATGTGGCATTCTTTTATTACTTGGTCATTATTTCTGTAAGTAAACCTATATATTTTTATATATTCTGAAAGGTATGGTTAAATGTGATTTTTGAGAGTTGGAATCAACTCAAAATCTATTATGGTTTAAATTTGAAAAATGTTTGAATGCAGAAAAGCTTCTGCCTTGTTATTTTTACCAAGGATGATCTACAGATCCAAATGACTTGAATCCAGCGGTCTTGGATACAGCATTTCCAGACCTTTCTAACAAAATTGGTTTCATTCAATTTGGTTCACTGAATCGATCTGGGTTGATTTTTGAATCTAGCTGCAGAAGTGTGTTTGAAATAAAATGAAAAAGGTTAATTTCAAATGACTGGGCTGCGCGGGAAGCGATACTGGACCGGCCTGCTAAGCATAGCGCTTACGCAGGCTAGTTAAGTCGCTGTCCCCACGCGTCAGTGAGACGAGGGGGTGCGAAGCGGTATGGGGCGATGTGAGCCGTGGGATCTTGTTCTAATCTAATGGCTGAGGGTCGTCATCCACGTCGGGCAACTCCGGCGAGACTGAAACCTAACACGGTGGGTGAGGGTCGTTGGGGGCTCACCGGGGCTCAGGCGAGGGTCGACGAGGCGGGCGAATGACGAAGTCGACGACGGCGAACCTCCTGGTACTGGCAGCTTCTCTTGGGGCGGCTCCAATCCCTGGCTCCCTTCTTCTCCAGCACCGGCGGGCTCCGGTGAAATTCCGGCGAAGCGCTGCTCGCCTTGCTTCGGGAACGGGGTGGAACGATCAGTAAGGAGAGGGGAGTGAGATGGTGTGCTCAATTCGGCTGGGGGTGGCCTCTATTTATAGTCGCGACGACGAGACCGAACGACATGGGCATGCGACGGTGGCGACATGGCTACGGGCTGTTAGAGGCATGGCCGGCGGTGGCGATCGCTTGATGGTCTCCTGGTGATGCTCTACGGCTTTAATGCGCATGTAGGGGCGGTGGCAAATGGTCTGGAACGTGCGATGCTCTGCGCGGCCGAGGCGGCGTCTTCGACGGCGAGCGGTGGATGTGAGGCATGGGGCGGCAAACGGGGATGTCTGGCGGTCTCCTGGGACGGTGGTGATCGTGTATGCACGCGGCGAGGGTGGCGTGCGATCTGTGGGCTTCGGTCGAGGGTGGCGCTCTGGCGCATGCTCGGCATGGTTGTTAGCGAGCTGGGCACAGTCTGTGCGTGTGGTCCAGGGGTTGGCAACGTTCGAGCGCTGGACAGGGAGTGGCGGTGGGGTGTTGGCTTGCTCCCAGACATGTTGGCTAGGCTTGTCTCTTCTCCTAGCTTGCTGTCCACACTAGGGTGACATGGTGAGCTTCGGCTGTTCACCATTGATGGCATTGCCAAGATTACAGTGGGGTTAGTGCTTGGTTTAGTTAGCTAGATGATCTACTGAGGTTGCTGTGAGCTAGAGAGGGAACAAGTTAGGCTCCAATCACTTCTCACAATAGTGTTTAGATTTTATTTGATTTGAATCTGCAAGGTGTTTGATGAAATGGCCGCAAGAATTCAAGTTTTGAATTTTAAAAAGATTTTTGGTGGGTGTGCTAGGTTGGTGCTAGTGAGTCTGCAGATGCTTGGGTTTTGAAAGTTGAGCTTCTTTGAGTGGTTTTTGAAAAAGTGGGATCTTCCCATATGATAAAGATTTAATTTTGAATTGTCATTTAAACTATGCATTTGAAAGTTTCTGGATGATCACAAGGTGGGCCTTGATACTTTGTTATGAGTACAATCAAGGGGTGTAAAGATCCAAACAAGTTTCTGTTAAGTTCTGAATGTTTGGGACAGCCAAAGTAGGCATGGGAGTTAAATTGGTCAAAATGACCATTCACTTATTTTGTTTGTTTTTGATTTATTTGTCTTTGGGAAAAGTTTGGGAATTGTTTAGATGATGTTTAATTCACCTAAGAATCCATTTACAAGCAAAGAAACACATAAACAAGGCAATTCAAAAGAATTCAAAATGGGATGCATACACACATGCATGCTTTCATATTTTTATTTAGAAAAGTTTTTGTTAACCCTAATTTTGATGATTAGAGTTTGATGATCTTAGTTTAATATTTTTGGGATGTTTCAAACCTTCCTCGCTTAAACAAAATCTCATCCTGAGATTTAAAAAAGGACGAAAAGATTACCTAGGATTTCAAGAGATCGGGAAACTCCGTCCTAATGTGATCTTCGCGCTCCCAGGTAGCTTCCTCTTCTGTGTGGTTGCTCCACTGAATCTTGAGAAACTTGATGCTTCGGGTTTGGGTAGTTCGGAAAGCTTCTTCCAAAATACGGATGGGTACTTCGGGATAGGTCAAGTCATCAGTGATTTCTATGGTCCGGTAAATGATATTCTTGAACACTTCGGTCTTCTCGGGGACTTCGAGACACTTGCAAAGTAATGAGATATGGAACACATTGTGCACCACTGACATCTCTTCGGGTAGTTCCAATTGATATGACACTTCTCCTTGACGGTTCAGAATCTTGAAGGGTCCGATATATCTGGGGGCTAACACCCTTCAATGGCGACACCTTCAGATACACAAAATATCTTATGTTGAAGGCGAGGTCTCGACGTCTCTTGTTGGTGTAACTCTTCTGTCTGGACTAGGCTGTCTTGAGGTGCTCACGAATCTTGTGAACCTTCTCTTCTGCTTCTCGTAGGATGTCGGGTCCAAAGATCTGACTTTCTCCTACTTCCGACCAGTTCAAAGGGGTGCGACACTTCCTTCCGTACATGAATTCAAATGGGGTCATTTGCAAACTGGCTTGATAACTGTTGTTGTACGAAAATTCTGCAAATGGCAGACAGTTTTCCCACTTGGATCCATATTCTAACACACATGCTCTCAGCATATCTTCGAGTATTTGGTTTACTCGCTCCGTTTGTCCATCGGTCTGAGGGTGATATGCGGTGTTGAAATCTAAGCGGGTTCCTAAACCTTCTTTGACTTTCTTACAGAATATCGAGGTAAAATGAGTTCCTCGATTAGATACGATGTTCTTGGGGACTCCATGCAAACTAACGATTCTAGCGATGTATAACTCCGCTAGCTTCGAACTCTGATATGTGGTCTTGACGGGTAAGAAATGGGCGACTTTGGACAATCTATCCACTATGACCCAGATAGAGTCATTTCCCCTACTAGAAGTAGGCAATCCGGTGATAAAGTCCATTCCAACGGAATCCCATTTCCATTCTGGAATCTGCAATGGTTGCAACAATCTAGCGGGTCTTTGATGTCCCGCCTTGACTCTCTGACATATATCATGCTTGGCGATATAGCTTCCGATTTCTCTATTCATCTTATGCCACAAAAATTTCTCTTTCAAATCTTGATACATCTTTGTTCCTCCGGGGTGGATAGAATAAAGAGTATCATGAGCTTCCTTCAGAATAACTTCTTTCAACTCAGAATCTACTGGTACACAAAGGCGTCCTTTGTACCACAGAACTCCTTCTTCGTCTTCGGTGAATCCGGGTACTTTGCCTGTACCGATACGACGCTTGATTCCGTCGATACTAGCATTTCCTTTCCACGCCTCTTTGATCTGGCTGATCAAAGTGGGCTGAAGTTCTATGCTAGCCAAAAATCCTTCACTTACTAATTCCATTCGAAAATCTTCCATCTCTTTGTGCAAGCTTGGTTGCTCCTTTAAAATCATGGAGTTCAAGAGGCACGGCAATTTGCTAAGGGCATCTGCTACCACGTTGGCTTTACCGGGGTGATAGTGAATCTCTAGGTCGTAATCCTTGGTTAGCTCAATCCATCTTCTCTGTCTCATATTCAGTTCCTTCTGAGTGAATATATACTTCGGGCTCTTGTGATCCGAATAAATCTCACAACGATTTCCCATCAGGTAATGTCTCCATGTCTTCAGGGCTAGAACTACGGCTGCGAGTTCGAGGTCATGGGTTGGGTAATTTTGCTCATGTTGTTTCAGTTGTCGAGAAAGATAAGATATAACTTTACCTTCTTGCATTAGCACACATCCGAGACCGATCTTGGATGCATCACAATACACATCGAAGGGCTTCGTGATATCCGGCATGATTAAGATTGGGGTTGAAATCAATCTCCTCTTGAGTTCTTGAAAACTCGCTTCACATTTGTCAGTCCATTCAAACTTCTTGTCCTTCTTCAGCATTTGGGTCATGGGTCGGGCGATACTCGAGAATCCTTCTACGAACTTGCTGTAATATCCCGCCAATCCGAGAAATGCACGAACTTGGGTTTGAGTGGTTGGGGCTTGCCAATCTTCTACATCTTTCACTTTTGCGGGATCAACGGCAATTCCTCCGGTTGATACAATGTGACCGAGGAATCCTACCTCCTGTAACCAAAATTCACATTTGCTAAACTTGTCATACAACTGATGCTCCCTAAGGGTTCCAAGAATGGTCCTTAGGTGTAGCTCATGTTCTTCTTCCGATTTTGAATAAATAAGAATGTCATCGATGAAAACAACGACAAACTTATCCAGGAAGTCCATAAAAATCTTATTCATGAGATTCATGAAATAAGCGGGGGCATTGGTTAATCCAAAGGACATAATGGTATACTCGTATAATCCATATCGGGTGGTAAAGACAGTCTTGGGAATATCTTTTGCACGAATCTTGAGTTGATGATAGCCAGTCCTAAGATCAATCTTAGAAAACACTTTGGCACCGGTCAACTGATCAAACAAATCTTCTATCTTGGGCAAGGGATACTTGTTCTTGATGGTGACATCATTCAACTTCCTGTAATCCGTACACAAACGGTTACCTCCATCCTTCTTGTCCACGAACAAAACAGGTGATCTCCAAGGTGACACACTTGGTTGAATCAATCCAATTTCCAACATGGAATCCAGTTGCTTCTTCAGTTCTACCAGTTCCGACGGGTTCATACTATAGGGTCTCTGGGCTATGGGTCCTATTCCGGGGATTAGTTCGATGATAAACTCGATATCTCGATCTGGGGGCATACCGGGCAAAACATCTGGAAATACATCGGGGTATTCACAGACTATCCGGACTTGGTCAATGGTAGGTTGGGCTATACTCTTGTTGCACTTGAATTGGCGAGGTAAGGTTTTAGATATATGCTCGACTGATATTCTGGCGGTACTGGTCATGGTTATTGTCGTGGTGGTGGCGCGGCAGATGCCATGGGTAGGCTAAAGTGTAGGGCCAATGGATGCTAGAGGGATTTGGGGAGGGAAGATGTAGTTGATTCTACACACAGATGACTAACGTAAAGATCTTTATTCTTTCTCTCTTGGTCTACAGATGCTCCTTGAGCTGTTTACAAGAGGAGAAGATGGACTTCTCCCAGCCTAACGGTCCTAAGTCAGCCTCTCCCCTCCTCAAGGTCCAAGCCTCTCCTTATAAAGGGGAGTCTTGGCTCCTCTAGGGCTGACGTGGCAAGCATATTCGAAGAATATGCTTGTCCCAATATAGTAACTCGGCGGCCTCCTTTCCATGTCGCCCTTCTAGTGACGGCAAGGTTTCAAAGAGCCCCACCTGCGTGCCTCGGGCTCCAGGACTGTCACCTCCGTGACCTCCTTCTGCCCCTCTGCCACTCTACGCCTTGTCCTTTGTGTTTGGCTCTGCTCAGATCTTCCTAGCTTGTGGGTAGGGTTTGACCATAGGTACTTCCTTCTCCTGCAAGCTTCACGTCATTCGCGCCTGCCTCGCTTGACTCGGCTTGGCCTTCACCTGCATTCAAAATATTCGGGCTGACCCGGCCGACTTAAACATTACGTCGGCCGGGTAACGTCTTGCTCTTCTCATAAGAGTCCTGCTCTTGCTTACCTCGACCGACCTTTACAGGATTCAGCCGATTTAGACAGTAACTCGGAAACTGGACGGGGAACTTCCTTTTGTCTTTCCCCGTCCTGACCCTATCCGGGGTCACCTCTCCAACATTTGTCCCCGAAGCTGGTATGGTCCTGCCTATAACCTCGGCCGGTCCATATCAGTTTCCCAATATTCGTGTATCCTTGTTTCCGAGTTACTTTTCCATCGTCCGAGGTATCCATGTATCTTCTTGTGTACGCCTCATCCTAGGTGTGACACTCATCATTATTTCTCTAGTTTTTTGTTCCTCTACAGTGCCCACTGACGGGCTATAGTAATTACTGCGCCTGTCACGTCGGCGCTGCAACGCCTCGCGCACCGTTTCTGTCAGGGGTCCTGATCGTCTCTTGCATCGTGTGGTCTTTGGTGCGGCTCCACTGCCGCACACACGATCTACACAGTTATCGTCCGCATGCACGATCCCACTACCGCTCCAGCCACGCGGTTATTAAGAGGAGCACGGGGTTGGGGGATTTACTTTCCTCCTCCACTTACCGTTGCCCTTCTTCCTCCTCTCGCTCTTGCGCCTTGTTCGTGCTCCTGCCGCCGCGCGCCCATCGGAATCCTCGACGGCGAGGCCCCAATCGCTCTATTCCGTTGACCTCGTCGCCGTGCGTTTGCTCCGGCGCCGTCGCCGGTGAGTTATTCTGGTCTTATTGCCTAGATTTCCCTCTAGACGCGTCCGCCATTCTCTAGATTTCCCGCGGCGGTTCCTCTCCCGCTCCTCCGCCGTTTTCGTCTAGAACCACGACGGGGCCTTGCAGTTCTAGGCTTTCCTCCGCCGTTATTTCCTCCTTGGTAGATTCCTCCGGCGACCCTATGTCAAGCTCTGTTAGTGGCGCGCTCATCGAGGATGACGATGCAGCGTCTGGTCCGAAGCGGGGCTCCTGTCAAGGTTCCACCGTCACCCGCCGAGAGATCGAGTGGCTGATCAGAACCCGCCGGATTCCTGCCGAGGTATCTTGTTGCTTACCCGGCAGCGAATCATCTCCCGTTCTGAAAGAGGGCGAGTACGTCGTATTTATGTCTCACTTCGCCTCGCGGGTTTGGTCTTCCCCTTAGCGATTTTGCTAGGGAATTCCTAGATTACTTCGGCCTGCAGCCGCATCATCTTCCGGCTAACGCCATTGCTTCTCTGTCTGCTTTTATCTCGGCCTTGGAAAGATACTTCGGCCTCTGGCCGTCTGTGCATGTATGGTCCAAGTTCTTCTAGATTAGATCCAATGTCGTTCTAGACAAATCTCTTCAACCTTCCGAGAAATTGCTTAGTCAGTGTGGAGCCGCGTCCATCACACCTCGGAGGAAATCCGAGTTTCCTCGCGTCGATGGTCTCGAGTCATGCAAGAAATGGCATAGATCGTTTTTCTATGTCAAGAATTCTGGGAAGGAAGACAAGATTCGGCTCCATGCCTTCTCCATCGCCCCCCCTTCCAAGAAGAACTGCACTTATAATCCCAGGAAGAGCCATGCCCTGGCCGAGGCATTCGAGATTCGGCTGAAGGAGCTGATACGCGCCGGGTTACGTGGCGATGCCTGATGACTACCTTCGTCAGCAGCCGGATCTGCCCTTTTCAGCAACGCACGCATAATCTCTGCTATATGAGCGGACCCCTTGATCCCAATCGAGTCTCAACGGTTGAGATCGATAACTATCTTATTTTCAAGCATGTCCGAGCTATCTTTAAGACGGAGATGCCGGAGGATTGGACCTGGGGACTGAAGCCGTTCACCCGCGAGCATCCTCCTCCTGAGGTAGGTTCGTGCAGTTTTGGTTTGCTTTTTAATCGCGTCTATGATTTCTCCTGCTAATTTCTCTGTCTCTTTTCCTGTAGAGGTTTGAGGAGTAGAAGGTCGAGGATGCCGAGGTTTTGTCCCTCCCGTGGACCTCAGATCGGAACACCCCGGATAGCGGGGAGCCTGACTCGGAGGAGTTCATTCGCAAGTCGGACCTTGCTCCGGCTCGTGCCCGTGGCAAGACCCCGGCCCACGAGGAGGAAGGTGATTCGGACGAGGTCCAAGTTCTTGAGGTAGTTGCCGCAATGCCAATTTCTTATGCATTTTTGGCCTCTACTTTCTCAGCTAATCCGGCTGGTCAGGTTCACAACGCCGAGCCTCTCGCCTCCTGACCTCCTGTTACCTCGAGGAAACGTACCGCTCCAGCTGATGCCTCGGAAGCCGCTCCCAAGAAACGAACGAAGAAGTCAGCCTAGCACCCTCCGAAGCGTAAAACTATGCCCAGGGTTACTGGGTGAGTTGCTTTTTATTTGTATTTTTGTTTCTCTCTTTCTGCCTTTTGACCTGACCTTTTGTGCCTTTGCAGAGCTCCTCTTTCTGTTAAGCCCAGTGGTCCTAGCATGACGAGTCACACGACTCGGCCACCTTCTCCTCCGCCTCCTGAAGATACTAGAGTTCCTAGTCCTGCTCGCGTAGACTCTCCTCCTGCTCCGAATCAGACGTCATCTCGCCAGGATGCGCCTGAGGTCTCTCCTGTTGATGCCGGTACAACTCGGCCAGTAGATATTTCTACTGAGCCTGCTGCCTCCTCCGTGAATCCTGAAGTTTCCCCCGAGATCCCTTCGACCCCCACAGCCTTTACTGCGACTCCGACTCCAGCCGAGGATACCAATATCTCGGCGCCCTCAGAAAACGTAATCCCTCCGGCCCCCAAAGATGCCACTCCAAGTGCCGAGGTAACAGCTCCTGCCGACGCCTCTTCTAAGGCAAGAAAGCTCCTGCTTGATTCGGAACTGTCTGAGCTTCGAATATCCAGCCACCTAGATCCGAGTTATGCTTTGCTTGATTCGGATCTGTCTGAGCTTCAAATATCCAGCCACCTAGATCCGAGTTAAGCTTTGCTTGATTCCGATCTGTTTGAGCTTCGAATATCCAGCCACCTAGATCCGAGTTAAGCTTTGCTTGATTCGGATCTGTCTGAGGTTTGAATATCTTATTGCTATTTATTTTGTTGCTTAGGTTGCGCATGACCGGCGGACCGCCGAATTCCAAAGGCTTCTTTTCGCACATAAAAAATTGCAAGATAAGTATGAGAAGGTCATTCCCGTGGTGAAGAAATCTGGTAAGTTAACAAACTTTTGCATTATCCCTAAAGTTCTTATTGTTTTGGACGTGAGGTGTTAGCTCATTTTGCTGGTAAATAGGTAACATCAACAATCTTAATATCCGTCTTGAGAAGAAAGTCAAGGCCCTGGAAGGTTAGTTACTCTTTTTCTTTAAAGAATTCCATTTGAAATATGGACCGGGTTTCTTTTAACCCTTTTGGCTTCGGTAAAGCCGAGTTACAAACTTTTGCAGCGTCACATCAGGACTGCATACCCATGCCTGATATGATGCTGCATTTTTTAGAACAAGCCGCTACTCACTCGGTGCAGCTGAAAGATAAAGATGACGAGATAATTCGCTTGCGCGCCGAGGTGGAGTCCCTCAATCTCTCTCAGAAGTCTGAGTTAGAGAAAGTTGACCAGGAGTTCTCCGAGGAGAAGAGTCGGCTAGCTCTGCAATTGCAGAAAAATAAAGAACTCCTCGAGGCTGCCGAACTCAAGACACGGGAGATGAGCGAGGAGATCACTCGCTTGGAGAAAACTAAGGGTGACTAGGCTCAAGATCTTCAGAGAATGCTGAGCTATATTCACCGTAAGCCTCTGACCGTGGCCGAGTTATCTTTTTCTCTTTCTTACTGTTGACCGATGTACTTTTATTTTGCACAGACCATTTTCCAGAAGCTAAGCCCATGAGCTCTAGAGCGGTGGTTAATGCTCGTGTGCGCCGAGGTGTTCCCGCTGATGCGAGCCCAGAATACTCGATGGAAGATTACTTGGTTGCCGTTGGTCCGATGAAGATTATGGGCAGGGACTTGGTGCAGGCAGCCATTCGGGCCTACCATGTTATCTGGTCGAATACTTCTAGGACTCCTGATATTGATGAGATCAAAATACTGGTGGAAAGATTGATGGCATCCCAGAACTAGTTAAATCTCTGGAGGGAATCCGCTGGACGAGCTGGTGCTGATATGGCGCTCACAGTCGTTATGTCATGGTATGAGGATATTTCCCTTGATACCTTGATAAATTTGTGCACTGGCTCCCGTTGGGTTGAAGATCCAGAATTCGTCGCTCGCCGACAAGCTCGTGCCTTCCTGCTTGTTGAGTATGCGGACGTGCATAACTGGATTGAAGGGCCGAGCTTCCTTTCTAACCCGGCGGATGAGGTCGAAGTTGAAGATGCCTCTGATGATAATTCAGCCGACCAGGGCGAGGATGAGGGAAACTCGGATACTTCTGGTGATTCTAGCGCAAGCTCGGATGGCAATGGCAACGCGCGATCCTCCTCCAAAGGGACTGGGCATTCTCAAGCTCAAGCTGATGTTTCTCAACAGCCCCGGGCTTCCCCCGAAGTCGCTCCTGGTTCTTTGGAGGGCGAAGCAACTTCGGCCGAGGTGTCGTCTACCTCGGAGCGCCCAGTACCTGACCCAGTCGCTTCCCCTTAGGTTTAAAAAACTCTAAGTCGTTTCTTATCCCCGGTATGCCGGGCGTATGATGTGTGTGAAACAATTGTCCGACTTTCTGTGTGGTATGAACCTCTTTTGCCTTTTGCCGCTGAGACACACATGGTTGTGATCGTTATTACTCTATTTAAACTGATCCTGTTTGTTTAATCTTTGCTTTGGTGGCCTTCAATTTCTTAAGTTCGGATTGTGTGTTTGCCTTTGTCCTACCATAGTTTGGCGTCTAATATTGCCTGACCTTGACAAACTTGACAATTCAACCATTGTGTTCTTGAATTCTATCCAAGTTGTAAATCTCGAAGGCCATATTTGGGGAGAGCGAAATAATATCACTCTGGGTGACGAAGTTTGATACCCATTTTTGTAACAAGGGACAATTGTGGGGCAATTCCCTAATCACTGCTCTTGAAATCGAGACTTAACACATCACTAAAAATGCGAAATAATATTGTGCAGTCCCCGAGTCATTGCTCGAGGTGCCGAGGTTTAATACATAACCCAAACTCAAAAACAAAATATGGCAGTCCCCGAGTCATTGCTCAAGGTGCCGAGGTTTAATACATAACCCAAACTTAGAAACAATATAGGACAGTCCCCGAGTCACTGCTCAAGGTGCCGAGGTTTAGTACATAACCCAAAATTAGAAACAATATAGGACAGTCCCCGAGTCACTGCTCAAGGTGCCGAGGTTTAATACATAACCAAACTTAGAAACAATATAGGACAGTCCCCGAGTCACTGCTCAAGGTGCCGAGGTTTAATACATAACCCAAACTCAAAAACAAAATATGGCAGTCCCCGAGTCACTGCTCAAGGCGCCGAGGTTTAATACATAGTTGATACTTCGTCCTAAAGCGTCACTTTACAACGTGTCATAGATGACTCCTACGAGTAAAATGGACGAAGTAAAGCTACGTTGGTCTTTTCGATTCTTCGCCGACTTTGTCTGCCTTTTTCTTTCCTGGTGACTGAGCATCAATTAGGTAATACGCATCATTGTGCAATGCTTTGCTCACGATGAACGGTCCTTCCCATGGGGGTGATAGTTTGTGCATGCCGGCCGTGCGTTGCACTAACCGAAGAACCAAATCTCCTTCTTTAAACACTCTTGGATTTACTTTCTTGCTGTGATATCGTCGCAAGTCCTGCTGATAAATAGCTGATCTTGATAGTGCCAACTCATTGGCTTCTTCTAGCAGATCGACATCATCTTGCCGAGCTATCTCAATTACCTCAGCGGTTGTATACTGGGTAACCCTTGGCGAGTCATGTATTATGTCGGCTGGAAGCACGGCTTCTGCCCCATATACCAGAAAAAATGGTGTATACCCTGTTGACCTGTTTGTGGTAGTTTTGAGGCTCCATAGTACTGCTGGTAGTTCCTCAATCCAACACCCTGCCGACCTTTGCAGTGGTTCGACGAGTCGTGGTTTTATTCCGGACAATACTAGTCCATTAGATCTTTCTACTTGCCCATTAGATGCTGGGTGAGCCACCGAGGCGACATCTAGTCTGATGTGTTTTTCTTGACAAAATCTAGCGAAGGCTCCTTCAGCAAAGTTTGTACCATTGTCTACAATAAAACCGTGTGGGTAACCATATCTCAAGATAATATCTTTGAGGAATTTTACTGCTGTGGGCCCATCACACTTCTTTATTGGTTTTACTTCAATCCATTTTGTGAATTTGTCGACCATGACTAGGATGTGGGTCATCCCGCCCTGGGCCGGCTTGAATGGTCCCACCATATCTAAGCACCATACAGAAAATGGCCAAGTAATTGGTATTGTTTTTAACTCGGACGATGGCATATGTATCTTGCTGGCATATCTCTGGCAACCATTACACTTTTCCACCAGTTCTTTGGCCTCTTTCAACGCTGTTGGCCAATAAAATCCATGTCTGAACGCTTTGGCCACTAAAGCTCTAGACGAGGCGCGATGCCCGCATTCTCCTTGATGTATATCTAGGAGGATCTCCTGGCCTTCCGCCGAACTCACACATCTTTGCAACACGCTTGTGACGCTCCTTTTATACAGCTCATTGTTTATGATTGTATAAGCTTTAGCTCTTCTCACTATCTGTCTAGCCAATACCTCGTTATTCGGCAGAATTGCATCTTTAAGGAAAGAAAATATGGGTTGCGCCCATGTTGGTATGGTTTTTTCTAGGGTAATCTCACTATCTATTTCCATATTTTCTGCTGACATAACTACCTCGGATTTTTCCATATCCATCCGTGCATCGGCCGGGTTCATTTTTGGAAATTCCGGGTTACATTACTTGTCAATTTCCATCGGCATACTATCCTCTCTTGATTTTGCCAGAATAAAGATGGATTCGGACTCTGGTGATGGTGTTATTGACGGTTTTCTCAGGTGCTCTAGGGCGATACCTGGGGGAATTGATTGCCTGGTTGATCCGAGTTTTGACAATGTGTCTGCGGCGTCGTTTTCTGCCTGAGGTATATGATGAAATTCACATCCATCGAAGTATCCGCTGAGTTTTTGCACATGAAACCTATATAAGGCCATATTGGCATCTAGCGCATCCCAATTGCCTGAGACTTGTTGTACTACTAGATCCGAATCTCCGTAGCATAAGATTCAGCATATCCCAATCTCTTTTGCCACCTTCAATCCATGGATGAGTGCTTCATATTCGGCTACATTGTTTGATGCGGCAAAATGTATTTGCAGCACATATTTCAGCTGATCTCTTTTTGGCAAGGTTAACACTATTCCTACCCCCAAACTGTTTCTCAGTTTGGAACCGTCGAAGTGCATCGTCCAATAACTCGGATCTGGTAATGGTGGCTCATATTGTACCTCGGCCCAATCCACGAAGAAGTCGGCCACTGCCTGAGATTTAATTTCATCTCGCCTATCGAATTGCAGAGCATAAGGTGATAGTTCAATTGCCCATTTTTCTATGCGGCCGCTTGCATCTTTGTTGCTCAATATGTCAGCTATGGGTGCTTCACAGATCACTTTGATCGGGTGCTCTTCGAAGTAATGTTTAAGTTTCTTTGCCGACATGTACACTCCATACGCCATCTTCTGATAATGTGGGTAGTTTTGCTTTGAGGCTGATAGTACCTCAATTAAGTAATATACTGGCCTCTGTACTGATTTTTCATCTTCAATCCGCTCCACCACGATCACAGCAGTTACTACTCTGTTCGTGGCGGCTATGTAAAGTAACATTGGCTCTTTTGACAATGGAGAGGCCAGGATTGGTGCTGTGACCAACATCTTCTTCAGTTCATGGAACACATTATCTGCTTTTGGTGTCAAAATGAACTTATCAGATTTTTTCATCATTTGATAAAGTGGTAGTGCTTTCTCTCCCAGCCGACATACAAATCGGCTAAGCGGGGCCAGGCAACCTGTGAACTTCTGTACGTCATTTAGACATCTCGGCAATTCCATCCTTTCTACTGCTCTTATCTTAGTTGGGTTGGCCTCTATACCTCGGCTAGATACGAGAAAACCGAGTAGTTTTCCAGCCGGTACACCGAAAGTGCATTTTTCCGGGTTAAGCTTCATTCGGAACCTTCTCAAGTTCGCGAAAGTCTGCCGAATATCATCCAGTAGCGTTTTGCTTTCTTTGGTTTTGATAACCACATCATCTACATATACTTGTACATTTTTTCCTATCTGGTCATGCAGACATTTTTGCATACATCTCTGGTACGTTGCCCCTGCGTTACGCAGGCCGAATGGCATGGTGCGATAGCAATAAGCCCCGTACGGGGTAATAAACGCAGTCTTTATTTGATCGGCCGGATTTAACGGTATCTGGTGAAAACCAGAATACGTGTCTACAAATGATAACAATTCACAACCAGCGGTCGAATCAATGACCTGGTCTATTCTAGGTAAAGGAAAAGGATCTTTTGGACATGCCTTGTTCAGGTTCGTGTAATCAATACACATTCGCCATACAATGGCTACATTTGGATCATCTTTTTTCTTTTCCACTAGCACCGGGTTTGATAGCCAATCCGGATAAAGCACCTCCATGATGAACCCGGCCGCAAGGAGCCGAGCTATCTCATCCCCTATTATTTTTCTCCTGTCTTCGACGAAGCGGCGGAGAGGTTGCTTCACCGGCCTTGCTCCTGGCCTTACATTCAGAGAGTGCTCAGCCAACTCCCTCGGCACACCTTGCAAATCCTGAGTTGACCATGCAAAGATATCCCGATTCTCATGGAGGAAGTTGGTGAGCTCGCATTCCTATTTAGCATCTAGGCCGGCACCAATGGTGACGGTGCGCTCTGGGAAATGCTCATCTATCTGGAACTTTTTTTTTCTTTAGTCGGCTGGAAAGAGACACTTCCATGCGGATTGGCCAATGCCGGCATATTTAGTTGTGCCAACTGAGTGAGGGCCGCTACCTCCTGAATCCTTCTTTTTTTCTCTTGCTATTACCAATGACTCGGCCAGGTTTGATCCGGCTGAAGCACATTCCATTGAATTCCTGTAATTTCCTACTACTGTTATCACCCCTTGTGGTCCGGGTAATTTCATTTTCAAGTAAGTTATGTGGTAGCTGCTCATGAATTTGGCCAAAGCCGGCCGTCCGAGTAGAGCATGATAACAACTCTCTAGATCCACCACCTCAAACTCCAAATTTTCTGCTCTGCAGTTATCCCTTGTGCCGAATAACACATCCACTCGAACCTTTCCAATGGGTTCGCATGAAAGCCCTGGCACTATTCCATGGAACGTGGTTCTCGTGGATTGCAACATATTCTGCGATATTCCGAGTTTATGCATTGTATCCTTGTACATGATATTGATACTGCTCCCATTGTCAATGAGTACTTTTGAAAATTTCACATTAATGCTCGGTCCGACAAATGTCGGATCTAGTACGAGTGCGTACGACCCCGGATCGGCATTATTTTGGGGTGATCCTTTATGCTCCAAGTTACTTCTTGATCTGACCAAGGCACATATCTTGGTACTGCTGGCATAACTGCATTTACTTCCATATGCCGGCGCTGTACACTTTGCCTGTCTTGCTGTTCTGTTATGAACACGCAATATGATTGATGATGTTCCTTGTAATCATTGCATCCATTATTTCCTGGGTTCGTCCTTCCATCCGGACCCTGATTTATCTCTTGATGCACTACATCTCCCCGGTCCGAATTATCATACCTCGGGGGAGGAGGTGGTAACATTAATTGTTGTGCATTTGCTCCAGTAAATTGCGGCTGCTGCTGCTGATGCGCGTGATGGGTAGGTGCTTGCATGCCCGCCGGGTTACCCATTGCATTTTTCATCCAGGCGCATTGCCGAGTTGTGTGATTGGCCGGCTTGGCCGGGTTTGGAGTATGAAACTTACACAGCTGGTCCAACATGGACTCAAACGTGTACTTCGGCCTTTCCTGCCATTGTTTCTTCTGTTCTGGTGTCCACTGTCTCTTTCCTTCATTCCTTGGCGTCCATTGCTGAGGACCATTCTTCTGCCGCTGACTGTTTCCGTGACTCGGCTGATCTTGCACTACTGCTGACACCTGACTGGAGGCATATCTGTAATCCGGTCTTTCCTCTCTTCTTCTTCCTCTGAATTCATTATGCCTTGATGATCCGGCCGCATCTCTTGCATATTGATCTTGATGCTCTCGATGATCTGCCGACATCAGATCTGGTTGCGTCGGATCTCCCAACGCATACGAATCCGCTATCCTGATGGTTTCTGCCAAAGTGGTTGGTATATCTCTCTGCAGTCGCTACCACAAAACACTGGCATAACGGCATTCTTGTGCGAACCAAGCTATCGCTTGTGATTCTATAACTCCCTCGCATGAATTCCTGAGGTTACACCACCGAGTTAAGAATTCTCTGTCTGTCTCATTCGGCCTTTGCTTGCACATGGCTAGCTGATGCGGCCTGTTTGGCCTCTTATAAGTACTGGTGAAGTTGCTGACAAACATCTCTTTGAAATCCAACCAACAGTTAATGCTGCCTGGAGGCATATTATTCAGCCATACTCTGGCTGGCCCTTCCAGCATTTGCGGGACATATCTTACTGCCCATCGCAAGTTTCCACCCGCTATTTTTACAGCCGTGGCATAATCAATCAACCAATCTTGTGGTTTGGTGCTCCCATTGTATGTTTTCGTGCCTCTTGCCAGCTGAAAGTTTGGCGCCGGTGGCTCTCCCATGATCCGTGGTCCAAAACATGCAGGACCTGGCCGCCCCTGCTCTTCTAACAACTCGGACCGGTATAGTCGGTCTAGTTTTACTCTTGCATCACTTGATGGCAAATCTCTGTACATAACTCTTTCTTGTGTTCCATAGCGGTTATTTCCACCATGAACCGCATATTCCATATCTGAATAACCATCATTGTACCTCTCATTCACCTGATGGTGGCGAGCTGGTCTCACTTCTCTTTCCTGCCAAGGTTCATACCTCGGTTGAGGATTAGGCGACGGATCTCTCCTTTCTTCTGCCGGGATATTATTCTCATGATTTTCTCTTCCGAGATCCCCATTACCTCGGCTTCCGTTGCCTCTATCGGCACGGCCCGGGTTTCTTTCGCCACTGTTACCTCGGCTTCCTTTACCTCTGTTTTCATTTGCTTTTCCGGCTACCGCTGGATCATATGGAACAATTTGCTTATTTCTTTTTCTCGAAGTTACTGCTCTGTCTTTTCGCGCGTTGTTTCCGGGTGAGGATGTTGCTGCTACAGATAGGGCAGGTGCTGCACCAGCCGAATGAACCATTCGCGAGGCACCAGGCCTTCCCGGGTCTGCCCTGAGCATTTCTTCATTTTGCTGGTTCGCAATGCGCACCAGCTCATTCACTCTTTCTTGCTGTTTTTGCCGGGCTTCGCCGGTCAATCCTTCTAACTCTAGTGCAGCGGCATTTGCCGCCCTCAGGTTCTTTGCCGGGGTACTATACCTCGGCAAGCCTAGATCAACTGATTATGCCTTATGAGCATCATGCTCTTTGTTGATATCATCTATGAGGTTCTTCCCTCTTAATCTTAATTCATCAACCCGCTCGGGGGCGACGTCAAGCTTGTTTTCCTTAGCATATTCTCGCAGGGTCCTGTTTAAGGACTCCCGCAATGCCGACACCTTTTTTGCATCTACCGGCACTTTTTGCCTGGTTTCTTCTAACTCTGCCTAAGCATTAGCCGGATCAAGTATCGGCGCTATAGGTGTAGTCAGATTATTCTATAGTTGCCTGAAGAATATTTTCTGGTCTTTCCAGAGGTGGCCATCTTACCCTTGGTGCCTTTGGGGTCGTCTCCTGCACCTCCGCTGGGTTGGCTGCTGCAGGAATTACCTCGGTGGGCTGTGGAGCTGCCTGCTTTGTGGTCACCTGCACACCCGTCATCGGATCCTTGCTTGATCTGGCGCTCGCTGTTCCCGCCTGCACCCCGGCTGCGACCATCACCTCGACGCTGCTGACGGGGAGCACTGCGCGCGGACCGCTTGCGGCGCTAGGGGGAGGCTCTCCTGCAATAACAACTTGGTGAGGATAAACGCCGGTGGTGTCGACGCCGACGTAGATTTGGTGCATGCCCAAGTTGATGAAGACGCCGTTGCGCGGAGGAGTTTTTCCCCTGAAGCTGCCTGCGTTATCGCTGACATAGTCACAGAGATCAAATCTCCGGACTAAGCCAGAGACAACGCGCTCGCCAGTGTGGATGAAGTTTCCCGTCCGGATCATGACTCCAGCTAGCACCGCTGCTGGCCCCACGGTGGGCGCCAACTTTGTGGTGGTGGCACGGCAGATGCCATGGGTAGGCTAAAGTGTAGGGCCAATGGATGGTCGAGGGATGTGGGGAGGGAAGATGTAGTTGATTCTACACACAGATGACTAACGTAAAGATCTTTATTCTTTCTCTCTTGGGCTACAGATGCTCCTTGAGATGTTTACAAGAGGAGAAGATGGACTTCTCCAGCCTAACGGTCCTAAGTCAGCCTCTCCCCTCCGCAAGGTCCAAGCCTCTCCTTATAAAGGGGAGTCTTGGCTCCTCTAGGGCTGACGTGGCAAGCATATTCGAAGAATATGCTTGTCCCAATATAGTAACTCGGCGGCCTCCTTTCCATGTCGCCCTTCTAATGACGGCAAGGTTTTAGAGAGCCCCACCTGCGTGCCTCGGGCTCCAGGACTGTCACCTCCGTGACCTCCTTCTGCCTCTCTGCCGCTCTACGCCTTGTCCTTTGTGTTTGTCTCCGCTCAAATTCTTCCTAGCTTGTGGCTAGGGTTTGAACATAGGTACTTCCTTCTCCGGCAAGCTTCATGTCATTCGGCCCTGCCTCACTTGACTCGGCTTGGCCTTCACCTGCATTCAGAATATTCGGGCTGACCCGGCCGAATTAAACATTACATCGGCCGGGTAACATCTTGCTCTTCTCATAAGAGTCCTGCTCTTGCTTACCTCGGCCGACCTTTATAGGATTCGGCCGATTTAGACAGTAACTCGGAAACTGGACGGGGAACTTCCTTTTGTCTTTCCCCGTCCTGACCCTATCCGGGGTCACCTCTCCAACAGATATGGCTTTCTTGGCACAGTCAATCAATCCTTGATGTTTGGACATCCAATCCATTCCTAGTACTACTTCCAAACCTTTAGTTTCGAGTACTATCAGATTAGCATAAAAATCTATGCCATGGATTCGGATAGGGACGGCCTTGCAAATTTGCCTAGATTGGTGGTTGGTCCGGGAATTTGGACGATCATAACATGCTTTAGTTTTGTTGGTTGAATTTTACTAGTGCATGCAAATTCTTCGGTGACAAATTAATGCGATGCACCAGAATCAAACAACACTCTTGCAAGTACTGAATTAACAGAAAACATACCCAGCACGACGTCTGGCGCTTCCTGAGCTTCTTCAGCATGCATGAGGAAAAGATGGCCGTTGCGGTTGAGCGAATTCCTTGGGGCAAACCTTCTTCCGTGTTGAACACGACGCTGCTACTGATCTGGGGCATTTGCATTGGGGGATGTGGCATTCTTCTTGTTGGGGCACTCGTTGGAGTAGTGACTCTTATTTCCACAGTCATAACAAGTCACTTGTGACTTGTACTTTGCTGCTATAGGCACAACATTGCTTCCAGTCCTCGGGGAAGTGTTGGTGTTGGTGGTAGCATTGTTGTTGAACTTGGGTGGGGCACGGTTGAAATTGCTAGAGTTTCCGGGGTTGTTGTGATTTCCTCCGGGCCTTGGGTTTCCACGGTTGGGGTAGGTTGGACGGTTCATCGGGAGTCTGTTGGTTCTTGGGGCAAATCCTGGAGATGGGTTAGGGCGATACTTTGGGGTCTGATGGGTTCCTGGCTGGTGCATCATGTGACGCTTGCGGTTCTCATTGGCTTGGTTGATATTTCCTTCCATTTGGATGGCAGAGTCGACCAGGGCTTCAATATCAGAAAAGGGGATATTGACTAACACAGTCTGCATCTCATCATGCAGACCATTCAAGAATCTTTCTTTCTTCTTGGCTTCGGTGTAGATCTCATCCGGGGCATACCTAGCTAATGCCAAGAATTTTTCACGGTATTCCACTACAGTCATCCTTCCTTGCTGCAGTTCTCTAAACTCGTCTCTCATCCTCTTGATTAAACCCGGTGGTACATGGGTTCTGCTAAACTTGACCTTGAATTCCTCCAAGGTCATCATCTGGCCTTCGGTCATTGCACGAACACTGTTCCACCATGCTCTGGCATCTTCGGCTAGATAGTGGGTGGTGATCAAAACTTTCTCGTTAGCTTCCACTTCGGTGACTTCTAGGTTATTTTCCATGGTTTGCAGCCAATCATCAGCGTCTAAGGGCTCTTCCGACTTAGTGAAAAATGTGGGTTGGTGTTCTGGAAATTCTTGAGCTTAGATCCATGGTTGTCCTGATTTCCGTGGCCTTGGTTGTTGTGGGCAAGCTGAGCTATCTGTTGCAGGGTGGCTAGGTTGGCTTGACGTTCGGCTCTTTCAGCTTCACGGTCAGAAGTCAACATTTGCAGTATCTGCAACATCGGGTCCGAGGATGAACCACTTCCTCCACGTGGCATCTGAAGATTGAGATAGATCAAGAGAAAAGAGGGAAATTTCTAAGGTTCTGGGGCTTTGAGAAGTTTTTAAAGTTTGACTCAGATTTTTCTAGCAACTTGCTTTTCATTCATTCCTTCATAGCACACGGTACAACACACACCACAACAAAGGGAAACAGATGGTTTTAAGAACCATTCTGGAAACTACGATACAGTGGGACCGAATAGTACTCACTACTCTAGTGCTCAAGTGCTACTACTCCTCGGAGTCGGTGTAGTTGTCATCCTCGTCATCCTCATCGGTGAATAAATCCATAGCCTGATCTTCCAGGAAATCATCATCATCACTGAGATAGGAGTAGGGGTCCCCACGAAGATCCTCTCCGGCATTCTCCCTTTCCTCCAACTACATATCTCTCTCATGGATGGTCTCCTCCAAAGACGAGGTTTGGTGGCGAAGACAGGCAATGATGCGCTCCTTCTTGTCAAGCTGACGACGGCGAGACTTGCGATCCTTCGCTAGCATGGCAATGGTCTGATTCTTCGTCTTGATGATGGCGGACTTGTGGTTGGAGTAGTCACGATAGTTGTCCAACTCTTGCTGACGATCGTACATCATGAAGCTAAGGTGGTCCAATTGAGTTTTCAGCTCGTGGTGGTATGGGGCTTCCAGGGGTTGTCCATTAGCATCACGCCTTGGGAAAAACTCAAAGCGAGTACCCTTGATCTGGTTGATACTCTGCCCACACAGACAGGAAAAAGCTTCCTGCATTGCCCTGGCAAGTCCATCGAGCAAGTTGTTCTCTCTTAAGGTGAACTGAATTCCCTCAGCAGTGGGAGGTTCAATCTTTCCTCGGAGAGTTGCAACAATTAGCCACTGCAGATCTTCTCCTCCTTGATCATTGAGCTGAGCTCCGAAGAACTTGGGGTGAGGACGCTCCAGAAGTTCCGAAAGCTGGTCCAAATCCCTCTCAAAGATAAGGTCTCCGCCATTTCCCAATTGGTAAAACTTGCTATAGTTCGCGTCCATATAAAAGAATATAAGATGAGTAAGTTAGTAGGGTGATCAAGTGTGTCAAATTTTATGTATTTTTCAAGAGTTTTTGAGGAACATGAATTTTCATGAAAGAAGTGAGTGATAAGAATGGGAATAAGTTTTTTGTAAATATTTGCTTCCTTTGGTTTTCAAACTAAGTTTTTGATTCAAACGTCCAGTCTAACTAGGGTCTCCTATGGTCAGGATGGCTCTGATACCAACTTGTCAACACCCAGATTTTTAATCCCAGATGCTTGTTATGTCATACATCGCAATCCCAGGATTACCATTTTTGCGAGACATAACAGAATTGGATACCACAGTACATCATCCATTACAAACCATACATAAGGTATTACACAAATAAGGATCTCATGATCCAGTCTTAATACAACACAAGTAGCAGAATACGTAATAATAACGGTAGCGTAGGCGAAGCTCCATCTTTGGGGTCATAGGCAATGCTGACGATGGGAGATGATCCTAGTTGTCGTAACCTTCCTGGGGTCCATCCTAAAGGTACTCCTCTTCATAGTCTGGCCATGGGAATAGCCAGGGACAAAGCCATGAGTACTCTTTAAGTACTCGCAAACTAATACTACAAATGAAGGGGTTTTTTGTAATAGGACACTAGGCTCTAGGGTTGTTTTGCAAAAAGCCAGATTTACCTCTACTAAGTTCGGAAGCAAGAGACCTAGTTGAAGTTTATAACACCTAAGTGGGAACTTGTATTTCATATCACAACCCTGTTGTGGTCAAGTCAAAGTCTCAAATCATTTCACAAGTCATTTTGGAAACATCTGACGGGGGAACAGTATGGCCACTACAACTGTCCATAACCGTGGACGCGGCTATTCGAATAGTTTGACACTCTGCAGCGATTGTACACTTTCACCACAACATTTGATACATCCGTCAGGAACAAATCCTGAATTCACCATACTTAGTATGCGGATAATCAATCCTAACCTTTCAATTACACGCCCTAGTATAAGCACCTCTCCTGTGAGTTTGGCCTCCCAACCATGACCAACTGTCATATTGGGTACTGCACAGGTGGACAATCTTCACAAGGTAGCCTCAACTTAGACCTTGGCCGTGAGGGAACTAATACTAAGGTATATAAGTTTCCAGTCAAGCCCTACCCAATTCTCGGGTATTGTGGTTGTACGATTAAATTGGAATGGTATCGCATCCAGACAACCATCAGTTTTATAAGGGCTAAGGCTCATGCCTCAACATTTTCATCACCAAAATCATTTGTTGCTTGGAAACACATGTCAAAACATTTCAATAGAATGATCCATCATTCCAAGGTTTTCATAACCATTTTTCCACCAAGTATTCCCATCTAAAGTTGATCAAGTTTTATGCTTAGCACTAGCATCTACAAGTGGGGGTAGCACTAATGAGGGGTGGTAAACAAGTGGAGTTTTAACTAAGTTCAATCTCATGCCTTAGGATGACATCAAGATTATCTAGCTTAGGCCAAATTTTATGCTCTTTATGCAACCTTCATTTATCTTTCTAGAATCTACAATTCACTTAAGTAAACTCTAAGTAAAAGCTTTGATAAAGAAATAAAGTATAAAGCTTGCAAGTAAAACTAGGATTGGTTTATCAAGTAGTTATGATCATATATGCTTTAAGGCATATAGTGGGCATGGTAGCAAGCAACTATTAGCTTGCATGGGTCATCTTGATTAGTAAGGCTTGTTAAGTTAATAGCTTGCAAGTATTGGCTTGCATCAGTATCAGTATAAGCTTGCAAGTATAGTATCTTGCAAGTGTTAACTTGCACAATCAACTAGTAGTATTAGGCTTGCCTTGTGCAGAGCAGTGGTTGAAGTTCTCCTCGGCTTCTTCTTCGTAGTATCCTCCTTCCTCCTCGTATCCTTGGTCGGTACTAGCGTCTATAAATACATACGAGGTACAAAATCACCAAACAATACTTAACTACTTGCAATCATCACACACAAGGGTCCTATAGATGATCTAGCATCATCACTAACATTACAAGACCCAAGCTTGGTTTAATTCCTTTTATTTTTAGAAAAGTAATTTCTACTCATTGAAAAACTACTTAAGATTTAATATTCTCCAAACCAAACATGGGATCATGTTGACACATGTCATCACCCCATATTTCAGTACATGGGAATGTGATTTAAAGTGGTGTCACAATTTAATAAGGTTTAACCTTTTATTTTAATTAAATAAAGTGACTAGAAATGCTTATGTGGCATTCTTTTATTACTTGGTCATTATTTCTGTAAGTAAACCTATATATTTTTGGATATTCTGAAAGGTATGGTTAAATGTGATTTTTGAGAGTTGGAATCAACTCAAAAGCTATTATGGTTTAAATTTGAAAAATGTTTGAATGCAGAAAAGCTTCTGCCTTGTTATTTTTACCAAGGATGATCTACAGACCCAAATGACTTGAATCCAACGGGCTTGGATTCATCATTTCCAGACCTTTCTAACAAAATTGGTTTCATTCAATTTGGTTCACTGAATCAATCTGGGTTGATTTTTGAATCTAGGTGCAGAAGTGTGTTTGAAATAAAATGGAAAAGGTTAATTTCAAATGACTGGGCTGCGCGGGAAGCGATACTGGGCCAGCTTGCTAAGCACATCGCTTACGCGGGCTGGTTAAGTTGCTGTCCCCACGCGTCAGTGAGACGAGGGGGTGTGAAGCGGTATGGGGCGATGTGATCCATGAGATCTTGTCCTAATCTAACGGTTGAGGGTCGTCGTCCACGTCGGGCAACTCCGGCGAGACTGAAACCTAACGCGGCGGGTGAGGGTCGGCGAGGATGGCGAACGACGAAGTCGTCAACGGCGAACCTCCTGGTACTGGCAGCTTCTCCTGGGGCGGCTCCAATCGCTGGCTCCCTTCTTCTCCAGCAACGGCGGGCTCCAGTGAAATTCCGGCGAAGCGCTGATCGCCTTGCTTCGGTAACAGGGTGGAACGATCAGTGAGGAGAGGGAGTGAGATGGTGCGCTCAATTCGACTGGGGTGGCCTCTATTTATAGTCGCGATGACGATACCGAACGGCATGGGAAGGCGACGGTGGCAACATGGCTACGGGCTGCTAGAGGCATGGACGGCGGTGGTGATCGCTTGATGGTCTCCTGGCGACGCTATACGGCTTTAATGCGCATGTAGGGGCGGTGGCAAATGATCTGGAACGTGCGATGCTCTGCGCGGCCGAGGCGGCGTCTTTGACGGCGAGCGGTGGCTGTGAGGCATGGGGCGGCAAACAGGGATGTCTGGCGGTCTCCTGGGACGGTGGTGATCGTGTATGCACGCGGCAAGGGCGGCGCGCGGTCTGTGGGCTTCGGTCGAGGGTGGCGCTCTGGCGCATGCTCGGCATGGTTGCTGGCGAGCTGGGCACGGTCTGTGCGTGTGGTCCAGGGGTTGGCAACGTTCAAGTGCTAGACAAGGAGTGGCGGTGGGGTGTTGGCTTGCTCCCAGACATGTTGGCTAGGCTTTTCTCTTCTCCTAGCTTGCTGTCCACACTGGGGTGACATGGTGAGCTTCGGCTGTTCTCCATTGATGGCATTGCCAAGCTTACAGTGGGGCTAGTGCTTGGTTTAGTTAGCTAGATGATCTACTGAGGTTGCTGTGAGCTAGAGAGGGAACAAGTTAGGCTCCAATCACTGCTCACAATAGTGTTTAGATTTTATTTGATTTGAATCTGCAAGGTGTTTGATGAAATGGCCGCAAGAATTCAAGTTTTGAATTTTGAAAAGATTTTTTGTGGGTGTGCTAGGTTGGTGCTGGTGAGTTTGCAGATGCTTGGGTTTTGAAAGTTGAGCTTGTTTGAGTGGTTTTTGAAAAAGTGGGATCTTCCCATATGATAAAGATTCAATTTTGAATTGTCATTGAAACTATGCATTTGAAAGTTTCTGGATGATCACAAGGTGGGCCTGATACTTTGTTATGAGTACAATCAAGGGGTGTAAAGATCCAAAAAAGTTTCTGTTAAGTTCTGAAAGTTTGGGACAGCCAAAGTAGGCATGGGAGTTAAATTGGTCAAAATGACCATTCACTTATTTTGTTTGTTTTTGATTTATTTGTCTTTGGGAAAAGTTTGGGAATTGTTTAGATGATGTTTAATTCACCTAAGAATCCATTTACAAGCAAAGAAACACATAAACAAGGCAATTCAAAAGAATTCAAAATGGGATGCATACACACATGCATGCGTTCATATTTTAATTTAGAAAAGTTTTTGTTAACTCTAATTTTGATGATTAGAGTTTGATGATCTTAGTTTAATATTTTTGTGATGTTACAATCATCATGCCAGCCTCCGGTATGAAGCGTGAGTAGTTCCACCTTGGACTACCAGTCCATGTAGTAGCTAGATGGTTGTCTCTCCTCCTTTGTGCTACCATGTTTAGATCTTGTGAGCTCCGTTCATAATCAAGATCATCTATTTGTAATCATGCATGTTGTGTTTGCGGGGATCTGATGGATATTGAGATTACTATGTCAGATTGATTAATGGTTTTGTCTTATTGATTCTATCATGTCTGTGTTGTTTGTGATCTTGCATGCTCTCCATTTCTAGTAGCTATCTTGGCCAAGTAGATGCTAGTGACTCCAAGAGGGAGTATTTATGCTCAATAGTGGGTTCATGCCTCCATTTAATCTAAGGGAAGTGATAGAAATCTCTAAGGTTGTAGATGTGCTATTGCTACTAGGGAGAAAAAAACGGTCTCTTGTTCATGGAACAAGTGGATTGTTTACCTTACACACTTTGCTTAAAGCAGTTATTCGTTGCTTGCAACTTAATACTTGAGGGGGTTCAGATGATAACTTGAAGGTGGATTACTAGTCATAGATGCAGTTGGATGGCGGTCTATGTATCTTGTTGTATTGCCCAAATTGAATCTCATAGGATCATGAATGTCTAGTATTGCATTGTTATGCCTTGCTCAGTCCTGTCAATTGCCCTGGTGTAGTTTGTTTACCCAGCATGCCATGTTGTTTATCTTAAGGAGAACACCTCTAGTGAACTATGGACCCCAGTCCAGTCTTTACCATTGGTACATCTTCCACTATTACTGTTTACCTTTCTGCAAACCACAATTACCTTCCACACCATACACTTAATCCTTTGTTTTCAGCAAACCGGTGAGATTGACAACCTCACTGTTTGTTGGGGCAAAGTATTGAGTTTGTGTTGTGCAAGTTTCCAAGTTGCTAGCAACACCTTTGAGTCGTTTAGTTCCTCCTACTAGTTCGATAACCTTGGTTTCTTACTGAGGGAAGAACTTGCCGATGTGCTCATCATACCTTCCTCTTGGGGTCTCCCAACGAAGCTGAACAATTAACTGAGCCACGTCAGTGTAATTTAAAGCTCGAAAGAAAGGAAGTTTGGGGGTGATACCATAATGGAACTTTATGTGCTTCACATTTTATAAGTTGTTTGTTGGCCAAACCATGATGTCATGGCAAAATCTTTAAATATCTGTTATTTAAATATTCATGTTTGTTCTTGCTTTGTCCTGCACTTTACATTAGAGTAAGCATAAGGAAAAAGAAAAAGCTCCTGGGCTGCTAGCCAAACCCATTCATGACATGGTGGAAACTTACAGCATGACAATCGATGACGCTCTTTTCAAAAGAAATTTATCGAGAGGACTCATATGTCTATTTGTCTTGTCTTCTGAAATGTGGAGATATGCCCCTTATGAAAATAACGCAAAAGAAGCATGCTTCCTAGCTACCAAATGTATGTTGGGTGTATAGTCACACAAGAGCAAGAGGTACCTCAGTGATGCAATTTTCATGAAAACCTATGCTATACAATGATAGGTTGTAGTGTCAGTTCATTGGTAAAGGTGCATGAGACATTCAACTTGTAAAATGTTTAACACACGAACCATATGCAACTTTTGAAACAAAAGCTACTTGGAACCCCATCCTTATTAGTATTGTTGATATGAACTACATAGCTCAAAACTTTATTTTACATTCTTTATGGAGGGTTAACATATGTATTCAATTCTTACTTTCGGTACGATATGCAAAACATCTCAAGGGAAGACATGAAACTAAGAAGTGAGTCTTCTAGTCGGGCATTAAACTAAGAAGTGGGCCCAAAAATAAAAGTAGAGGCATAAAAAACCAATGCTGATGATAGGAAGAGTCTCTTATTTTATAGGTTCACCAAAGTTTGCTTGAAGGTTTGTTCTGTTCCTCAATTGTTTTAGCACACCATTACTTATTGTTTAACATATTTATAGATGTGCAAAAGATACAACTTGATAGTACACTTGCTTATCATGTTTCATTGAAAAGATTTGAATCTATGAACTTTGTATGATAATGAAAGAAGCAAAGTAACAAACTCCAAAGTACATGTTTATTTTTATCACCTTTATGCTCGAGGACGAGCATAGGTTAATCTTGGGGATGTTGATGCATCTAAAATGCATACATGAACTTTGTTGTTTGTTGACATGTTTAACCACATATTTGCATCATATATAATGTTATATCCATGTTTTACATTGATTTTTTTGGGATTTACCAATAATCCTCTTTATTTTGGTTACAATTCTGTTTGGCACTATTAGGTAGAAAACACCTTTTTGCTAGTATTTTTGCGACTCCAGAGGACTCCAAAAAGGGCAAGGTCCGAGGCCACGGTTCACAAATTTCAAGACGCATAGAGCATGCCAAAGGAGTACATAAGGAGCCCAAAAAGGCGGGAGAAAGACCAAAGGGCGTGCCCAGCAAGGGGGGTGCGCCCTCTAGGGTGTTTTGCCCCTCCGTCGTCCGATTCGCCTCAATCTTTCAGGAACCAACTTGTTTTGACCTGAAAACAACTATATATTCCCTGGGGTGTCCGTCCTCAACATAGAGGAGGCATAGATAGAAAACACCAAGAACAGAGAGTCTGATGGCCGCCGCTGGAGGAAGATTGGAGGGGGGACCACTGTCGGAATCGCCTCCGGCCGCCTCTCCTCCTTCACCAACACCTCCTCATCACTCTCCATGATGAGAGGGGAGTAGTCCACCCCCTGGACTTTGGGTTTATGGTGGTAACTTGATCTAATCTCTCCATGTATGATCATTGTTGAAGTCCATATGATGTGCCTTGCATGAGTATGGATCTATCTATGTAATTCCTATGATGGATATTGTGTTATGAGATAGTACGTGTTATTCATTTACCTTTGTGTTGGATCTTGTATGGTTTGTCATACTTTGGGGATATTCTATGATGCATGTAATGGTTTGGATCTATACATAATGCCTTGTTTATCCATATCATGAGCTGATTGAAACCACCAAGTGGGGGTAGATGAGAGAGATGTGATAATACTCACAACATATGAATCATTGCACTAGTGTTTAGAATGTTTTTCATTAAGAAGTATGATGTATGTAGGTAATGGGTGGCCGAGTGACAACGACATATGTATTGAGCGACAACAATACAGCCAAACATCCTTTTTCTAGGGGTTAAAGGGGAGAAGTATGATGTGTGGTGTGACAAAAGCCAAATGCTAGCCTTATTACAAGGATGACCTAGCAACACAAAGGAGTAATTCTTTCACCTATGTGTTTTACGACATGTAGACACCATAAAAGTACCATTAAAACATTGAAATTATGTATACCTTTACTATTTATAAATGATAACCACCATAGATGGAGAAGAGAGGATTAAGTGAACCCATGAACCCATGTCCATTGTTCCCATAATAGAAAACCCTTGTCTTGTCCTCTTGCATTGAAGAGGATTGGGACAGTTTTACATTATTTTTTTGTTACATTAAATTTGCATCTATTAAATCAACCATCATGTTCCTTAACTAGACCGTGGCAACGCACTGACATAATACTAAGCAATGATACTTGATGGGCATGATAATTCTAAACCACTATAATATTTATGACCAGTCGCAACGCAAGGGCCAATTACCTAGTAACCGTAAAGGTCTAGGTTATAGCAGGAACCATACCAATGTTTTTTCGTTTGGTTCATCAGCTGCAGAACCTCAATGCCTGAAGGAATGACTTACACCATAGAAGCAAACGACAAACAACTTGAGCGTCGTGCGATTATCTTCTCGAATTATGCACAGAGAATTGAGAATCAGGAAGTAGTGCAGAACGGCCCATATGTCTCGGTTGGTAAGGGCCTTTAGTCCCGGTTCTCTAACCGGGACGGGGTAATCGGGACTAAAGCCCCAACCTTTAGTTCCGGTTGATCCACCAACCGGGACAAAAGAGCGTACACGTGTCCGCTGCTCCGTGCGAGGGGGAGGAGTAACTGTCCCGGTTCGTAACACGAACCGGGACAAATAACCCTCTGTCGCGGCAGAGATTTGACACATTTCTCTGCCGCGGCAGAGAATTCATTTTGGCAACTTTTTTTGCCGCGGCAGCATTTTGGCCACTTTTTGTGCCGCGGCAAAGAATTTATTTATGTTGTTTTATTTTTTATTTAGTGTTTTGCACTCATCAATGAAGGAACCATTATATTACACAAGATCATCATGACAATATAGATCCAAGTGTCGAACATATTACATTCGATACACGGAGTTCATGCACTACATACAAAATAAGCTCTTTGTACAATCCCTATTGTATATACACACCCGAATAGTATTCTACTTTTGGGTTTAGGACTTCTGCATCCAAGAATCCCGCCAATTCCTCCTGAATTGCTCGTACGCGATCCTTTGACAGAAGACCGTCCCATAGACGTTCGATCTGATTTAAAAAAGAAGTCAACCTATATAATGAAACTAAACACAATTTGATGGTAATTAAAAACTATAGAAATTGTTTACGTACGTGGAGTTGCTCTAAATTTCTGCCCTTTTCACAACACGTCTGACGGATGAACTCGCAAACATAGTATCCACATAAATTGTTCCCTGGTCCCTGCGTCAGGCACTTTACGAGAACAGAGTTCAATCAAAAAAATAATCAAGCATGATAATAACGGTATCAAAACTAGAATCAAAGAGATGCGCAGATATAGCTAGTGGTGCTTACATCTAGTGGTTTAAATGTAAGCTCCTCTTTCCAAACACCCCTAGCCTTGTTGATGAACCGTTTCCAAGCGCTGCCCGACAAAGAAAACAAATAAAAGAAGTTATTAATTACTTGATATCATAAAGTTCACGAACGTTGCCGATATAGTGTCGTAATGATTAAAATTACCGCTGGAGAATCATCTGCATGTCCTTCCACGACTCAAGGGGTTTATGTTTTGAGTCCATGACTAGTACACATCCTTTGTCAGTTTGAATGATTAACAGAATATAGTGGAAGCTGCGCATGCATAACTAATCAATTATATACTTAACATCGAGTAAGCAAAATAGAAATTGTATACACGACAATAACACTCACTCGAAGTTGTAAGGAAATAGTATTTCCCTTCTGGTTTCTTGAAACCTTAACGCATGTACGATATTATCCTCGGTATCCTGGGGGTTTGTTTTGAGATTAGCTTGATGAACCCAATGTCATAGATTTGTCCTCTGCTGCATTCGAGAATCTTCATTCTGCATATTATAGTATGATTATATACATGCAATAAACGAGGTGAGATAGCTAGATACTAAATTAATTACATAATTAGTACTTACAGACAATAGGCACTGATGATCGATTTGTCCAAGGCGTCTTTATTGAATAATTTAAATAGTTCAACAAATTCAATGGATATCATGTCATCTATTTCGTTCCCATAATGCTTTTTTGTAACCCTCAGCATTATCCAGTTAGCCTCGGCCTTTTGTGGCATGCATGTACCAATTATGCAATCTTCACATTTTTGTTGAAAGATTATTTACCTCCTCAGGTTTGACGAGAGGTTTGTCGTACTGGTATTTGTATGCTACTTCACCCACGGGGAAGTACTGTAACTGGGATAAGTAGTGGGCAATACTCATACCTTGAGCAGCGGTAACTTCTCCGTATTGTGCAACTACATCTGGATCATACTGCTCTTCGGCCGCATATTTGATCGACCCCACATTGGTATGGGAAATCACCTTGAGAGGGGCGCAAGACTGTTTTGCTTGTTCTCCGAGCTGGGCAACAGATTTCCCACTTGCATCAGTACTGCTCTTCGAGGCTTGTTGTGCCGCATGTGACTTGAGAATAGAACGCTCATAGTCTGATGACATATTTGGCTCGGGTTGATGAAGAGTCTTTAGCATTTTGAACACTCGGGCTTTTTCTTCTTTGGTGCTGGGGAACTCTGGCTCTTTCGTCCGCCTCAGCTTAGTGAAAAATGCTGTCGTTTCCGCATCAACATTAGCCGTAGTCTCCTCTTCAGTACAGTCATAAGCTCTCTTGGGAGGAACCTTTGGTACTTTTGGAAGAGGCTCTTGTTTACGTTTTGGCAATCTCTTAACACTACACAGAGTAGCGGTGGTACGCTTACACTTTTTATCCTGAGGCGTCGGCGATGACTGCCGCGGCGATGGCTGCGCTGGAGATTGGTGAGGCGACGGAGACGAGTGAGGCGACGGAGCCGGGTGAGGCGACGGAGCCGGGTGACGCGACGAAGACGGTTGCCGCGGCGGCGACGACCTCACTGGAGATGGGTGAGGCGGCAGCGAAGATGGCCTTGGCATGTGATTTGGAAGCACGATATATTTCTTTGGACATAGAATGGTGACGTTTGTTGCTTCTCCCAGTTCAGTCACATCCCCTTCACCTGCAGGGTAGTCAAGCTTCAAACCTTAAAAGGTGGGCATGATTTCATCCACCTCGACAACAGCGTAGCCCTGTGGAACTGGACGACAATGGTAAGTTGGTGTGGGTCCAATTGGTAAGGCATAGCCGACCGCCACCTTCATTGATATGTTTCACAACTTTGACATGTAGCTCGTAGTGTGTCATCTGTGTGATATCATCCACTGGGTAGCCAACAGGAGCTATCGTCGGTGCACCATCGTCATCATCATTGTCATCACCCGGGACCTCGGTGGAAGCCACACTGCTTTTACGATTATTCGATAGGCCGGTAGCATCGAATGCAGGTTCTACCACCATGTGCTGTTGAGATGGGCCGGTAGTACCTTGCTGGCTAAGTGCGTTAATTTGATCTTGTTGTTGCTTTATTCGTTCTTCAATTATACGCATTCACTCTTTCTGAATATCTGCTTCAACTTCTGCCTTGTCCTTTCTCCTCTTACGGCTTATATCAGGATATTTGTTCCTCTCTTCGGGAAACCCAATGCTCCATGGTTTGGAGCCTATTGTGCCTCGCGTTCGTCCATCAAGTTCCTTATTTCCAAGGGCGAGTGTGAGCTCATCATTCTCTCTATCGGGAATGAAGTCCCCATCTTTAATAGCCTTTACTGCTTTTCTCATCTTCTCAATTGGCAAGGGGTCTTCTTTATGTCGTATGTTATATATACACTTCCCTTCCGAGTCCAACGTGCCGCCATGCCCGTAAAACCAATTCTTTGCACGTTCGATCCAATTGTCTGTCTCTAGGATGATCTTTTTAGCACACAGTTCATCCTCAAGTTTCTTCCACTTAGGAATGCCAGCCCTGTAGCCACCTTGCCCCATAGTATGGTGATACTTCTTGTTATCAGCATTCAGCTTATTCGTTGCAGACATTTTCTTAGCTTTTTCTGATGTCTTGTAATTCACAAACTCGACCCAGAATGGTTTTATCTTCTGAAACTGAATCTTCTCGAAATCCGGAGTCTTCTCTTTCACGACATAGTCAAGGTGCAATCTTTTCTTCCAGTTGATGAAACACTGGGCCATCTTCTTCATATCCCACTCCCTGACCTTCATCTCCATGGCTCGCGCATGTTCTAAGGCCTCCTCAACTGGATCCTCCGCATTTGGATCCAGCTCTATCTTCGGTAGTTTGAAATAAACCATGAGCCTCTTCCACAGTAAATCTTTGGCCACGATAGGGAGAAATAAAGATGTTCCCTCTTCTTCCGCATCAGCAGGCCTATTCCAATTTCGAATGGTGATCGGGATGAAGTCCCTAAGGATTACTCCGCATTGTTCCACAAATTTGTTTGCGACAACTTAGGGAGCCGTCGGTTTGCCGTCTTCACCGATATCTTTGATCCTGAACCTCTCATGGTCTTCCAACTTTTTGGTTGGGCCTTGTTCGCTCTTTTCAGTAGATTTGTTCGATCCGGAGGGCTAAAAGAAGAAAGATCATCGTTACTATTTCTATATAGATAGCAGATGATTAATTAATGAATTAATTATATTACATGCACCTTGCCGGAGCGGTCGTCTTCTCGATCATACAAAGCATCGCCTTCTCCCTCGCGGAAGGCATCACCTTCAACCTCAAACAAGTCGTATCTTCCGGCAAAAATAGGATCACCCTCACCGGAGTTGTTCAGAAACATCGATACATCTAAATTTTCTTGTCCGCGGATCACACCTTGGATCAACTCTTCCTTTTCTTCGTCTTTGTCATGTGGGTCCATATTTTCTGCATAGGTGGAAAAATGGATCAGTCAAAGCGGCTAAGGGATAATGTTAGGTAGGGTGTTGAGAGATATAAACCCTAATTCGGAGAAACCCTAATATATACATACACAATAATAAAAATGAAGAGAAACCCTAAACCCTAAACCCTAAACCTAGCTACAAAAAGGAAACTGTGTAGTAGATAGGTAACTCTAGCTAAAATCAACTAAAATCAACCGGAGTTCCGAGGGGTGTAAAACCTAGTTCGGAGAAACCTCAGATGCATATGAGAGGGGAACATGAGTATAAGGCTATAAAAGGGAAACTATCCAGCAGATAGGTAACACTAGATACTAACAAAATACCATATTGGAATCGATTTAAGAGGGTTCGGAATGCCCTGGCGAAGGCACATCATCGAACCCACATGCACCTAAGGGGTATTGATGATTCCTTATATAAGCTAGGGTTTTAAGTTGCTTGACAATGTATGATGATAGCTTAGATAGGTAGGTCTCAATTTTCTAAACATTTTGATATATTATTCATATTTTTCTGACTTATAATTAATAAGTTATTGATTGTATAAGATTTAATTCATTTTCTGAAATATATAAAAATAAGGAGAGCAAGCGTGGATACACATTTAATGATAATGGTTTGAATAAATTAACTATCAAAAAAGCATTACACACCAAAGAATTATTTTTCAATACAAAACTAAATGCATCATTGTACTCCAACGAACAAAACTATTTTAGTAAATTTTGTCATGCATATTGCTGGAACTCATGTACTCCATCCGCCCCAAATTACTCGTCATAAATTTGGCTAGATTCGTATGTATGTAGAAACGTTTTAGGGTAGAGATACATGTGAATCTAAACAAATCTGCGACATCTCATTCGGAACCGAGGGAGTATTAATTTTGATGTCTCTAAATGTAATTGCAAAATAACAGTCAAAATGCGGGACCTTGTACATGTGAGCTAACATTTTGTATACGTAATCCTGCCAAGAATATTAAAATCCAAAGATTATATACTTCCTCGGGATATTTTGCAAGTGTATCGAGAAATAACTGAAAAAAATAAAAAACAGAGAAATTAAAAGTGGAGCTCACAAACAGTGAGCTTCCCGACGAAGGGGGCGACGTGGAGGTGGCGAGGACGGGCCGGCGTGGGCGGCGCTGCGCGGGGACGGTGTGGGCGGCGCGGCGCGGGGACGGCCGACGCGTGGACGACACGACGTGTGGACGGGCGTGGGCGGCGCGGCGCGGCACGGCCGGGGATAGGCGGCGCGGAGCTCCTCTCCGGCGCGGGGACGAGCGGGGACGGTTCGTGACGCGCGGCTCCACGGGCGCAGGCAGCGGCGCTGACGGCGACGGCGGGCAGCCTGCCGGCGTTCGGGGGATCGGGGCGGCGGCGTCTCCCCTGCTGTACCTATGCGACGCGTCGGGTTACAGAGAAGTGAGATGGGAAAGAAAAAGAACAGACGCGCAAGTTATAAAGGAAGGGCCTTTTGTCCCGGTTGGTGGCTCCAACCGGGACTAAAGGGTCATACGTCCCGGTTGGAGCCACCAATCGAGACGTATACTCCACTTTTTTTTTATCATCCCAAGAGGCACGCGCATGGGTCTTTAGTCCCGGTTGGTGGCTCCAACCGGGACGTTGACCCTGTTTTCAATTTTTTCAGGAATTTTCTCTCTGTTCCCGCCTTATTTTTTATTTTGGGGTTTAAATTTGTAATGTTTTTAAATGATAATTACTTTGTAATTTAGAAAAACTTTAAACATAAAAAGTGTTTGAATTTGAATAAATAATTCAAAACCATTTTTTGTTTTTAAAATAATTAATGTAACCATTTAAACTATGAACCATTTAAAATTAAAAATGAATTAACTTATATTTTTGGAATTTAGAAAAACTTTAAACATAAAAAGTGTTTGGATTTGAATAACTAATTCAAAACCATTTTCTGTTTTTAAAATAATTAATGTAACCATTTAAAATTAAAAATGAATTAACTTATATTTTTTGAATATTAATTTGGAATTTAGAAAAACTTTAAACATAAAAAGTGTTTGGATTTGAATAACTAATTCAAAACCATTTTATGTTTTTAAAAATAATTAATGTAACCATTTAAAATTAAAAATGAATTAACTTATATTTTTTGAATATTAATTTGGAATTTAGAAAAACTTTAAACATAAAAAGTGTTTGGATTTGAATAACTAATTCAAAACCATTTTCTGTTTTTAAAAATAATTAATATAACCATTTAAAATTAAAAATGAATTAACTTATAGTTTTTGAATATTAATTTGGAATTTAGAAAAACTTTAAACATAAAAAGTGTTTGGATTTGAATAACTAATTCAAAACCATTTTTTGTTTTTAAAAATAATTAATGTAACCATTTAAAATTAAAAATTAATTAGCTTATATTTTTTGAATATTAATTTGGAATTTAGAAAAACTTTAAACATAAAAAGTGTTTGTATTTGAATAACTAATTCAAAACCATTTTCTGTTTTTAAAAATAATTAATGTAACCATTTAAAATAAAAAATGAATTAACTTATATTTTTTGAATATTAATTTGGAATTTAGAAAAACTTGAAACATAAAAAGTGTTTGGATTTGAATAACTAATTCAAAAACATTTTCTATTTTTAAAAATAATTAATGTAACCATTTAAAATAAAAAATGAATTAACTTATATTTTTGAACATTAATTTGGAATTTAGAAAAACTTTAAACATAAAAAGTGTTTAGATTTGAATAACTATTTCAAAACCATTTTCTGTTTTTAATTTGGATTTGAATTAACTTATATTTTTTATATATTAATGGGCGGGAAGAAAAGGACGGGGAATAATGGGAGGGAAGAAAATTTTATTGCGATAGAACTGGAATTAAAGTACATAACGCAACTAACACTAAGTTACATAAAGCACGACTGAAGATTAAGATACATAGAAGAACTGAAAATTAAGATACATGGCCAGATTAAGTCATAATCGACCGAACTTGTTTTGCAATGTTGGAGTGATTCAGTCATGCTCCTGCCTACACATGTCATACTCACCACTGTAGTCGTTGTACTCGCTGCGGCCATCGTTTTCGTCGTCGGGGTCACCGTAGTTGAACCTTGAATGCTGAGTACGAGTGGGCTGGACTTGTGGGTAGCGCAGGCGGGGGTTAGAGTCGGCGGCTGTGTCGTAGGCCATGACGCTCTGGAGAGTCCGGCCGCGCCACCACAGCCGACGGCGGCCTCGTTGAAGTTCGGAGGAGGTGGGCCGTCCTCCTCGGGCCTAGCGAGCGCCCTCTCACGCCGATCTCCGAAGAAGGCTTTCCAAGTCGGGAAATAGTCGGGATGCCAGTTGGGATTCCTCCGCTGCTCCGGCGTGAGCTCGAAGTAGTAGTGGTTCATGATGGCCATCCGGCGCGCCACACCTAGAGGTACAGGAGGAACCGGCACGCCTCCGGCGCTCAGCATCCAGCCGACGGGGACGCAGTAGTTCGGCGAGCAAGGGTAGTTCGAGGCACAAGAGCCTCCGCCTCCCTGGGGGTTAGTCATATGGTGGAAGCCATGGGAAAGAGTGATGAGGTTGCATATATGAGTCTAGAGATGTGCAATGACAATGGAGGCCAATCCTACATATATGTACTCAGGAATGGTGTGAAGAAAACTGTGGGAAGAAATGGCGAGGAAAAAACTGCGGGAAGAAATCGCGGGAAGACAAATGGCGGGAAGAAATGGCGGGAAGAAACTTGGGTTTAGGGTTTTGTGAAGGTTTTTTCGAGACATGATCAATATACCAAGTCTGGTATTTTAGAAAAATGGGACGGTAGCATTCTGAAATAGCATTTTGGTGGTTACTTCACAAAACGACCCGTTTTTTGCGCTCGGAAAATGGCTTTTCCATGCAACGAAAAGGAAAAATTCCTCCTGCAACATTGTTCTCCATACCAATGTTCACATGCATGCATAATATGGGCACAACATCACAAACTATGTCGTGATTCAGCACATAACATCGGTCATTTGGACCGAAAGCCATGAAACCTCGAACATGATAGGTCATTTTGTGAAGGTTTTTTGAGACATGATCAATATACCAAGTCTGGTATTTTTTCTTGCAACTATGTCACATAATATGACACCACGCGAAGGATTTACATTGTTCGGATTTTTTTTTGAATTTCTTATGCCCGTTTTGAATTTTTTGAATTTCTAACTATGGTCGAACCGGCGTGCATGAAGATAGGGGACGAGCATCGTTAGAACTTGCATTGGATCTCTGAAGAAACCACATATTGCGAGTCTAAAAATGATTCTTTTTCAAAAAATCACGGGCGTTAGATCATGTACCCGTAGTACAAACCGGACCCACTTCCTTCTGATTCGGCAGACATTTGTCCTTTTCACCCGGGATGGACGAAAAGGTTTGAGATGTTACGGTTGGGAGATATTCCATGTAAGGTGGTCTAGTATTTTATAAAAATGGGACGGTAGCATTCTGAAACAACATTTTGGTGGTTACTTCACAAAACGACCCGTTTTTGCGCTCGGAAAATTGAAAATAGCTTGATCATTTGGACCGAAAGCCATGAAACCTCGAACATGATAGGTTCATCTTTAGTCCCGGTTGGAGGGATCTCAGCAGGCTGGGCCAGGCAGCACTCATGATAGGGGTGAGTGTCGACATTATGTCTTGCGGCTTGTACCTTGTCCCGGATGGTGTCACCAACCGGGACTAAAGATGAACCTTTAGTCCCGGTTGGAGACACTAACCGTGACAAAACATGAGTCAGCACTAATAATAGGGGTGAGTGTCGACATTGTGTCGTAAGTCTCGACAGTATGCCGAGCTGCTTGAACTATAAATAGGCATCCTTGTGAGTCCAGTCCTCCAGCCAGATTGAGGCATCTCCAATATGGTTTTCGAGAGCAGGGACACCACTATGACCAGTTTGAGGGAGATGCCGCCGGATCCCAGTCCTCCGACATCTCCAAGAAAATGGTCATAGAGGCACTCCCTAATATGTGCAATTAGTTAGCTCCCAGGTGTATTGATCTAGTTAGAGAAGTTACAAGCTGCAAGATGGTGTGCGAGAGCACGGACACCACTATGACCTGTTTCAGGGAGATGCCGCCGGATCCCAGTCCTCCGGCATCTGCAAGAAACTGGTCAAAGAGGCACTCCCTAATATGTTAAATTAGTTATCTCCCAGGTGTATTGATCTAGTTAGAGAAGTTACAAGCTGCAAGATGGTGTGCGAGATCAGGGACACCACTACACCCAGTTTCAGGGAGATGCCGCCGGATCCCAGTCCTCCGGCATCTCCAAGAAACTGTTCATAGAGGCCCCCTTTAGTCCCGGTCCAGCCACAAAACGGGACTAACACTCAAGACATTTATTAATATTAAAAACCGAGACTACAAAACCGGGAATAAAGGCCCCCCTATATATAGTCCCGGTCAAGCCTCAAACCGGGAGTAACAGTCAATACATTTATTAAACTTGGAAAATTGCAAACATCATAAGATATCCTTCACAAAATGAGCTATCATGTCTCATGACATTTAGGTTCACAATATGCAGCCGACCAGCCAGACATGAACTAGAGGTACACAATATGAGCATGAACTTCTTGACATATGTCCTTCCTTATGATCGCTTCAGACGTAACCATGGAGCATCTTCTTTACTTAACGGAATGCTTGGGTCAGTTTTTACTGTGAAGGGCAGAATTTCATCAAACTTATTATAATCTTCTGACATGTTTGTGTTGTCCTCGATTCCCATGATGTTTCTTTTCCATGAAAGAACTATGTGACGCTTTGGCTCATCATATGATGTATTCGTTTGCATATTTTTTCTTTTTTCGGTCTGGAGGACATGTCCTTCACATAGAAAACCTAAGACACATCATTACCTAGAACGAATGGTTCATCTCTATAACCAAGATTGTTGAGATCCACTGTTGTCATTCCGTACAACTAGTCTATCTTTACCCCTTCCCCATTCAGGTTGACCCATTTGTAGCGAAACAAAGGGACCTTAAAAGAGACTCCATAGTCTAGTTCCCATATCTCCTCTATGTAACCATAGTATGTGTCCTTTTGCCCATTCTCGTCCGTTGCATCAAAGCGGACACCACTGTTTTGGTTGGTGCTCTTTTTATCTTGGGCGATCGTGTAGAATGTATTCCCATTTATTTCGTACCCTTGGAAATTCAATATAGTAGAAGATGGTGACGCGACCAACAAGTATAGCTGATCTCCAATAGTGGTGTCATTCAAGAGATGTGTCCGCATCCAACCACCGAAAGACTTCATGTGTTCATCTGTAATCCATGAGTTAGGCTTCCCCGGGTTTTTGGAGCGTACAATATTCTTGTGTTCCTCGATATACAGAGCTGCCAAGGTAGAATTATGTAGAACTGTGTATTGTGCTTTAGTGAAAGAGTCCCCATCCCTACATATCATTGCTTTCTTTCCCAGCGTGCCTTTTCCACTTAGTCTTCCCTCATACCGCGAGTCAGAAACACCAATCGGCTTAAGGTCAGGAATAAAGTCAACACAAAACTCAATGACCTCCTCTGTTCCATATCCCTTGGAGATGCTTCCTTCTGGTCTAGCATGGTTATGAACATATTTCTTTAAGACTCCCATGAACCTCTCAAAGGGGAACATAGTGTGCAGAAATACAGGATCGAGAATGGCAATCTCTTCCACTAGGTGAACCAGGAGATGCGTCATAATATTGAAGAAGGATGGTGGAAACACCAACTCAAAACTAACAAGACATTGTACCACATCCTTCTGTAACCTTGGCAGAATATCTGGATTGATTACCTTCTGAGATATTGCATTGAGGAATGCACACAGCTTCACAATGGGTACTCGAACATTTTCCGGTAGAAGCCCCATCAATGCAATCGGAAGCAACTGCGTCATAATCACGTGACAGTCATGAGACTTCAGGTTTTGGAACTTTTTCTCTGCCATATTTATTATCCACTTTATATTAGATGAGAAGCTAGACGGTACCTTGATACTGTAAAGGACTTCAAAAAAGATTTCCTTCTCTGCTTTGGTAAGAGCATAGCTGGCACGACTTAAGTGACGCCCTTTATCCGTCTTGTTCTGTGTATGCATGTTCTTTGGGTCTTTCATAATTTGTTGGTCCTCCTGTGCTTCTGGTGTATCTTTTGTCTTCCCATACACGCCTAGGAATCCTAGCAGGTTCACGCAAAGATTCTTCGTCACGTGCATCACGTCGATTAAAGAGCGGACACGTAGGACTTTCCAATATGGAAGCTCCCAAAATATAGATTTCTTCTTCCACATGGGTGCGTGTCCTGTAGCGACGTCGTTCGGAACTGATTGACCGCCGGGACCCTTTCCAAATATTACTTCTATGTCCTTGACCATACCAAATACATCATCACCAGCAGGGAGTTCAAGCTTCTTCCGGTGATCTGCCTCACATTTGAAATGCTTGCCTTTCTTTCTTACAGGATGATTGGTCGGAAGAAATTGCCGATTCACCAGGTACACAACCTTCTTGCATTTATGCAAATATGTACTTTCAGTCTTATCTAAACAGTGTGTGCATGCCTGCCTTATATCCCGTGTTTGTCTGTTCTGAAAGGTTACTAAGAGCAGGCCAATCATTGATGGTTACGAAAAACAACCCTCATAGGTCAAATGGTTCCTGTTTGTTCTCATCCCACGCATGTACACCTGGTTTGCCCCACAGCTGTAAGAGTTCTTCAACTAATGGCCTAAGGTACACATCAATGTCGTTGCCCGGTTGCTTCGGGCCTTGGATGAGCACTAGCATCATAATGAACATACGCTTCATGCACACCAAGGAGGAAGGTTGTAGATACATAGAGTCACGGGCCAGGTGATGTGACTGCAGCTCTTCCCCCCAAAAGGATTCATGCCATCCGTACTTAGACCAAATCATAAGTTCCTTGTGTTACCTTCAAAGTCCGGGAAGTCTCTCTCGATTTTTCTCCACTGTGACCCATCAGCAGGGTGTCTCAACTTCCCGTCTTTCTTACGGTCTTGTTTGTGCCATCGCAACAACCTAGCATGCTCATTGTTTCTGAACATGCGTTTCAACCTTGGTATTATAGGAGCATACCACATAACCTTAGCAGGAACCCTCTTCCGGAGGGGCTCTCCCTCAACATCACCAGGGTCATCTCGTCTGATCTTATACCGCAATGCATTGCATACCGGGCATTTATCTAAATTCTCATACTCCTTACCACGGTAGAGGATGCAGTCATTAATGCATGCATGTATCTTCTGCACATCTAATCCTAGAGGACAGAGAGTCTTCTTTGTTTCGTACGTACTCTCGGAAAGTTCGTTATGTGTTGGAAACTCCAGCTTCATTATTTTCAGCATCTTTTCAAATGAGGAGTTAGTTAGACCACACTCTGCCTTCCATCGCAACAATTCCAGTATGGTACCGAGCTTTGTGCTGCCATCTTCGCAATTTGGGTACAACAATTTTTTGTGATCTTCTAACATGCCCTATAACTCCAACTTCTCATTTTCTGTTTTACAGTCTCGCTTTGCATCAGAAATGATCCTACCAAGTTCATCAGTGGGCTCATCTGATGCCCGTTCTTCACTTCCTTCCTCTTCATTGTCTTCCATTGCAGTATCACTGTATTCAGGAAACATATAATGATAGTTGTTATCATCATCTTCTTCTTCACCATCTTCCATCATAACCCCTCTTTCCCCGTGCTTGGTCCAGCAATTATAGTTGGGCATAAAACATTTCATAACCAGGTGGCCGCGAATGATTTTCAAGGAAGAGTACTCCTTGTTGTTCCGACATTGAACACATGGACAACGTATAAAACCATTCTCTCTGTTTGCCGTAGCCACATCGATAAATTTATCCACGTCTTTAATGTACCCTGGTACACGCCGCTCATCATATATCCATTCCCGACCGTTCATCTGCATCATATAATTAAGTTTATCAGAAACGGAACATCATAAATAGTGAAATGAGCAATTCACATCGACACATGCATTGTATCAATGACAGAGAAAAGATAAGATTGCTAACCTCGATCGAGGGAAATAAAGAGGAGAAAGCTCCAGTGCGTCTCGGACACTTCTATATTTTTGTTCTGTGAGAAATTGAACGGGATATTTCACTCAAACATTTCATCAAACACCTTGAATGCATGCATAGGAAAAAAATAAACTAGCACACCTCTCACACCTTTCACCAAGAAAAAACGGAGGGGAGACAGAGGGCTGGGACATCGTATTTATAGAGGACGGGATCATACACAAACCGGGACTAAAGGTGTGTGCCACGCCACGTGGCTGACGCCCACCTTTAGTCTCGATTTGTGTTACAAACCGGGTTGCATGATCCCTTACGAACCGGGACGCATGCCTCCAGCCATCGTGCCCCTCGAACCGGGACGCGTAGTCCTGGTTCGCGGCGCAACCGGAACTAATACTGTTAGGGCCACGAACGGATAGCCTGTTTTCCATCTGAGGCTAGACGCCAGTGTCAGACCGCTAGCTCCCGTTGCTCCCGTTTGAGCTGCACATTAACTGTCATTGAGGCTCGTGAGGAGGGAATGAGGCAGGCCACCATCGCTGAATTGCTTATTCTATTACTCGTGTTTAAGCTACAAACCTAGGTGAGGATCCCATTATGCGAAGCGGGTAAATCACACGCGAGATCAAGGAGAAGTCATGGCGTATTAAGGGAATTAACCTAGAGGTGAGCATGTCAGCAGCGTGACTAGAAGATTTCATCTAAATTAGGATTAAGATTGGAATTTTTGCATGGAGGAATTGTACGTGTACCTTTTCAAGACATCATAAGATTTCGTGGATTCACCGTGCCTAGTATCCGGGACAATCTCTTAATTATGTGAATATTCGGGGTCTAAAGGGCTCAAGAGGACGGCAACACAACACCCACGGCGGCGGCCACTTGTGGAGAAGATGTAGTACTCCCTCCATCTCAAAATAGATGTTACAGATTTATTAAATTTTGGATAAATCTAGATGCTATTTAGCATCTAGATTTATCCAAAATTTAATAAATCTGTAACATCTATTTTGAGACGGAGAGTACTTGATTTGGTTTAGGGTTTGAGAGAAGGCACGTCCTATCTCCTGGTGTGGTAGGTGGCACAGGTGGGTAATTTTTCATTCGCCTAAATAAACTCTAAAATAGAAGGTTGCATGACTCTATATTTTGTGGTAATTTCTAATTTATACTTATCTAATTTATGGTTAGACCATAATGCACTTTTAATATATAACAGATATGTGCTTCTCCAAACAACATTTCGTAGATCAGTAAAAATTGTACCAAGGCATATTTTGTCAATTTCATAAAACCTGACGAGACTGTACCAAAGCATATTTTGTCAATTTCATAAAACCTGACGAGACTATGAATCTGTTAGGTAATCAACACCCATACAACTGATGGAAATGGCATATTTGGACCCGTGCATAATTTTGGCGGTACATATGGAATTGTAACAAAATGATTGGTATATCTAAACTGGCCAAAATTTCGGCGCTTTTTGTCACTAGTGCAGAGCCCCCCTTTAACTCCGGTTGGGAGGGCCCTCTAACAGCGGTTCCCCAACCGCTGTTGAGGGTTCGGTGTTAGAGGGGGGCCCCTTTAACACCGGTTCTTATACGAACCGGTGTTAAAGGGTGGCGCACGTGGGGCTGCCGCAGGCCTCAGGCCCGGTGTTAAAGGTTCTTCTGCCGCGGCAGACTTCTGCCTCTGCCCCGTTCTGGACGTATTTCTGCGGGAGGGGGGGGAGCGAGGGGGAATCGATCGGGAGCGGTATACTTATAAATCGTCATCGGTACATACGAGTACATGAATAATTAAGCAACTATTATTATACACAAACATCGTCATCGGCACATACATCGTCATCGGCACATACATCGTCATCGGCACATACATCGTCATCGTTCATTTTGGTGGATATCTAAAGAGTTCTCCGCCAGGCGTGACGACCTTATCAAGTATGAACCCCGCCAATTCCTCTTGAATGGCTCGTATGCGTTCAAATGGTAGGAGTTGGTCCCGCATCCGTTCGATCTGAATATATATGAAGAATGGGCCGTCAATATATATATAAGAATAAAACTCAACACAATTGATGGTAATAAAATAATATTGTGGACTTTGTTTACTTACTCTAAGTTGTTCTAGTGCGGCTTGGCCCGTCGCACATATCGTGTTGCGAATGAATTCGCAAACATAGTACCCACATAAGTTATTGTCGTGTCCCTGATGCGCGCACTTTACGAGAATAGAGAGTTCAATCAAAATAATAATCAATAAAGCATGATATAATGGAATTGGAAGCTAGCTAGTATTACTTACATTTTGGTCTACAAATTTTAGTTCTTCTGACCATTCACCCACGGCCCTGCCCGTGAACCTTTTCCAAACCCTGTCCGACAAAGAAAATGGATAAAGGAGTAATTAATTACTTATTGTCACGAAAGTTGCCGATCTAGTGCGATAATATGATTGAAATTACCTCTGGAGCATCTCTCTAAAGTTTGCCCATATCTCTTTTTCTTTTCGTAACGAGTCCATGACCGGACTTTTCCTGAGTCGGGTTGAATGACTAGCAGAATAAAGTGGAACCTACGCACGCATAACTCATCATCAGTTACACTTAACATCGAGTAAGCTGAAATAGAATGTGTACAAGAGAGAGGGTAACAGTACTCACGAGAAGTTGTAAGGCAATAGTATTTCCCTTTTGGTTTGTTGTCTCAGTAAAGATGTTAGCAAGTAATCTTCTGTTTGCCCGGGTTTGGTTTCTACCACTTCTTCATGAACTCTATTTGGGTCAACGAACCCAATGTCAAAAGGGCCTCCTTTCCTGCATTCCATAACCTTTTTCCTGCATAATAGTATATACATATATGGTGAGCATATATATATATACATGCAATTAATGAAGTGAATGAGATGAGATAAAAATTACAGAAATAGTACTTACACACAATAAAGGCTGATGGCAGATTTGTCGAGTTCCTTCTGATTGAATAGAAAATGCAAGTCTTGAATGTTGAAGTCAATCGCGTCATCTCCGCAGAAGAAAATATCATCTCTTATATGCGCCGTGATCCATTCTACCTTTCTCGTCTTGCAGAAATGAAGGTACCACTTGTGCAATTTTCGCATCTTTGTTGGTAGAGTCTTGAGCTCCTCTTTCTTGACGAGATTCTTCCCATACTTCCATGGCTGTATGGGGTTGGCATCGCATTTGGGCAAGTTGTCTCCCATGACGTTCAAGTATGCAATGTAAGTCATCCCCATCTCATTGGCCTTTCTTTGTAGCTCTGCCTCGTAATCATTTACGGGAGGAGCGTCTCGTGTGTCGAACATTTGGAGCGGGGCACATGATTGGTTTTCCTGCTCTCCGAGCATGGGAACTGTTTTCTGGGGTGCCTCACGACTGCTACTTTCAGTCTCCCTACGGCGCCTTGCATCCGCCTTCAAAATCTGGCGCTCGTAGTCCGGCACAAGTGGGGTTTCAGGTTTCAAAAGATTATTGTAAAACTTCTCCACCACCGCCGAATCTATTTTCTCCTTTGGCTCGGCCCGTCTAGGTGCAAAGAATTTCTTGACCTGTTCTTCCGAGATCCTATTGGTCTCCTCGTCGCTGCGATTCCACGGTAAAACCGGCAATGGCTTGGCGGAAGGCTGCGGGACGTAGTTTTTTGAACTCTTTGGCGTACGGTTTCCTGCGGATTTCTTTGTGGCAGTGCTACTGATGCTCCTCGTGGCAGTGCTCTTCCGCTTACGCTGAGGAGATGGATGAAGCACCGGAGATGGCTGCCGCGCAGGAGATGGCTGACGGGCCGGAGATGGCTGCCGCGCAGGAGATGGCTGACGGGCCGGAGATGGCTGCCGCGCAGGAGATAGCTGAAGCGGCTCAGACTGCTGACGCTGCGGAGACGGCGGGGGTGCCAGTGACCTCCAATTTGGAAGCACAGTGTGTTCCTTCTTCCAAAGAATGGTTGTTTTCACTGCAAATTTGAGTTGAGTTTCCCCTTCACCTGTAGCATGGTCAAGCTATGCTTCCTCATATTCCTTCATAACCTCATCCACCCCGACAATAGCATAGCCATCTGGAATCGGTCGGCAGTGGTAAGTTCCACCAGCTACAGGAGGTAAGGCATAGCCGACAGCCACCTTAATGGATAAGCCCATTAATCTCACATGCAGCTCAGCGTGTTCGCTCTCCGTGATCTCATCCACGGGGTATCGAGGACCCGTCATTTCAAGCGTGGGCTGCACGTTCTCCGTGGAAGCCACACTGCTTCTCCGCGCAGAGTCTGGGCCGCGGGCAGCTTCCAATGCAGGCTCTTCGTGCCGCTGAGATGGGCCGGTAGCTTGATGGCTCTGTTGTGCATTCACTTGCGCCTGCAGCGCCGCAAGTGCATGTTCTATCTGTGTCATCCGCTCTGTACGCTCTTTTTCTTTTCTGCCGCGCCATCTGTAAGAGTCGCTCCAGTCGGCAAACCCATCCTTCCATGTCATACCCCCTGTGCCTCGTGCATGTCCAGGGTGTTCTTTTTTACCGATGGCGCGTGTGAGCTGGTCATTCTCTCTGTCGGGATGGAAGGTCCTGGCGGATGTTTCCTCGTATGCCGTGATGAGTTCAGTGACGGGTTTTGCAAGGATGGTTGGGAAGATACACAATCCTGTTTCTGGGTCCAACCTTGCCCCGATTCCGTAGAACCAAGTCTTTGCACGTAGGTCCCACCCATCTGTCTGGGGTGTGATCCCTCTCTCGCGCAGGGCCTTCTCAGCTTCCTCCCACTTAGGCCTCTGAGATATGCAGCCACCTGACCCCGTCCTCTGGTGATATTCCTTCTTCAGGGCATTAAGCGTATTGGTTTCTGACCTCTTTTTAGCTATAACACTTTTTTTATATGTCTCAAATTCGGGCCAGTGAGGTCTTATCTTCGCATAATATGCGTCTTCGAAATTTGGAGTCTCGCCAGATTTGATAAATTTGTTCAATTTTGTCTTCCAGTTGCGGAAAGCCTCGGCCATCTTCTTTAGAGTCCACTCTTTGACCTTTTCCTTTATAACCGGGTTGTTTTCATCCTCCTCTGGCGGAAGGGTGAAATTTACCAACAACGAATTCCAAAGCGTTTCTTTGGATCTGTCATCGACAAAGGTACCGTCGCCCTTCTTTGGCTTATTCCAATTTTCAATTGTGATTGGGATTTGGTCCCTAACAAGAACTCCAGCCTGACGTACAAATTTGTCTGCGGCCTTCTTGGGCTCCATCGGCCTGCCATCAACACGAACTGCTTCGATCGTGAACTTTGCACGATCTTTCAACCGCTGGCTCGCGCCTCGCTTGCTCTTTTTCGTAGAAGAAGATGGTTGCGCGCTGGTCGATCCAGAGGGCTAAAAGAAGAAAGTAGCGTTAATTAATACATGTAGAAGAAGATTGTTGGTGGAAGTCAGCAGAGGCTTAATCAATGCATATACCTCGCCGGACTTTGTAACCATTAAATTGCGTTCACCGGAGTCTTCATCTTGTCCATGACTAGTACTTGAGTTGTCGTCATCATGTCCCTCCAAGTTCAGATATTGTGAGGTGTCCTCATCAATAATGTTCTCCATTATTTCTTCTTCTTCAAGGTTTCTACTAAGTGGATCCATACTAACTAGTTCTGCTCTTCGGTGGCGTTGACTTCAGCTTCGGGTTCGGTTCCTATTCGTGAGAACCAATCACCGGAAAAGAGAAAACAACTCTCAACACATGGCATGTGCAATGCTCATACAATATGGATGATATGACAAGTTAAACGGTGTTGAATTGAATCCTAAAACATGCTTGATCACTTTAGAGGGGGTTCCGAGGATCCAAACCCTAAAACAGGGGAATCATCAGAATCACCTATGGGGTTCAATTGCTTATTCTAATTAAACTTGATATCAAAGTTGATTAACAATGTATAATTATAGCTTAGTTGGATAGATTTCATTTTTCTGAACATTTTGGTATATTATTTGTATTTTTCTGATTTCAAATGAATTAGTTATGAATTTCCCAAATTTTAATTCATTTTAAACATTTTTGGAATATTTAAATTAATTTCCAAACTTGGGCCTACATGTCAGACTTTTATTATTTTCAGAAAATATTTACAGAATTGATTAAAACCCTGACATGCATGGCCCACCTGTCATATTTAATATTTACTGAAATTATTTACAAAATAATTAATAAAAGAAAATGAGTTATTGCCTCATGCTGATGTCAGCATGACATCAGCAATGGAGCTCACCCTCGGATCGAGCAAGGATCCAATGATCCCGTGCTCGCCTGGATGCGCGGAGGGGCGAGATAGAGAGAGGGCGTCGCGGGGAGCCAGATAGTGGCGGCGCCTCCCTGGAATGGTCGTCGGAGCACGACACACGGCGGCGCGCGGCGGCGGGGCTTGCAGATGCTCGTGGCGCCAGCGACAGAGAGCGAGAGAAGGCGAGAGAGGAGTTCTGTGAGGACCGCAGGCTCACCACGGATTCAACGGAGGGGTCGGCGAGGCGAGGTGCGGTCGAGAAGCGTCGGATTCGTCGTCGGAGAGTGGCGGACGGCGTCGGAAGAGAAGAGGTCGATGGCGAGGATTCGAAGCACGCGGGGTCGATTCCTTCGGTGGAGATGATCTTCGCGATGAGGCGGTTCCAACGGCGGCGGACAGAGGTGGCGGCGCGGCGCTTCTCTCTGCTCCGATGGCGCGCGCGGTGGCGGTACGTACGGTGGCGGTGGCGATCTGGCTGCTCTGGGGGGAAGAAAGGAAGGGGAAGGTGAATTTAATACACCCCCCCTTTAACACCGGTTCGTGCCACGAACCGGTGTTAAAGGGGGGGAATTCGTTTCCCGCGCGCATTTATTACACCCCCCCCCTTTAACACCGGTTCCAGCCACGAACCGGTGTTAAAGGGGGGGTGGGTGCACGCGGGAAACGAAATAAATGCCCCCCCTTTAACACCGGTTCCTGTCTGGAACCGGTGTTAAAGGGGGGCATTTATTTCATGCATTAAAGGGGCTTTTTTAATTCAAAAAATATGATATGAATTTAGAAAATTTATATCTTTTTCATTTCAACTCAGAAAAATATGAATAATATATCATAATTTTCAGAAAAATAATATCTATCCTTTCATGTAAATCATTTTATATTTACTTTACATGAAATTTTTTAAAAATAATTAAAACACTTACATATAAATTTTGATTATTCAATTCAAACAAAAATAAATTATTAAATCCTAAAACTTTGAACATAAGAAATATTAAGCATCTAAAAAATGATTTTTATTAGATCAAATCATATTTTAATGCCGCATCTTTTGTATTAACATTTTTGAATTGATTGGATATTTAAATGTCGCATCTTTTGTATCTCACCAAGCCTCGCTCAACTTGCATTGTTTTTTGATAAAATAGATATTGTGAACCTAAAAATGTGTTGGTGGTTTTTTGAATTAGCCATTTGGTGGTTGCTTCACAAAACCGTCCGTTTTTTATGCTCGAAAAATGAAAATGCCTTTTTGGTGGGATAAAAAGGAAAACTCCTCTTGCAAGCTATGCCTTGATTCTAGCCATAACATTGGTCATTTGACCCGAAAGCCAAGAAACCTCGAATGAGATAGGTCATTTTGAGACAGTTACATAAAGCCAAACTGGAACTGAAAATTAAGATACATAAAAGAACTGAAAATTAAGATACATGGCCAGATTAAGTAACAATCGGCCGAACTTGTTTCGGAATGTTGGAGTGATTCAGTCATGCTCCTGCCTACACCTGTAATACTCGCCACTGTAGTCGTCGTACTCGCCGCCGCCGTCATCGCTGTCATCGTCGGGGTCGCCGTAATTGAACCTCTGGAGAGTACGCGTGGGCTGGACTTGAGGGTAGCGCAGACGGGGGTTAGAGTCGGCGGCAGTGTGATAGGACATGACGCTCTGGAGAGTCCGACCGCGCCACCATAGCCGACGGCCGGCCTTGTTGAAGTTAGGAGGAGGTGGGCCGTCCTCCTCGTGCCTGGCGAGCGCCCTGTCATGCCGATCCACGAAGAAGGCTTCCCAAGTAGGGAAATAGTCGGGATGCCATCTGGGATTCCTCCGCTGCTCCGGCGTGAGCTCGAAGTAGTAGTGGTTCGTGATGGCCATCCGGCGCGCCACACCTAGAGAGACAGGAGGAACCGGCACGCCTCCGACGCTCAGCATCCAGCCGACGGGGACACAGTAGCCCGGCGGGCAGGGGTAGTTCGAGGCGCAAAGCGCCTCCGCCTCCCTGGGGGTTAGTGCTACGGTGGAAGCCATGTGAAAGAGTGATGAGGTTGCAGATATGAGTCTAGAGATGTGCAATGACAATGGAGGCCAACCCCCTACATATATATATAGTGAACTAGCGGGAAGAACTGGAGGGAAGAACTGGCGGGAAGAAAAATGGCGGGAAGAAAAATGGCGGGAAAAAATGGCGGGATGAACCTTTAGTCCCGGTTGGAGACACCAACCGGGACTAAAGATGAACCTTTAGTCCCGGTTGGAGACACCAACCGGGACAAAACACGAGTCAGCACTAATAATAGGGGTGAGTGCATGTCGACATTATGTCGTGCGGCGTGTACCTTGTCCCGGATGGTGTCACCAACCGGGACTAAAGATGAACCTTTAGTCCCGGTTGGAGACACCAACCGGGACTAAAGATGAACCTTTAGTCCCGGTTGTAGACACCATCCGGCACAAAACACGAGTCAGCACTAATAATAGGGGTGAGTGTCAACATTATTTTGTAAGTGTCAACACTATGTCGAGCTGCTTGTACTATAAATAGGCATCCTTGTGAGTCCAGTCCTCCAGCCAGTTTGAGGCAGGGACACCACTACGGCCAGTTTCAGGGAGATGCCGACGGAGCCCAGTCCTCCGGCATCTCCGAGAAAGTGGTCATAGAGGCACTCCCTAATATGTGAAATTAGTTAGCTTCCTGGTATTGATCTAGTTAGAGAAGTTACAAAGCTGCAAGATGGTTTTCGAGAGCAGGGACACCACTACGGCCAGTTTTAGGGAGATGCCGACGGAGCCTAGTCCTCCGGCATCTCCAAGAAACTGGTCATAGAGGCACTCCCTAATATGTGACCGCGCGCGTTTGGAGATCAGATCTTAATGGTAAGTACGAATTGGGACAACTTCTTCTCATAGTCCCGGTCCATCCACAAAACATGACTAACACTCAAGACATGTATTAATATTAAAAACATGAACTAGAGTTACATAATATGAGCATGAACTTCTTGGCATATGCCCTTCCTTATGATCGCTTCAGACGTAACCATGGAGCATCTTCTTTACTTAACGGAATGCTTGGGTCAGTTTTCACTGTGAAGGGCGGAATTTCATCAAACTTATTATAATCTTCTGACATGTCTGTCTTGTCCTCGATTCCCACGATGTTTCCTTTCCCTGAAAGAACTATGTGACTCTTTGGCTCATCATATGATGTATTCGTTTGCATATTTTTTCTTTTTTTGGTCTGGAGGAAATGTCCTTCACATAGAAAACCTGAGCCACATCATTGGCTAGGATGAATGGTTCGTCTAAGTTCTTCATAAGATTGTTGAGATCCACCGTTGTCATTCCGTACTTCTTGTCTACCTCAACCCCTCCTCCTGTTAGCTTGACCCATTTGCATCGAAACAAGGGGACCTTAAAATTAGGTCCATAGTCAAGTTACCATATCTCCTCTATGAACCCATAATATGTGGTCTTTTGCCCATTGTCTTCTGCTGTATTGAAGCGGACACCACTGTTTTGGTTGGTGCTCTTTTTATCGTGGCCTATCGTGTAAAATGTATTCCCATTTATCTCGTACCCTTGGAAAGTACATACAGTCGAAGACGGTGTCCTGGCCAACAAGTACAGCTGATCCCCAACGGTGGTGTTATTCGTGAGAAGTCTTTGCAGCCAGCCGCCAAAACTCGCCATGTGTTCACTTATAATCCATTCATCAGACTGCCCCGGGTGTTTGAGGCGTATTAAATTCTTGTGTTCATTGATATACGGGGCAACCAAGATAGATCTTTGTAAAACTGTGTAGTGTGCTTGATTGAGAGAATGCCCGTCCCTACATATCATTGCTTTACATCCTAGGGTGCCTTTTCCACGTAGTCTCCCCTCATGTCGTGATTCTGGAACACCAATCGCCTTAAGGTCAGGAATAAAATCAACACAGAACTCAATGACCTCCTCTGTTACATAGCCCTTGGAGATGCTTCCTTTTGGCCTAGCACGGTTATGAACATATTTCTTTAAGACTCCCATGTACCTCTCAAAGGGGAACATATTGTGTAGAAATACAGGACCGAGAATGGCAATCTCTTCTACTAGGTGAACCAGGAGATGCGTCATAATATTGAAGAAGGATGGTGGGAACACCAACTCAAAGCTGACAAGACATTGGGCCACATCTGTTTGTAACCCTGGTAGGCTTTCTGGATCGATTACCTTCTGAGATATTGCATTGAGGAATGCACATAGATTCACAATGGGTACTCGAACATTTTTAGGTAGAAGCCCCCTCAATGCAATCGGAAGCAATTGTGTCATAATCACGTGGCAGTCATGAGACTTCAGGTTTTGGAATTTTTTCTCTCCCATATTTATTATTCCCTTTATATTCGACGAGAAGCCAGACGGGACCTTGATACTGCTCAGACATTCAAAAAAGATTTCCTTCTCTGCTTTGGTAAGAGCGTAGCTTGCAGGAGTTAAGTGGCATCGTTTACCCTTCTCGTTCTCAGGATGCATAGGCTGTTCAGGGGCCTTCAGACGTTGCTGGTCCTATCGTGCTTCCGGTGTATCTTTTGTCTTCCCATACACTCCTAGAAAGCCTAGCAGGTTCACGCAAACATTCTTCGTCACGTGCATCACGTCGATTGAAGAGCGGACCTCTAAGACTTTCCAATAGGGTAGGTCCCAAAATATAGATTGCTTCTTCCACATGGGCGCGTGTTAGGCATCGTCATTCGGAACAGATAGACTGCCAGGACCTTTTCCAAAGATTACTTCTAGGTCCTTGACCATACCAAATACCTCCTCACCGGTACGGAGGACAGGCTTCCTCCGGGGTTCTACCAGACGTTTGAAATGCTTGCCTTTCTTTCTTACTGGATGCAGGTTCGGAAGAAATCGGCGATACCCTAGGTACACAACCTTCTTACATTTATCCAAATATACACTTTCAGTATCATCTAAACAGTGTGTGCATGCATTGTATCCCTTGTTTGTCTGCCCTGAAATGTTACTAAGAGCAGGCCAATCATTGATGGTTACGAAAAGCAATGCTCGTAGGTCAAATGGCTCCCCTTTGTGCTCATCCCACATACGTACACCTGGTTTGGCCCACAGCTGTAAAAGTTCTTCAACTAATGGCCTTAGGTACACATCAATGTCGTTGCCGGGTTGCCTCGGGCCTTGGATGAGCACTGGCATCATAATGAACTTCCTCTTCATACACAACCAAGGAGGAAGGTTATAGATACATAAGGTCACAGGCCAGGTGCTGTGACTGCAGCTCTTCTCACCAAAAGGATTCATGCCGTCTGTACTTAGACCAAACCTTAAGTTCCTTGCGTCACGTGCGAAGTCTGGGTACTCTCGCTCGACTTTTCTCCACTGTGACCCATCAGCGTGGTGTCTCAACATCGCGTCTTTCTTACGGTCTTCCATGTGCCATCGCAATAACTTGGCATGCTCTTTATTTCTGAAGAGACGTTTTAACCGTGGTATTATAGGAGCATACCACATAACCTTGGCGGGAACCTTCTTCCTAGGGGCCTCGCCCTCAACATCGCCAGGATCGTCTCGTCTGATCTTATACCGCAGTGCAGTGCATACCGGGCATGCATCCAAATTCTCGTACTTCTCACCGCGGTAGAGGATGCAGTCATTAATGCAGGCATGTATCTTCTGCACGTCTAATCCTAGAGGGCAGACAACCTTCTTTGCTTGGTATGTACTGTCAGGCAACTCATTATTTCTTGGAAGAAGATTCTTCATTTTTACCAACAACTTTGAAAATGCGCTGTCGGTCACACCATTCTCTGCCTTCCATTGCAGCAAATCCAGTGTGGCACCTAGCTTTTTGTGGCCATCTTCGCAAGTTGGATACAACAATGTTTTGTGATCCTTTAACATCTGCTCCAGCTTCTCCTTCTCCTTTTCAGTTTCACATTCTTCCTTTGCATCAGTAATGGCCCGACCAAGATCATCATCAGCAGGCCCATCTGCTCCCTCTTGATCTTCATTATCTACCTCCGTTGCATTATCATCATATTCAGGATACATATTATGATATTTTTCATCATCCTCTTCTTCTTCGTTGTCTTCCATCACAACCCCTTTTTCTCCGTGCTTGGTCCAACAATTATAGCTGGGCATGAAACCGGATCGAAGCAGGTGGGCGTGAATGGTTCTGGTATTTGAGTAGTCTTTCTTGTTCTGACAGTGAACACACGGACAGCACATAAAACCATTGTGACCACGGTTTGCATTAGCCACAACGATGAAATTTTGGAGGCCCGTAATGTACTCGGAAGTGCGGCGTTCACCGTACATCCATTGCCGATTCATCTGCATTAATATGTAGTATATATCAAAAAATAATAGGGAGATGACCATTTATATATATAGTACATCAATGACACATGAAACTATAGTTGCCGACCTCGACCGACACGGAAAGAGCAACAAGAAAGCTTATTTTGAGCTCTCGGGCATTTCACCGAACACCTCTAGTGCATATGAAAAAAACACAAACTAGCACTCTTCACACCCTCTTGCTAGGCTCCAAAATGTGAAAGAATGGAAGAGTGGGGTGTGTGTGGGCTGGGGTGGTGTCTTATATAGCCCCCCCCCTTTAACACCGGTTCATGCCACGAACCGGTGTTAAAGGGGGGGGTGGTGCGCGGGCCACCAGTGCAGGGACCTTTAACACCGGTTCGTGGCACGAACCGGTGTTAAAGGGGGGGCTCCTTTAATGCCGCAGGGGCCACGCTGGTACGGCCCCCCCCTTTAACACCGGTTCGTAGAAGAACCGGTGTTAAAGCCCCTTTTCGGGATCAACAAAAGACCTTGTTTCCACTAGTGTGTGTGTGAATTTGCCTCCGTCTAGAAAACTTTGTGTGACATTTGCAACTCTTGTATATAGGACTAGTCATTGATTCAGAAACTTGTTGAAGATTCAAAGAATGCTTTTGAGGGGATCAAAATAACCCGTTGTCTGTTATAAACGCAATAAGTAAATAATAAATAATGAAAAATAAATCACGACACATAATTTTAACGTGAAAAACCTTTACAACAAAGAGAGGAAAAAACTACGAGCGTCAGCGAGCGAACCTTCACTATACGGGGAGTGTTTAAACAACACCGGGAATTTTACAGATGCAACTTATCCCACCTGGCGGCTTATAAGAGGTATAGATAATGCTGGAAATCTATGTCTTCAACGATCTGTATCTAAGGGCAATAGCCCCCTCCCCCCACCCTCCTAGGGCACTACCAAGCGTCCTTGTTGGGCATGTTATAGGCTAACTTGAGACTCGCTCCGCTCGTCAGAACTTAGCATCCTTAATGAATTTGGATCATAATTCAACTCAGTCATATGGCAAATGGTTCAATTGTCTAACCGTTCATCTAAATGTGTCTTACTATATTCATCGCTATGTATTCAGGTTTTAGATCTACATGCACAGACCGAATTGAACAAGGGAACTACAGTGAATTATCTAATCAACTACATACTCAGCAAACTTGGTTTGTACATTTCTGAAGTACTGCCCATCTACTTTGGGCAAGATGTTGCCGATGAAGATGCTTTTGAGGTGAGGTTCTATCAGAGAAGATCATTATAGAAATTAAATTCTCATATTCCTCAAGGTTTAGTAAAAGATAGTTTCTGTTAGATGTATATATCTGTATTGTATTTCCCCCATATGTTAGGGGGGCTTCCTGCATATTTTCCATGTACCTGTACTATATATTGTGGCCTTTGGCCCCCAGAGGAATACAAGTTGCATATTCCTGACATGGTATCAGAGCTAGGTTAGTCTCCTCCTACTTGCAACTTCGTCGCTACAGCCGCCACCGTCCCTGTCGCCGACGATCTTGTCGTCGTCACCGCCTCCGGTTGTTGCCTCGTTCACCACCGTCCGTCTCCCGTTCTAGATCGATCTCCTCTTGGGTATCCAGATCAGATCGATTCCTACTCGATTTCTTCTTCGGGCTCCAGATCGGATCGATTCCTACAGATCCCGCCTGGCATCGCTGCACCCCGACTGGTCTCCTGATCGCTGCAGTCCCGCCTGGTCTCCTGGTCTCTGCCTCGACTCGAGTGCGTGTCCACGAGCGGTCTCCTGCTTCTCCTGCCACGCTCCCACCGCCCACCGCCCCACGCGCCCATCGCCCCGCGCGGGTCTCCTGCCACGCGCCCACGCGCGGGCCTCCTCCTGGAATACTACTGCTCTATTGCTCTACATCGCCCACGCGCGGGTCTCCAGGAATACTGCTGCTGTCGTGCGTTGAACATAACGCCCACGTCGTCTACTGCTGCTGCTCTGCTGTCCCGTCTGCTGGCGACGCCCGCACGCCTGCTGGCTGGTGCACTGCAGGCTCTCTCTGCTGGCCCTCTCCCGTCGACGAGATCGGATCTGCTGCCCGCAGTTTATTTTTCGTCGGATCTAAGAATTGAAAAAAAATTGTGCAATGTCTTCTGCATCAGGCTACGTTGCGATTCCTCGCTGCCCGGTGATCTTCGATGGCGCGAATTATCCCGATTTCGCTGCCTTTATGCATGTTCACATGCGCGGTCTCCGCCTTTGGGGTGTGCTCTCCGGCGAGGTCCCCTGTCCGCCGTGTCCCCCTGCTCCTGTGGCTCCTCTTCCGCCGACGCCGATTGTTCTTGCTGCTGATGCTTCTCCGGAGGCCAAGGATGCTGCTCAGAGCGCTGATGATCGTGCTGTTGCTGCCTATGACCTGAAGTTCAAGCAGTATTTTGCTGATCTCGAGTCCTATCGCCACGCTCTGACTGCCTACACTCAGTGGGTCGATGAGGATGCTTGTGCTGCTGCTGTTCTCACCTCCAGTGTTCTGCCCCAGTATGCTGCTGAGTTTATGAGTCTTCCTACTGTTGCCGCTCAGTGGGCACATCTTCCTCAGCGCTATCAGCCGTCTGGAGATGCTCTTTACCTGTCTGTAGTTCGCCAGGAGCATGCTCTTCAGCAGGGTGATTCCACTATTGATGAGTTCTATACTCAGAGTGCTGCTATCTGGCGTCAGCTTGATTCTCTCTGTACTGCTGTTTGTGGCACATGCTCGTGCTGCCAGATTGTGCGCTCGGATTTGGAGTTTCACCGCATCTATGAGTTTTTGTCTCGACTTCGCCAGGAGTTTGAGCCCCGGCGTGCTCAGCTGAATTCTCGTGGTCGTGTTCTGCTCTCTGAGGTGTTGTCTGAGCTTCGGGCTGAGGAGACCCGTCTCCGTGGTGCTGGTCTTCTTGCAGTTCCATCTGTGCTTGCTACTCGTGGTGCTCCTTTGCTGTCTGCTCCCTCGACTCAGTCGCGGTCCCCTGTGCCGCCGCCGCCGATACTACCCACTCCTCCAGGCCAGGGTCAGGGTCAGCTTCAGCAGCCTTAGGGTCAGAGTCAGCACCAGCAGGCTCGTGGTCAGGGCCGTCGTGGTTCTCTTCGTCACTACTCTTACTGCAACAGGGATGGTCACACTTGGGCCACCTGTTATACACGGGACCCCAGTCTACGTCAGCAGCACCAGGCTCGTGGGCAGTCGGCTCCTTCCGGGTCTTCAGCAGTTCCTCTCTCTGATCAGGACATTATCAGGAGTCTTCGCGGTCTGCTTGCTGCTACAGGCTCTTCTTCGACGGGCACTGCTGGTTCTGTGACTGATTCTTCAGGCACTGCGCGACCACCACCTTCTACACAGTCAGGTACGTCCCCGTGGTATCTGGATTCTGGAGCTTCCTTTCATATGACACCTGAGTCTTCTTTTCTGTCTGCTCTTCGTTCTCTCCCTTCCCCTGTCCGTGTTTTTACAGCTGATGGTACCTCTCTTCCCGTTTCTAGTCGGGGCACCCTTTCTACTTCTTCTTTTTCTGTTCCTGATATTTCTCATGTCCCTCTTCTTACGATGAATCTGTTCTCTGCTAGCCAGCTTACTGACTCTGGTTGTCGCGTCATTCTTGATGCTGATTCTTGTGTTGTCCAGGACCGTCGCACATAGGCCCTGGTTGGAGCTGGCCCTCGCAGTTGTGACTCTTCAGGACTTTGGGAGTTAGATTGGCTTCGTGTTCCTTCCGCTGCCACTTCATCTGCCAGTTCTTCTCCAGTCGCCGCCTCTGCCACCAGCTCCTTTCAGCAGTGGCATCATCGTCTTGGTCACCTTTGTGACTCCCGCTTGTCGTCATTAGTTCATCGTGGTCTTCTGGGGTCTGTCTCAGGACATGGGTCTTTACATTGTCAGGGATGTAGGTTGGGTAAACAGATTCAGCTTCCCTATCCAACTAGCGCGTCTGTATCTCAGCGACCTTTTGATTTAGTTCATTCTGATGTTTGGGGTCCGGCTCCTTTTGCTTCGAAAGGGGCCATCGCTACTATATTTTATTCATCGATGATTTTTCTCGATACACTTGGTTGTATTTTATGCGCTCTCGCAGTGAAGTGCTCTCCATATATCAGCGTTTTGCGGCCATGGTCCGTACTCAGTATTCTACCCTCATTCGTGTATTTCGTGCTGATTCTGCTGGTGTGTATATCTCCCAGATGTTGCGAGGTGTTCATGCTGAGCAGGGCACCCTTGATCAGTTCTCTTGTCCTGGCGCACATGCCCAGAATGGTGTTGCTGAGCGTAAGCATCGCCATCTTCTTGAGACCACTCGCTCTATGATGATTGCTTCTTCTCTCCCGCCGCATTTCTAGGCTGAGGCTGTCGCTACGTCAGCTTATCTCATCAATATTCAGCCTGCTGCTGCCTTGCAGGGTGGTATCCCTCCTGAGCGCCTATCTGGACAGTCTCCAGACTACTCCATGCTTCGCTTGTTTGGTTGTGTTTGCTATGTTCTCCTTGCTCCTCGCGAACACACCAAACTGACCGCTCAGTCTGTTGAGTGTGTCTTCCTTGGATACAGTGATGAGCATAAGGGCTATCGCTGCTGGGACCCTGTTGGTCGTCGGATGCGTATCTCTCGTGATGTTACTTTTGATGAGACGTGTCCTTTCTATCCTCTCCCCACCGCTGGTACCTACTCGGTGGAAGATATCTCTTTTCTTCTCTTTCCTGATACACCTCCTTCTACTCCTATTGTGTCTTCTTCCGGATCTGCTCCCCTTGATGCACCTTCTTCGACACCGTCCTCCTCTGCTCCGTCTAGTTCTCCTAGTTCTCCTCAATCTCCGGAGTCTTCCTCTGCCATTCCTTCTTCTTCATCATTGTCTCCTGTGTCGTCTTCCTCCGATGAGCTTCCCTATACTCGTCCTGTTCGTCAGCGCCGTGCCCCTAACCGTTACTCTCCTAGTCAGTATGGTCTTTCTGTTGCCTCCGAGCCGACTTCTTATCGGGACGCTGAGCATCATCCTGAATGGCAGCTGGCCATGGCTGAGGAGATTGCTGCGCTTGAGCGCACTGGCACCTGGGATCTTGTTTCTCCCCCTCCCGATGTTCGTCCTATCACGTGTAAGTGGGTTTATAAGATTAAGACCCGCTCTGATGGATCTCTTGAGCGTTATAAAGCGCGTCTTGTGGCTCGTGGTTTTCAGCAGGAGCATGGTCGTGACTATGATGAGACCTTTGCTCCTGTGGCTCATATGACCACTGTGCGTACTCTTCTTTCTGTTGCTTCTGTTCATCACTGGTCTGTGTCCTAGCTTGATGTTCAGAATGCCTTTCTTAATGGTGAGTTGAGTGAGGAGGTTTATATGCAACCTCCTCCTAGGTATTCTGTTCCCGAGGGGATGGTTTGTCGTCTTCGCCGTTCTCTTTATGGCCTTAAACAGGCCCCTCGTGCCTGGTTTGAGCGCTTTACTTCTGTAGTGACTGCTGCTGGTTTCTCCCCTAGTGCTCATGATCCAGTGCTGTTTGTTCACACTTCTCCTCGTGGATGCACTCTTCTTCTTCTCTATGTTGATGATATGATCATTACTGGTGATGACCCTGAGTATATCGCCTTTGTTAAGGCTCGTCTTCGTGATCAGTTTCTTATGACTGACCTTGGTCCTCTTTGATACTTTCTTGGGATTGAGGTTTCCTCCACTTATGATGGCTTTTATATCTCCCAGGAAAAGTATATTCAGGATCTTCTAGCTCGTGCTGCTCTTGGGGATGAGCGCACTGTTGAGACCCCTATGGAGCTTAATGTTAAGCTTCAACCTACTGATGGTGATCCTCTTTCTGATCCGACCCGTTATCGTCATCTTGTTGGGAGTCTTGTTTATCTTGTTGTGACTCGTCCTGACATCTCTTATCCTGTTCATATTCTGAGTCAGTTTGTTTCTGCTCCTACCACTGTTCACTATAGTCATCTTCTTCATGTTCTTCGTTATCTTCGTGGTACGATCACTCGTCGTCTTTTCTTTCTGCGTTCTAGCTCCCTCCAGCTCCAGTGCTATTCGGATGCTACATGGGCGAGTGATCCTTCGGATCGCCATTCCCTTTCTGCTTACTGTGTGTTTCTTGGTGGTTCGCTTATTGCTTGGAAGACGAAGAAACAGACAGCGGTTTCTCGTTCAAGTGTTGAGGCTGAGTTGCGTGCTATGGCCTTGTTGACTGCTGAGGTGACCTGGTTATGGTGGTTACTTGTGGATTTTGGGGTCTCTATTACCACACCCAGTCTGGTTTTGTCTAACAGTACAGGTTCTATTAGTGTTGCACGTGATCCGGTCAAGCATGAGCTTACCAAGCATATTGGTGTTGATGCTTTCTATAGACGTGCTCAGGTGCAGGCTCAGGTTGTTGCGCTTCAGTATGTGCCTTCAGATTTACAGTTGGCGGATTTCTTCACGAAGGCACAGACCAGAGCGCAGCATGATTTCTTACTCTCCAAACTCAGTGTTGTGGATCCACCCTGAGTTTGAGGGGGGGGTGTTAGATGTATATATCTCTATTATATTTCCCCCATATGTTAGGGGGCTTCCTGCATATTTGTCCTGTACCTGTACTATATATTGTGGCCTTTGGCCCCCAGAGGAATACAAGTTGCATATTCCTGACAGTTTCATCCTTGTGCTGCTATAACCAGGTGCTCCATGAGAAAAGACTTGGATTCTGATCTCTCGTATCATAAGAACCCAGGACTAGTAAAGCATCATACTCACTGAAGGATCCGTTTAAGGTAATACACTAAGCCTCATGCTTATGTATGTAGTCATGTTGATTGTATATAGTCAAACAGTCACTAACATTTTCAGTTGTAAATCAGGTGGTGAGGTTTCTAAACGAGTTAGTGGGATGGAGGAAGAGTCTTGAATCTTTGAGTGCCACTGCTAGAAATAGCTTTATGGTTCCATTGTCGATGAGGCAGCTTTCTATGAAGTTCCTTCCAAAAATTTGAGATCAATAATGGCACTCTCAGTAGACAGACTTCTTTTTTCACACCACTCTCTTCCTCTTGAAAGTGCAGGAACCAAATGCCATAACTTATCCAACAATGAACAAAACACTTCACTGTTGCTCGAAATTTTAGTAGACAGCAACCAAGATACACATAATAATAATTAACACTTTGCAACAAAAGATATTAGTGCATTAATCATAACTTTTAATGGGGTAGTTTATCTGCTTCATTTGGATAGAGAAAGAGAGCAATTTTTAGAGAATATTCAGTCGTCCCCCCATACAGCGTCCGACGCGGCCTGATTTTGGGTTGTATAGGGGCGCCGGATTGGTTCACAATTGGGGGGCGCTGGATCCGGGTCATGCCCCCCATACAAAAAATTTGAACAAGTTTCTATTCATCAAATCAACAAGTTTGTTTATCAAATCAACAAGTTTGTTCATCAAATCAACAAGTTCAATATGGCAAATAAATAATTCAACATACAAATTTATTATAAGTTTAGCAAATTAAACAAACAATTCAAAAAGTTCAATGTAGCAAACAAAGACAAACAAATAAACAAACTACCTGACTCCTTTGAGCCTCCACAAATACTCCACCAGATCATCTTGCAGTTGACTATGAGTATTCGTGTCTCGAACTTCTTGCCACCTAGCGAGAAAATAAGAAAATGCAGGTGGCACTTGGTGATCAGTATCTGCAAGAGGACTTGGTAATAATACGGTTCAGTGTCAAACACTGGAGTCTCCTGCTTGCTCTCAATGATCATGTTGTGCAAGATCACATAGGCAGTCATGACTTCCCACATCTGATCTTTCGACCAGATAAGATGGAAAAACGAGATTGTAGCATACTGAATACCATCTCCACATCCTTCCCTCAAGCCTCCTGTTATGTGGCAAACCAAGGTTTCTTTCCTCAAGGCACAAGGTTTGAGATTGTCTTCACAAATGTTGACCATCTTGGGTAGATGCCATCTGCCAAGTAGTAGCCCTTGTCATACTGGTGGCAATTGATCTCGAACTACACTGGAGGATCTTTGCCTTAAAGAAGCTTGGCGAACACATTTGAACACTATAGCACGTTGATGTCATTGTGTGATCCTGCCATACTGAAGAAAGCATGTTAAATCCATAGATCCTAATATGCCACAGCCTCAAGAACCACACTACATGATCCTTTGTGACCTCTGTACATGCCTTGGTGCGCGAATGGGTAGTTCTTCCATGACCAGTGCATACAGTCAATGCTTGAAAACCTCTTGATGTGTTCTTTTCCAAGATCTGAGTCGTGTCTTCTACATTGGGTGTTCTCAGATACACTGCCACAATTGCCCTGCAAAACCTATACATGCAGTCGATGAGTATGGACTCGGCCATGCGGAGGTAATCGTGATGTGTGTCTCCAGGAATTCCATATGCAAGCATCCAGAGAGCAACTGTACATTTTGGGATTGTGGAGAAACCAAGCATGCCAACGGCATATCTCTTCAGTTTGAAGTAGTCATCAAACTCTCTCAATTGGTCGGCGATCTTAAGGAAAAGCTTCCGACTCATTCTGAAATGGCGCCAAAATGTGACGTCTCCATGCAATGGGTCATCGGTGAACTAGTCGGCGTAGATCATGCAGTAGCCTTCCATCCTCTGCCTCGGCTTGCTCTTGCATCACCTAGGCTTCGAACCCCCAGCAAACGTTACTCGTCGGCGCGAGCAATCATGCCTAGGAGGGAAGTGACGATCATGATATGATCGCCGTTGTCGACGGTTTCTTGGGTGCCAGCAGCAATGGTGACTTTGTCATCCATCGGAGCGGCCAACATATCTTCCTCATCTAAATCTATTCCTTTGGAAAACCATCGGTCACCTAGTGGGTAGGACGGTTGTGTCGCAGGCTTGGAGCTACCAGCAGGCGGAACGGCAGTGACACGGGTGAGAAGGCAGATTTGGAGGGCGTGGGAGTATTTCTGGCGGCTGTGCGGGTGGCTCTAGCGGACTGAACGGCAGACAACGACAAGAGGTGGCCGTCGAGGGAGGAAATACATGATGTGGGTGAATTTACGCATGTGTGTGATGTCTATGCGTGCTTCTATTCTTGTAGATAGTGTTGGGCCTCCAAGTGCAGAGGTTTGTAGAATAGCAGCAAGTTTCCCTTAAGTGGATTACCCAAGGTTTATCGAACTCAGGGAGGAAGTGGTCAAAGGTATCCCTCTCAGGCAACACCGCAATCAAGATACAAGAAGTCTCTTGTGTCCCCAACACACCCAATACACTTGTCAGGTGTATAGGTGCACTAGTTCGGCGAAGAGATAGTGAAATACAAGTAATACGAATGATTATAAGTGGTAATTGCAATCTGAAATAAAAAATGGTAGGAAGCAACGGTGACAGAAAAGAGCTTGACGGGGAGGAAGAGACTAAGGGCCCTATAGTCCCTGGCAACGGCGCCAGTTTTAGTTCTAAACAATGTTACAATGCTTAGAAACAAGGCCTAGGGATCATACTTTCACTAGTGGACACTCTCATATAAATATCTTCTATTCATGATATTACTCTAAACTACTCTCCGGTTGGACAACTCTAATCCACGGTAGGGCTATAACAGCACACCTCAAAGTTCGCATTCTCCATCTAGACAACCCTACACTATCACCTTGAGCGCTAGATGGTTCCAACAAATACCACAATTTCATAGAGACAACCAACTCAAAATATAACTCATGATAAGTATTTATGTAATCTTTAGCCTAAGTGCCACACGGTGTGAACACTGTCACCTTCACACACGTGGGGATATCCGGAGATTAATTAAAGCACTTGAGTAGCAGAGTATATCTACTTGATTACAAAGCTCATGACCACAATAAGATCACGCATAGAGAGAGAGATGAACACATAGCTACTGGTAGAGCCCTTAGCCTTGAGGGAGAACTACTCCCTCCTCATCATGGGAGTCAGCAACGGTGATGGAGATGGCGGTGGAGTCGATGGAGATGGCTCCGGGGGCAATTCCCCGTCCCAGCAGGGTGCCGGAACAGAGAATTATGTCCCCCGAATCTCCTCTTCAGTAGTGGCGGTGCTGCGGAACTTTTTGTGAAGATCTGATCCGCGTAGGGTTTACACCTCGAGGAGACGTATAAGTAGGCGAAAGGGCAAGGTCGGCGGAGGGCCAGGGGGGCCACACCATGTGGCTGCGCGGCCAGGGGGACCCGCGCCACCGTATGGTGTGACCGCCCTGGTGCCCTCCTCTGTCTCTCCTTCAGGATCTGTGTCGTGTCGGGTAAAATATCGACTTTGGCTTTTGTTTCGTCCAATTCCGAGAATATTTCTTTTCTGGCTTTTCTGAAACCAAAAACAGCAGAAAACAGGCAACTGGCACTGCGGCATCTTGTCAATAGGTTAGTTCCAGAAAATTTATAAAAATACTTCAAAGTGTAGACAAAGCATAAGACAAAGTTGATACTAAACAAGCATGGAACATCAAAAATTATAGATACGTTTATGACGTATCAAGCATCCCCAAGCTTAACTCCTTCTCGTCCTCAAGTAGGTAAGTGATAAAAAGAATAATTTTTAAGGTGACATGCACCATCACAATCTTGATCAAGGTATTTGTAAAGCATTGATAGCTGGGATCAAAGTACTCTAAACATGAGCATGAAATATGTAGTTCTAATAATAAGACATAGCAACTATGTTATAACATGAAAGGATACAAACAAAGATCATGAATAACAATGCATTGAAAGACGTTTGTTTGTTTCACATATATAAAACATAGCATAGTGGTATTAGGTGCAATAAATAAATGCAAAGGACGCCTTCAAAGTTCATAAGGGTGACTAGATACAAATAGTTCAAGAACAAGCAATATCAAGATTACGAATCAATCAATAAGTTTGGGACAATGCACATAAAACTAAGAATGACAACTATGCTCTCCTAGTTGGTGCATAAAGATAGAAGGTGGAGACTCAATATAAAAGTAGGAATAAAGGTCCTTCACAGGGAAGCAGGGATTTCAAGTTTCATAAAGAGCTTCCAAAAATTATGGTACTTGTTAGCTTTCAGCTCTCATTGCCCCTATCATAGGCATTTTGAATTGATTAAGGTTAAAGTGAACAAAGTATGGAGTATATGCTTGACAAAATATAAGTTGGCAATCTCATGTCCCTTGAGTACGAGGGTCGTTCCTCATGCTACTCAACTTTAGTCACAAGCAAGTTCTTGTCATTATAAGTATATGTGTATCATAGAGAACCGCCAATAGGGTACCCCATGCCCCATGACACAGGAGCTATCTCATATCAAAATGACAAGGCAACTAACAGTGAGCATCTCAGCGATCTTTTTATTTACCATGAGTATGGTGATTTTTTCTATATTTTTTCTGAAGATGCTTCATAGATTGTTCACTATGGTTATGCTGCAAGTTTCCACCATGATTAGGCATGGCTTAGGCTAGCCGCCCAGGCATTTCTCTAACACATATATAATACTCCATGACAGCATGGTTCTGCTAATTCCCAACTTATAAGTGCAAGCATATACAACATATATGACACAATGGTTCAAGTTTATTAGGTGCAATAAATAAAGTGTGCCATCAAGTTTGTGAGAGCTTTAATCACTAATTTTCACATAACAAGTTTAATTTGGAAGATAGATCAAAACATGAATATACTTGGAATGGTGTAACACAGCATGCATAAGAATTTATAGTGGGCTCTTTGGAATAACTTGGTTTCTTGGGAGTTGGATGCACGAGTAGAGCATACTCAGTACAAGTGGAGGCTAGCAAAAGACTGGGAACGACCAACTAAGAGAGCAATAATGTCCATAATCATGCAAAGCGACAAAACATTATCAATTAAAGCATAAAGTGTTATCACAAGTCAAAAACTAAATGATCATAGAGGCTAAGGTAACTGGTTTATAGTCTTAACATGGTGTAAACATGTGCCAAGTCAACCCGAGGCTAAGGTGACCTTATGCTTTTGTATGCTAAAACAACGCATGATTCTTATAAGGCACATTAAGCAATCTCAATTGTTTGGAACAATTCATGCTACAACAATAATCATTAAGGATAAGGTCAAAGCAACATCTAGCATGACATGGTAAAGTCTAAGACACAGTCAAACAAGCTCCCTTTTGTACCACCATAAGCATGAAACTTTCTACTCTTTTTCCAACACCAATTGACTTATTTGAAACAACTCCAAAGATAATAATCAACAAAGATCAGTTATCTTGTCTCACAAATCCACAAAGAAGAACTAAAAAGTTCTAAGCTGAAATCACAAGAAAAATAAAGCTAAACGCAGTGCTAGCAAAAGAGAACACTCACAAACAATAAGAGTGAAAACTAGAGTGTTCTAAACAATGAAAACAAAGTGTGTCTCTCTCTAAAAGAAGTGTGCTGGGACCCAACCAACTTATTGCAGCAAACATAGCAAAGGGAAACTAGAAACAAAAACAAAGATGCTCCAAGAACAACACAATAGTGCATGAATCAATTAAAATAAAGTGTTTTGAAAGAAAACCTAAGATTTTTATTGATGAAGAAGGGGATGCCTTGGGCATCCCCAAGCGTTGACGCTTGTACTTCTTGAATATTTTTTGGGGTGACATGGGTGGCATCCTCAAGCTTGAGCTTTTGTACATTCTTCATCTCATCACCCCGGTCTTCCCTACACTTGAAAATTTCCTTCATATAAAAACTTCACACAATCTTTATTAGCAACATTAGTGTATGCAAGATAATAAGTCTTTGGGTTCAGTTTCAACTCAAGTAAAACTTCCAAATAAACACAAGCTTACTATAGAAAATCCTTTTAAAGGCTCAAGTGATCAAAGAGAACTCAAAAAGAAACCGATAAGAGGCAAATGCAAATAATGGCAGAAATCTGTCAAAACAGACCAGCAGGTAAAAACTGATTTTTTTTAAGACCTTCTGTTGCTCAAATCTAAAAGTGTTGAACTAACGAAAGTTAGATAATAACCTAGGGCATAATCTCAAAACATTATAGTTCAATCTGATGTATAGGAATTTTTCACGTATTTTTACAGTGAAGCAGAAAAATCTGTTTCGGGACAACAACTTCCCCAAATCTTACTTCTCTCTCACAAAAAGGATAAGGAGAGGTTATTAAAGAACTAATAACTTCCAAGACTCAACAAAATAAAAGCCTACTAAAATTTGGGTTATCTCCCAATTAGTACTTTTCTTTAATGCCTTTTAGCTAGGCTTGATAGTTTGAGAAGATGCTCACATAAGAAATATGAATTGAAGTAAAAGAGAGCATCAAGAAGCAAATATAAAACAAATTTAACTCTAACCCACTTCCTATGAAAAATAATCTTGTAAAGAAACAAGTCATGAAAGCACAAAGCAACGAGCACAGGAAAGCAAAACAAGTGCAACTTCAAAATTTTCAAATAAACAGGGGAAACTTGATATTGTTGAGATACATAAAACCATGTTTCCTTCTCTCATAATAAGTTTTAGTAGCATCATGAATAAAATTAATGATATAACTATCACATAAAACATTCTTATCATGAGCCACATGCATATAATAATTATTACTCTCCACATAAGCATAGTCATTCTTATTAATTATAGTGGGAGCAAATTCAACAAAATATTTATCACTATTATTGTCATCACCATAGTCATTAAATATAGGAGGCATATTGTAATCATAATTAGTTTTCTCCTCAATAGTAGGTGGACTGAAAATATCATATTCATCATTGTAATCATCATATATTGGAGGTATATTGTAATCATAATTAATTTTCTCCTCAATAGTAGGTGGACTGAAAATATCATATTCATCATTGTAATCATCATATATTGGAGGTATAGTATCATCATAGCAAATTTTCTCCTCTAAAGCTGGAGAACTAAAAAGATCATTTTCATAAAAACTAGCTTCCCCAAGCTTAGACGTTTCCATAGCATTAACAATAATGGTGTTCAAAAAATTCATACTAATAACATTGCTATTACCATGCAAATAAAGTTCCATAGGTTTTTTTAATTTTCTCTTCAAACACTTCATGTCCTAACTCGAGATAAATACTATAAAGCTCTCTAATTTTTTTCGTTTTCCATTAAGACTAACTAGTGAAAATAAAAACAAGAAACAAAAAGATCTAATTGCAGAATCTAAAGGAAATAACTTCGAGCACTAACACACCAGCAACAGTACTAGAAGATAGCTTAGTAGCCAGAGGATGTGAGTACCTTTTACCTTACCTCCCCGGCAATGGCGCCAAAAAAGAGCTTGATGTCTATGCATGCTTCTATTCTTGTAGACAGTGTTGGGCCTCTAAGTGTAGAGGTTTGTAGAACAGTAACAAGTTTACCTTAAGTGGATTACCCAAAGTTTATCAACCTCAGGGAGAAAGTGGTCAAAGGTATCCCTCTCAAGCAACCCTAGAATCAAGATACAAGAAGTCTCTTGTGTCCCCAATACACCCAATACACTTTTCAGGTGTATAGGTGCACTAGTTCGGCGAAGAGATAATGAAATACAAGTAATATGGATGATTATAAGTGGTACTTGCAATCTGAAATAAAAAATGGTAGGAAGCAACGGCGCCAGAAAAGATCTTGACGGGGAGGAAGAGACTAAAGGCCCTATAGTCCTCGGCAACGGTGCCAGGTCTAGTTGTAAACGGTGTTTCAATGCTTAGAAACAAGGCCTAGGGATCATACTTTCACTAGTGGACACTCTCATTTAAATATCTTCTCTTCATGATACTACTCTGAACTATTGTCCGGTTGGACAACACTAACCCATGGTAGGGCTATAACAGCACACCTCAAAGTTCGCATTCCCCATCTAGATATCCCCACACTGTCACCTTGAGCACTAGATGGTTCCAACAAATACCACAATTTCATAGAGACAACCAACTCAAAATATAACTCATGATAAGTATTTATGTAATCTTTAGCCTAAGTTCCACACGGTGTGCACAATGTCACCTTCACACACGTGGGGATAGCCGAAGATTAATTAAAGGACTTGAGTAGCAGAGTAGATCTACTTGATTACAAAGCTCATGACCACAATAAGATCACGCATAGAGAGAGAGAGATGAACACATAGCTACCGGTAGAGCCCTTAGCCTCGAGGGAGAACTACTCCCTCCTTATCATGGGAGTCAGCAACGACGATGGAGATGGTGGTCGATTCGATGGAGATGGCTCCGGGGGCAATTTCCTGTCCTGGCAGGGTGCCAGAACAGAGACTTCTATCCCCCGAATGTCCTCTTCGGTAGCGGCGGCGCTGTGGAACTTTTTGTGGAGATCTGATCCACGTAGCTTTTAGGTCTCGGGGAGATGTATAAGTAGGCGAAAGGGAAAGGTCGGTGGAGGGATGTGGCCGTGCGGCCAGGGGCCTGTGCCACCGCATGGTGTGGCCTCCCTGTTACCCTCCTCTGTCTCTCCTTCGGGCTCCATATCGTGTCTGGTAAAATATCGACTTTGGCTTTTGTTCTGTCCAATTTTAAGAATATTTCTTTTCTGGCGTTTCTAAAACCAAAAACAGCAGAAAACAGACAACTGGAACTGCGGCATCTTGTCAATAGGTTAGTTCCAGAAAATGTAAAAAAATACTTCAAAGTGTAGACAAAGCATAAGACAAAGTTGATACTAAACAAGCATGGAACCTCAAAAATTATAGACACATTTACGACGTATCAGCATGTCGCCGACAGGGCTGACCAGCGTTGTTTTCAGCTCCATCCGGCACCCCCACTTTCCCGTTGTGGGTTGGGTTCGTCCTTGAAGTGCCGGATAACAAAACAAGCCATGCCGACATGAAATAATATTTGGGGGGCCGGATGGGCATCATTTTGAGAGCACGCACACCCCCCACATAGCCCTTTAGGGACCCCGAGTGGAGATGCTCTTAGGGGAAATAGTATGAGGGTATCCTGCTGCAAATATATTTAAATAATATATGTACAAATGTATGTAGAAAGAAAATAAACATTATATATTACGGTCTTTACATGCTTAACGGCTAGTAATGTTTTCAGTTTGCTCAATGGATAACAAGGTAATGTCATTCTCAAAGGTATTTTTACAAAGATGTAGAGATGCCTGACTTCCTTTGAATTATCTCCTCTCTACTATGGTTTAATCCATTTCACTTCACCAATGACTCCTTTTGATCATATTGTAATTAAATCCAAGTGACTAAAGAATGGTCATTAGAATCCTTTGATCGTACGAGACTAAGGTTTCCAGGTGGCTACTGATATGTCCAAAATATATGTACTTACCCGAACACTTTTGTTATTGTTTCTCCTCTAAACTTGTGTGATTTGGATAAAACTAACACGGACTGACGCTGTTTTCAGCAGAATTACCTTGGTGTGTAGTTTTTGTGCAGAAAATCAACTATCAGGAAAAATCCGAGAAAATATGCCAAAAATCCTACTTCTCCAGAAGATCCACGGAGCCAGAAGACGAAACGGAGTGGAGGCCTGGGGGGCACACCCCTGCCAGGCGCGGGTGGGCCCATCCCACGCCTAGGGGGTGCGGCCACCCCAGGCACCCCCTCGGGCTCCCTCTTCGCCTATAAGTTACCCCTTGGCCTAAAAACCGAGGGGGGGTCGACGTTTTTCCAAAAAGAGTTCCGCTGCACCGCCACCACCAAAAGCCGCGATTCGGATCCAGAAACTCCGTTCTGGCACCCTGCCGGGACGGGGAATTTGGGAAGGATAATCGCCATCTTCATCACCAACGCCTCTCCATCAACCATCAATGTTTCCCTCATCCATGAGTGAGTAATTCCCCGCTGTAGGATATGGGGATGGTAGGGATTGGATGAGTTCTATCTTGTAATCGAATAAGATTGGTAGGGCATAGTGTCTAGTATCTCTATTAGTGCTATTTGAGTTTGTTGCAACTTGTTATGCTTAATGCTTGTCACTAGGGCCCGAGTGCCATGATTTCAGATCTAATCTTATTATTGAATCATTATGATAGTATTGTTTGTGATCTTATCTGCAAGGTGTGTACACATATCATTGTCCGGATCCAAAGGCCCTGAAGTGACAGAAATTAGGACAACCGGAGGGAATGGCTGTGGTGTGATGATCACATGTGTTTATGGAGTGTTAACGCTTTGCTCCGGTTCTCTATTAAAAGGAGAACATTAATTGTCAGTAGTTCCCTAGAGGCCCCGCTACCACGGGCTGGCAGGACAAAAGATGTTGTGCAAGTTCTCATTGCGAGCATGCATGCCTATATATGGAGCACATGCCTAGGATTATTTAGTACTTAGATGCTTGTTCTTATTTATCTGCAATGTCCTAGATCTTTAAGTTACATGTTTATACTCGTCCATGCAATGCCCGTACATCCATCCCTATGCCTACCACGCTCATATCCTATGGTTTGATGCTACTGTAACTATTGCTCCTATTTCACTTCTGTTGTTGCTTTGTTGTTGCCACTACAAACTGTTGTTACTGATAAACTTCTGTGATCAAGAACTATTTCCAGGTGCAGCTGAATTGACAACTCAGTTGTTAAGGCTTGCAAGTATTCTTTGGCTCCCCTTGTGCCGAATCAATAAATTGGGTAATACTACCCTCGAAGACTGTTGCGATCCCCTATACTTGTGGGTCATCAAGACTATTTTCTGGCTCCATTGCCGGGGAGCATAGCTTTATTTGTAAGTTCACTTGGATCTATTATTGTTCACTGTTACTCCTTTCATCATGGGGAAGTATCGTGATGGAATGTTTCCTCTTTTACCATCCACTACAAGAAGAGGTATAGTCCTAAACACCTCTATTGCTCTTGATTCACTGTCTGTTATAAGTAAGCTTGTTACACCACAACCACATACTCATGCTACACACATCGCTACTACTGTTGAATCTGAAATTGCTTCTGATACTCATGATGTTACTTCTACTGTTCTTGATGCAAGTGGTTCATTATGTCCTTTCCTAGATGCTACTATGGCTGGTCTAGGAAATACTGAAACTCCTAGTGAAGACACTGTTACACCTGTCAGCTCACCTGAGTCTAGAGAGAGTTATGATATTAATGATGGTTACATTGAGTTCACTAATGAATTTTTTGAAGAGTGCCAAAACACACATGGTGCTAGTGCTATTAAGAGTCTCCTTGGTAGACGTACCATTATTCCTAAACTGTCCTATGATCCTAAGTTTGTCACCTCTCTCATAGATATTAAAGATAAAGATTATGATTTCTCTCTTGATTTACCCTACTTAGACAATATTGAGAAAGAACCTTTTTGTGGGACTGAAAATGAGAGTGCTATGGCTCATATGAATGAGCTTTCCACTATGAGTGCTTTATTCTCTGATAATTTTAAGATGCACAAGTACTTTGTTACTAAGATCTTCTCCTTTTCACTAAAAGGAGAAGCTAGGGCTTGGTTTAATAGATTACCTCCTGGTTCTATTGATAGCCCTGATTGTTTGATTGCTTCTTTCTTCTAGAAATATTTTCCTCCCAGTGCTAGACATGCTGCTTTGCAGAGACTTTTTGATTTTAAATAGGGAGAAGAAGAGAAATTTCCTGAGTCATGGACAAGGTTCTGTGCCTTGATTCATGCACATCCTGGATGTCCATTGCATAAGAATGAGCTTCTTTATATTAATTATAATGGAATAACTGATGATTCTAGGAAATACCTAGATAGCTTTGCTGATTGTGTTTTCAGGAAAAGAACTCCTACAGATGCTGAAGAATTAATGGCTAAGATAAGTAAGAATTATGATGATTAGGCTTCAAATGAGCTAAATACACCTGAGCCTATTACTCCTGAACCAGTTGTGCCAGCACCAGTTCGAACACCAACACCAAAGAAGAGGGGAGTTATTGCATTAAATGATGAAGTGGTGAAGGAAGCTAAGAATTGTCTAAAGGAGAAAGGTATTAGAGCTGAAGATGTGAAGAATCTACATCCTATAGAAGAATTATGTAAGTCAATTCCCCACTCATCCACTATTGAGGTACACTCTCTCCAACACTTTGATGAAGGTGATATTCCCTATGGTCAGCCTCCTGATCAATGCTTAGAGGAACTTGACATTTTTATTGTTAAGCAAGATAATTTTAATAAACAAGTTCAGAATCATTTATTGGAAAAATCTATAGCTTTAAACAGTTGAAATATATTGTGGAAAGAACTTCCAATGATATTAAAATACTTTGTAAACACTATCAAATGGTTCAAACCCAACTTGATCAACTTGCTAAGGTACAAAAGGATATGCTAGTTAATGCCTCATGAGATAAACATGCTTATGGAATTAGAACTAGGAGTGGTATAGCTACTCAAGATACTTTATATCCTAAAGGACACCCTAAAAGAATTGAGCAGGATTCTCAATAAGGTGAAAGTAGTGGTAGTCCTCGTAAGAGAAAGAAAAAGAAACACAATATAGTTGAGGAACCACTTGAACCTGCTGTAGATCCTAATAGTATATCTGTCTCTGATGCTGAAACTGAGAGTGGTAATGGTAACAATGTTGCTCCTGATAAGGAGGAAGGTGAGGAATAACCTGAGAAGCACACTAAGAACACTAGGTACACTAAGGAAGACTTTGTTGCTAAGAAACATGGTAGTGAGAGAGAACCTTGGTGCAGAAACCTATGCCTTTTCAGGTAAGAAACACAAGTCAAAGGAGGAAGAACACTACAACAAGTTTTGTGAGTGTATGAAGCCTTTATTTTTGCAAATTCCTTTGACTGATGCTATTTTTGCAAGTTTATGTGATTTGGGAGCTGGAGTTAGTGTTATGCCTTTTTCTCTCTACAAGAGACTCCAGCTAGAAAAGTTCATACCAACTGATATATCTTTGCAAATGACTGATAAGTCAACTACTATTCATGTTGGTATATGTGAGGATGTTCCTGTTCAAGTGGCTCATAATTGCTTGGTTTTAACTGATTTTGTTGTGCTTGAGATGCCTGAAGATGATAATATGTCTATTATTCTTGGGAGACCTTTTTTAATACTGCAGGTGCTGTCATCAATTGCAATCAAGGAAAAGTAACATTCAATATTAATGAAAAAGAGCATACTGTTTATTTCCCCAAGAAGGTTGCTAAGAGCTATTGCCTGAATTCCATTAAAAATATTGAGAGCATCAAGGTTGGAGAAATATATTGTCCCATTCCACAAGAAATTTTTGAAACTATTATGATTGGGACCATTGCTATCAAGTATGAGGTAACATAATCACCTTGTGGAATATAAAGTTTTGTTTCATATAAGATTGTTTTGGTAACAAGACTTGATCAACCTTTTTAACAAAGGATTTTAATGGACAAAATAATGTTTTCACTATGGTTATACTTGCTTTCTTTTACTTTTCTCCTTCCTAGTTTTTTCCTTTTCTTTTGCTAGCTTTGGTTCTGTTAGTTGTTTGCTTGTTAGAGAGTCTTATCTTTTGCTTCTTCTAAAAAAACTGTTTCTGAGAGAAAATCAATTTTCATACCCTAAAAATTGGCCAAAAATAAAGTTTTCCAAAAAATCCTAGAAAGTTCAAAATAAATTTTTCCTCGAAAAAAGGGGCAGAGGGACACCTGGAGTGACCCAGGGGCCACCCCAGGCACCCACACCCCTGGTAGACGTGGCCTCCCTATAGGTGGCGCCTAGGTGGGGTGTGGCCCACCAGGGCCCCTCCAAAGTGTCTCCTCCCAGCCATCTTCATTCTCTCTCTCGAAAAACACCGGAAAACTTGCTCAAGCTCAAGTTCCTGCTATTCTTGCTCATGATTTTCGATCTCCTTGCTCAGCCCATCTTTATTGTTGATTTTTGGAGGGATTGCTCCTTGGTATGTGCTTCCTCCACTTGTCCAATTAGATTTGTGATTGATAGATTGTATCTTGAGTATTTTGCTGCTATAGGTGACAGGTTGTGTGAGTTTGGATGCTTGTTTTATGCTTAGAGATTTCATTTTGATGCATGTGTATCCCTCTAGCAAGTTCCTATAGTAGTTTCTCATCATTTATCAACTTGGAAATCACCTGGTTTGATGTTTGTCTAAAAATTTCAGAAAAGAGTGGTCATGGACAACCACACATTTGGAGAAATATTTGAGGGTGATGCACCTAGGAGGGCAAGGCCTTCAAGATCATCCTCCCGAGCTAGGCCCTCATACAATGAGGATCTCATTACTCTGCGATTCGGCGACAAGGGAGATGAGGGGGATGCTCACCCTTCCACCTTTCCTTGCCAGACCTTTTCGTGGGCTGCTGAGATTCTTGATGATTTTATGACCTTGGTTCGGAGGGCTGGACTAATAATCTTTAAGCAGGATGAGAGCGTGCAATATGAAACACTTACTAAAACATTTGTGGAGAGCTTTTCTTTTACTAACAGCACGTTCAAACCAGATGTGTCCTACAAAATTTATGGCAGGACTTACAATATGACATTGAAGAAATTTTGTGAGGCTCTGGGACTTGGTACAGCTGGGTCGGCAAAGAAGATTCCAGCTTAACCCGCTGATTTTTTGGAGCTCTACCGCAGGATAACCAACGATGATGACCGTAGAGCCCAACGGGGAAAGATAAGAAATATTCAACTCCCAGCCATCAGGTACTTTGCTTACTATCTCGCCACTAGTGTTCTTGGTAGGGAGAACACTAGTAATATTTCCAACTATCATTTGGCCTTCATAGCTGCTGCGCTCAACAATGAAACTAAGTATAATCTTGGTTCTCTCATTGCTCGTCGCTTAGCTGCTAAGGGACCCATTTATGGGGGAATTATTGTTGCATGTGTTGTTGCTTCCTTGGACCTTGCTGTTGATCCAAATGATACAGTTTTGGATCCTCAGAGGCTTGATCTTGCCGCCATGAAGGTGCACCACTTTTTCACTACTGGATCTACCCTTGAGAATTTGGTTTATAGAATGCTGCTTATTAACGGGGAAGAGAGAGAGAGAGAGATCCCTCTCTCCCAAACCACTTTGTTCAGTATTTCTTAGGGACCTTTGCTGCGCTCCAAGGAGGAGATGGATGACAATCTGCACTTTCTTGGCTTCCATGGACACTATCAGGGGGACGCGCCCTCATACGACCCCTCTGTATACTACACAAGGGAGTCCTCAGCTCGTACCAGGACGAGGGAGCCTCCTCGTCGTACTACGGAGGTGCACCTACTTGGTCACCATGGAGTTGAGCCTCTCTTAGGCCAAAAGCCTAAGCTTGGGGGGAGGTATACTGACATCACACTCATCTATATATCATGTTTGGTCGGTTCTTCGTATATCCATTGTTCGCTTTCTTTTTGGTTTTTGTTTCTGCTTTCTCAAAATACCAAAAATATTTTCGTTGTTTCTCTTGGTTCGTTTCTTTGCTTTTTAGCTTTGGTTTGCCTTAAAGAAAAATCCAAAAATATTTTGCTTTGTTTTTGCTTTTTTTGTTTTTACTTTGTTGGCTTGTTTGAAAAATCGAAAACACCAAAAATATTTGTTCTTCTTCTTTGGTTTTGTGAGTTCTTTGCATGGTTCAGCCATCCTCAGTGGATTTTGGTTTCATGTTATTATTCAAGTCACACAAGTGAAGGGCAATAATGAAGATTAAGACAACTTGAGGTGTGGTAAGAGGCTGGTAACGAACTCTATTTGTTTTCATTTTTGTACATATACTCATCATTGTGAGCATGCTTAGTCTGTTCATTGTAAGTAGTATGTTACTGATGGATCCTTAGTAGTTTTTGCTTGTCTATGATTAGCTCCAACTTGCTAATAGTTTGTAGCATGTCATATGAATGTTTGCCTGCATTGTTTTTTTTCATATTTTGGTATGATATTGTGGTATCCTCCTCTGAATGTTTCATGTGAATCGACTTGGAACATGCTCACGCATGCATATGACTAAACAATAGTCACTAAGCCTCGATGCTTTATTTTGCCTCAGAGTTCTTGCAGCGGCGGAGGCAGGAAAAAAGAATGAGGGGGGCTCTTGGAAAAAAATTGGCCTTGTCATTTGTTGGGGAGGGCCAAAGTATAAATTTACATTGTTTTTAGGTGATTTTGGCAAGAAAATAAAGGGGTATACAATAAATTGCTAAACCTTAGGGGGGCCAGGGCCCCTGCTGGTCCCCCTGTCTCCGCCACTGAGTTCTTGTATCACTTCTATGCCATAATTAGTCATGTTTTGTTGCAAGCATGATTATGACAATTATTGCTCTCTTGTTTGTCGCTCCCTCTCTATTGCTAGCCTTCTGGAGTCTAAAGTATCTCGGTAAGGGGAAGTAAGAGAGTTGTCAGATCGAGATAAAAGAGTCGTAGTTTAAGAAGACATATCCAACAGAAATCGCATCAACACTTGCACTGAGTATGATCTCTACTTGTGTTTCCAACTCTCCAAAACCATTATTGCCAACTGTGTCCACCATACCTACCTATTAGCATCATTTGCTATTTTAGTGCATATTCTATATGCCTCGTTTTCTTCCAAATAAAATGTTTGACTATTTTGAGAAAGTTAGTTAGTAAAGATCTCATGAACTTGATGGCACACTTTATTTATTGCACTTAATAATCCTGAACCATTGTGACATGTCCATGAAAGTTATATGCTTGCAAATTATATGCTGGGAGTTAGCAGAACCGTGCTGTCATGGGGAACGCTTTCAACACTTACGGATACCTATCGAGTTAATACCTTGCTCTTTTGTTTGCGGATGTCGTCGGTGTGAAATAAAAGGGGAGCTTGTGAGTTCATGAAGTATATATATGTGTTAGATAAACGCCTGGGCCGCTAGCCTAAGCCATGCCTAATCATGGTGAAAACTTGCAGCATCACCATAATGAGCGTCTATGAAGCATCCTCAATAAAAAGCTATGCACATAGTAAATAAAAAGATTGCTGAGATGCTCATTGTATGCTTGCCTTGTCATTTTGATCACGGGATAGCTCATGTATCATGTGCAAGGGGTACCCCGTTGGCGGTTCTCTATGATATGCATGTATGTACAATGACAAGAACTTGCAGGTAACCAACGTTGAGTAGCATGCGGAGCGGCCCTCGTACTCAAGGGACTTGGGATTTCCAGTTTATGTTCTGTCAAGCATATAACTCAGATTGGACCTCACTTTCACCTTAACCATATAAAGATGCCTATGATAGGGGCAATGAGATCTCAAAGCTAGTGAGTACCTTACTTTTAGCATTTGGAAGCCTTTCAAACTTTTCAAAACCTTTTCACTTCCTTGTTGAGTCACCACTTATTATATGAGCACCTTCTTGAGAGCATAGTTGTCATTCTTGTGTTTGTCTCAAAACTTGGTTAATTATGTCATGACTTTGATGCTTGTATCTCTGATATCTTTACTTTTAGTCTTCATGTGAACTTCAGAGGTGCCCTTAGCATTTATATTGTTCTCTACAAACAAAGGCAAGTGAGATACCACTCTATCATACCTTACTATGAGCATAGCAATGTTTCTTATGTTTATGTTCCATGCTACTTATTATTATTGAGTTGGTTTCTCTTCATAGCTTGCAATGACTATTGAGTAGACTTGGTTGCTTACTTCTTATTATGAATGGTTTAAGTATCTACTCCTATGCTGAGAATATATACATCATATGAAGCAAATGTATTCATGAAAGTTCTTTTATCGCACTCAGTTTTCATCTGAATTGCTTGAGGACAAGCAATAAGCTAAGCTTGGGGGAGTTTATACGTCCAAAACGTATCTACTTTCCCGAACACTTTTGCTATTGTTTCTCATCTAAACTTGTGTGATTTGGATACAACTAACACGGACTAACGCTGTTTTCAACATAATTAACTTGATGTCTAGTTTTTGTGCAGAAAATCAACTATCAGGAAAAATCCCGGAAAATATGCCAAAAATCCTATTTCGCCAGAAGATCCACAGAGACAGAAGACGAAACGGAGTGGAGGCCTGGGGGGCCCAAACCCCTTCCAGGCGCGGGTGGGCCCAGCCCGTGCCTAGGGGGTGCGGCCACCCCAGGCACCACCTCGGGCTCCCTCTTCGCCTATAAGTTACCCCTTGACCTAAAAACCGAGGGGGGTTTGATGTTTTTTCCAGAAAGAGTTATTCTGCGCCGCCACCACTAGAAGCCGCGATTCGGATCCAGAAACTCCATTCTGGCACCCTGCCGGGACAGGGAATTTGGGAAGGATCATCGACATCGTCATCACCAACGCCTCTCCATCAACCCATCAATGTTTCCCTCATCCATGAGTGTGTAATCCCCCGCTATAGGCTATGGGGATGTTAGGGATTGGATGAGTTCTATCTTGTAGTCGAATAAGATTGTTAGGGCATAGTGCCTAGTATCTCTATTAGTGCTATTTGACTTTGTTGCAACTTGTTGTGCTTAATGCTTGTCACTAGGGCCCGAGTGCCATGATCTCAGATCTGAGCTTATTAATGAATCATTATGATAGTATTGTTTGTGATCTTATCTGCAAGTTGTGTACACATATCATTTTCTGGATCCAAAGGCCCCGAAGTGACAGAAATTGGGACAACCGGAGGGGATTGTTGTGGTGTGAGTGTCACATGTGTTCACGGAGTGTTAATGCTTTGCTCTGGTGCCCTATGAAAAGGAACAGCTTAATTGCCAGTAGTTTCCTAGAGGCCCTGCTGCCACGGGCTGGCAGGACGAAAGATGTTGTGCAAGTTCTCATTGCGAGCACGCATGACTATATATGGAGCACATTCCTAGGATTGTTTAGTACTTGGATGCTTATTCTTATTTATCTGCAATGCCCTAGATCTTGAAGTTACATGTTTAGACTCGTCCATGCAATGCCCGTCCATCCATCCATATGCCCACCACGCTCATATCCTACTGTTTGCTGCTACTCTTACTATTGCTCCTGTTTCAGCTGCTATTGCTTTGCTGTTGCTACTACAAACTGTTGTTACTGATAAACTTCTGTGAGCAAGAACTATTTCCAGGTGCAGCTGAATTGACAACTCAGTTGTTAATGCTTGCAAGTATTCTTTGGCTCCCCTTGTGTCGAATCAATAAATTGGTTAATACTACCCTCGAAGACTGTTGTGATCCCCTATACTTGTGGGTTATCAACTACTCAATGTCTACTCTTAATCAAACACTATACTATACTATGACTATTCTCTTAAAAGTTCCATCTATCTAAGACATCTTACTTAATGAGTATATCCACTTGATCCAATAGGATTACTTCTTGGTAACTTAATATTTGAAATACTTCCTTACGAACCCCTCTTAACATCATGTATCTTAACTCATGATAATTCATCTAGTCCAAGGATTGAGTTAACTCCTTCCACTCCTAAGTTACTTAGTTTTTCCTAAGATTCTTGTCCTAAAGATGATGATGAAAACAAAAATAACTAGTTTCTTTCTTCTTATTATTTAAAGTTAACACTTGGAAAAATAATATAATGTATCAAAAGTTAGAAGGTCAAGAACTAATCATCAGTCATTAATGATGACCTAATAGTAGATCATTGTCCAGCATATGTGATGATATGCAAGACAATATCTATGATAGAAAGTCTTTGTTTTTTTACTTAGTATAAGTTCAAGAAGTAATGTTTAGGAAACACCATGATGTTCATGGTAGAAATAGATATGAAAAGGATAAACCAAGATTTGGTTATCATATTTCTTCTACTTGAATTATTAGAGTAAATAATAGCGCTAGATTGTTTCGGCCAAAACTACTATCCACGTCACCCCGATTCTTTTCGGCCAAGCCGCCGGATAACAAAACAAGCCCCATCGGCATGAAAATAAAATGGGGGGGGGGGCGTGAGCGGCTGGGCGTGATTTTGAGCGCCGGCACCCCCCATAGCCCTTTAGGGGGCCTTTAGGGACCCCCAGTGGAGATGATCTTAGGGGAAATAGTATGAGGGTATCGTACAGCAAATATATTTAAATAGGATATGTACAAATGTATGTAGAAAGAAAAGAAACATTAGAGATTACGGTATGTACATGTTTAACGGCTAGTAATGTTTTCAATTTGCTCAATGGATAACAAGGTAATTTCATTCTTCAAGGTATGTTTACAAAGATGTAGAGACACTTGAATTCCTTTGAATTAGCTTCTCTCTACTATGGTTTAATCCATTTCACTCTACCAATGATTTCTTTGGATCATATTGTAATTAAATCCAAGTGACTTAAGAATGGTCATTATAATACTCTGATCGTATGAGACTAAGGTTTCCAGTTGGCTACTCAATGTTTACTCTGAATCAAACATTGTACTATACTACGACTATTCTCTTAAAAGTTCTATCTATATAAGATATCTTACTCAATGAGTATATCCCCTTGATCTAATAGGATTACTCTTTGGTAACTTATTCCTTGAAATACTTCCTTACGAACCCCTCTTACCATCATGTATCTTAACTCATGATAATTCATCTAGTCCAAGGATCGAGTTAACTCCTCCCACTCCCAAGTTATTTAGTTATCTCCTAAGATTCTTTTCCTAAAGATGATGACGCAAACAAACATAACTATTTTCTCTCTTCTTATTATTTAAAGTTAATACTTGGAAAGAATAATATAATGGATCAAAAGTTAGAAGGTCAATAACTAATCATCAGACGTTAATGATGACCTAATAGTAGATCATTGTCCAGCATATGTGATGATATACAAGACAATATCTATGATAGAAAGTCGTTGTTTTTTTACTTAGTATAAGTTCTAGAAGTAATGTTTAGGAAACACCATGATGTTCATGGTAGAAATAGATATGAAAAGGATAAACCAAGATTTGGTTATTAGATTTCTTCTACTTGAATTATCAAAGTAAATAATAGCGCTAGATTATTTTGGCCAAAACTACTATCCACGTCGCCCCGATTCTTTTCGGCCATGCCGCCGGATAACAAAACAAGCCCCGTCAGCGTGAAAACAAAATTGGGGGGGGGGGGGGGGGGGGGGCAGCTTGGCGTGATTTTGAGCGCCGTCACCCCCCATAGCACTTTAGGGGCCCTTTAGGGACCCCGAGTGGAGATGCTCTTAGGGGAAATAGTATGAGGGTATCGTACATCAAATATATTTAAATAGGATATGTACAAATGTATGTAGAAAGAAAAGAAACATTAGAGATTACGGTATGTGCATGTTTAACGGCTAGTAATGTTTTCAATTTGCTCAATGGATAACAAGGTAATTTCATTCTTCAAGGTATGTTTACAAAGATGTAGAGACACTTGAATTCCTTTGAATTAGCTTCTCTCTACTATGGTTTAATCCATTTCACTCTACCAATGATTTCTTTGGATCATATTGTAATTAAATCCAAGTGACTTAAGAATGGTCATTATAATCCTTTGATCGTATGAGACTAAGGTTTCGAGTTGGCTACTCAATGTCTACTCTGAATCAAACACTTTACTATACTACGACTATTCTCTTAAAAGTTCCATCTATCTAAGATATCTTACTTAATGAGTATATCCACTTGATCCAATAGGATTACTCTTTGATAACTTAATCCTTGAAATACTTCCTTACGAACCCCTCTTACCATCATGTATCTGAACTCATGATAATTCATCTAGTCCAAGGATCGAGTTAACTCCTCCCACTCGCAAGTTATTTAGTTTTCTCCTAAGATTCTTGTCCTAAAGATGATGACACAAACAAACATAACTATTTTCTCTCTTCTTATTATTTAAAGTTAATACTTGGAAAGAATAATATAATGGATCAAAAGTTAGAAGGTCAATAACTAATCATCAGACATTAATGATGACCTAATAGTAGATCATTGTCCAACATATGGGATGATATACAAGACAATATCTATGATAGAAAGTCTTTGTTTTTTTACTTAGTATAAGTTTAAGAAGTAATGTTTAGGAAACACCATGATGTTCATGGTAGAAATAGATATGAAAAGGATAAACCAAGATTTGGTTATTAGATTTCTTCTACTTGAATTATCAAAGTAAATAATAGCGCTAGATTATTTCGGCCAAACCTACTATCCACGTCGCCCCGATTCTTTTCGGCCATACCGCCGGATAACAAAACAAGCCCCGTCGGCGTGAAAACAAAATTGGGGGGGGGTGCAGCTGGGCATGATTTTGAGCGCCGACACCCCCCATAGCACTTTAGGGGGCCTTTAGGGACCCCGAGTGGAGATGCTCTTAGGGGAAATAGTATGAGGGTATCCTACAGCAAATATATTTAAATAGGATATGTACAAATGTATGTAGAAAGAAAAGAAACATTAGATATTACGGTATGTACATGTTTAATGGCTAGTAATGTTCTCAATTTTCTCAATGGATAACAAGGTAATTTCATTCTTGAAGGTATGTTTACAAAGATGTAGAGACACTTGAATTCCTTTGAATTAGCTCCTCTCTACTATGGTTTAATCCATTTCACTCTACCAATGATTCCTTTGGATCATATTGTAATTAAATCCAAGTGAATTAAGAATGGTCATTGTAATCCTTTGATCGTATGAGACTAAGGTTTCCAGTTGGCTACTCAATGTCCACTCTGAATCAAACACTGTACTATACTACGAATATTCTCTTAAAAGTTCCATCTCTCTAAGATATCTTACTCAATGAGTATATCCACTTGATCCAATATGATTACTCTTTGATAACTTAATCCTTGAAATACTTCCTTACGAACCCCTCTTACCATCATGTATCTTAACTCATGATAATTCATCTAGTCCAAGGATCGACTTAACTCCTCCCACTCCCAAGTTATTTAGTTTTCTCCTAAGATTCTTGTCCTAAAGATGATGACGCAAACAAACATAACTAGTTTCTCTCTTCTTATTATTTAAAGTTAATACTTGGAAAGAATAATATAATGCATCAAAAGTTAGAAGGTCAACAACTAATCATCAATCATTGATGATGACCTAATACTAGATCTTTGTTCAGCATATGTAATGATAGACAAGATAATGTCTATGATCGAAAGTCTTGGTTTTATTTCTTTTCTACTTAGTATAAGTTCAAAAAGTAATGTTTAGGAAATACCATGATGATCATGGTAGAAATAGATATGAAAAGGATAAACCAATATTTGGTTATTAGATTTCTTCTACTTGAATTATCAGAGTAAATAATAGACCTAGATTATTTCGACCAAAACTACTATCCACGTTGTCCCAATTCTTTTTGGCCATGGGACATCCACGATCAACGGCTGAAAACCATCCTCCGGACCCAACATTTTACTCCAATCCCACGTCTGGTGCTCTTTCGCATATGTTTTCGACCTTGAATTGAGATATGAGTCTATGATGAATGAGCATCATGGTGAAACAGACCCATATGTCAGGCGGACCATGCTGCGGGCTAGGACGAAAGATTCTTGACCGCGGACAGGTGTCGCGATGTCCGTCAGACTTTGTGTCACCGTACGGTGGACCGCTCATGCGCCATGGGACCGCTGTCAGTGTACGCGGGCGGGAACGTGCTCGGTTAGAGAGGCGTTATCAACGCGAAACGCCTCTGCATCGGCCAGTTGGCAGGGCCCCTGAGGAGACGATGTGGCGCCATGGGACCTCGATGAATGCGGATTTTCGCGGCAGAGAGGCAAGCTGGCAGTCAAGGTGGCATCGGAAGGCATGGGTGGATGCTGGTTCTCAAAGTAGAGAAATGAGCTGGCAGCATAGACCATAGGCATTCGTTGTTTCTCGCGACGATATCGTACGGTGGGTCCCAGCGATTGCATACTTTCAAGCATATGGCATAGGTTCCCGCGGCTAGATCATACTGTGGGTCCCATCCAGAGCCTTCGTGGCCAAGGAAACTCTTTTCGAATGTGGGTTCTCGTGGGCGAGAGCACAACTGGCTTCCTAGACTATAGGCGGCCGCGGGTTATCGCGGTGGATTGCCGAGCTGGCACCATCCTAGGTTTTCGCGCCCACGCATTGGCTATAAAACACCGTGTGCCAGCTCCTTCCTCCTCAACACATTAATAACCTTTCTTCTCTCCCACCTCGGCTCCCACCTCCGCCATGCTTAATTTAGCTCTGACATTCCGGTTTCGGCCTCGCCAATAAGGGCAAACATGATGCATGCCGAGAACAACATTGATGTATAGGATGAATGATCCATCCACGAGACTGACACAGTGGTTATCTCGGTCCTGTCCAATTCTTCCTTCATCGTGAACGCTGGTAATGTGCTCTTTCGTCTCTTTTTTTGTACTTTCGCATCTCATGCTCACCTTGTTTTTAGATTCTTACTTCGTTCCTTTGTCCATGCTCGCAGATGCTCTAACTTCGGCTGACATGGATATACCCTACGGGTGCACAACATTAGTATACCTGGTCCAGCCCAAGGAAGGACCACGCAAGGACACACAACCCATGGAGATTTCGGGTGGCCCAAGGCCATGACGGTTTCAACTCCTTGGAGGACAAGTGTAGATTAGATAGAATTTCAAAGGGTATCAACCCTAATTTGTAATCGACTCGACCTGTCCTGAGACCTGACCTATCTATATAAAGGCCAGGAGGGTATGGCGAGAAGGATCTCTCAACTCACCTCATACGCACCTCACGCCAGATTGCATCTGCGCACCCCTATAATCTTCGGTTCCACCGTAATCAAGAGCAGACAAGCAGGAGTAGGGTTTTCCCTCCGGGGGACTGAACCTCGGTAAATCTCGTGTCCCTGTGTTGCTTGTCTATTAACCGTTCCACGACTTCCAGCATCCCCATCTTCTCTGAAACCCAAGTCCATAACAATGGGCATTGACAAGATCGAACCTCATCAATTGGCACCATTTGTGGGACACGGGGATGCTAATTGTGCGGTCGTGACGGTTCAATCCGGAGCGATCTACGACTCATCGGCAACAGAGAGTCACCTCCTCTTCGGTGCCTTCGACTTCACCGCCCACTCGCCGGCCACCCTGAAGGATTTCGAGTCCATCGGCGACGGGCTCGAGATGCTATTCGCGAGCTTCTGCTTCCAGGTGGGGCAGACCGGCACCCTCCGCCTCCCAGAGCGGGTGCCACCACCATCCATCAGGCCCGCTTCATGGGTTTAACATCCCAGGATTAGCACCTGAAAATAGAGAGAACACATGTATGTGCATTGCATTCATGCATAAGAAAATCAGGGAAATTTTCGTGCAAAACTAAAAGAGCTATAGAGAGATTGAGATATCTCTTGTACTAATGGAAACTTTGGAGAAAGTGCGATAGATTTCGACATGACCTTTGTAGAATTCTTTGTTTGGGGGGGAAAGTTGTTAAAACATGTAGTTGAATTTCAAATATGAATTCAAATGAATTTATAAAATTCACAAATGGAAATTTGAAATATTTAATAACTTATTGGATTAAAACAAAAATTAAATTATGTATGGATAATTATAGCATTCCATAATTGATATTCAATTACAAATAAACAAGATATACTTTATAATAAATAGTAAATGAATCATATTTATATATAAGATATAAATATTTACTTGAATCAAATAATATAAAAATGGAAATTTAACTTTATTAAAATATAACAAATTACATTGTTTTACAATTGACCAATAAAAGAGAAAGTATTAACTTTATGAATAAAGTACCATGTTACAAGGTTTCTACTTTCAATAAAAGAAAGTTTAATACTAATAAAAAGAAAACCTAATTTATTCCCTATCTATATTATTTCATCTTCTTTTCTTCTAATTCTGCTTCTTTTCATTTCCTGCAAACACAACAAAAAGAAAAAGAAAACAGAACAAAAATAAAATAAAAGAATGTTAGTTGGATAGTTAGTTTTGCTCTCAAAAGTGAACAGTGAAATGCACTGTTAAGTTTCATCATTGAGCTAATCTTTAAGGGGCAAGTTTCACCAAATTGAGCATATGTTCTTATTTAGTAATGGCCTCAGTACAACATCACAGGCTTGGAGAGGGGCAAGTTTCACCATGGCAGTAAAAGTCAAAAGGTAAAGAATCCACAAATATCAAGTTTTCACTTGATCTTATCCTCCAGCAAAAGATCTATAGCTATATAAACTTGAAACCACAGGTCCCACTTGGAAGCAGCATACACATCACACGCAACTAGTGTGTTGTTTACACTATAACAAAAGGTTTGGTGTCTATAAAAGAAGTGAACCAGACGTAGTAAAGCAGACCATATCCACTTCCACCACACTCCACATCACATCAGCACAACACTACCACTAGAGTTTCATACTATCACATCACCAGCAACTGGTTGCTCCCAGGAGCAATCCAAGATCTAGGAGGGGAGGAGTTCACAGGGAAGGCAACACACCAGGAGGAACTAGTTATCAGTTCACTGCAGAGCACAAGCAAGGTTACCAATATCTACATCAGGAGGAGCAGGCAACAACTACATCACAAGGACAAAGTAGGCTAGCTGATCAAGTTCTAATACCAGCATAGAAACCTCAAGTTCAGCATCAGGTTACTACCCAACACCAAGATCATCATATAGTATCTGTTTATATCTGCATATGAAATTAAAAAATAAAACAGAAGATTGGTAAAAGTATTTCTCTCTGTTCCATATAGAAATGCTATGTTGAGTCATCATAGAGAATCTGGTAGCCACACTTTATTATCTGTTCTTATAGAGAGTTTCGCCTCAGCCTTAGCATCATTGGCAACCCAATTAAAGTCTCCTGGATAACTCATCTCAGAAGTCAACTACCTAATGAGAGCTACCCCTATGTACACTCCAAAGGGAGGCATCATAGTGGAAGATGCACTGGCAACATCCACAGAGATTGGACAAACCAAAAGAACATTCAAACTAGGTATAATAAATCCATGGACCATCTGTAAGCCATCTCAAATAATTTCTCTAGCTAAACCAGCTAGAGATTATCAAATCATGGGCATAGTCCACAAATAAGTAAAGTATCTGGTCTTATTAAGTTTATTCAAGCACAAGCGATATCTATTTTTTCTACAAATATGGCCTCAGACTTTGCATCATAGGCCAGGCCAAGCCATCAAGCACAATACATGTTCTTGTCAGTTTATAGAGAGAGGTAGTAAGACAAGCAGAGAGGGAAGCTTGATCAACCAGTTGAGCTAGTGATCTCTGGGGTAGCCAGGAGCTCACACCCTAACCACACAAGAAGAGGACAGTAAGATGTAGTATGAAGAGCAGCACTGATGTACAACACATATACCACATGTTCCAAAACAAAGAGAAGTGTATTCTTTAAACATGATGCCTACAGATTTTTAATGAAAAACAAGCACACTTTGCATTTGGCAACACAAATATTATAAACATATGACCAAATAGTCAATGACCATTCAAATGAAGTAGCAAAGCTACTAAGCAAATTACCTGAAGCATTATATCATTTAGTTAAAGTAGGAATAGATTAGATACAAGAAAATATCGCATGTAGATTAAATAAAAGGATTAATTGCCAATGCAAATTATCTAATGGTAATGAGATCATCTGGGAACCACACACAAGTAATACAACCAAAATCAGTAAGTGTCAACTGGCCCAAATAACTCCATTTGTTCATCCTTAAACAGGAGCATCTTTTATTCAAGGAATCAATAAAACCTACTGGCAATAAATGGCACTCAATAGCAAGAAGAGAATGATGCTCAAAATGAAATTATCTAGTAGGGGTAGTTATCCATCTGAACATTATAGTAGCAGCACCATTTGCTCTGGGGAATCTAATTAGAGATACTAGTGGGAAATTGAGGTATATACCAATTCAAATTCAGACAGTTAAACAATATAACCAAATCAAGTGCATCTTGGCTATCTTGTGAGCACCAAATTTGTATATCACCACAACAATAGTTTAGGATTTAGGAGTCTAACTATTTGAGATAGATTAATTATCTTAATCATAGGAGTAGCACATATCCAGTAATACTACCTGATCACAAATGATCCCTAGAACCAACAGATACACTTCCTGACCCTAATCCAATTAGTACCATAGATCAAATCCAAGATTTCCAGAACCTGAGCCTGTATTCCACACCTAAACGAATTCATCGGCTCGAAGGCCGGTCACATAAGCATTACCTATCTGGAGGCATGGTTGCTATAACAGTCAAGAAGGCCGACGCCGGGGTTGCAGAAGCTTGCCGTCCTACCGGTGTCAGAGAAGAAACGATACCATAACACCTACTTGTGGTGAGTCGTGGGTCGCCAGAGAGGAAGCAGAGACTTCACCCGTAGGAGCGGTGGAAAGCAACATCGTGGTGGGGTGACACAAAGATCATAGCAGCGCTCGACCCATGCTGAGACACACTGCGTCATCCAGCACATCACCGGTGAACAGCGGCGCCGCGGGCATCAGAACCCTAGCACCAGTGAGGGTTGGATACGACCTGGTAGAAGCACTATTCCCAAATTGAGTTGGAGGGACAGGTCAGTCTAGGGGAGGCGGAGCTCCGACAACCAACGGAGGAAACCTCAACAGCCTACCTCACCAAAATCAAGCCGGAGGTGGCGGCGCCTCGCTGCGTCGCGTGAGGGGAATCGGGGTCAAGGTCGTATACGTGCGTCCGTGTCATGGGTGGAGTGAAGGAGTAGGTCGGGGTCAAAGTGACCTTGAGCCAGGGCCTGTTGGGCCAAACCAACTTGGTCCATTGGACCAGGTCCATTTACACCCAATTGGGCCACAGCCCAACTACTTGCCCACCATCAAACCATTTTTTTTCCATTAAATAAAATCTATAAAATATTTCCAATGCATATGAAATTCATATTAAATCCTAAAAATACTTATAACATATAATTTTTTCACATATATTTATATATAAGACTATCCAATAAAAAATATTAATTTATATTTTAGCATAATAAAACTTAAATTAAATATTTTAGTGTAAGAAATCCTTTAAGGAATTTTCTAAAAATAGGGATAAGACATAAAATAATTAAAAATCATTTAAAAATATATATAAATAATACTTTTTGAAATAAAAATATTAGCTTGTATTTTAATCTAATATAATAAAACATACATTTAAAAACACTTATAACTATATGGAATTTTAGGAAAATAAGGAAGCGTCGTAAAAATATGTAAATATCAATCTTGTGTATAAAAATAACTCTACTATTTTATAAACATACTAAATTAGAGTTTTACAAATAAAACATAAATCAAATATTTAAAGACACTTAATTCTTTGAAGAATTTTATAAAAATAAATATAATGCTTAAAAATAAATAAAATTCATTTTTAAGATCATAAATAAGTATATTTTACTACAAAAATACTATGTATATTATTCAAAAACATTTTAATAACCTTAGATAATAAAGTTCAATTACCTATTTTACTAAAAGGAAATAACCACTTTGTTTATTCTTTAAATTTATTTACTAAGAAAGAAATAATCACATTTCTTAATAAAACACTAAATCCTTTAAGTTTAATTATTAAGTCAAAATCCATAATCATAATTCATAATAAAACTTAAGTATAACTATTAAATTTTAAATACTTTTTTTTGAATCTTAATATTCACTTCTATTTTTATAGTTAACTTTGGTCTAAACAATCATAAACATCCCATTTGAAGTTTATTCATGTTTTTATAGTTAACTTTGGTCACTTATACCATCAATTAAAATATGATAACTCAACATCATTCGTAACCATCAAAAACCCTAATGTAGAACCTAATAACCCTCAAGACTAATTAACCTTAACTAAACACTAGTTTCTTCAAATGTTATTCTTTTGGCCATTTCAAAAAACAACCCTAAAGTAAGTCCTTTAACTCTTAACAACCTAGTCCATGGAATTCTAGCATAGTCATCAGTTGGCAATCAACCTCAATCTTAGATTATAATGATATCCTACTTTCATATATTGTATATCAAGATTTAAGTTCCTTATAGAGGTATTTTCTTATGAAATAAACTTAACGATAAACCAAATCTTAAAGAAGATACCTAAGATCAACTCATTTATAATGCTAAGGGTTTTACTTTGGGAATTTATAAAATTGCACAACATTATTTATGCATAATGGCATCTTGCTTCTTTAAACATTAGTCCTTACCGAACCAATGATGCTGATTTCACGTCACATCCCAAAATTTTCCAAATTTGGAAATGTGAAAATTAAATAAACAAAAGAATTAATTGTTGAAATTTAGGGTGAAAAGAAACTTTTTGCTTCTAATGGAAACATCAAAACCCTTATTGAACAAAATTTGAATGAAAAAAGAATCCAACAAAATTTAAATCAAGTGAAATGCATTCATCTATGAATGTATCTTGAAATTTAAACACTTGGGAAAATAAACCAAAACCCTAATGGAAGAAAATCATTTCCAAGATCTCTCGAAGACTATGGATTTGATCCATATAAAAATTTAGCAGCAAACATTTATAAATGATCAAAAATGATAAATAAAAATATTATAAAACCATAGAAATTGGTTTCATTTAATTTGGAGCCATGGATAAGAACTTATGAATTTAATAAGATAAAGAAAATAAATTCCAAAGCTAATAAAGCTCCTAGCTAAAATCCATACCAAATTGTGGGAAAAGTAATCCAAAAAGGATTTGAAAATATAAAAAAATATTAAATAAATTATACAAATTGGAATCACCAATTTTGTATCTATAAATAAAAAGATATGGATTTTATAAGACAAAGAAAGAAATAAATAAGGATCAATTAAAAGACAATTTAAATCTTGGACAAATCAATAAACAAATGAAAGTTTATTGAATAATAAAAAGTAATAAAAGATTATTTAAATAAAATCATATGGATTGAACCATATTAAATTTTATTTAAATAAAGACAAATTGCCTAAACTAAGTAATAAATCCCAATAAAATTATTTAGAAGACATTTTAAATCTTTAATTAAATCCATAAGCAAATGGAATAAAGATAATCCAAATAAAATAAAGGGATATAGAATATTCAAATAAAATTATATGATCCTTAACCAAATTCAATTATATATAAAATGAAGATAAAATCCCTAATAAAAATGATTAATCAAATCATGAGAAAATAATAATTGAAATTTGCCAAGTGGATTAAAAAGTTATCTAATTAACTTAAAAAGAATAAAGGATTAATTAAATAAAAATTTATGGTTTAGAACCGTATTCAAATTCATTCAAATAAAGACAAAGGCCTCATTTAATTAAAAATTAAATCATATTAAAATATTTGCAATAATTGAAAGTTAATTATTTAAACACTCTAATGAATAAATAAAACCTACTAAAGAGGTTTGATAAACATTTGAATTTAAAACAGATGTTTAAATCATTTGAATAAATAATATGGATTGGAAACATATTTAAATATTATTTAAATAAAGACAAATGTCTACTTTAATAATAAACCATAAGAGAATAAAAGAAATGGACTTTAAAAAAATACATTGTATAAACAGTGTAAAACCTACTGAAAAGTATGGAAAAGATTTGATAAATAAATCTGAATTCAAATGAATGTTTGAATTAAAAACAAAAAATAGAAAAGGAAAAAGAATCAGAAAGAAAAAAAGAAAAAGACCAGCCCAACTAAACCTAACCCAGACCCTAGCCCAATCTGGCCCATTACTAGCCCACCCGAGGAAACCTGTCAACACCCGGATTTTTCAATCCTAGATGCATGTTATGCCATACATCGCAATCCCAGGATTACCATTTTTGCGAGACATAACAGAATTGGATACCATAGTACTTCATCCATTACAAACGATACATAAGTTCTTACACAAATAGGGATCTCATGATCCAGTTCTTAATACAACATCAAGCAGCGGAATACGTAATAATAACGGTAGCGTAGGCGAAGCTCCATCTTCGGGGTCACAGGCAATGCTGACAATGGGAGATGATCCTAGTTGTCGTAACCTTCCTGGGGTCCATCCTCCAGGTACTCCTCTTCATAGTCTGGCCATGGGAATAGCCAGGGACAAAGCCATGAGTACTCTTTAAGTACTCGCAAACTAATACTAACAAGTAAAGGGGGTTTTTGGATAATAGGACACTAGGCTCTAGGGTTGTTTTTGCAAAAAGCCAGGTTTATCTTTACTAAGTTCCAAAGCTAGTCACAATTTTATAACTCCTAAGTGGGATCTTGTATTTCTGGTCACAACTCTGTTGTGGTCAAGTCAAGGTCTCAATTCATTTCACAAGTCACTTTTGAAAAGTCTGACGGGGGAACAGTATGGCCACTCCAACTGTCCATAACCGCGGACGCGGCTATTCGAATAGTTTGACACTCTGCAGAGATTATACACTTTCACCACAACATTCGATACATCCGTCAGGAACAAATCCTGAATGCACCATACTCAGTATGCGGATAATCAATCCTAACCTTTCAATTACACTCCCTAGTATAAGCACCTCTCCTGTGAGTTTGGCCTCCCAACCATGACCACTGTCATCTTGGGTACTGCACAGGTGGACAATCTTCACAAGGTAGCCTTAGCTCAGACCTTGGCCGTGAGGGAACTGATACTAAGGTATATAAGTTTCCAGTCAAGCCCTACCCAATATTCGGGTATTATGGTTGTACGCAAAAATTGGAATGGTATCGCATCCAGACAACCATCAGTTTTATAAAGGGCTAAGGCTCATGCCTCAACATTTTTATCACCAGAATCATCAAGTGTTTGGAAACACATGTCTAAAACTTTTCAATAGAATGACCCATCATTCCAAGGTTTTCATAACCATTTTTCCACCAAGTATTCCCATCTAAAAGTTGATCAAGTTTTATGCTTAGCACTAGCATCTACAAGTGGGGGTGGTACTAATGACGGGTGGTAACTAGTGGAGTTTCACTAAGTCCAACCTTATATCTTAGGCTGATATCAAGGTTTCTAGCTTAGGCCAAATTTTATGCTCTTTATGCAACCTTCAGCACAACTGTCTAGTATCTACCAAACTCTTAGGTAGACTCTAAGTAAGCTTTGATAAAGAAATAAAGTAAGAAGCTTGCCATAAAACTAGGATTGGTTTTTAACAAGCAAGTAGGGTCACAAGTATGGGTTTGTGGCATCAGTAGGGTATCTTGCAAGGGTTAGCTTGCATCAATGTCAATATAAGCTTGCAAGGTTACTAGCTTGCATAGGTCAACTTGATTAGTAAGGCTTGCCTTGTGCAGAGCAGTGGTTGAAGTTCACCTCGGCTTCCTCTTCGTAGTATCCTCCTTCCTCCTCGTATCCTTGGTCGGTACTAGCGTCGGGGTACGGGCGAGGGTCGGCGAGGCGGGCGAACGACGAAGTCGACGACGGCGAACCTCCTGGTACCGGTGGCTTCTCCTGGGGCGGCTCCAATCGTTGGCTCCCTTCTTCTCCAGAGGCGGCGGGCTCCGGTGAAATTCCGGCGAGGTGGTGCTCGCCTTGCTCTAAGGATGGTGTGGCACGGTCAGTGGGGAGAGGGGAGTGAGATGGTGTGAAGAAATTGTGCGGGGGTGCCCTCTATTTATAGTCGAGCGAGGGGACCGTCGGGGCGCACGGTGAGCTCGTCGGGGGCGACGTTACAGGCGGCTAATGGCATGGGCAAGGGTAGGGGACGGTGCTGTGTCTCCTGGCGATGCTCAACGACATGGTCGCGAGGCATGGGGCAGTGTGGTTTGGTCTGGAACGGGCGATGCTCTGCGCGGCAGAGGCAGCGTCTTCGACGGCGGGCGGTGGCTGTATGGCACGGGGCGGCAAACGGGGATGTCTGGCGGTCTCCTGGGTCGGTGGTGATCGTGTGTGCACGCGGTGAGGACGGTGCGCGGTCTGTGGATGCTGGTCGAGGGTGGCGCTCTGGCGCACGCTCGGCATGGTCTGGGCGTGTCTTGTGCGCGTGGTCCAGGGCTTGGCAACGCTCGCGGCTGGGACAGGTAGTGGCGGTGGACGGTGGGCTGCCTCCTAGACAAGGTTGGCACGGCTAGTTCTTCCTCTAGCCTGCTGTCCACAATGGGGTGACATGGGGGTGCTCGGTTGTTCACCATTAATGACAATGGCAAGCTCACAGGGGTGCTAGTGTTGGGCTAATCTTTCTAGATGATCTACTGAGTTGTGTGTGAGCTAACTAGGGAACAAGTTAGGCTCAAAACACTGCACACTATAGTGTTTGATGTTTTGTTTGATTTGTGTCTGCAACCTGTTTGATGAAATGGCCGCATGAAATCAAGTTTTGAATTTTGAAATGAATTTTGGTGAGTTTGCTAGATTGGTGCTGGTGAGTCTGCAGATGCTTGGGTTTTGAAAGTTGAGCTTGTTTGAGTGGGTTTTGAAAAAGTGGGATCTTCCCATATGAAGAAGATTCAATTTTGAATTGTCATTTAAACTATGCATTTGAAAGTTTCTGGATGATCAGAAAGTGGGCCTTGATACCTTGTTATGAGTACATTCAAGGGGTGCAAAGATCCAGAAAAGTTTCTGTTAGGTTTTGAAAGTTTGAGACGGCCAAAGTACGCATGGGAGTTAAATTGGTCAAAATGACCATTCACTTAATATATTTGTTTTGATTTACTTGTCTTTAGGAAAAGTGTGGGAAATGTTTTAGATGATGTTCATTTCACCTAAGAAACATTTTACAAGCAATGGATCACACAAACAAGGTGGTTTTTAAAGAAATTCAAAATCCATGCATACACATATACATGCATTCATGGGTTTACTTAGAAAAGTTTTTGTTAACCCTAATCTTGATGATTAGAAATTTGATGATCTAAGTTTGGTATTATTGGGATGTTACAAAACCCCTCTCTCGGCCTTTCTTTTCTCACCGTGCATCGCACCCGCACAGCAACTGACGAAACGGACCCACACCTGCCTCGTCGTCGTCTTCTACCCTGCGTGACCCGTTCCCCTCACCTCGCTGTTGTTTCTGCCTTTGATTGTGTGTCTTCAGTTTGCATCAATGGCTGAGTAATTCGCCTCGCGAATATGCCCTACTTAATCGCCCCTCTCTCCTCTCTCTTTCCCCTTACTTGCCAACTCCTCTCCGCCACCAGGCTGCCCCAATTGCTGCACGAAACCACACTGTCTCCGACGAACTGCAACCCCGATTCTGGCAAGCCCCTGCCATCCCCTTCCCCTGACTTGCACAAGCGTGTTCGTCATCAATGTACGCATATGCCAGTACATTCTTCTCGCCCGCGCGTGCCCCACAGCCTCGGCAACGACAACGCCCGAGTGCCGCTGCTGTCTGCTGCAACTCCGACAAGCTCCTCACGGTGAGACCAGACCGCCCCCTCCTCTCTGGTTGCTACCCCTACAACCTACTCTCTCCCGCGCATCTGACACACCCTTTTTCTTGCCTTATCAAGCATCGTAGCCTCGCCAACGTCGATGAATAGACGCACCCGTCGTTAGGAGCTTCTTCGGCGAGCAATTGACGACGAACCCATGCGCCCCTTGACTAACGGCGACTACCTCGAGCATCTCCTCATCACGGCGAGTCTGGTAATGCCCTTCCCCCTCTCTCTTGCTTCCTATTTTCGCCAGAGCGCCGCTGGCCGAGCGTCGCCGCCGCGCAGCCGTCGCAACGCTGCCAGTTTTTGGCCAAACCGATTACGTCTGTTAGATCTGGATCGTGATGATAGGATATATTGACTTACTGAAGGGGTATCACTCGATCTGCACCGTGCGATCTAAATAAGATCCTGCGGTCCACAGAGCTCGATCCGTGCGAACCGGTATCAATCAATAGGAAGCAGCCACGTAGCCCAACTTGTGTTTTAAAAATAGAAACATTTCTATTAGTGGTGTGATTCAAAAAAAAATATAACTTTAGATCTACACATCCAAATTTTACAAATTTTATATCATTAGAATAAGAAAAATGTGAAATTTGCAACCATGCCCTTTGTTTAGTATTTTGCTTCTGGAAAATTGAGTGTTTTTTGCAAAAACATTTATAGGCCTATTTTGTGTATAAAATTTATTCTAAAATTGATTTTTGAGTAAAACCTTTTGCAAATGGCTTGATTTAAACTCTCTGACCCTAAACACTAAGTTTTGGATTTAAAAATGTATTTGATTAACACTAGAAAATTATTGCTTTGATTAAAGGCATTTCTAGTAAAACAAAATGTTGCTTTGATTTAAAAATAATTTTTGGGTGAAACCTTTTGTAAATGGATTTGTTTTAAACACTTTGACCATAAACACTAACATTTGTGTTTAAAAAACATATTTAGCAAACACTAGAATTTATTCCTTTGATTAAAATCATTCTAGCAAAACAAAAAAATGATTTAAATGGCCCATTTTCACTAACTTGATTTAAATGGTTTTGCCACTTTTATAAATGACCAATAGGTGTTTTAAAATGTTTATAGCCTATTAGAAACCACTTTTTCAAATAAAACAACATTTGCATGCTTGCATGCACTGTTTTGTTTTCTTTATTTTATGTGGTGAATTGTTTGAATGCTAGATTTGAATATGTGCTTGCTTGATTGAATTGTAGTGAACTTTGAAGAGTGTGACTATTTCAAGATCAAGGAGTGAACCTATATTCTCTACCAAAAAGTCAGGTGGTACTACATGTATTTGTCCTAATATTTTGACTATGCACTAGTTTTATTTTGTATAAAGCTTGCATGAATTTTTGCTAAGTATATATATGCTATGATTGGGAAATCCTAGTAGTTTTAGTCTTGGTAGAAATATTCTCTAAGTTAAGATACTTGTTGATATCATGCTTAGCCTAGCCAGTAGAAAACAACGGTGGTTTTTATACACATGCTATGAAAAATTCCACTAAGTCTATTGACTTACGTTTTCTTAATAAAACAACTAAGTGAATGAAACACCTGGGTGGAATGGTAATTGCTTGGATGGATTTATGTTGAGTGGTTACACAAGGCCATAAAATTGGCGAAAACTTGTGTATATCACTTGTGGAAAGCCACCCAGGAACAAAGAGATTTGAGATGCCAAATGTTAAGAAGCTTCTAGTGCAGCCACATGGCAATATGGGCTCTGCCTGGATCATATAGGTTGCAACAACTTAGCCATATGGACAGAAGGTGGTAGGGGTGATAGGATGGAGCGCGTCCATTTGGTCTAAGGGAAGGCTTCTAAAAGATCTCGTCTTGATGCATGTCGAGTCTTGTGGGGAAAGTGCACCACCTCTCGAGAAGGAAAAATCTAAGTACTTAGCCGTGTCCCCGACAACGGACAATTTGAGCATCAAGACATTGAAGCTATCAAGGATCTCCTCATCCCAATTTCTAAGTTAAAAGCTTGTGGTTGAACAATGGTTAAAGGATTCCAATTTTCAATTGGTATATTCCTTGGGTGATTTTTGACAAACAAAAACTTAGTGTTTTCAAATGATAAGGAAAATCTATTTTGAGCAAAGCAAGCCTAAGATCCACTTAGCCAAATGCATATAGATGATAGATACCACTACTCTACCATAGTATCACTTGCCAATACAATTCAAATGTATTGACCCTTGTGGTTGTAACTTATTATGTTGCAGGTTTGTTTGATGTTAGTGAAGTGTGTTGAATAGGATTACAAGTCTACAACCAACATGATTGCCTGTGGCACTTTGAAGATGAAGGACTCCATGCTATATAGATATTTCTGCTGCATTGTAATGAGATAGCCAAATGAGGTATGTAAGATGTAATGAATTATTTTATTCCTGGTTATAAAGTTGTATTATGACCTTTGTTTCTTGATATTACATCTTAAACTGTGGATGCTAGCTATTGATCCAGGGACTACCATTGTAAACACATGGATCTCTACCTTATCAGTTTGGGACCTCTTACATTTCATATATTGGATCTTCTAGTGTTTCGAACACTGTGAATGCATAATCTTGCAATAACAAAAGGCAAGTTCACACTTGATCATGACCTTTGATTATTTTCTATCAAATATTTTGTAAATATATTGTTGTCATCACCTGCATTTCAAAAAGGTCAGAAAACACTATTTTCATAATAATATGATTATAGGTTATTTACCATGAGGTAATAACCTTCTATGGAAGTTCCGGTGGTAAAGGAACATAATATCTAGGACTTAACAACCAATGTGGTCAGTTGTTCTTGCACCGTATATTATGCGTTAACCATGAGATTTGGAATGGGACAGAGAAGTCAGCTGGATCAGCTCCCTTTCGCATGCCAACGGATGACCGGGCCGTTGCTGTAACTCCTCTTCTAGAGGGTTGGCAGAATATGGGTGGGATCCATCAATGTCCCACGGCTTCTGGTATCTATGAGGGTTGTACACCTTAGGCTGCTATTGGAAACAAGTTTTATCCTAGGCCTGATGTGAAATCCGTAGGGTATTGCAGGGTTGCGGAGAAGGACAATTATTGGCTTGGATCTTAGTCTGGGCCTCATACCAAGGAAGTGTGAACGAGCCTATAACTCGGATGTGCAACAAAGCTAAGATCTCTCATGGGTAAAGCAACACACCTCTGTAGAGTGTAAGAACTGTAACTTGTTACTCCTTGTTCTGGGAAGGAGCTATGAACACGGCAGGAAAGGAACTCCAAGAAAGTTCTGGTAAACCCGTGAAGGCTAGCAGACATAGCTTTTCAGAATAAAAGCAACCTTTGAAGAAATGTTTTTGAAAACTTTCATTACCTATGACCTATGGTCTGTGGCTGTAGATAGTGCATCAAACTCTTCTCTTTAGTGAACTTGCTGAGTACGCTCGTACTCAACCGTATCTTCTGAATCCTTGCTAGATCTCGGAGAAACCAATGGCGTTCCCAGGAAATAAGTTACTTGAAGAGTTTAAGATATCTGATGGAGATCAACGGAGTCGAAGACCTTACCGGAATTTATGGAAGTCAAGCTAAAGCGTAGAGTATAAATAAAACTCCTAGAATCTAGAACCTACTTCTGTAGAACAATACTATGGTATCACTTTCAAGCCTTATATATACTAATAGTAGTACTCCTGAAATAAACTCCGAGTGGATATTTCTGGTTCTTTCTGTATAATATTCCTCACTATTCGAGGAAGTTCTCTAGATCTTTTGTAATATGTTATATGTAATCTAAAGTAATGTCTTGGACTTGCAATGTTTCTGTTGTACCACTCTGAGGGATATAATACGAATGGAAAGGTGTTCCATTGGTGTTATGTCAACAAATATAGTGTACTACATCATGCAGTGGTATGCTGGGTCACCGCAGTGGGTCCCACCGATCGGCGTGTTGCACGCGTCAACGCTGATAGACGATTCAGATGACAGCAGCTGCTGCAACTCCAATATGTGCGCCCCCACTTCGGATGAAGGAACCTACGGTTCCGGATCTGAAAGTTGCGGCAGCAGCGACCCACTCCACGAGCGCTACCTATGCGCCGTCATCAACAACGGAGCGGACCGACCGCTGGGTTCGAGTGCCAATCCACCACCCAATCCCCCTCCCAACCCGCAGGATGGGAATGGAGGAAACAGGGGAAACCCGCCAAATAGAGCAAACGAAGAAGGCAATAGCGGCTATGAATAGAGCAACCTCAACGAGGAAGGCTGGAGCCAAGCACGCGAAGCCGTGGCAGGCAACAAAATCCTACATGTGGATGCCTCCCGAGATCTACTAACGGCTTACCACCTCCTCCTAATTTATGAGCACAACCGGAAGGTGAAGCTGATGGAGGAGCTCGAAAAGCATCAGAAGGCAGCTGCAGAATCCAGCGCGCGGCTAGCTGCGCTTTTTGCCGCTGATGGATCCACTTCACTTGGCAACAACGCCAACAAGTACCGCCGCATGGACCCCGCCGCCGGACACGAGGTCACCTGGTCCCTCAACACGTCCTTCATGACGATGGACTCACACGGCAACGTCATGCCAAAAACACCGCAGGCTGCAATCATGGGGGCCACCACCTATCTCGCGTCCATTCCGCCTCCAGCAGGCGACCCGAAGAACGCCACGCAAAAGTTCGCGCTAGCAGGCCTCGGACTCGTCGGAGCTGCGCTCCACGACAAAACTCCTACGCAGCCGAAGAAAAAAGCTGCGGTCAAATTCACTCGAAACCGCACACCCTCATCTGAAGAAGAGGAGGAGCACGACCTGTCCCGTCGCCGCCGGATCCCACGGCGCCACAACAGCAACTACGACGCTCGCAATAGGCTCACCCAACGCAAGATCGACAAATCACATGCTAAACGCGTGTGCTCAACTGAGTCCGAAGAGGAGGACGACAGAGAGCTGTGCGAATCTAGATGCTTCAGCAGATCCGTTCGGCAAACACGGATGCCAAAAAAATTCAAGCTCCCTTCAAACAATCTGAAGTTCGACGGCACGCAGGAGGCAAAGGCTTGGCTCGACGATCATTTGTCTTCAGTCAAGCTCCATGGCAGAAACAAGAACACAACCTTGCAGTGCCTTCAGCTGCAGCTGATAGGCGCAACCAGGGTCTGGCTCAGCAGCCTATCCTCCGGCTCCATCCAAAGGTGGGAAGAGCTGGCGTACAGCTTCATCCGCAACTTCAAGGGCACTAGCAAAAGGCCAGCCTCAATCGAAGAGCTGCGGGCCTGCACCCAACGGGCCAACGAGTCCATCCGCTCGTACATAATCCGCTGGTCCCACATCAAGAACTCCGCCATGCACATCTTCGAAGAAAGAGCAATCGACGCCTTCAAAGACGGTGTCAGGCGCCCAGATTTCAAGGAGGAGCTCGGGCGTGTCAAGCCCAAGACACTCGACCACCTCATGGACATCGCCAATCAATGGGAAGATGGCGAGGATTCCATCAACTGAGCGCATTCAAATGACGAAGATGACTATGGCCGTAGGCGTGAACACCGCAGCAAAAGAAGATCGCGCGTCTACGATGATCACGACGGGGTCGACATGGTTGCGGTTGGATACACCGATCGACGCGATGACGGCAACCGCAATAGAGGATACCGCAGCAGCAACTACCGTGACGGAGGACGACCCACACAAAAGTGGCAATGTCGCAACTGCGACGACGAACCTTCGGCATACGACAAGCTGTCTGGTCCCTTCACCATCCACTTCTACATCGACAAACAAGATGGTAAGAAGAAGGCCAGCCACATGCTCAAGTACTTCCGAGAGTTACAGAAGCTCAGCTATGGCCTCAGACAAATGCTGCATCAGACCGTGAACCCTGGATTCGGACCCGCACCTGCTCAAGGTGCCATCGCCCATGGAGCTCCTCCACCACCACCTGGCGGACCGTCGCAGCTGCCGGTTGCACCAGCACCAAATAATGGTGCAGATGGATACCGACCACCAAAAGGGTCCCTCATGATCCAGAAAGGGCGCCCAACCAATAGGGTGCATAAGAAGATCACCCGCCAAGTCAGCCTGGCCGTGACTTCTCCATCGGCCATACCTGAGTACCTCAGCGGCTCGGAGTCTTGCATCATGTTCGATCGTTCAGATCACCAATGCCAGATACCTCGCCCATGTCATGCTGCTCTGGTGCTCGAGGCTCAGATCGGAGGATTCGAAATGAGACGCGTCTTCATGGACAGCGGCAGCAGTATTAACCTGACATTCGCTAGCACACTCGCAGCGATGCGGATCCCGCTGTGCAGCCTAGAGCAATCGGACATGACGTTCCACGACATAGTCCCAGGGAAGGGCATATACCCCCTAGGCAAGATATGGCTAGACGTTATCTTCAGCCAGCCCAAAAATTTCAGACGCGAGCGGCTAGAGTTCGAAGTGGTGGACTGGGCATCACAGTACCACGCCATCCTCGGGCGCGTGGCATTCACAAGATTCTTGGGAGTACCGCACTACGCTTACCTGCTACGAAAGATGCCAGGACTTAGGGGTGTCATCACCGTCCAAGGAAGCTTCACCAGGTACGAAAGCTGCAACAGAGACTTCAATAGAATATCTCAGTCGTTCGGCATGCAGGAGGAGCTCACGAGGCTCAGAGAAGTGATAGACAATGGGGCACCCCCAGTCACTAGGCAAAACACACCTGATATTTCATTCAACTCCATGGTCAACAGGAAGAAGGTGCAGGTCCACCAAACGGATGCTTCTAAGATGGCGTTGATTGCCAACGACCTCAGTCCCGCATAGGAAAGTGCGCTCGTCGAATTCCTCTGTGAGCGCTAAGAAATTTTCGCCTGGTGTCCTGCGGAAAATCCAGGAGTTCCTAGGGAATTCGCCGAGCATGCACTCAATGTGGTTTCGGATGCGAAGCCAGTCAAGCAGTCAATTCATCGACTGTTTGAGCCAAGAGCCGAAGCCGTTGGAATCAAATTCAACAGACTGCTCGATGCCAACTTCATCAGGGAAATCAAAGAAAGCAAGTGGCTGGCCAACACCGTGCTGGTCCCCAAAAAGGACACGAACATCCTGCGGATGTGCGTGGACTTCACATCGCTCAACAAGCACTGTCCGAAGGACCATTTACCTCTACCAAGGATCAAACAAATCATCGACTCCACTGCAGGTTGCGAGAAGCTATCCTTCCTTGACGCCTACTCAGGCTACAACCAAATTCGACTAAAGGTCGAAGATCCGGAGAAAACGGCGTTCATCACACCGTTTGAAGTGTTCTGCTACAACATAATGCCCTTCGGGTTGAAGAACACATGCGCAACGTACCAGAGGTGCATGTAGGCATGCCTAAAAATCCAGATCGGTCGCAACATCCAGGTCTATGTCGATGACATAGTAATCAAGACCAGGGAGACCAAGACGCTGATCGACGATCTCCGTGAGACGATCGATAACCTTGATCACTACAATATTAAGCTAAACCTAGACAAGTGCGCCTTCTGCGTCCCATCTGGCCAGTTACTTGGCTACTTCATCTCCCAACGGGGGACCGAGGAGAATCCAAAGAAAATCCGGGCCATACTGGCCATGGAGAAGCCGAAGAACCTCAAAGGATTCTAGCAACTAGCCAGACGAATCGCGGCACTAAAAGATTCATCAGCCGAATAGGTGAGAAGGCCCTCCCCTTTTATCAGCTGCTGCGCAATATGGAGAAATTCGAGTGGACACCCGAAGCAGATGACGCGTTCGAGGACCTCTAGCGACTGCTCTCCACATCGCCTGTCCTGGTCACGCCGAAGGAACGGGAGCCTTTGCTGCTATACATTGCAGCCACACATCAAGTGGTCAGCACCATACTCTTGGTCGAGCGACCCGAAGATGGCAAGACCCACGGGGTCCAATGCCCAATCTACTACCTCAGTGAGGTACTGACCCCAACAAAGCAGAGGTACCCTCACTACCAGAAGCTTGCCTACGGCGTATTCATGATGGCGCGTCGGCTGAGCCACTACTTCCAGGAGCATCAGATCATGGTCGTCAACGACGCCCCACTGTCGAACATCATGAACAACCCCGAAGCCATGGGGCGCGTAGACTTATGGGGCATCGAATTGTCCCCTCTAGACATAACCTATGAGCGTCGCACCGCCATCAAGTCCTAGGTCCTCCCTGACTTCCTCGTCCACTGGATGGAGCTCCAGCTGCCAGATACTCCGGACATGTCGCGGTCCTGGACAATGCACTTCGACGGCCCCAAGCGCGAGGCTGGACCAGGGGCCGGCGTCATACTGGCTTCCCCTCAAGGCGACAAGATGAAGTACGTCCTTCAGATGAAATTTCGCGCCTCCAACAACAAGGCTGAATACGAGGCCCTCATTCACGGCATGAGGATGGCCAAGGTATGCGGCGCAACATGCCTAGTCATCTACGGCAACTCGAACCTTGTCGTGCAGTAGACGATGAACGAGTGCGACGCCCATAGCGCCAACATGATCGCGTACCGCACACTCTATAACTCACTCGAAGGGGACTTTGACGGCTACGAGCTTCGGCACGTTGGCAGGGAATGCAAAGAAGAGGCTGACAGGCTCACCAACATTGGCTCCACCTGTGCACGGGTGCCGCCAGAAGTGTTCCTCGAACAAATCTGCGTACTGTCCATCAAGAGGAAATTCCCAAAAGGATCAGCCAAAGAAGCAGAGCACTCGAGGGCTGCGCTACCGAAAGGACAAGAAGGACCTGAAAACCTCGACACAGAGGCCAAGCTAGTCAGCGTGATGTAGGTTATGGCGATTGAAGAAACATGGACGCAACCGTACCTTCGATACCTGATAAACAATCAACTTCCCGATGACCCGACAGATGCCCGACGCATATCTCGCCGGTCAAAAGCCTTCACCATCATCAATGGCGAGTTGTACAAACGCAGCATTTCAGGTGTGCTCCAACGATGCGTCACCCTTGGTGATGGCAAAAGCATCCTCCAAGACATCCATGAAGGCATCTATGACCATCACGCAGGCAGCCGCGCCCTAGTCGCCAAAGCTCTACGAGCTGGGTTCTACTGGCCAACCGCAATGAATGATGCCAAGGACATCGTCCAAAGGTGCAACGCCTGTCAGAGGTACGCGGACAAGCCACATGTGCCAGGATTCGAGCTGAGGCCTATACTGTAGGGTTCGCAGCATAGAAAACAAAAAAAATTCCTACGATGGGAACTACGTACCAAGATCTATCTACTAGATACAAACAACGGGCGGATGTATATCCGTAGAGAACATACCATTGAAGACCGATAAAGCTTAACGAGTTCAACTCGTGGTTGATGTAGACGATCTCTTGCCGATCTCAAGATCGAGAGGAAGTCCTAGCGCCGCAAATTAGCAGCGCATCCGTGCTCGCACACACGTTCGAGGAACCGAGCAACCTCCGCCCCCTCGCTCCAGCGATGCGGCGGAAGCACAACTCTTTCTTGCCGAATAGCCACCGGGAACATGTATCTCGCTAGTCCGAGACCATGGGGAATAAATTCTAGAGGGGGGGAGAGATCCTTCATGAGGAGGTGTGAGAGACAAGTGAGGAGGGGGGCTCCTTTTATAGGAGGAGGGGGGCACCCAAGGGGTGGCCGCCGGCGGGGCAGCCCCCTCCCCTCCTTCATTCATGTGGGTGGACACTCCACTCACAAAATGCCCTTTAAATTTCCTCCACTCAAAAGTCCACTCAAATTTCCATTAAATTTCCACCAAATCTAATGCAAACTCTCATTAAATAATACTCTTTTATTTTATTCAGAATTTTGTCAATTACTTTAATGACAAACATTCACAAATAACCCCTTGCTAGAATTCCATTTCACATGCATAACCACTTTATGAAATTTCACCCGAAAACCCGTTTCGGTATCTAGTGAAATAAATTCCTGCGCTTGTTCATTCTTTCGGCATGAAACTTTTGCTCCAGTTGGATGTTGGTGTCTCTTAAGTGTGTCACCCTATGGTTTGTGAATAATGCGGACATGATAGAGACCCTTCTCGGGTCAATAATCAGAAGCGAGATCTGGAGACCCATACTGACTCCCACACATTCAACGATGACTTTCTTGTGATCGTCGGAACCTTTTAAGCTCGTATCTTAATCCCTTTGTTTCACGATATATTACATGTCCGAGATTCGATCATCGGTATCTCCATACCTAGTTTGATCTCGTTACCGACATGCACTCTTTTATCGTTCCCGTGATATAACATTCTAGTGATCAAATCACTTGCTTGCAAGCTAATCAATGTGATATCACCGAGAGGGCCCAGAGTATATCTATCCGTCATCGAGATGAAAAAATTCCACTCTCGATCCATGAGCCTCAACATAACACTTTATTAGTTCTGAATCCATCTTTATAATCACCCTGTTACGGTGTGACGTTTGATGTTATCAAGAAACTCTTCCAGTGTTAGTGATTGACATGATCTCATGGTCTAAGGATTAGGATCACTTCGTAAGTTGTTATAGCAATATAAACTCAATGACTTTGATCGTAATGCTATAGTTCGGATGAATGTTCATCACACCATTACACTAATGTTGTGATCCCGTTATTAACAACATCCAATGTCCATGATCAGGAAACCTTGATCATCGTGTTAATCAACGAGCTATTTTATGAGAGAGGCATAACTAGGAACTTTCTGTTTGTTTATTAAACACACATGTATTAACGTTTCCGTATTAATACAATTATAGCATGCAAAATAAACATCTATCATATACTTGGAATACACATAATAAACACTTTATTATTGCCTCTCAGGGCATATTCCCTTCAGTCTCCCACTTGCACTAGAGACAATAATCTAGTTACATAGTGATAAATCTAACACCCATTGAGTTCTGGTGTTGATCATGTTTTTCTCTAGGGAGAGTTTTAGTCAACGGATCTGCTACATTGAGATCCGTATGTACTTTACAAATCTTTATATCTCCATCCTTGACATGCTCGCGGATGGAATGAAACCGGCGCTTAATATGCTTGGAATGCTTGTGAGACCTTGGCTCTTTGGCATTGGCAATGGCACCATTGTTGTCACAATAGATCACCATTGGGTCCAACGCGTCCGCCACCACTCCTAGTTCGGATATGAACTCCTTCATCCAAACTGCTTCCTGAGCCGCTTCTGAAGCAGCAACATATTCGGCCTCCGTTGTTGATCCCGCTACCACAGGTTGTTTGGAGCTCCTCCAACTAACCGCTCCGCCATTCATGAGAAAAACGTATCCGGATTGAGACTTAGAGTCATCCAGATCGGTGTCAAAGCTAGCGTCAACATAACACTTAGCGACGAGCTCTTCTTCACCTCCGTATACAAGAAACATATCCTTAGTTCTTCGTAAGTACTTAAGGATATTCTTGACCGCTATCCAGTGTTCCGAACCTAGATCCGATTGGTACCTACTAGTCAAACTAATAGCATGTGCCACATCCGGCTTGTATATAGCATGGCGTACATTATAGAGCATATGGCTGAAGCATAGGGGACTTTGTCCATAATCTCTCTTTCTTCTGCCGAAGCCGAACTTTGATTCTTACTCAATGTCTTGCCTTGCAACATAGGTAAGAACCCCTTCTTACTTCCGTCCATTTTAAACTTCTTTAAAATCTTATCAAGGTATGTACTTTGCGATAGCCCTATTAGGCGCCTATATATAGATCTTTATGCCTAATATGTATGACGATTCACCTAGGTCCTTCATTGAAAATTTGCTGTTTAGATAACTTTTAACACTGTTTAAAAGATCTATATCATTTCCGATCAATAATATGTCATCCACATATAATATCAGAAATGCCACATTGCTCCCACTCACTTTCTTGTAAATACAAGCTTCTCCATAAGTTTGGACAAATCCAAACTCTTTGATCACCTCATCAAAGCGGAGATTCCAACTTCGTGATGCTTGCTTCAATCCATAGATGGATCGCTGAAGCTTGCACACCTTGTTAGCATCCTTAGGATCGACAAAACCCTTTGGTTGTATCATATACAACTCTTCCTCAATATTACCATTGAGAAACGCGGTTTTTACATCCATCTGCCATATCTCATAATCGAAATATGCAGCAATTGCTAACATAATCCTAACTGACTTTAGCATCACTACGGGAGAGAATGTCTCATCATAGTCAACTCCTTGAATTTGTCGAAACCCCTTTGCGACAAGTCGAGCTTTATAGACGGTCACATTACCATCAGCATCAGTTTTCCTTTTGAAAATCCATATGTTCTCCACGGCCTTTCGGTCGTGAGGTAAGTCCACCAAGTTCCAAACTTGATTTTCATACATGGATTCCATCTCGGATTTCATGGCTTCTAACCATTTGTTGGAATCCGGGCTCATCATCGCTTCTTCATACGTCGCAGGGTCATCATTTTCATCAACCATGAAATTCATGACAGGATTTCCGTACAGCTCGGGAGCTGCACGCATCCTGCTTGACCTGCGAGGCTCGGTAGTACTCTCTTTCGGAGTTTCATGATCATTATCATTAGTTCCCTCTTCAACAGGTGGAGCCAACTCCGGAACAACTTCCCGCGCTGCGCTACTCGCCATACTTTGAAGAGAAGGTTCAATAACCTCTTCGAGTTCTACCTTCCGACTACTCACACCTTTCGCGAGAAACTCTTTCTCTAGAAAGGATCCATTCTTGGCAACAAAAACCTTGCCCTCGGATCTGTGATAGAAGGAATACCCAATAGTTTCCTTAGGGTATCCTATGAAGACGCATTTTTCCGCTTTGGGTTCGAGTTTATCCGGTTGAAGTTTCTTCACATAAACATCGCATCCCCAAACTTTAAGAAATGACAGCTTAGGTTTGTTTCCAAACCACAATTCATACGGTGTCTTTTCAACGGATTTAGATGGTGCCCGATTTAAAGTGAATGCAGCAGTTTCTAGTGCATAACCCCAAAATGACAATGGCAAGTCCCCCAGAGACATCATAGATCGAACCATATCTAATAAAGTACGATTACGACATTCCGACACACCATTTATCTGTGGTGTTCCGGCAGGTGTGAGTTGTGAAACAATTCCACACTCTTTCATGTGAGTGCTAAACTCGTAACTTAGATACTCACCTCCACGGTCGGACCATAGAAATTTGATCTTTCTATTACGATGATTTTCCACTTCATTCTGAAATTCCTTGAACTTTTCAAAGGTTTCAGACTTGTGTTTCATCAAGTAGATATAACCGTATCTACTCAAATCATCCGTGAAAGTAACAAAATAACGATATCCACCTCGCGCCGACACACTCATTGGACCACATACATCAGAATGTATGATTTCCAATAAATCTGTCACCCATTCCATTGAACCGGAAAACGGCGTTCTAGTCATCTTGCCCATAAGGCATGGCTCACATGTATCAAATGATTCATAATCAAGTGATTCCAAAAGTCCATCCGAATAGAGCTTCTTCATGCGTTTAACGCCAATATGACCTAGACGGCAGTGCCACATATATGCGGATATATCATCATTTAGTTTAATCCTTTTAGCATCAACATTATGAATATGTGTAACATTATCATCGAGATCTAATAGAAATAAACCATTCATCATCGGTGCATGACCATAAAAGATTTCATTCATATAAATGGAACAACCATTGTTCTCGGATTTAAATGAATAACCACTTCGCATCAAACACGATCCAGATACAATGTTCATGCTCAGTGCAGGCACCAGATAACATTTATTCAAGTTTATAACTAATCCCGACGGCAAGTGGAGAGGCAGCGTTCCGACGGCGATCACATCAACACTTGATCCATTGCCGACACGCATCTTGACCTCACCCCTTGCTAGCGGTCGCTTGTTCCGCAGCCCCTGATTCGAGTTACAAATATTAGCAACTGAACCGGTATCAAATACCCAGGTGCTACTGCGAGCACTAGTCAAGTACACATCAATAACATGTATATCATATATACCTTTGTTTGCCTTTCCGGCCTTCTTGTCTACCAGATACTTGGGGCAGTTGCGCTTCCAGTGGCCAGTCCCCTTACAATAGTAGCACTCGGAATCAGACTTAGGTCCAACTCGGGGTTTCTTTTCAGGCACGGTAACAGGCTTGCTGCCCTTACTTCCCTTCCGTTTTCCCTTCTTGTCTTTCTTGAAACCAGTGTTCCTATTGATCATCAACACTTGATGTTCCTTTTTGATCTCCACTTCTGCAGTTTTAAGCATTGACAGAAGCTCGGGGAGAGACATCTTCATGCCTTGCATGTTATAGTTCATCACGAAGCTCTTATAGCTAGGTGGCAGAGACTGCAGAACACGATGGATGCCTAAGTCAATGGGAATCGATATTCCCAAGGACACAAGCTTATCGGCGTAACCCGACATCTTGAGTACATGCTCACTAACGGAGCTGTGCTCTTCCATCATGCAGCTAAAGAACTTTTTTGAAGCGTTGTAGCTCTCTACAGCAGCATGTGTGTTAAAAATCATTTTCAACTCACCCATTGTATCAAATGCATTGTCGTTTTCGAAACACTTTCAAAGTTCTGGCTCTAGCCCATACAATATGCCGCAATGAACTAAGTTGTGGTCCTCCTGACGAGTCTGATAGACATTCTTCTCCTCGTCAGGGGCATCATCAAAAGGTGGGGGGCCTAACGGCGCTTCTAGCACGTATTGCTTTTGTGCAGCAGAGAGGAGAATCCTCAAATTCATGGCCCATTCGGTAAAGTTGCTACCGTTCGTTGCTAGTTTCTCTTTCTCCATGAACACATTGAAATTAAAAGCAGGTGGTGCCATCTACAACAGAATTTGTAAAGTTTAGACTAAGTGTATGATAGATTGAGTTCAACTAATCCATATTATGAATCAACTCCCACTCAAAAACGACATCCCTCGTGCCTTTTTGGTGATTACATGAACCAAATCCACTATACCAAGTCCGATCATCACGTGAGTCGGTATAGCTTCAAAGGCGAGCATCAAATAGGCATCATATCAACTATATGACTCATGCTTAACCTTTCGGTCCATGTTCCGAGGCCATGTCTGTACATGCTAGGCTCGCCAAGTTAGAACCTTAGTATTCGCGTGTGTAACTGTTTTACACCCAAAATATGGTCGCGGATCCAAGAACACCTGATCATCACGTGATGTCTTGGAGCGACGAAAACATAATCGGTGCATACTAAAGTAAGAACACATTCTTATCTTGATATTTAAATGAGGGATCATCTTATTATGCTAACAAAGCGCTAAACAAGCAATATAAGATGCTATCAAACATCATATGTTTATTAGTGAAATAATATGGTTCCCGCATATGATCTCTATCATGTACACCGTGGTATGATCACTATCATACCTATATGTGTAAATCCAAGGTCTATGGAGTTTACCCGCTATGTGTGTTGTAAGAGTATCATCTCATACTTCTACTTACAACACTACCATATCATAACACTAGCCCAGCAACAATCTAAACTAGACGCCTCTAATTTATCCATTGCAAGTTTTACGTGGCTTAGGGCTTTCGAGATAGAACCGTTCTTACCTACGAACATGAACCACAACGAGGATAATCAAATTGTTGACAACTCGCTTGCAAAATAGATATTGACTATAGTAGGAGAGACAGACACTCGCTAGCCACTTATGCAAACTAGTTGCATGTCAAGCGTGGAAAAGGTCTCATGTGCGAGGACATGTAAAGTTTGTCCGGGCCGCTTCATCCCACTATGCCACCAATATCCAAAATTACAACAAAGGAGCAACAACAAGATCATCATCGCCCACATACTCATATGTGTACTACCCATGCAAAGTATCTACGCATAGATCCGGCTCTGATACCACTGTAGGGTTCGCAGCATAGAAAACAAAAAAAATTCCTACGATGGGAACTACGTACCAACATCTATCTACTAGATACAAACAACGTGCGGATGTATATTCGTAGAGAACATACCCATGAAGACCGACAAAGCTTAACGAGTTCAACTCGTGGTTGATGTAGACGATCTCTTGCCGATCTCAAGATCAAGAGCAAGTCCTAGCGCCGCAAATTAGCAGCGCATCCGTGCTCGCACACACGTTCGAGGAACCGAGCAACCTCCGCCTCCTCGCTCCAGCGATGCGGCGGAAGCACAACTCTTTCTTGCCAAATAGCCACCGGGAACATGTATCTCGCTAGTCCGAGACCATGGGGAATAAATTCTAGAGGGGGAGAGAGATCCTTCACGAGGAGGTGTGAGAGACAAGTGAGGAGGGGGGCTCCTTTTATATGAGGAGGGGGGCACCCAAGGGGTGGCCGCCGGCCATGGGAGGCAGCCCCCTCCCCTCCTTCATTCATGTGGGTGGACACTCCACTCACAAAATGCCCTTTAAATTTCCTCCACTCAAAAGTCCACTCAAATTCCCATTAAATTTCCACCAAATTTAATGCAAACTCTCATTAAATAAAACTCTTTTATTTTATTCAGAATGTTGTCAATTACTTTAATGAAAAACATTCACAAATAACCCCTTGCTAGAATTCCATTTCACATGCATAACCACTTTATGCAATTTCACCCGAAAACCCGTTTCGGTATCTAGTGAAATAAATTCCTGCGCTTGTTCATTCTTTCGGCATGAAACTTTTGCTCCAGTTGGATGTCGGTGTCTCTTAAGTGTGTCAACCTACGGTTCGTGAAAAATGCTGACATGATCGAGACCCTTCTCGGATCAATAATCAGAAGCGGGATCTGGAGACCCATACTGACTCCCACACATTCAACGATGACTTTCTTGTGATCGTCGGAACCTTTTACGCTAGTATATTAATCCCTTTGTTTCACGATATATTACATGTCTGAGATTCGATCATCGGTATATCCATACCTAGTTTGATCTCGTTACCGACATGCACTCTTTTCTCGTTCCGGTGATATAACATTCTAGTGATCAAATCACTTGCTTGCAAGCTAATCAATGTGATATCACCGAGAGGGCCCAGAGTATATCTATCCGTCATCGGGATGAACAAATTCCACTATCGATCCATGAGCCTCAACATAACACTTTATTAGTTCTGGATCCATCTTTATAATCACCCTGTTACGGTGTGACGTTTGATGTTATCAAGAAACTCTTCCAGTGTTAGTGATTGACATGATCTCATGGTCTAAGGACTAGGATCACTTCGTAAGTTGTTATAGCAATATAAACTCAATGACTTTGATCGTAATGCTATAATTCGGATGAATGTTCATCACACCATTACACTAATGTTGTGATCCTGTTATTAACAACATCCAATGTCCATGATCAGGAAACCTTGATCATCTTGTTAATCAACGAGCTAGTTTATGAGAGAGGCATAACAGGAACTTTCTATTTGTTTATTAAACACACATGTATTAACGTTTCCGTATTAATACAATTATAGCATGCAAAATAAACATCTATCATATACTTGGAATACACATAATAAACACTTTATTATTGCCTCTCAGGGCATATTCCCTTCATATACCGCTGGCCTGGCCCTTCGCCAAGTGGGGCCTCGACATGATTGGCAAACTACCAAAATCCTCGCCAGGCGGCCACGTCCTCCTGGTTGCAGTCGACAAATTATCCAAGTGGATAGAGGCCATGCCCGTCACTAACCAAAGTGGCAAAACTACCGTCAAGTTATTCGAGTAAATCGTCTACAGGTTCGGCATGCCACATAGCATCATAACAGAAAACGACTCAAACTTTATCTCGAAGGAATCCTGAGACTTCTACGGGAACCTCGGAATCAACACATCATACGCCTCCGTGGCACATCCGCAGACCAATGGGCAGGTCGAAAAGGCCAATGTCCTCATAGGCAACGACATCAAGAAGCGCCTATGATGCCCACTCGAAAGGCTCGCGGGAGCCTATGCAGACGAGCTACATTCGATTCTCTAGAGCCTACGCACAACTCTAAACAGCTCAACTGGCTACACGCCTTTCTTCATGGTGCACGGAGCTGATGTCATGCTACCTGCTGAGGTACGCCACAAGGCCCCACGGGTCATCACCTACAGCAAATCCGAATCATCGGCCGCACTCGAAGACGCCAACGATACGCTCGACGAGGCACGCGACAACGCCGCGGCTCGCTCAGCAGTCTACCAGTAGATTCTCCGCAACTACCACAGCCGCCGGCTGAGCCCAAGGTCCTTCGTCGAAGGAGACCTCCTCTTGCGACTCAAGCAAGAAGGGCACAAGAAACTCGAGTCACCCTGGGAAGGACCCTACATCGTCACCGAAGTCATCCTAGGTGGCGCCTACTGCCTCAGGGGTCGAATACTCCAACCCCTGGAACGTCGCACGACTGCGACGCTTCTACCCCTAGTTACCCTTTACTTTCAATAAGGCTATTCAGCCGAACAATGTACATGCTTGTTTTCTAAGAATAAAAGCTAAGTTCCTTGGCCCAAATATCTTTTCTCCTTACATTACTTCTCGCTAAATATGCTCGAGGGATGCGCCCCACCTCATGAATTCGTCGACTGAAAACAATGCATACAACCTGAGTAGCTGACCACGTCAAGGTAACAAAAAGGACATGCACATTACAATCGCACCACGTGCCAATACATATAAACTTTACAAACGGCATTACAAGCCCACTCGAATAAATACAAATTTTACATTATCTCGTCTTTTTACATGACCTAATTGTTATGAAGCATAACATTCGTCCGCTCCTCGAACAAATCTACAATTTCTTTGGCGTACTATGCCACAACTGCGTAATGAGGGCGCATGTCCCATAAATAGCCACCTGGTGGAGGAGGCAGTCCAGCCGCTATCTCAGCAAGGTTGACATCACGACGATGTAGTCGAACGAGCGAGAGGGCTGCCTTCACCCCAGCAATCAGCTGATGGCGCACCAACTCCCTGACATGGCCTACATTCCGGAACTTCCCAAGAAGACCCAAAAAGCTGGAGGGTGCAGCGTCTAGAGGGAAGATGACAGACCAAACGGCCGCAAGTGACGACCTCGCCTGCTTCAGCACCTGAAGAACCTGGTGTACGCGATCTTGCACTGTCGCAAGGATGATGGCTCGATCGCGATCCATGCAAAAGAAGCCACCAGCTCTTGTTGTGTCAGGCAATTCATCTGAATTGTGACGCGCTCCTTCTCTTCCCCCAGAATGAGATTCACAAATACACAAGCATGGGGTGAGCTAGCATAACAATAAGGCACACTCGAAAATACATCGGTTCACGAGGACTCACATTGGAGTTGCTCACCCATCTGCTGAAATTCTCCAAACAAAACATCCTCCCTAGAGGTGGCTCGCTCAGCCTTCGACTTCCACACATCCGCATGGCCTCGTATGCTGAGGATGTCTTTTTCCAAACTACGAATGTGATTACGCAGGAATGTCAACTGCGTGTTGGAGATATGCCCTAGAGGCAAAAATAAATGTAGTTATTATTATATCTTTGTGTTTATGATAAATGTTTACATTCATGCTATAATAGTATTAACAAGGAAACATTAATACTTGTGTGATTTGTAAACTAAAATAGAGTCCCTAGTAAAGCCTCTTTATAATACTAGCTTGTTGGTTAATAAATGATTGTGGTTTCCCTATCATGAACATTGAGATGTTATTAACAACAAGATCATATCATTAGGAGAATGATATGATGGACATACTCCTATAGATAAGCGTAGCATAAAGATCAAGTCATTTTAATAGTTCAATTGCTATATGCTTTCTGATACATAGTAACCTAATTCCTTCAACCATGAGATCATGCTTATCACCATCACCGGAAGGATGCTTTGATGACATCAAACACCACACCGTAACTGGGTGGCTATAAAGGTGGCATTGAGTGTTCAGAAAGTATTGGTTGAGACACATGGATCAAGAGTGGGATTTGTCCATCCATATGACAGATAGATATACTCTGGTCCCTCTCGGTGGAATGTCATCCAATTAGCTTGCAAGCATGTGACTAGCTCACAAGGGATCACATATCACGGGAACGAGAAAAGAGTACTTACCAGTAACGAGGTTGAACTAGGTATGCAGAGATACCGATGATCAAAACCTCGGATAAGTAAACAATCGTGAGACAAAGGGAAATTGGTATCGTATGTAAGTGGTTCATTCGATCGCAAAGTAATCGTAGAAATATGTGGGAGCCATATGAATTTCCAGATTCCTCTATTGGTTATTGTTCGGAGAAGTGTATCGATCATGTCCGCATAATTCACGAACCGTAGGGAGACACACTTAAGGATTCGACGTTGTTGAGTAGTTATGGAATGATGAGTAAGAGACCGAATGTTGTTCGGAGTCTCGGATGGGATCCGGGATATCACGAGGAGATCCAGAATGGTCCAGAGAATAAGATTCATATAAGGAAAGTCCTGTTTCGGGGTTGGAGAATGGTTCCGGTGTTTTCATCGAGAATGTTCTAGAAGGTTCCGGAATGTCCGGCACTCCGGAGGGGAAGGGTACATGAATGTGTCATAACAAGTTGGAATGGTTGCATCATGTACTAGGTGTCATCGCTGAACAAAATAAAGGGATAAATCAAATCCTAGTTTGAAAAGTCAAACGGCTATTTTGTTTGGTGGAGGGAGAGTAGGAAACCTACTTGGGGAGGAAGTCCCTCTCCCTCCACCGCCGGCCTTGGAAGCCGAGTTGGGGAGGGACTCCCCTCCCCTTGGCGTGCCCCCTCCACCTATGTAAGGAGGGGCAGGGCTGCCCCTCCAAGCACACAACACACCACACCCCTCTAAACCCTAACCCTAGCCGCCGCCGGCCACCATAGCCATCGCCGCCCTAGGGCTTGCCCAAGCCGCCGACTTGGAGCAATCCCCTTGCCCTAGCCGCCGGCCTAGCTCCCTCTCCTTGGTGCGTCTAAACCCTAGATCACCGAGGCTCTCTCATAGTCCACCATACTCGCTCCGGCTTAAGGCGAAGCCCTGCGAGATCTCCCCTCTACTTCCGGTACCACGTCGTCGTGCTGCCGGAATCGCGAGGAGAGTGCTACAACCACCGCTGCCTGATGGAACAAGGGAGAGGAAGGTCTTCGTCGAGTACCGAACGTGTGACCGACTACGGAAGCGCTACCGGAACGCAGCGTCGGAAGGATCGTCTACGCGATCTTGAGATCGGGAAGAGTACGACTACATCACCCACGAGAATCCGCTCTCGTTAAACACTTTGGAATCTTCGAGGGTGAGTTATTCTATCGACTCGTTGCTACAATCTAGTAGATAGATCTTGGCTTGTTTGTTTGTATGCGGTAGAAAATTTTGTTTTCCATGCTACGAACCCCTACAGTGGTATCAGAGTCGTGTCTATATGTAGATCTGTTGCACGAGTAGAACACAATGGTCATTGTGGGCGGTGGTGCTTTTATTATCAATTGCTTCTTGTGTACTTTGCATCTTGCGGTATGATGGGATGAAGCGGCCCGGGCTAACCTTACATGACATCGTTCATGAGACTTGCTCCACGCTGAACATGCAACTTGTATTGCATAAGTGGCTTTGCGGGTGTCTGTCTCTCCCATTATAGTATCGATCCAATTTACAACAGGCACTTGATAGTTCAAACATCAACGTTGTGGTTCTTGTTCGTAAGTTAGATCGACACTTATTGAAATCCCCAAACCACGTAAAACATGCAAAGAAATTAGAGGCGTCTAACTTTGTTTTGCAGGGGTGTGCTGTGATGTGATATGGCCATGATTGTGATTATATTTGATGTATGCAATGTTCCTTATTGTAAGTTGGCAACCGGCAGGAGCCATATGGTTGTCTTTATTTTATGATAAGACCCGTGTGTCTATTCAAAGTAGTTGTAATAGTTGAAGTTGGTGGACGACAACCATGGAGCGGCGTCATTGACCTTGATGCAATGCCGGTGATGATGGAGATCATGTTCGTGCTTGAAGATGGAGATCGGAAGCACAAAGAAGAAAGGCCATATCATATCACATATTATGAATTGCATGTGATGTTAATCCTTTATGCATCTTGTATTGCTTAGTTAACGACGGTAGCATTATAAGATGATCCCTCATGCACATGAATTTCAAGTTCTTAAGTGTTCATCCTTAGTAAGCACCGTTGCTAAAGCTTGTCGTTTCGAAGCACCACGTGATGATCGGGTGTGTTAGATTCCGCAAGTGTATACAACGTGAGCAAGCCAGACTTGCTCATGCGGAAGCTAAGGTTTGATCTTGACGAGACTAGCATGTACAGACATGGTATCTGTAGCATCCCAGTTGTCTAACATCTGTAATGCTACTTGGTTTAGTAATAAAATGGCTACCTTCCTACATATAATTTTTGCATCATCATATCATGCTCATGTCATCATGCCACCTTGCACTTGAGCATCATACAAAGACCCTTGTGTTTTGGTTCTTATCTCATATGCATTATCATTATTGTTGCCTCTTGATATTGTATTTGGTTCTTGATATATTGTTAAATGCCCAAGTTGAGTTGGGGGCATATCTTTTCAATCAAATCCATCACCTCTCTTTCACCACCTGACAATTCCACCACCCCATTAACCATGAGCTTGCAATTATTCTTTCTTTTGGTGTTTGGTCTAGCTCATGAGAGATAGGGTGGGTCCAATGCTATCAATCCTTTTGCTTGGCCTTACTCCAACTTTGGAGGATGCAAATAAATAGATGCCATGAGATATTGTTTTGTTTTCACAGGATAAGACCTAGCATTTAATGCATTTGCATGGGCCATGCAAGAACCACCTCATCTCTTTCCCTCTGTTTTGTTTTCTTCAAGCCTTGGTTCCATGTGAAGGTCCCCTAATTTTACAAATGTTTTCATCTAAATTGCAAAAACCCCATATCTTCTTAATCTGGTAAAATGCCCCACTTGGCTCATTCATAAGGCATGTATGTGGCATCTCCTTATCCTCCATCTCTTTTGCCTTGCCTCCCCTCTTAGTCAAGCCCCCTATTCAAAACCTCCTGGTAAAAAGGTTCAAAAGATTTTGCAATTATAAGCTGGTTTGAATTTTGTAATAGAATAAAAAGAGCAAACAAATAACTAATGAACAAAAGAAAAAAAAAGGGAGAGAGCCATACCTGGTCGCAGCCCAGCAGCCCGAGCACCGCGGCCTTCTTCCTGTCTTCCTACCACTTGTTCTGGGCCCGAGTTCCAGCCCACCTGGCCCGTACCTCTTCGGTGGAGATAACCCCGACGCCGTCGCCCTGTACTTCTTCTCCGTTCGCCCCTCCTCTCTGAAGACAAGCAAACGGAAAGCAGCTGCGCGGCAGGTGGCCGTCCTCCGCCGTCAATCGCGTCACCCCCCTCCTCTTCTTATCCCCAAGCCGCGGAGGCCCTCCCTCGAACACTAGTCTTCCTTCTTCTCCTCTCCACCGCCATCCCCTACCTCTGCGCCCGCCTATGCTCGCCCTGCCCGAGAGCTTCGGTGAGGAGAGCGACGCCGCGCCGTCGCCTTGATCCCCTACTGGAGCCGGAGAGCGTGCAGGCAGCCTCTGTCGACCACCTCGCGAGCTCGAGCAGGAGCTGGACGTGACGCCGCTGTTCCCTCTTCTTCCTGGTCAGGCACAGAACATCGCCACCGTCGCCGACATCACCTCCGGCCATTTCCCTCCTCGATTCCTCTTGGAATCGGTCCAGGTGAGCACCCCTTTTCCGCCTACCCCTCCTTGCACCGTTCCCCTTCGTCTGTGTCGCGCCCGGCAGCCTCGCCGCGCCCTGTCGCGCTCTGCACGCGTCGCGCCACGCCGCGCTCACCGTCTGCGGCTAGAACGCGCGCGACAGCAGCGGCTGCAGTTTTTCCGCCTCTGTTCGTCATCGTGCCCCGCCCGCTGCAGCCAAGATCCGGCGATGACCCCTTGATGAAAGTCGTAGCCCTATCTTCGCTCTGCAACTTCCGTTTTTGCACCTAGGCGAGATTCGTAGTAGGTTGCTCGCCATCGTCTCCCGAAGTTTAGGCCGCGCTGTTCGCCGTCGAGTTTCAGACCCCCTGGACACTTCGTCAGATTCAGTGAACGGTGCCTGCAGTTTTCTCCTAAGTTCAGCTCCTTGCCACGTCCGCTGTAGTTCTCCGATGGCAAAGCTCCAAACACGAAAAATGTAGCTCTAACTAATCTCTACATTTTATGTTTTTGTGGTTTTCCCTAATTCGCGACCGTTTGCTCGACATCTTCCGTCTAAGATTGGAGTCAGCTGGCCGTTTTCGCGTCCAGTTCTTCAGTTCGTCAGCGACAGCACCAAGGCGCTTTGCAGAAAAGCCCCTGTCCTTCCCTTCTATCTAACCCGCGGTCCCCTATAGCCCCACCGTCAGCGGCTGTGGCCGTTTTATAAAAAGGCTCCCACACTTTTCCTTCCTCAAACCGCAGCCCCTCCACCTCGCCCAGCTGGCAGCCTCTCGCCTCTGCCCAGTCAGCACCTGGCCCCACCTGGTCAGTGGCTGTGGGTAGAATCTGGCTGGGTGACAAAAGTCCAGACCTTTTTCTGAAATAAAATTCAAATGTTTTTAAATCTGTTCAAATATGAATTAAATGACAACTTTCAAATGGTTTATATTTTGAATTCAAACTTAATATGAAAAATGTTTTATTTTTGAATGTTAATTTAAATCTTTAATCAAATATTTCCAGAATTAATTTAATTAGTCAACCTTTGACTTTGACCCTAATTAATAATTTTTGACTTATAATAAATTTAAATTCATAATTCCAAATAATACAAATAATATATGTTTTTGAATCAGAAAAATGTGAGGATTTCAAATATGCCATTCATAATATTATTTGAACACTTTAAATTTCAAGTTGAATTAAATTACAACAAAATGCCCCTGGACCTTATTAAATTAATAACTTTTGTTTTATAACTCCAAATTTAACAAATGATATGTCTAAAATGATCAGCTCGACGAGACCTTTCTGTTTATGCTAACCATGACTTCAATTGCAGCATGCATCATATAAATATATAGTATACAGCAACTAATATGACAATAAAATGTGGCCAAACCTTAATAAAATGACTTATTCTTGTATACCACACCTCACCCATGCCATGCTACATTATTGCCATGCAACTTGTGCATCATTCATCATGGCATAATTGTTTGCTTGACGCATTTTATTCCTATGATTGTGCACTTTATTTATGTTGGCCCTTGTTTGTTTGGTTCTTCTTCGAATAGACTCTGAGCAGGGGATATATCAAGAGAACCAGGAGCACTACCCAGATCCGTCTCTCGCTTCAACTGAGTTGCCAGGCAAGCACTACCACATGCTTGCATACATACAGTACCTATTGCCTCTATCTTATTCTTGCATCATTGAGTCGTGATTGCATTAAACTGAATCCCAAGTATTGCATAGCTTTTACTTTTAAAACCCCACCAAGCTTGTCCCTCTATCCCATGAGCCATTACTACAGGAGTTGTTTGAGCCATGCGAGTCGTAGAACAGCATGTGTAGGGTTTGTGAGAGTCTGATGGATAACGAGGTACCTAAACAACTTAACCTGAGTAGTAATGGGATAACTAATGAAAGTGGCACCGGTGAGCAATATCTGCTATTTGGTTTTTCCTGCTCACTTGTGTCCCGTAGGACCCTGAGTACTTGAAACCTGTTCCTTGAATATTCGCGCTATCCACATCCGGGAGGCTTATGGGACCCCCCTGAGCCAGAGCTTGATTCATTCTTATTTCTTGGGGCCACAAACTAGTTTGAGGTTTTACTTACGATCCTGTACTTATGCCATGTTTTACTGCTTTATTTACGATTGTGCGAGGAGCACACTGTACTGTTTAGGTAAGCGGAGTGTTTTCGCGGTATCGACAATCCCAGTTTTGGGTTCCCAGTCGTTTACAGCCATTGACGCAAACCTTGAGTCCGTCTCGGAGTCAGCTAGCTTCGTTGCGAGTGTACTCCAAGGGGTGGCCCCCTGAAATAATTCTGAATCCTGTGATTTCTTTGTCGTGAAGGCCTCGTTGGGTTTTGATTTGGTTTTTCCGAGGTTGATCGAGTGTGTGTTGCTATTTGTGCACCCCTGCAGGGTAAAACTTTCTGAAAGCCGTGTCCGCGGTTATGGACGACTTGGAGCACAGTTTCTCGATCATAGACAAGCATAACTAAAGTACCGCTTTTAATTTGACTCAGTAATTGACTAGTAAATAGTACAACCCTCATGGAATGGTTAATAAAATTGCTAACGGGTGGGGGTTGTTCGTCCGCTTCCTCGTCGGTAAGCGAGGAGGAGGATGGATCTGTGGATATTACTGTTATAACTGTTGTCATTAATTCACGGTCATCCGTCTATCTTTGGTTAGGCGGATGGTTAGCGTTTATCTGTAGAACTGTTAGGGTTTATCTTTCGCTACAATTGCGTCACCCCAGGTTGTGTCCCCTTTAGAGGCATAAAGACTTGCTGAGTACCCTTAGGGTCTCACACGATAAATTATTGGTTCAGATGAACAGGTACACTCGCAGGACGGATACTGGGTGGAAGAGGCTGATGATGTGGGCAACGATCGTTCGGTGTAGAGATTCCGGGAACGGGGATCCATGAGATCTGTGGGCGGGATGTGCTTATTTCTGGGGCATCTTATGCCGATTTGCTTCTTATCCGTACTCGGACCTTGTTTGCCGCTTCCGCCTGATACTCTGATGTGAGATGTATGAGGAAATATCCTAAACTATTATATCTATCTAGGTCATTTGAATCTTTCCGTATGGCGTTGCTATATTTCCTTTCTTTTTAGATGGTATGGCTCTGATGTACTATTGTATGGTGGCTTGCATACATACTCATTTGTGTATGTAGTTGATCCCTTCGCCTGCCGATTACACCGCCCGTACTTGTGTCGATGACTGTAAATGGTTGGGACGGCCGAAAGGTCTACCCGTGAGTGGCTTTTGGGCCCCACCGTACTATTTCAACCATTTCCGCTCATCCAGGCTTGTATCTAGGAGCGTAATTCACCGAGGTAGTTACAATTGGTATCAGAGCCATCCCGACCTTCAGGGTCTCAGCCAAACGGTCGTTGTCAGTCTAGCAAATATTTTTGGTAGTTATGTATACTAGGGAAAAACAAAACGTGAGAGTAGGACTGCTTCCATTTTTCTTCTTACCCACCCACCCACCCTTTTCTGGTAAGGAAGTGTAACGTTTTCAATCCTCTTCTTAAAAGTTCAAACTAGGATTCACGTGTTCTGGGTTTCCGTAGTACCATAGGTTGTGTGTTTTTGTGTGTGTGTGTGTGTAATTCCTTGTCTATCTGTTGCATCCAAGTTGTTATCTAATCAGCCTTTTTGGTTATCAACTGTTGGTACATTCCATACCGACAGGCTTTTGCAAACCGACGCGATCTGTCTTACCCTTTGTTACCCGACGTTATCTTGTTTGGGGTGTTCGTTTCCGTAGTTACCAATCTATAGGTTCAACATGAGAAGAAGGGGTTAGGATATGTGTTTTACTTGTTCATGTGCGGAGTAATGATTTGAGTGCGGGATGGAGTCGCGACCATACCACTACTCTTATCATTCGCTTTTGTATATTGAATTGGTAGAGTCACTAATCTTGATTCGTTAAGTAATTTTGCGCATCTATTGGTATTTTAATGCCGAAATTTGTGGAAAAATTTTCTTTGATATATTTGTGTACCACACTCCTTTTCAGTCGTGTGCGATATGCTTAATATCTTCTAGGTGCTTTGAACTTTGTTGATATTTTAATATCATCTTAGTAAATTGTATCCTTTAATCTTGGTTAATTCCATCTTGGTACTATTTTGGATTATTATTATTCTCCATTATAGTACTGACTTGTGTTTTACATCAATCACAGGATGGCTCCACAACGCCGTTCTGATGAGGACATTCCACCGGAACTGGGGTCCGCATTGTCAAACATCGCCAACGCCTTGGTAGCAATGCAGCAGAACCAGCAGCGCTTTGAAGAGAGTGTTCGGAGGAATGAGTTTTCTCCACTACCTCCACCTCCCAAACGAGGAGACATCAAAAGCTTCCTGAAGTTCAACCCTCGCCAATTTGATGTTTCTGATCGACCACTGGATGCGGATGATTGGTTGCGTGAGATGTCAAGGCTACTCGAGACTGCTGATGTTCCTGAGCAAGAGTGGGTAAAGTGTGCTACTCACCTTCTGAAGGGGGATGCAGCTCTCTGGTGGGAGAATTACCTGAAGGCAAACTGCACTGGTTTTCAGCCTACCTGGGAACAGTTCACTGGAGCGTTCAAAGAGCAGTATCTGTCAGAAATTGTCATGGAGAGGATGAAGGAAGCGTTTCTCAACCTTAAGCAGGGAAATGATAATGTCAATACCTACATCAGGAACTTCATGAATCTTTCTCGTTATGGTGGCGATGAGATCTCTTATGACAAGAAGAAACAAAAGAGGTTCCGGCAAGGGCTCAATGCATCGATCAAATATGCAATCACACATGCAAGGCCGGCATCTTTCCTGGAACTTCAGCATACAGCTTTGCAGGAGGAAGCCAGTAGGCAAGTGTTTGAGGATTCAAAGAAACACAACCGGGATGCACCAAGCTCTTCAGCTATGTCAGCTCCTTCTAAGCGGCGTGTCTGGGTTCCTAACACCCCACCGTCGCTCCCGGCTTCACCAAGACCTGCAAGCTACGCGTCAAGGCCACTAAACTCCATCACTGCTGCTCCCAGGGGCTACAACCACCACTACCCTGGAGCGCCTGGCGGAGTCCCTGGCTACGTTGCTCCATGTCCACCTGGTGCTTGTTTCACATGTGGAGATCCTGGACATCTGAACTGGAACTGTCCGTTGAAGAACAAAGCTCTTCCTCCACCCCCTCCAAGATCTGCGGCAAGCTCTCCTATGGTTCATGCACCACCACCTCGGGCTCTCAACATCAACACCAAGCCCGGGTCTACTGTTGCTCGTGCCAACTGTGTCAACGCCGCTCAAGCTGAGCATGCACCTGGAGTTGTGATGGGTATGCTTTCCGTTAACTCAGTCCCTGCACGAGTTTTGTTTGATTCTGGTGCATCGCATTCTTTTGTTTCTCACAAGTTTGCAAATGAGAATGAGTTAGCAATGGATCCTCTCCTTAAGCGGTTAATGGTCCTTTCTCCTGGAGCAACAATGGCAGCTGCTAAAATCAGCCATGGCAATCAAGTTGAGATTGGGGGCTCTTCGTTCTCGGCTTCCTTAATTGTGCTGGGCAATTCTGACATTGATGTCATCTTGGGCATGGATTGGTTGACAACAAATGCAGCTGTGATTGATTGTGCTGAACGCTCGGTTTCTCTGAAGATTCCTGAAGGCCATATAGTCTTTTCTCCAAGTCTGACTCCTGCTGTCCAGCTTTTCTCTTTGGAGGCTCTGAATGATGATGCTATGGAAGCTATTCAGAGTGTCCCAGTGGTCTGTGAGTTTCCGGATGTCTTTCCTGAAGAGTTGCCGGGTATGCCTCCGGATCGTGAGGTTGAGTTTGTAATTGAGCTTGAACCTGGAACGGCTCCTATCTCCAAGCGGCCTTATAAAATGGGTCCTTCTGAGTTGGCTGAACTCAAACGTCAGCTTGATGAACAAGAGAAGTTGGGTTTCATTCAACACAGTACTTCTTCTTGGGGTAGCCCAACAATCTTCGTGAAGAAGCGGGACAGGACTGATAGGCTTTGTGTTGACTATCGGGCTCTCAATGCTAAAACCATCAAGAACAAATATCCCCTCCCGCGGATTAATGATCTCTTCGATCAGCTAGCTGGAGCTGTGGTATTCTCTAAGATGGATTTGAGGAGTGGTTATCACCAAATCAAGATTCACAAGGAAGATGTGCCTAAAACAGCTTTCACCACCCGCTATGGCCTGTATGAGTACACGGTCATGTCTTTCGGTCTCACCAACGCACCTGCTACCTTCTCGAGGCTGATGAACTCGGTTTTCATGGAGTACCTTGATAAGTTCGTTGTGGTCTATCTGGATGACATCCTAGTCTATTCCAAGTCCAAAGAAGAGCATGAAGAACACCTTCGGTGTGTCCTAAACAAGCTTCGTGAAAACCGCTTGTATGCAAAGTTCTCAAAGTGTGAGTTTTGGCTACCTGAAGTAACCTATCTTGGTCATGTCATCTCTGCCAAGGGCATTGCAGTCAACCCGGAAACTGTGAAGACAATTGTTGAATGGCTTCCTCCTGTTAATGTCAAAGAAGTGCGGAGTTTCCTCGGTTTGGCTAGTTATTTCCGTCGCTTCGTTCAGAACTTCTCGAAGATAGCGAAGCCTCTTACCGATCTCCTCAAGAAAGGCAAGAAATATCTTTGGACTCCTGCCTGTCAAGCAAGCTTTGAGACACTCAAAGAGAAGCTCACTTCCACACCAGTCTTGGTTCCTCCGGATACATCTAAGCCTTTCCAGATATTCTGCGACGCCTCTTTGCAAGGATTGGGTGCGGTCCTTATGCAAGAAAAACAAGTTGTTGCTTATGCCTCTAGACAGTTGAAGACGCATGAGATCAACTATCCCACACATGACCTCGAGCTCGCAGCAGTTGTCTTTGCTTTGAAGCTATGGAGGCACTACTTGCTTGGCAACCGTTGTGAGATCTTTTCTGACCACAAGAGTTTGAAGTATATCTTCACACAGCCTGATCTCAACCTTCGGCAGAGGAGATGGATTGACGCAATCAATGATTTTGATTTGACCATCAACTATACTCCGGGCAAAGCTAATGTTATGGCCGATGCTCTCAGCCGCAAAGCTTATGTCAACAACCTCATGATGGAAGAGCAGCAACCTCTCTTGTGCGAGGAATTCCGTCAGCTCAACCTTGAAGTTGTGGAACAAGGGCATCTCCTGAACCTTCTGGCTACTCCTCTCTTGGAAGAAAAGATTCGCTTTCGTCAGCGTGGTGACCCGCACACCAGAAAGATCATCTCCAAACTTCAGCTCCCGAAGTATGAGTCCTTCCACGTCGATGATCAAGGCACGCTTTTCTTTGAACACCGGATGTTTGTTCCGAACTACCCGAGTTTGAGAGAGCAAGTTCTCAAGGAGGCGCATGATTCCGTTCTTTCTATCCATCCTGGCAGCACAAAGATGTACATGGACTTGAAAACACAATATTGGTGGCCTGGTTTGAAACGATATTGTGCCAAGTATGTCTCGGAGTGTGATGTCTGCCGCAGAGTGAAAGCTGTCCATCAGAAACCTTTCGGTCTTCTACAGCCATTGAAACCCCCGGAATGGAAATGGGAGAAAGTAGATATGGACTTCATCACCGGTTTTCCAAGGTCGCAGAAGGGCAACAATGCAATCTTTGTTGTCATCGACAGGCTTTCTAAGGTGGCCCATTTCTTCCCCGTCAAGGAAACAATTTCTAGAATTCAGTTGGCTGAGCTCTATATCAACAGAATTGTCTCTCTGTATGGGGTTCCGCTTGAGATCAGTTCAGACCGTGGAAGCATCTTCACTTCCAAGTTCTGGGAAAGTTTCCAAAATGCTTTGGGAACAAAGTTGAACTTCAGCACTGCTTACCACCCTCAGTCGCAAGGACAAGTTGAAAGGATCAATCAGATTCTGGAGGATATGCTTCGTGCTTGCGTCATCTTATTTGGCATGAAGTGGGAGGAATGTCTTCCTTATGCGGAATTCTCTTACAACAACAGCTTCCAGAAAAGTCTGAAGATGGCACCATTTGAGGCTCTCTATGGCCGCAAGTGCAGAACTCCGATTGGTTGGTCAGGTGCAGGAGAAAGAATCTGGTTTGGCCCTGACATTGTAACTCGAGCGGAGGAGAAGGTGCATATCATTCTTGAGAATCTGAAGATTGCTCAAAGTCGTCAGAAGAGCAATTATGACAGGAAGCACACGGACATGGTGTATGCCCCTGGTGATCTTGTGTACCTTCGTGTCACTCCCATGAAAGGCACACACCGCTTTGGTATCAAAGGAAAGCTGGCTCCTAGATACATCGATCCTTTCAAAATTCGTGGTAGAAGAGGAGAAGTTGCTTATGCTCTTGAGCTCCCGGAGAAACTCAATGTCCATGATGTTTTCCACATCTCTCAACTCAAGAAGTGCTTCAAAGATCCCGGCAGGACCGTGGATCATGAGCTTATCGATCTCCAAGAAGACCTGTCTTATCAAGAACACCCCACAAAAATCCTTGAGACCGCAGAAAGAAGGACTCGCAACAAGTCCATCAAGTTCTGCAAGGTGCAGTGGTCACACCATTCTGTTGATGAAGCCACTTGGGAGCGTGAAGATGAACTCCGTGCCAACTATCCTACCCTCTTTGTGTCTTCTTCTTCTTCCTAGAATCTCGGGGCGAGATTCCTGCTTAGTGGGGGAGAGTTGTAGCATCCCAGTTGTCTAACATCTGTAATGCTACTTGGTTTAGTAATAAAATGGCTACCTTCCTACATATAATTGTTGCATCATCATCATATCATGCTCATGTCATCATGCCACCTTGCACTTGAGCATCATACAAAGACCCTTGTGTTTTGGTTCTTATCTCATATGCATTATCATTATTGTTGCCTCTTGATATTGTATTTGGTTCTTGATATATTGTTAAATGCCCAAGTTGAGTTGGGGGCATATCTTTTCAATCAACTCCATCACCTCTCTTTCACCACCTGACAATTCCACCACCCCATTAACCATGAGCTTGCAATTATTCTTTCTTTTGGTGTTTGGTCTAGCTCATGAGAGATAGGGTGGGTCCAATGCTATCAATCCTTTTGCTTGGCCTTACTCCAACTTTGGAGGATGCAAATAAATCGATGCCATGAGATATTGTTTTGTTTTCACAGGATAAGACCTAGCATTTAATGCATTTGCATGGGCCATGCAAGAACCACCTCATCTCTTTCCCTCTGTTTTGTTTTCTTCAAGCCTTGGTTCCATGTGAAGGTCCCCTAATTTTACAAATGTTTTCATCTAAATTGCAAAAACCCCATATCTTCTTAATCTGGTAAAATGCCCCACTTGGCTCATTCATAAGCCATGTATGTGGCATCTCCTTATCCTCCATCTCTTTTGCCTTGCCTCCCCTCTTAGTCAAGCCCCCTATTCAAAACCTCCTGGTAAAAAGGTTCAAAAGATTTTGCAATTATAAGCTGGTTTGAATTTTGTAATAGAATAAAAAGAACAAACAAATAACTAATGAACAAAAGAAAAAAAAAGGAGAGAGCCATACCTGGTCGCAGCCCAGCAGCCCGAGCACCGCGGCCTTCTTCCTGTCTTCCTACCACTTGTTCTGGGCCCGAGTTCCAGCCCACCTGGCCCGTACCTCTTCGGTGGAGATAACCCCGACGCCGTCGCCCTGTACTTCTTCTCCGTTCGCCCCTCCTCTCTGAAGACAAGCAAACGGAAAGCAGCTGCGCGACAGGTGGCCGTCCTCCGCCGTCAATCGCGTCACCCCCCCTCCTCTTCTTATCCCCAAGCCGCGGAGGCCCTCCCTCGAACCCTAGTCTTCCTTCTCCTCCTCTCCGCCGCCATCCCCTACCTCTGCGCCCGCCTATGCTCGCCCTGCCCGAGAGCTTTGGCAAGGAGAGCGACGCCGCGTCGTCGCCTTGATCCCCTACTGGAGCCGGAGAGCGTGCAGGCAGCCTCTGTCGACCACCTCGTGAGCTCGAGCAGGAGCTGGACGTGACGCCGCTGTTCCCTCTTCTTCCTGGTCAGGCACAGAACATCGCCACCGTCGCCGACATCACCTCCGGCCATTTCCCTCCTCGATTCCTCTTGGAATCGGTCCAGGTGAGCACCCCTTTTCCGCCTACCCCTCCTTGCACCGTTCCCCTTCGTCTGTGTCGCGCCCGGCAGCCTCGCCGCGCCCTGTCGCGCTCTGCATGCGTCGCGCCACGCCGCGCTCACCGTCTGCGGCTAGAACGCGCGCGACAGCAGCGGCTGCAGTTTTTCCGCCTCTGTTCGTCATCGTGCCCCGCCCGCTGCAGCCAAGATCCGGCGATGACCCCTTGATGAAAGTCGTAGCCCTATCTTCGCTCTGCAACTTCCGTTTTTGCACCTAGGCGAGATTCGTAGTAGGTTGCTCGCCATCGTCTCCCGAAGTTTAGGCCGCGCTATTCGCCGTCGAGTTTCAGACCCCCTGGACACTTCGTCAGATTCAGTGAACGGTGCCTGCAGTTTTCTCCTAAGTTCAGCTCCTTGCCACGTCCGCTGTAGTTCTCCGATGGCAAAGCTCCAAACACGAAAGATGTAGCTCTAACTAATCTCTACATTTTATGTTTTTGTGGTTTTCCCTAATTCGCGACCGTTTGCTCGACATCTTCCGTCTAAGATTGGAGTCAGCTGGCCGTTTTCGCGTCCAGTTCTTCAGTTCGTCAGCGACAGCGCCAAGGCGCTTTGCAGAAAAGCCCCTGTCCTTCCCTTCTATCTAACCCGCGGTCCCCTATAGCCCCACCGTCATCGGCTGTGGCCGTTTTATAAAAAGGCTCCCACACTTTTCCTTCCTCAAAACGCAGCCCCTCCACCTCGCCCAGCTGGCAGCCTCTCGCCTCTGCCCAGTCAGCACCTGTGTGGCATCCCGCAAAACCACTACTAGAAAATCGCGTTGTTTTTGTGCATTGCATCATCATGACCGCATGCTCATGTCATCATGCCACATTGCATTTGAGCATCGTCATCATCTTGCTTTTTCTTGCATAAAATTATTTCGGAAAAACCTATTTTGTTTTCTAAAACGCCCCGTCTTGTTTTCAAAATTCAAAACCCGGGTCTCCGGATTATTTTGTTTTGTCTGCTATCGGTTTGCAAAAGTCCCGTTTGTAAATAATACAATATTCAATTATTTTAGGGGGGCAGTCGAACGGGCCGACTCGACCCAGACGACCACCCCCGGTATTAAAACGGTCCACCTATATTCTTTTCTTACCTAGTCCTAGTCTACCCCAAACCCTCCACATCACCCCCACCAATCGGAGCCCGCCACCTCACCAGTCCCTAGCCTCCCTCCACTCTCAGGCTGCCAAATCAGCCATTCCCACTCCCTCTCTCTCTCACCCCACAGCTCTCTCTCCTACCCCACCTCACTTACACCCCTGTCCCACCGTCCCCGTCCCTACCTGCCACCCAAAACACACCCTCACCCACAACAGACACACCCACTCCCTGGCCCCTGCCCGCGGCCCCACCCCACACCGACACGCCCCCACGCGTCCCTCCCCCACGCGCTCATCTTCCTCCCCACCTTCGTCCTCCTCCAGCCACCCAACCCGCGCCCGTCTCCTACCTCTCCCTCTCCCTCCTCGCTCCCTCTCCGAGTCCACCCTCCCTCCTCCCGCACCTCTCTCTGGCGCCTCTGCCGCCCTCCCCGGCCCCCGTCGTCGCCCTGGCTCTCCTCATCTGCCCCACCGGCCTCCGCCCGCCGGAGCCGCCTGTGCTCTCCCCTTCGCTCGCGAGCCCCCTCGCCGTGGCCCGGCCAGGCCACGCCGCCCCTTTCCTCCCCCGGTTCCCCCGCACCGCATCTCCCGCCGGTCGCCTCCGACCAACCTCGCCTCGCCGGCCCCGCGTTCGAGCTCCACCGCCGCCCCAGAGCCGCCTCCGTCCACCGCTCTTCCCCGCCGGCCCGACCTCGCCCCACCGTCCCCGCCTTCCTCTGCCCGGCCTCGCCTTGCCGTCCTCGGCCGCCGCCGTGGACGCCCCTCACCTCTGCTGGCACCACCCTCCTTTGCCCGGCTGTCCCCAACCCCATCGGCCCCTGTGCTCCGCGCCACCGGCCGCCGCCTCACCGGTCCCGAGCTGGCCGGTGCCCTCCAACGAGCCTCCCTGCGGGCAGCGCCACTGGCCGCCATGGCCCTGGCGCCCTTCTGCTCTGCCTGCGGATGCGTCCTTCCCTACAGCCCCCTTGCGCCCGCGCCTGGCCACCGATGTCCTTGCAGGCCCAACCTCGTGTGTTCCTCCTGCAGTGACCGTGAACCCCAGCTATGTGTGTGTTTTGGATGTTCTCGTTTGCTGTCAGGCACTGCATTGCTGCTAAAGAGCTCCTGTAGTTATGTTTGTCTCGCAGCATTGTTTCCATCGTCGGCCATGTACAAGTTTGGTGTCTCTCGGAATCGCAAGATCTTCTTACAGGGACGCCCCCGACAAGTTGCACAAGACCCTTGAACTCGACACCCCGGAACGTCAAGATCTACTACACGGAGCATTTGTCCGAGGCCGCGAACCCGCAAGAACTTCATCATAGAATGCGAAGACCTCGCTCTTGGACCGAAGGCCCTGAGCCCTTCTTCAAGGATCCGATGGCCGAGACCCTGAAGACCGATCTAGAGCGCCAAGCCCTTCGCATGGAGTCGGCAAGATCATCCGGTAACACTAAGATCAACTGCGCGGGCCCGACAAGACCGACACCAACCAGGGCGAGTCCGATGCGCCCCGACACCGAACCAAGTCCTCCTTCCCAGATGTGACAAGATCTACTTCAGATATCCGAGACCGATCCCGTCGAACCCTAGATCCGGACCCCGATACCCGACCCCGAACCCCGGAACCCCAAGTTCGTCGAGACCCCCTAATGTGTGAACCTTTTCCCGAGCCCCTATTTTATAAATGCTAAATATAAAACCTGTTGCATAGTAGTCATTCATCTTGCATGCATATTGTCATATGGTTTGGGGGCCTTATGCCGATTCACCTCATAATTAAATATGGGGCCCATATGCGGGCAAATCTAGTCTTATATTGGCCTCATTTAAATTTGTGTAGCGAACCGGTGCTAAATTCTGCCTTGTTAAACAACAATTAAATTGCGGGGTATCTAAATAACATGAACCATCTAATTAATTGGCGGGACCCCGGTTCCGCTTAATATGACCTAATTGCATCGCACCTTTGCCATGTCATACATCATACATGCATCATGCCCGATCTTTTGCCGTAGTATTAAATATTGCATCCGGTGTTTCTTCTAGTGTTTTGCTTCTTCGCGGATAAGGCCGTTGAGTTGATGTGAGCTTCGCCCCGATCTTCGGATGAACCCTTCGGCAATGTTTTCAGGCGAGCATCTCCCCCTTTCTACCTATCTTACTTTTATAGTATTTATTTCCCTCCTGTTGATCTATTGCTATCTGTGTTGCGATGCTCTAGCTTTCGTACCCGTGATATCCCTTGCAGCCTTATATTGCCTTGGACACCTCCTATTACCTGTTTTGTGGTAGTTAGTTGGACCTGCGCGTCGTAGTCGCTTGCTCAAGTGCTGTTGCGTGTTGTCAAGTGCCATAGTTGTTGGAGTATTGCCACAAGTTAATTGTTGGAGATGATCATGGTTTTACTTATCGTTCACTTTAATTCCTGTTTAACAACTAAAATTGAAGTAAGTAAGCAGAGGCATCGGTGGGTGATAGATAATATTTGGTTTCCGACCGCCCACTTGTGTCCCGTAGGACCCCGAGTACTTGATACCTTTTCCTTGATTTATCGCGCTATCCACATACGGGGAATTATGGGCCCCCCTTAGCCAGAGCTTGATTCAGTCTTATTTCTTGGGGCCACAAACTAGTTTGGGGTTTTATTACTATCCTGTACTTATGCCATGCTTTACTGCTTTATTTACGATTGTGCGAGGAGCACACTGTACTGTTTAGGATCGTGGCACGATTCCGCGGTGTCGACAAGCCCAGTTTTGGGTTCCCAGTCGTTCACAGCCGTCCCCACAACCTTGAGTCCGTCTCGGAGCCGGCCGGCTTCGTTGCGGGTCTACTTTAAGGGGTGGCCCCCTGAAATATTTCTGAATCCTGTGATTGCTTTGTCGTGAAAGCCTCGTTGGGTTTTGATTTGGTTTTTCCGAGGTTGATCGAGTGTGTGTTGCTATTGGTGCACCCCGGCCGGGTAAAACTTTCTGAAAGCCGTGTCCGCGGTTATGGACGACTTGGAGCACAGTATCTCGATCATAGACAACTATAACTAAAGTAGTGCTATAAATTTGACCTTATAATGACTAGTAATCAGCTTCACTATAATGGAATGGCTAAATAAAACTGCCAACAATTGCTTGTTTGGGTGTCGCTTGCGACCATTGTACCTGACTAGTAAGTATTGCAACTATAATGGAATGGCTAAATAAAAGTACCAACAACTGCTGGGTTTTTGGGATATCTCATGCTAATTGTATCTGGCTAGTAAGTGTTGCAACTACAACGGAATGGTTAAATAAAACGGCCCACTGCTTATTTTATCAGGATGATTATCTATAATTGACTAGTAATTGCTGCAACGAGAACTGAATCAATAAAATTGCCAACTGTGTGAGTTCCTCGTTTGGTCGCGAGGGGGAAACACCAGGATGGGTTTGTTTGGTGTTAGCTTCAGGTTGGATCCGGATAGGTCATTCTTATCCCTCTCGGATAACCGCCAGTTGTATCGGGTCTCTATAGGTCGTTTAGTGCATGCTGCCGCTGCCGCTCAGTCCACCATACCTATGTAGGCGAGGACCGCCGAATTCTAGTCTCGCCGTGTACTGGCCTCAGTACTGACGCTCCTCTTTTTCCTTTGCCCTTTGTCGGCACCCCTTTTGTTTAAGCAGGTTTTGAGATCGACGTCGTTAGCAGGGTTACCCTTCCGGCTTGGCCTGGGCAGGGTTATGGACGCCATTGGTTATTCTTCAGGGCTCTTAGCCCCATTTGCCTCTTGTCCGTAGCTGGACGCTCTATCGTTTCCAAGGTGATTTGGATCTTTGTATATTATATCTGTATTCTTGACTCATTGAGTCGCTGTTATATATATATATATCTGTTCTGTGGGTCCCATCGAGGACTATTGTGTAATGTTATTACTTCGTTTTCCACCCGCACGACAGTGCCTGGTGGGCACCTTTGAATCGTTTCTATGCGGGTTTGGCGGGTTTTCGCTAAAACTTGCATAGGTCCGATTCTGAGGGTGTTACAGAGTGGTATCAGAGCTCAGCAGTTGCGATACCCCACAAGTCCAGCCTGTAGGATAACCTAGCTAACGGCCGAAGTAGAGTGTCAAAACTATTTTTGCAAAACCGGTTGGATAGTTCTGATTAGGTCTGATTTTACTCCTCACCCCTCTGCTATTATCCTCTTACCTCTACGCGTTTTGAATCCACCTCTTATCTTTTCTTCGAGTCCAGGATTTCTCGTGGTTGGGTTTCCGTCGTACCTTCAGGGCTTCGCTTCCTCTTTTGGTAACGGTGTTGCTACGTCTGGTCTTCCTGCTATCCGAGGAATCTTTTATCTGTGGTACCATCCTTTGTTCCTTGTCCATGCCTTCCGGTGTTTTTCCGACGCGACGACATCATCTACGCCAGATCCGATGTAGAGTCTGCATCACTCCTTGTTTCCGAACCTCGTTTGTCGAGATCTTCAGTCTGATTCCGAGAATGGTTGCACGCTTTCCTACTGATTGTGCAGAGTAATAGTTTGGGTGCGTGATGGATTGGCCCCCATGCCGACTACCCCTTCTATTCGCTTTTGTACATTGAAGTGGATGAGAATGCATCGGTTCCCTCTTTCCGTCGAAGCTAGAGGTGGCTTTATTAGTTGATACCTCTACCTTCGACCTTTGTTCCGGAGTGTTCCCTCGACGATCGCCGACAACAACCTCTTGTTAGTGGTGTCGCAAGGATCTACACGAAGCGCGAAGGATCAGATCACCGACCTTCTTTCCGGTACCATGAGGCGGATCTCGAGGGCGAGATCCATTGTTAGTGGTGTCGAATTGTGGCATCCCACAAAACCACTACTAGAAAATCGCGTTGTTTTTGTGCATTGCATCATCATGACCGCATGCTCATGTCATCATGCCACATTGCATTTGAGCATCGTCATCATCTTGCTTTTGCTTGCATAAAATTATTTCGGAAAAACCTATTTTGTTTTCTAAAACGCCCCGTCTTGTTTTCAAAATTCAAAACCCGGGTCTCCGGATTATTTTGTTTTGTCTGCTATCGGTTTGCAAAAGTCCCGTTTGTAAATAATACAATATTCAATTATTTTAGGGGGGCAGTCGAACGGGCCGACTCGACCCAGACGACCACCCCCGGTATTAAAACGATCCACCTATATTCTTTTCTTACCTAGTCCTAGTCTACCCCAAACCCTCCACATCACCCCCACCAATCGGAGCCCGCCACCTTACCAGTCCCTAGCCTCCCTCCACTCTCAGGCTGCCACATCAGCCATTCCCACTCCCTCTCTCTCTCACCCCACAGCTCTCTCTCCTACCCCACCTCACTTACACCCCGGTCCCACCGTCCCCGTCCCTACCTGCCACCCAAAACACACCCTCACCCACAACAGACACACCCACTCCCTGGCCCCTGCCCGCGGCCCCACCCCACACCGACACGCCCCCACGCGTCCCTCCCCCACGCGCTCATCTTCCTCCCCACCTTCGTCCTCCTCCAGCCACCCAACCCGCGCCCGTCTCCTACCTCTCCCTCTCCCTCCTCGCTCCCTCTCCGAGTCCACCCTCCCTCCTCCCGCACCTCTCTCTAGCGCCTCTGCCGCCCTCCCCGGCCCCCGTCGTCGCCCTGGCTCTCCTCATCTGCCCCGCCGGCCTACGCCCGCCGGAGCCGCCCGCGCTCTCCCCTTCGCTCGCGAGCCCCCTCGCCGTGGCCCGGCCAGGCCACGCCGCCCCTCTCCTCCCCCGGTTCCCCCGCACCGCATCTCCCGCCGGTCGCCTCCGACCAACCTCGCCTCGCCGGCCCTGCGTTCGAGCTCCACCGCCGCCCCAGAGCCGCCTCCGGCCACCGCTCTTCCCCACCGGCCCGACCTCGCCCCACTGTCCCCGCCTTCCTCTGCCCGGCCTCGCCTTGCCGTCCTCGGCCGCCGCCGTGGGCGCCCCTCACCTCCGCTAGCACCACCTTCCTTCGCCCGGCTGTCCCCGACTCCATCGGCCCCTGTGCTCCGCACCACCGGCCGCCGCCTCACCGGTCCCGAGCTGGCCGGTGCCCTCCAGCGAGCCTCCCTGCGGGCAGCGCCACTGGCCGCCATGGCCCTGGCGCCCTTCTGCTCTGCCTGCGGATGCGTCCTTCCCTACAGCCCCCTTGCGCCCGCGCCTGGCCACCGATGTCCTTGCAGGCCCAACCTCGTGTGTTCCTCCTGCAGTGACCGTGAACCCCAGCTATGTGTGTGTTTTGGATGTTCTCGTTTGCTGTCAGGCACCGCATTGCTGCTAAAGAGCTCCTGTAGTTATGTTTGTCTCGCAGCATTGTTTCCATCGTCCGCCATGTACAAGTTTGGTGTCTCTCGGAATCGCAAGATCTTCTTACAGGGACGCCCCCGACAAGTTGCACAAGACCCTTGAACTCGACACCCCGGAACGTCAAGATCTACTACACGGAGCATTTGTCCGAGGCCGCGAACCCGCAAGAACTTCATCATAGAATGCGAAGACCTCGCTCTCGGACCGAAGGCCCTGAGCCCTTCTTCAAGGATCCGATGGCCGAGACCCTGAAGACCGATCTAGAGCGCCAAGCCCTTCGCATGGAGTCGGCAAGATCATCCGGTAACACTAAGATCAACTGCGCGGGCCCGACAAGACCGACACCAACCAGGGCGAGTCCGATGCGCCCCGACACCGAACCAAGTCCTCCTTCCCAGATGCGACAAGATCTACCTCAGATATCCGAGACCGATCCCGTCGAACCCCAGATCCGGACCCCGATACCCGACCCCGAACCCCGGAACCCCAAGTTCGTCGAGACCCCCTAATGTGTGAACCTTTTCCCGAGCCCGTATTTTATAAATGCTAAATATAAAACCTGTTGCATAGTAGTCATTCATCTTGCATGCATATTGTCATATGGTTTGGGGGCCTTATGCCGATTCACCTCATAATTAAATATGGGGCCCATATGCGGGCAAATCTAGTCTTATATTGGCCTCATTTAAATTTGTGTAGCGAACCGGTGCTAAATTCTGCCTTGTTAAACAACAATTAAATTGCGGGGTATCTAAATAACATGAACCATCTAATTAATTGGCGGGACCCCGGTTCCGCTTAATATGACCTAATTGCATCGCACCTTTGCCATGTCATACATCATACATGCATCATGCCCGATCTTTTGCCGTAGTATTAAATATTGCATCCGGTGTTTCTTCTAGTGTTTTGCTTCTTCGCGGATAAGGCCGTTGAGTTGATGTGAGCTTCGCCCCGATCTTCGGATGAACCCTTCGGCAATGTTTTCAGGCGAGCATCTCCCCCTTTCTACCTATCTTACTTTTATAGTATTTATTTCCCTCCTGTTGATCTACTGCTATCTGTGTTGCGATGCTCTAGCTTTCGTACCCGTGATATCCCTTGCAGCCTTATATTGCCTTGGACACCTCCTATTACCTGTTTTGTGGTAGTTAGTTGGACCTGCGCGTCGTAGTCGCTTGCTCAAGTGCTGTTGCGTGTTGTCAAGTGCCACAGTTGTTGGAGTATTGCCGCAAGTTAATTGTTGGAGATGATCATGGTTTTACTTATCGTTCACTTTAATTCCTGTTTAACAACTAAAATTGAAGTAAGTAAGCAGAGGCATCGGTGGGTGATAGATAATATTTGGTTTCCGACCGCCCACTTGTGTCCCGTAGGACCCCGAGTACTTGATACCTGTTCCTTGATTTATCGCGCTATCCACATACGGGGAATTATGGGCCCCCCTTAGCCAGAGCTTGATTCAGTCTTATTTCTTGGGGCCACAAACTAGTTTGGGGTTTTATTACTATCCTGTACTTATGCCATGCTTTACTGCTTTATTTACGATTGTGCGAGGAGCACACTGTACTGTTTAGGATCGTGGCACGATTCCGCGGTGTCGACAAGCCCAGTTTTGGGTTCCCAGTCATTCACAGCCGTCCCCACAACCTTGAGTCCGTCTCGGAGCCGGCCGGCTTCGTTGCGGGTCTACTTTAAGGGGTGGCCCCCTGAAATATTTCTGAATCCCGTGATTGCTTTGTCGTGAAAGCCTCGTTGGGTTTTGATTTGGTTTTTCCGAGGTTGATCGAGTGTGTGTTGCTATTGGTGCACCCCGGCCGGGTAAAACTTTCTGAAAGCCGTGTCCGCGGTTATGGACGACTTGGAGCACAGTATCTCGATCATAGACAACTATAACTAAAGTAGTGCTATAAATTTGACCTTATAATGACTAGTAATCAGCTTCACTATAATGGAATGGCTAAATAAAACTGCCAACAATTGCTTGTTTGGGTGTCGCTTGCGACCATTGTACCTGACTAGTAAGTATTGCAACTATAATGGAATGGCTAAATAAAAGTACCAACAACTGCTGGGTTTTTGGGATATCTCATGCTAATTGTATCTAGCTAGTAAGTGTTGCAACTACAACGGAATGGTTAAATAAAACGGCCCACTGCTTATTTTATCAGGATGATTATCTATAATTGACTAGTAATTGCTGCAACGAGAACTGAATCAATAAAATTGCCAACTGTGTGAGTTCCTCGGTTGACTTCCTCGTTTGGTCGCGAGGGGGAAACACCAGGATGGGTTTGTTTGGTGTTAGCTTCAGGTTGGATCCGGATAGGTCATTCTTATCCCTCTCGGATAACCGCCAGTTGTATCGGGTCTCTATAGGTCGTTTAGTGCATGCTGCCGCTGCCGCTCAGTCCACCATACCTATGTAGGCGAGGACCGCCGAATTCTAGTCTCGCCGTGTACTGGCCTCAGTACTGACGCTCCTCTTTTTCCTTTGCCCTTTGTCGGCACCCCTTTTGTTTAAGCAGGTTTTGAGATCGACGTCGTTAGCAGGGTTACCCTTCCGGCTTGGCCTGGGCAGGGTTATGGACGCCATTGGTTATTCTTCAGGGCTCTTAGCCCCATTTGCCTCTTGTCCGTAGCTGGACGCTCTATCGTTTCCAAGGTGATTTGGATCTTTGTATATTATATCTGTATTCTTGACTCATTGAGTCGCTGTTATATATATATATCTGTTCTGTGGGTCCCATCGAGGACTATTGTGTAATGTTATTACTTCGTTTTCCACCCGCACGACAGTGCCTGGTGGGCACCTTTGAATCGTTTCTATGCGGGTTTGGCGGGTTTTCGCTAAAACTTGCATAGGTCCGATTCTGAGGGTGTTACAACCTGGCCCCACCTGGTCAGTGGCTGTGGGTAGAATCTGGCTAGGTGACAAAAGTCCAGACCTTTTTCTGAAATAAAATTCAAATGTTTTTAAATCTGTTCAAATATGAATTAAATCACAACTTTCAAATGGTTTATATTTTGAATTCAAACTTAATATGAAAAATGTTTTATTTTTGAATGTTAATTCAAATATTTAATCAAATATTTCCAGAATTAATTTAATTAGTCAACCTTTGACTTTGACCCTAATTAATAATTTTTGACTTATAATAAATTTAAATTCATAATTCCAAATAATACAAATAATATATGTTTTTGAATCAGAAAAATGTGAGGATTTCAAATATGCCATTAATAATATTATTTGAACACTTTAAATTTCAAGTTGAATTAAATTACAACAAAATGCCCCTAGACCTTATTAAATTAATAACTTTTGTTTTATAACTCCAAATTTAACAAATGATATGTCTAAAATGATCAGCTCGACGAGACCTTTCTGTTTATGCTAACCATGACTTCAATTGCAGCATGCATCATATAAATATATAGTATACAGCAACTAATATGACAATAAAATGTGGCCAAACCTTAATAAAATGACTTATTCTTGTATACCACACCTCACCCATGCCATGCTACATTATTGCCATGCAACTTGTGCATCATTCATCATGGCATAATTGTTTGCTTGACGCATTTTATTCCTATGCTTGTGCACTTTATTTATGTTGGCCCTTGTTTGTTTGGTTCTTCTTCGAATAGACTCTGAGTAGGGGATATATCAAGAGAACCAGGAGCACTACCCAGATCCGTCTCTCGCTTCAACTGAGTTGCCAGGCAAGCACTACCACATGCTTGCATACATATAGTACCTATTGCCTCTATCTTATTCTTGCATCATTGAGTCGCGATTGCATTAAACTGAATCCCAAGTATTGCATAGCTTTTACTTTTAAAACCCCACCAAGCTTGTCCCTCTATCCCATGAGCCATTACTATAGGAGTTGTTTGAGCCATGCGAGTCGTAGAACAGCATGTGTAGGGTTTGTGAGAGTCTGATGGATAACGAGGTACCTAAACAACTTAACCTGAGTAGTAATGGGATAACTAATGAAAGTGGCACCGGTGAGCAATATCTGCTATTTGGTTTTTCCTGCTCACTTGTGTCCCGTAGGACCCCGAGTACTTGAAACCTGTTCCTTTAATATTCGCGCTATCCACATCCGGGAGGCTTATGGGACCCCCCTGAGCCAGAGCTTGATTCATTCTTATTTCTTGGGGCCACAAACTAGTTTGAGGTTTTACTTATGATCCTGTACTTATGCCATGTTTTACTGCTTTATTTACGATTGTGCGAGGAGCACACTGTACTGTTTAGGTAAGCGGAGTGTTTTCGCGGTATCGACAATCCCAGTTTTGGGTTCCCAGTCGTTTACAGCCATTGACGCAAACCTTGAGTCCGTCTCGGAGTCAGCTAGCTTCGTTGCGGGTGTACTCCAAGGGGTGGCCCCCTGAAATAATTCTGAATCCTGCGATTGCTTTGTCGTGAAGGCCTCGTTGGGTTTTGATTTGGTTTTTCCGAGGTTGATCGAGTGTGTGTTGCTATTTGTGCACCCCTGCAGGGTAAAACTTTCTGAAAGCTGTGTCCGCGGTTATGGACGACTTGGAGCACAGTTTCTCGATCATAAACAAGCATAACTAAAGTACCGCTTTTAATTTGACTCAGTAATTGACTAGTAAATAGTACAACCCTCATGGAATGGTTAATAAAATTGCTAACGGGTGGGGGTTGTTCGTCCGCTTCCTCGTCGGTAAGCGAGGAGGAGGATGGATCTGTGGATATTACTGTTATAACTGTTGTCATTAATTCACGGTCATCCGTCTATCTTTGGTTAGGCGGATGGTTAGCGTTTATCTGTAGAACTGTTAGGGTTTATCTTTCGCTGCAATTGCGTCACCCCATGTTGTGTCCCCTTTAGAGGCATAAAGACTTGCTGAGTACCCTTAGGGTCTCACACGATAAATTATTGGTTCAGATGAACAGGTACACTCGCAGGACGGATACTGGGTGGAAGAGGCTGATGATGTGGGCAACGATCGTTCGGTGTAGAGATTCCGGGAACGGGGATCCGTGAGATCTGTGGGCGGGATGTGCTTATTTCTGGGGCATCTTATGCCGATTTGCTTCTTATCCGTACTCGGACCTTGTTTGCCGCTTCCGCCTGATACTCTGATGTGAGATGTATGAGGAAATATCCTAAACTATTATATCTATCTAGGTCATTTGAATCTTGCCGTATGGCGTTGCTATATTTACTTTCTTTTTAGATGGTATGGCTCTGATGTACTATTGTATGGTGGCTTGCATACATACTCATTTGTGTATGTAGTTGATCCCTTCGCCTGCCGATTACGCCGCCCGTACTTGTCCTGATGACTGTAAATGGTTGGGACGGCCGAAAGGTCTACCCGTGAGTGGCTTTTGGGCCCCACCGTACTATTTCAACCATTTCCGCTCATCCAGGCTTGTATCTAGGAGCGTAATTCACCGAGGTAGTTACAGTATCGGAACACGGATCACCGAAAGGTAAAGCATGAATCATATAGTAGATATGATGAACATGTCGATTGTTCGCCATTGAAGCTACATCAACTCTCGTGATGATCGGTGTTGATGTGGTGGATTTGGTTCCTGTGATCACTAAAACAATGTGAGGGATATTGTTTTGAGTGGGAGTTCACCTAGATTAATTTAACTATTAATTAGAACTCAATTTGTCATAAACTTAGTATAAACTATTGAAAATATGTTGTAGATCAATGGCGACCCCTACCATCAATTTTAATGTGTTCCTAGAGAAAGAAAAGTTGAAAAACAATGGAAGCAACTTCGCGGATTGGTGCCGCAATTCGAGGATTGTCCTCAATGCTGGTAATTTGACCTATGTGCTGGATGCACCGCTGGGTGACCCGCCTGCAGCTGATGCTACCGATGAAGTAAAGAATGTTTACCTCGCTCGGAAGAATCAGTACTCCACAGTTCAGTGTGCTATCTTGTATGGTTTGGAATCGGAGCTTCAGAAAAGGTTTGAGAATTCAGACCCACATGATATTGTCCGTGTACTCAAATTAATCTTTGAGACTCACGCGGCAGTTGAGAGCTATGAGGCTTCTGAAAAGTTCTTTAACTACAAGATGGAAGAGGGCAGCTCCGTCAGTGAGCATGTGCTTAAGATGTCTGGGCACGCAAACAAACTTCAAAGCTTGGGTATAGTGATTCGTAATGATTTGGGGATTTACCATGTCCTCCAATCACTACCACCAAGTTACAAGAACTTTGTGATGAACTACAATATGCAAAGCATGAACAAGCAGTTGCCAGAACTCTTCTCCATGTTAAAATCTGCAGAAGTGGAGATCAAGAAAGAGCACCAAGTGTTGATGGTCAATAAGACCACCAAATTCAAGAAAGGCAAGTCTAAGAAAAAGGGACACTTCAAGAAGGGTGGTAATAAAGTTACCGCACCGACGAAGAAGACCAAGGCTGGACCTAAGCCTGATACAGAGTGCTTTTACTGCAAGGGAGAAGGTCACTGGAAGCGGAATTGCCCAAAGTACTTGGCGGATTTGAAGAACGGCATCATCAAGAAGAAAGGTATATCCGATATACATGTTATTGATGTGTATCTCACTAGTACTCGTAGTAGTGCCTGGGTATTTGATATTGGTTCCGTTGCTCATATTTGTAACTCGAAACAGGTGCTGCAGAATAAACGGAAGCTAGCGAAGAACGAGGTGACGATGCGCGTTGGAAACGGATCAAAGGTTGATATGATCGCGGTCGGCACGCTACCTCTTCATCTACCATCGGGATTAGTTTTATACTTAAATAATTGTTATTTGGTGCCTGCGTTAAGCATGAACATTATATCGGGATCTTGTTTATTGCGAGACGGTTACTTGTTTAAGTCCGAGAATAATGGTTGTTCGATTTATATGAGTAATATGTTTTATGCACATGAACCTTTGATAGATGGTCTATTCTTATTGAATCTCGATAGTGGAAATACACATATTAATAACATTGAAGCTAAACGTTTGAAATCGAGCGATAACTCGACCTATATGTGGCACTGTCGTCTTGGTCACATTGGAGTGAAGCGTATGAAGAAACTCCATTCTGATGGACTTCTTGAATCACTTGATTTTGAATCACTTGAAAGATGCGAAGCATGTCTGATGGGTAAAATGACTAAGACTCCATTTTCTGGTATGATGGAGCGAGCTACAGACTTATTGGAAATCATACATACCGATGTGTGTGGTCCAATGAGTGTAGCATCGCGCGGTGGTTATCGTTATGTTCTTACCTTCACGGATGACTTTAGTAGATATGGGAATATCTATTTCATGAAACATAAGTCCGAAACTTTCGAGAAGTTTAAGGAATTTCAAAGTGAGGTTGAGAATCAACATAACAAGAAGATTAAATTTCTACGTTCTGATCGTGGAGGTGAATATCTAAGTTACGAGTTTGGCGAGCATTTGAAGAAATGCGGAATACTTTCACAATTGACACCGCCGGGAACACCACAACGTAATGGTGTGTCCGAACGTCGTAATCGAACTCTCTTAGATATGGTTCATTCTACGATGTCACTTACAGATTTACCGCTATCATTTTGGGGCTATGCATTAGAAACAGCCGCATTCACTTTAAATAGGGCACCATCTAAATCCGTTGAAAAGACACTGTATGAATTGTGGTTTGGGAAGAAACCTAAATTGTCGTTCCTTAAAGTTTGGGGTTGCAAAGCCTATGTAAAGAAGTTACAGCCGGACAAGCTTGAACCCAAAGCGGAAAAATGCGTCTTCATAGGATACCCAAAGGAAACTATTGGGTATACCTTCTATCATAGATCCGAAGGCAAAATCTTCGTTGCCAAGAATGGATCCTTTCTAGAGAAGGAATTTCACTCGAAAGAAGTGACTGGAAGGAAAGTAGAACTCGACGAGGTTGTCGAACCTTCTCTCGAACTTGCGAGTAGCGCAGCACCGGAAGAAGTTCTTGTGGTGCCTGCACCAATAAGAGAGGAAGCTAATGATGATGATCATGAAACTTCGGTTGAAGTTGTTACAGAACCTCGCAGGTCAACGAGAACTCGTACCACTCCTGATTGGTATGATCCCGTTATGAGTGCCATGTTGGTGGACAACACCGATGACCCTGCGACGTATGAGGAAGCGATGATGAGCCCAGATTCCAATAAATGGCAAGAAGCCATGAAATCCGAGATTGGATCCATGTACGAAAACCAAGTATGGACTTTGGTGGACTTACCGGATGGCCGGAAGGCTATCGATAACAAATGGATTTTCAAGAAGAAAACAGATGATGATGGAAATGTTACTGTCTATAAAGCTCGACTTGTCGCAAAAGGGTTTCGACAAATTCAAGGAGTTGACTACGATGAGACTTTCTCACCAGTAGCGAAGCTAAAGTCTGTGAGGATTATGTTAGCAATCGCTGCATATTACGATTATGAGATATGGCAGATGGATGTCAAAACGGTGTTCCTCAATGGAGACATTGATGAAGAGTTGTATATGATGCAACCCAAAGGTTTTGTCGATCCTAAAGATGCTAACAAGGTATGCAAACTTCAATGGTCCATATATGGATTGAAGCAAGCATCCCGAAGTTGGAATCAACGTTTTGATAAGGTAATCAAAAGTTTTGGTTTTATACAAACTTATGGAGAAGCTTGTATTTACAAGAAAGTGAGTGGGAGCTCTGTAGCATTCTTAATACTATATGTAGATGACATATTGTTGATTGGGAATGATGTAGACCTTCTTAATAGTGTCAAGGAGTATTTTAATAATAGTTTTTCAATGAAAGATCTTGGCGAAGCAGCTTACATATTGGGCATAAAGATTTATAGAGATAGATCGAGACGCCTAATATCATTGTCATAAAGTACATATTTGGACAAAGTTCTAAAGAGGTTTGGAATGGAAGATAGCAAGAAAGGGTTCTTGCCCATGTTGCCCAATACGAAGTTGAGTAAAACTCAAAGTCCGACAAGGTAGAAGATAGAGAAAGGTGAGTAAGACTCCCTATGCCTCAGCCATAGGATCTCTAATGTATGCCATGCTATGTACTAGACCCGACATTTCATATGATGTTAGTTTAACTAGCAGATATCAAAGTGATCCAGGAGTGGATCATTGGACAGCAGTCAAAAACATCCTTAAGTACTTAAGAAGAACTACGGATATGGTTCTTTCTTATGGAGGTGATGAACAGCTCGTTGTTAATGGTTACACCGATGCTAGTTGGAACACCGATCCGGATGATTCTAAATCACAGTCTGGATACGTATTTACTTTGAATGGTGCAGCAGTTAGCTGGAGGAGTGCAAAGCAAAGTGTTGTGGCGAGATCTTCAACTGAATCGGAATACATGGCTGCTTCGGAGGCTTCACAAGAAGCGATATGGATGAAAGAGTTCATTACAGAGCTCGGTGTGGTTCCAAGTGCGCTGGACCCAATGTCTATCTACTGTGATAACATGGGCGCCATAGCCAATGCGCAAGAACCAAGGTCACACAAGAAGCTGAAGCATATCAAGCTACGTTTTCACGCTATTCGAGAACATGTCCAAGATGGTGACATAAATATTTGCAAAGTACACACAGATCTGAATGTGGCGGATCCGTTAACTAAACCTCTCCCGAGGGCAAAACATGACCAACACCAAACTGCCATGGGTGTTCGGTATATTACCATGTAATCTAGATTAGTTGACTCTAGTGCAAGTGGGAGACTGTTGGAGATATGCCCTAGAGGCAATAATAAATGTAGTTATTATTATATCTTTGTGTTTATGATAAATGTTTACATTCATGCTATAATAGTATTAACAAGGAAACATTAATACTCGTGTGATTTGTAAACTAAAATAGAGTCCCTAGTAAAGCCTCTTTATAATACTAGCTTGTTGGTTAATAAATGATTGTGGTTTCCCTATCATGAACATTGAGATGTTATTAACAACAAGATCATATCGTTAGGAGAATGATATAATGGACATACTCCTATAGATAAGCGTAGCATAAAGATCAAGTCATTTTAATAGTTCAATTGCTATATGCTTTCTGATACATAGTAACCTAATTCCTTCGACCATGAGATCATGCTTATCACCATCACCGGAAGGATGCTTTGATGACATCAAACACCACACCGTAACTGGGTGGCTATAAAGGTGGCATTGAGTGTTCAGAAAGTATTGGTTGAGACACATGGATCAAGAGTGGGATTTGTCCATACATATGACGGATAAATATACTCTGGGCCCTCTCGGTGGAATGTCATCCAATTAGCTTGCAAGCATGTGACTGGCTCACAAGGGATCACATATCACGGGAACGAGAAAAGAGTACTTATCAGTAACGATGTTGAACTAGGTATGCAGAGATACCGACGATCGAAACCTCGGATAAGTAAACTATCGTGAGACAAAGGGAAATTGGTATCGTATGTAAGTGGTTCATTCGATCGCAAAGTAATCGTAGAAATATGTGGGAGCCATATGAATTTCCAGATTCCTCTATTGGTTATTGTTCGGAGAAGTGTCTCGATCATGTCCGCATAATTCACGAACCGTAGGGAGACACACTTAAGGATTCGACGTTGTTGAGTAGTTATGGAATGATGAGTAAGAGACCGAATGTTGTTCGGAGTCTCGGATGGGATCCGGGATATCACGAGGAAATCCGGAATGGTCCGGAGAATAAGATTCATATAAGGAAAGTCATGTTTCGGGGTTGGAGAATGATTCCGGTGTTTTCATCGAGAATGTTCTACAAGGTTCCGGAATGTCCGACACTCCGGAGGGGAAGGGTACATGAATGTGTCATAACAAGTTGGAATGGTTGCATCATGTACTAGGTGTCATCGCTGAACCAAATAAAGGGATAAATCAAATCCTAGTTGGAAAAGTTAAACGCCAATTTGAAAAGTCAAACGGCTATTTTGTTTGGTGGAGGGAGAGTAGGAAACCTACTTGGGGAGGAAGTCCCTCTCCCTCCACCGCCGGCCTTGGAAGCCGAGTTGGGGAGGGACTCCCCTCCCCTTGGCGCGCCCCCTCCACCTATATAAGGAGGGGCAGGGCTGCCCCTCCAATCACACAACACACCACACCCCTCTAAACCCTAACCCTAGGCGCCGCCGACCACCATAGCCGCCGCCGCCCTAGGGCTTGCCCAAGCCACCGACTTGGGGCAATCCCCTTTCCCTAGCCGTCGGCCTAGCTCCCTATCCTTGGTGCGTCTAAACCCTAGATCACCGAGGCTCTCTCATAGTCCACCATAATCGTTCCGGCTTAAGGCGAAGCCCTGCGAGATCTCCCATCTACTTCCGGTACTATGCCGTCGTGCTGCCGGAATCGCGAGGAGAGTGCTACAACCTCCGCTGCCTGCTGGAACAAGGGAGAGGAAGGTCTTCGTCGAGTACCGAACTTGTGACCGACTGCGGAAGCGCTGCCGAAACGCAGCGCCGGAAGGATCGTCTACGCGATCTTGAGATCGGGAAGAGTATGACTACATCACCCACGAGAATCCGCTCTCGTTAAACACTTTGGAATCTTCGAGGGTGAGTTATTCTATTGACTCGTTGCTACAATCTAGTAGATAGATCTTGGCTTGTTTGTTTGTATGTGGTAGAAAATTTTGTTTTGCATGCTACGAACCCCTACACTGCGACACCTCATCGAATGATGGGCGAGGATCAGGCGCCGGAAGAGTAATCACTGGAGCCTCAACCGAAGGACCCTAAGGGTAAACAGTCATATATGAATATCACAAACACTTTTGACATCAGTTAACAGACAGACTTATATACATAAATAAAGCCACCTCATGGCATAGTGGGACTAGTTCATCCAAAAGATCTTACAAAAGATAGTAGAAGTAAAAAAAGGTACACTAGCTACAACGCAAGGGCCTAAGCACCAGCACCCGGAGCAGCCTCGGAGCCAGACTGCTTGCTCTTGGCCTCTCGCCACTGCTTCGCCGCATAATCGGCCAAGAGGTCCACGAGCTTAGGCCCGAAATGCTTACAGAGGGAAGCAAAGGGGGAAAAACGCTACCTCGGAGCCATCTGACATCATCGACATCCTCGCGTGACCTGGGCCAAGTCCAGCTCGGCCCCGGACGCCACCGCCATAGCCAGCCCCATGGAGGCATCGATGCCCTTCTTCTTGCGTTTGTACTCCGCCGAAGCATCCTCCGACTGAGCATCCGCAAGGGAGTCGATGTCGTCGAGGGCAACGCCCTTGGGGATGAACTCCTTGTAGAAGTGTGTGAGAACCTTCTTGGCCTTCTCCAGGGAGCCAACGACAGTGGAGCAGCGATCCTTGATCGCAGCAGCAGCATCGGCCAAGACATCTCCGTGCTCCAGCGCACCACGATCAAACGTGATGCTAGAAGCATCTAACAAGAAGAGGAAGAGAACACTCGACTGAGAAAGGATAAAACACACTCAAAAAACATAACACCCAAAGGATAGAAGAGAAACTTACCAGAGATAGCCTTGGAAGCAGCCATGAGCTTGTCGGCCATGGCCTTGTCCTGAGTGGCTGCAACGGCCGCGAGCTGCTGCTCATGATCTTCGGCCTCCTTTTATTGACGCTCCATGGGTTCTATAGCATCCGCTGCCTTCTTCTCCGCTTGGCCGAGGCCCTTTTTGAGAGCGTTCAGCCTGCGGAGAGCAGCATTGTTCTCATCTGAAGCATGATAAAGCATCGAATGAATACAGTAACAAGCTTGGTGAACTCGAAAAATAACCAAGAGGACAGCTACACACCTTGGAGCTGCTTTAGCTCACCCTCCAGCGATAGATGCTACTGGATGAGGAGGTTGGCACCGCGGACAAAAGGCTACAACAGAAGCAAACAAACCCGATGAATAAAGGGCTCGGGGGCTCCCCCAGTGAAAGATCAACAGGTCAGATAAATAAAGTACTCGGGGGCTCCCCTCACGGAGTAAAAGGGCAACACTTACGTGCTCAGGTCTGGACTCCGAAGGTTTGCATGTCGCCTTCCGAGTCACGAGTGCACGAGCTTCTCGCCTAGCGGAGCTCAAGTCATCATCCTCGGAGTTGGACATTGTAACATCCCAAAAATATTAAACAAGATTCTCAAGTTCCAATCACCCAAGTTTGGGGTTAACAAAAACTTTTGTTATTAAAATTAATATGAATGCATGTGTGTGACGAATGCATGAATGCTTGCAATGCCATGTTTGGTTGCTATGAATGCTAAGAATTGGTTTAAAGATGAAAACAATATCATATAGATCATTTCCAAGCAGCATCAAATGAAGAGAAAATCAAAAATAAACAATATAAGCAAATGGTCATTTTAACCAAAGTTAACCACTAGACCGCTTTGATTGTTCCTAGTCCAAGTTTTCTAACAGAAACAAATCCAATTATTTTCACCCCTTTCTAGAACAAGTAAAAGTGAACCCAATCCTACTTTACAAACCAACAGAAACAAAATCCAAATCTATGCAAATGACAATTCAAAATTGAATCCTTAATAAGTACTAAGATCACCATTTCCCAAAAACCAATCAAACCAGTTCACCTTGCCAAACCCAGGCACCCCGAGACTACCAAGCATTTGACCAGAGAACTCACCAAAATTTATCCAAAAATTCAAAACTAAATTTCATGCGGCCATTTCATTAACCACATGGTGAGCACAGTAAACAACTGCCTAACTTCTACTGTTTTGAGCAGTGTTCGATCAAACCCTTGTCCCCAACTTACTCCCCTTGTCACCCCCATCACCCAACACTGCATTGAACAAGCTAGCCCTCTACCCATTGCACCAGTGTCGTTCCACCTGACGCCACCATTGTCGGCTGACCATGGCCAGCACACAGGAGGCAACGCCGCGCACGTCCATGATGTATAGGAGGCAGGCCACCGTCCACCGCCATCCCCTGTCCAACCCTCGAGCGCAGCCAGGCCCTAGACCACCAAGGAAACGCCACGCCCATTTTCTCTCTGCCGTGCCGAGAGCGCGCCAGAGCGCCGCAACCGACACGCGCGCACACGACACACCCCGCCCTCACCGTGCGTGCCTACACTCACCGCGACACCAGCTACCCTCCAGACATGCCCGTTCGCTGCCGCGCGACCAGTAGCCCCTGTGCATCGTTGAAAACAATGTCGGTGCCACTCAGAGCGTCGACCCGTTCCGACCATTCTCGACCGCCCCGTGTCGTGCCATTAAGCCAACAACGACTGCCAGGAGACACCGCACTGTCCTACGCCCTTCGCCATGTCGTTAGCTCGATGCACCGTCGTCACCAACGAGCCTTGACCATCCCGCGCTGCCCCTCTAGCCGGTGTATAAATAGAGGCCACCCCAGCCCTCATTCTCCACACCATCTCACTCCCCACTCCTCACAGACCACCCCTGACCCTTCCCCGGAGGAAGGTGAGCTCCGCATCGCCGGAATTTGGCCGGAGTCTACCGCTGCAGAGGAGGAGCGGAGACGTTGATTGGAGCCACCCTAGGAGCCACCGTGACCACCATTCGAACCGCCATCGTTGACAATGTTGTTCGCCACCATCGCCGACCCTAGTTGGAGCCCTGGTAAGCCACCGCGTACCCCCACCGTCACCGTTAGGGTTCGGTCTCGTCGGAGTTGTTCGATGGAGACGACACACCACAGCCGTAGATCTTGTTCTAATCGTAGGGCTTAGATTGAAAGATACCGCTTTGCGTAGTTAGAGCTGCTGATGCGTGGGACCTATCTGTTAGCAGCCCGTTGCGCGCGCTATGCAGTTGGGCCGGCCCAGTACCATTCCCGCGCGTAGCCCAGCAATTCAAATAACCTTTTTCCATTTTAGTTCAAACCTATTTCTGTCAGTAGATTCAAAAATCAATTCAAGAAGATTTACTGAACCAAATGACCTGATACCAATTTTGTTAGAAAGGTATTGAAATTATCAATCCAAGCCTGTTGGATTCAAATCATTTGAAATTATAGATCACCTATACCAAAAATAATAAGATAGAGGCTTTTTCACATTCAAACATTTTTCAAAAATCAACCATAAATGCTTTTGAGTTGATTACAACTCTAGAAAATCACATTTGACAAGATCTATCTGAATATGTAAAAATATTTAGGTTTACATGTAGTAATCTTGGACAAGTTTTAAAAGAATGCCCCATAGGCATTTCTAGTCACTTTAATTATTTAAGATAATAATGTTAAACCTTATTAAATTGTGGCACCACTTTAAATTACATTCCCAAGTATTAAAATATGTGTTGATGACATGTGTCAACATGATCCCATATTTTAATTATAGAATATTAAATCTTAAGTAGTTTTCAATGAGTAGAAATTACCTTTCTAAAATAAAATAAATAAAGCTAGGTCTTTAATTCATGTGATGATTGTGATGATGCTATATCATCTAGTGTGAACGTTCGTGTGCTAAATAGAGGTAGTTAAGTATTTTTTGGTGATTGTATACCTCGTATTCATTTATAGACGCTGGTACCGACCAAGGCTACGAGGAGGAGGAGTACTACGAAGAAGAAGAAGAAGAAGAAGAAAACTTCAACCATTATACCAATCAAGGCAAGCTAACACTTGCAAGCTACTAACTATGCAAGCTAAGCTAAACCATGCAAGTCCCACTTGCAAGTCTAATCCTACAAGTTAACCTATGCAATGCATTAGGCATGCTTTGGTTATGCAACCTTGATTATACCAAATTCCAGTTTTACTTGCAAGCTTTATTCTTTTATTTCTTTATCAAATTTCTTTATTACTTTCGGTTAGAGTTTTGTAAGTTTTGGAAAGATATTATAGGTAGCATAAAGAGCACAAAACTTGGCCTAAGTAGTTAGAACTAGATGTCATACTAAGGCATGAGATTAGATTTGGATAGTCACACCTGATTAGCACCCCTCATTAGTGATTACCCTCAACTTTAGTGGCTAGTGCTAAGCATAAAAGTTGATCACTTTAGATGGGAATACTTGGTGAAAATGATTATGAAAACCTTGGATTGATGAGTCATTCTAATGAATTTTTTGACATGTGTGATGAACACCATGTGATTTGATGATGAAAATGTTGAGGCATGAGCCTTAGCCCTTTATAAAAACTGATGGTTGGGTTCGGATGCGATACCATTCCAATTTTACCATACAACCACAATACCTGAATTGGGTAAGGCTTAACTGGAAGTTTATATATCTTAGTATGGGTTCCCTTGTGGAAGAGGTTGAGCTGAGGCTACCTCATGATGAATGTCCACCTGTGCAGTTCCCAAGATGACAGATGGTCATGGTTGGGAGGCCAAACTCATAGGGGAGGTGCCTATACTAGGGTATGTAATTGAAAGGCTAGGATTGATTATCCGTATACTGAGTATGGTGATTTAGAATTATTTCTAACGAATGTATCGAATGTTGTGGTGAAAGTGTACCACCTCTGCAGAGTGTCAAACTATTCGAATAGCCGCGTCCGCGGTTATGGACAGTTGGAGTGGTCATACTGTTCCGTCGTTAGATGTTTTCAAAATGACTTGTGAAATGAACTATGACTTTGACTTGACCAAAATAGGGTTGTGAACATGAAAACTAAGTTCCCACTTAGGTGTTATAGAACATTAAATTAGTTTTCTTTACTTGTAAACTCAGTTAGAGATAAACCTGGATTTTTGTAAATAAACCTAGAGCTTAGGATTCCTACTTGAACCACTTTACTTGTTAGTGATAGTTTGCGAATACTTAAAGAGTACTCATGGCTTTGTCCCTGGCTATTCTCATGGCCAGACTATGAGGAGGACTACCAGGATGATGGACAGCAGGAAGTCTATACAACTAGAATCATCTCCCATCGTCAGCATTTCCTGTGACCCTGAAGATGGAGCTTCGACCACACTACCCTTATTATTATTTCCGCTGCATTGATTATATTAAGACTGGATCATAAGATCCTTTATTTGTAGGACATTTATTATGGTTTGTAATGGATGATGAACTATGGTATCAATATGTTATGTGTCACAAAAATGGTAATCCTGGGATTGCGATGTATGGCATAACAGGCATCTGGGATTAAAAATTCGGGTGTTGACAGCGACCACCTGGGGAATAGAGGCAGCCGGCTTTGATTCCGCAATAACTTATTCGGTGTCCCCGTCAAGGGACTCCTCCGAAGGGTTGCTGCAAGCACTTATTAGATCAACAATAAGCTAAAACTATGAAGATGAACATGGAAGCAAGACTCAAACAAAATGACTTACGACTCGATATCCGACAAATTGAAGATGGGAGCCGCCTTCTCCTTGTTTTTCTTCTTGGCCAGCGGATGCGGAGCCACCGCCCTAATGGGCACGGCAGGGAAAGGTGCAGACGATGCACCTTCATCCTCGCCATGTTGCTCGAGGAAAGACGGACCCTTTGGCGTTGGTGGGGTCACCCCATCCGAAGATTCACTCCGGGAGCATTTTCGGGTCTGCCCTTCGCTCTGCTCGGGGTCTTCTGTGGTAGGAGATTGCGTTGGGGGAAGCTCGGATTCGGGTTCCACAACTTCATTATCCGGCACAACTAGGAAATTCTCTGGTAGAGGGGGCTCCATCCCCGCTACCTTGAGGCCCTGGAAACAGAAGACAAAAGAAAACAGGATAAATAACACTAATAACTAGCAAGTTACTCGAAAAAGCGCAACGCACAAACTACAAGTTTCCACCTGCGGAACCGCCTTCTTGGCGCTGAACGGGGAGGTCAAGGATTTCCCCGGGAGGTCCTCGTCGACCTTGTACTTCAGCAGGGTCCGAAGATCTCTATCAACGTCACCCGAAGACAACTCCTCAGGCGAAATTCTTGTCGGATCACTACGGCCAGCATACAGGAACATCGGGTGCGCCTTCGCTTGGAGCGGATGCACCCGATGCTTGAGGAAGGTGCGGATGATGTCGACACCGTTGACCTTCATGCCTGCCACCAGATGGAGTGCCTCCACACGCTGGTAGAGCTTCTCCACCTCCGCCGTTTCACCCTCTAAGACGTCGTTCTTCCACGACCTCTTCGGGGTGATCTTTTGGGTAGAGTCGAAAGGGGCGAGACCAAAGTGCTACCCGTCCAACTTGATGTCGCGGATATATAACCACTTCGCCAGTATTGGACGGACTTGCAAATGGAGAAGGATAAGAATTGGATAGAATAGTGAATGGAAATGATGCAGCCGCCAAGCAGATAAACACCTCCGGTGTCGGGCTGCCTCTTCACAGAATAGAGTTTCCGGAAGAGGCCAAAGTGGGATCGATACCGAGCCAGCACTCGCAGAAAGTGATAAAACAAGCAATGTGAAGAAGAGAATTGGGAGACAGATGATGCAACCGAATCCTGTAGAAAAAAAGGAGTCCACGAAGGAATTCATGGAGGGGCAAAGAAAGGCCTTAGACAATGAAGGCCTGAAACCCTTTGGGTGGGCGAGGAATTGCCTCTTGGCTCGGGAGGATGGTGTCCTCCTTGTCCTTGGAGATCAATACAGCATCACGCAGCTTGCGCAGATCCGCCTCGCGCATATCCATGCGCTTCCATCCGCCGTTAGTGGCGCGGGCCTTAGCGGCGACCTTCTTGCCGGCGTCGGAGGCTCTCGATCCAGATCCATCAGTTGTCATCTTCTTCGACTTTCCCATCTTGAAGCGGTGAGTGCGGCAGTGTGAGCGCAAGAATGAGGAAGGAAGATGTGGAGAATGTCCAGTGCGCAACGAAGAGCAGAAAAGCTCACGAAAACTGAAGACAATGGAGATGAGCAAATGACGAAGGGTAAAAAGAAATCACGGTTTCCCTGCAGTATAAAAGGACAAAGACGATGCATACGAGCCGTCGATTGAGAAGCCCTAGCGTGCACCTCATATCTCACCGTACACGTGTCAGCACCAAAATAAACCATCACCAACACATCGTCCACTACGCACGGAAACCGAGGAGACACCATAATTCTCGCCACGTCTACACATGACTAGTCAACGTCAAATTAGGCGGTGGGACCCACGATCATCTCGTCGCATCATCTCTGCTGCCGCAGACGGTTAAGATCACCAATCGTCAGCACTGACGTCATCAAGGAAAAGACAGCAACAGCTCAAAGATTTCGACTGATCATCCAAGTACTTAATCGAATCTACGATTCGAGAAACTACTCGGGGGCTACTCCTATCAAGAGCGCTGGTCGCGCACCAGAGAAATTGCAAAGGTAACATCACCTAGAAATTATCTTCGAATCCTATGTCGAGTCTGCGACTCCACTATATACTCGGGGGCTACTCCCATAGGGAGCATTTGTTGAGCATCCGAGAAAATTGTGTCCTTCGGACCTACACTGAAAATGACTGAACTAAAGTCTCTGCTCGATTCTACGACTCGAACAGACACTCGGGGGCTACTCCCATAGGGAGCGCTTGCCGCGCACCCTATGAATTATTCGACCATGATTCTTCGGATCAAATACGACTAAATCTTTTTGGCAACTTTTCCCAAATCAACGCTAAGTGAGAAGCAGTCTCCTTGGCCACCCGAAAAACCTTCGCGGTGATAAAATTTTGAATGTTGTGTCTAGGACGCAAAGATAAACCCTACAGATATTATCTGATGGCCTGGTAACGCACCTGACTGCGCTCTGCCACTAAAATCCCGTGTCATTAGGCATGATGAAAATCCTAACGGACGCGTTGGGTACATCACTTGAAAATCACTGGGATTCGACTCCTGTAAGACCACAACGGCCTAAGTCGAATCACACCAGCAATCATTCTGAATTCGAGTCTAGGGACTCGAGTTTGATGAAGATCGTGTTGTTTTGTCCTATGACAGTTAACTGGCCTCAATCCGTCGGGTGAGTTAGGCACACGCATCAATAATCTCTATGAACAAAAATTTCTCCTTGTAAAGCAGGTTCAAACTACATAGCACCCGGAAGATTGAAGAGTCTCTAGCCGAATCTACAATTCGACTGAACAATCGGGGGCTACTAACATGGATATACCCTACGGGTGCACAACATTAGTATATGTGGTCCAGCCCAAGGAAGGCTCACGCAAGGACACGTAGCCCATGAAGATTTCGGGTGGCCCAAGCCCATGACGGTTTCGACTCCTTGGAGGACATGTCTAGATTAGATAGAATTTCAAAGGGTATCAACCCTAATTTGTAACCGACCTGACCTGTCCAGAGACATGGCCTATCTATATAAAGGCAAGGAGGGTACAACGAGAAGGATCTCTCAACTCACCTCATACGCACCTCACGCCAGATTGCATCTGCGCATCCATGTAATCTTCGGTTCCGCCGTAATCAAGAGTAGACAAGAAGGAGTAGGGTTTTCCATCCGGGGGTCTGAACCTGGGTAAATCTCGTGTCCCTGTGTTGCTTGTCTGTTAACCGTTCTGCAACTTCCAGCATACCCATCTTCTCCAAAACCCAAGTCCATAACAATGGGCATTGACAAGATCGAACCTCGTCACCGGTGGCACAGGTAGGCGGTGAAGATGGAGAGGACGAACGACATCGCCTCAAGAACCACACCGGGCCGCTCGTCTCTCCATGTTCTTCTTTCGTGCTGGTTGGTAGCCTACCTGCTATGCCAGTTTATGGTCGTCGATGCTATAGGACGACAATCAGCGCTTCAGGAGGATCAACACACCATATACGTGCCCGATCGCTTCTATGTAAAGGTCTTCACACGTGCAATCATGGACGGCGGGCTTCTACTGGAGTAGGGGTAGCTAGGAGTAGGGTTAGGACGTCCGATAGGACTTCTGCCTTTGTTGTAATAGTTAGGTTTGTAATCTGAGCAATAAATAAAAAATAGGTGTCATGTAATGTCTTTTTTGCGTCAGATTAAAGAAATAGTTTTTTTATCGGCTTCTTTTTTAATCGAGTTTGTGTTTAGCTGTTGGAAATATCGTGTCTTTGTAATACTTAGGTTTATAATTGTAGAAAAAATAAAACAAAAGTTGTCACATGAAGTGTTTGTTTACGTGAGAGTCTTTTCTAACCCTTGACTTTGTAATCAGATCATTTCTATGTAATACTTATACTCACTAGTGCAGAACGGCCCATTGGTCCCGGTTGGTAAGGGGATTTAGTCCCGGTTACCCAACCAAGACGGGGCAATCGGGACTAAAGCCCGAACCTTTAGTCCCGGTTGCCCCACCAACCGGGACAAAAGAGCGGCCACGTGGCCGCTTCTCCATGCGAGGGGGAGTAGCAACCGTCCCGGTTCGTAATACGAACCGGGACAAATAAGATTCTGCCGCGGCAGAGATTTGACACAGTTCTCTGCCACGGCAGAGAATTCATTTATGTTGTTTTATTGTTTATTTAGTGTTTTGCACTCATCAATGAAGGAACCATTATATTACACAAGATCATCATGACAATATTATATTCGATACACGGATCGAGTTCATGCACCCGTTTACAAAAGTTGCTCTTTATACAATCTCTATTGTCTATACAGAGCCGAATAGTATTCCCCTTTTGGGTTTAGGACTTCTGCATCCAAGAATCCCGCCAATTCCTCATGAATTGCTCGTTTGCGATCCTTTGGCAGATGACCTTCCCGTAGACGTTCGATCTGATTTAAAAAAGGAGTCAGCCTATATGAATGAAACTAAACAGAATTTGATTATAATTAAAAACTATTTGTTTACGTACGTGGAGTTGCTCTAAATTTCTGCCCTTCTCATCGCACGTTTGCCGGATGAACTCGCAAACATAGTATCCACATAGATTATAACCTGGTCCCTGCGTCAGGCACTTTACGAGAACATAGTTCAATCAAAATAATAATCAAGCATGATAATAACTGTATCAAAACTAGAATCAAAGAGATGCGCGGATATAGCTAGTGGTGCTTACATCTAGTGCTTGAAATGTAAGCTCCGCTTTCCAAACACCTCTAGCCTTGTTGGTGAACCGTTTCCAAGCGCTGCCCGGTGAAGAAAACGAATAAAATAAGTTATTAATTACTTGATATCATAAAATTAACGAATGTTGCCGATATAGTGTCGTAATGATTAGAATTACCGCTGGAGAAGCATCTGCATGTCCTTCCACTGCTCAAGGGGTTTATGTTTCGAGTCCATGACTAGTATACGCCCTTTGTCGAGTTGAATGATTAACAGAATATAGTGGTAGATGTGAATGCATAACTAATGAATTATATACTTAACATCGAGTAAGCGAAATAGAAAGTGTATACAAGACAATAAAACTCACTCGAAGTTGTAAGGAAAAAGTATTTCCCTTTTGGTTTCTTGAAACCTTAACGCGTGTACTATATTATCCTCCGTATCCTGGGGGCTTGTTTTGAGATTAGCTTGATGAACCCAATATGGGTCAATGAAGCCAATGTCATAGATTTGTCCTCTGCTGCATTTGAGAATCTTCATTCTGCATATTACAGTATAATTATATACATGCAATAAACAAGGTGAGATAGCTGGAGACTAAATTAATTACAGAATTAGTACTTACAGACAATAGGCACTGATGATCGATTTGTCCAAGGCGTCTTGATTGAATAATTGAAATAGTTCATCAAATTCAATGGATATCATGTCATCCATTTCTTTCCCATAATGCTTTTTTGTAACCTTCAGCACTATCCAGTTAGCCCTGGCCTTTGTGGCATGCATGTACCAGTTATGCAATTTTGTATTTTTGTTGGAAGATTATTTACCTCCTCAGGTTTGACGAGAGGTTTGCCGTACTGGTATTTGTATGCTACTTCACTCACGGGGAAGTACTCTAACTGGGATAAGTACTGGGCAATACTCATACCTTGAGCAGCGACAGCTTCTCCGTATTCTGCAACTACCTCTGGATCATACTGCTCTTCGGCCCCATATTTGCTCGACCCCACATTGGTATGGGAAATAACCTTGAGAGGGGCGCAAGACTGTTTTGCTTATTCTCCGAGCTGGGCAACAGATTTATCGCTTGCATCAGTACTGCTCTTCGAGGCTTGTTGTGCCGCATGTGACTTGAGAATAGAACGCTCATAGTCTGATGACAGCTTTGGCTCGGGTTGATGAAGAGTCTTTAGCATTTTCAACACTCTGGCTTTTTCTTCTTTGGTGCTGGGGAACTCTGGCTCTTTCGGCCGCCTCAGCTTAGCGAAAAACGCTGTCTCCGCATCAACGATCGTCGTAGTCTCCTCTTCAGTATAGTTATAAGCTCTCTTGGGAGGAACCTTTGGTACTTTTGGAAGAGGCTCTTGTTTACGTTTCGGCGATCGCTTACCATGTCGTAGAGTAGCGGTATGCTTACACTTTTTATCCTGAGGCGCCGGCGATGGCTCCTGCGGTGATGGCTGCGCTGGAGATTGGTGAGGCGACGAAGACGGCTGTCGCGGCGACGACCTTGCTGGAGACGGGTGAGGCGGCGGCGAAGATGGCCTTGGCGTGTGATTTCGAAGCACGATACATTCCTTTGGCCATAGAATGGTGACGTTTGTTGCGTCTCCCAGTTCAGTCACATACCCTTCACCTGTAGGGTAGTCAAGCTTCAAAACTTCAAAGGTGGGCATGATTTCATCCACCCCGACAATAGTGTAGCCCTCTGGAACCGGATGACAGTGGTAAGTTGGTGTTGGTCCAATTGGTAAGGCATAGCCGACCGCCACCTTCATTGATATGTTCACAACTTTGACATGTAGCTTGCAGTGTGTCATCTATGTGATATCATCCACTGGGTAGCCAACAGGAGCCATCGTCGGTGCACCATGGTCATCGTCATTGTCATCACCCGGGACCTCGGTGGAAGCCACACTGCTTTTTTTATTATTCGATAGGCCGGTAGCTTCGAATGCAGTGTGCTGCTGAGATGGGCCGGTAGTACTTTTCTCTTTAAGTACGTTAATTTCATCTTGTTGTTGCTTTATTCATTCTTCAATTATACGCATTCGCTCTTTCTGAATATCTGCTTCAACTTCCGCCTTGTCCTTTCTCCTCTGACGGCTTCTATCAGGATATTTCTTCCTCTCTTCGGGAAACCCAGTCCTCCATGGTTTGGAGCTGCTTGTGCCTCGTGTTCGTCCATCATGTTCCTTATTTCCAAGGGCGAGTGTGAGCTCATCATTTTCTCTAAAGGAATGAAGTCCCCATCTTTAACAACCTTTACTGCTTTTCTCATCTTCTCGATTGGCAAGGGGTCTTCTTTATGTCGTATGTTATATATACACTTCCCTTCCGAGTCCAATGTGCACCCATGCCCGTAAAACCAATTCCTTGCACGTTCTACCCAATCGTCTGTCTCTGGGGTGATGTTTTTAGCACGCAGTTCATTCTCAAGTTTCTCCCACTTAGGAATGCCAGCCCTGTAGCCACCTTGCCCCATAGTATGGTGATACTTCTTGTTAGCAGCATTCAGCTTATTCGTTGCAGACATTTTCTTAGCTTTTTCTGATGTCTTGTATTTCACAAACTCAGCCCAGAATGGTTTTATCTTCTCAAACTGAATATTCTTGAAATCCGGAGTCTTCTCTTTCACGACATAGTCAAGGTGCAATCTTTTCTTCCAGTTGGTGAAACACTGGGCCATCTTCTTCAAAGCCCACTCCCTGACCTTAGCCTCCATGGCTCTCCCATGTTCTAAGGCGTCCTCAACTGGATCCTCCGCATTTGGATCCAGATCTATCTTCGGTAGTTTGAAATTAGGCATGAGCCTCTTCAACAGTAAATCTTTGGCCTTGTTAGGGACAAACAAACATGTTCCCTCTTCTTCCGCACCAGCAGGCCTATTCCAATTTCGAATGGTGATCGGGATTAAGTCCCTAACGATTACTCCGCATTGTGCCACAAATTTGATTGCGACAACTTCGGGAGCCGTCGGTTAGCCATCTTCAGCGATATCTTCGATCCTGAACCTCTCATGGTCTTCCAACTTTTTGGTTGGGCCTCGTCGGCTCTTTTCAGTAGATTTGTTCGATCCAGAGGGCTAAAAGAAGAAAGAACATCGTTACTATTTCTATATAGATAGAAGATGATTAATTAATGAATTAATTATATTAAATGCACCTCGCCAGAGCGGTCGACTTCTCGATTACACAAGGCATCGCCTTGTCCCTCGCGGAAGGCATCACCTTCAACCTCAAACAAGTCGTCTATTCCGGCAAAAAGAGGATCACCCTCACCGGAGTTGTTCAGAAACGTCGATACATCTAAATTTTCTTCCCCGCGGATCACACCTTGGATCAACTCTTCCTTTTCTTCGGCTCTGTCGTGTGGGTCCATATTTTCTGCATAGGTGGAAAAACGGATAAGTCAAAGCGGCTAAGGAAGAATGCTAGGTAAGGTGTTGAGAGATATAAACCCTAATTCAGAGAAACCCTAATATATACATACACAATAATAAAAATGAATTTACAATATCAGAAACCCTAATTCAAAGAAACCCTTGGGCTCGGATCCTATCACGAAGAACCAATACCGGAAAGAAAGGCGGCAATCAATACATGGCATAATACAATGCGCAATCAATATGTATGACATGTCAGATTTAGAGATCCTACACTAACCCTAGGTGCAACATCGATTTAAAAGGGTTCGGGATGCCCTAGCAAGGACACATCGGCGAACCAAAATGTACATAAGGGGTGTCGATGTTTCTTTAACTAAACTAGGGTTTAAAGTTGCTTGACAATGTAACCCTAAAGCATGATCGACAATTAATCGGGGTTCCGAGGGGTGAAAACCCTAACTCGGAGAAACTCCGGAATCACCCATGAGGGGTTACTACGGCTGACGGGTGGGGCCGAGGCCACGTCGTCAGCCACACAAGCGAATGGGGATAGGGAGGGGGTGGTTTGACCGGGCTGACCCACAGGCTGGCGTCACGGTGACGTCAGCCTGACATCACCCGACGATGAACCTCTCAGGCAATGCACGGGGACAGCGAAGGAGGGCTCGGAGGACTACGCGGGTAGGCGGGTTGGATAGAGCGCAGCACGGCGACCATATGGTGGTGGCGCCGCCCTGTTTTGGCAGCCGAATCTATGCCGGCGAGCACGAACTGTGGCGGCGGAAAGCGACGCTCGACGCGGGCTCGAAACAGAGCGAGAGGGAAGACGGGAGAGGGTCCAAGAGGACGGAGAGCTCACCACGAGCACGATGGGGTGGTTGGGGAAACAGAGCGATGGAGTACATTTTATTTTTCTAAAAAAATTCATATATTAAGCATATTTTTCTGAATTATTAAACAATAGTTATTAAATTTATAAGATTTATTCATTTCCTATTAGAAAAATATTATGTACAAAATATGATAATATACATATACATATACAAATACATATACATATACAAAATATGATAATATATAAAAAATATGATAATATACATATACTACTTAAATCATCTAACATTATTTACAACTAAATCATCTAACAACTAAATAATCATCTACACATAAACCTAAAATAATCATCAACTAAATCATCTACATCATCTATATACAACTAAATCATCTAAATCATCTAAATACAACTAAATCATCTAACAACTAATACACCTAAAATAATCATCACCTAAATCAACTAAAAAAACTAAAAGGGCCTCTCGGGTACGTGCGGTACCGGCGGCGGCGGTAGGCGCGGGCGGCGCTGTGGCGGTCGGGGAGGAGAGGGAGAGGTGGCGCGGCGGGCGGCGCTGGTACCGATGCGCGCTGCGGGTGGCGGTGGCAGTGGCGGCACCGGTCGACACGCGCGGCCGGAGACGTACGGAGGACGGAGGCGGCGCGCGGCGATGGACGAAGACGGAGGGTGGAGGCGGCGGCGCTGACGGCGACGGCGGGCGCGCAAGGACGGGCGCTGTGGAGGCGTCTCCCCTGCTGTGTGCGGCGCGTCGGGTGGTTGCAGAGAATGGAGAAGGAAAAGAAGAAGAAGAAGAAGAAGAAGAAGAAGAAGAAGAAGAAGAAGAAGAAGAGGCACACGTAGTTATAAAGGAAGGAACTTTTGTCCCGATTGGTGGCTCCAACCGGGACTAAAGGGTCATACGTCCCGGTTGGTGGAGCCACCAACCGGGACGTATAGTCCACTTTTTTTTCATCAGCCCAAGGGGCGCGCGCAGGGCTCTTTAGTCCCGGTTGGTGGCTCCAACCGGGACGTATGACCCTGTTTTCAAATTTTTCAGGAATTTTTTCTGTGTTCCCGCCTTATTTTTTATTTTGAGGTTTAAATTTGTAATGTTTTTTAAATGATAATTACTTTGGAATTTAGAAAAACTTTAAACATAAAAAGTGTTTGAATTTGAATAACTAATTCAAAACCATTTTCTGTTTTTAAAAATAATTAATGTAACCATTTAAACTATGAACCATTTAAAATTAAAAATTAATTAACTTATATTTTTTGAATATTAATTTGGAATTTAGAAAAACTTTAAACATAAAAAGTGTTTGAATTTGAATAACTAATTCAAAACCATTTTCTATTTTTAAAAAATAATTAATGTAACCATTTAAAATTAAAAATGAATTAACTTATATTTTTTGAATATTAATTTGGAATTTAGAAAAACTTTAAACATAAAAGTGTTTGAATTTGAATAACTAATTCAAAACCATTTTCTATTTTTAAAAAATAATTAATGTAACCATTTAAACTATGAACCATTTAAAATTAAAAATGAATTAACTTATATTTTTTGAATATTAATTTGGAATTTAGAAAAACTTTAAACATAAAAAGTGTTTGAATTTGAATAACTAATTCAAAACCATTTTCTATTTTTAAAAAATAATTAATGTAACCATTTAAACTATGAACCATTTAAAATTAAAAATGAATTAACTTATATTTTTTGAATATTAATTTGGAATTTAGAAAAACTTTAAACATAAGAAGTGTTTGAATTTGAATAACTAATTCAAAACCATTTTCTATTTTTAAAAAATAATTAATGTAACCATTTAAACTATGAACCATTTAAAATTAAAAATGAATTAACTTATATTTTTTGAATATTAATTTCGAATTTAGAAAAAACTTTAACGACCCGTTTTTTGCGCTCAGAAAATAGAAAAGAGCTTTTCTGTTCGACAAAAAGGAAAACTTCCTCCTACAACATTGTTCTCCATACCAATGTCCACATGCATGCATAATATGGGCACAGCATCACAAACTATGCCGTGATTCAGCACATAACATCGGTCATTTGGACCGAAAGCCATGAAACCTCGAACATGATAGGTCATTTTGTGAAGGTTTTTTCGAGACATGATCAATATACCAAGTCTGGTATTTTTCCTTTCAACTATGTCACATAATATGACACCACGCGAAGGATTTTCATTGTTCGGATTTTTTTGAATTTATTATGCCCGTTTTGAATTTTCTGAATTTCTAACTATGGTCGAACCAGCGTGCATGAAGATAGGGGACGGGCATCGTTAGAACCTGCATTGGATCTCTGAAGAAACCACATATTGAGAGTCTAAAAATGATTTTTTCAAAAAATCACGGGCGATAGATCATGTACCTGTAGTACAAACCGGACCCACTTCCTACCGATTCGGTAGACATTTGTCCTTTTTACCCGGGATGGACGAAAAGGTTTGAGATGTCCCGGTTGGTAGATAGTCCATGTAAGGTGGTCTAGTATTTTAGGAAAATGGGACGAAGGCATTCTGAAACAGTATTTTGGTGGTTACTTCACAAAACGACCCTTTTTTGCGCTCGGGAAATGGAAAAGGGCTTTTCCGTGCGACAAAAAGGAAAACTTCCTCCTGCAACATTGTTCTCCATACCAATTTCCACATGCATGCATAATATGGGCACAGTATCACAAACTATGCCGTGATTCAGCACATAACATCGATCATTTGGACCGAAAGCCATGAAACTCGAACATGATATGTCATTTTGTGAAGGTTTTTTCGAGACATGATCAATATACCAAGTGTAGTATTTTTCCTTTCAACTATGTCACATAATATGACACCACGCGAAGGATTTTCATTGTTCGGATTTTTTTTGAATTTATTATGCCCATTTTAAATTTTCTGAATTTCTAACTATGGTCGAACCGGCGTGCATGAAGATAGGGGACGGGCATCATTAGAACTTGCATTGGATCTCTGAAGAAACCACGTATTGCGAGTCTAAAAATGATTTTTTCAAAAAATCACGGGCGATAGATCATGTACCTGTAGTACAAACCGGACCCACTTCTTACTTATTTGGCAGACATTTTTCCTTTTTACCCGGGATGGACGAAAAGGTTTGAGATGTCTCGGTTGGGAGATAGTCCATGTAAGGTGGTCTAGTATTTTAGGAAAATGGGACGGTAGCATTCTGAAACAGCATTTTGGTGGTTACTTCACAAAACGACCCGTTTTTTACGCTCGGAAAATGGAAAAGGGGTTTTCTGTGCGACAAAAAGGAAAACTTCCTCCTGCAACATTGATCTCCATACCAATGTCCACATGCATGCATAATATGGGCACAGCATCACAAACTATGCCGTGATTCAGCACATAACATCGTTCATTTGGACCGAAAGCCATGAAACCTCGAACATGATAGGTCATTTTGTGAAGGTTTTTTCGAGACATGATCAATATACCAAGTCTGGTATTTTTCCTTTCAACTATATCACATAATATGACACCATGCGAAGGATTTTCATTGTTCGGATTTTTTTTGAATTTATGCCCGTTTTGAATTTTATGAATTTCTAACTATGGTCGAACCTGCGTGCATGAAGATAGGGGACGGGCATCGTTAGAACTTGCATTGGATCTCTGAATAAACCACATATTGCGAGTCTAAAAATTATTTTTTCAAAAAATCACGGGCGATATATCATATACCTGTAGTACAAACCGGACCCACTTTCCACCGATTCGGCAGACATTTGTCCTTTTTACCCGGGATGGACGAAAAGGTTTGAGATGTCCCGGTTGGGAGATAGTCCATGTAAGGTGGTCTAGTATTTTAGGAAAATGGGACGGTAGCATTCTGAAATAGCATTTTGGTGGTTACTTCACAAAACGACCCGTTTTTTGCGCTCGGAAATGGAAAAGGGCTTTTCCGTGCGACAAAAAGGAAAACTTCCTCCTGCAACATTGTTCTCCATACCAATGTCCACATGCATGCATAATATGGGCACAGCATCACAAACTATGCCGTGATTCAGCATATAACATCGGTCATTTGGACCGAAAGCCATGAAACCTCGAACATGATAGGTCATTTTGTGAAGGTTTTTTTGAGACATGATCAATATACCAAGTCTAGTATTTTTCCTTTCAACTATGTCACATAATATGACACCACGCGAAGGATTTTCATTGTTCGGATTTTTTTTCAATTTATTATGCCCGTTTTGAATTTTCTGAATTTCTAACTATGGTTGAACCGGCGTGCATGAAGATAGGGGACAGGCATCGTTAGAACTTGCATTGGATCTCTGAAGAAACCACATATTGCGAGTCTAAAAATGTTTTTTTCAAAAAATCACGGGCGATAGATCATGTACCTGTAGTACAAACCGGACCCACTTCCGGCCGATTCGGCAGACATTTGTCCTGTTTACCCGGGTTGGACGAAACGGTTTGAGATGTCCGGGTTGGGAGATAGTCCATGTAAGGTGGTCTAGTATTTTAGGAAAATGGGACGGTAGCATTCTGAAAGAGCATTTTGGTGGTTACTTCACAAAACGACCCTTTTTTGCGCTCGGAAAATGGAAAAGGGCTTTTCCGTGCGACAAAAAGGAAAACTTCCTCCTGCAACATTGTTCTCCATACCAATGTCCACATGCATGCATAATATGGGCACAGAATCACAAACTATGCCGTGATTCAGCACATAACATTTGTCATTTGGACCGAAAGCCATGAAACCTCGAACATGATAGGTCATTTTGTGAAGGTTTTTTCGAGACATGATCAATATACCAAGTCTGGTATTTTTCCTTTCAACTATGTCACATAATATGACACCACGCGAAGGATTTTCATTGTTCGGATTTTTTTTCAATTTATTATGCCTGTTTTGAATTTTCTGAATTTCTAACTATGGTTGAACCGGCGTGCATGAAGATAGGGGACAAGCATCGTTAGAACTTGCATTGGATCTCTGAAGAAACCACATATTGCGAGTCTAAAAATGATTTTTTCAAAAAATCACGGGCGATAGATCATGTACCTGTAGTACAAACCGGACCCACTTCCGGCCGATTCGGCAGACATTTGTCCTGTTTACCCGGGTTGGACGAAACGGTTTGAGATGTCCGGGTTGGGAGATAGTCCATGTAAGGTGGTCTAGTATTTTAGGAAAATGGGACGGTAGCATTCTGAAAGAGCATTTTGGTGGTTACTTCACAAAACGACCCTTTTTTGCGCTCGGAAAATGGAAAAGGGCTTTTCCGTGCGACAAAAAGGAAAACTTCCTCCGGCAACATTGTTCTCCATACCAATGTCCACATGCATGCATAATATGGGCACAGAATCACAAACTATGCCGTGATTCAGCACATAACATTTGTCATTTGGACCGAAAGCCATGAAACCTCGAACATGATAGGTCATTTTGTGAAGGTTTTTTCGAGACATGATCAATATACCAAGTCTGGTATTTTTCCTTTCAACTATGTCACATAATATGACACCACGCGAAGGATTTTCATTGTTCGGATTTTTTTTGAATTTATTATGCCCATTTTGAATTTTTTGAATTTCTAACTATGGTCGAACCGGCGTGCATGAAGATAGGGGACGGGCATCGTTAGAACTTGCATTGGATCTCTGAAGAAACCACATATTGCGAGTCTAAAAATGTTTTTTTCAAAAAATAACGGGCGATAGATCATGTACCTGTAGTACAAACCGGACCCACTTCCTACCGATTTGGCAGACATTTGTCCTTTTTACCCGGGATGGACGAAAAGGTTTGAGATGTCCCGGTTTAGAGATAGTCCATGTAAGGTGGTCTAGTATTTTAGTAAAATGGGATGGTAGCATTCTGAAATAGCATTTTTGTGGTTACTTCACAAAACGACTCGTTTTTTTTGCGCTCGGAAAATGGACAAGTGCTTTTCCGTGCGACAAAAAGGAAAACTTCCTCCTGCAACATTGTTCTCCATACCAATGTCCACATGCATGCATAATATGGGCACAGCATCACAAACTATGCCGTGATTCAGCACATAACATCGGTCATTTGGACCGAAAGCCATGAAACCTCGAACATGATAGGTCATTTTGTGAAGTTTTTTCGAGACATGATCAATATACCAAGTCTGGTATTTTTCCTTTCAACTGTGTCACATAATATGACACCACGCGAAGGATTTTCATTGTTCGGATTTTCGATATACTAAAGGTTCATCTTTAGTCCCGGTTGGAGGGATTTCGGTAGGCTGGGCCAGGCAGCACTAATGATAGGGGTGAGTGTCGACATTATGTCGTGCGGCGTGTACCTTGTCCCGGATGGTGTCACCAACCGGGATTAAAGATGAACCTTTAGTCCCGGTTGGAGATACCAACCAGGACAAAATACGAGTCAGCACTAATAATAGGGGTGAGTGTCGACACTATGCCGAGCTGCTTGTACTATAAATAGGCATCCTTGTGAGTCCAGTCCTCCAGCCAGTTTGAGGCATCTCCAAGATGGTTTTCGAGAGCAGGGACACCACTACGGCCAGTTTCAGGGAGATGCCGACGGAGCCCAGTCCTCCGGCATCTCCGAGAAACTGGTCATAGAGGCACTCCCTAATAAGTGAAATTAGTTAGCTCCCAAGCGTATTGATCTAGTTAGAGAAGTTACAAGCTGCAAGATGGTTTTCGAGAGCAGGGACACCACTACGGCCAGTTTCAAGGAGATGCCGCCGGATCCCAGTCCTCCGGCATCTCCGAGAAACTGGTCATAGAGGCACTCCCTAATATGTGAAATTAGTTAGCTCCCAGGTGTATTGATCTAGTTAGAGAAGTTACAAGCTGCAAGATGGTTTTCGAGAGCAGGGACACCACTACGACCAGTTTCAGGGAGATGCCGCTGGATCCCAGTCCTCCGGCATCTCCAAGAAACTGGTCATAGAGGCACTCCTTAATATATGACCGCGCGCGTTTGGAGATCAGATCTTAATGGTAAGTACGAATCGGGACAACTTCTTCATAGTCCCGGTCCAACCATAAAATGGGACTAACACTCAAGACATTTATTAATATTAAAAACTGAGACTACAAAACCAGGACTAAACGCCCCCTATATATAGTCCCGATCAAGCCACAAACCGCGAAAGATATCCTTCGGTGAAGCCACAAACTGTGAAAGACATGAACTAGAGTTACATAATATGAGCATGAACTTCTTGGCATATGTCCTTCCTTATGATCACTTCAGACGTAACCATGGGGCATCTTCTTTACTTAACGGAATGCTTGGGTCAGTTTTCACTGTGAAGGGTGGAATTTCATCAAACTTATTATAATCTTCTGACATGTCTGTCTTGTCCTCGATTCCCACAATGTTTCTTTTCCCTGAAAGAACTATGTGACGCTTTGGCTCATCATATGATGTATTCGTTTGCATATTTTTTATTTTTTTTGGTCTGGAGGACTTGTCCTTCACATAGAAAACCTGAGACACATCATTGGCTAGGACGAATGGTTCATCTCTATAACCAAGATTGTTGAGATCCACTGTTGTCATTCCGTACAACTGGTCTATCTTTACCCCTTCCCCATTCAGGTTGACCCATTTGCAGCAAAACAAAGGGGCCTTAAAAGAGACTCCATAGTCTAGTTCCCATATCTCCTCTATGTAACCATAGTATGTGTCCTTTTGTTCATTCTCTTTTATTGCATCAAAGCGGACACCACTATTTTGGTTGGTGCTCTTTTTATCTTGGGCGATCATGTAGAATGTATTCCCATTTATTTCGTACCCTTGGAAATTCAATACAGTAGAAGATGGTGACGCGGCCAACAAGTATAGCTGATCTCCAACAGTGGTGTCATTCAAGAGATGTGTCTGCATCCAACCACCAAAATACTTCATGTGTTCATCTGTAATCCATGATTCAGGCTTCCCCGGGTTTTTGGAGCGTACAATATTCTTGTGTTCCTCGATATACGGAGCTGCCAAGGTGGAATTATGTAGAACTGTGTAGTGTGATTTAGTGAAAGAATCCTCGTCCCTACATATCATTGCTTTCTTTCCCAGTGTGCCTTTTCCACTTAGTCTTCCCTCATGCCGCGAGTCAGAAACACCAATCGGCTTAAGGTCAGGAATAAAGTCAACACAAAACTCAATGACCTCCTCTATTCCATATCCCTTGGAGATGCTTCCTTCTGGTCTAGAACGGTTATGAACATATTTCTTTAAGAATCCCATGAACCTCTCAAAGGGGAACATATTGTGCAGAAATACCGGACCGAGAATGGCAATCTCTTCCACTAGGTGAACCAGGAGATGCGTCATAATATTGAAGAAGGATGGTGGGAACACCAACTCAAAACTAACAAGACATTGTACCACATCCTTCTGTAACCTTGGCAGAATATCTAGATTGATTACCTTCTGAGATATTGCATTGAGGAATGCACACAGCTTCACAATGGGTACTCGAACATTTTCCGGTAGAAGCCCCCTCAATGCAATCGGAAGCAACTGCGTCATAATCACGTGACAGTCATGAGACTTCAGGTTTTGGAACTTTTTCTCTGCCATATTTATTATCCCCTTTATATTAGACGAGAAGCCAGACGACACCTTGATACTGTAAAGGACTTCAAAAAAGATTTCCTTCTCTGCTTTGGTAAGAGCATAGCTGGCACAACTTAAGTAACGCCCTTTATCCGTCTTGTCCTGTGTATGCATGTTCTTTGGGTCTTTCATAATTTGTTGGTCCTCCTGTGCTTCTGGTGTATCTTTTGTCTTCCCATACACGCCTAGGAATCCTAGCAGGTTCACGCAAAGATTCTTCATCACGTGCATCACGTCGATTGAAGAGCGGACACGCAGGACTTTCCAATATGGCAGCTCCCAAAATATAGATTTCTTCTTCCACATGGGTGCGTGTCCTGTAGCGACGTCGTTCGGAACTGATTGACCGCCGAGACCCTTTCCAAAGGTTACTTCTGTGTCCTTGACCATACCAAATACATCATCACCAGCAGGGAGTTCAGGCTTCTTCCGGTGATCTGCCTTACCTTTGAAATGCTTGCCTTTCTTTCTTACGGGATGATTGGTCAGAAGAAATCATCGATTCGCCAGGTACACAAACTTCTTGCATTTATGCAAATATGTACCTTCAGTCTTATCTAAACAGTGTGTGCATTCCTTATATTCCTTGTTTGTCTGTCCTGAAAGGTTACTAAGAGCAGGCCAATCATTGATGGTTACGAATAGCAACCCTCGTAGATCAAATGGCTCCTGTTTGTTCTCATCCCATGCACGTACACCTGGTTTGCCCCACAACTGTAAGAGTTCTTCAACTAATGGCCTAAGGTACACATCAATGTCGTTGCCGGTTGCTTCGGGCCTTGGATGAGTACTGGCATCATAATGAACTTACGCTTCATGCACAACCAAGGAGGCAGGTTGTAGATACATAGAGTCACGGGCCAGGTGTTGTGACTGTAGCTCTTCTCCCCAAAAGGATGCATGCCATCCGTACTTAGACCAAACCATAAGTTCCTTGCGTCACCTGCAAAGTCTGGGAAGTCTCTCTCGATTTTTCTCCACTGTGACCCATCAGCAGGGTGTCTCAACTTCCCGTCTTTCTTACGGTCTTCTTTGTGCCATCGCAACAACCTGGCATGCTCTTTGTTTCTGAACATGCGTTTCAACCTTAGTATTATAGGAGCATACCACATAACCTTAGCAGGAACCCTCTTCCGGAGGGGCTCTCCCTCAACATCACCAGGGTCATCTCGTCTGATTTTATACCGCAATGCATTGCATACCAGGCATTTATCTAAATTCTCATACTCCTTACCGTGGTAGAGGATGCAGTCATTAATGCATGCATGTATCTTTTGCACATCTAATCCTAGAGGACAGAGAGTCTTCTTTGCTTCGTAGGTACTCTCAGGAAGTTCATTATGTTTTGGAAACTTCGGCTTCATTATTTTCAGCATCTTTTCAAATGAGGAGTCAGTTAGACCACACTCTGCCTTCCATCGCAACAATTCCAGTGTGGTACCGAGCTTTGTGCTGCCGTCTTCACAATTTGGGTACAACAATTTCTTGTGATCTTCTAACATGCCCTCTAACTTCAACTTCTCATTTTCTGTTTCACAGTCTCTCTTTGCATCAGAAATGACCCTACCAAGTTCATTAGCCGGCTCATCTGATGCCCGTTCTTCACCTCCTTCCTCTCCATTGTCTTCCATTGCAGTATCACTGTATTCAGGAAACATATGATGATAGTTGTTATCATCATCTTCTTGTTCACCGTCTTCCATTATAACCCCTCTTTCCCGTGCTTGGTCCAACAATTATAGTTGGGCATGAAACCTTTCATAATCAGGTGGATGCGAATGATTTTCGAGGAAGAGTACTCCTTGTTGTTCCGACATTGAACACATGGACAACATATAAAACCATTCTCTTTGTTTGCCGTAGCCACATTGATAAATTTATCCATGCCTTTCATATACCCGGCTACGCGCCGGTCACACTACATCCATTCCCGACCGTTCATCTGCATCATATAAGTAAGTTTATCAAAAAACAGGACATCATAAATAGTGAAATGACCAATTCACATCGACACATGCATTATATCAATGACAGAGAAAAGATAAGATTGCTAACCTCGATCGAGGAAAATAAAGAGGAGAAAGCTCAAGTGCGTCTCGGACACCTTCTATATTTTTGTTCTATGAGAAATTGAACGGGATCATTCACTCAAACATTTCATCAAACACCTTGAATGCATGCATAGAGGAAAAAAACTAGCACACCCCTCACACCTTCCACCAAGAAAAAACAGAGTGGAGGAAGAGGGCTAGGGCGTTGCATTTATAGAGGACGGAAGCATACGTCCCGGTTTGTAACATAAACCGGGACTAAAGGTGTGTGCCACGCCACGTGGCTGACGCCCAACTGATGCATGACCACTTACCAACCAGGATGCATGCCTCCGGGCCCCGTTCCCGCTCGAACCGGGACGCGTGCCAGCATTAGTCCCGGTTCGTGGCGCAACCGGGACTAATGCTCTTAGGGGGAGCGAACGGATGGCCTGTTTTGTACTAATGACTTATGTTTATTTGTAATCATACTGAATAAATAAATTACCGCCATTTCACATGTATGCATTTCTAAAAGAAAGTTGTTTTCTACTTATTGGCTCTGTAATCCTAATTAAATAATCAATAAAATATGAGCGTCAGCTAACGTGTTTTCTTGCTAATCCTGTTTCATCTGTTTATTTCTTCGCATGCGCTTTGACTTTTGGCTGCCGAGTTTTCGACAGTCAACCGATTTGAGCTACCCATGTCGCTTTGTATGTCGGGTCATGGGTATCGAACATGTCAGAAATTGTCTCTTATATTGTTGTTAGCTCTCTTTCGAACACATGTCGTGTATGTTGTCCACGCGCGAGGAAACGATTCTCATAATTGCATGTTTCATCGGCTATGTTTAATCTTATCTCAACGGTCTAGAGCGGTTCAACTAGCTTATAGATCAATCTCTGGTATGTATTTTAAGTTTCATAACAGCCATGGTCATATGAAACTATAAGAGTTTATTTTTTTACTTCATCAATATGTTGTAAAACGCTTTGCTTGACAGATTCAAACGATTTGGTCATGACTATTTTTTCATCGGTGTGTTTATCATGTTCTACTTCTCATTTTGCTGGTCCAGTTTTTTCTCTTGAGCTAACATGTACCACGGAGAATTCTAGTAAACTTTATTTTTGTATCTATGAGTTGTTGTAAGGAATAGCATTATATGATCTTTGGAGGATCTGGTATTTATTACTTAATTATTGTGTTGTTATAATCTATTTTATCTAACCCATAGATCAAATCACCTTTCCCCAAAATAAGGTTTTAGAAAATTTTATGTTGAAACTTATCACAATCAAATTGATAATCTACTTCAATTTTATCAACTTAAGTGAAACTTCCATCACTTTAACAATTTTTAATCAAAAGCACGAAAAAATTTCGGATTTTCTATGCATTAGTACAATACACACATATGATTTCTATTTATTGCTAACCTCTAATGTTGATATGTTACAGGATACGTCGTCACCAAGGACCGTCAACCCTCCCCCTCCTCCTGCGAGCCTTCCTGTAACACCCGTCCCCTGATAAGGCTGAGTTCATGTGTATAGTGTCAATCCCTGGATCGGTTCACTGGCACACACAGTACAAAATGATACCAAATATAACTGTGCATCATAAATACAACGAATATGATCCAGAATTTACACTATTTATTCAAGTACACAGCGGAAAACGAATACAAGGTAGATCTCCATCCTTCAAATTTGCCACAGGCGAACAATTGTTGAGTAGAGTCTCGCGACCTATGAACGATCACTCAGATACGATATAACTTGCAACATGAAACGTTGCAGCCACGAATGGTCAATACATTGAATGTATGGCAAGTAGGATAAAGTGGTTAACAACATATCTATCAACTACATGCTTATTTGGCCAAGTGGAGTTCAGGCTCATTTGCATAAAGCAACAGTTTTAACCTAACATTTGTAACAAAGTAGTTTTCCAATACGATAAATAGGACACTCTGGTTCACTCCCAGGTGCTCCTACCCAATTATGTTCACCCAACAAGTTTTAAGTAATTAAGAAATAAGGATGAGTGAGAAATATCATAGCATCAGTATCAGGTCTCTCAAATTGTCCATAACCGGGGACACGGCTAATCGATTAGTTTATACACCCTACAGGGGTTAGTACACTTTACCCATGTGACTTGGCCAGCCCAGCTCGTACCACCACTCTCATATTGGGTGATGATAGGGAGAAGTCCAAGAAGGAACCGTTCGGGAAGTAGCTCCTCAATACCGACACGCACCGGTCCAACCTACACTATCTACATCTCTGGATACGCGGGTTCGAGTTACCACAACCTACTGAGTTCAACCAACCGCCCATTTCATTATTGGCACATGGTTGCACACGAAAGCTTCCAAACAAAGAAACCAATCATTTCTCAGTGTCCTGGGCGGCATTCCCCACCAAAATCCACACTCGATGACCCAATCAATGCCATTCTGCCTAGGTGGTTCATTAAAACATGTTGGTTTGTCATTTAGCAAAACATAATCCTTTCAATACATATAACTTTTCATGATGTGATTCCCTTCCTCGTCTAAATAGCATAGCTAAGCAATCTACCAATACGATGGCTCATAAACAAGGAATACTAGGGAATAATATGGGTCATAGCATAGCATATACACATCAATTCCTACATATGCAATTCTACAAAAACATCTACAATGCATAGGAAAACAGTAGGACATTTATGACCAAGATAGCACCACTTGCCTTTGTTGTAGATGTAGTCGATTAGATAATCCTCACAATTCTCATAGATATAATGGTTGCTCTCGTCATAACCACAATACTTGCAATCATAGTAGTTGCAATCACACACGTTGCACTCCTCGCAATCTATCGATCAAACAATTGCATACAACATAAACAATAGCACATAGAGATCAAACAAATGCAACAAATGCATGCATGACAATTTAATAAGTCACAATGGTTGTTACTTTAGTTCTCTACACAATATTGAACTATATGATGCATGCAAGAGGCCAATTAATGCAATGGAGTACTTGTTATTAATAATTACTTGCCAATATAGGGTTTTTAATAGTTCTGTTTTAACGACTGTTCTAACTGTCGAATTAAATTTGTTTCTTGGGTTTACTGGATAGAGGACGTTAATACGAACCAGTAGGCGTTGGATTCACCCTAATCGGAGTTATAGATCTTTTTGTATGATTTAAATAGTGTTTAATGGTTTTTAAATGATTCATATAGTTTCTGTTGTTTAAAAATCAAAATAAAATTATATCTGTAATGTCCACGGAATTGTGAATCCACGGACATATTATTTGTAATTTTCAGAATAGTATTTATTTACTTATGAATTTATTACTCTAAATAGGCCATTAAACCATTTAAATCTTCACGGTAAAACCTTACAGTAAAATGCTGAACTAATTGCATATTGATGATCTACATAGAACTATCTTTCCATCGGTATATCATTTATATTTTTGTGACAAGCAATTAATTTACTATGAATTTAATGGTTTATAAAGCCATTAAAACTAATTAAATTGCTACGGGTCAAATATTCGGCAAAGGCTAGATCCAACTAGATATTATTAATGTGCATTATAGTAGCTTCAATTTGATATATTGTTCATATTTTTCGGAGTTACAGATAATTTCTTATGAATTTATTAACCTAAAAGACCATTAAAACTAATTAAATTACTGCAGTAACCACGTATAGTAAAAGTTGGATCTATTCTGATAAGATGATTCTACGTGAAATTATCTTCAATTTGATATATTATACGTAATTTTTGGACGTGGTATGAATTTCTAATGAAATTTACAAGTTAGATATATAATATGCAATTTTAAATTCGAACGGAATATTTCAGGGAATATTTCGCTGACTGGACAGGTTGACTTTGCATGCTGACTAGGACTAGATGTTGACCTTACGTTGACGTGGCGTTGATGAGGAAGATGATCGGGATGACGATATGGCCCGCACCGGCTTGATTGGATCTCGACCGTCTCGATAGGATCCGGTGGCTAGAAGAAGAGATTGACCCGATTTTGGCTCAGAATTGACAAGAAATAGATCTGTGTTAGAGAGACAAATCCGTAGGTCAAATCTAAAAACTCAAAATATGAAAGTTGTGGGGAATCATATTCCTACCTTCTCAGCAAAGTAATTTGGATTTGAAGAAACGAGCGCGAGTAGATCTTGGATTTACACCGTAAGATCTGAAATATTGCGATACGAAATTCTCCAGCTGTGGTGGATGAAAAGAGGTGAGGTTTGTCGGGATTGAAAGATTTCGACGCGTTCTTCAACTTTCGTTTTTTGATCGAAGGCAAACGACAAAGTCTAGATGTGTTAAAAAGCGAAATAAGATTCGGGCATATGTAGATTCGGGATTTCGAGAAGAAAAACTCGTACAGCTGTGGCTCCACGAGTTTATATGGAGGATTAGGATGGTTTAGAGATATGCCTTGGAGTAGAGAACAAGTAGAAACAAACGGAAGTCGATTCGGAGTTGTAGATAAAAAGTTATAGCAGTTTGAGTAGGGATAGGTCTAACAAACACCGATTTGCACGCTTTTTAAAGCAAACCAACCGATCCCGTACACGTGGCCTGGCCGGCTGGCTCGGTCCGGTCGGACCGGGTGGGCCGGCCCATTTTTTTTTATACTTGTTTCCCTCATATCTTTTGCATACGAACTCCAAATGACATGATTCTTGTTTCTAAATTTTTTTTAAAATTGAATAGATCATTATAGGATTAAAATTTTAATCTTTTTACTAGTTTGGAAGTAGTGGGTTTATAAATTCTTGTATATTTTATTTTATTTATGTCTTTATGTGTTTGTATTTGTTCCATAACTTTTTCATACTAGCTCCAAATGAGCTCAATTTTGTTTCTAAAATTTTGTAATATTAACTGGATTATTTTAGGCTATAATTAGGCAATAATCGCTGTCTTAGCAATAGTGGGTTTTATAAAGTCAATTTAATTTCCTTTAGAAACATTTGGGCGAATCAACTATAGGATTTAGATACCAGGATTTGGATTCAGTTTGTGAGAACCTTGCATGGATGTAATGAAATGCTTATGAATGCTTCATGATTTTCATTTTGAAATCTTGCACACCAGTTCTACAATCCATAATCAATCCATGCCTTTTTGCCTATATGGCTACTTAGGTCTTAACAAAATAATATAGGATTTTAAATTCAAGGTTGAGAGGATTTTCTATTCAAAAAGTTTCTTCTCTTTGAGAATTTTCAACATAGTCAAACAATAAATCAAACTTATTTATTTATTTCAATTCCAAATTAGGAGAATTTTGGGATGTGACAGACTACCACCCTTAAAAGAAATCTCGTCCCGAGATTTGGGAAGGCTAGAAAGAAAGAAAGGTTTGGGATCCATTAGGATGCTACCACCCTTAAAATAAAATTGACTAGGTCATTTCTTGAGGATTCACTTAGCTCAGATTGGTTTTCCTTTAGACTTTTTTTGGCACAATGTCTCTAGCACATTCTAAACATCATGATTGATAGTTTCCGAGAAAGCACTTCTTAAACTAGCGAAACTCTCATGGTGGTCAATTAGGGGATGTTTACTTCACGGTGCCCATTAATAATGGTTGGAATTCATCCTTACCGTATATTCCTACGCTTAGCAATGAATGATTTTATAGAGGTGGAACAATCTACCATTCTAAGGTTTAGGCTCAACGCTGGCTCTCTGCTAAGGCTGAAAGGCACTAAAGATTCGCAAAGCCAACAGTACAAGAGCGAATAATAAGAGTAGTAGGAATGGTGATCAATCCATCCTGCACCCAAATCATTACCCTGTATGAGGATAGGTGAATCACGTTTTTCTATCACTCGGCATTCTCACTTGCCTTGAAGAATGTTTTCATGGGCACGAACTAATGCTCTATGTATACTCCCATGTATTCAATCAACAAAGATACTATTAAAACTAAACTATCGATACTTCAACTTTCAGGTTGTGTAATCTACTACATAACATCATGTGCAACACTTCATACTTCCACATCCTTTTTCCATTAGGTGAAGCATTCTCTTTCCTAAATGTGTTGTGTTGTCAAACCTTCCGCTTAACACATCATTATATCTCCAAGGGTTCAAGATAGGGAAGAATAGATTCTATAGGAAAGAAACGACTAAGAAAATAATCCTACCCATAACTATATGAAGCAATCAATGTCACAAACAAGCAAACAATCATAAGGAATCAACACACAATCAAACACTTGTATAATAACATTACAGGTGTATAAACTTAGTAGTATATAACCACAAAATAGTTTGAAAGCATTGGGAACAATACTAGAGTAACATAGAGCAACATATAAGCAATAAACAAAATCTGTCAAAACGGTACAGCAGGTTTTACGAAATTTTCTAACCGACCTAAACTCGTCAGGAATTTTAGCCAATTTGTGTGCATGTACTAAAGGTAATTACGCTCCAGATCCTATTTTTTTAGATTTTTCTGAGTTACCAATAAAATATGAAAAATCGCGCGGTACAACAGGTCAGGCAGAAAACTGCAGCAGTAATCTCACGAATTTCAATCAGTTCGCACCAATAAAATAATTTTAAAACCACACGAAAACTCCAGAAACTTTAGAGTTTCAAAACAACAGATCCTAAACAAGGTATCACACGATATGGTTCAGTACAACAAGCAAGCAACCTATATTGTCATACCACATAAGTTGGTAAGAACAATATGCTAACACGATAGCGATGATCTCTTAAAGAGATAAAATATGGTGGTCCAGACCTACCCAAATTTGGTGAGATGTTCATTTATGTCATGCTATTTGTTCTTTACTTGTAGGTCAACTCTCATATAGTGATTTTCTTTATATAAACCTACTAATAACATTTTCCATTTCTTGTAGTTTTTATGGTAGATCACTTCTTCTACTAATCAAATGAATGGACATCTACAAGTTTGAACAAGGAGAGGTGTTGGAAAATGATAGACAAGGAATATAAGAACTCTAAAAAGTATGAAATATGATAGTTCTCCTAATAGAGGTCTTCTATTGCTAATCCATTTCTAAGGTCACGATCCTACAGTCAACACACAGCTCTGATACCATCTTGTAACACCCTCGCCTGATAAGGCTGAGTTCATGTGTATAGTGTCAATCCCTGAATCGGTTCACTGGCACACACAGTACAAAATTATACCAAATATAACTGTGCATCATAAATACAACGAATATGATCCAGAATTTACACTATTTATTCAAGTACACAGCGGAAAACGAATACAAGGTAGATCTCCATCCTTCAAATGTGCCACAGGCGAACAATTGTTGAGTGGAGTCTCGCGACCTATGAACGATCACTCAGATAAGATATAACTTTCAACATGAAAAGTTGCAGCCACGAATGATCAATACATTGAATGTATGGCAAGTAGGCTAAAGTGGTTAACAACATATCTATCAACTACATGCTTATTTGGCCAAGTGGAGTTCAGGCTCATTTGCATAAAGCAATAATTTTATCCTAACATTTGTAACAAATTAGTTTTCCAATACGATAAATAGGACACTCTGGTTCACTCCCAGGTGCTCCTACCCAATTATGTTCACCCAACAAGTTTTAAGTAATTAAGAAATAAGGATGAGTGAGAAATATCATAGCATCAGTATCAGGTCGCTCAAATTGTCCATAACCGGGGACACGGCTAATCGATTAGTTTATACACCCTACAGGGGTTAGTACACTTTACCCATGTGACTTGGCCAGCCCAGCTCGTACCACCACTCTCATATTGGGTGATGATAGGGAGAAGTCCAAGAAGGAACCGTTCAGGAAGTAGCTCCTCAATCCCGACACGCACCGGTCCAACCTACACTATCTACATCTCTGGATACGCGGGTTCGAGTTACCACAACCTACTGAGTTCAACCAACCGCCCATTTTATTATTGGCACATGGTTGCACACGAAAGCTTCCAAACAAAGAAACGAATCATTTCTCAGTGTCCTGGGCGGCATTCCCCACCAAAATCCACACTCGATGACCCAATCAATGTCATTCCGCCCAGGTGGTTCATTAAAACATGTTGGTTTGTCATTTAGCAAAACATAAGCCTTTCAAAACATATAACTTTTCATGATGTGATTCCTTCCTCGTCTAAATAGCATAGCTAAGCAATCTACCAATACGATGGCTCATAAACAAGGAATACTAGGGAATAATATGGGTCATAGCATAGCATATACACATCAATTCCTACATATGCAATTCTACAAAAACATCTACAATGCATAGGAAAACAGTAGGACATTTATGACCAAGATAGCACCACTTGCCTTTGTTGTAGATATAGTAGATTAGATAATCCTCACAATTCTCATAGATATAATGGTTGCTCTCGTCATAACCACAATACTTATAATCATAGTAGTTGCAATCACACACGTTGCACTCCTCGCAATCTATCGATCAAACAATTGCATACAACATAAACAATAGCACATAGAGATCAAACAAATGCAACAAATGCATGCATGACAATTTAATAAGTCACAATGGATGTTACTTTAGTTCTCTACACAATATTGAACTATATGATGCATGCAAGAGGCCAATTAATGCAATGGAGTACTTGTTATTAATAATTACTTGCCAATATAGGGTTTTTAATAGTTCTGTTGTAACAACTGTTCTAACTGTCGAATTAAATTTGTTTCTTAGGTTTACTGGATAGAGGACGTTAACGCGAACCAGTAAGCGTTGGATTCACCCTAATCGGAGTTATAGATCTTTTTGTATGATTTAAATAGTGTTTAGTGGTTTTTAAATGATTCATATAGTTTCTGTTGTCTAAAAATCAAAATAAAATTATATCTGTAATCTCCACGGAATTGTAAATCCAGGGACATATTATTTGTAATTTTCAGAATAGTATTTATTTTCTTATGAATTTATTACTCTAAATAGGCCATTAAACCATTTAAATCTTCACGGTAAAACCTTAGAGTAAAATGCTAAACTAATTGCATATTGATGATCTACATGGAACCAGCTTTCCATCGGCATATCATTTATATTTTTGTGACAAGCAATTAATTTACTATGAATTTAATGGTTTATAAATCCATTAAAACTAATTAAATTTCTACGGGTCAAATATTCGGCAAAGGCTAGATCCAACCAGATATTATTAATGTGCATTACAGTAGCTTCAATTTGATATATTGTTCATATTTTTCGGAGTTACAGATAATTTCTTATGAATTTATTAACCTAAAAGACCATTAAAACTAATTAATTTACTGCAGTAACCACGTAGAGTAAAAGTTGGATCTATTCTGATAAGATGATTCTACATGAAATTATCTTCAATTTGATATATTATATGTAATTTTTGGACGTGGCATGAATTTCTAATGAAATTTACAAGTTAGATCTATAATATGCAATTTTAAATTCGAACGGAATATTCTAGGGAATATTTCGCTGACTGGACAGGTTGACTTTGCATGCTGACTGGGACTAGATGTTGACCTTACATTGACGTGGAGTTTATGAGGAAGATGACCGGGATGACGATATGGCACGCACCGGTTTGATTGGATCTCGACCGTCTGGATAGGATCCGGTGGCTAGAAGAAGAGATTGATCCGATTTTGGCTTAGAATAGACAAGAAATAGATCTGTGTTAGAGAGACAAATCCGTAGGTCAAATTGAAAAACTCAAAACATGAAAGTTGTGGGGAATCATTATTCCTACCTTCTCACTAAAGGAATTTGGATTTGAAGAAACGAGCGCGAGTAGATCTTGGATTTACACCGTAAGATCTGAAATATTGCGATACGAAATTCTCCAGCTGTGGTGGATGAAAAGAGGTGAGGTTTGTCGGGATTTAAAGATTTCGACGCGTTCTTCAACTTTCGTTTTTTGACCGAAGGCAAACGACGAAGTCTAGATGGGTTAAAAAGCGAAATAAGATTCGGGCATATGTAGATTCGGGATTTCGAGAAGAAAAACTCGTACAGATGTGGCTCCACGAGTTTATATGGAGATTTATGATGGTTTAGAGATAGGCCTTGGAGTAGAGAACAAGTAGAAACAAACGGAAGTCGATTCGGAGTTGTAGATAAAAAGTTATAGCAGTTTGAGTAGGGATAGGTCTAACAAACACCGATTTGCACGCTTTTTAAAGCAAACCAACCGATCCCGTACGCGTGGCCTGGCCGGCTGGCTCGGTCCGGTCGGACCGGGTGGGCCGGCCCGTCTTTTTTTTATACTTGTTTCCCTCATATCTTTTGCATACGAACTCCAAATAACATGATTCTTGTTTCTAAATTTTTCTAAAATTGAATAGATTATTATAGGATTAAAATTTTAATCTTTTTACTAGTTTGGAAGTAGTGGATTTATAAATTCTTGTATATTTTATTTTTTTTATATCTTTATGTGTTTGTATTTGTTCCATAACTTTTTCATACTAGCTCCAAATGAGCTTAATTTTGTTTCTAAAATTTTGTAATAGTAATTGGATTCTTTTAGGCTATAATTTAGCAATAATCGCTGTCTTAGCAATAGTGGGTTTTATAAAGTCAATTTAATTTCCTTTAGGAACATTTGGGCGAATCAACTATAGGATTTAGATACCAGGATTTGGATTCAGTTTGTGAGAACCTTGCATGGATGTAATGAAATGCTTCATGATTTTCATTTTGAAATATTGCACACCAATTCTACAATCCATAATCAATCAATGCTCTTTTGCCTATATGGCTACTTAGGTCTTAACAAAAGAATATAGGATTTTGAATTCAAGGTTGAGAGGATTTTCTATTTAAAAAGTTTCTTCTCTTTGAGAATTTTCAACATAGTCAAACAATAAATCAAACTTATTTATTTATTTCACATTCCAAAATTAGGAGAATTTTGGGATGTGACACTTCCCCTTCCCGTGGCCGCCTCCGCCTCGCCAAACCCCAACGATAGGTGAAGGAGTGGATGCCGTTGCCGGAGTACAAGGGCGACGCCAGCGAGGCCGGCCCATCGTAATGACATGGTGATGTCGGGCATGGATGCAGGAGCCGCCCGGTGCAGGGGCAAGAGATACCCAACAACTCTGACGGCGCCGACGGCGCCAACGACTACAACTACGATGCGGCGATGTGCCGTCGCCTCGGCCTTGGCCGACACCAGGAGATCGCGCCCGCTAGATCGTCGTGGCCGCCGCCAGCTTATTTTGTTTTGTTTTTAATATTTTGTGAAGTACGTTTGAACTATGAGTGAACTCGCCTTTTGTGTTTAAATTTATCGAATTATGAGTACTTCAGACTCTTTTAAACAAGTTTATGGGGGACACGGCTAGGAGTCGACGCCCCCATTTACACTGTCCAAGCCGTCCCCCGTCCCTCCTGTATGTCCAAAAAGACGGCTGTGTTGGACGTCGTATGAGGGCCATGAGTGGACATTCTCTAAGACAATCGACTTCTCTTCCTCGTCTCCTCTCAAGCTATCACACATCATATTGCCGCACCCGGCAAATTTTCCCAGGTCGTTATGGGTTTGGCAGTTATTTTTCCACTCCCTCCCTCCCGGTTTAAAATTCCTACGCATATTGGTAGGTCGTCAAATTTAACAACTTAATATGAGTAAAAAAATATCGTCAAAAAATGTAGACTTTCTATTTTTAATGATATAATTTTTATATTATATAACTTAAATTATGTAGCTCAAATCAATGTGCTAGGTACTATCTCTGTTTGGGATTATAAGGGCTGAGAGTTTTTTTAGAGCAAGTATAGTAGATCCTACTCAGCAGGCTATAAGCAAATCCATGTCAGCAAAATCTTAGGTGGAGCTGAGAGAAAGGAGAGAAGAAAGCAGACGCTTGGTATACCGCCCGGCAATACCACGGAAAACGAAGTGCTACCGCCCACTTGCAGCCTGCTGCCTGCGCTAGAGCAGGTGCATGCCTTAGCATGCAAACATTGATATTTAATAGAGTCAATCTAGTAGTTAGCCTATTGTATGACTAGACTTTTTTGCTGACTTTAGTTGACATGACATGTGTATATAGCCAACGGCCGGCTGCACTATTGTCCCTGCTTTTATTTTGTTTGAGATTATAAGAGCTATCAGCCTCCCTTATTGTCCAATGCATGTTCTTTGTTTTCTCTCACTTCTATCATGTATATAAAACTATTGGTGCATGTATAAATTAATAAAGAAAGTTATGTAGTGTCTTGGTTTTAGCAATTTGGCCATAGGACTAATAATCCCGAACAGAGATAATATACACGCATGACTAATAAACTGGAATGGAGCGAGTAATAAATCTCCACACGACACCTCATCAACGGAAACATTTCGCCATGGCGTCCTAGCCACGTGTTCGGTTTCACTATCGATCTCTGCTCGCCTGCTCCAATGCCTATCCCACATCCCCAGATGAGTAAGTGTCTTCTATTGTGTTCAATGGATAATTTCTCGTCCATGTATAACTACATAACTAACGAATTTTAATTCCATTTAGACTTTGTTTCATGATTCTATCATTTGCTAAGATGGGCAGATATTTTCCAAATTGCAATACAACATGGAGACATGTCATTATGTCAATATAACATACTTATCCAGATATGGAGCATTTTATCAGGTCATTTTTGCTATCTTAGCGCTAATATATTTTACAGTGGTGACCTAGTCTAGAGGTGGTTTTTATTCGTCCGTCGTTCGTCCATTGTAACAATAGCTAACAAACCGGAGGCCAACCCCGCCGTCCGTTGTTTCTTTCCTATAAACAAGCCGGATCAGACTCGTGTTCCTAAAGAAATTCAGAGTCAGAGTCGACCTGATGCGGAAGGCGGATCCTTCTACCTGCGTATAAAAAAAGTAGACAACTCCGGGTCTCTGGCTAAATCAGATGTCCTTGTTGTTCACTCGTTCTTGGTCGGCGGAGTCGGCAGCACGACACGGCTGCCGGGGCCCGAGAACGATCTCAGACGGCGGAAATCAGGTGGCTGTGTCGACTTTGTATGCGGGAGACGGCCGATTGGCGGCAGGCAGGGCGGCGACGGCCCGGCGATGCAGGGTACACTCGCATTTGCCTCGTCTCCTGCCTTCCTCGAGAGTTAATTGCAAAAAACTACGACAATTGAGTTTAGGATTTCAAAAAACTACGACTTTTTAGATTTTCTAAAAAAACTACAATTTTTAGGGTAGCTGATTACTAATAACTACAACTTCTGTGTAACAGTGCAATTAGCCGGTTTGATCACAATTCTGATAGATTGAGCCCACATATTTTTCTAAAAAACACCATCATCTATTGCATCTCTTAATACCAAGTCCCTTCCCACATGTCGTTCATCCTCCGCCGCTGCTCCGGCCGACCGCATCCATCTGCCATCACCACTCCCGACGAGCGCGCGGGACGGGCCGGCGAGTTGCTTCCCGGCAGGCAAGCCTACGTGGGCTAGCGAGGGCGTGAGGGGGCGAGCTGTTGCGGGGCCCTACCGCGCGCAGGGTGGCGAGGGAGCAGGGGGCAAGCTGCTACGGGGCCCTACCGCTCGCGGGGCGGCTAGCTGCCGCGGGCTAGCGAGGGCGCGGGACGAGGTGGCAAACCACTGCCCGGCCGGCGACGCCGGTGAGCCTAGGCGGGCCAGCAAACTGCTACGGGCTGGAGGTTGCAGGGCCGCGAGCTTCTGCAGGCCGACGAGGGCGCGAGGCCAGCAAACTGCTGCGGGCGACGAGGGTGCGGGTGCTCGTCAGTGAGCGCTGCCGCCATCCGCCGTGCTACGCCCAGAGTGCTCCTTGCGTGAGCTTCAGCCGGCACAGTTTCGTCAACGCACAAAGAAAAGAAAAAGTAAAAGAAAGGAAAAAAAGAAAAAAAAGGAAAAATTAAAATGAGTAGTTCTAAGATTGAATTTGCAATAGAACAAAGGACTATTTACAAAATACACATCTATGTCAGAAACATAATCAACTCGGATTAAAACGAATCTTATGCAGTGTTAGTAGTTTTTTTGGACTATTAGGCATAAAAGTGGTAGTTTTTTCAGCAAACCTGAAAAGTCGTAGTTTTTTAAAGCTCTAGTTCCAGTTGTCGTAGTTTTTTGCAATTAACTCCTTCCTCGACCATAGAAGTTCCCTTCGGACGCCCGTCAGCATCCAGCACGAGCCGCCCGTAAGTTGCAAGGAAAGATGGGAATGGATTAGATGGTGCCGAAAGTAAAAGATGCGGAGGTTGCGAGGAAAGATGGGGAGTGATTCCCTTGTTGCCGCATGCTGTCGGACCGCTGCCGCTCGCTACTGCTGACCATGAAGTGGGCCGTTGCAGGCGGCCGGACTATCCACCGCTAGGTGCTAGGATGAAGGCAGCCAAGCAGTTGCCGAGTGGGGAACTGCCAGGTGTGTGGATGGGTCGGGACAGCTGCTCTGTTGCTTTGCTTTGCTAATTCTCTAATTTTGAAACGCGCGCCAGAGAGATTTCTAGCTGCCACTTGCTGTTGCATCGAGAGAATGATCAGTGAGGAGATATTTTGCTTTATGTGTACTTTGCTGCTGCTGCTGATTTCTAGCTTGCTTGACAATAGCTATATATGCGGCTACTTTACGGATTGTTAGCTGCTATGTTTCTTTAATCAAAAAGGCCAATTAATAATACTTTTGAAGCTATGATGTGATTGGAAGTACTAAGTTTCTTTGTTTAGTGAGTCATCGTCGATATTTATGTTACTACGGCTGTTGTGTTTTGCTTCTCTAAATTACAGTGCATGGTAAACAATGAGTTTGCATTCATGTAATTGCCATTTCAATGTTCATGTAAATCATTAAGTGCTTGATGCTATTATTTAGGGTATATGTGCCATTTTCTCTAAAAATTGATTTATTCACATTTTCTACATTCTATTAAATGGCTAAAATATTTGTCTCCTAATGCATGGGAATATGCTTCATAATAGGCCGAGATGATGAAATTTATTTGTAGCAAAATATTCTAGAGCTAAATTGCTAGAATGGTTAGTGCCTAATGGTGTGTGGACGGCCTTGGTAGGAATAGAACCAGCCTCTACATCCGGATGGGAGAACATGATTTAGGCACCCCTCGCTCTTGTAAGAAAAAACAAATAGAAGAGAACGGTCTTCCCTTCCTCTGCTCTCACGAAAAAGGAGGTACCAGTGGGTATCAGGAGTGGGAGTTCCTTCCCCCTCAGATATCGCTCCGATGATAGGTAGGGAGAACCCGTGCAGTTGGCTTATGGCGTGAACATATCAGGTTTTTTTTGTGGCTAGACTTTTAGAGCAGGGCATGCTTGGGTGGTGTTTTGTGTGGTGGAGGCGTCGATAACGATTTTTTTTTATTTTCTCCATCCTCGTCATGTCATCGCATATTGCTTTTGTGGCCTTTTTCAATATAATTATGTGTCTTTCCTATAGGATTGTACCTTTCAAGTAGTGGAAACATCATTAGTGGAACAAACATGAGAATCGCAACATGTTTCTGAAATTCCAGTCATATTTGCTAACATCCACATGTAAGTATTTCATATTTAATTTAATAGCGGCTGATTACTTAACGTTATCAACTACACCAGCATTGGTAGGTTGAAAAAAATAAGCGGATAATGGTAGAGGATGGTGAGGAACACACATGCAAAGTGGTGATGAAAAGTCTCGGAGGTGAAAGTTTTCAGAGCTAAAATAAGATAGTCTGTGCATAAAAGTGGCAAGGTGCACAACCCAATGGACTCGACAAGCACCACATCCGTAGAAGAAGAGTTATGTAAAGTACGGTTAATTTTTTCTCCAGGTGATAAAGACCGTAGCAACGCACGGTCATTCAGCTAGTCATTATAATCTATAGTAAAATGTTGTCGCTTGCCATAAGTTGGCACCCCATACGTTTAACTCCACTCTGGCTCAAGAGCAACAGTGGTAGTCGCAAGCTCAGAATACGTTAGTACAACACAGAAACAAGAGCAATAGTTATAGTTGCATGCTCACAAGATTTCAAAACATCACAGGAGAAAGAGCTAACACCTCACAAATAAACTAAAAGTGAGTCTTTGACGGATCCCACTTGACACATTAGTAACAAGTGTAGTTGCATCAGTAATTGAAGCAAAGTTGAATGGACACATGTCTCGATATAAAGATGACCTATCCATACAAAGAATCTCATGGGCAAATATCTAGCACAGCTGTGTAATATATATTGGACCATGTGCCTTCACATGGAGGTGTGTTGACAGTCCAACATCAGCCCATAAAAGGCCAACATGTTTCAACTGTTGATCAATATTCGTATCTAACGGCTGAGGTGTTCCTTGGGAGAGGAGTAGAAAAGAAAACCCTAGCCACTCTTGGTGGCTGTGAATCAGAGAGTGAGCAAGTGTCAGAAGCAAGCCAACGTGGCTGCTGCTCAGAGAGGGTGAGAGAACACACAAGAACACCATAACCTAGTGAGAAGAGAGGAAGAAGAAGAGGTGATTTATGTCCAGATTTCTGAGATTTGACCTGTATGTCTTCAAGCTGGTGTTTGGAGGCTCAAACATGCTTGGATTGGATTTAAATTTGGTGATATTGTTCCTTGCTTTAAGTACTTCGATCTGGTTAGCTAGTTTGAGATTTAGGTCAGTGTAGCATCAGATTTGGAAGCGGTTTATTCAGTTCGGACTGCTGCAGTTTCAGCACAGAGCAGTTTTTTGAGCCGATTAACCTGAAATTTGGTGTGTATATTGGGTACTCGTATGTCAGCTTGTCTACCAAGTTCGGTAACGATTGGATCTGCGGTTCAAGAGAAGTTTGCTGATTACCGAAGGGGACATAAACTGAGATACTCTGATTTGCTGTAATCATTCTCTCAAGTGGTTGTTATTGTCGGTTGGCAACATGCTAAGTGTGTTGTATATCTCTAGATGTTCTAGAGAAGACTGTGTACCCAAGTTGCTCATAGTGAAGCTCACGTGGACCGGTTGGTCTGCACCCATGGTTTTTCCTCCTCACCTTGAGGAGGTTTTTCCACGTAAAATCCTTGTGTCAGCTGTACATGTACTCGTTGTTTTATTTTCGCTTCATATATATTGATTGAAACTATCCCAGGGGTTCACCGCAAGCAGTGGGGGTTGTGTATCTTCCCCCAACAAAGTGGTATCAGAGCTGAGATTCAATTTGTATTCAGTTTTAGAGCAAGGTTTATTTTGGGCTGAGTGCATTTACTCGTGATGAAGGATGGAAGTGAATACCAACAGAATGATTTCTTTGAATGGTACAAATTATCAAGCTTGGAAGAGCAAGATGAAGGACTTGTTATATGTGAAGGATTACTAGAAGCCAGTGTTCTCCACTGAGATGCCTAGTGATATGCAAGAAGATCATTGGGAGGTACTTCATATCCAAGCTTGTGGGTTCATCCTACAATGGGTAGATGATAATGTTTTGAAACATATCATTGATGAGTCACATGCACGTACCTTATGGCAGAAATTGGAGGAGTTGTATGCCCGCAAAGAAGGTACTAACAAGATGTTCTTGATCAAGAAATTGATGCGTTTGAGGTACAAGGAGGGCACTACAAGTGCAGATCAAGTGAATGAATTTCAGGGCATTATAGATCAGCTATCTTCAATGGAAAATACATTTGAAGATGAAGTGAGAGCCTTGCTGCTACTTGGCTCATTACCGGACACTTGGGACACCTTTAAGATCACCGTGTGCAATTCAGCACCTAATGGAGTATTCACTTGGAACCTTGTGAAGACCAATGTACTAAATGAAGAGTCCAGAAAAATTGCTGATAAGGACGGTTCTTCCTCACATTCTGAAATGTTAGTGATCGAGTCACGGGTGAGAAGCAAGATGAAAGGTCTGAGTAAGGGAGGATAAAGACGTAGAAGCAAATCAAGAGGCAAGGACAAGTATGCTGGTATTATATGCCATCACTGCCATGAGAAGGGCCACATCAAGTGGCATCGTGAACAATGGAAGAATGAAAAAAAGAAAAAGAAGAAATTTCATAAACAAACCGACAGTGATAGTGACAGTCAGGGAGGCCGGATTGCTGTGGTTGAGGAGATCATGTTTCTCATGCATGAAGAACATGATGGCAGCGGTGTTTCCACCATTGAGGAGAGGATCACTGTAGTTTCCGATGATACCATCAGTCTTGCAGATGGTGATGATATGACTTGGATTTTGGAGAACGGTGCTACCATACATGCTATGTCTCGTAGAGAGCTCTTCACCAACTACACAGCAGGCGATTTTGGTGTTGTGAAGATGGGAAATAATGATAGAGCAAAAATCATTGGAATAGGAGATGTGCACTTAGAGACTAAAAAGGGTACGACACTAGTCCTCAAGTCGGTAAGACATGTTGAGGCCCTTTGTTAGACCCCTCCTTTATAAAGGAAAGGATCCCTGTGATTGCAATGTTAGTCCCTGGATCAATGCTAGCATCCACAGTTTAAGATGAAGTACACAGATACAAAGGTCGTTTATTACATTCATTCCAGAGATATAACATAGTCTTTTACAACTCAGGGCCATAGGCCTAATACAAGAGTTTTAGGAACAAGTAATTAAACATAAGTCTTCATCTTCATGTGCCACAGGCAAGCATGTTGAGTGTAGACTCATGACTCCTACTCATCATCGGAGTAACCTGCAACATCACAAGTTACAGCCATAGAGGGTCAATACTTTGGAATAGTATTGGCAAGTGATACCTTAGTATATTTTAAGTGGACTATATTGCTATATGCATTTGGCTAAGTGTAGCTTGGCTTGCTTTGCTCAAAATAGGTTTTTCCTATTAGCTGAAATCACTAAGTTTTTCTTTATCAAAAACTTCCCAAGAAACCACCAATAGACATTGGGGTTCTTCACCCTTGTTCACCCACAAGTTTTATTTTAGAAGTTGGAGTGATGAGATTCTTGTAGCTTCCATGTCTTGATGCTCAAGTTGTCCATTGCCATGGACCTGGCTAAGTACTTAGATTTTCCATCTGCAAAGGTTGTGCACTTTCCCCACCAGACTTGGTTTCCCAAGACAGGACCTTTCAGAAGCCTTTCCTTAGTCAAATGGACGCGTTCCAACCTATCAATCCCTTATACCACCAACTGTCCAAAAGACTAAGTTCTAGCTACCTATATGATCAAGGCAGAGCCCATTTTGCCAAGTGGTTGCACTGTAAGCTTTCTCAACACTTGGCCTCCAAATCCCTTTGTGCCTGGGTGGCATACCACAAGTGAGATACACAACCCAAGTCCATGGCCTTGTGTAACCACTCAACATAATCCAATCCTTCCATTCCACCCAGGAGGTTCATTTGACTTAGTTGTTTTATTAGGAAAGCATAAGTCTCATGACTTAGAAATATTTTCATCATAATAAGTATAGATTTTCACCAACCCTTGTTTGCTAAATAGCTAGGATAAGCATGGTATGATAACTTAACTTAGGAAAATTCCCTAGCAATTCTACAATTCTACACTACTTAGGATTTCCCAACTTAGCATTAGGCAAAAGTAGCATGCAAGACTTAGCAAAATATCTAATGCTAGTACAAAACATAGGATAGAAATATTCATGAAAATATCACTTGCCTTGGTAATGTGGAGAGTAGCACTCCTCACAATCACAATCACTAGCAAAATCTACACAAAAATTTGTAACACACCATTACACACAATTATATACAATCAAAAATAATATGAATGCATGCATGCAAGAATTTACTAAGTGGTGATTTTGAAAACTCTACCAAGCATGTGCATGTTTACAGAAACTTAACCAGTCACAAGTTTGTCAACCAAACTTATTTATCCCTAAAAAAAATTACTAAGCTAAATCCATACTTAAACTAGCCTTAAACAAGTTTCTACAAATAAAGTCATTTTAACTGTTACTATTTGTTAAACACACTGGATATTTAGAAAGGTCTTGTTTCACTGAATCCAACGGTATAAAGTTTGCAAAATTCCAACGTGGCAATCAAAAGTTATAAGCATTTGAAATTTGGATCAAATTCTGGTTTTAAATCTATTTTTAGTTCTAACACTTGCCACGCGTCGTGTTGTGATTTGCGCGTACCGGATCGCACCGGATCGAGCTCTGTTGCCGCAGGATCTAAATAGATCGCACGCTCCAGATCGCGTACCTCTTCGCGGATTAATGAATCTATCCTAACGCTTGGATCAAGATCCAACGGTGCGCGAGCAAGCGACCATGTCCTGGCGGCGCGCGGCGTCAGCGAGCGGCGGAGCGCTTGGTCTATGGCGGCGCTAGCGTTCCATATCGCTCCAGGATGCAAGAAGGTACTCACCGGATCCGCAAAGGCGTGCTAAAGCTCGACGTGGTACTGGTCTGCGGAGGGGCGCTCGGATGTGGCTGAAAGAGCTCGTCGGAGTCGTGCACAGCGTCGGGTGGTTGTTGTCGGCGTCGTTGCCGAGGTTCCGCGTTGCCCTAACACAAGCCAGAGGGTTTAGGAGATGCGCAAGAACGTTGCGAACAATCTCGTGTGAGCCAGAAGTGAAGGGGCGCACGGGACTTACGGAATTTGGTCGCCGGAGTCGAGGTGGTCGTCAGATGCTTGCGGCGTCGAGCAGGAACGGCGACCTAGGGCAATACAGGATGAACTGGTGGGGTCAGGAGGTGCGCAAGGAGATTGCGAAGTGGCTCGAATGAATCAGAGAGGAAGGGGCGCACGGAGCTCACCGGAATCGATCGCCGGAGTGAGCTCTGTCTGCGGCGGTGTTGTGTGAGTCGTGGGCAGCCTGGTGGCGTGAAGGCAGAATTGACTGGGGGGAAATGGTCGCTAGGAGGTGGGGATCTTATAGCCGGAGCCTCGACAGGAAACGCTCGTCGCATCAATGCTAATTACGCTCGCGAGATCAGCGCTGCAACGGCCAGCGGCGGAGTCGTGCGCGGAATCAGAGGGGAAGACGATGCTGACGTGGAGGAGGCCCGCTTGCCAGTGAAGTGCGCGAGGTGGAGGTGGGGTCTGTCTGTCAGCGACAGATTGCGTGCGCTCGCGCGTGAGAGAAGAAAAGGAAACCCCCGGGTGGGCTAGTTGGGCTCGATTCTCTGCTGGGCTAGATATCTGGCGCGCGGCCCTTTTCCTTTGTTTAATTCTTTTTCTTTTCTATTTCGATTTTCTGAATGGGTTTTCAAATGGTTTCAAAATCAATTTGAATTCAAATCTTCCTGAGGTTTTGTAGTGGTGGTTTGGTCTCAGAAATGGGTCAAAACTCATGGGGTTACTTTGCAAGGGCTTGGTCAAACTTGGAGATCAAAAATATCAGAGGCTAGGCACTTGGTTTGAAATTTTTGAAAGATGGTTTTTGGAACCCATTTCCCATTTGAAAACTTGGTCTTCAATCTACACTTAAATCCTATGTTCATAGAAGGCAACCTTCTGGTTCACAACAATCAAACTTACAAGTGGTGTTGGCCATTTTAAAATAAGTCTGTCCACATAAAATCATGGTACCATATGATTCTGTTTTCTGAATTGATTTGAGAAAACCCTAAATGATGATGGATGTAAGGATGATATGAATGAGTTTTGGAATATGAATTTAGGGATGTTACAAATCTAACCCCCTGAAGATGAATCTCGCCCTCGAGATTCGGATTGGCTAGCAAATAGGTGAGGGTGGTCTTTCCGAAGATCATCTTCTCTTTCCCATGTTGCTTCCTCTTCGGAATGATGATTCCATTGTACTTTGCAAAACTTGATAGTCTTTGTCCTTGTGACTCTTTCTGCGGTTTCAAGAATCTTGACAGGATTTTCTTCATAGGTGAGATCACTTTCTAGTTGAACTTCTTCCAAGGGTATGGTATCCTTCAAAGATGATTCTTCCATCTCTGGGTGACATTTCTTAAGCTGACTCACATGAAACACATTATGGACAGCTGACAGAGACTCTGGCAATTCAACTTCATATGCAACTTCTCCTTTGCGACTTAGAATTTTGAATGGCCCAACATATCTTGGTGCCAACTTTCCTTTGACTCCAAATATTTTCACTCCACGAAGTGGTGATACTCTAAGATAAGCTCTATCCCCAACTTCGTAGGTGACTTCTCTACGCTTAGAATCCGCGTAGCTTTTCTGTCGGGACTGTTGAAAGGATCGTATGGGCACCTAGAGGGGGGGGAATAGGTGCTACTTCAAATTTTCTTCTTTTTCAAATTAAGGTTTGACAATAAGGTAAATTCTCTAGATAATGCAACTACGGTGAATTTACCTATATGGCAAAATGCAAGAGCTACCACAACACAAAGTAGTAACAAGAAAGTAAGGTGCGGTAAAGGATAGAGGTAACCGAAAAGTGGACGCGGAGACACAAGGATATGTTTCCCGTAGTTCCTTCCTTTTGAGGGGAAGTACGTCTACGTTTGGAGAGGGGGTGGTTTCAAACCACCAACGCCACGAGAGGCCTCCCTTGTTCTCCGATGAATCTCACCCCAATGGGATCGATTCACCTTCCACTATATCGGCAACCTTCAAGGTGGTAGCCGGCACCGTTACAAGTTTGGGGCACACATCCACAACTTAATCGGAGGCTCCCAAAAACAAGCAAGCTGTCAAAGCAATCAAAGACAAGCTTGTAAGAACAAAAACGAGAGCTAGGGTTTCCAACAAAACACTAGAGCAAAGGGGCCCTCAATGAAATGAGGGGGAAGTGAAGATCTCTTTTGGTGAAGTAGTAGATCGGGGACTCCTCCTTCGATTCCCCAGAGATCAAGGCCTTTGGGTGGTTGGATGATGCGATCTTGAGAAATTTAGGGGCTCCACTTGACTCCAATGGTGGACAAGACTTTAATGAGCTGAGCACCTTGTCCAAAGGTAGGTGGAGGGGTATTTATACCCCTCCACAAAATCTGACCGTTGCAGCATTTACTGAAGCGGTAGTACCGGAGATACAAGCGGTACTACCGGAGAAATCCGGTACTACCGGACATAGGTACCGGAACACCCTTTTTGAACAACACAGATCCATAAGAAACTCTCTGTCACGCCCGGTAGCAAAACCCGGTACTACCGCATTTTGCTACCGGCGTAGACAGAAGCTTTTTCCAACGAGCAAAACTCTCTGTCACGCCCGGTAGCAAAACCCGGTACTACCGCATTTTACTACCGGCGCAGACAGAAGCTTTTTGCAACAAGCAAAAACTCTCTGTCACGCCCGGTAGCAAAACCCGGTACTACCGCATTTTGCTACCGGCGTAGGCAGAAGCTTTTTGCAACGTTCAAAAAGCCTCTGTCCCGAGCAGTACTAAAATGCGGTACTACCGCATTTTAGTACCGGAGCAGGCAGAAGCTTTTGACAAGCTGTAAAAAAGCTTCTGTCGCGCTAGGTACTAAAATGCGGTACTACCGCTTTTTAGTACCGGGCCCGGCAGAGACTTTTTGACAGTTAGTCATTTGCTTCTATCTGGTCCGGTAGCAAAAAGCGGTACTACCGCTTTTTGGTACCGCGCCAGGCAGACAGTTTCTGAAAGAATGCAAACCTTTTTAAAGAACCTGCGATACACTTAGCAAACTATTAGTCCGATATGTGTGTTGTTATCAAACACCAAAATCACTAGGGATAGCAAATGCTCTTTCAATCTCCCCCTTTTTGGTGTTTGATGACAACACACATTTTGCAAGGAAATCTAGTGACGACAAGATGTAGATGGGGCTCCCCCTAGATATGTAGAAACAAGCCCCAACAGTTAGAATAGAAGTCGCACATAGAGGACATACCTTTGCTAAGAAACATGTGATGACCAATAGATTATGAATGAGGAATATCATCACATAGAATGTATCCAACAAGAATAGCCATAATACACACAAGATGGATCCATAAGATAACCACATAGTCTTAACATACATAGCACCAAACATAGCACCAATAGTTAGGTTCACACATAGAAAGAGGCAACCAAATAAAGTTCACAAGCGAATAAAATCCAAGGCAAGAACGAGCTTGTGACTTTCCCTCGCAAATCTCCCGCATGCCTAATGTGCAACTTCTCCCCCTTTGGAATCAAGACGCCAAAAAGGGACAAGAGCAATACTAGCGCCCCGAGGATCACTCATCATCATCATCAACGTCGTCCCATGCACCATGAGTTGGAGGGGCACGGAAGGAGGAGGTGGCATCATCTTCCCAGTTGATGTGCTTGGAGATCCATTGATCTTCTGGGGTAATGTTGTTCTCAGAGCCCTTGGAAGCAGTCAATCCTTGAGCTTCCATCATTTCCTTCTGACGAGCACATGCCTTCTTGGCATAGACATGAGCCTCGTACAGGCGTTTCTGATTGTCCACTTGGAGGCAGAATATCTTCTTTAGTTTGGCCTCAAACCTCTTAGCCCAAGATGGCTGTGCTGGCTGGCGACGAGAGACCACAAAAGCTGGTGCATCAGCAGCATCACCTGAGTCCTCAACTGGGTTCCCATCCTCATCAACAATCTGGCCATCCGCATTGCGGGGTTTGGGATGGGTCTTGATCAGCAGATTCTTGTGACGGTGAGTGGCAAGCCAAAGCTGAGGCAAGTCACGGGCAATTTTTGGGCACTTGCTAAGGATGAGAGCCATGATGTATGGAGCAAAAGGAGGCACCCTCCGCTGAAAAGTGGCGCAGACCATCTCATTCCAGATAACATCTATCACATCCATAGGGAGGCCAGAGTCACGATGGTAATAGGTGGCCATCATAATGTCCACCATATAGGCATGAATCTCATCAACATTCCCTGCACGAGGGGCGACAGTCTCGCGATAGATGCGGAGCATGATGTCATAAGTAGGAAGGAGCCCTTTGATCTTACCAGGGATGCCGCGCCCCCGGATGTACAGTGGGGCAAGCCTATCTTTCTTCATGGGGTTGTCATTTGCATGGCACCGAAACCCAACGGGAACATCCTTGCCACGGTCTTCGTACCCGAGGATGGCCGCAAACTCAGCCAATGATGCTTCCTTAACAACACCCTCGGTCATCCAAGTGAGAGTCCTAGCATCATTCTTGGCAAAGTGAACGGTTGCATAGAACTGAGCAATGAGCATAGGATCATAGTTGCATTTGAACTCCATAATAGGAAGCAAGCCAAAGTTGGTACACATGTCAAGAGCCTCACCAAAGTAGTTCAGATTCTTCCTCATATGATTCATCTCGATCCATTTTTGAGGAATCACGATTTTGTCATCCTTCATGAGAATCTCATGGAACACCCGCTCCTGGAATTCCGTGTAGAAGAGGCATGACCTCCTCTTCAGACTCAGTCTCAGATTCAGACTCATAGTCCTCGATCTCACAGTGAGCTTCGGAGCGCTTGCGCGATCCCTGGGAACCCCCTGCACCTGTGAAAGAACGAGGGAGAAAGCATAGGGGTAAGGGCACAAGAACCTGGGGCAAACAGATGATGGAAATGAGTGTTTTTAAAAAAATTTACTGCCAGTACAGGGGCGGTAGTACCGGACCTGCACAAGCGGTAGTACCGCCAAGCGGTAGTACCGGAAAAAGATTCCCGATACTACCGGCCCGCGACTACAGTGCAGATCTGGACTAAGATCCGAGAATGGGCAACAAATTAGTTGTCAAAACACGATTCCCATCGGGCCAAGGGATAGATCGGGTAAATAGCACACGATACAACCTCAAGGATGCAAGTTTTAACCACGAATCGAAGAAACCTAGATTCAATGGAGAAAACAAGAAGGAAGATGAGGAGGACGGTGGTACCGGTGTCCATGACGGTGGGGAAGAGGGAGGAGCCCGTGGGGAGACCGAATCCGGGGGGGATCCGGGAGAGGGAGGGGCGGAAGGGCTTCCTCCGGCGACGTCGTGCTCTGGTGGTGGCGCTGGTGAGGAGTGGAGACGAGGAAAGAATGAGGCACTGAGGGGTGCCGCTCCCTCGTCTCCAGTCTTAACCGACACGCGCGAGCGGTAGTACCGTATCTTTTCAAATGGTAGTACCGCCTAGCGGTAGTACCGCAAGTAACGGCCGGTAGTACCGCTCCTGGGAAGTTTTCAGGCAGGAACCTGGAAACATACCCAGGGGCGGTAGTACCGTCAGTGACTTCCGGTAGTACCGTTGGGCGGTAGTACCGCGTGTGATCCGGTAGTACCGTTACCAACAGGACAGAGGCCAGGAAAACAGAAACAGGAAGGTTCTTGTGCAGAGTAGATGGGTTTTGTTGGTGAGGAGGGGCCTGGGTCTAGAGAGACACGCGGAAACGGGACAATGTACTCAAGGAAGAAAACAAAAAGAAACAAATGAAGAACCAAACTTGAGTGCATGACCAAAAGAAACAACAAAACTAGTGGATGACAAACATGAGTAAGAACCAAATCAACTAGGTGACAACCACGAGTAAGCACATCATCCCCTCGATTGAGAGGGGGCGGTGGCCTAGGCCACCATGTTTGAGTATACTCGGCTTGGCACCACGAAGATGTATCTTGGGCCCATTACCGAAACTCATCATTGAGCTCACATATCACAAAATGATATTAAGAGGAATGATATTTGTTTTAATTTGCGCATAATGGGGGGGAGGGATAGTCCAATCAATTAGGAACGCACTCCCCCTATGTCCATGCCTACATCTAAACCAGACATGGGTCGAGTATTAGGTGAGAATGCAAGATAATCAAGTCAAGCTCCTTGAATCTACGATATTTAGTTCATTCCTCAAGTAGCAAAACCTTGCTTCATCAAGTGGCTTCGTGAAGATATCGGCAAGTTGATCTTTGGTTGATACATAGGATAGATCAATATCACCTCTAGCAACATGATCTCTAATAAAGTGATGTCGAATCTCAATATGCTTTGTCCTTGTGTGATCCACGGGGTTGTATGCAATCTTGATGGCACTTTCATTGTCACATAAAAGAGGCACTTTGTCACATTGGACACCGTATTCCTTTAAAGTTTGCCTCATCCATAGTAATTGGGTGCAAGCACTAGCAGCAGCGACATACTCGGCTTCGGCGGTGGAGAGTGATATACAATTTTGCTTCTTAGAAGACCAACATACCAAGGACCTACCAAGGAATTGGCAAGCCCCGGATGTTGATTTTCTATCATCCTTGTCTCCCGCCCAATCTGAGTCCGTGTATCCACAAAGAGCGAATGTTGAGCCTCGAGGGTACCAAAGACCATAAAATGGGGTATGCACTAAATATCGAAAGATTCTCTTGACTGCCATTAAATGACTTTCCTTAGGAGCCGCTTGATATCTTGCACACACACCTACACTCAACACAATATCGGGTCTAGATGCACAAAGGTAAAGCAACGAACCAATCATAGACCGGTATACCTTTTGATCCACATCTTTACCATTTGGATTTTGTTCTAGATGAGTCTTTGTTGCCATGGGGGTAGGGGCTCCATTCAAATCTTGCATTTTGAATCTCTTGAGCATATCTTGAGTATAATTGGCTTGATTGAAGAATGTTCCTCCTCTAACTTGCTTGATCTCAAAGCCAAGGAATACTTTCAACTCCCCCATCAAGGACATCCGGAACCTACTAGTCATAAGCTTTGAGAATTCATCATTAAAAGCTTTGTTAGATGAGCCAAAGATAATATCATCAAAATAGATTTGGCATACAAAAAGCTCCCCATTAACCCTCTTAGTAAAAAGAGTGGGATCGATTTTCCCAACCTCAAAGCCACGGTCAAACAATAACTCTCTAAGGTGCTCATACCACGTGCGTGGGGCTTGCTTGAGCCCATAGAGCGCCTTATCAAGTTTGTAGACATGGTTTGGAAGGTTGGGGTCCTCAAATCCCGGGGGTTGCTTAACATATACCAATTCATTCAAAGGACCATAAAGGAAAGCACTTTCTACATCCATTTGTTGCAACTTAAAGTTATGATGTGCCGCAAAAGCAAGAAGGATACGGATGGACTCAAGGCGAGCCACGGGTGCATAAGTCTCTCCATAATCAATGCCTTCAATTTGGGAATAACCTTGTGCAACCAATCTAGCCTTGTTCCTTACAATAATCCCATGCTCATCTTGCTTGTTCTTGAATATCCACTTTGTTCCAATAACATTGCGGCAATCCTTTGGCTTCTCAACTAACTTCCATACTTTGTTTCTCTCAAAATTGTTGAGCTCTTTGTGCATAGCTTCTAACCAATCCGAATCTTCAAGAGCTTCCCACACTTTCTTTGGTTCAATCATGGAAATGTGAGCTTGATGTTCACTGAACCTCTTCAATTGTGCTCGCGTGGAAATACCTTTCCTTAAATCTCCAACAACATTTTGGAGGGAGTGGTCTCTTATTTCCAACATTCTTTCCTTTCTAGCTTCGCGACGAGCGTGGATCTCCTCATTGTTTCTTGGAGGACCCTCTTCATCATTTTGATCCTCGTCTTGACCATCAACTTGACCTTGATCATTATTGGATTCATTCTCTATATTGGGAGGCACGGATTGGCCTTGGTCTTGATCAAGTGATCTTCTAGCCTCAACTTGAGCACCCCTCAAAACAGCTTGGATGGATCTTCCTTGGCAAAATGACTTGACTCCACTTGACACCCCATCAAATGGACCAAGTTCCCTTTGACTAGAGTTCACACATTGATCACTATGTTGAGGGTCCACATCTTGTCTTTGGCTTGAGTCAAATTCCTCCTCGGTAGATGGAGCATGTTGAGGATGTGAAGATGAGGGCTCCACTCGAGTGGAGCATAGTTCTTCTCGATCCGCCATAAGGGGTTCCTCAATGGGGCGGATATAACCCACACCCATTCTTCCTATGGCATCCTGAGGTATTTCAACATCTGCATCACAAGCATCAACACGCCCCCCTTGGGGACCATCATATTCTTCAAAGGTCACACTACAAGATTCTATGACGGCTCCGGAGAGCTTGTCATAGATTCTATAAGTGTGATATTCGAGACCATAGCCAACAAAAATACCCTCTAAAGCTTTAGATTCGAATTTAGACAAACGAACACCTTTAATGAGATAGAAACACTTACACCCGAACACCCGGAAATAAGATATGTTGGGCTTGTTACCGGTAAGTATCTCATATGGAGTCTTGTTGATTTTCTTGCGGAGGTAGAGCCGGTTTGAAGCATGGCAAGCGGTGGAGACGGCTTCGGCCCAGAAGTTGTATGGAGATTTAAACTCCGCCAACATGGTCCTTGCCATTTCAATGAGAGTCCGGTTCTTCCTTTCGGCCACACCATTTTGTTGAGGGGTGTATGCGGCGGAATATTGATGCTTAATCCCCTCATCACTAAGAAAGTCATTCAAGGTGTAGTTCTTGAACTCGGTGCCGTTGTCACTTCTTATAATCAACACGGGAACATTGTGTTGCCGTTGAACCAAGTTGATGAAGTCGATAAAGGTCCTCTGAGTTTCACTCTTCAACTTAAAGAAATAAACCCAAGAGTATCTTGAAAAGTCGTCAACAATCACCAAACAATATTTCTTCCCACCAAGACTTGCATGAGATGGAGGACCAAATAGGTCCACATGTAGGAGTTCCAAGATCTTGTTAGACTTGATTTGGTTCGTGGGCTTATGAGGAGCGTCATGCATCTTCCCTAGAACACATGCCCTGCAAACACGATCTTTGGCAAAGGAAACATTTTCTTTTAGTCCAACAATATGGCCCTCTTTATGGAGACTTTGCAAAGTTCTCATATTGACATGGGCTAGTCGGCGGTGCCATAACCAACCCACATCAGCCTTTCCGTATAAGCACATCGGACCTGCAGTGGCTTGCCCCGAAAAGTCCACCACATACAAGTCATTTTCGACGTACCCAATGAAAGCGACCTTGAGAGACTTGCTCCACATGAGGACCACAATATCATTATCAATAAAGACGGCAAAGCCCATCTTTCCAAGAGCACGGACAGAAAGTAAATTGTATCCAAGGGTTTCAACAAGCATGACGTTCACGAGTGTAATGTCGTGAGCCACCACAACCTTGCCGAAACCCATTACCGTAGATTTTGACTTGTCGGCATATGTGACGGTGATTTGATCTTCATTTGACACCAAGTCCTTGACAATAGACGAGCTTCCAGTCATATGACAAGTGCAACCACTATCAAGTACCCATTTTGAACCTCCGGAAGCATAGGTCTACAAAAGATCAAGCTAGTTTTTAGGTACCCATTTTTCAATGGGTCCTCTTTTGTTAGCAACAAGGGTCTTGGGAACCCAAATAGACCAAGCAATATAACCATCATAAGGACCAACATATTGCGCATACACATCACCATAGTAGTCACGCATTAAAACATAGTGAGGGTTAGCACTTCCCGCGAAATCGTCATGAGACATTGTTTTGCCAATTGTGGTCTTACTTCCCACAATGGTCTTGTTGGTCTCTTGTGCCGGCTTGTCCTTCTTCTTCTTGTTGTTCTTCTTCTTTGCTTTGGAGACAAAACCAATGCCCCCTTTATCACCACTACGCCTTTGCTTGCTCAAAAGATCATCAAGAGACTTGTTACCTTGTGGAAATTTAGTCTTTGCAAGCACCCCCTTCAACCTAGCATTCTCTTCAAGGATAGTCGTGCTACTCGATGGAATGAAGTTACTAGGTGAAGGAATATTGGCCAATTGAGTTTGAAGCGTTTCATGGGACTTTGTGAGAGACAAGAGTTCACTTTCCAAGGCTTTGTGGGCCTTGTTAAGCAAGCTAAAGTCCTCGGCAAGTTTTTCATGAACCACACCAAACTCAATCTTGTCCTTTTTAGCTCTTTTGTATTTAGCAATAGCATGATCACGCTCTTTAATGAGTTTGTTAACAATGATGTCATTGGACACATCAAGCCCTTCAAGTTTCGACTCAAGGGACAATCTAGTCTCTTGTTCTTCTTCTAAAGCATTGCTTAAAGCCTCTAGTTCAATCATATGTTCATGCCCAAGTTTACATCTAACATCTAGAAGTTCTTGAGTGTGGGAGAGTTGATCTAAGATGTTCCCAAAATGTAGTTTAGCATTACCTTCTAGGTTAGTCATAAACTCATCAAAAGCAATTAGTTCCTTTTTAACATCAAGAGACATTTCATCATCAATGTCATCATTATCTAATTGAGTAGAGTGGGATGATGAGGATACCTCCGTTCCTCTTGCCATAAGACAAGTGACGTCCTTGGAGGAAGAGTTCTCATTTGGAGAGTCGAAGAGTGAGAGTGTCGGAGTAGAGGTGGTGGCTAGAGCCGCCATACCATGTGAGGTTTCTTCTTCTTCCTCCTCTTCATCATCTTCATTATCGGAAGAGTATTCTTCATGAGTGATCAAGACAATTTCTCCCGGTTTCTTGTTGATGGGGTTCCTTTTGATGAAAGGTTTCTTGTAGGGTGCCTTAAGAGTCTTCTTCAACACAAGCTTCCCACCATTATCTTCTCTCTTCTCATAGGGGCAACTTGCCACAAAGTGGTAGCGGTCACCACAGTTGAAGCAAGTTCTCAACCTAGTGGTATTCTCTCTTTTCCCTTTTGGATTGCTTCTTCGTTGCATTTCCATCTTGGCCTTGGCAGGATTCTTCCAAAAGTTCTTTGCATAGAAAGCCATATATTGACTATGAGCCATCTTGACATCATCGGGATGGTCCAAGGAGAGGCTTTCATCACTATCATCTTCATCTTCAAGGTCCACAGCTTTGGCCTTTAAAGCAACATTGACCACATTGCTCATACCGAGGGCACGAGCACGGGCATCTTTGGCGTTCTTTGCTGCGACCTTGAAAGCGGACATCTCTTGCATAACTTCGTTTGAGGTCATGAGATGGTAGTTGTGTCTTCCTTGTAAGCTCTTCAAGTCGGTGGGCTCAAAAGGCATGAGTGCACTCACATATTTCCTTTTTATCCATGCATCATCCACATGTGAAGCACCCACATTTCTAAAGGCGGTGGCAGTGGTCTTGAGCCTTCGATACATGTCTTCGTGATTTTCACCTTCTTTCATGTAGAAACCTTCGGCTTCATTGCTTAGAGCATCATATCTGTTTCTCCTCATACTCTCATTTCCAACAAACAACACAGTGAGAGCATCCCAAGCTTCCTTGGCAATGCTAAAGTGCTCAATGTGTGGATAATCTTTTGTTCCTAATCCTTGTTGAATCATATGCAAAGCAGTGGCATTGAGTTGACTATTGACAACCTCTCTTCTTGTCAAGTTGTTTGGATCCCCAATAAAGAGTCCATGCTCGATGATGTTCCACAGTTCAATGCAAGAGCTGCGCATATGAGTTCTCATTAGTGATTGCCATTGAGCAAAAGTAGCAGACTCTTCTAGCTTAGGTGGGTCACCTCTATTGTACACATGAGGGTGAGGGATGGGAGGATCGGGAGAGTACCAAGAATCACGGTGCTCGCCCTTCCCCCCATCAAGTCGTGTGGAGGAATTAATAGTGTCTAGTTTATCCCCTACCACCATACCTTCGGGGGATACCGGAGTATTCCCTATAGGTGCGGATGGTAGTTCCTCTTGAGGGGATGGGGGTGGTGAGCCATCTTTGTCTTTAAGAAGTTGCTCAAGCATCTTCTTGACTTCGTTGACCAAGGAAGAGCTCAATCTTGTTTCCAAGTTTCTGAGATCTTCCATGGTCACCGGAGTTGACTCACTACCACCTTCCCCTTCTTGGCTACCCATATTCTCTTAGGCGGTAAAGCCCGAAAAAAGAGCCGAGGCTCTGATACCAATTGAAAGGATTGTATGGGCACCTAGAGGGGGGGGAATAGGTGCTACTTCAAATTTTCTTCTTTTTCAAATTAAGGTTTGACAATAAGGTAAATTCTCTAGATAATGCAACTACGGTGAATTTACCTATATGGCAAAATGCAAGAGCTACCACAACACAAAGTAGTAACAAGAAAGTAAGGTGCGGTAAAGGATAGAGGTAACCGAAAAGTGGACGCGGAGACACAAGGATATGTTTCCCGTAGTTCCTTCCTTTTGAGGGGAAGTACGTCTATGTTTGGAGAGGGGGTGGTTTCAAACCACCAACGCCACGAGAGGCCTCCCTTGTTCTCCGATGAATCTCACCCCAATGGGATCGATTCACCTTCCACTATATCGGCAACCTTCAAGGTGGTAGCCGGCACCGTTACAAGTTTGGGGCACACATCCACAACTTAATCGGAGGCTCCCAAAAACAAGCAAGCTGTCAAAGCAATCAAAGACAAGCTTGTAAGAACAAAAACGAGAGCTAGGGTTTCCAACAAAACACTAGAGCAAAGGGGCCCTCAATGAAATGAGGGGGAAGTGAAGATCTCTTTTGGTGAAGTAGTAGATCGGGGACTCCTCCTTCGATTCCCCAGAGATCAAGGCCTTTGGGTGGTTGGATGATGCGATCTTGAGAAATTTAGTGGCTCCACTTGACTCCAATGGTGGACAAGACTTTAATGAGCTGAGCACCTTGTCCAAAGGTAGGTGGAGGGGTATTTATACCCCTCCACAAAATCTGACCGTTGCAGCATTTACTGAAGCGGTAGTACCGGAGATACAAGCGGTACTACCGGAGAAATCCGGTACTACCGGACATAGGTACCGGAACACCCTTTTTGAACAACACAGATCCATAAGAAACTCTCTGTCACGCCCGGTAGCAAAACCCGGTACTACCGCATTTTGCTACCGGCGTAGACAGAAGCTTTTTCCAACGAGCAAAACTCTCTGTCACGCCCGGTAGCAAAACCCGGTACTACCGCATTTTACTACCGGCGCAGACAGAAGCTTTTTGCAACAAGCAAAAACTCTCTGTCACGCCCGGTAGCAAAACCCGGTACTACCGCATTTTGCTACCTGCGTAGGCAGAAGCTTTTTGCAACGTTCAAAAAGCCTCTGTCCCGAGCAGTACTAAAATGCGGTACTACCGCATTTTAGTACCGGAGCAGGCAGAAGCTTTTGACAAGCTGTAAAAAAGCTTCTATCGCGCTAGGTACTAAAATGCGGTACTACCGCTTTTTAGTACCGGGCCCGGCAGAGACTTTTTGACAGTTAGTCATTTGCTTCTATCTGGTCCGGTAGCAAAAAGCGGTACTACCGCTTTTTGGTACCGCGCCAGGCAGACAGTTTCTGAAAGAATGCAAACCTTTTTAAAGAACCTGCGATACACTTAGCAAACTATTAGTCCGATATGTGTGTTGTTATCAAACACCAAAATCACTAGGGATAGCAAATGCTCTTTCAACTGTGCTATCTTCAACCTGTCCTTGACCAATTTGACTTTCTCTTCGGCGTCTTTGATAAGATCAGGTCGAAATAAACTTCTTTCCCCCACACCATTCCGTAGCAATGGGGTGGTACACTTCCTTCCGTAGAGAAACTCAAATGGTGCCATCCCAATGCTAGATTGGTAACTGTTATTGTAAGAGAACTCTGCGTAAGGCAAACTTTCATCCAAACTTGCTCCATAGTCTAGGGCACATGCCCTCAACATGTCTTCAAGAATCTGATTAGTCCTTTCTGTTTGTCCATCAGTTTGAGGATGAAAAGCAGTGCTGAATTCCAACCTCGTTCCTAAGGATTCATGAAGCTGTCTCCAAAAGTGAGAAGTGAACTGAGTTCCTCTATCTGACACAATACTCTTAGGCACACCGTGAAGGCATACAATTCTGCTCATGTAGATCTTTGCTAACTTGGCACTTGTATAAGTTGTCTTCACGGGTATAAAATGAGCCACTTTAGTTAGGCGATCCACTACTACCCATATGGAATCATACCCTGACCTGTTTCTTGGTAATCCGGTAATGAAATCCATACCAATATTTTCCCACTTCCATTCAGGAATAGGTAGTGGTTGAAGCAAACCCGCTGGTTTCTGATGCTCCGCTTTTACTCTGCTACACACATCACACAAAGCAATATGTTCGGCGATGTCCCTTTTGAGATTGTTCCACCAAAATCTTTCTTTCATGTCCATGTACATCTTGGTGTTTCCCGGGTGAATAGAATACGGAGAGTTGTGGGCTTCCTGTAAAATCAGTTTCCGCAACTCCGGGTCTTGTGGAACACAAATACGTTTCCCGTGCCATAAAGTACCTTGTTCGTCAATATGGAAACTTTTAGCTTTCCCTTGGCTAATCCTTTCCTTAATCTCTTCGATTTCCTTATCCGTCTTCTGGGCTTATTTAATCTTATCCAACGGAGTGGGTTGAACATCTAAAGTCATAAGATGTCCTTCTGGCACAATCTCCAATCTGAGTTCTTTGAATTGCTTACACAAGTCATCTGGCAATTCACCTTTGGTAAGGCCATTCACAAACGTCTTACGACTTAGAGCATCTGCTACTACATTTGCTTTACCGGGGTGGTACTGCAAACTTAAGTCGTAATCCTTGATAAGTTCTAGCCACCTCCTTTGTCTCATATTGATTTCCTTCTGGGTGAAGATATACTTCAAACTCTTATGATCGGTGAATACTTCACAACGCTTTCCCAAAAGGTAGTGCCTCCATGTTTTGAGTGCATGGACGACAGAGGCTAACTCCAAATCATGAGTAGGGTAGTTTACTTCATGAGTTTTGAGTTGTCTCGAGGCATAGGCTACGACTTTACCGTCTTGCATAAGTACGGCACCCAAGCCTTGATGAGACGCATCACAATATACTTGGAAATCCTTTTCCAAATCTGGCAGACATAGTACCGGTGCTGTTACAAGTCTCTTCTTCAATTCTTGGAAGCTGACTTCACAACCTTCAGACCAAGCAAATTTCTTGTCCTTCTTTAACAATTCAGTCATTGGCTTAGCAACCTTTGAGAAATTCTCAATGAACCTTCTGTAGTATCCTGCTAAACCAAGGAAACTGCGAACTTCTTTTACGTTCTTAGGAGATTCCCATTCAGTTACAGCTGAAACTTTAGCAGGATCAACTGCCACACCATCCTTTGTCATAACATGACCAAGAAAACCAACTTCTTCTAACCAGAACTCACACTTGCTGAATTTGGCATAAAGTTTATGCTCTCTTAACTTTTCTAGTATCAAGCGTAAATGTCTTTCATGTTCTTCCTTGCTCTTGGAGTAGACTAAGATGTCATCGATGAAAACGACAACAAAATTGTCAAGGAATTCCATGAACACCTTGTTCATAATATTCATGAAGTATGCTGGAGCGTTGGTTAATCCAAAAGGCATCACAGTGTACTCATACAATCCATACCTTGTGGTGAATGCTGTCTTAGGTATGTCTTGCTCTCTTATTTTGAGTTGAAAATAGCCTGACCGAAGATCAATCTTCGAGAACACACATGCTCCTTCTAGCTGATCAAACAAGTCGTTGATTCTTGGCAAAGGATATTTGTTCTTGATGGTTACCTCGTTGAGAGAATGGTAGTCAATGCATAATCTTTGTGTTCTATCCTTCTTCTCCACGAACAATACTGGGGCTCCCCAAGATGAAGAACTTGGTTGAATAAACCCTTTTTGCAACTGTTCTCCTAGTTGCTTTTTGAGTTCCTTCAGTTCATCAACTGACATTTTGTATGGTCTCTTAGCTATTGGTCCAGAACCTGGTACCAAATCTATCAGAAACTCCACATCTCTATCCGGTGGCATTCCTGGCAACTCTTCCGGAAACACATCCGGATACTCACACACAATTTGCACACTGTCCATGCTAACCCCCTTAAGAGAATTTAGCTTACTTCCTTTGGACTCAAAGTTGGATCTGAATTTTATTCTTTTTTCCTTCTGGGGTTGTGAGTGTAACTGTACGATTGGCACAATCTAGTACCCCCTCATACTTAGCCATCCAATCCATTCCCAAAATCACATCCAATCCTTGGGAATTCAGGATTATTAGGTTCACTGGAAACTTATGTTTTCCAAACTCTATGACTAAGTCATGACATCCTGAGTTTACTATCATTTCTCCACCCGGAGAACTTACTCTTATAGGACACCCAATGGTTTCTACCGGTAGTTCATTTCTTTCATCAAATGCCTTTGATATGAATGAATGAGATGCACCGATATCAAAGAGTACAAATGCTGAAATTGAATTGAGTTTGAACTTACCAGCAACGTCATCAGGCTCCTCATAGACCTCCTCCACATTGATGTGGTTAACCTGTCCTTTCTGAAAAGTATTTGGCTTGTTAGGTCCTTCAACTTTCTTCTCAGGGCACTCATTAGCATAATGCCCCAGCTTCTTGCATTTGAAGCACTCAACCTGACTGATGTCCTTTTTTGTAGGCTGACTTCCACTTCCACTACCATTGTGGTGGCTCTTATGTCCACTCTTGTGGTTCTTGTACTTATCATTGTCATGACTGCGATAATGCTTGTTGTCATGACGGTTGTGGTTGTGGTGCTTGTTGAATTTCCCATGCTTGTGGGATCCCGAGCTGCCACTGTCATCATGGTGAGATCGTTTGTGAGACGATCCAGAGCTATGCTTGTCGGTGTGTTTCCTCTTCCTACTCTCGACTTGTTTCATTTTACTCTCCAAAATAGCAGCCTTGTCACACAGAGACTGATAAGTTGGGACATATGCCACAGACAGCTGCAGATTTAGCTCATCATTCAAGCCCTCCAGAAACTTCTCCTTTCTTTTTGCATCTGTGTCAACCTCATCCGGTGCATAGCGCGCCAGATTGTTGAACTCTTCTATGTATTCTGCCACGCTGCGGTGGCGCTGCTTCAGGTTGTGAAACTCCTTCTTTTTCAGACTCATCATTCCTGATGAGATATGAGCAGTGCGAAAGCCATCTTCAAAGATAGCCCAAGTCACCTCATCCAAAGTAGTGGTGATTTGGAAGTTGTCCCACCATGTGGCGGCTGGTCCTTCCAACAGATGTGCTGCGAACCTGACTTTCTCAGCATCCGTGCAGCCCACGGTCACTAAATCTTTGTTCACAGAACGTAGCCAGTCATTGGCCACCATGGGATCAGTCGTCCCCGAAAACTTTGCTGGCCTCAAACGCAGAAATCTGGTGAGCATATCAAAACCCGGAGGGTTGTTGTTGTTGTTATTGTTGTTGTTGTTGTTGTTGTTATTGGGGTTGTTGTTATTCTGGTTTTGGATGAATGTTGTCATCATCTGCATAAGTTGTGTTTACGCATTCATCATTTGTTGCATTTCCGGGGTGATGTTGTTGGGGTTGGGGTTTGCGCGACGGGGAGGCATCTGTGGTTTGTTCAAATAGATAAGAATGAGATACCCATAGATGTTTTATGCATAATACATCACAAGCAAACACATAGCATGCAACTCAAGGATAAAAGCTCAACAACAGAATAACAAAGTTCTCGAAATAAAACACACAAGTGGCAAGCCATCCACATGTCGGATGGTCCAATAACAAGTTCACAAATAACAAGTATGATAATTAAAGATAAACGAGTAGTCAAGTCTACTCATCAGCATCAATCTCCTCCTCGACGAAGGTAAGACCTGCGTTCTCCATCGCGGTCTTGTTCTCCTCAATCGTAGTGGTCAAGGAATCGACCTTGGCCTTGAGAGCCCTCTTCTGGGAGCGAAGCCTCTCAATAACCATCTGCTGCTGCTCTAGCTCGAAATCCTTGGACTTCAGTTCCTCGGTCATGTCCCGGGCTTCTTGTTCCTATCCTGGACGCGTTTCTCCTGACTCTTGAACTTGCGGTCCTGGGCCTCGAACTTCGTCTCCATTTCCTTGACCATCTCATCCTGCTGTGCGAAAAGCTTGTCCTTCTCGCGAAGCTGCACCTGGAGCTCGTCATTGCTGAGCATGGCGTTCGTCCTGTCCGTGTCCACGTGCCTGATGAGAGACTCTAAGTCCTGGAGATAGAGACGTATCGGCTCTGCCGTGTCCCTAGAGTCGTCCTCATAGTCAATAGACTCTCCGTCATCGTCACGCCTTCCGAAGACGTGGAAGTGAGTGCCTCTAACCTGTCGGGAGTGACGGCCTAACAGACGTCCTATCAGGTCCTGCATGACTACCTCCATGCCTCTCTCCCTGTCGTCGTGCATCAGCTTGAAGACGATGGCCTCCGTAGTAGGCTCCGTCTGGCGTCCGGGCTGGTTCACCTTGAAGCCCCAGAGGTCCTTCCTCTCGAACTTGGTGAGTGGGTGCACCGTGATGGTGGGAAGAGGGAGATCGAGCAAAGTGGTAAGCTCAACGATACGAGGGCCGAAACGGGTAACCTGGAACTCCTCAACAGTGCTGATGGTAATAGGCATCTATTTATAAGATTAAAAAGTTAGAACAGCACAATTTAAGATAAAACAAGACAAACATTTCATACATATCCATGGAACACAAACATCACACAAGTCATGCATACATAAGTCCATTACATCAATCAAGGTCCATACTTATTTAAGGTATCATTTTTGGAAAATAAGGTGATAGATGGTGGTCCAACTAACGAGGTGTGCTCGCAATCCTATCTCACTGGATCTGGTGGCTATCACAATGTTCCTAGAGGCAATCCACCTATCCTGTTCACATGATTCCATCACTAAGTCTATTATATCTCCCCTTAACTCTTGGTTGGTGGCTTACAACTCTTAGGTAAGTTCCTTCTCCTTCTCTAAGTCTTTTTGGAGGTTGAGCATCCTGCACTTGACTCTAGCACTTAGTTCTTTGATAGTCCTCCAAGCTGCATCTCTGGCTGACTCAAAGAATGTGGTGTGCATTACAGTGTTGGTGTACATGCAGAATCCCCTTTCTTTGTGGTTGTCTTCCTTGTTTTTGTACAAGTGAAGTTGCACCCACCAATACTCCACTCCTTCATCCTTTACTGGAAAGCCTTTGTATATAGCTGCTCCATGTGCTTCCATTGCTACCATGAGATCCTTGAGGATCTTGGGAAACTCAGTTTCACACTCCAAGGTCATGGTCATGAGTGGTCCTTTCTTCACGGCTTCGTTGATGGAGTTCATCTACAAATGGAGTTGAGAATGAAAAGATTAGAAAAGTTTTACGAGAAGAATAGACAAGTGTAGAAGTAGTTGAAAACTTTTCCTTAGTGGTTTTCCAATCCTAGGGTCATAATCCTACAGGCAACACAGTGCTCTGATACCATCTGTTAGACCCCTCCTTTATAAAGGAAAGGATCCCTGTGATTGCAATGCTAGTCCCTGGATCAATGCTAGCATCCACAGTTTAAGATGAAGTACACATATACAAAGGTCGTTTATTACATTCATTCCAGAGATATAACATAGTCTTTTACAACTCAGGGCCATAGGACTAATACAAGAGTTTTAGGAACAAGTAATTAAACATAAGTCTTCATCTTCATGTGCCACAGGCAAGCATGTTGAGTGTAGACTCATGACTCCTACTCATCATCGGAGTAACCTGCAACATCACAAGTTACAGCCACAGAGGGTCAATACTTTGGAATAGTATTGGCAAGTGATACCTTAGTATATTTTAAGTGGACTATATTGCTATATGCATTTGGCTAAGTGTAGCTTGGCTTGCTTTGCTCAAAATAGGTTTTTCCTATTAGCTGAAATCACTAAGTTTTTCTTTATCAAAAACTTCCCAAGAAACCACCAATAGACATTGGGGTCCTTCACCCTTGTTCACCCACAAGTTTTATTTTAGAAGTTGGAGTGATGAGATTCTTGTAGCTTCCATGTCTTGATGCTCAAGTTGTCCATTGCCATGGACCTGGCTAAGTACTTAGATTTTCCATCTGCAGAGGTTGTGCACTTTCCCCACCAGACTTGGTTTCCCAAGACAGGACCTTTCAGAAGCCTTTCCTTAGTCAAATGGACGCGTTCCAACCATCAATCCCTTCTACCACCAACTGTCCAAAAGACTAAGTTCTAGCTACCTATATGATCAAGGCAGAGCCCATTTTGCCAAGTGGTTGCACTGTAAGCTTTCTCAACACTTGGCCTCCAAATCCCTTTGTGCCTGGGTGGCATACCACAAGTGAGATACACAACCCAAGTCCATGGCCTTGTGTAACCACTCAACATAATCCAATCCTTCCATTCCACCCAGGAGGTTCATTTGACTTAGTTGTTTTATTAGGAAAGCATAAGTCTCATGACTTAGAAATATTTTCATCATAATAAGTATAGATTTTCACCAACCCTTGTTTGCTAAATAGCTAGGCTAAGCATGGTATGATAACTTAACTTAGGAAAATTCCCTAGCAATTCTACAATTCTACACTACTTAGGATTTCCCAACTTAGCATTAGGCAAAAGTAGCATGCAAGACTTAGCAAAATATCTAATGCTAGTACAAAACATAGGATAGAAATATTCATGAAAATATCACTTTCCTTGGTAATGTGGAGAGTAGCACTCCTCACAATCACAATCACTAGCAAAATCTACACAAAAATTTGTAACACACCATTACACACAATTATATACAATCAAAAATAATATGAATGCATGCATGCAAGAATTTACTAAGTGGTGATTTTGAAAACTCTACCAAGCATGTGCATGTTTACAGAAACTTAACCAGTCACAAGTTTGTCAACCAAACTTATTTATCCCTAAAAACAAATTACTAAACTAAATCCATACTTAAACTAGCCTTAAACAAGTTTCTACAAATAAAGTCATTTTAACTGCAACTATTTGTTAAACACACTGGATATTCAGAAAGGTCTTGTTTCACTGAATCCAACGGTATAAAGTTTGCAAAATTCCAACGTGGCAATCAAAAGTTATAAGCATTTGAAATTTGGATCAAATTCTGGTTTTAAATCTGTTTTTAGTTCTAACACTTGCCACGCATCGTGTTGTGATTTGCGCGTACCGGATCGCAGCGGATCGAGCTCTATAGCCGCAGGATCTAAATAGATCGCACGCTCCAGATCGCGTACCTCTTCGCGGATTAATGAATCTATCCTAACGCTTGGATCAAGATCCAACAGCGCGCGAGCAAGCGACCATGTCCTGGCGGCGCGCGGCGTCAGCGAGCGGCGGAGCGCTCGGTCTACGGCGGCGCTAGCGTTCCATATCGCTCCAGGATGCAAGAAGGTACTCACCGGATCCGCAAAGGCGTGCTAAAGCTCGACGTGGTACTTGTTTGCGGAGGGGCGCTCAGATGTGGCTGAAAGAGCTCGTCGGAGTCGTGCACAGCGTCGGGTGGTTGTTGTCGGCGTCGTTGCCGAGGTTCCGCGTCGCCCTAACACAAGCCAGAGGGTTTAGGAGATGCTCAAGAACATTGCGAACAATCTCGTGTGAGTCAGAAGTGAAGGGGCGCACGGGACTTACAGAATTTGGTCGCCGGAGTCGAGGTGGTCGTCAGATATTTGCGGCGTCGAGCGGGAACGGCGACCTGGGGCAATACAGGATGAACTGGTGGGGTCAGGAGGTGCTCAAGGAGATTGCGAAGTGGCTCGAATGAATCAGAGAGGCAGGGGCGCACGGAGCTCACCGGAATCGATCGCCGGAGTGAGCTCTATCTGCGGCGGTGTTGTGTGAGTCGTGGGCAACCTGGTGGCGTGAAGGCAGAATTGACTGGGGGGAAATGGTCGCTAGGAGGTGGGGATCTTATAGCCGGAGCCTCGACAGGAAACGCTCGTCGCATCAATGCTAATTACGCTCGCGAGATCAGCGCTGCAACGTCCAGCGGCGGAGTCGTGCGCAGAATCAGAGGGGAAGACGATGCTAACGTGGAGGAGGCCCGCTTGCCAGTGAAGTGCGTGAGGTGGAGGTGGGGTCTGTCTGTCAGCGACAGATTGCGTGCGCTCGCGCGTGAGAGAAGAAAAGGAAACCCCCGGGTGGGCTAGTTGGGCTCGATTCTCTGCTGGGCTAGATATCTGGCGCGCGGCCCTTTTCCTTTGTTTAATTCTTTTTCTTTTCTATTTCGATTTTCTGAATGGGTTTTCAAATGGTTTCAAAATCAATTTGAATTCAAATCTTCCTGAGGTTTTGTAGTGGTGGTATGGTCTCAGAAATGGGTCAAAACTCATGGGGTTACTTTGCAAGGGCTTGGTCAAACTTGGAGATCAAAAATATCAGAGGCTAGGCACTTGGTTTGAAATTTTTGAAAGATGGTTTTTGGAACCCATTTCCCATTTGAAAACTTGGTCTTCAATCTACACTTAAATCCTATGTTCATAGAAGGCAACCTTCTGGTTCACAACAATCAAACTTACAAGTGGTGTTGGCCATTTTAAAATAAGTCTGTCCACATAAAATCATGGTACCATATGATTCTGTTTTCTGAATTGATTTGAGAAAACCCAAAATGATGATGGATGTAAGGATGATATGAATGAGTTTTGGAATATGAATTTAGGGATGTTACACCCTTCGGCTCAACATTATCTCGGTTGGATTGCTTGATAGAGATGGGTACTTGAGCAAATTTGGAAATTCATAGTACAAGTGTAATATCCCAGAGTTTAGGAACCAACGAAGGGTATATTTAGGAATTTGTGCATATGCATGCATTCATCTGTAAAATGTGGGTAAATTTTTCGCCAAATAAAAAACCTAAAGTGATCAGAGTTTCTTTCACTCTCTAGGTGTAGGAATAGCTCCGGAGAGTGATCGTCATAAACTTTGACATGATCTTTTTGAATTAATGTGTTTTGGGGGAAAGACATTGAACTCAAACTTGAAATTTGAATTTATATCTTCAAAGTTAGAATTTGGTATTTTAGAGTGAATTCCAAAATGATTTAATAATATTATATAATTTAATCAAGAGATAATAAGAATTCAATAGTAAGAAACTAAAAATAAGAAATGAATCTTTACTCATTATCTTTATTCCATAAAAAAAATACAAAGATTGACTCATTGAGTCAATAAAGGTTCATTACAGTAAATTACAAAATGAGAACTTCATATATGAACAAACTATTACAAATTTTTACAAAAGGAATGAAATAAAGATTACAAAGGAATCTATTTATCTAAGTAATCCTAAAACTAAATCTTGAGTGTCCAGATCTTGTACCTGCAAAATACAAAACAAACAAAAGGAAAAATAAAAGTTTAATTGTTAGTTTTACTCTCAGTAGAGAGCAGTGAGTTGCAATGCTCAAAATTACATCCTTGAGTAAATATTTTAGGGGAAAGTTTCACCAATATGAAAGAATTTGATCTTTCATAACAAATAAGCCACAAGTAAAATATTCATAACAAGTAAAAGGGGCAAGTTTCACTAGGAAGGTTAACAGTAAAAAGATCAAAGGGTAAGACACCTCACTGATCTGATCGAAAACCATGTACCAGGCACACAGGCAGCACAATCACCAAATGCATGGTGTGTGTTGTCGACATAGCCACAATAGCTCACACAAGTAAAAGGAGCAAGCATAGTCGTGGGCATCTCCACTAGTTCATCTTTGCATCTTAAACACCACACCAAGAACACACTCAGCTTAGGAAACCACCAGCCAAAACCACACACCAATCCTCTCTAAGAATCACCAAATGGTGACATAAGGAGGGGGTGGATCAGGTGGATAGCAAGGTCAAGTTGCAGGAGCTAGGAGGTGCAGGGCTGATCAAGGACAAGCACAAGAACCAGAAGCAACAGGAACAACACCAGGAGGTGAAGGACCAGATTAGGCCAGCAACACAACCAGCCAAATCAAGCCACCACAATCATCAACTGTTGTGGTGAGTATCATAAAACATCCACATAATCTGTTCATCTTATATAAACAGAAAAGCATGTATTGTTTTAGAACTAACCTCTCAATAATCACCCAAGTGGGATGAATCTATCATAGAGGTTTTGAAATATAAAGGCCAATAGTAAATCTATCAAACCAACCAGGATCTAAGGCTAACCTCATGGATCCTGGTGATAAACAAACAACTCATCTATTCCCAACATGAGTTCATATAGTTTATAAATTCTGGGCAGATCTTGTAAAAGGAGTAGCACCCCAGATTTCATAAATTCAATGCATCCATATAAAGCTATGAGCAAACAAATCATCTTAGCCAATTAGGATCCAAGATCCAGTTAACAACTATGATACTTTAGCATATCTGAAAGGGACAGCAAGATAGGAACCTAGTTCCTAAGCCTCAGACCAACATCATAGGCATAATTATTAAGAGAAGCTTTCAACTTATTTTGGCATCTATCCAACCTTAAGCACTGACCATAGTAAAGCCAGTAATAGAATCAACTTGTGTGCCATTCTTAGATGGTGTCACAAGAATAAATCCTAAAACCAAGCCAAATAATTACTTATCTTTCATAAATAAACCAACAAGCCAATACCCATCATTTTCCTGGAAACAATTACCAGGAATCATGATCAAGTTCATGTATACAGAGCATCACTATAAGAAACAAATTAATCTCAATCTGCACATAAACCCACAAGCCAACATCTAATGATGCAGTGAATTACCACTGACAGTGCTACTGCCAGTACTAAAGAACTGATAGTAGATGAACACATTAAGCATCAACACAACCACCCATCTTTCATAGTTATACCATCAAATTAACCAAGCTTAAATTACCAGTTAGAGGCAACACTATAGAACCACTAGCATCAGATCAACAATAGCAATAGATAATCAAGTCATGACAGTAAGCATTGAAGTTCAGTGAGCACAATCCTCACTAGGCATCACTACCATATCAAATCATCATCTTACAAGCACACAGAGGGATGAACCCTAGAACCAGGGAAGAACCCTAGAACCAATATGAACCCTAATGAGGAATAGCCACTAGTTCCACACAAATGAACTCAGAGGAGATAGAGGCATGGGTGATAACCAAGAACAAACTCACCTGTGGTCCTCGCTGGAGAATTGAAGAGGAAGCAGAAGGGCCGACGAGCACACATCGGCACGGGGAGCACCCCAAGGGGCGTTGCAACCCGCACCTAGCCGCGGCGGCCACAACAGCAAACGAGGACGCACAACACCCCCATAAAAACGCAACCGCACCTCACCGAACCACGGGAGCATCGGCGGCGTCATCATCAGCACCACCCCAAACCCTAGGGTTCGGGACGGGGCTAGCCTGGCCGCAGGAGTGCCCCAGAGCCAAATCAAGTTGGAGGAGACGAAGGAGCGTGGTCAACAACCTCGCCCTGCACCACGGCGGCGGCCAGGGAGGACCACGGCGACGAGCATCGCACGACGGTGGCACCAGCGACCACGGGGTCGAGGAGGAGATACTACAAGGAATCTGTCTATATATGACCCTCAATTTTCGTCACAGAATCGTCATAGTAGTCCGTTTATGACGATTCTATGACGATTTTGAGATCGTCGAAAGCTGGGCGTCGCAAATGAACTATAACGACGTTTTTGGTAAAATCGTCATAACGGTCTATGACGATATTGAATCGTCATAACGTCTATGACGATACAATATCGTCATGGACCATCTAGCCAGGCCAGCTCAGATCCTACGTGGCTGATCCTACGTGGCAAAATTGTGACGAAATGAAATCGTCTTAAATCAAAATCAGCCCAGTCCATTTTAGTGATCTAAATGGGCTAGCCCAATAATTCTATCCTTTTATTTGCTAGGCCTTGGCCTTTTTAGGTTTGTCACTTTTGGGCCTTGCCTTCTTACGGTACACTTATTTATTTTCAGATTTGTTACAATATATTTTGGGCCACAGCCTTTTTAGAGCCCAAATATATTTCATCCAGTCCAGATTTCTGCTATTTTTTAACTAGAATTTGCATTTTAATTTCTGGAATTGCTTCAGCCATGCAATAAATCGAGAAAATACACCAGAGTTTCCAAATACATCAATAAAATACACCATTTTCAGCAAATACACAGCATGCAGATAATTTATCAGCAAATAGCAGGCTCACAAATGCACATCCAAGATTACAATTCAGTATTTACATTCACTTATTAGCAAATAGCACCAATTGCAACACCTCGGACAAGCTCCTCGGATCGCTGCACGAACAAGCTCCTCCGCTCTCCCGAAGTGGCGCAGCTCCACTCCAGCACGATCAGCTGAAACATGAACAAAGCTTGTAGTTTCAGAATATGGGTAGCAGCAAATTTTACATATAGTTCTAGCAATCCAGAATAGGGGTAGCAGAAAATAAATTGTTTTATACTGATTTTTTTATACATGAACACATGCACTAATAAATTATAGGAGAAAATATTAAGCAATGGTTATTGGCTCAACACACTCGATAGTTCAACTATACCACCACATTTATCAGAGTTCTGCCCAGATCATATTCCAGCTCCATGTTAAGTCATTTTGTAGGGGAATTCATTGTGTTTTAGTTAATCAATTTTTCATTTTTTTAGAAAGATAGAAAAGAAGATGAGAAGTGCAGTTGAACCTCGCCATACCAACTCCCATTTACAGTTCCACAAAAAAGGTATATAAAACAACTACATAAGCTAATTCAGAAAGAATACGCACGTTAAGCTTAGCAAAATCAACACTACCAGAGGACTAATACACGCAGATACACAATTTCAAAGCCAGTAAACCATTTATGTTGCAGAGATTACTTTATAACGAGCATGCTTTTGTAGTACGTAATGAGTAGTGAATAAGGATTAAGTTGCTGAAAGAGCAAGCAAGGACCGATGAAATTAAAGACTAACATGACTAGATGAGCATACTCATCAATCACCAGTGACTAGCTAGTTAGTATTTCCCTCAACAGATTTTGAGATACTGCTTATTCATTTTGTTAAATTGTTGTGGACAACCCAAAAACATATTTTCGGACTATCATGAGTGATCATGAGAAGAAGCTCATACCCAGGTTTTGAGCGCATGCATTGCCAGAAGATCTTGACTGGGCCTGGAACTGTCTTGAACGGATTCCCTTCAAAGGCGGCCTACCAAAAAGTAATTAAGCAAAACAACACATGTTCAGCATAAGTATGTTTATTTCAGACATGGAATTCTCATGATCAAACACAGAGCCAATGTCTTCCATTTGTTGGAAATGCACAACAGGTCGAAGGCCGTGGTTTGACAAATTGCAGGATATTCCAGATAGGTGGTGCAAGAGATTTCGAATTCCAGCAGGTTTAGCCTTGGCAGAATCAGAACATAATACAACCTATGGATAATTTTCCTTGCACATTACTTTTATAACGCTCAGCTTGTGGTCTCACATAGCAAGTGTAGGAGAAAAGGGAGGAACCATAGACTTAAATGCATCATAGAGACCTTGAAAATAAATTGTTGTATACTGATTGTTTTATACATGACCACATGCACTAATTAGTTCCTTGTTCGTGCAAAACCAAACCCAAAAAAACATATATGGAAATAAATTGTTCGTGCACTAATTAGTTCCTTGTTCGTCCATTAAGAGAATAAATTGTTAGGGATTGGCAAGCTAACATACACATGACCAAGTATTTTACACGGAGGGAGCACATGCAGATAATTACAAGAAATAAACAAAATCTAACAAGGAGGAGAGGGACCTGACTAGCAGCCGCTCGTTTTGGAGGTGACCAGCAGTAGCAGGTCGTGGCGTTGCCGATCCATGCGACTTGGCGACTGCGGCCTTGGCCCTGACCATGAGGTTGGAGTGGTGGACATAGGCCCCGAGCTTCTTTAGCAGCAGCAGGTGAGGCATGGACGTGGACATGGCGCACATCGCCTTCTCAGCCTCCTCGGCCACGGACTGCTTGTCCCGTGATGCCTTGAGCAGCAGCTTGTCGAAGGGAATCAGACAAAAAAATCATAAGGGAATCCACCATGATCGAGAGGGGAATCAAACAAAACGAAATTCAGAGAAGCGGACAGATATTGGGGAACAATACATACATGATGGGGGCGAGGGTGATGAAGGTGCACATACCATCGAGCCGGAGCGCAGGTGTGTTGGTCTTGGCGCCATCAGTAACCATGTCACCCAGACGACGCTAGAGACGCCAGATTTAGTGCCCTTCTCACGAAGCACGCACGTGCTGGCGACGGCGAGGAAGACCAAGCCGGAGGTGATCTGGTGGAGGAGCCTCTGAGGCAGCACGCAACTCTGCAGGGAGATCGACATCGTGGGATCCTGCTTCAACAAATACAAAGGATTAGAGGAGGATGAGCAGATGGTGATGGGGAGAGAGGGAGATGGGTGGCGTTGCTTCCCGTGCCATATGCTTCCCATGACAGACATAATTAATACCAGATCAACAGCTGCGCAAGCAAACAAATGCAATAGTTGTAGTCAGACCACATGGCACATTACAAACCAGAGGGAAGCACACAACCTAGGACAAGACAAGTAAATAACAGAATAGGATGATATAATGGAAAATGCAGGCAACAATAATTCTACATGAGTACAACAGTAATCAGTACTGTGACATAACTTCAACTATGTTGTTTGTGAAACCAATAGCTGAACAATGAGACATTAACTACAAGTACTATGCATTGAGAACGAGTGGAACACAACATATATCATGATAAGGACAATGAAACGAGACTACCATACTGCCCACAACAGCTGCAAGATCATGCTTCAATGATAAAATAATATCAAGCATGGATATGCAATTGTATCAGGCATGGATAAATGGCAATCAAAATGCTACATAAATCACATCTTATGAGAGCAGCAATTAATACAGTGTACACCCACATAATTGATTGAGTTCTTTTAGAGTACAGTGTATTTTTCCTACCATATTTTATTATAAGGCAGAAGAACATCTAGACTGTAGAGGATTGCAACAAATGACTTGCAAGTGCGGACGATACAGTCAAACCGTCCTCGTGTGTACATGCATCAGGACATGAAGAAAAATCAAGTTAGTCTTAGCTAAACTAGATATAAAAGAACATTTCAAAGATTATCAAAAATTCTTGGCAAGACAGTGATGCTACCAAGGCAACACATGGGTGCTCCAAGATCTCATTTATGACACATGAACAACACGAGATCAAAGTACATGGACATCTAGCATACATATGGTTAGTGTAAGGATGCTAAACACAAGTACACGCAGTAGGCAATTAGCTTCTCACTCTTTATTTCTCACCATGCATCACATTTACACACAGGCAAGATAAATGGGTGGGTCTTTTTAATTCTGAATCCAAAGGGGTGAGACTATTATTTATCAAGACAATTTAAGAAAATTTCCCCAACCAGGAGGGCATAGTTTATTTAAAAACAACACTTGTTGTTCCATTTAAGAATTGGCACCATGGCTAAATTATAAACACCCATTGCAGAAGCACATCAGCGGAAGCACAACAATCAAAAGGTAACAAACTAAGGAACCTAAAACCCTACCACGGGATCGAGAAAATAGGACTAGGAAAATTTAATATGAGAACAGAGACAATTGGACATGCATGAATCAATACTTAATAGGGGATGTCTCTTTTATTATTCTATTAATTCTCTAAATTCTAATCTAGCAAATAATGATTAACAGTAGTATCAAATCATATGAGTTTTTTGGCAATCACAGATCCACAATAAGTAATAACAAGAACATGATTGCCTGTATTCCCTTTCTACCTGTTTCATCTTGGATACCCCATTCCCAAACATTCAGCAAGAACTAATCTAATAACATAGAGCATCACCATACTAGTAAAATAGACAGGGCCTCAAATTTCCGGTGAGACGGCCATGTTTGGGACTAACGCACACTATTTACATTAGAATCCCGTCCTCACGTAATTCGAAAACCTCCTGAGTTTTGGACTCTGAATCCCCAGGACCGAACTAGTGGGAGCAGAAAGCAGAGAAGGGTCGGGGAGTGAGGGAGGGAGGAAGAGGGAGAGGGGGACAGAACGTACGTAGGTGTTGAGCTGCCTGACGAAGGATGAGAAGTTGCTGTGCTTGAAGTACTTGGGGAGGAGGTCCCTTGCGAACTCGGGCATGCTCCAGACGACGAAGCTGTTGTTCCCCTTGCCCCAGGAGACTATGCCGTCCGTCCTCGGGTTGTACACCATCTCGTACGTCTTCAGCAGGAACGGCGGTGGCGTCGCAGACGCCGCCGCCCCAGGCACGCCAGCTCCGTTGCTCGGCGGACCCGGTGGAGCCAGCCGCGTGGTCACCAAAGAAGAAGCCGCCACCGCCGCAGCGGCGACAGCAGCCACCCCGCCCTCCATCTCCCTCCTGACCAAGCCGCCGTGATCGATCCGTATGGACCACCGGATCTTGGTCGCCATGGGTGAGGAAATCGGAGAGGGAGATAGGTTGCGGTGCTGGGGGAGTGATAGGGGTGGTGGGGGTGGCGGTGGAGAGATGAGGGAGGGAGGGGTGGATCGATGAGAGGGGAGAACCGGCGGCAGGGTGAGCTTCTGCGACATGGAGAGCCCCTCCCCCATATTCTCCTCCCCTTCTTCCTCTCCACCTCCCGCCGGAACCACCGCTCCTGCCGGAACCACCGCTCCCAGATCCCATGTTGTCGCCGTCCAATCCACCACCGCCGAGCTCGGTCTCCTTGGCCGCGACTGCCCCGACGAGGCGGGTGCTGGGGGTACCAGAGAGGAGCGAGAGGAGGGTTGGAGCGAGCGGGGAGGGCGGCGACAGCGTGCGGATCTCGCTGGAGAAGGAGGGGCGGCGACGATAGGATTAGGGTTGGGGAGTAGGTTTCGCTGGGAGGGCGGGGACGTGGCGATTTTCGCTGGGAGGGCGGGGTCTGCGCGCGGGATGGGTATGCCATGTCATCGATCCATGTAAGTTCCCGCATATCAGCATCCTACCCGTCCATCTTGTTCGCATCCAACGGTCTATTAGATCTGCCTACTTATTATGACGATTTCATTTAAAAAATTACGACGTTTTGAGCAAGATCATCATAGTTTACTAAGGCTTTGGCCCTCCCAAGACCACCCAGTGCGGAATCTTCATAAATCTAAGACGATTTTGTAGATGGTCACTACCAAAACGTCATAAGTTGACACATTTCTTGTAGTGAGAAGAGATAACGTCAAGAGAGGGAGAGGTAGAGAGTTGGGCCGATGGGACCAGAACCCCTTCGGGGAGGGATTTTGACTAGGCCACTTGGGCCAAGTCTGGCCTAATAAGAACAATAAGTTAGCCCAAAAACCTAAAAGCAATTTTAATAATCAATAAAAGACCAAAATATCACAAAAAACTCAATAAATTATAGAAAATAAAATATAAGTCTGAAAAAGACAAATAATATATTTTTAGCTTCATAATAATCCAACCTATTTAATTAAATTAAGAAACTATTTTTAATAAACAAAAAATTTGATTAAGAATTTTATATTGTATATATTCCTTATGGAATTTTATAAAATTAAAGAAAAAGGATAAAAATAAATAAAAATTACTTTTATTATACTTTGTTATTGTAGTATTTTAGAAAATACTAAATAAATATTTAGAGTTACCAAAAGAAATTCTCTTTTCCAAAGCTAATTCTTAAAAGAATTATTAAATAGATAAAAACAAGAATTTATATTAAATAAAATTTTAGCCTCTAACTCTATTAATAATATATTACATGATAAAAATAGTGAATTTAATATTTATAAAATATTAAAGGTTATTCTTTAAAATGAATTTATTTATTACTTAAGAAAATTCCAGAAACTAAAATATTGGGTAAAACACACGAAGAAGATTAATAATAAATAATGCATTACATTACTATGCATTTATTTTGCTTCTTTAAATATTGTCATTACCGGGCAATAATGATGTTTTGTAGACATAGAAGCTCAAGGTCTAGTGCAAGCATCCGACTTCAATACCTTGCAATCACAAGGCAAGTTCATCACATGCTCATGTCCTTTGAAGAGTCTTTACCAAAGTATTTATAAATTGTGTGTTATCATCTATGTTTCAAGAAAAGAAAATATTATTTTCCCAAATTAATAAATTGATGATATCATCCTAAGGATAATATAGAGAAGCAATAAAACTTAGGGTTCTATTGGCAAGAATGATAATCATCTAGGAATTTAACAACCCCTGACATCAGTGATTCTAGCGCCGTATATTACGCCTTAATCATGAGATTTGGAATGGGACAGAGAAGTCAGCTGTATATTCTTCCTCTCGCATGTAGCTGGATGTGCAGGTCGTGGTTGTTATCCTCATAGCATGCATTAATTGGTAATTCGTAGAGGATATGCAGCATATGGGTGGGAACCCTCAACGTCCCACGATAGTTCTGGCATCTAACGGTCTGTACAAACCATTACCAAAATTCAATGGGTGGGCATGGTGTACACCAAGGAGGCATGCAGGGTCGCGAAGGGGGCAATGATTGGATTGGATCACCTACTAGGCCCCACATCATGGAATTGTGGACGGGAAAGTACGCCTAGTGTGCAACAAGGAGTTGATCTCTCATGGGTAAAGTAACGCATCTCTCCAGGGTGTAAGAACTGTAACTTGTTACTCCCTGTTTTGGGAAGGAGCTACGAACGCAGCAGGAAAGGAACTCCATGAAAGTTTTGGTAAACATGTGAAGGCTGATGGGCATAGATTTTCACAATAAAATCAATCTTTGAAGAAAGATTTACGAAAACTGCATAGTGTCGAGGACTTATAGTCCAAGGTGGTAGATAGAGCATCAAACTTCCTACCTTGCATATAATGAACTTGCTGGTTAACGCTGTTACCCTTTCCTTTGATCCCCTGCTTAGACTCTGAGGATCTAGAAGATACTCCAATGTATGCAGCAAAATGTCAAGATGATGTCTTTTATGAGGAGCCTGACCTGTCAGGAGGTGTTGAAGGAGTGGACTACGAGATCCGATATGGAGTGGACGACAATGAGTCAGATTAGTTGCCTTAGTTATTAGTAACCAACTGAGCCGAGCAGCATGAACCCTATATAATAAGCTATTGAGCTCAACTCCGAGATGAATTTGTTAGTCTTAAAACTTCCGCTGAAACACTTTATATTTGGTTTGTAAGTTGAATGTTTTGAAGTCTTGAACTTCTGGTATTGTAATAATAAATATGTGTGTATGTTTGTAATATGGACCCGTAATGTTTCTGTTGTACCACACTGAGGGACGTGATATTTACGAAACGGTGTTCTATGGATGTCATGTCAACGACTATAGTGTACTACACATGTAGTGGTATGTTGGGTCACCGCAGTTGGTATTAGAGCAAATTTCTTTGACCTTAGGTTGGAAACCTAGTAAAGGGTATTACTTGTAGGAGTGTATAGCAACGATAAAGAATTCTCTAAAAAAGTATAATGGGTATTCAAATGAGGATATTCTGTTATATGTTTTAGTGCGATAATTCTTTGTTATGATGCAATATATTATTGATTACTAATAAAAAATATTTCTTGATATACAGAGTTATGGCACCAAAGTTTCCAAAACAAACTTTGGTAAGGAAAGAGGAGACTCTCGATGATTACCAAGGATCATTCACATATTAGCTTCGTCAACTCTTAAGTATTTTTAGTTGTCCAACAAAAATCCCGGTGAATACCATAACCTATTATGATGGTCGTATGTTATCCAAGTATCGTGTGAGTATCCAACTTCCAGAGGAGCTTGGATTATATCACGATCTACCTATAGGTGAAGGTAGGAGTCATTTAGAAGCATACCATGTTGCTGTTGTGGAGGCGATAGCCAATATCCGGGAGCATAAAGCCAAGGAGTTAGAAGGGAGCATATTTTTTGTGATTCCTCATGATTCTATAGACTCGGAGCCAGTACTGGATCATCTTACCTTGGTAAAGAAGTATCCTAAGTTAGCTTCCATGTTTATGGATCGATATCAAACACTGGTTGCTTCTTTTTATAAGACACGTCAAGTTATAGTTGAAGATAAAATGACATGTTAGAGGATCTGACTGATCCAGAAAGAAGGAAATAGTTAGCATTCCAGTTGGAGAAAGAAGCAAGGAGTAGTGCAAAACTAATTTTTAAGGATATACCCATAGATCCCGAATCTTTTACACCATATACTTATTCACCCAGACCAGAACCTACCTATGATCCTACTTTAGATATGAGGTATCCTGTACCACAGGGTTCGGAGGAAGGGTCTGATTCAGAACTCCCTATCGAGAATTCTGATGGTTGGAGAATGGGATCATTTGAAGGAACCCAAGGGAATCAGATGTCTGTAGATGGGTCTGACAGAGATGTTGGACAATCCAGCTGGATGGGTATGAGAACCAACCCTAATAATAGTAGTAGAAATACCATATTCATAGAAAGTCAGGATGATGAAGAAGATCCTGAGGAGAGAGTGTTTGAATCATCAACACCTTATCAAAACCCAGGTAATATACATTATCCAGTGTTTAATTATCTTGCCCAACAGAGCACCTGGGAGCAGCAGAATCTGCGTATTCTGTTGATAACTCTAGGAATGAAGCTCAGGAGATGCAAGTGGGTGATAATGTTGAACAAGTTTCTGATGACTTTTCAGCTGAGCTGGATGGAGTCAATGCACTCAGGCTGAGTAATGACTCAAGTCCTGATACTTTAGATACTGAGTATGTTCCTTCTGAAAGGCCATTTGTTCCACAAACTGTGTGAAGGACGTTATGTCATCACGGTTGGACTTCAGGCATGTATAATGAGCATCGCGGTTTCTGAAGACATAGGTTCCTTACTATGAGTAACTCGTATTGTGTATTGTAACCGAGAGAAGGATGTAGCTAAATAAGTAAGGTAGTATGTTTACTTTATTATAGTACCTATATGGTACAAGTTGTAATGACTTTGTATTTACTAAGTGGTTTGTAATGTATAATATGTGAAATGCATATTTGGATTTTATTTGGGTTTTGATTTCCATTGTGTGACTAGTTCTATGCGTAAAGTTGAGCTCAGAGCACATGTGCATGATGTAATTATGAGTATTCGCTTTATGTTGCAGGACTAGGGGGTCATGGAATCGGGTGTAGAAACCAAATCTGAGCAGCAGCGCATGGAGCGCGAGGCTAAGGAGAAGGGCGGATGCAGATGCTGGAAATCAGGGAACATTACCACCACCACCAATGAGGCTGCTAATGGAGCAGAACTTTATGCAGTACATGCAAATGATGCAAGAAAACCAAAACAAGTTTATGGAAGAGCTGTTGGGACGAGCAGGAAACCAGAGAGCACCTGAAGGCGGAGGAGTGAGTCTTTCCGACATCCAGAATGCAAGGCCGTTACCTTTTGCATCAGCCCCTGAACCAATGGATGCAGAAGATTGGCTGCAGATACGGAAATAAAGCTGAAGACTGTAGGTTGCAATGATGAGGAAAAGTTGAGGTATGCAACTCATCTTTTGATAGGACCTACAACATCATGGTGGGAAAATCAGTTAGCCATGCAATAGCCAGGAAGAGAGTTTACTTGGGAAGAGTTCAAGCAGAGGTTCCGTGAGTATCATGTTTCGGAAAGTGTAATGGAGTTGAAGCGAAGGGAGTTTGAGGAGATTCAGCAAGGTTATACTAGTGTCATGAAGTACATCCGGGAGTTTAGCCAACTATCTCGTTATGCCGAGGATGAAGTGAGCACTGAAGAGAAAAGGAAGAAGCGTTTTCTGCGAGGGTTAAATCCATTCGTGAAAATGCAATTGAGGTTGGCCAATAAACAAACTTTTTAGCAGTTACTAGATGCAACTATCACTTTTTAAAATGACTATAAGAATGTCCAAGAGAACCGAAGGAAGAGAGCCAAAAAAGAGACAAAAAGGATTCAAGCAAGTAAACCTAAACCTAATCTGGAGTTCAAACCCAGGAACAAAGCTTACAATAACAACAATAAGGGCAATGGAGGAAATCAGTCAATTCCCCGGAGAAATGTTATTTGCAGTAATTGTGGAGTTCTAGGGCATTTCCAAAGAGAATGCAAAAGGCCAGTAGTTATTTGTTATGGCTGTGGACAAAAAGGTCATATCAAGCCTGATTGTCCGAATAAACCACCAGGTGGTTGGCCTACGAAGGGTGGCGGACAAGATAGTGGAGGAAATGGACAGCCCAATCAAGGAGGAAATTTTGCCAAGAACAATAATGGCAAGAGGAACAGACCTACCGGAAAGCTGAATTGTGCAACCTTGGAGGAGGTGGATAACTTAGAGCATGCAGTGATAGGTACGCTCAATATCCTTACCAATCCTGGAAAAGTTCTATTTGATACTGGTGCAACTACTTCATTCATTTCTGAAGAATTCTGTGATAAATTCGGGATTAGAAGGGCAACGTTAGAAAACCCTATGACCGTGGTAAAGGCATGGTGAAATGTAGTTGTACGCCACATTAAACAAGATCAGGTTATCTCGATCTATGGTTGTACCTACTTTGTGGACCTATATGTGATTCCTTTGAAGGAATTGCAGTAGTGCTGGGTATGGACTGGATGACTGAACATGGAGCTTAGATTAATTGTGAGGATAAAACTGTCTCCATCAAGGCTCCAAGAGGAGCAAGGATAGTTTATCAAGCAGATAAGCACAGTCATATCATGGTGGATCTTCATTTGAATTCAATGAAGGAGGTCAAGTTGGAGGATATTCTTGTAGTAAATGAGTTTCAAGATGTTTTCCCAGCAGAATTATGAATGCCACTAGATAGGGAAATAGAGTTCACTATTCATCTAATTCCGGGTACAGCACCAATTGCTCAAGCACCATACAAGATGGGTCCAGGAATTAAAAGAACAAAAAGATCAAATTGACGAGTTAGCAATAAAAGGATTTATTCAAGAAAGTGTATCACCATGGGGGACTCCGGTGATTTTTGTAGATAAAAGAGATGGAGGACGAAGGATGTGTGGGGACTATAGAAATCTCAACAATGTTACCATCAAGAATAAGTATCCATTGCCTAGAATTCGGGATCTGTTAGATCAAGTTAAAGGAGCTGGAGTATTTTCCAAAATTGATCTAAGATCCAGATACCATCAGATAAAAATCAAACCGGAAGATGTTCCAAAGACAACATTTCTCTCAAGGTATGGACACCATGAGTATCTTGTCGTACCGTTTGGTTTGACCAATGCACCGGCAATATTCATGAATCCGATGAACAAAATATTCATGCCGTACTTTGACAAGTTTTTCATATTTTTATTGATGATATTTTGATATATTCGAAGGATAAGGAAGAGCATGCTGATCATTTGAGAATAGCATTTCAGATCCTAAGAGAACATAAGCTTTATGCTAAATTCAGCAAGTGTGAATTCTGGCTAGATGAGGTAGAATTCCTTGGCCATGTGATCCGTAGGGATGGGATTGCTGTAAATCCATCCAAAGTTGAATCAGTATTAGAATGGAATGCACCAACTAATGTGAAACAAATTCGAGGTTTCTTGGGTATGGCTGGTTATTATCAGAGGTTCATTGAAGGTTTCTCCAAGATAGTTGGACCAATGACCAAATTGTTAAGGAAGAATACACCATTCATCTGGGATGAGAAGTGTGAAGCAAGCTTTCGGGAATTAAAGACTAGATTAACTACCGCTCCAATTTTAGCAGTTCCTGAAATAGGGAAGGACTTTATAGTATACTGTGATGCATCCAAAGAAGGTTTGGGTTGTGTGTTAATGCAAGATCGGAAAGTGATTTCTTATGGATCAAGACAAATAAAACCATATGAAGTCAATTATCCAACCCTTGATTTGGAATTAGCAGCAGCAGTCTTTGCTTTGAAAGGATGGAGGCAGTTTCTCTATGGAGCAAGGTGTGAGTTATACACTGACCACAAAAGTCTCAAACATTTCTTCACTCAAAAGGAATTGAATATGAGACAGAAACGTTGGTTAGAGCTAATTAAAGATTATGATCTGACAATTAATTATACTCCTGGAAAAGCAAATGTTGTAGCGGATGCTTTAAGTCGAAAGAGCGCAGATATTCAGCCTAGCAATCGGGAGCTACCAAAAGAGCTACAGATGAGTTTGGAGAGATTGGAACTTCAATTTATAAGGACAGAGACTCTTGGAGGATTAGATACCATGCAGGTAGTGGAAGAACAGAATAGTGATCTCAGGCACAAAATTTTTAGACATCAAGCTAATCATCCTATTATTGTTGAAGAAATTCGGAGGATATCACAAGGTCAAGCATCAATTTTTTGTTTAGGAGATTATGGATCTTTATGGTTCCAAGATCGTCTTTGTGTTCTAGATGTGCCAGAAATTCGAGAAGTGATACTTCGGGAAGCACATGAGACACCATATTCCATTCATCCAGGAAGTACCAAGATGTACATGGATTTGAAAGAGTTATTCTGGTGGAATAACATGAAAAGAGACATTGCAAAATATGTGTCGGAATGCCATACTTGTCAAAGGGTAAAAGCTGAACATCAAAGTCCAGCAGGACCATTGCAACCCTTGGAAATTCCCGAGTAGAAATGGGAGGAAATTGGTATGGACTTCATCACAGGATTACCCATGACACCTAAACAGAAAGATATGATATGGGTGATTGTTGATAGACTCACTAAAAGTGCACATTTTATTCCGGTGAATCAGAAAGATAATGCCGAGAAGTTAGTAGAAGTTTATATTAAAGAGATAGTAACTAAGCACGGAGTGCCCAAGAAGATCATAACTGATAGAGGATCTGTGTTTACTTCAGCATTTTGGAAACAATTACATGAAGAACTTGGTTCAAAGTTGGATTTAGCATAGCCTATCATCCAGAAACTAGGGGTCAGACTGAAAGAACCAATCAAATATTGGAAGACATGCTAAGGGCTTCTGCATTAGATTTTGGAGGTTTGTGGGAAGATCATCTACCATTGGCAGAATTTTCCTACAATAACAGCTATCAGAGTAGTCTGAAGGTAGCTCCATACCAAATACTCTATGGAAGAAGATGTAGATCACCATTATGTTGGTATGAGCCTGGTAGTAGCAAAGAATTTGCGCCAGACTATATCAAGGAAAGGCAAGATATCATCGATGTAATCAATGATAGATTGAAAATACCTCAAAGTAGACAGAAAAGTTATGCTAATCTAAGTCGAAGATCATGGCATCCTGAAGTGGGAGACATGGTATATCTCAAAGTAAGCCCAATGAAAGGAGTTCAGAGGTTCGAAGTTAAAGGAAAATTGAGTCCCAGATATATAGGACCATTCAAAGTACTAAGTCAGAACAGGACCATAGCTTATGCTTTAGAGCTACCACCAAGATTGGCTCAAGTTCACAATGTTTTCCATGTGTCACAACTCCGGAAATTTCTTAAGGTCCAGATGATGGAATTACACATCAAGAGGTGGAATTACAAGCAAATCTAACATATGTTGATAAACCCTGTAAAATTCTGGAAGAAAACTAGAAAAGGTTGAGAAATAGGGCAATCAAGTACTGTAAAGTACAGTGGGAGCATCACCCCAAGAGAGAAGCCACCTAGGAGAAAGAGGAGGACTTAAGAGAATCCTATCCCGAACTATTCAGGTACACTTCAGCAAACTTCGGGACGAAGTTTAATTTAAGGGGGGGAGTCTGTAACATCCTAGCATTTAGGAACCAACGAAGGGTATATTTAGGAATTTGTGCATATGCATGCATTCATCTGTAAAATGTGGGTAAATTTTTCGCCAAATAAAAAACCTAAAGTGATCAGGATTTCTTTCACTCTCTAGGTGTAGGAATAGCTCCGGAGAGTGATCGCTATAAACTTTGACATGATATTTTTGAATTAATGTGTTTTGGGGGAAATAAATTGAATTCAAACTTGAAATTTGAATTTATATCTTTAAAGTTAGAATTTGGTATTTTAGAGTGAATTCCAAAATGATTTAATAATATTATATAATTTAATCAAGAGATAATAAGAATTCAATAATAAGAAACTAAAAATAAGAAATGAATCTTTACTCATTATCTTTATTCCATAAAGAATTACAAAGATTGACTCATTGAGTCAATAAAGGTTCATTACAGTAAAAGAAATCACAAAAAGAGAAATTCATATATGAACAAACTATTACAAATTTTTATAAAATAGTGAAATAAAAATTACAAAGGAATCTATTTATCTATGTAATCCTAAAACTAAATCTTGAGTGTCCAGATCTTGTACCTGCAAAATACAAAACAAACAAAAGGAAAAAAATAAAAGTTTAATTGTTTGTTTTACTCTCAGTAGAGAGCAGTGAGTTGCACTGCTCAAAATTACATCCTTGAGTAGATCTTTTAGGGCCAAGTTTCACCAATATGAAAGAATTTGATCTTTCATAACAAATAAGCCACAAGTCAAATAATCACAGCAAGTAAAAGGGGCAAGTTTTACCAGGAAGGTTAATAGTAAAAAGATCAAAGGGTGAGACACCTCACTGATCTGATCCACAACCATGTACCAGGCACACAGGCAGCACAATCATCCAATGCATGGTGTGTGTTGTCGACACAGCCACAACAGCTCACACAAGTAAAAGGAGCAAGCACAACCGTGGGCAGCTCCAATAGTTCATCTTTGCATCTCAAACACCACACCAAGAACACACTCATCTTAGCAAACCACCAGCCAAAACCACACACCAATTCACTCTAAGCATCACCAGATGGTGACATAAGGAGGGGGTGGATCAGGTGGATAGCAAGGTCAAGTTGCATGAGCTATGAGGTGTAGGGTTGATCAAGGCCAAGCACAGGAACCAGAAGCAACAGGAATAGCACCAGGAGGTGAAGGGCCAGATCAGGCCAGCAACACAACCAGCCAGATCAAGCCACCACAATCATCAACTGTTGTGGTGAGTATCATAAAACATCCACATAATTTGTTCATCTTATATAAACAGAAAAGCATGTGTTGTTTTAGAAATAACCTCTTAGTAATCACCCAAGTGGGGTGAATCTATCATAGAGGTTTGAAATATAAAGGCCAATAGTAAATCTATCAAACCAACCAGGATCTCAGGCCAGCCTCATGGATCCTGGTGATAACCAAACAACTCATCTATTCCCAACATGAGTTCATATAGTTTATAAATTCTGGGCACATCTTCTAAAAGGGGTAGCACCTCAGATTTCATAAATTCTATGCATCCATATAAAGCTAGAGAAAACAAATCATCTTAGCCAATTAGGATCCGAGATCCAGTAAACAACTATGATACTTTAGCATATCTGAAAGGGACAGCAAGATAGGAACCTAGTTCCTAAGCCTGAAACCAACATCATAGGCATAATTATTAAGAGAAGCTTTCAACTTATTTTGGCATCTATCCAACCTTAAGCACTGACCATAGTAAAGCCAGTAATAGAATCAACTTGTGTGCCATTCTTAGATGATGTCACAAGAATAAATCCTAAAACCAAGCCAAACAATTACTTAGCTTTCATAAATAAACCAACAAGCCAATACCCATCATTTTTATGGAAACAATTACCAGGAATCAAGATCAAGTTCATGTATACAGAGCATCACTATAAGAAACAAATTGATCTCAATCTGCACATAAACCCACAAGCCAACATCTACGGATGCAGAGAATCACCACTGATAGTGCTACTGTCAGTACTAAAGAACGGACAGTAGATGAACACATTAAGCATCAACACAACCACCCAGCTTTCATAGTTATACCATCAAATTAACCAAGCTTAAATTACCAGTTAGAGGCAACACTATAGAACCACTAGCATCAGATCAACAATAGCAATAGATAATCAAGTCATGAAAGTAAGCACTGAAGTGCAGTGAGCACAATCCTCACTAGGCATCACTACCAGATCAAATCATCATCTTACAAGCACACAGAGGGATGAACCCTAGAACCAGGGAAGAACCCTAGAACCAATTGAAGGGAATATGTCCTGAGAGGCAACAATAAAGTGGTTATTATGTATATTCCAAGTATATGATAGATGTTTATTTTGCATGCTATAATTGTATTAATACGGAAACATTAATACATGTGTGCTTAATAAATAAACAGAAAGTTCCTAGTTATACCTCTCTCATGAACTTGCTCGTTGATTAACAAGATGATCAAGGTTTCCTGATCATGGCCATTGGATGTTGTTAATAACGAGGTCACAACATTAGTGTAATGGTGTGATGAACATTCATCCGAAGTATAGCATTACGATCAAAGTCATTGAGTTTATATTGCTATAACAACATACGAAGTGATCCTAATCCTTAGACCATGAGATCATGTCAATCACTAACACTGAAATAGTATCTTGATAACATCAAATGTCACACCGTAACAGGGTGATTATAAAGATGGGTTCAGTACTACTAAAGTGTTATGTTGAGGCCCATGGATCGAGAGTGGAATTTGTTCATCCCGATGACGGATAGATATGCTCTGGGCCCTCTTGGTGATATCACATTGGTTAGCTTGCAAGCAAGTGATTTGATCACTAGAATGTTATATCACGGGAACGAGAAAAGAGTACATGTCAGTAATGAGATAAAACTAGGTATGGATATACCGATGATCGAATCTCGGACATGTAATATATCGCGAACCAAAAGGATTAAGATACTAGCGTAAAAGGTTCTCACGATCACAAGAAAGTCATCGTTGAATGCGTGGGGGTCAGTATGGATCTCTAGGTTCCGCTTCTGATTATTGATATGAGAGGGGTCTCGATCATGTCCGCATTATTAATGAACCGTAGGGTGACACACTTAAGAGACACCGACATCCATTTGGAGCAAAAGTTTCATGCCAGAAAGAATAACAAGCGCAGAAATTTATTTCACTAGATACCGAAACGGGTTTTCGGGTGAAATTGCAGAAAGTGTTTTTGCAAGTGAAATGAAATACTAGAAAGGGTTTATATGTGAATGTTTGTCATTAAATTAATTGAAAAATTCTGAATAAATAAAAGGAGTTTTCTTTAATGAGAGTTTGCAATAAATTTGGTGGAAATTTAATGGGAATTTGAGTGGGTTTTTGAGTGGAGGGAATTGAAAGACATTTGTGTGAGTGGAGTGTCCACCCACATGAATGAAGGGGGGAGGGGGCAGCCCCCATGGCCGGCGGCCACCCCCTTGGGTGCCCCCTCCTCCTATAAAAGGATCCCCCTCTCCTCTCTCTCACTCACACCTCCTCGTGAAGGATATCTCTCCCCCTCTAGTATTTATCCCCCATGGTCTCGGACTAGCGAGATACATGTTCCCGATGGCTAATCGGCAAGAAAGAGTTGTGCTTCCGCTGCATCGCTGGAGCGAGGAGGCGGAGGTTGCTCGGTGCCTCGGACGTGTGTGCGAGCATGGATGCGCCGCTGATTTGCGGTGCTAGGACTTCCTCTCGATCTTGAGATTGGCAAGAGATCGTCTACATCAACCACGAGTTCAACCTCGTTAAGCTTTGTCAGTCTTCAAGGGTATGTTCTCTACAGATGTATATCCACCCGTTGCCTGTATCTAGTAGATAGATCTTGGTACATAGTTGTTCCCATCGTAGGAATTTTTTGTTTTCTATGCTGCAAACCCTACACCAATATGAACCCTAATGAGGAATAGACACTAGTTAAACACAGATGAACTCAGAGGAGATGGAGTCACGGGTGATAACCAAGACCAAACTCACCTATGGTCCTCGCTAGAGAATTGAAGAGGAAGCAGAAGGGCCGACGAGCACACGACGACACAGGGAGAACCCCAAGGGGCGCTCCAACCCGCACCTAGCCGCGGCGGTGGCCACAGCAGCAAACGAGGACGCACAGCACCCCCACAGCAACACAATCGCACCTCACCGAACCACGGGAGCATCGGCGGCGGCGTCATCAGCACCACCCCAAACCCTAGGGTTCGGGACGGGGCTAGCTGATGTGCCTAGTTGATGTTGGTGCGCTTCGTCAGGAAACCCCAAGAGCAAGGTGTGATGCAGCATAGCAGCAAGTCTTCCCTCAGTAAGAAACTGAGGTTATCGAACCAGTAGGACGAAGGAAACGTCACACAAGTGTTGCAAGCAATGTGGAAACCTGCACAACACAAACTCAAGACTATATTCGCCCGTTGCTTGTATCTAGTAGATAGATCTAGGTACATAGTTGTTCCCATCGTAGATTTTTTTTTGTTTTCTATGCTGCGAACCCTATAGTGGTATCAGAGCCGGATCTATGCGTAGATGCTTTGCATGGGTAGTACACATATGGGTATGTGGGCGATGATGATCATGTTATTGCTTCTTGGTTGTACTTTGGATATTGGTGGCATAGTGGGATGAAGCGGTGTCACATCCCAAAATTTTCCAAATTTTAAAATGTGAAAAATAAATAAACAAAATAAATAATTGTTGAAATTTAGGGTGAAAAGAAACTTTTTGATTCCAAATGGACACATCAAAACCCATCTTGAACAAACTTTGAATAAAAAGGAATCCATAAATTTCAATCAAGTGAAATGCATTCATCAATGAATGTATCTTGAAATCTAAACTTGGGAAAATAAACCAAAACCCTAAAACCCTAATGAAAGAAATCATTTCCAAGATCTCCCTAAGACTATGGATTTGATCCATATAAAAATTTGTTAAAAAACATTTATAAATGATCAAGAATGATAAAAAAATATTATAAACCCATGGAAATTGATTTCACTTAATTTGGAGCCATGGATAAAAACTTATGAATTTAATAAGATAAAAGGAAATAATTTCCAAAGCTAATAAAGCTCATATCTAAAAAATCCATACCAAATCTTGAGCAAATAAATCCTAAAGGATTTAAAAAGATAAACAAATATTAAATAAAATTATACAAATTGGAATCATCAATTTTGGATCTATAAATAAAAAGATATGGATTCTAAAAGACAAAGAAAGAAATAAATGAATAAGGAATATTTAAAAAGCCAAATTAAATCTTGACCAAGACCATAAGAAAATTAAATAAATATAATTCAAATAAAATAAAGGGATAAGGAATATTCAAATAAAATAATATGACATTAACCAAATTTTATTCTTTTTGAATAAAGACAAAATCCCTAATAGAAATGATTAATTAAATCATGGGAAAATAATAAATTGGAATTTACCAAGGTGAATATAAAATTTATTTAATTAACTTAAATGGAATAAAAGAATCATTTAAATAAAATTTATATGGAATTAAAACCATATTTGATTTTGTTTGAATAAAGACAATTGCCCAATTTAAATGATTAATAAATCATATTAAAATATTTTTAAATAATTCAAAGTGAATTGTTCACACTAATGAATAAATAAAACCTATTGAAAAAGGTCTTGTGAAAATTAGAATTCAAATAAGAGTTTGAAAATATAATTTAAGTCCTATTTAAATAAAGGCAAGGGCCTATTTTAAATAAATAATAAACCATACATGAATAAAAGAATTATTCCTAAAATGGTCTTTAAAATACATGTTTAAACAGTATAGAAACTGACTGAAAGTTTGGGAAAAGTTTGAATTCAAACAAGTATTTGAATCAATTGAATAAGTTCAAAACAGAATAAAAGAAACAGAAAGAAAAAAATAGAAACAAACCCCAGCCCAGCAACCAGGCCCAGTCCGGCCCACCTAGCCCACTCTCTTCTCCCCCGAAACGTTTTCTTTCACTCAAACGCGCACCCGCACTGTCCCTGGTAGCAAGGCCCCACCGGACCTCTCCTCACTCGCTGACGACGTTGTCCCACCTGCCAGCCATCTTCTTCCCCACCCGCGACTGGTTCTCCCCAAACCTCGTCGCCGTTTCTAGTTTTGAATCCGCCAATTAATTCGCCTTAACACCGCGACCATTACTCACCGTGATCACGCCAATTTAGCTGCCTCCCTCCCCTCTCCTTTTCCCCCCAGTCATCACGCCACCGGAGCCCCTAGGCTTCCCAAATTGCGACCTCGAACTCCCTCTGCCCGACGACACTCCGGCGACGATTCCGGCCACTCCTCACCTCCCCTTTCTCCCTGGAACATACAAGCTTACTCCCTATTGCCAGGCGCATCTCTCGGTATCTCCCTCTCGCCCGCGCGTGCCCTGTAGCCTCGGCAACATCTTCGACTGAGCACCGCTGCCGTTTGCCTCGACTCCGGTAGCTCCACACGGTGAGACCCGGCCATTTCGCCCTCTCTGGTTCATGACCCTATGATCTACTCTCCTGTGCGCATCTAATTCCGCTTGTTTCGTGTCCTAGCACGCTTTGTAACCTCGCCCCCGTCAACATCAGTACGTGCCCAACGACAGAAGCTTCTCTGGCGAGGAATTTCCAGCAGCTCCGAGCGCCCCTTCACCTGCAACAACCACTTTGAGCATCTACACGTTTCGGTGAACTCGGTGATCCCATCCCCTCTCTCTCTCTCTTGCTTACTGTATCACTGGCAAACTCACAGCCCGAGCGCGCCGCCGCTCGCCACCGTCGTAGCGCCGCCCATCTCTGGTCGAGACATTGAGAGACGTTAGATTTTGATCCAGCGGGTAGGATAGAATCACTTATCGAAGGGGTAAGATCATTTCTGCACTGTGCGATTTAAGTTAGATCCAACGCTCTGTGTTAGTCGATCCAACCGAAGTGGTACCATCCAATAGGATTGCTCCACGTGGCTCAGGATTTGTTTTAAAAATAGAAAAGTTCTATTAGATGTTTGATTTTATAAAATTCATAACTTTTAATCTACACGTCCAAATTTTGCAAACTTTATATCATTGGAATCATAAAAAAAATACTTTTCAACCATGCCCTTTGTTTAGTGTTTTGCTTCTGTAAAATTAGCTATTTTTGCAGAAACATGTGTAGGCATATTTTGAGTATAAAACTTATTCTAAAATTTTTTTTAGGGTAAAATATTTTGTAAATGGATTGTTTTGAACCTACTGACCATAGAAACCAACTTATAGATTTAAAATTATATTTTGTGACACTTAGGAATTATTCCTTTGAATAAAAGCATTTCTAGTTAAATAAAAATATTGATTATGGTTTAAAAATGATTTTGAGTAAAACTCTTTGGAAATGGGTTGATTTAAACTCTCTGAACCTAAACACCAAGATTTTGGATTTTAAAATATATTTGGTGAACCCTAGAAATTTATTACTTTGTTTAAAGGCATTTCCAACAAAATAAAATATTACTTTGATTTAAAAATGGTTTATAGGTGAAACCTTTTGCAAATGGTTTTAATATTAAACACTTGACCTTAAAACACTAACATTTGTGTTTAAAAATATAAATGTCAAAAACTAGAAATTATTACTTTGATTTAAATCATTTCTAGCAAAACAAAAATGATTTAAAGTGGCCATTTTCACTAACTTAATATCAAATGGTTTTGCCAGTTTTATAAATGACCAATAGGTGTTTTAAAATCTTTATAAGCTATTAAAAACCACCTTTCCAAATAAAACAATCTTTTGCATGCTTGCATGCATTGCTTTGTTTTTATTATTTTATGTGATGAATTGTTTGAATGCTAGATTGAATTTGTGCCTTGATTGAATTGTAGTGAAATTTGAAGAGTGTGACTATTGCAATATCAAGGAGTGAACTTATATTCTCTACCAAAAAGGCAAGTGGTGCTTCATACTTTTCTCCCATTATTTTCACTATGCATTAGTGATGTTTTGAGTAGGACTTGCATGGAATTTTCTAAGTATAAGCTATGCCATGGGAAATCCTAGTAGATGATGCCTTAGTAGAACTTTCCCTAAGTTAATATCCTTACTACTATCATGCTTAGCTTAGATAGTAGAAAACAAAGGGTGGATTATATTCATGCTATGAAATATTTCTAAGTCAATGACTTGTGTTTTGTTTAATAAAACAACTATGTGAATGAATCACCTGGGTGGAATGGTTGTGAATGGGTTATGTTGAGTGGTTACATAGGGCCCCATATTTATGGCTTACCCTAGTGTATCTCACTTGTGGAAAGCCACCCAGGAACAAAGAGATTTGAGATGTCAAATGTTGAGAAGCTTCAAGTGGAGCCACTTGGCAATATGGGCTCTGCCTAGATCATATAGGTTGCAATAACTTAGCCAGATAGACAGTTGGTGGTAGGGGGTGATAGGTTTGGGAACGCGTCCATTTTGGTCTAAGGGAAGGCTTCTAAAAGATCTTGTCGCGATGCATGTCGAGTCTTGTGGGGAAAGTGCACCACCTCTCGAGAGAGTAAAATCTAAGTACTTAGCCGTGTCCCCGGCAATGGACAATTTGAGCATCAAGACATGGAATCTATCAAGGATCTCCTCATCCCAATTTATAAGTTAAAAACTTGTGGTTGAACAAGGGTTAAAGGATCACCAATTTCTATTGGTAGATGCCTTGGGTGATTTTAACAAACAAAACTTAGTGTTTTCAAATGATAAGGAAAATCTGTTTTGAGCAAAGCAAGCCTAAGCTCCACTTATACAAATGCATATAGATGATAGATACCACTATTCTACCATAGTATCACTTGCTAATACAATTCAAATTTATTGACCCTTGTGGCTGTAACTTATTATGTTGCAGGTTTGTTTGATGTTACTGAAGTTTGTTGATTAGGATTACAAGTCTACAACCAACATGATTGCCTGTGGCACTTTGAAGATGAAGGACTCCATGCTATATAGTTATTTCTGCTGCATTGTAATGAGATAGCCAAATGAGCTATGTAAGATGTAATGAATTATTTTATTCCTGGTTATAAAATTGTATTATGACCTTTGTTTCTTGATATTACATCTTAACTGTGGATGCTAGCTATTGATCCAGGGACTAGCATTGTAAACACAGGGATCTCTACCTTATTAAAGGTTGGGACCTCTACAAGCGGCCCAGACAAACTTTACATGTCCTCGCACATGAGACATGTTCCACGCTTGACATGCAACTAGTTTTGCATAAGTGGCTAGCGGGTGTCTGTCTCTCCTACTATAGTCAATATCTGATTTGCAACGAGTAGTCAACAATTTGGTTATCCTCGTTATGGTTTTTGTTCGTAGGTAAGAACGGTTCTATCTTCTAAAGCCCTAAGCCATGTAAAACTTGCAATGGATAAATTAGAGGCATCTAGTTTAGATTGTTGCTGGGCTAGTGTCATGATATGGTGATGTTGTAAGTAGAAGTATAAGTTGATACTCTTACAACACACATAACGTGTAAGTTCCATAGACCTTGGCCTTACACATAGAGGTATGATAGTGATCATACCATGATGCACATGATGGAGATCAAGTGCAAGAACCATATCATTTCACTTATAAACATGTGATGTTTGTTGCATCTTATATTGCTTGTTTGGCGTTTTATTAGCATAATAAGATGATCCCTGATTTAGATATCAAGATAAGAATGTGTTCTTCCTTAAGTATGCATCGATTATGTTTCGTTACTCCAAGACATCACGTGATGATCGGGTGTTCTTGGATCCACGATCATATTTCGGGTGTAAGACAGTTACACACATGAATACTAAGGTTCTTACTTGGCGAGCCTAGCATGTACATACATCGCCTCGGAACATGGACCAAAAGGTTAAGCATGAGTCATATGGTAGATATGATGCCCATTTTATGCTTGCCTTTGAAGCTACACCGACTCACGTGATGATCGGACTTGGTGTAGTGGATTTGGTTCATGTAATCACCAAAAAGGCACGATGGATGTCGTTTTTGAGTGGGAGTTCATTCTTAATTTGGATTAGTTGAACTCAATCTATCATAAACTTAGTATAAAAATTACAAATTCTGTTGTAGATGGCACCACCTGCTTTTAATTTCAATGTGTTCATGGAGAAAGAGAAACTTGCAACAAACGGTAGCAACTTTACCAAATAGGCCATGAATTTGAGGATTCTCCTCTCTGCTGCACAAAAGCAATATGTGCTAGATGTTGGAGATATGCCCAAGAGGCAATAATAAAGTGGTTATTATCATATCTTCATACTTATGATAAATGTTTACATACCATGCTATAATTGTATTAACCGGAAACATTAATACTTGTCTGGTTTGTAAACATAAAAGAGTCCCTAGTAAAGCCTCTTGTTAAACTAGCTTGTTGGTTAATATATGATCATGTTTTCCTGATCATGAACATTGAGATGTTATTAACAATAAGGTCATATCATTAGGAGAATGATGTGATGGACATACTCCTATAGTTAAGCGTAGCATAAGATCAAGTCATTCAAATAGTTCACTTGCTATAAGCTTTTTGATACATAGTATCATGCTAATCACCATCACCGAAAGTATGCTTTCATAACATCAAACACCACACTGTAACTGGGTGGCTATAAAGGTGGCATTGAGTGTTCGGAAAGTATGTGTTGAGGCACATGGATCAAGAGTGGGATTTGTCCATCCATATGACGGATATATATATTCTAGGCCCTCTCGGTGGAATGTCATCCAATTATCTTGCAAGCATTTGAATGGAGGGGATCACATATCACAGGAACGAGAAAAGAATACTTATCGGTAACGAGGTTGAACTAGATATGCAGAGATACCGACGATCAGACCTCGGATAAGTAAAATATTGCGAGACAAAGGGAAATTGGTTACGTATGTAAATGGTTCATTTGATCGCAAAGTAATCGTAGAAATATGTGGCAGCCATATGAATTTCCAGATTCCTCTATTGGTTATTGATTGAAGAAGAGTCTCGATCATGTTTGCATAATTCATGAACCGTAGGGAGACACACTTAAGGATTCAATGTTGTTTAGTAGATGTGGAATGTGAGTAAAGAGACCGAATGTTGTTCGGAGTCTCGGATGGGATCCGGGATATCACGAGGAGATCCGGAATGGTCCGGAGAACAAGATTCATATAAGGAAAGTCCAATTTCGGAGTTTGGGAATGATTCCGGTGTTTTCACCGGAATGTTCTAGAAGGGTCTAGAAGGTTCACCGATCCGGAAGGGGAAGGGTACATGGATGTGTCATGACAAAGTGTAATGGTTGAATCATGTCCTAGGTCACTTGGCTGGACACTGGGAAGAGAGAAATCAAACTCTAATTTGAAAGTCAAAAAGGCAGTTTGAAAAAAATCAAATCCCAACATGGTTTCCGAGTTAGGGAGGGTTTCCACCTGGGTTGGGAACACCCTTGGACGCCCCCACCTATATAAGGAGGGGTGGGGTGCACCCCAAGGTATCCCCCTTTCCCTAGGCGCCCAAGAAATCCTAGGTTGGCTGCCGCCCCCCTCTCTAGTTGCGACCAATCTAGATCTCCTCTAAACCGCTACCGACTAGCTAATCTCTAGTTGCTAGCCACCTCTAAACTTCGGCCCTCTAAACCCTAGATCGCTGGGGATCCCTCTACTCCACCATACTCGCTTCGTCTTAGGCCAAGCCCTGCAAGATCTCCCCTCTACTTCCGACACCACGCCGTCGTGCTTCCGGAATCGTGAGGAGAGAGCTACAACCTCCGCTGCCTGCTGGAACAAGGGAGAGGAAGGTCTTCATCGAGTACCGTACATGTGACCGACTGTGGGAGTGCTGCCAGAACGCGGCGCCGGAAGGATCGCCTACGCGATCTTGATATCGGCAAGTGAATGACTACATCACCAACGAGAATCTGCTCTCATTAACCGCTTTGGATCTTCGAGGGTTAGTACTCTATCGACTCATTGCAACAATCTAGTAGATAGATATTGGCTTCTGTGTGTTCATGCGATAGAATTTTTTTTGTTTTCCATGCTACGAACCTTTACAGTGGTATCAGAGCCATGTCTATATGTAGATCTATTGCACGAGTAGAACACAATGGTCATTGTGGGCGTTGATGCTTTGTTGTCGATTTCTTATTGTGTACTTCGCATATTGCGGGATGGTGGGATGAAGCGGCCCGGGCTAACCTTACATGACATCGTTCATGAGACTTGCCCCACGCTTGACATGCAACTTGTATTGCATAAGTGTTTTTGCGGGTGCCTATTTCTCCCAACACAGTGAAGATTCAATTTACAACGGGTGATTGACAATACTAGTATCAACATTGTGGTTCTTGTTCATAAGTTAGAACAACACTTATTGAAATCCCCAAACCACGTAAAACATCCTAAGAAAATTAGAGGCGTCTAACTTTGTTTTGCAGGGGTGTGATGTGAGGTGATATTGCCATGATTGTGATTTTATATGATGTATGCAATGATCCTTATTGTAAGTCGGCAACCGGTAGGAGCCTGATGGTTGTTTTTTAATTTCGTTAAGACCCGCGAGGTCTATTATTCAAAGAGGTTGTAATAGTTGATACTGGTGGACGACAACCATGGAGCGGTGCCATTGACCTTGACGCCACGCCGATGGTGATGGAGATCATGTTCGTGCTTGACGATGGAGATCGGTATCACAAGAAGAAAGGCCATATCATATCACATATTATGAATTGCATGTGATGTTAATCCTTTTATGCATCTTGTATTGCTTAGATTGCGACCGTAGAATTATAAGATGACCCCTCTCACAAAATATCAAGTTATAGAGTGTTCGTCCTTAGTAGGCACCGTTGCCAAAGCTCGTTGTTTCGAAGCACCACGTGATGATCGGGTGTGTTAGATTCTGCGAGTGTATACAACGAGAGCAAGCCAGATTTGCTCATGCGGAAGCTAAGGTTTGATCTTGACAAGCCTAGCATGTACAGACATGGTCTCGGAACACAGAATACCGAAAGGTAAAGCATGAGTCATATAGATGATATGATGAACATGATGATTGTTCGCCTTTGAAACTACCTCATGTCATGTGATGATTAGACTTGGTATAGTGGATTTGGTTCATGTAATCACTAAAACAATGCGAGGAATATTTTTTTGAGTGGGAGTTCAACAGCAATATGATTAAAAGTTGAACACTATTTACATAAATTAAATCAAAGTGAATTTGCATAGTTGTTGTAGTCATTGGCATCCGTTTACCACCTTGCGGTTAGTTATAATTGAGATAATAGAACTATAGAATTCTGGTTAGTTACTTTACGAACTGGTATCGTATTGTTTTGAAGTGTTAATCTAAAGTTTAAAAGTCCTATTGCAAACGTCCAGTAAGTTCAGGTTACTCCGTGAAGTTTAATAATTGGTATTAAATCAAGAGTAACAATTCCAGTGTTAGTATATAAGTATCATGTTTATCTCCATGATTCTTGATATTCAAAAGATTGTTTTAATATCAAGGTTATCTAGGAACATCATATGTGGAAGATATTGCGATATCTGAAATGATGTTTTGATTATAACATGATAGAGTATAATATGGAAAAGTTTATGTTCTCATATTTTATGAGAATTTTCAAAAGGTTGGAGACACTAGTCGTCCTAATCCTCAAAAAGGTTTTGGATAGCAACATTATACTCGCAATTCACCATTATAAGCTAAAGTAGCTTGATCATGAATAGTTCCATGATAAGGATGAATATTTGATGTAGGTAAAATGTTTACTACACTAAAAGATTACTAAAGAATGGAATTTGAAAGAACACCAAACATTTGATGATGGTGATTTATTTCAAAGTGCAAGTCCAAAGACATTGGTATTTAACTATACATGCTTTGGACTATGTGTCATGTGTATGGCTCCACTATTGATGTTGATAGATTCTTTCAAACAGAAAAGTAAATACTGAAAGAGAATCTCAGAAATATATGGCAGAAAAGAAAAGACTAGAATTGTTCAGCTTAGGTATATAGAGGATATACATGTTATGGCTATATTCTTTGCTTGTTAAACAATGTGGTTCTTAAGTATTGGATACTGAATTTGTTGATGCAAATCGTCATATGAAACAACACAATTCAAGAACTACAATGGCTTAAGTAACTAGCAAAAGAATATGTGATGATGTTCATCGAGAACAAATAAAGGGTTGTTGTGTTGCTCGTTAATATCAAAGCTTGCCTTCAAGATTTGTTTTATCAGGTATTATGAGAACAAAAGGGTTGTTCAAATAATTTCCATAATCCATAAAAGATGGATGATTTACAAATCTCGGTGGATAAATCACATCCATAAAACTAGTGCTAAAAATTTCGAAAGACAATTGATTGAAAGATCACTTAAGAAGTGACATCGCCGTTTAAATTATAGTGGAAAGAAACATGAAGAAACCCCATGCTTGATGGAATTTTGGAGTCTTTTGATTTTTGATCAAATGACGCTTGTGAAACTTTCCTAAAGATAATTAAAATTCCGTTAATAGGCCAAAGGGAACAAATGACTAGCTTATTGGAACTTGTACATATTGTTGTATGAAGTCCATTATGTGTAGTCAAGAGAGATGGATTTCAACTTCATATGCTTTCTCCAAACAATTGAGTGAATATATGAATATTTACTCAATAAGGATCATGTGTGAAACATTTGAAAAGTTCAAAGACTTTCAAGATGAAGTGTAAAATCAATGTAACAAGAAAATACAGAATTTATGATAGGATCATAAAGAAAGATATTTGATTTACAAGTTTAGCATAACACCTAAGATTTGAGGAATCATTCCATGGATTTGTGTTTCCCGAAACACCATATGAGTATGGAATAATCGAGATATGAAATGAAACCTTGTTTGACATGGTAAGATCAAAGTTGTAATTCATAAAACTATCATTATATTTTAAAGATTAAAAGCTTTAGAGACTACTGCTTTTCCACTAAAAAGAGCTCCATCATGATCCGTTGAAATGACACCATATAAAGTTATGGTTTGGGATAAAACCCAAGTTGTCCTTTCTTAAACATTGGTATGCTATGCATAAGTGAGATGTTTACAACCAAAGTCAGATGAACATGTCTTTGTATGTTATTTCGAATAACCGTTGAGTATTCCTCCATAATACCAAAGACAAAAATGTTTGTCGCTTGGAACATCAAGTTTCTTTGAGAAGGAATTTTTCGTGAAAAGTTAAGTGGGAGGACGATAGAACTTTGATAAGGTTAAAAGAACCTTAAATATATGTGCAAAGTTGCACAGCGCCGAAAAGTGTTCTGGAGGCAGCAACAATGCTCATGACTCACGTGCCTCAAAGGTTGTGGTTACGGAGGTCTAAGTTACTATTGAACCAAGTAGGTCGGATAAACAATCAAATAGCAAGATTTGAGGGTTCAATCATTATTTCACAATAATGAACGGACTACATGCAAAGAAGCGATGATGGGCCCTGACTCCCGATATGTCCAAAACGTATCTACTTTCTCGAACACTTTGCTATTGTTTCTTCTATAAACTTGTGTGATTTGGATACAACTAACATGGAATGACGCTGTTTTCAGCAGAATTACCTTGGTGTCTTGTTTTTGTGCAGAAAATGAACTATCAGGAAAAATACCGGAAAATATGCCAAAAATTATATTTCACCAGAAGATCCACAGATCCATAAGGGGAGACAGAGGGGAGGCCTGGGGGGTCCAGACCCACCCCAGGCACGGGCCCACTGACCCCACGCCTGGGGAGGTCTGGCCACCCCAGGCAGCTCCTCGACCTCCCTCCGCGCCTATAAGTTGCCTTCTGACTTAAAAACAGAGGGGGGTTCGATAGTTTTCCAGAAAGAGTTCTGCTCCGCCGCTGCCACCAGAAACCAAGATTCGGATCTAGAAACTCCGTTCTGGCACCCTGCCGGGACGGGGAATTTGGAGAGGATCATCGCCATCATCATCACCAACGAATCTCCATCAACCACCAATGTTTCCCTCATCCATGAGTGAGTAATCCCCCGCTGTAGGCTTGGGGATGGTAGGGATTGGATGAGTTCTATCATGTAATCGAATAAGATTTGTTAGGGCATAGTGCCTGGTATCTCTATTGGTGCTATTTGACTTTGTTGCAACTTGTTGTGCTTAATGCTTGTCACTAGGGCCCGAGTGCCATGATCTCAGATCTGAACTTATTATTTAATCATTATGATAGTATTGTTTATGATCTTATCTGCAAGTTGTGTACACATATCATTGTACGGATCCAAAGGCCCCAAAGTGACAATAATTGGGACAACCGGAGGGGATGGCTGTGGTGTGAGGATCACATGTGTTCACGGAGTGTTAATGCTTTGCTCTGGTGCTCTATTAAAAGGATCACCTTAATTGCCAGTAGTTCCCTAGAGGCCCCGCTACCACGGGCTGGCTGGACAGAAGATGTTGTGCAAGTTCTCATTGCGAGCATGTATGACTATATTTGGAGCACATGCCTAGGATTGTTTAGTACTTGGATGCTTGTTATTATTTATCTGCAATGCCCTAGTTCTTTGAAGTTACATGTTTAGACTCATCCATGCAACGCCCGTCCATCCATCCCCATGCCTACCGCACTCGAATCCTACTGTTACCGTTACTGTTACTATTGCTACAGTTTCACTATTGTTGTTACTGTTGCTTGTTGCTTTGCTGTTGCTACTACAAACTTTTGCTACTAATAAACTTCTATGAGCAAGAAATATTTCCAGGTGCTGCTGAACTGACAACTCAGTTGCTAAGGCTTGCAAGTATTCTTTGGCTCCCCTTGTGTCGAATCAATAAATTGGGTAATACTACCCGCGAAGACTGTTGCGACCCCCTACACTTTTGGGTCATCAAGACTATTTTCTGGCGCCGTTGCCGGGGATCATAGATTTATTTGTAAGTTCACTTGGATCTATTATTGTTCACTGTTACTCCTTTCATCATGGGGAAGTCTCGTGATGGAAAATTCCCTATTTTACCATCCACTACAAGAAGAGGTACAGTCCTAAACACCTCTGCTGCTCTTGATTCACCGTCTGTTATAAGTAAGCTTGTCACACCACCACCACATACTCATGCTACACACACTGCTACTACTGCTGAATCTGAAACTGCTTTTGATGCTCATGATGTTACTTCTGCTGTGCTTGATGCGAGTGGTTCACTATGTCCTTTTCTAGATGCTACTATGGCTAGTCTAGGAAATACTAAAACTCCTAGTGAATACACTGTTACACCTGTTAGTTCACCTGAGTCTAGTGAGAGTTATGATATTAATGATGGTTACATAGAGCTCACTGATGAATTTGTTGAAGAGTGCCGAAACACACATGGTGCTAGTGCTATTAAGAGTCTCCTTGCTAGACGTACTATTATGCCTAAGAAGTCCTATGATCCAAAGTTTGCCACCTCTCCCATAGATATTAAAGATAAAGATTATGATTTCTCTCTTGATTTATCTTATTTAGATATTGTTGAGAAAGAATCTTTTTGTGGGACAAAAATGAGAGTGATGTGTCTCATATGAATGAGCTTTCTACTATGAGTGCTTTGTTCTCTAATGATTTTAAAATGCGCAAGTACTTTGTTGCTAAGATCTTCCCTTTTTCACTAAAAGGAGAAGCTAGGGCTTGGTTTAAAATATTACCTCCTGGTTCCATTGATAGCCCTGATTGCTTGATTGCTTCTTTCTTCCATAAATATTTTCCTCCCAGTGCTAGACATGCTGCTTTGCAGAGACTTTTTGATTTTAAACAGGGAGAAGAAGAGAAATTGCCTGAGTCATGGAAAAGATTATGTTCCTTGATTCATGCATATCCTGGATGTCCATTGCCTAAGAATGAGCTTCTTGATATTTATTATAATGGACTAACTGATGATTCTAGGACCTACCTAGATAGTTTTGCTGATTGTGTTTTCAGGAAAAGGACTCCTATAGATGTTGTAGAATTAATTAACAAGATAAGCAAGAATTATGATGATTGGACTTCAACTGAGCTGAATACACCTGAGCCTATTACTCCTGAACCAGTTGTTCCCGAACCAGTTCCAACACGAACAACAAAGAAGAGGGGAGTTATTGCATTTAATGATGAAGTGATGAAGGAAGCTAAAAAGTGTCTAAAGGAGAAAGGTATTAGAGCTGAAGATGTGAAGAATCTACCTCCTATAGAAGAATTATGTAAGCCAATTCCCCACTCATCTACTATTGAGGTACACTCTCTCCAATTTAATGAAGGTGATATTCCTTATGGTAAGCCTCCTGATCAATGCTTAGAGGAACTTCACACATTTATTATTAAACAAGGTAATTTTAATAAACAAGTTTAGAATCATTTGTTGGAAAACTCTAGAGCTATCCATGAGTTGAAAGATATTGTGGAAAGAACTACTAATGATATTAAAATGCTTTGTAAACACTTTCAAATGGTTCAAACCCAACTTGATCAACTTGCTATGGTGCAAAAGGATAAGCTAGTTAATGCTTCAGGAGATAAACATGGTTATGGAATTATAACTAGGAGTGGTATAGCTACTCAAGATCCTTTATATCCTGAAGGACACCCTAAAAGAATAGAGCAGGATTCCCAACAAGGTGAAGATAGTGTTAGTCCTCGTAAGAGGAAGAAAAAGAAACATAAGATAGTTGAGGAACCACTTGAACCTGCTGTAGATCCTAATAGTACATCTGTCTCTGATGCTGAAACTGAGAGTGGTAATATTGATGAGTCTCCTGATAAGGAGGAAGTTGCGGAAGAACCTGAGAAACACATTAAGAACACTAGGTACACAAAGGAGGATTTTATTGCTAATAAACATGGTAAAGAGAGAGAACCTTGGGTGCAGAAACCTGTGCCTTTTCTTGGTAAGAAACACAAGTCAAAGGAGGAAGAACACTACAACAAGTTTTGTGAGTGGATGAAGCCTTTATTTCTGCAAATTCCTTTGACTAATGCTATTAAATTGCCTCCTTATTCAAACTACATGAAGGATATTGTCTCTAATAAAAGGAATATTCCTAATGAGGTGTCACATCCCAAGATTTTCCAAATCTTGTAATGTGAAAATAAATTAATAAAATAAAACTTTGTTTGAATTTCAGAGCCAGAAGAAACTTTTTGAATTTAAATGGAACCTCAAACCCATTTGAATTAAATAAAATCCTAAAAGGATTTAAAAAGATAAACATTTTAAATAAAGGAAAATAAATATTTTGGAAATAAGATTTTGGATCTTTTAAAATAAAAGATTTGGTATTCAAAAGAAAAGATGGATTTATAAATAAAGATTATTTCATATAGCCAAATTAATCCTTGGCCAAGCTTTGAGAATTAAAAACATTTTTTTTATTTTTAAATAAAGTAGCAAAGGTTATTAAAAAAAATAATAAAGATTTGCTTAAATAAAATAACAAGGAATTAATATCCAAACTCTTTTAAAATAAACGATTTCACCATTTTAATTAAAACATCAAAACTTAATAAATTATTTTAAATAGGTTTCCCAAGTAATTTATATTCTCTAATAAAACCTACTAAAGTGTTTTGACTTTATTTTTAAAAATAAATATTCTCAATAAAACAAACCCAAGTGGATTTAATAATAAAAGTCTATGTTATTTAATTTATAATAGACTCTAAAATAAAATGTTATTTTGTTTTATCTACAAGTTTCCAAGTATTTAATACTTCCAAATAAAACCTACTGATTTGGTTTGGAAAATATTTAGGTTTCAAATAAAGAAATTATTAATAGAATCAAACTCTATTTGATTTAATAACTAAGGCCCATTTTATTTAATTACTAATGGACCATAAAATAAGAGGTTATTTTGTTTTAAACAAATCTTCCAAATATTCTGTATTTCCAAATAAACCTACTGATTTAGATTTGCAAGTGTTTGGATTTTAAATGAAGATTATATTAATTAAAACAAACCCTAATTTATTAAATAACTAAAAGATCCATTTTATTTAATCAAGAAATGAGTCTTAAAATAAGTAAAATATTATTTTATTTTGAGATTGGTTATTGATAAACAGAACTAAAAACTCATTCCAATTGTTTGAATGGTTTGAATTATTTGAATACTTGAATAGTTGGATGAAATTCAAACCAGAAAATAGAAATAGAAAAGAATAAAACAAAACAGGCAGAAAAAAAATATGGAAAAGGACAACCCAACAAGGCCCAGCCCAAACAGCCCAACAACCCATCTGCCCTCTCCCCAAACCATTTTTCCTCACCGCTTAAACAACCCGCAAAGTCCCTGACAAGTGGACCTTCCCTCGTTTCTTTTTCCCACTGACCGCTGGACCCCCCTTTCCACTGTTCTCCTTCTTCCCCGCGCGACCCCTTCTCCCCTCACCTCACTGCCGTTGCAGGCCTTGATTCCGCGCGTTCAATTCGCCTTAACGCCGCGTTAATTCCTCGTCGCGGCCACGCCCATTTAACCGCCTGTTCCTCCTCGACATTTTTTCTCAGACTCCTCCCCAAAGCTCGCCCCCAGGCCGCTCCATTTCCTCCCCGAACGTCCTCTGCTCCGACGAGCTGTCGCAGCAATTCCAGCCAACTTCGACCACCCCTCTGCCTCTACTTCACGCGAGTGGACTCCTCTCGACCTCACGCATCTCCTAGTACTCCTGGTTCGCCCGCGGATGCACCAGAACCCCGACTACGACAAACTCCCGACGCCGCCGCGTCTGTTTCTTCTCCGGCGACATCTTCCAGGTGAACCAGACCGCCCCGCGCCCTCTCGTTCACGCACACACCTTCGCCGTGTCCTTGCGCTCCTGACTATGCGATTTGTTTACCTCCTGGTGATCTGCAGCATCGTCCTCGACAGCAACCCGAGAGCACCGCCGCCCGCAGCTTCTCCGACGAGCAATTAGCAGCAACCCCTTGCGCCCCTCGAGTAGCCAACCCCACGTTGAACATCAGCGAGCGTCAGCGAACCCGGTGAGCACACTTTCCCTCTGTTCCGCTTCCTGTATCGCCGGCACCGCCGTGAAACAGAGTCGCCGCCGCCAGCAGCCGACGCAGCGCCGCCCGTCTATGGTTGAACACCCCACAGCCGTCAGATCTAGTTTGAACGAGCGAGATTAGATCACTTAAACTCGAAGAGGTACACAGCCAGCGCCGTGCGATCTCACTTAGATCCAACGATCCAGAGAGGTCAGTCCGACTGAATCGGTACCAACCAGTTAGATAACGTCGCGTGTCCTCTATTTCGTTTAAAAACAAATTTAAAAACAGAAACTTTTGCAAACTTCAAACCCTTATATCTTTGGATCCACACGTCCAAATTTTACAAATTTTATATCGTTGGATTCAGGAGAACAAGCCCTAGCTAACCATGGCCTTAGTTTTGAAAATAGTATCTGTTAGCTTGGTTGAATATGCAGAAACATTTGTGTACTTGTTTAGAGTATAAAAATTGTTTAAAATTGAATTTAATGACAAAACCTTTGCAAAATGATTTGTAGTGACCTTACTGACCCTAGGAACCAACCCATGGTTTTAGAAATGAAAATTTGGAATATTAAGAATGGATTAATTAAATTAGCTTAAATCTAGCCAAATAAAGATAATGGTTTTATTATGAAGAAGATTTTTGGAATAAAACTTTGAGAAAATTTGTTGATTCAAAGCTACTGAACCCAAAACAACCAATCTTGAGAGAGTTAGAAACTTTTGGTGAAAACTTAAAAGATTTTAGATTTAATAAACTATTTTCCACCACATAAAATGTTGAATGGATTTTAAAATAGATTTTGAGCAAAACTCTCTAACTAATGACTTTGCCATTTTGGTAAATAACCAATGTGGACCTTACAAAGTTTATAAACATAGTAGAGACCAACCTTGCAAGAAGAACCCACCTTTGCATGACTTAGACTCCTTTACTATGTGTGTGAAATTGTTTGTTTAACCTTGGTTTGGAATGTTAGTTGATTTGGTGATTTGCTTGATTGACTTGTAGTGAAATTAGCAAAGTGTGAAACTAGCAAGATCAAGGAAGTGAACCCCCATTCCCTACCAAAAGGCAAGTTACACTATCATCTAAAGTCCTACTATTTTCATTATATACTTAGTGGATTTTGAAAACATGCATGAAAATGATTTATACTTATGCTATGCTAAATCCTAATAGGATGCCCTTACTTTCCTTAGAGAAAATCTTGTAGTTGTACATGCTTAGCCATGCTATAAGCTATAATTTGAAAAAGAGATACATGTTGAGATTTTAAAAGGTTGAGAAAAGGACTTGTGTTTTACATAATAAAACAAGGACTCAATGAACCACCTAGGTGGAGGATACTTTAAGTTTTGGAGAAGGTGGCAACAAAAGGGAACCATGTTTATGGCAATCACTTTGTGTTGTGCTCCAAAAGAAAACCACCTAGGAAACCTAGAGATCAAACATGCTTCTCCAATTGTGGCTTTCGTGTGCAACCACATGCTATTATGGCTCTGGCTTAGTCAATTACATTAGGAAGACCCATACATTGTCTTTAGTTACTGGACATGGGGATCTGGAATGATTCATGGGGGCTGAAGACAAAGCTAGCAATGATGTATGGGAGGACCTTTTGGAAAGACTTCGTCACATTCTCAATCTGCCAGTACTCCATCTTGGTGAGCACTAATCCAGTAGGCCACTGGTGGCAACAAGATGGAATTGTGACATGTGGGTAAAGTGTACTCCTTCTGCAGAAGTTAATAAAATCTAAGTACTTAGCCGTGTCCCCGGTTATGGACAATACTGAGCAACTAAAGTTTGAACTATGGGAGATCTCGACATTCCAACTTCTAATATAAAAACTTGATGCCCTTGTGTGTCTACCAGGGAATTCAAAGAGATTTTGTAAAACTTGTTGCACTTGGGGCTACCAAGGTGCTCAAGAGCATGATGTACTTGGGGTTACCAAGGAACTCATGAGTTTGATAAAACTTGTTGCACTTGGGGTTACCAAGGTGCTCAAGGAGTTTTTGACAAGGACTTGAACACTTGAGTTTCTACCAAGGAGTTCAAGGAACTTGGAAAAGAAATTTGACAAAAGATTTTAAAACCCTTTTTGAAAGGATAGGATAACATATTGCTTTATGCAAAAAGGCCTTAAACTCTACTTAGCCAAATATGCATATAATGATAGGATCCACTCTTATTATACCTAAAAGTGAAGCTTGCCAATACAATTCAAATGTATTGACCCTTGTGGCTGTAACTTGTAATGTTGCAGGTTGATTGTTTTAAAAATGAAGATTGTTTGATTGACTAGGACTACAAAATCTACAACCAACATCTGCCTGTGGCACTTTGAAGATGATGGACCCATACTTATAGTTATTCCGCTGCAAATGTGATGTAATAGCCAAATGAGCTATGTTTGATGTAATGAACTTATGTTATTCCTGGTTATAAATTTATATTATGACCTTTGTATCTTGATATTACATCTTAACTGTGGATGCTAGCTATTGATCCAGGGACTAGCATTGTAAAACACAGGAGGACTCTACCTTATTGGGTTGGGACCTCTACATGAGGATATTTCTACTTTGCTTGCTAATTACTCCTTCAATGGTAAGGTTCCAAAGAAACTTGGTGATCCAGGTATACCAACTATTCCTTGCTCCATTAAGAATAATTATGTTAGAACTGCTTTATGTCATTTGGGAGTTGAAGTTAGTGTTTTGCCTTTTTTCTCTCTATAAGAGACTCCAGCTAGAAAAGTTGATACCAACTGATATATCTTTGCAAATGGCTGATAAGTTAACTACAATTCTTGTTGGTATATCTGAGGATGTTCCTGTTCAAGTTTCTCATAATTGCATGGTCTTAACTGATTTTTTTGTGCTTGAAATGCCTGAAGATGATAATATGTCTATTATTCTTGGGAGACCTTTTCTTAATACTACAGGTGCTATCATAAATTGCAATCAAGGAAAAGTAACATTCAATATTAATGACAAAGAGCACACTGTCTATTTCCCCAAGAATGTTGTTAGAAGCTATTGTCTGAATTCTATTGAAAATATTGAAGGCGTAAAGGTTGGAGAAATATATTGTCCCATTCCACAAGAAAATATTGAAACTATTATGATTGGGACCATTGCTATCAAGTATGAGGTAACATAATCACCTTGTGGAATGCAAAGTTTTGTTTCATATAAGATTGTTTTGGTAACAAGACTTGTTCAACCTTGTTAACAAAAGGATTTTAATGAACAAAATAATGTTTCCACTGCGGTTATACTTGCTTTGTTTTTCCCTTCTCCTTCCGAGTCTTTGCTTTAGATTTAGTTTTGCTAGTTGTTTGCTTGTTTGAGTCTCTTAGAGCTCCCGTAGTTTGGCTTTTGGTTTGCTTTTGTTTCTTCTGAAATCTATTTCTGTGAGAAAATCAATTTTCATACCCTGAAAATTGGCCAAAAATAAAGTTTCCTGAAAAATCCCAGAAAATTCAAAGTAAATTTTTCCTCGAAAAAAGGGGCAGAGTGGAACCTGATATGACCCAGGGGGCCAATCCTAGGCCCCACACCCATGGTGGGCGCGGCCTACCTAGTGGTGGCGCCTAGGGGGGTCTGGCCCACTAGGCCCCTCCAGGCTGCCTCCTCAAAGCCACCTTCTTTCTCTCTCCCGAAAAACACCGAAATAATTGCTCAAGATCGAGTTCTTGCTGTTCTTGCTTGCAATTTTTGATCTCCTTGTTCAGCCCATCTCAAGTGCTGATTTTTAGAGGGTTTGCTCCTTGGTATGTGCCTCCTCCACTTGTCCAATTAGATTTGTGATTGGTAGATTGTATCTTGAGTATTTTTCTACTGTAGGTGACAGGATGTTTGATCTTGCATTCTTGTTCTATGCTTAGAAACTTTGTTTTGATGCATGTGTAGACCTCTAGCAAGTTCCTATAGTAGTTGCTCATCATTTATCAACTTAGAAATCACTTGTTTTGATGGTTGTTTAAAATTTCAGCAAAGGGAATTCATGGACCACCACACTTTTGGTGACATATTTGAGAGTGATGCACCTAGAAGGGCAAGGCTCCCAAGGTCATCTACCAGCTCCAGACCCTCATACAATGAGGATCTCATCACTCCACGGTTTGGTGACGAGGGAGATGAAGGGGATGCTCACCCCTCCACCTTTCCTTATCAAACTTTCTTGCGAGTTGTTGGGATTCTTAATGATTTCCTGGCTTTGATTGAGAGGGCTGGTCTAACAAGTTTCATGTAGGATGAGAGTGCACAATATGCTTCACTTACTAAAACATTTTTGGAGAGTTTCTCCTTCACCAATAGTTTGTTGAATCCTTCTGTGTCTTTTAGACTTTATGGCAGGGCTCATTCTATGCCCTTGAAGAAATTTTGCAGGGCCCTGGGACTTGGTACAAATGGGTCATCAAAGAAGATTACAACTCTTCTCGCTGATTTGCTGGAACTATACCGAGGATTAACCAATGATGATGACCACAGAGCTCAACGAGGGAAGATAAAGAACATTCAACTTCCAGCCATCAGGTACTTCACCTACTATCTTACCACGAGTGTTCTTGGTAGGGAGAACACTAGTAATATATCCAACTATCAATTGGCCTTCTTAGCTGCTGCGCTCTACAATGAGGATAAGTATAATCTTGTTTCCCTCATTGCTCGTCATTTAGCTGCTATGGGACCCATTTATGGGGGAATTATTGCTACTCATATTGCTGCTGCCTTGGACATTGTTGTTGATCCCCATGATACAGTTTTGGCTCCTCAGAGACTTGATCTTGCTGCCATGAAGGCGCACCACTTTGTCACCTCTAGCTCTACTCTTGAGAACTTGGTTTATAGAATGTTTTTTACTGACGGGGAAGAGAGAGAGAGATCCCTCTACCCCAAACCACTTTGTTCAGTATTTCTCAGGGACCTTGGTCACGCACGAAGGCGGAGATGGATGACAAGCTGTGCTTTCTCAACTTCCACATGCCCTATCAGGGGGGAGCGCCCGCATATGACCCCGTTGTACACTACACAGGGGAGGCCTCGAGCTCGTACCAGGACGAGGGAGCCTCCTCGACATACTACGGAGGTGCATCTACTTGGGCACCATAGGATTGAGCCCCACTTAGGCCAAAAGCCTAAGCTTGGGGGGAGGTATACCGACATCACACTCATCTATATATCATGTTCGGTCGGTTCTTTGTATATCCATTGTTTCGCTTTATTTTTGGTTCTTGTTGCTTCTTTCTAAAAACCCAAAAATACCAAAAATATTTTCGTTGTTTCTCTTGGTTTGTTTCTTTGTTTCTTTGCTTTGGTTTGCCTTAAAATAAAAATCCAAAAAGATTTTGCTTTGTTTGGTTTAATTTTTTTTGTTTGGTTTTTCTTTGTTTGCTTTTTTCTAAAAAATCAAAAACACCAAAAATATTTGTTGTTCTTCTTTATTTTTGTGAGTTCTTTGCAGGGTTCAGCCGTCCTTAGTGGATTTTGGTTTTCATGTTAATTATTCAAGTCACACAAGTGAAAGACAATAATGAAGATTAAGACAACTCGAGTCTTCATGTGAACTTCAGAGGTGCCTTGGCATTTATATTGTGCTCTTCAAACAAAGGCACGCGAGATACCACTCTATCATACCTTATTATGAGCATTGCAATGTTGCTTATGTTTATGTTTCATGCTACTTATTATTATTGAGTTGGTTTCTCTTCATAGCTTGCAATGACTATTGAGTAGACTTAGTTGCATACTCCTTATTATGAATTGTCTAAGCATCTAATCCTATGCTGAGAATATATACATCATATGAAGCAAAGTGTTCGTGAAAGTTCTTTTATCGCACTCAGTTTTCAACTGAAATGCTTGAGGACAAGCAATAAGATAAGCTTGGGGGAGTTGATACGTCCAAAATGTATCTACTTTCTCGAACACTTTGTTATTGTTTCTTCTCTAAACTTGTATGATTTGGATACAACTAACATGGACTGACGCTGTTTTCAGCAGAATTACCTTGGTGTCTTGTTTTTGTGCAGAAAATGAACTATCAAGAAAAATACCAGAAAATATGCCAAAAGTTATATTTCACCAGAAGATCCACGGAGCCAGAAGGGGAGACAGAGGGGAGGCCTGGGGGGCCTAGACCCACCCCAGGCGCGGGCCCACTAAACCCGCGCCTGGGGGTGGTCTGGCCACCCCAGGCAGCTCCTCGACCTCGCTCCGCGCCTATAAGTTGCCTTCTGACCTAAAAACAGAGGGGGATTCGATAGTTTTCCAGAAAGAGTTCCGCTCTGCCTCCGCCACCAGAAACCAATATTCGGATCCAGAAACTCCGTTCTAGCACCCTGTCGGGATGGGGAATTTGGAGAGGATCATCGCCATCGTCATCACCAACGCATCTCCATCAACCACCAATGTTTCCCTCATCCATGAGTGAGTAATCCTGTCACATCCCAAATTTTAGATTTGGTAATGCATAGCATACATGTCATTGCATCATGATCATCATTGCAAAAATTCAGTTTGAAAAGGTTTTGGCAAAACATTTCACTTGCAATTGCATTTTGACACCTACACTTGAGTGCTCGGTTTTACCATGCCTCGGTTAAAAACATTATATTTTGGTGGTTTGGATGGCACAGGTGTGTAGAGGGTTCCGTCACGAACTCGTAACACTTTGAATCGCCTCAATCGGAGCTTCGTAGCAAATTTTATGGCAATCTGAATTTTTAGCTTCTATTGGGCATTTTCTGTCAGCTAAATTCAGTTAAGGAAATTCATTAGGAAAAGTAAAACAAAAAAAAAGGAGGAAACGGGCAAGCCAGCAGCCAGCCCGCCGTGGCCAGCCGGGGCCTGCCAGCCCCGCTCATGAGCGGGCCCGCGCTGTCAGCCACCGTGCGTCATTGACGCGTGGGCCCCACATATCAGCAGTTCTTCTCCAACTCGTAGACATCACCGATTCCTCCAAAATCGGGCCGTTTTCGAACTGATTTCTCCAGGATTTTTTGACTATAACAATCTCCTAGTTCTCCTCTTCCAAACCCCCCAATATTCGCCATCTATCCCGCCGCCATCGCCGAGAAATTTCTCGCCGAAGTTTGCGACCGCCGCCGCCGCCTTCGATCTCGGTAAGCCCGACGCCACCGCTCGCGCCTCCCCCTCGCCTTGCTCGCCCACTGAGGATCACCTCCGCCACCCGCTGACCGCCTCCCTCTCTTCCCCCGCAGGCCGACGCCACTGCGAGCCACCGCCGTCGCCACCGACGCCGCCTGCCACTCCAACCGCCGACCGCCGTCGCCTGCGCACGCGCCGACACCCAGGGGAGCTCCGCCACCTTGCCCCAACGCCGTCTCACCTCCCGCCGCCGCCGAGGATCGCCACCGCCGCCGCCCCGACCATCGCCGCCGCCATCGTCGGCTGCCCCGGTGAGCTTCCTCTCGCGCGCCTCCTCTGCCGTTCGATCGGCATCCAACGGTCCAGATGGACCATTGATTAGTCAGCCCAGGGCGCTAACTGGTCAGCGCCACGTCGGCGTGGTGAAACGGTCACGTTTGACTGTTTAATTTAATTTGAATTATTTTGGCAGAATTCAGATGGAACTTGTAAAATCCATAGAAAATAATCTACTAGGCCAAAAATTGAAAATAAAATATTTATGGATTCAGTGTCTCACGTAGAATATTAATGTACAGTTGTTTTATGCTTTTGCAGCAAGATTGACTTGGTTAATTAAATGGGTTAATTTCCTTTTTAGAGTATTAAATTCATAGTAAAAGTTCTGCAACTCCAAAAATTGCAAATAAGATGTCCCTGGAATCAGTAGAACAAGAGGAATCTTACAGTGAATTAAAAAGGTAGACTTACAGTATTGAAATTTGCAGAATCTATAAAAAGGCCTACTGGAGTATTTTAATCACCTAGGGAATTATATAAATCCTTTTCGAGTGATTCCAGTTGGTACTGATTCTATTTTAGGTTGCCTACACAGTGGATATTTTTCCAAGATTTTAGAAACAGTTAATTAGTAGTGGTTAAATATTTGGGTTATAGCTCAATTGTTTGAGCATTTAAAATTGCATGCTTTGTTTCCTATGCACTTAAAATGTTTTCCATGCATGCATACAGTAGGTATACTGAATAAGATTATATGGAGCTACTATAGCATTGTTCAACTTGGCATGCATGCATCTTGCATTGTCATTGTTTGTATATGATTGTGTTTGGTTTTTTTATGTGATTTCAATTGTATCGTGTAGATTGTGACGAGTGCAACGCTTGCTCATGTGTGGATTGTTCGCTCGACCGCTACAACCAAGGCAAGTAGATGCTACCTTGTTCATGATATGGTCCTATTACTTTCATTGCACTGTTGTGTATTTTGTAGATGCATGTGTAGGATAATATTATCGCTGTGCTATGTCCTATTATGTGGTAGGGTTTTCCTGTAGATGAACCACCATTGGTAGATGTGCTTAGCCATGCTATGATGAACGAGGGCTGGGTTACATCACTGAAGTTGTTTCTAAATGTGTTGGTTTGCGAAAACTAAAAACAACTTAATCAATGAATCTCCTAGGTGTGATGGGATTGATAATTTTTGGTGGTATCATTGCGGAAAGGCACCCAGGTATCAAGAGAAAATGATTGGATTCTTTATTTTGTAGCTTACGTGTACAACCATGTGCCAATAATGGAATAGGCGGTTGGTTGGACTCAGTAGGTTGTGGTAACTCGAACCCACGTATCCAGAGATGTAGAATTTTGGTAGGTTGGACCGATGCATGTCGGGATTGGGGAGATACTTCCCGAACGGTCCCTTCTTGGACTTCTCCCTATCATCACCCAATATGAGAGTGGTGGTACGAGCTGGGCTGGCCAAGTCACATGGGTAAAGTGTACTATCCCCTACAGGGTGTATGAACTAATTGATTAGCCGTGTCCCCGGTTATGGACATCTGAGTTGCTTAATATTGATTCCATGACATGTTTCTCACTCATTCTAATTTCCTAATTGCTTTAATAATGATGGGTTAACTTAATTGGGATCTTTTCAAAAAAATCAAAATCTGTTTATGAAAGTAGGACAAAGGTATTTACAAATGCAAGCTAACCACAGCTCCACTTTCCAGATATGCATGTAGATGTTAGCTCTATTGTCTCCTTTAATAGCTCTACCTGCCATACATTCCATGTATTGACCCTTCGGGGCTGCTACGTTTCATGTTGCAGGATATTCCGATTCTGAGTGATCGAATTAGGCCACGGTACTCCACTCGACACTTGTTCACTTGTGGGCAATTTGAAGAATGGAGGATTTATTTTGTTTATGTTGCTACTTTAATAAGCTAAGCTAGCCTTGGGCTAAGCCATTATTGTAATAATGATACTCTGGATCATCGTTATTTATGATGCACGGATATTTTGCTATGTTATTCATCTTTATTCTATTGTGGGACAATGAACCGATCCAGGGATTGGCATGTCACATAGAAGCTACGGTCTTTTCAGAACCATAGTGTTACAAGATGGTATCAGAGCCCGTGTGTCGACCGTAGGATCGTGACCTAGGTTTGGATTAGGAAGCCATTGAATTATTAAAGTTTATATTAACTCTGTCTTTCATCTTATGCCTTTCACTCTCGTAAATCTCTACCATATGCTATTCTCACACTTTCCTCTTTTAATTGATAGATGGGAGAAGTCAGGACTGAGTATGCAACGATGGAGTCACCAAGGCCCTTTGTAAGACAGTTGGCACAGCTCTTGCAGTCATTGGGATTGCCACTGCCCATGTTCAAGGGAAGAAGACTGTACACTTATGGATATGGCGAGGACGCCTGGGAGATCACCACTTTCATCTTCAGGGATTCCGCCTTGCCAAACCCTGTGCATCTGGTCTACACCAAGACATACTGCAACTGGGGACTTGGAATAAACTTAGCCCTGCATGAAGCCCTGTCACGCCAGTGCCATCTTGTTCGACACCTGTTGCCAGAAGACTCACCCTACCGTGACTACGGAAGGTGTGATGAGAATGGGAACGTTGTGGTTACCCCGGGCGACAGGAACAACATGCTGCCCCGTCGGAGGCACATAGAGGACATGGAGAGGGAGAATGGAGCTCTAGCGGAGAAAGTGATGATGGTAAAGGAGATAGCAGATTTTGCCAGCAACGGTATGGTGGTCCAGGGACAGGAGATTGAGACCTCGCATGAAACTATGGATGTTCTGAATAATGCAATGATAGGCAGAGATGCAACCATAGCATAGCTTAATGGGACCGTGCAGGAAAACAATCAGGCCATACAACAGCTGCAAGGGACCGTCCAGGAAAGGGACCAGACTATTGAAGATATGGCAACCCAGATTGCAGCTCTCCAAGCACAGTTGAATCCACCCTTTGACGACAAAAATGGATATGATGGCAACAATGATGATGGTGATGACAGTGGGAACGATGATGATGAGGACGAGGATGATGATGATGGAGACGATGATGGTGGAGGAGATGAAGCCGTTGTAGCTGCAGCAGAGGATGAAGAAGAAGAGGAGGATCCAAAAGAGGTGGAATTTGAGGTTTCAATTGATAACTCAGGAGAGGTGTATACTCCGCCGCCATGGTTGGTTCGTGGACCGAAGCGCCAGCGCATGAGTGCAAGGACCTACTGCAACCTCTTCATGATATAGATAGATTCCCACCAATTAGTCTTCGATAGGTTAAATCATTAGATTAAGTCTCGATCAATGTAAAACTTAAATTATTGTTAGTTTAAAGTGTTTGGTTGCTCCTATGTGTGGCATCCCGCAAAACCACTACTAGAAAATCGCGTGAATTTGTGCATTGCATCGTCATCATCATGCATTGTTTGCATAAAACCATTTTCGCAAAGCCCGTTTTGTTTTCTAAAACGCCCCATCTTTATTCAAACGCAAAACCCCGGGTCTCCGGATTATTTTGTTTTGTTGCTATCGGGTTGCAAACGGTCCAATTAAAGTAAATAAAATATTAAGTTATTTTAGTGGGGCAGTCGAACGGGCCAAACGACCCGAACGACCACCCCCGGAATTAAATCGGGCCACCTAAAACAGCCCCCCTAAATCCTAAAGCTACCAACAAACAAACCCACACCCCTTTGGCCACCTCACCCCGGCCAACCCCGTCGCGCCACCTCACCCCCTCCCTATTCCCCAACCAACCAGGAACTGCCACCTCAGCAGCCCCTGGTCTCTCCCTCTGCCTCACACTACCCACACACGCACACAGACGCACGCCACCCGACCTGCCTGTCCCCACTTCCACCCCATGTCCCCAGCCACCCCACACCGACAACCCCGCTGAACCCGGCCCCACCCGCAGCCCCCGCGTCCTCTCCCTCTCGCTTCCGCACCAAAGCCGCCGCCCCTCCCCTGGTTCCCTCCACCGCTCGCCCCGCCTCTGCTCCCTCCCTCTGCCGCCGCTCCGCCTCCCTCGCCCTCCCTCCGAGCTCGCCGCCTCCCCCTCGCCCCTCGCCTCTCCACCGACCTCGCCCCCGCCTCGCCGCAAGCTCTCGCCGCCCCGCGCCCGGCTCCCCTCTGCGGCTGCCCCCACCGTCGTCGTCGGCCGCGGCCCGCACGCCCCCTCCCCGGCAAGCCCACCTCCCCCGCTGCTCGCCCCGCCACCCGACCCTGCCTCCCCACCGGCGCCTCCCCGACGCCGGGGACCCGCCAGGCGCCGCGCGCCGCCGGCCCCTCCGGACCTCACGCCCCGCCCTTCCCCTCTGCACCTCGCCGGCGCAGCCCTCCAGCCGACCCGCGCGCTCCAGCACCGCGAGCTCGCCCCCCAAGCCGGCTCCCCGGAGCTGCCCGCAACCGCCCCTCGCCTCGCTGACCCGTCCGCCGTCCGCCTCGTGCCGTCCCCGTCGAGCCCCTGTAGCCGTGCTCGTCCGCCTCCGACCGCGCCTCCGGCCGCCGCCAGGAGCCCGTCTACGGCCCGCGAACCCGTTCCCCGAGCCCTCGCCTTCCCTGTCCGCGTGCAGCAGCCGGCCCCGCCTGGACCCATCTGCCCCGCGGGACCCACCCGTCATCGCCGATGCCTTCTGCCTCCACCCGTGCAGGTTCCCTGTGTAGTACCAAGTTGGAGCCAAGTTGGTGGGTGTGGAAACAACAAGATCGACACCGGCAAACAACCCCGAAACCCCAAGTTCACCCTCGCCAAGATCTTCGTCGAAACCCGGTGGTCTCCTACAGGGACCTGAGAACGACCCCGAAGGCCACCGACGGCGAACCCTGAGGCCCTCGACGCGACGATGCCTGCTTCCAAGATCTCCGGCATGGATCTAAAAGTTCCCCGAAGACCGATCCCGATGTACCGGAGACCGGACCCTCGACACGCCAAGATCTACCCTCGGACGCCAAGACCCGAACCGGGAGGACGCAAAGATCGCCACGAGACCGACAAGCATTTCACCCCGAAGCCAAGGCCGACCCGACTTGAGGACCCGACAAGATCTGCGCAACAACAAGATCGGCACCGACCAAGGCGGATCCGACGCGCCCCGACACCGAACCTAGTCCTTCACTGCGGATGCGACAAGATCGACCCCGGAGCCCGAGAACGCCCCCGTCGAACCCTAAACCCTGAGACCCAACCCCGGAACCCCAAGTTCGTCGAGAACCCTAATGTGTGAACCCCTTTCCGAGAACCCTATTTTATAAGTGGTCAACTATATGAATTTTTGCATATTTAATCATTCATCTTGCATACATATTTGTGTGGTTTGGGGGCCTTATGCCGATTCACCTCATAATTAAATATGGGGCCCATATGCGGCAAATCTAGTCTCATACAGGCCTCATTTAAATTGATGTAGCGAACCGGTGCCAACTTTTGTCTTGCTAATACAACCTTTAAATTGCGGGGTAGCTAAACAACTGGAACCATCTAAAAAATTGTCGGGACCCCCGGTTCCACTTAATATGACCTAATTGCATCGCATCTTTGCCATGTCATTCATCATACATGCATCATGCCGATCTTCTGCCGTTGTATTAAATAGTGCATCCGATGTTTCTTCTAGTGTTTTGCTTCTTCGCGGATAAGGCCGTTGAGTTGATGTGAGCTTCGCCCCGATCTTCGGTTGAACCTTCGACAATGTTTTCAGGCGAGCATCTCCCCCTTCTACCTATCTTACTTTTCTTGTATTTATTCCCTCCTGTTGATCTATTGCTATCTGTGTTGCGATGCTCTAGTTTCGTGCCCGTAATATCCCTTGCAGCCCTATATTGCCTTGGACACATCCTATTACCTGATGTTTGGTAGATAGTTGGACTTGCGTGTCGTAGTCGCTTGCTATATTGCTGTTGCGTGTCGTCAAGTACCACAATTGTTGGAGAATTGCCGCATGTTGTTGTTGGAGATGATCATGGTTTACTTATCGTTCACTTTAATTACTGTTTAACAACTAAAATTGAATTAAGCAGAGGCATCGGTGGGTGATAGGTAAGATTTGGTTTCCGACCGCCCACTTGTGTCCCGTAGGACCCGAGTTCTTGACACCTGTTCCGAGATCGAGCGCGCTAACCACAGGTGGGGAGATATGGGCCCCCCATTGATTATTACCTGATTTCAAAGTATTGTACTGGGGGCCACAAACTAGTTTGAGGTTTTATTTACTATCCTGTACTTATGCCATGTTTACTGCTTTATTACGTTTGTGCGAGGAGCACACTGTACTGTTTAGGATCGGGTCACGTTTCGCGGTGTCGACAGTCCCCGTTTGGGGATTTGCTGTTGCTCACAGCCGTCTACCCAAACCCCAGTCCGTCTCGGAGACCGGCCGACTTCGTTACGGGTGTCGACTTGGTGGGGTGGCCCCCACGTACTTGCTTTGGGTCTGGGAACGTCGTGACTTAGGCCCCGCCGACATACCGATGGGTGTATGTTAACTGATCTGGCAAAAAGGGTCGAAGTGCCTGTGGATACTTTGGTGCACCCCTGCAGGGTTAAATCTTTTCGAGAAGCCGTGTCCGCGGTTATGGACGACTTGGAGCACAGTGCTTGATCATAGACAACTATAACTAAAGTTTACTGTTATAAATTGACTTGTATCCGATATGACTAGTAATCAGCTTCACTACAACGGAATGGCTAAGTAAAAGTACCAACAACTGCTGGGTTTTGGGTTATCTCATGCTAATTGTATCTGACTAGTAAGTGTTGCCACTATAACGGAATGGTTAACTAAAAGTACCCACTGTTTACTTTATCAGGATGATTTTCTAAACCGGACTAGTAAAGTGCCGCAACTATAACTGAATAATTAAAACTGCCAACTGTGTGAGTTCCTCGGTTGACTTCCTCGTTTGGTCTCAGGGGGGGGGGGAAACGCCAGGATGGGTTCGATTGATGATAGTATCAGGTTGGTTCCGAATAGGTTTTTCTTACCCCTCTCTGATAGCCGTCAGTTGTATCGAGTCTCTATAGGGTGTTTAGTGCATGCTGCCGCTGCCGCTTCAGTCCACCATACCTATGTAGGCGAGGACCGCCGAATTCTAGTCTCGCCGTGTACTGGCCTCAGTACTGACGCTCCTCTTTTCCTTTGCCCTTTGTCGGCACCCCTTTTGTTTGAGCAGGTTTTGAGATCGACGTCGTTAGCAGGGTTACCCTTCCGGCTTGGCCTGGGCAGGGTTATGGACGCCATTGGTTATTCTTCAGGGCTCTTAGCCCCATTTGCATCTTGTCCGTAGCTGGACGCTTTATCGTTTTCAAGGTGATTTGGATCTTTGTATTGTATATCTGTATTCTTGACTCATTGAGTCGCTGCTGTATGTATATCTGTTCTGTGGGTCCCATCGAGGACTGTTGTGTAATGTTATTACTTTGTTTTCCACCCGCACGCAAGTGCCTGGTGGGCACCGTCGAATCGTTTCTATGCGGGTTTGGCAGGTTTCGCTAAAACTTGCATAGGGCCGATTCTGAGGGTGTTACAGAGTGGTATCAGAGCCCAGCAGTTGCGATACCCCACAAGTCCAGCCTGTAGGATAACCTAGCTAACGGCCGCAGTAGAGTGTCCAAAACTATTTTGCAAAATCGGTTGGATAGTTCTGATTAGGTCTGATTTTACTCCTTACCCCTCTGCTATTCTCCTCTTATCTCGACGTATTTTGAATCCGCTCTCGTCTCTTTCTTCGAGTCCAGGAATTTCTCGTGGTTGGGTTTTCCGTCGTACTTTCAGGGTTTCGCTTCCTTCTTTGATAACGGTGTTCTACCATCCGGTGTTCATGCTATATGAGTGATCCTTTACCAGGGGTACCATTCTGTGTTCCTTGTTTGTGCCTTCCGGTGTTTTCCGACGCAACGACATCATCCACGCCGGATCCGATGCAGAGTCTGCATCACTCCTTTGTTTCCGAACCTCGCTTGTCGAGATCTTCAGTCTGATTCCGAGAACGGCTGCATGCTTTTCCACTGATTGTGCGAAGTAATAGTTTGGGTGCGTGATGGATTGGCCCCCATGCCGACTACCCTTCCTATTCGCTCTCGTACATTGAAGTGGGATAGGCCGCATATTTTCTCACCTTCTATCGAAGTTAGAGGTGGCTTTATTTGTGGATACCTCTACCTTCGCCCTTTTGTTTCCGGAGTGGTCTCTCGACGATCACGGACAACGACCTCTTGTTAGTGGTGTCGCGAGGAACTACGCGAAGTGAGAAGATGCAGATCGCCGACCTTCCTTCCGGTACCATGAGGCGGATCTCGAGGGCGAGGTCCATTGTTAGTGGTGTCGAATTGTGGCATCCCGCAAAACCACTACTAGAAAATCGCGTGAATTTGTGCATTGCATCGTCATCATCATGCATTGTTTGCATAAAACCATTTTCGCAAAGCCCGTTTTGTTTTCTAAAACGCCCCATCTTTATTCAAACGCAAAACCCCGGGTCTCCGGATTATTTTGTTTTGTTGCTATCGGGTTGCAAACGGTCCAATTAAAGTAAATAAAATATTAAGTTATTTTAGTGGGGCAGTCGAACGGGCCAAACGACCCGAACGACCACCCCCGGAATTAAATCGGGCCACCTAAAACAGCCCCCTAAATCCTAAAGCTACCAACAAACAAACCCACACCCCTTTGGCCACCTCACCCCGGCCAACCCCGTCGCGCCACCTCACCCCCTCCCTATTCCCCAACCAACCAGGAACTGCCACCTCAGCAGCCCCTGGTCTCTCCCTCTGCCTCACACTACCCACACACGCACACAGACGCACGCCACCCGACCTGCCTGTCCCCACTTCCACCCCACGTCCCCAGCCACCCCACACCGACAACCCCGCTGAACCCGGCCCCACCCGTAGCCCCCGCGTCCTCTCCCTCTCGCTTCCGCACCAAAGCCGCCGCCCCTCCCCTGGTTCCCTCCACCGCTCGCCCCGCCTCTGCTCCCTCCCTCTGCCACCGCTCCGCCTCCCTCGCCCTCCCTCCGACCTCGCCGCCTCCCTCTCGCCCCTCGCCTCTCCACCGACCTCGCCCCCCGCCTCGCCGCAAGCTCTCGCCGCCCCACGCCCGGCTCCCCTCTGTGGCTGCCCCCACCGTCGTCGGCGGCCGCGGCCCGCACGTCCCCTCCCCGCACGCCCCCTCCCCGGCAAGCCCACCTCCCCCGCTGCTCGCCCCTCCACCCGACCCTGCCTCCCCACCGGCGCCTCTCCGACGCCGGGGACCCGCCAGGCGCCGCGCGCCGCCGGCCCCTCCGGACCTCACGCCCCGCCCTTCCCCTCTGCACCTCCCCGGCGCTGCCCTCCAGCCGACCCGCGCGCTCCAGCACCGCGAGCTCGCCCCCCAAGCCGGCTCCCCGGAGCCGCCCGCAACCGCCCCTCGCCTCGCTGACCGGTCCGCCGTCCGCCTCGTGCCGTCCCCGTCGAGCCCCTGTAGCCGTGCTCGTCCGCCTCCGACCGCGCCTCCGGCCGCCGCCAGGAGCCCGTCTACGGCCCGCGAACCCGTTCCCCGAGCCCTCGCCTTCCCTGTCCGCGTGCAGCAGCCGGCCCCGCCTGGACCCATCTGCCCCGCAGGACCCACCCGTCGTCGCCGATGCCTTCTGCCTCCACCCGTGCAGGTTCCCTGTGTAGTACCAAGTTGGAGCCAAGTTGGTGGGTGTGGAAACAACAAGATCGACACCGGCAAACAACCCCGAAACCCCAAGTTCACCCTCGCCAAGATCTTTGTCGAAACCCGGTGGTCTCCTACAGGGACCTGAGAACGACCCCGAAGGCCACCGACGGCGAACCCTGAGGCCCTCGACGCGACGATGCCTGCTTCCAAGATCTCCGGCATGGATCGAAAAGTTCCCCGAAGACCGATCCCGATGTACCGGCGACCGGACCCTCGACACGCCAAGATCTACCCTCGGACGCCAAGACCCGAACCGGGAGGACGCAAAGATCGCCACGAGACCGACAAGCATTTCACCCCGAAGTCAAGGCCGACCCGATTTGAGGACCCGACAAGATCTGCGCAACAACAAGATCGGCACCGACCAAGGCGGATCCGACGCGCCCCGACACCGAACCTAGTCCTTCACTGCGGATGCGACAAGATCGACCCCGGAGCCCGAGAACGCCCCCGTCGAACCCTAAACCCTGAGACCCGATCCCGGAACCCCAAGTTCGTCGAGAACCCTAATGTGTGAACCCCTTTCCGAGAACCCTATTTTATAAGTGGTCAACTATATGAATTGTTGCATATTTAATCATTCATCTTGCATACATATTTGTGTCGTTTGGGGGCCTTATGCCGATTCACCTCATAATTAAATATGGGGCCCATATGCGGCAAATCTAGTCTCATACAGGCCTCATTTAAATTGATGTAGCGAACCGG